>JBBDGP010001284.1:2860000-5260000 GCA_037952835.1 Lithobates septentrionalis
TATCTCTCCCCTACTTCTCGATACAAGCCGCTATGGCCTCCTGGCGCTACTCTCAAAGGCGTATGCACAATAAAATCCTTATAGACTTACACTCCATACCTTTAGGTACCTTGGAATACTTCACTGAAGACCTAACACTTGACAGCTGGACAGAGGCAGGAGCTGTTAATATTGGACATCTACTTGACAAAACCAATCTCCTAACCTTTGAAGAACTGCAGAAACGCTTTGGTTTACCGCACAGCGACTTTTACAAATATCTGCGTATTTGGAACATAATGGGTCAAATCCTTAAAACGGAGGTAAGAGTTCCACAAGAAGCTCTTGCTTTCTGCGCATCTCCAGCACCTACGAAGAAGGGCATCTCATACTTCTACCGACTCTTTTTACTCTCTCCACCACAGGAAAAAACTCTGTCCATGAAGAAGTGGGAAAACGACCTCGACTGCACTTTTAATCAAGTGCAATGGAACGCAGCAACTAACAATATACTAAAATTCTCCCATTGTACAACGCATTGGGAATCACACTTAAAACTAATACACCGCTGGTACTACACTCCAATTCAGCTTTCCAAATTCTCCAAAAATACCTCCCCACGATGTTGGAGGAATAGTGAAGAATCAGGATCCCTAATTCACATCTGGTGGCATTGCCCCAAGATTCTTCCCTTTTGGAGGAAGGTATTCCACTTCATCTCTTCCATCACTGGCAATAACTGCCTTCCGGACCCAGCCATGGCTCTCCTATTACTGAACTGTGACCGTTGGTCTAAGAACTATCTCCCCTTAGTGCTCCATTGTCTGACGGCCGCTAAGAAATCGATAGCTTCATGCTGGAAACAACAAGACCCCCCAGAATTCTCCTCTTTCTTAATAAATCTCAACACTCAGAGCCAATTCGAACTCCTGTTCTCCATGAAAAACGGCAACAGTCAACTCTTCTGCACACAGTGGTCAGTATGGCTTCAACATCTATTATGTACGGTGTACATGTAACGGTGACATGACTCTCCTTCTGGTTTGCCTAGGACGTCACCCTCCTAGCCTTACCGTCCTCCTTAATGTCTCCTACTATACCTCTCTTCCCCCTTTTATGAGATGTACCCAGCTAATGTTCTATTAACCTTTCCTGATACTTTCCACGCCTTAACACTGTTAAACGACTTTGTTGCATAATCCTATTGTACTACTGTACTCTGCAGTTATAACATTGATTGTGATATATTTTTTGAACTCTGCTTCAAAAATAATAAACAATATTGAAATAAAAAAAAATTAATACATCTAAGTCAGAGGCCCTCCCAATCAATATTTCAGACACGGAAACGGCGCACCTAAAGGCCAACTTCAGCTACCACTGGAAAACCACCTCCTTGAAATACTTAGAAGTACACATCACCCCAAAATTTAACACCTTATATCAGGAGAACTTCCCCCCCCCCTTTTCCGCTCCATCAGAACTCTGCTTACAAATTGGAAAAAACACCAGATGACGATCCTTACGAAACTACTATATCTCTTCCAAACATTACCCATTCCTGTCCCACATAAACACCTGAGTAAAATACAGTCTGACCTTTTTAAATTCACCTGGAATTATAAAAGACATAGAATCCCTCAATCGGTTATAATGGCAGCGCGCTCAGATGGAGGCCTTGCCTTCCCCAATCTTATTAAATACTACCAAGCCGCCCAACTACGTGCAATAGCTTCATGGTTCACTCAAAGGTCCTATAATAGATGGACAGAAATTGAAAAAATATGGTTAGCCCCGACCCACCCAAACAGTCTACTATGGAGTGCGAGTGCAGAGGTGCCCCCTGAGCGCTTACTGGGACCCATGACCCAGCTCCGACGTTTGTGGAACAAACTATCCCGCTCACATGCATTGTCCTCAGAAAAGTCAGTTCTAACGTCATTTGTCTGTAACCCTAAAATCCCAGATAGTCTCACTCACCAGATGTCTTGCCCATGGACGTCACGGAACCTTTTCCACTATGGAAATCTGGTAGACCCCAGATCTCGCAAGCTACTGTCCTATTCTGACCTTCAGACCAAATTTGACCTAGCACATCAAGCTTTTTACAGTTATCTGCAAATACGCCACTATGCCATGTCCATATCGCCTGACCTACAGTTCTCCCCCCCATCATCTTTTGAAAATCTAATCCTGGCGGGCACGGCCCAGAAAGGTTTAATCTCTGACATCTACAAAATACTGAATGCCTACCCACTAGAAACTAAAGGTAAACATGCTTATATGATCAAATGGGAGAAAGCTCTTAATGAGGAACTCCTTATGGAGCAATGGCAGACGATATGGACCCAAGCGACAAAAAGCTCTCTGTACCCTATACAAGGAAAATACCTACAAAATCCTCCTTTACTGGTATATGACTCCGGATACTCTCCACGCCATATACCCCTCTAGCTCCGATCGCTGTTGGCGATGTCAAAAAGATAGAGGGACCCTCCTCCACATTTATTGGAACTGCCCACTGATCGCCCCTTTCTGGGACACGGTCCAGCAATTGCTGGCTCGCCTTCTAGAGATACAGATCCCCATGGTCCCCTAGTTCTTCCTCTTAGGAGTCTTACAGTTAAAGATCCCCACATCTTACAAGAAATTAACACGCCATATCCTCACAGCGGCACGCTGTCTTATTGCCTTACACTGGGAAAAAAACGCTCCCCCCCACTCCTGAAGCTTTATACGCTAGAATTAAAGATGTGGAGTTGATGGAGAAGATGACGGCCCGATTACAGGACAGACTGGAAGCACATAATAAAGTGTGGGAGTTGTGGCATCTTCGAGAGGACCCACCATGACCAAGTAAACGAACTATTACAATGCTCTTTCTTTCTCTTTATCTCCTCCTTTCCCTCCTTCTTTCTCTATCCTTCCACTTTACCTTGAATATTCTAGTGACTCACATAGTTCTAAGCAGACTAGCAGAGGGAAAAAAAAAAAGAAGAAAGAAGGGATTTGGTATACATATATTCTTTATTGTGTATTCTTTCTTTTTATTGTTTCAAGCATATTATGTATTCCTGTACTGCAAATATTACAATAAAATGTTATTTGGAAAAAAAAAACGAACTTTGTATGGTACCCAACACAATGTGTAAACATAAAACTGTAAACCAGCATAATCCTGCAACTGTGGGTGTACATCCTGTAGCTAACCACGTAAAAAATCATTTCTTCCTTTGTAAGTGGTTCGTCTCCCCCGCTACAGCCACCTTCCCCCCTTTCATACGTGTGATATGCTTGTGTACAAATGTATATACCCCAAGCAATGAATATACTGAGAGAATATATAGTAGACAGCAGGTGGGGTTTCAATCATAGATCGCCCGCTCCTAAGTTGCCAGTCGTGTTATATCGGAGAATACTAGTTTGACCTATAATGTATTGTATAGCAAAGCCCTGATGCCTTGCAATAAGTACAGCAAGTAATAGGTATAGGGGGAGGGATTCAGTAGGATTGTGTCACCCTTTTACTGTTTGCTGCCAGTATTCATGCAGGTTGTCGATTGTGGTCATCATGAAATAGTGGGAGGCTTTATTCTGTAATTCAAGTACACTTATTCAGCGTATACTGACATCACTCATGCCTCTTGTTTACAGGGGGTGGAATCAATCCGAGGTGAGGGATTACTTTCACTCCTGTTGCAATCAGCGTGAGTGAGAGAGCTTTAGTTCCCCCCCATTCCTTCCCACTTTGAAGATAAAAGACTAGGCCAGCTAAAACCATTTGCTGTTTTTGTCATGTGGGTTGCAAAGGGGACATGGGGGACAACCCTGGTTGATGGGGGAGGTGGCCTCTAAACTGTCTCTTTGCATGTCTGTACGTGGTATACTGGGACTGCGAGCATAAAGTGTTCAGTTACTAGGGGTGCGATAATGAGCATCACACTTTGTCAGATAGTCCAGTGTGGTGACATATCTCTGTAATTTCGTCCCAGGGTAGTGTGAGTATATACTTTAGGTATAAATTGCGGGAAATCCACCCGAATCAACTGGCTATACATACCCAATCCATTACAAGCAAGTTATGCCGCATTCATTTATACCTTACACAGTCTAGTATCCGTAGAAGGGCTTGTCATAGAGCCTTACGGTATTCTCAGAGAGTGGGGGTCAGTCTTGCCACGAGGCGCTGTGTGCAAGTTCATTCGGTGGTGCCCATCAATAATATTGTATATGCGCAGCTGGTATTTTCAGAGGGCATCAGTAAGGCTAGGTTAGGTTTTTTAAATCCGGCCGTAGCAGCGTATCTGGTTGAGCAGCCAGGGCGGGGGAGAACTGCTCAGTATACAGGGCTGTTCACGTGGGTGATTGGTACATTCAACCAGAGTGGCGTCTTTATGGTCAGTCCCGTTCGGAGTCATCTTTGGGGGAGAAGGAGCAATCAGGTAAGCTTGGGTAAACTCAGGAAGCTTGTGAGGATAAGTATAAAACGGTTAACCTTGCCAAAACGTGGCAACCAGTGGCCTGTAGGGAGAGCGATGAGGAGGCGCCATTAGTATTCCCTCCGAGAGCGCAGGGAATCAGAAGGGCTAGAGCCACGCTGAGCACCGTGGTGTGCGGTATGGTGTCTGGTGCCCGATGGGGATCTTCTTCTGCGGAATCTTGTGTCCTGTGCCTCCATGGGTTCTTCCTGTGTAGCTTGTCTCCTAGTAGTCGAGTGGCGGAATTCGGCATACCAGTTAGGAACCTCAGTCATGGGTATGGCTAGGGCGTCACAAAATGGACGCAAATCTTCCGGAACTTTTAGCAGAGCTGTGCGGCCCTGACGTGTGGCCGAGAGGCAGAAGGGGAACTTCCCACCTATATTGAATTCCTTTCGATCACAGCACGTCCAGTCCCTGCGATGTTGAAGGGTGATGCTAGACAGGTCTTGAAAAATTTGAATGTTTGTCCTCTCATGTTGTAACTGTGGCCTGCTTCTCGCCTGTCGTAGAATTTCTTCTTTTAGTTTGTAGTCCACAATGCAGCAAATGATATCCCTAGGGGGATCTGTCTCTCTGCCTTTGGATCCTTTCCATGTGAACCTGGGTTTGAGGTGGTCTGTTTAGCAGATTGTTGAATAGGCCAGTCACTGTGGGAGAGAGATGCTCAGAGTCTATAGTTTCAGGCATACCTCGTATCCTGAGGTTATGGTGGCGGCCTCTGTTATTGAGGTCCTCGACGTGGCGCTGTATTTCTCGCATTTGAAGTGTGTGTCAGTCTTCCTCGTGACTTTGCGAAGGACATTGTCATGCTGAGCCGTAGTCTGTTTCACTGCCTGTACCCTGTCATTCAGAGTGTGTATGTCAAGTCGCAGTTCTGCTATGGCAGCTGACAGGGTATCTTTAATATCAGTGGCAATGGTTCGTAGGTCATGTATATTCAGGAGGAGGGTTATCAATGTCTCCAGACAATGTGGGAGCTGTTGTATGAGGTATAGGTAGGGGCCCCGTTTGTTGTGGAGCTGATGTCTGAGGTAATCTGTGGCGGGACGACGCCATGTTGCCTCCTCTGTGTGCGGAACATCTCGGGGATATTCTGACTAATCTCCCCGGATTGCTTGCGGGGGGAGCGGGACTGAAATACAGAGGATTGCCGGGAAGCTGTCCCCATCTTTAGGTGTCGGTTTGAAGATTAATTACCTCTGTTAATAGTGTTGATTGATCGGCAATGGCGGGAGCTCTCGAACTACGCAGCCATCTTTCTGCTCGGCCAAACCACGCCCCCAGATTTTTTTATATTGCTCCCCCTCAAATGGGGTGATAACTTCTCAATGCCTGTGAACTGCAATAAAGCCGGATCTCTTTTATGGTAGTCGCGAAAATGCTTGGAAACACTGTGTCCTTTAAAACCTTTCCTGATATTCGCAAGATGTTCTGCTATCATCACTTTAAGTGCCCGCGTGGTCCTCCCAATATATTGAAACCCACAAGGGCACCTCAGGAGGTATATGACACCTACAGTTCCACATGTAATGAACTCCTTAATGGAAAAGGTACATTTGGTAGTATGAGATGTAAAGGAAGCAGTCCTCATAGTTTTTGAATCCTTACATACTTTACACCTTCTACATGGATAAAAGCCTTTCAGATTCCCAAACATTCTGATTTTGGGGAACACCTTGGTGGAACTAGGAGCTACGAGCTACTAGATCTTTCAAGTTTTGGGTTCTTCTAAAAATGACATTCAGTCGATCAGGGAGAGCTGGACCCAACACATTATCTCCCTTCAGGACTTTCCAGTGTTTTGTCAAAATTTTATTAACCCACTTATACTGGGGAAAAAAAGTGGTCAAAAAGGACCATTCAAATTTATTAGAAACATTAACTTTTTTGTCTCTAGGGACTAAAGCCGCGTACACATGATCAAATTTTCCCGACGTAAATTGTGTGATGACAGGCTGTTGGTGGAAAATCCGACCGTCTGTACGCTCCATCGGACAGTTATCAGATTTTCCACGGGCAAATGTTGGATGGCAGGCTTTAAAATTTTCTGCGGACAAATGCGGATAAAAGTTCAAAGTACAAACCCGCATGCTTGGAAGCAAGGACGAGCTGGAAGCGGGTCGGTCTTGTAAACTAGCATTCATAATGGAGAATTAACATTCGTGACGTGGCAAATTATGAAATCTCGAAATGCAGCGCACATTCTCTTCTTTATTTAATGGGATAATAATGAAGCTGCTTTGCTGGTGATACTGATGGAGTTATGGCAAACAAATTTTCAAAGGCTTTTTTTTCTAGTGATATCAAGAATATTATTATTTTTTGGTGCAAGTTACCACAACACCATTATCCCGTCGTTTTTAAGATCAAAGATACTATGTCGGTGTTCCTTCTTAATTTTACATTGTATTTTTTAAAATGTAACTACCTACTCCCAAACTGTCATTTGAAGTAAAACACATAGCCAAGTATTATTCTCCACAATATTTTTTATTGTGCATTAAAAAAACAAAACAAATAAAATTAGACATGCTATCTGCCAATAGAACTTAACCAAAAATGCATTCTATGCATCCAAAAATATAGAAAATATACCAAATCAAATCATTATCCAACCAAAAAATAAAAGCCTCATGCATGTGTCCTGCGTCCTAATATAGGGGGTCAACAATGACAAGCTGATGTTGGTGGAGTTGGTGAAAGCAGGGATCTGTCATCCGGAGATAATTCTGAAAATCATCTGGATAATTCTCCTGGAGCTCCCGCAGCAAAGGCATATGACATAATTGGTCACAATTAATAAAGCAACCAATTTTTGGTTAAAGAAATCCTCCTCCTCCTGTTCTTGGACTTGGGTCAAAGCAATAACTCCAAGGCCAATAATAATTAACATATTATCTCCTCCGATTCTGCAACATGGCTGGTTGATGAACGGCCCTTTAGAAACGAACTGAAAAGCACGAAATGAAAAGCGTGAATCAACACTTACCAAACTTCTACTAACACGAAATTAGCAAAAGAAGCCCAAAGGGTGGCGCTAAAGAGCTGAAAAACCGCGTAGGTACATCACTACGTTCGTGTTTGTTGGCCAACAATTCCTTGCCGTTTTTATGCAAGACAAGTTGGGGCCAACGCCCCTCTGACAAAAGTCTGTGGTTTTGTTGGCAGAAAAACCGATCATGTGTACGAGGCTTAAGAGTGTGTTCCTATCCTGAGTCGATATTCTCTGGATTTCTGATTCTAGAACGCAATTATCATAACCCTTTTCCACGAAGCGGTCTCTCAGAGTGAATGCCTGTTGACTAAAATGTCTAAATTGGAGCAATTTCGTATAATTCATTGAAATTGACTTTTAGGAACTGATTGTAACCAGTTGAGATGATAACTCCCAAATGGTATAAAACCATTTCTGTCAGTGGTTTTAAAGAACGTTTTTGTCAGAAGTTTATTGTGTTGCTTGAATATAGTAACATCTAAAAAGTTGATGAAGGTATTACTCCATTCATGAGTGAACCTAATACCCCAATTTTTAGTATTCAGAAAATATGAAGGGAGTTCTCATCCCCCATCCATATGAAAAAGGCGTCATCAATGTAACAACGCCAAAACTTCAGATTAGGATGCCTATCTGTGAAAATCACCCTATTTTCCCATAAAGCCATGAACAGATTGGCTGGACTGGTGGCAAATTTTTACCCCCATCGCTACGCCAGTCTGCTATAAATAATAATTCCCTTGGTAAAAAAAGTAATCCTGTTCCATCGCAAAACGTAAACGTTCCAAAATGAAATCTTTATGGGGAATCGTCAGCTGGTTGTCTTTATCAAGGAAGTGTTTCGCTGCCTGATAACCTATCTGATGGGCAATAACAATGTACAGCAGGGGTCTCAAACTGGCGGCCCTCCAGCTGTTGTGAAACTACAAGTCCCATCATGCCTCTGCCTCTGGGAGTCATGCTTGTAACTGTCAGCCTTGCAATGCCTCATGGGACTTGTAGTTTCACAACAGCTGGAGGGCCGCCAGTTTGAGACCCCTGATGTACAGCAAAGACACATCAGCTGTTACTAATAGCATACCGTCCTCTATATTGAGTTCTGAGGTTTCCCTTAATATCTGCATAGTGTCCTTCAGGAATGCCGGGGTCTTATTGAACAAAGGTTGCAGGAATACGTCAATGTATTTTTCAATTCTGGAGGTCAATGAATTGATCCCACTCACAATTGGTCTTCCAAGTGGATGGACTCAAACTTTTATGAACCTTCGGCAGGTAAAAAATAATAGGAATTTTAGGTGTAAGTGGCAATTCTTTTTCTTTTTTATTTATTATTTTGATTCAAAGCCTTCCTTTACTATTTGGTTCAAACGTTTAGCATACATATTAGTGGGGTCTTCTTTTAGAACGCTGTAAGTAGCACTATCTGCTAGGAGGTTGTTCATCTCCCCTCCATAATCCTGTCTATTCAGCAACACAATACTCCGTTATCGGCGGGACAACTGATGAGGTCTTTCTTATCACAGAGAGATTTGATACCCTGATGTATATCTTTCTGTTGGACCTTTTTGATTTTAGCCTCATGTAAATCCTTCAGCACCAAATCTTTAAAAACCAATAGACTTGGTGAAGGTTTACCCGGGGGGGGGGGTTAAACAAGGATGCATTCCTAAGGTTTGAACCCCTATCAGAAGACCCCACCGGCCCTTCACTGGTAACGTTATTGGAAAGAAAATGTCTTTTGATACTTAATTTTCTAACAAATTTCTGAACGTCTAGGAGCATGTCAAAATTATTAAGGGATTTATTGGGGGCAAACTTGAGACCTTTCCCTAAAGTTTTCATTTCTACATCAGTTAGTTGGATCCCACTGAGATTGAATATACCCTCATTACTTATTGCTTCCTTTTCTTGGGAATGTTTCCATTTCCCTCCTCTGCATCCTCTTTGTTTTCTTTTTCGTGGTCCCAGGCTTTTGCCTAAAAAATTTACAGACCTGGTTCTTAGGGGGTGCCATTCCAGAGCCCCCTCCTCCTGTAGGGTAATATCCCATGTGTGGTGGGTCATACCAGGCATATTTGTAATCACAATTCTCCTCATTATCCTGTTCATATAGGGGCTCATATCAATTTTCCATCTGAACTCCCCTTTGGGGATACCATGAATGTTCCTTCTGCGTACTGATTCTGGGGTTGCGGCCTCCTATATGTTTCGGGGTAACTACCTCGACTACTTCCTTGCTGCCATCCCGCCTGTTTGGGGCCTTTTGTCTGGGTGTTACGTGGTGGGTTATGATTATAGGAGCAATAATCCCTACTCTGTCCATATGATTGTCCCTGTTGGGGTCTCCCCGGTTTATTTCCCCCATAATAGGATGAGGGATAACCTTCCCTCTCTCTAAGGGTATTTTGTCTTGGTGTCCCGGGGTAGTATTACCAACTTTAGATCCTTGGGTGTATAAGCTGGAATTTCCACCCCCACCTTCTCCCTGCTTCCTTACTCTAATAGGTTCATTGGAATGAGCTGTGGCTAGTATTAGGTTCTCTACTATTTTCTTGCCATTTAAAAACATTCTGGGATTTGTAGTCCTCCACATCCCTATTGTATTTTTTCAGTTTTTTTATTTTCTGTTGGTCCTCTTCTTCTGATATAATTTCTCGTAGTTCTCGCATATAAACTTTTTACGTTTCCTACTTATTATGAGGTATTAATTTTTCCTGAATTTCAGTTATTTCTGCCTGTAATCTAATAGCCTTTGCTCTTTTCTTAGTTACCAAAAACTCAAGAAAACCCAAACCTGCATCATTAAAGTACTGAAACCATTCTTTCAGCTCTTTTTAATTCTTATCAGGATAAACATTCCACCTTAAACTCCTTGGGATCATTTTATCCTTAATGTACAGTGGGGACGGAAAGTATTCAGACCCCCTTAAATTTTTCCCTTTGTTATATTGCAGCCATTTGCTAAAATCATTTAAGTTCATTTTTTTCCTCAATGTACACACAGCACCCCATATTGACAGAAAAACACAGAATTGTTGACATGTTTGCAGATTTAAGAAAAAAAGAAAAACTGAAATATCACATGGTCCTAAGTATTCAGACCCTTTGCTGTGACACTCATATATTTAACTCATAGAACTTTTTGGCCTTAATTCTAAGCGGTATGTGTGGAGAAAACCCAGGCACTGCTCATCACCTATCCAATACAATCCCAACAGTGAAGCATGGTGGTGGCAGTATCATGCTGTGGGGGTGTTTTTCAGCTGCAGGGACAGGACGACTGGTTGCAATCGAGGGAAAGATAAATGCAGGCAAGTACAGGGATATCCTGGACGAAAACCTTCTCCAGAGTGCTCAGGACCTCAGACTGGGCCGAAGGTTTACCTTCCAACAAGACAATAACCCAAAGCACACAGCTAAAATAATGGAGTGGCTTCACAACAACTTCACAACAACTCCGTGACTGTTCTTGAATGGCCCAGCAAGAGCTCTGACTTAAACCCAATTGAGCATCTCTGGAGAGACCTAAAAATGACTGTCCACCAACGTTTGCCATCCAACCTGGCAGAACTGGAGAGGATCTGCAAGGAGGAATGGCAGAGGATCCCCAAATCCAGGTGTGAAAAACTTGTTGCATCTTTCCCAAAAAGACTCATGGCTGTATTAGATCAAAAGGGTGCTTCTACTAAATACTGAGCAAAGGGTCTGAATACTTAGGACCATGTGATAACCAATGAGTAAAGGGACAGGGGATTATAGCGGTGCTAAAGTATTACATGTGAAAAAGAGAAGAAAATGTAAAATTACAAAATTTTTATTTCACAATATTAAATACATGAAAAGAGCAATAAAATGGTTAACAACCAACAAGCATATATATTGCGTGCGACCCAAATGCGATAGGGTGGGCCGGATGGAGACGGCCATCAAAGAAAGGGCTCGGTTTCCTACATGTTTCGCCAAGGCATTGACTTCCTCAGGGAACAAGAGCTCTAATTCAATATAAAGAGATCTGTGCATTGGGATACAAAGAACATCATATAAACAAGCAGGAACGCTAAAAAATTGACTGTTTTAGGCATAACTGAATGTTGGAATATTGTGGCTGGACAATCCCACACAAGGAGGTGACCCTAATAGCCCCGGGATCCCAAACATACCTGAGCGACCGACACCCAGGGGAGGCACGACAAATGACCCCCAAGGGGGAAGGGCAGGCTGCACCGTATTTGTGCTTGCAGGGGGCACGCAGTAAACCTGGCAATGGAATATATTGAAGGTTAGAGATAAATGATGAGTAGGTAAGTGTTTGGTATGTATTAAACATTACATTAAGGGAACACGAAAGGTGATGCGTTATACATCAATTAAATAGGGCAAAAAAGCCTCTAGAGAACTCACACTATTTATTAAAAGCAAGTTGA
The DNA here is from genome assembly GCA_037952835.1 of Lithobates septentrionalis. Taxonomy (NCBI): domain Eukaryota; kingdom Metazoa; phylum Chordata; class Amphibia; order Anura; family Ranidae; genus Lithobates; species Lithobates septentrionalis. The sequence goes on from JBBDGP010001284.1 coordinate 2,871,880, forward strand.
TTGGTGGAGGGGAAAAACGCCTGTAGATGGATTCAAGGACACACAGGAGCAATTGCCAAGATTGGCAATTGGTTAGCTAATGACCTATGTGGGAGAACATAAGTGAATTAACATTGTAGATATACCTGGCAGTCATCTTCAAAAAGGGTAGAGGAGATCACAGAAAAAGGCTTACCTAATGAGCTATATTGTAGGGCATGTGACTAACACCAGACCCCAGTGTTCACATGATTTGTGTGGACATGAGGAATTTAAAGATGGTAGGAAATTGACGAGTCCTGGAAGAGGATAAATAAAAAGGACTAAATTTGAGAATGAAGAGACAGTGTGTTTGGGAATGGAAGATGAAATAACTGGCAGAAAATAGCTTACCTAGTAATCCATTAACTAAACGTGTGACTGTTAGGAGATCGGTGTTCACAAGGCTGCCAAAGGGGTCAAAAATTGAGCAATAGCAAAGGATTAGTAAGTCCTAGGGAGAAATAAATGGAGGCTGAGTAAAACATAGAGGGGCAGTTTGTTAAAAGTGACAGATAGAATTGCCATCCAAAATTACCTGGCTGATGTGTGTAGAGTGAAAACAGGCATGTCCCTCGTCCAGCATGTTATCCTGGGACAGGCTGGCTACTTAAGTACCCCCCACACCTGATCAGGTGTGTGTGTGGGATCCCGGGGCTATTAGGGTCACCTCCTTGTGTGGGATTGTCCAGCCACAATATTCCAACATTCAGTTATGCCTAAAACAGTCCATTTTTTAGCGTTCCTGCTTGTTTATATGATGTTCTTTGTATCCCAATGCACAGATCTCTTTATATTGAATTAGAGCTCTTGTTCCCTGAGGAAGCCAATGCCTTGGCGAGACATGTAGGAAACCGAGCCCTTTCTTTGATGGACGTCTCCATCCGGCCCACCCTATCGCATTTGGGTCACACGCAATATATATGCTTGTTGGTTGTTAACCATTTTATTGCTCTTTTCATGTATTTAATATTGTGAAATAAAAATTTTGTAATTTTACATTTTCTTCTCTTTTTCACATTTAATACTTTAGCACCGCTATAATCCCCTGTCCCTTTACTCATTGGTTATTTAATTACTTTGGGATGAGGTGCCGTATCCAACTTAACCATCTAGCCACAACTATATTTTTAGGACCATGTGATATTTCAGTTTTTCTTTTTTAATAAATCTGCAAAAATGTCAACAATTCTGTGTTTTTCTGTCAAAATGGGGTGCTGTGTGTACATTAATGAGGAAAAAAATGAACTTAAATGATTTTAGCAAATGGCTGCAATATAACAGAGTGAAAAATTTAAGGGGGTCTGAATACTTTCCGTCCCCACTGTATCTTTCCAGAAACACCACATCCCACGATGTGTGTAATTCTGTGACAAGTACATTTTTGAGTCTCATAAAGATGCCTCTCGTGCCACTTGATTCAGATTCAAGTTTGTCAAATATTTCTTCTGGAATAATCCTTCTACTTTTATGATTCTTTTAATTTAAATTCTTTTAATTTAATATACTCAAATAGTTGGGACCTTATGCAGGTCCCAGCATCACAAAACCGGGGAATAGCCTACAGGATTGAATACAGAGTTCAACCTACAAGTATTTTTGTAAGGGTGAAGTGTCCAATCTGGATATGACATGTATGATATTAACCGCTTCAATACTGGGCACTTTTACCCCCTTCCTGCCCAGACCAATTTTTGTTTTTCAGCACTGTCACACGCTGAATGACAATTGCGCGGTCATGCAGCGCTGTACCCAAATGAGATTTTTATATTTTTTTCACACAAATAGAGGTTTCTTTTGGTGATATTTAATCACTGCTGGTTTTTTTATTTTTTGCAAAAAAACAAAAACAAAAAAAGAGCAAAAAATGCGAAAAAAAATTTTTTTTACTTAGTTTCTGTCAGAAAATTTAGTAAATAAGTAATTTTTTTTCCTTCACTGATGTGAGCAGATGAAGCTGCACTGATGGGTACTGATAAGCACGGATGAAGCTGCGCTGATGGGTATTGATAAGGTGGCAGTGATTAGACAGCACTGATGAGGAAGCGCTGATAGGTGCACTGATAGGTGCACTGATAGGTGACACAGATTGGCATTACTGATGGGCACTGACTGGCATCACTACTGGGCACTGTTGGGGCTGCACAGATAATCAGGGCACTAATGATCAGTGCCCTGATTATCTGTACAGGTCTCCCCTGTGGGGAGATGCCGCTGAACGGCTCTCCTCACACTCTTGTCAGTGTGAGTCGAGGAGAGCCGATAAATGGCACTTCCGTGTTTACATGTGATTGGCTGTGACTGGACACAGCCGATCACATCGTCCTTGGCTCTTTACCAAGATCAGGGTTGCGCTGTGTCCTGGGGAACGAGAGGGGATCCTGCGCGCCGTCATTTGTCTATACAGCAGGCAGGAGGAGGTTAAAGAAAACACTTAGGGATGGGAGTAGATAACTGACAAAACTATTTGTTTATCTTCAGTACATTCAATAAGTCTCATTTATTCCATATCGTGACAAGGATCTTCTGTATATATGTAAAGCTTATGCAGAGTATAGGATGTGTGATTATGTTAAAGCAGAGTTCCAGCCTGTAAAAAAAAATAAAAATTTTTAAAGTCAGCAGATACAAATACTGTAGCTGCTGACTTTTAATATAAGGACACTTGCCTGTCCAGGTATCCCGTGATGTCGGCACCCCTAGCTGATTCATCAATAGGCTTTGGGTGCAGGCGCTGGCATCCCCACTAAGGGAAACGTGAAGTGAAGCCTTGCAGGTTCACAGCCTGTTTCCTACTGCGCATGTGCTTTCTGAATGGTCCTACTACGATCGCCGTGCAGCAATCTTACCCAGAAGTGGGAGCGGGTTCATGGTTTTGACAGGTATCCGTCCCCCCCAAAAAGTGCCATATGTGGAATTAGGGGGAGGGGTTACAAACAAGCGAAGCTTCCCCTTGTGGGTGGAGCTCTGCTTTAAGAATATATAACTGAATGGAAACTGTATACAAGACTCTTCACATTTTATTTATGCCACAGCAGAGGTGGCCCAACAAGGAGTTAAAAAAAACTGGTGCTAAAGGCAGAAGGTTTTTTTTTTTTACACCTTAATGCATTCTATATCGCAGCTCTCTCTCTCCTCGCTGGCTTAGACACAGCAGCGGGAGCCATTGTCAGTCACAGCTAGTGGGGAGGAAGCAGAGGGTGGGGCTAAGGCGCACTCTGTGTGTCAATGGACATACAGAGTGCCGCTCAGGAGCAAATCTGCATGAGTGCCCCCATAGGGGGAGGAGCCAGGAGCGCCAGCTGGGGACCTGGAAAAAGGAGGATCGGGCTGCTCTGTGAAAAACCATTCCACAGAGCAGGTAAATGTACATGTTTGTTATTAAAAAAATAAATATTTTTTTTTAACTTTTACCTTAAAGCACTATTAAACCCAAAACCAAAATTGTATTATAATACAGTTGATCAATCATTAGATGTGGTGGCTGCATCAGTTTTCTTTTGTTTGCCCCATCCCCCCCCCCCCCCCCCCCCCCCTCTGTTTTCACCTGGTGTTCTGGCCAGTAACACACCACCTGTATTTCTAAAAAAAACAAATAAAAGCAGGAACATTTCTAATTGTTACGATACAAATTATAATTCAGCTGTTGCTATAAATACACTCTATCAATGCAAGTGATACAAATAAATATTATTACAATCTAAGCATTATTATAATCTAAGCAGCTGCCCGTCAATGAACATGGAGTAGTGCATGCACACATGTAACCCCAATAGTGATTGTGTTCATATAAAGTTCACTGTGTAAATGAAATAGCCAGTGTTTAAATGAGTGAAATCTGTGGGCTAGCCCTCATATGTTCTGAGATACCAGTCACCTGCACCACACCAGAGGAGTCTCACTCCCTTCAGACTCAACACTCGCCAGACAGCAATAACACGAGCATTGTTTGCAGTGTCATTTGAAACTTCCTCCAAGAGAAGGTGGATACACTTCCGGTTACTGCATCAAGCACTGTGATCTTTATCAAAGACAAAGCAATATCCCATAGCGTAATCCCATTCAAACTATTTATTGGTAAAAACCTTCCCCCTTTGAAACCACACTTAGAAACAAATGGTAAACACAAGCATTAATCACATCAAATCAAGTCAGGTACCCGCTGGATGTCTACAATGGCATCTCACCCCTTGCTGTTAATCTTGGTAGCGGTGCTCATCACTTCCGGCAGCGTGGTGACATCACTTCCAGTCACCGTATGGTCCCACTCTGACGTGTTTCATCATTACAGCTTCGTCTGAGGGTGTGGCCATACAGTGCACCAATATGCCTCTCACAGTACTTAACCCTTAACTACCCACAGATTCCGAATGATCAGACTCACGCCGCAGCCAACAGGAAATTGGGCAATTTAAATGTATACTTTAAACATTATTAGATTTTACATCTGAAGATTACCTTCCTGGATTAAATATTACTACAAATCACCAATATAAAAAAACCTTCATATTTCATATATATACAAATATTTCATGCCTCTAAAATTACAGTCCCAATTCTTATATGAAACTGCATATATGTATATATATAAAAGCTCCCACCTCCTGTATTAGTATACTCATATTACTGGTTTGTTTAATTCCCCCTCTCTCTAGGGCCAGCACCCTTCAGATGGGGCTGTTACCCCAATCCCTTGATTAGATATACAGCCTCCCTTGTTCTATTTAGTGTGTCATATGATCTGGTTTAGAAGCCCTATGGCTCCCATCCCTCCCGGGAGCTGCGATGCGTGCTGCGGATCCTCCTCCTCCCCTTCTACTTAGGGTGGGTGGACGTTCCTGCACCATGCATCAACGTCACTTTTTGTGTGTTGCAGGTGCGGTGTCACTATTGTGGCACTGCCCCTCCTTTCCATGGTAGTACCATCTGGCGGCTAGATGGAGAAGTGTACTGACACCGATGCTGGGTGGCTCTCTGCCCAGCCAAGGATGCCTTCCTCCTGCAGTGCACGCCTACGTGATGGTGGACGTGTGATGATCGTGCTTATGGGCTTGACCCAGGGTCCCAGGGTTACCTGGACCATAATAACTAATCACTGTCTAATTGGTAATTAGAATTCACCTCCAATTGCACTGCACTGCCAGATTGTTTTATTCAACCTTTCTTGGTGATACGTTTATATCCTTTACTTTATCACTTTTCACTTCTTACACCTTGGCTACCACCAATACCTTCTAGTATTTCAATCCCCTTGTTCTTTACCGAGCACAGGACAACTTGCACGTGTTATACTATATAATATATATATATATATATATATATATATATATATATATATATATATATATATATATTTTTAGAAGTCCTTCATTGATGGTCTCAGCACTTATGGTCGCTCTACTTCAATTTCTTGAAATCTATCTCCCCTGGATGATTTTCTTGCAGGATAGCAGGCCACTCACACAACATCAGCTCCCAGTGGAGATGCCCTCTTTGGTGGTTGAAAGACAAAAACAGAACATTCCATAGCTCAACTCACCAACCAGTCTGCCAACCGACCAAATGAACCTGTCCAACTGTCTGCGTTAAAGACAGGGGTTTAGTTAGCACGCATTTGCAAATGCATGCGTAAGCTGCAAGGCCTCTTCACAGACTGCCAGCATGTGTAAACTGCAAGGCCTCTTCACGAACTACACAGGGTGCCGTGAAGAGGCCTTGCAGCTTATGCATGCATTTGCAAATGCATGCTAACTAAACCCCTGGTTGGTGAGTTGAGCTGTGGAATGTTCTGTTTTTGTCTTTCATGCGTTTGCCCTTCCATGTGCTCCTTGCTGTGAAGGCCAGTTATAGGTGGGGGCAGGGGCCATTTGTTTGTTACCCCTTTGGTGGTCTCTGATCTACAGTGCCACACCTTTATCATATAGGCAATCTTGTAAGTATGGTAGAGAGTGGGTTGTTTGGTTTTATTTTATTTTATTTTTTTTATGAATTTTCTTTTTTCCTTGGATAGGATCAGACCATACAGCAACTCCTTCTATTATATTTTTTATTGAACTCGTGTGCATGCTCCTGAAGAGTGGGTAAATCCACAAAATGCATAGAGCTATTATATGCCGTGTCCCTATGATTCAATGGATATGTCAGTATGTATAATTTTTGATATTAATCATTTATAATCATATGGCAACCTGTCTATATTGTATGCATAGATATACATTTTTATGACTTGTAGCAGTTATTTGAATTGTATTGGATAAACACTCATTCATGATTATGCGTTTGTATGTTAATTTATATAATAAACTGAATTTCTTTATACCTACGTGCTTCACTCAAAGTTCCAATCCCCTTGCCCCTCCTTTTAGACACACTTGTCTTTGTACTCCTCACCTGGTTGCCGCCACACACGCTTGACACCATCTGAACCAAATAAGTATATCTTGGTCTCATCAGACCACAGGACATGGTTCCAGTAATCCATGTCCTTAGTCTGCTTGTCTTCAGCAAACTACTGTTTGCAGGCTTTCCTGTGCATCATCTTTAGAAGAGGCTGCCTTTTGGGACGATAGCCATGCAGACCAATTTGATGCAGTGTGCGACGTATGGTCTGAGCTCTGACAGGGTGACCCCCCACCCCTTTAACCTCTGGAGTAATGCTGGCAGCATTCATACGTCTATTTTCCAAAGACAACCTCTGGATATGACGTTGAGCACGTGCACTCAACTTCTTTGGTCGACCATGGCGAGGCCTGTTCTGAGTGGAACCTGTCCTGTCCTGAACCTGTATGGTCTTGGCCACCATGCTGCAGCTCAGTTTCAGGGTCTTGGCAAGCTTATTATAGCCTAGGCCATCTTTATGTAGAGCAACAATTTTTTTTTTCAGATCCTCAGGGAGTTCTTTGCCATGAGATGCCATGTTGAACTTCCAGTGACCAGTATGAGAAAGTGAGAGCAATAACACCAAATTTAACACACCTGCTCCCTTTCACACCTGAGACCTTGTAACACTAACGAATCAGATGACACCACGGAGGGAAAATGGTTAATTGGATACAATTTAGGCATTTTCACTTAGGGGTGTACTCACTTTTGTTGCCAGCGGTTTAGACATTAATGGCTGTGTGTTGAGTTATTTTGAGGGGGCAGCAAATTTACACTGTTATGCAAGCTGTACACTCACTACTTTACATTGTAAAGTGTAATTTCATCAGTGTTGTCACATGAAACGATATAATAAAATAATTACAAAAATGTGAGAGGTAGAAAACCACTGCTCTAAGACAATTACCCCCCCTCAAATCAGCTGTCGCTGCAATGAGATGGATGTCGGTTTTGTTTGCAACAGTGACATAAAGACAAAAATATGCTTGACAGGCGCACTCCAAAAAATCACCATTTTTGCATAAAAAAATAAATAAATAAATAAAATAAAAATATAAGCATGCACGGACACGTACACTAAAGAAAAGGATGAGATAAACAAACCCTCCTTCCAAATGTGCACCCAAGATGTTTTAGAACTGCATTTCCCATGATGCTCATGCACTCTGTGGTGCAGTGAGCATCATGGCAAATGTAGTTCCAAAACATCTGGAGTGCCAAGGTTCGCCATCACTGACCTAGAGGAACGATAACAACAAAGAAATGTACCTTTCCCAAAACTATCTGTTGGAATTATCAAGAACTGTTTGTGTCTGTTCTTCATCTTAATGTAATAAATGGTTTGCGATAACTTCTCTAAATTATATTACCATTCCTAAAATTGGAAAAATATATATATGCAAATAAATGCCAATAAAAAACATATAGAAATATCCTTGATAGCGTGCTATTCTATGCCAGCTATTTATGTGTCCAAAATTCTAGTGAAAGTAATAACACTGATGAAAATACCTTATGATACTACCAACAGCTGGTTTAAAGTGCGAGTGCTAAAAAAATATATATATTAATGAAAATGAAAAATAGATAGGTGCCAATATTACTCTCTAACCATTAAGTCTCAAATGTCAACATGTATGTGTACAACACAGTGCAATAAATGTCCTCAACATATGTGTGTACACCACAGTACACTGAATGTCCTCAGTGAGTGATCACTTCTGTGCAATAGTGACGTTCCTACACAAAATTTAGTGCTTCTACTTCCACCGCTTAATGTGACTTCACCACCACCTAGTGCAATGGCCACTCACCAGATATATTAGAATATACGCCTTTGGTTCATTTATTAAGATAACCACTCCGTTTATGATGGATCCAGTAGCAGCCTTTCCAAATAGTATACAAGAAGGAAGCAGCGCTATATTTTAAATGTAAAATGAATCACAAATAGTGTATAATGATAAAAAGTCCAAAGCAATCAAGTGCCAAATAAAGTCCAAAGGGTAAAAAGATGAAAAGAAATCTTCAAAGTGTAATGGGTACCGGGCAACTGAGCCCCTTATTCGGCAAATAGAGTGAAACCGGATGGACCTTCACCACACCACAGTGTTTAGATATAAATGGGCGCTTACCAGATGGCAAGCTTAAAAAGCTTGTGACCTTAACCCGGTCGGGGCCTTTCTTGAGAAGGGGATAGCGTTTGAACACCTCCTCGGACCGTGGATGGCTCACTATCCTCCGTAAAGGAAACCAGGATGCCGGGAAGGATATGCCCATAACCTGGAGTTAATCTCATATACAATGCCCCAAAAAGAGAAGGAAAAGCAACATAGCGTAATCCTGATAGGGTATTTATTTAAAAGACTTAAAAATACACTTACAGTGTGTTGGATATAAAACAGCATAGAAAGCCGGCCGGCTAATACGAACACCCGTCCTGCAGACGGTGAATACGGCACGTCAGCACGCCCGACGTACGTTTCGTCACACTTCTGACGTCGTCTGGGGCACGGGCGACGCACTGACGTGTCGCACATATATACCAAACAAATGAAACCAAGCCTCGGAATCGACATAGGCCGGAAATCAACTTGCGCTCCACCCAATAAAGCGGAAGATAAAGAAACGCCATCTTAGTTAAGGGATCCCATATTTAACGGGTCTAATTCAGTTAATATAGTAAATATTACAAAGATAATGGGAATACGGGAGCAAACAAAGGAAAAACCCCATAAGCTCATCGGTAACACATATGAAAATGGATACCAATATAAGTTAAATTAAACTGAATAAATATGTATTCAGTTGTATGGGTAATACGAAGGTCCAGATTACACCAATGAGGGGCATACCTGGGCACAGTTGTGATGTCAGACTCAATGGATAAATTGAGTAATCCCATCAATGTTAGATTGGACAAGGACGAATTCCAGATAAACCAGCCGGAGGGAAAGATGATTTCTCGACCTCATATACCAAACAGTTTAAATAGAGAGGTACTTATTTCTATTTTTTGTTTTTCAGATATATTTATTTAATATTAATATTGAGATTACTGTATATTAGTACCTCTCTATTTAAACTGTTTGGTATATGAGGTCGAGAAATCATCTTTCCCTCCGGCTGGTTTATCTGGAATTCGTCCTTGTCCAATCTAACATTGATGGGATTACTCAATTTATCCATTGAGTCTGACATCACAACTGTGCCCAGGTATGCCCCTCATTGGTGTAATCTGGACCTTCGTATTACCCATACAACTGAATACATATTTATTCAGTTTAATTTAACTTATATTGGTATCCATTTTCATATGTGTTACCGATGAGCTTATGGGGTTTTTCCTTTGTTTGCTCCCGTATTCCCATTATCTTTGTAATATTTACTATATTAACTGAATTAGACCCGTTAAATATGGGATCCCTTAACTAAGATGGCGTTTCTTTATCTTCCGCTTTATTGGGTGGAGCGCAAGTTGATTTCCGGCCTATGTCGATTCCGAGGCTTGGTTTCATTTGTTTGGTATATATGTGCGACACGTCAGTGCGTCGCCCGTGCCCCAGACGACGTCAGAAGTGTGACGAAACGTACGTCGGGCGTGCTGACGTGCTGACGTGCCGTATTAACCGTCTGCAGGACGGGTGTTCGTATTAGCCGGCCGGCTTTCTATGCTGTTTTATATCCAACACACTGTAAGTGTATTTTTAAGTCTTTTAAATAAATACCCTATCAGGATTACGCTATGTTGCTTTTCCTTCTCTTTTTGGGGCATTGTATATGAGATTAACTCCAGGTTATGGGCATATCCTTCCCGGCATCCTGGTTTCCTTTACGGAGGATAGTGAGCCATCCACGGTCCGAGGAGGTGTTCAAACGCTATCCCCTTCTCAAGAAAGGCCCCGACCGGGTTAAGGTCACAAGCTTTTTAAGCTTGCCATCTGGTAAGCGCCCATTTATATCTAAACACTGTGGTGTGGTGAAGGTCCATCCGGTTTCACTCTATTTGCCGAATAAGGGGCTCAGTTGCCCGGTACCCATTACACTTTGAAGATTTCTTTTCATCTTTTTACCCTTTGGACTTTATTTGGCACTTGATTGCTTTGGACTTTTTATCATTATACACTATTTGTGATTCATTTTACATTTAAAATATAGCGCTGCTTCCTTCTTGTTTATTTATTGTTTATGTGTGTATCTCACTTATAAGCGGCTGCCTTTCTTTTTCAATTGTTTAACATTGGTTCACTTACTTGATTGTCTACTGATATATCATATAGCGCAGTGATTGCTTTCTATTTTCCAAATAGTATACTAGTGCCTCTTGCTCTGTGTAATTCTCATAAAGACATATGGATAGCCATCATAGTGTAGTATATAACTCTCATTTTATTAAAAAAGTTAAAAAACATAGTTGAACTCACATGTTATAGTGCCTCTAAGCCGGCACTAAGCTAATTCAGTCGTGTGTGTGGAGAGCGGGGTCTCAGTCTACCTCCCACTCTATCACTGTGTCTCCTCGTGGTGGCGTGCGTTCCAAGCCTCACTTTCGTTAGACCGAAGTGGCGATAAAATTTCCCAGCAGCCTCTACGCATTTCACAGTACAATTTGCGTCATCGGGAAACCTGATGACGCAAATTGTACCTTATAGGCTTTATTAAGGACACTTAGGAACTGTTGCAAGATGGTGATTATATCCTGCACACACCCAAGCATTGTTTTTCTTTCTCATAACTATGTATGGTAATATTCTAAGATTGTAAGGTTTGCTGACGCAGACAATAAAGTTAAGTCCAATGAGCTGCCAGCATACACCTAGAGGCTCATGACTCCTGTAACTTCCCCTTTTTACTACTATTAAAGGCTGAGCCCGTGATCACTGGGTGTGACTTCTCGCTTGAGTCTATGCATGTAAGGATTTCACCCATATGTATCGATACCTATGAATAAAGCTTCTTCTTTGCTACGGACCGGGAGTCTTGATTGATCTAAGGTGACCAGATTTTTCTGACATCATGGGGGCTCGTCTGAGATCTGACCATCGGATGCCATTGTCCGTAGACCTCTGGTTGATCGGTGAGTAATTGGAAAATATTCACCAATAAAAGACCCCCGGTCAGAATGACCGTAAAGACGGGCCAATCGGAGACCAGATATTTGGTCCGAGTTCCAGATCCATTACCCGTAGATCTTGTCCTCCCGCTTTGAGTAAGGTAAGAATGTTTCTTTTGGCTTATGATTGTAGGTGAAATAGCAGCATCTTGTGGTCTTTGTGTAGCGGTGATTTTTCCTATTTATGACAGTGATAGTATTAGTCAAGTTGTTTTTCTTTGTTCTCTTTCTTGGTTTAACCACTTCAATACAGGGCTTTTATACACCCTTCCTTCCCAGACCAAATTTTAGCTTTCAGCGCTCTCACACTTTGAATGACAATTACTCAGTCATGCTACACTGTACCCAAACCAAATTTTTATCATTTTTTTCTCACAAACATAGCTTTCTTTTAGTGGTATTTAATCACTGCTGTTTTTTTTATTTTTTGCAATATAAGCGAAAAAAGAGAGAAATTTTTGAAAAAAAAACACTTTTTTTTAGTTTTTATTGTAAAATTTTGCAAATAAGTAATTTTTCTTCATAAATTTGGGCCAAAATGTATACTGCTACATATCTTTAGTAAAAATAACCCAAATTAGTGTATATTATTTGGTCTCTGTGAAAGTTATAGAGTCTACAAGCTATGGTGCAAATCATTGAAAAATGATCACATCTGATCACACCTGATGTACTGAAGGCCTATCTCATTTCTTGAGGCCCTAACAAGCCAGGAAAGTACAAATACCCCCCAAATTACCCCTTTTTGGAAAGCAGACATTCCAAGGTATTTAGCAAGAGGCATGGTGAGCTTTTTGAAGTTGTAATTTTTTCCCACAATTCTTGGAAATTTTTTTTTTTTTTTTTTTTTTTTTTTTTTTTGCACAAAATTGTCATAATAACAAGTTATTTCTCTCACACAGCACATGCATACTTGCAATGACACCCCAAAATACATTCTGCTACTCCTCCTGAGTATAGTGATACCACATGTGTGAGACTTTTACACAGCCTGGCCACATACAGAGGTCTAAAATCCAACTAGCACCGTCAGGCATTTTACGAGCATAAATTGCACATCTCATATGATGACAACCTATCACACTTTTGAAGGCCCTGGAGCACCAGGACAACGGAAACGCCCACAAAATGACCCCATTTTGGAAAGCTAACACCCCAACGTATAATCTATGAGGCATAATTAGTCTTTTGAATGGTTCATTTTTTTCCCGAAGTTTTTGGAAACTGTGGAAAAAAAAATGAAAACGCATTTTTTTTACACAAAGTTGTCCATTCATAAGATATTTACAACACATAGCATGTACATAGCAAAAATGACACCCCAAAATACATTCTGCTACTCCTCCTGAGTATGGCGATACCAAATGTGTGAGACTTTTACACAGCCTGGCCACATACAGAGGCCCAACATTGAAGTAGCAGCTTCAGGCATTCTAGGAGCATAAATTACACATCTCATTTCTCAACCACCTATTACAATTTTGAAGGCCCTGGAGCACCAGGACAATGGAAACACCCACAAAATGACCCCATTTTGGAAAGCTAACACCCCAACGTATAATCTATGAGGCATAATTAGTCTTTTGAATGGTTCATATTTTTCCCGAAGTTTTTGGAAACTGTGGGAAAAAAATGAAAACGCATTTTTTTTTACACAAAGTTGTCCATTCATAAGATATTTCCAACACATAGCATGTACATAGCAAAAATGACACCCCAAAATACATTCTGCTACTCCTCCTGAGTGTAGCGATACCAAATGTGTGAGACTTTTACACAGCCTGGCCACATACAGAGGCCCAACATTGAAGTAGCAGCTCCAGGCATTCTAGGAGCATAAATTACACATCTCATTTCTCAACCACCTATTACATGTTTGAAGGCCCTAGAGCACCAGGACAACGGAAACGCCCACAAAATGACCCCATTTTGGAAAGCTAACACCCCAACGTATAATCTATGAGGCATAATTAGTCTTTTGAATGGTTCATTTTTTTCCTGAAGTTTTTGGAAACTGTGGAAAAAAAATTAAAACGCATTTTTTTTACACAAAGTTGTCCATTCATAAGATATTTCCAATACATAGCATGTACATAGCAAAAATGACACCCCAAAATACATTCTGCTACTCCTCCTGAGTGTGGCGATACCAAATGTGTGAGACTTTTACACAGCCTGGTCACATACAGAGGCCCAACATTGAAGTAGCAGCTCCAGGCATTCTAGGAGCATAAATTACACATCTCATTTCTCAATCACCTATTACAATTTTGAAGGCCCTGGAGCACCGGGACAATGGAAACACCCACAAAATGACCCCATTTTGGAAAGCTAACACCCCAACGTATAATCTATGAGGCATAATTAGTCTTTTGAATGGTTCATATTTTTCCCGAAGTTTTTGGAAACTGTGGGAAAAAAATGAAAACGCATTTTTTTTTACACAAAGTTGTCCATTCATAAGATATTTACAACACATAGCATGTACATAGCAAAAATGACACCCCAAAATACATTCTGCTACTCCTCCTGAGTGTAGCGATACCAAATGTGTGAGACTTTTACACAGCCTGGCCACATACAGAGGCCCAACATTGAAGTAGCAGCTCCAGGCATTCTAGGAGCATAAATTACACATCTCATTTCTCAACCACCTATTACATGTTTGAAGGCCCTAGAGCACCAGGACAACGGAAACGCCCACAAAATGACCCCATTTTGGAAAGCTAACACCCCAACGTATAATCTATGAGGCATAATTAGTCTTTTGAATGGTTCATTTTTTTCCTGAAGTTTTTGGAAACTGTGGAAAAAAAATGAAAACGCATTTTTTTTACACAAAGTTGTCCATTCATAAGATATTTCCAACACATAGCATGTACATAGCAAAAATGACACCCCAAAATACATTCTGCTACTCCTCCTGAGTGTGGCGATACCAAATGTGTGAGACTTTTACATAGTCTGGCCACATACAGAGGCCCAACATCCAAGTAGCACTGTCAGTTGTTCTAGGAGCATACATTACACATAAATTCCTGCCAACCTATCACATTGTTGAAGGCCCTTCATATTTCTAACACATAGCATGTACTGTAGAAGCCAATTACAAACCAAAATACATTCTGTTGAGTAAAGGGTAAAGAAAAGATTACCTGCAGTTTTAGTAGTGCAGTGGTCCACAGAGAAGAGCATCGGTCCAGGCAGCAGGCAGGAACGTGGACAGCGACAGCAAAACAGGCAGCAGGCAAGAATAGTCAGTACAGGTAGAGATGTCAGCACAGCCAAAGCATTAGTCCAGATAGCAGGCAGGGATGTGGTCAGCAGCAGCAAAAGGATCAAAGGATCATCCATGCAGCAGGCAGGAATACTGTCCATAGTTAGTACATGCAGCAGGCAGAGGTATGGTCAGCACAGCCAGAGTATTTGTCCAGGGAGCAGGCAGTACCATCAAGCTTAGGGCATTGGTCAGGAAAGAATGGGGACAGGGGTAGAGGCTTCTCCCACCCAAATCGCTTTGAAGCCTCCGGGCAACCAGACCCTGTTATGGGAACACAGAAAACCAAAAACTGGTTTTCTGAACTCCGAACACTATTCTGGAGCCCCTCACATATGTGAGACCCCTGTGTAGGAGGGTGAAAGATCAATCCAAGGGGCAGGCAAAAACATGGTCAACAGGCCGAGGTCAGTGCAGGTAAAAGGCAGAAATAGACGGTAGACAGAGGCATAGTCGATACAGTCCAGGGTCAGTTCACGTGAAAGGCAAAAACATGGCGGAAAAACAATGCAGACGGTAGGCAGAGGCATAGTCGAGAAACAGGCCAGGGTCGGTTCACATGGAAGGCAATAATATGGTTGGTTGAGGAAGGTAAATATTCAGGACAGAAATTAAAAACGGGGAAATGGCAGTATTAGAAATATGGACTAATAATTTTCCAGAGTGTGATATCGCCTGAAGCATTCTCCGATGCAAAGGCCAGGTTGGGAGGGACAGTCAGTACAATGGAAGCTCGTATCTTTCCTAATTCCTCTTTTGGTGCACACCCGACATTTTTTTTGGCGTCGTCTTCCGGATCCTGTTGGTGGAATATGGTCTGGGAAATGGCGCTCATGTAGTCTGCTGACAGAATCGGAGCGAATGCTTTCTGGGGGGGATACTTGCTGATAAATCAGGGCAGTGACAATGTCTTCAATAAACTTTATTAAGGTGGTGGGTGTTTCTGTGGATTTTTGGTATATTATGAAAGAATTTAAAAGGGCCAAATGAAAAAAGTAAATTGCGACTTTTTTGTACCAGAATAATGATTTTCTTGTTGAAAGATAGGGCTGCAACAACTGATCGTTTAAATCCACCCCCCCCATGTATTTATTGTACTCAGTGATACAGGTAGGCTTGCGAACGGTACCGCGTCTTCTGTGAAGTTCCACCGAGGTGTCATCGTGGATGGTGGACATGATGTACACGTCTTTTCTATCCCTCCACTTCACAGCCAACACTTCTTCGTTCCTCAAGCTTCTCGATTCCCCCCTTGGAATGTTTGTGGTGACAAGACACTGTGGGAAGCCCTTTCGGTTTTTTCTAGTTGTACCACAGGCCAAAGTTTGTTTGAGATGTAGGTGGCGGAGAAGGGGCAAACTCGTATAATAATTATCCATATAAATATGGTACCCCTTTTGGAGGAGTGGGAATGCCAACTCCCAAACAATTTTCCCACTTATTCCCATATACGAGGGACACTCAGGGGGCTGGAGCTGGGAATCTTTCCCTTCGTACACGCGGAATGCGTACACATAACCGGTGGCACTTTCACAAAGCTTGTTAAGCTTCAAGCCATACCTCGCCCTCTTACTGGGTATATATTGTTTGATTCCCAGCCGGCCTGTGAAATGCACCAGGGATTCGTCCACAGATATATTTTTTTCAGGGACATAAACTTCGGCAAACTTCTGGGAAAAAAAATTAATTAGGGGGCGAACTTTATATAATTTGTCAAAGTTTGGGTGATTTCGGGGGGGGCACTGTGAGTTGTCATTGAAATGCAAGAAGCGCATTATGATTTCGTATCGGGACCTGGACATGGCTGCTGAAAAAATTGGCATATGGTGGATGGGTCTGGTCGACCAATACTTATGAATTTCATTTTTTTTTGTAAGCCCCATGTTCAGGGTTAGGCCTAAAAACAATTTTAGCTCCACTACTGTTAGCGGTCTCCACTCAAAAGGGCGGGCATAGCTGGAGCTGGGGTTGGCTGCAATAAATTGTTGGGCAAACAGATTAGTTTGGTCCACGATGCCTTGAATCCAATCGTTTGGGAAAAATAAATTAAAAAAATCCATTTGTGTAAATCCTGCAGTGTTGACCTGCACACCCGACTGTGCTGTAAAAGGGGGGATCGTGGCTGACCCTGTGGTAGAAGGCAGCCACAATGGGTTTGCCAAGGAATCTGGAAGATGGGTTTGGGCCCTACTTCTTTGGCGTCCACTTGTGCTGGGTCTTTCCTCCTGGGGTCTACCGCCGCTGGCACTGCTGGTAGCTGCCTGGTTTTCAGATCGTCGTCTTTTTGGACGGACTACTTCCTCCTCTAAATCTGATCCAGATGTGCTGCCTTCGGGGGGCTCATATTCCGAATCAGAACCAGAATCTGAACTGAGCGGTGAGAGCTCCCCGTTGCTCTCATCGGTCAGACTCAGGATCTGGTATGCCTCTTCTGGGGTGTACATCTTTCTGGACATAGTGGCTGACTGGCTGTATGTACTCTGGTGGCAAGTGATGAGGTGGCGGGTACTCTGGTGGCAGATGATGAGGTGGCGGGTACTCTGGTGGCAGGTGATGAGGTGGCGGGTACTCTGGTGGCAGGTGATGAGGTGGCGGGTACTCTGGTGGCAGGTGATGAGGTGGCAGGTACTCTGGTGGCAGGTGATGAGGTGGCGGGTACTCTGGTGGCAGGTGATGAGGTGGCAGGTACTCTGGTGGCAGGTGATGAGGTGGCAGGTGATGAGGTGGCAGGTACTCTGGTGGCAGGTGATGAGGTGGCAGGTACTCTGGTGGCAGGTGATGAGGTGGCGGGTACTCTGGTGGCAGGTACTCTGGTGGTGAGGTGGCGGGTACTCTGGTGGCAAGTACTCTGGTGGCAGGTGATGAGGTGGCAAGTACTCTGGTGGCAGGTGATGAGGTGGCGGGTACTCTGGTGGCAGGTGATGAGGTGGCGGGTACTCTGGTGGCAGGTGATGAGGTGGCGGGTACTCTGGTGGCAGGTGATGGACAGGTACTCTGAGATGACAGGTACTTTGAGGTGACAGGTACTCTGAGGTGACAGGTACTGAGGTGACAGGTACTGAGGTGACAGGTACTGAGGTGACAGGTACTCTTTATTTAGGAGGGGCGATCTGGGCACAGTAGTACATGTAATTAGTAACTCACTGTTAGCTGATCTCTTCTCCTCACACTGGATCGGTGTGTGAGGAGAAGAGCCCAGCAACAGCAGTTACTGTGTGACTGTGTGTTTGTTTACATTAGTGACCGGCTGTGATTGGACACAGCCGGTCATGTGATGCAGAGCCATGTCATTGGCTACAGTGATCGGGGCTGAGCTGTATCCAGGGGAAAAGCCTCAGCCCCGATCACCGCTCTGATCACTCCTCTTCCGCCGGAACCCGCCTCATACACGCTTCCCAATGCCGCTCTGCATCCGCCGTTACCGACGCTCCGCCGCCCGCCGCCCGCCGCCGCCGCCGCTTCAATACCCCCATCGGGGAACGGCTGTGTCCTGAGGGACACAACGGTACCCCGATCGCCGCTCTGCGGGCCCCCAGGGGCCCGCAGTAGCGGCGGAAAGCCGAGGCCGTCATATGACGCCCACCCAGGATGGGAGATCCCATCTGTGGACGTCATTTGACTATGGCCGGGTATTGAAGCGGTTAATAACATTAATTGAGCGAGAATAAGAGTACCGATGACCCCAGTAGGATTCTGTAGAGGGAATCTCTGGGGTGCCGAAGACAGGGCCATTTGGACAGGGGCCAAGGAAACTAGAACTGAGTCCTCTATCTAGGTAGAAAAATTTTTGTCACAAGGGAAGAAATATTGTGAGTCAGCGCTGTATTGTTAGAGTTGTCCGGACATCTAAATTGTACTTCCTCTTTTGTGTGAGTGCGCGCGCATTGTATGTGTGAGTGATTTCTGATCAGATGACTAATCTTACCTGCTGGGAGCGAAGAGACACACCAGCTACTGGATGAATATATTGGGCAGCAGCATTATCGGATATGGCAGCCCCAATAAAGGTGATATCATATAACCTGAGAAGGTTATGTTCACCACAAAAAAGGGGTCATCTCTGGCAGGAACTACGCCACCTTAGGGGTGACGTGGTTTTTCTTGCAGGAGACACACTTCGTGAAGGATTCCATTCCAAACATGCCCGTGCACTTGTTTAACCGGTGGTTTCATGCACCATCCCCGATTGTGAGAGCAAGGGGGGTAACAATAACCTTTAGAAAGACATGTCCAATGGTTGTAATAGCCTCACAAATAGACCCAGAGGGTCGCTTTCTGTTTGTAAAGGGAAGACTACACGGCTTCTGCTATACATTTGCTTCAATATATGCACCAAATACCGGAACGGTCAACTTCCTTGTAAAGACTCTGAAGCTGTTGGAGAAATTTAGGGAGGGCCTTTTGATGCTGGGGGGGATTTTAACCTTACCCTAGATTCAAAGATAGATACGTCAACGGGCAAAACTCACATATCTTATAAAGCGTTAAAGCATCTAAAACAGCTCTTACGTTCCTTTCACTTGGTGGATGGATGGCGTGTAACACATTATGGGAAAAGGGATTATAGTTATTATTCCAAAATACACAATACTTATTCTCGCCTAGATATTTTTTGGTGGACCAGTTCTATTTTGAAAGGACCCGCTCTTTTACTATAGAGCCAATAACGATTTCAGATCATGCCCCGATCACCGTGACTTTCCTTCCAATTTCTTCAGGCCACCTAGAACGAACTTGGCGGTTGAATGAATCTTTACTGGATGATAATAAAGTGGTGGAGGCTTCGTCTTGTAAGATAAAAACATATTTTGAAATAAATATGCCTGGAGAAGTTTCTGAGCAGGCTGTTTGGGAAGCCCACAAATCAGTGATTAGGGGGGAACTGATAGCACACGGGTCACGGATTAAAAAAGAGAAACAAAAAGAAATAGTAGATTTATTGAAAGAGATTAATGAATTAGAAATCAAACATAAAAGACACTTGGACCCAGCAGACTCCCAACAATTGGAGGACTTGAGACATAACTTAGCACAATGCCTAGACCGCAAAGCTAAAAACAAGCATAGATACTATGCGCATCGTTTTTTTTTGAGCAGGGCAATAAATGTGGTCGGCTACTTGCTAGACAGCTTAAAAAACAGCAAGAATCCAGGCATGTGCGTAGTCTAATAGTCCAAAATAAAAAGGTGGTGGAATCTCAAGCCATTGCGGCAGAATTTCACACATTTTATAAGGCTTTATATAATATTCATACTGTTTCACCGAGTGTGACGGGAGAACAGCGTAAATTAGAAATTCGAGAGTATATAGAAGACCCAGCGCTGCCCTCGCTGCTGCCCACGGTAATTGAAGAAATAGATAGACCAATCTCTATCAATGAATTAAACAAAGTACTATCGAGTCTGCCAAAAGGTAAAAGCCCAGGACCAGATGGGCTTACCAATTCATATTATATGAAATTTATTACCAGATTAGGAGGCCCATTATGTAGCTACTTTAGCTCAATTAATGCCTACAACCCATTACCTCCAGAGGCCTTGTTGGCATACATAACCATACTTCCTAAACCAGGGAAAGATACCCAGCAGTGCGCGAACTACAGACCCATCTCCTTGTTAAACTCAGACACTAAGGTTTTAGCAAAAATTTTGGCTCTTCGGTTACAGGACCATATATCGAAGCTAGTTCACTCTGATCAGACGGGCTTCATGAAGGGTCGTGAGGCCAGAGATAATACCATTCGGCATTACACACCTTTCATTGGATGCAACACGGCCCTGACAAGGCCCCAAGAGTGATACTGTCAATGGATGCCGAAAAGGCATTTGACAGGGTGAACTGGGGATTCATGACGGAGGTGCTAGGGGGGATGGGTCTGGGGGAACGCATGATGGGCTGGGTTGCAGCATTATATGCGACACCGAGAGCGAGAGTTAAAGTAAATGGCACACTGTCGGATTATTTCCAAATATGTAATGGCACAAGACAAGGGTGTCCATTATCCCCGCTGTTATTCGCTATGATATTAGAACCATTCCTTTGCAAAGTGAGGGGAAATAGGGGGTACGGGTTGGATCAGTTGAATATAAAGTCTCGGCATATGCGGACAACTTATTATTCTATCTTTCATCACCACAGACATCACTGCCGGCTTTGATGGCAGAGGTCTCTAAGTTTGGAGATTTATCCAACTTCAAAATACATTTTGAAAAGTCTGTACTGTTACCTAGTCATGTCCCCTTAGGGATGAAAACAATTTTGCTAAATTCTTATCCCTTTATTTGGAACAAAAACTCATTGGCATATTTGGGAATACATATCACAGAAGATCCTAAACTACTGTATGATTTAAACTATGGTTCCTTAATGAAGGGAGTAATGGGGGACCTGCAGAAATGGAGGGGCCAGTTATTAACGTGGTTTGGAAGGGTCAGCGCCATAAAGATGAGTGTACTACCCAAAATAATTTATCTTTTCCACACAGTGCCAATTACACTCTGACAAAGTTTTTTTGAAACCTTACGAAAGGCCTTCATAGCATTTGTATGGAGTGATAAACATCCCAGATTGGCGTATGATATTTTGTGTAGAGGCAAATTGGAAGGAGGAATGGGACTACCAGATGTAGCTTTATATTATAGAGCAATGTCTTTAGTGCGGATTCTGAACTGGTGCCACGACTTCGCAAAGAAAATATGGTCCCCTTAGAGCAGATAATGGCAGGCAGGAAGCTGGCCGGAATCCTGTGGATTCAGAGTAAAGACAGGGGTGTCTCAAAATGGACGTCACCATTAACAAAGAGCACACTCTTAATTTGGGATAAATTAAATCAATCAGGTGACTACGCTCCTCGGATATCCCCTCTGACCCCATTGGAGGGGTACCCATGGTTTCCTCCAGGGGAGGAGGTGGGATTTTTTGGAGCTTGGGGGAGGGATGGGGATACGACATGTGGCAAATTTACCCCTCATGGAACATTAACCCCCTGCGAGATTTGACATCAAAAATGGGGAGGATACCTATGGAGGAGTGGAGATACCATCAATTGGGGTGCTTTTTCAAGGGACTGAAACCCGGGACGAGACCAGTGAGTTCTCTTACTGCTTTCGAATCCATGTGTGTAAATATACCCATTGGAAGACACTTGATGTATAGATTGATTCTCGCGACACAAAACCAAACGGTTCCATACTTTATTAGAGGATGGGAAGGAGAACTAGGTCATAATCTTACCACAGCACAAATTAAGAAACTCATTAACTTGACGCACTCTACGTCTATAAGCTCACAGATTCAAGAAATGTCATATAAATTTTTGACTAGGTGGTATTGGACACAGTTAAGATAGCAAAGAGGTTCCCGATGGCAGACGCCAGATGTTGGAGAGGGTACGGACAGAAAGGCACCTTTCTCCACCTATGGTGGTCTTGCCCTAAGATTAAGGTGTTCTGGGAAGCAATCGCTTCTTGGGTTGAAAGGTTATCCCCTGGACCAATAGAGGTGATGCCCTGGAACTTTTTGTTTCATGGAACTTCAATGTCTGTTAGAGCTTATAAGAATAGTGTTATTCCACACTTACTAAATGCTTCCAAATTATTAATACCTAGGCTATGGAAACAAACTAGAAGTCCAACCTTGGCGGACTGGAAGAAAGAGGTTAACTTAATAATGGAGGCCGAAAGATGGGGCATGCAGTGAAAGACAAGAAAGATAAAAACATTGAAACATGGGCAGGATGGGTGCGCTGCTTGAAAGAGATTAGATAGAGTAATAATGTAAAGAGCAGTGTGGTCTCTGGGTTCGATCGCAGGTGTCCCGGGGGGGGGGATATATATAAATTTGTGGGGTTTTTTTTTTTCTTCCTCTTTTCCCTTATGCCGCGTACACACGAGCGGACTTTACGGCAGACTTTGCCCGGCGGACTTTTCGACGGACTTTACGACGGACCTTGTGAATGAATGGACTTGCCTACACACAATCCACCAAAGTCCGTCGAATTCGTACGTGATGACGTACGACCGGACTAAAACAAGGAAGTTCATAGCCAGTAGCCAATAGCTGCCCTAGCGTGGCTTTTTGTCTGTCGAACTAGCATACAGACGAGCGGACTTTTCGACCGGACTCGATTTCGACGGATTGATTTAAAACATGTTTCAAATCTAAGTCCGTCCAACTTTTGAGAAAACAAAGTCCGCTGGAGCCCACACACGATCGAATTGTCTGACGAAATCCAGTCCGCCGGGCAAAGTCTGCCGTAAAGTCCGCTCGTGTGTACGCGGCATTAGTTTTTTTTTCACTTTTTTTTTTTTTGTTTTGTTTCTGAGTGGGGTTGAACACGGGGAAGGGATAAGGGGTGGGCAAATGGGAAGGGATAGAACACTTAGGTAGGAAGGGGGGCACAGAAGAGAAGGGATAGTCTGAATAGATATAGTAAAGGGAAGATGGCATATTTACTCACTGATTATGAAGGATGTATGGCTCATAGAAGCCTCATATAGTTTTAATTTTTTTTTTGGGATATTAACCAGTTGCTGACCGCCGCACGATGATGTACGTCGGCAGAATGGCACGGGCAGGCAAAAGGACTCCGATCGGACCCCCCCCCCGGTGCCTGCGGCAGTCGGCAAATCTTCCCCGGCGATCGGAGGTGAGTGGGAGGCCATCCATTCGTGGCCCCCCCTCGCGATCGCTCCCAGCCAATGGGATCATTTCCCTGCCTCTGTATTGTACACAGAGGCAGAGGAAATGATGTAATCTCTCCTCGGCTCGGCAGTTTTCCGTTCCGGCGCCGAGGAGAGAAGACTGTAATGTGAGTGCACAACACACACACATACAGTAAAACATGCCAGGCATACATTACACCCCCGACCCCCCCCCCGATCACCCCCCAATCACCCCCCCCCCCCCCGTCACACTGACAACTGACACCAAGCAGTTTTTTTTTGTTTTTTCTTCTGATTATTGCATGGTGTCAGTTTGTGACAGTTAGTGTGGTAGGGCAGTTAGTGTTAGCCCCCTTTAGGTCTAGGATACCCCCCTAACCCCCCAATAAAGTTTTAACCCCTTGATCACCCCCCGTCGCCAGTGTCGCTAAGCGATCATTTTTCTAATCGCTGTATTAGTGTCACTGGTGACGCTAGTTAGGGAGGTAAATATTTAGGTTCGCCGTCAGCATTTTATAGCGACAGGGACCCCCATATACTATCTAATAAATGTTTTAACCCCTTGATTGCTCCCTAGTTAACCCTTTCACCACTGATCACCGTATAACTGTTACGGGTAACGCTGGTTAGTTTGTTTATTTTTATAGTGTCAGGGAACCCGCCGTTTATTACCGAATAAAGGTTTAGCCCCCTGATCACCCGGCGGTGATATGCGTCGCCCCAGGCAGCGTCAGATTAGCGCCAGTACCGCTAACACCCACGCACGCAGCATACGCCTCCCTTAGTGGTATAGTATCTGAACGGATCAAAATCTGATCCGATCAGATCTATACTAGCGTCCCCAGCAGTTTAGGGTTCCCAAAAACACAGTGTTAGCGGGATCAGCCCAGATATCTGCTAGCACCTGAGTTTTTCCCCTCCGCCCAGCCCAGCCCACCCAAGTGCAGTATCGATCGATCACTGTCACTTACAAAACACTAAATGCATAACTGCAGTGTTCGCAGAGTCAGGCCTGATCCCTTCGATCGCTAACAGTTTTTTTTTGGTAGCGTTTTGGTGAACTGGCAAGCACCAGCCCCAGGCAGCGTCAGGTTAGTGCCAGTACCGCTAACACCCACCCACGCACGCACCGTACACCTCCCTTAGTGGTATAGTATCTGATTGGATCAATATCTGATCCGATCAGATCTATACTAGCATCCCCAGCAGTTTAGGGTTCCCAAAAACGCAGTGTTAGGGGGATCAGCCCAGATACCTGCTAGCACCTGCGTTTTGCCCCTCCGCCCGGCCCAGCCCAGCCCAGCCCATCCAAGTGCAGTATCGATCGATCACTGTCACTTACAAAACACTAAACACATAACTGCAGCGTTCGCAGAGTCCGGCCTGATCCCTGCGATCACTAACAGTTTTTTTGGTAGCGTTTTGGTGAACTGGCAAGCGCCAGCGGCCTAGTACACCCCGGTCGTAGTCAAACCAGCACTGCAGTAACACTTGGTGATGTGGCAAGTCTCATAAGTGCAGTTCAAGCTGGTGAGGTGGCAAAAAAAAAAAAGCACCCCTGTTCCCCCCCTGCTCTCGCGCTAAGGCGAACGCAAGCGTCAAATGTAAACAGCAATTGCACCATGCATGTGAGGTATCACCGCGAAGGTCAGATCGAGGGCAGTAATTTTAGCAGTAGGCCTCCTCTGTAAATCTAAAGTGGTAACCTGTAAAGGCTTTTAAAATGTATTTATTTTATTGCCACTGCACGTTTGTGCGCAATCCATATACTCGGCCTAAGATCATCTTTTTTTTTTCATCAAACATTTGGGCAATATAGTGTGTTATAGTGCATTAAAATTTTAAAAACTGTGTTTTTTTCCCAAAAAATGCGTTTGAAAAATCGCTGCGCAAATACTGTGTGAAAAAAATGAAACACCCACCATTTTAATCTGTAGGGCATTTGCGTTAAAAAAAATATAATGTTTGGGGGTTTGGGGGTTCAAAGTAATTTTCTTGCAAAAAAAAATAATTTTTTCATGTAAACAAAAAGTGTCAGAAAGGGCTTTGTCTTCAAGTGGTTAGAAGAGTGGGTGATGTGTGACATAAGCTTCTAAATGTTGTGCATAAAATGCCAGGACAGTTCAAAACCCCCCCAAATGACCCCATTTTGGAAAGCAGACACCCCAAGCTATTTGCTGAGAGGCATGTCGAGTCCATGGAATTTTTTATATTGTGACACAAGTTGCGGGAAAGAGACAAATTTTTTTTTTTTTTTGCACAAAGTTGTCACTAAATGATATATTGCTCAAACATGCCATGCCGCGTACGGGACCCCGAAAACCAAGCACCACCTTCAGGCTTTCTAAGGGCGTAAATTTTTGATTTCACTCTTCACTGCCTATCACAGTTTCGGAGGCAATGGAATGCCCAGGTGGCACATACCCCCACAAATTAGCCTATTTTGGAAAGTAGACACCCCAAGCTATTTGCTGAGAGGTATAGTGAGTATTTTGCAAACCCCACTTTTTGTCACAAAGTTTTGAAAATTAAAAAAAAGAAAAAAAAATGTTTTTTCTTGTCTTTCTTCATTTTCAAAAACAAATGAGAGCTGCAAAATAATCACCATGCCTCTCAACAAATAGCTTGGGGTGTCTACTTTCCAAAATGGGGTCATTTGGGGGGGGGGGTTGTGCCACGTGGGCATTCCATGGCCTCCGAAACTGTGATAGGCAGTGAAGAGTGAAATCAAAAATTTACACCCTTAGAAATCCTGAAGGCAGAGATTGGTTTTCGGGGCCCCGTACCCGGCTAGGCTCCCAAAAAGTCCCACACATGTGGTATCCCCATACTCAGGAGAAGCAGCTAAATGTATTTTGGGGTGCAATTCCACATATGCCCATGGCCTGTGTGAGCAATATATCATTTAGTGACAACTTTGTGCAAAAAAAAAAAAAAATTTGTCACTTTCCCGCAACTTGTGTCAAAATATAGAATATTCCATGGACTCAACATGCCTCTCAGCAAATAGCTTGGGGTGTCTACTTTCCAAAATGGGGTCATTGGGGGGGGGGGGGTTGTGCCATCTGGGCATTTTATGGCCTTCAAAACTGTGATAGGTAGTGAGGAGTGAAATCAAAAATTTACGCCCTTAGAAATCCTGAAGGCGGTGATTGGTTTTCGGGGCCCCGTACCCGGCTAGGCTCCCAAAAAGTCCAACACATGTGGTTTCCCCGTACTCAGGAGAAGCAGCTGAATGTATTTTGGGGTGCAATTCCACATATGCCCATGGCTTGTGTGAGCAATATATCATTTAGTGACAACTTTTTGTAATTTTTTTTTTTGTCATTATTCAATCACTTGGGACAAAAAAATGAATATTCAATGGGCTCAACATGCCTCTCAGCAATTTCCTTGGGGTGTCTACTTTCCAAAATGGGGTCATTTGGGGGGGGGGGGGGTTGTACTGCCCTGCCATTTTAGCACCTCAAGAAATGACATAGGCAGTCATAAACTAAAAGCTGTGTAAATTACAGAAAATGTACCCTAGCTTGTAGACGCTATAACTTTTGCGCAAACCAATAAATGTACACTTATTGACATTTTTTTACCAAAGACATGTGGCCGAATACATTTTGGCCTAAATGTATGGCTAAAATTGAGTTTATTGGATTTTTTTTATAACAAAAAGTAGAAAATATCATTTTTTTCAAAATTTTCGGTCTTTTTCCGTTTATAGCGCAAAAAATAAAAATGGCAGAGGTGATCAAATACCATCAAAAGAAAGCTCTATTTGTGGGAAGAAAAGGACGCAAATTTTGTTTGGGTACAGCATTGCATGACCGCGCAATTAGCAGTTAAAGCAACGCAGTGCCAAATTGTAAAAAGTGCTCTGATCAGGAAGGGGGTAAATCCTTCCGGGGCTGAAGTGGTTAAGGTTGACGCTTAAGAGTGATTTGAATTGGCTTAGTAGCCTCTTAAAGAAGAATTTTTTGTACAGGCTGAGGTTTTTTTTTTTTCTCTCACAAAGACAGAATATCTTTTAAATTTTGTGGCTTTTGAAGAGAAGTGTGGAGCACAATGGAAACACTATATCTAGAGGAAGAGATGAGACGATTGGGGGAGGGAGCACTACTGGTGTAGGGGTGGGAGAAATAAGGAAAGGGGAAGGGGGAAGAAAATGTTTACATTTTATTGGGTTTTTTTTTTTTTTGTGTTTGAAAGGGAGATGAAGTGTTAAGAATTGTTAATTGTTAAGATAAAATGTATGTATTTGGATAAACTCGAATATTGTAGATTTAAAGTATGAAGTAATATATATAATGGAAAATAAATAAAATTTGATAATAAAAAAAATAAAAGATGACTAATCTTACTGTTTCTGTTTCAACTAACTGAAGGTATAGTTTTTTTTTTATATTTCCTGTTTGGGAAGTTTTGTCTTTCTGTTATATAGATTTTGGCAGGGTCCAAGAGTAGAATTACCAGTCTTGTATTCTAAACTCAAAACTGAAGCAAAAGCAACAGAGACATGGGGAACAACATCTGTAAAGGGGGATGTGCCTGTCTCTGCTGCTGCTGCTGCATCCCCACAACTCCCTTAGAGGGATACAAAAAGTTTATGCATAAAAAGGACCCAGCAACTGTTAAATACTGTACTAAGTGGGAAAAGAAGTTTAGGTTTAATAACAAGCTTAATGTTAAAGGGTGTGAGGATCTAGTAGAAAAAATTAGCAAGTTGAGACCTAAAGAATAAAAAAAGTATGGTTTTGGTGCGGCTCAGAACTGGTTAGAACAGGCTAGAATTCGTGCTCAGGGAGTGTCTAAGAGGAAGTTGCAAGAGTGCCTCCCCCTCTTAGACAAGGAAGACAAGAACACCGTATTTGTCCAAAGGCCCTCCTCAAGCCTCTCTGCAGCCGCCCCCATATGTAGCCCCAGAGGTGGTCCCTCCTACTCCAAATACATCCACCCCCCTTAGACGGGACACTCCCCCTGAACAAAACCGAGCTCCCCTTCCACCAGTCTAAGTCGAAACCCCAAGGAGAGCGGGTGGACAGGGATCTCTCACTGACCTGTCGGTCCAGAGTCCTGCGCCGAGCGCTCATGGTCTTACTAGGAGCCCATTCTTAAATCTGACTAAGATGAGTAGATCTTTATAAGATACCCTAGCTCAGGGATCTGCAATTAGCGGACCTCCAGCTGTTGGAAAACTTTAAGTCCCATCATGCCTCTGCCTCTGGGTGTCATGCTTGTGGCTGTCAGAGTCTTGCTATGCCTCATGGGACTTGTAGTTCTGCAACAGCTGGAGGTCCACTAATTGCATATCCCTGCCCTAGCTGAAAGACTCAGAATTCTAGGGGAAAGATTTCTGGACCGAGCAGATAGAGATAGACATCCACCCTGCAGATATGGAGACGGAGATATTGGCTTTATGGCTCCAATATTATAAGTCCCCAACACTAGGGCTGGACAGCCCATACCAGCTGGAGTTGGCGACTATCCAGCCACTATGACGGTTTATTGTCCGTGGACTAAAAGTGATATACAAAAGGCCACGAAACTCTCCGGTTAGATGCCCTACTTCAAAGATGCACAGCTAGATAGGTACAGAGGAGAGATTGGCAAGAAATTAACACGGCTATACAGGAATCAAATGAGACTGTGGAACAATACCTAAATAGACTTAGGGAAATTTTATAATAATGCAAACAGTGCGTATCAACAGCAACTTAAGATCTATTTTGTTAATGGACTAAAGAAGGAACTGGGTGGTTATATTACTAAGTACATAGTGACGTATAGGACAGCCGGGGTACTAAATGTACTGCAACAGGCTAAGCATTCAGAGAAGTATCTTAGAGAGAAGGCAAAAAAGAATGTTAAGGCTAAAAAGTGTTTTTGCAAGGTGAAGATGGGGTAGGAGAAGAGGAAGAATATACCCTAGAGGGTAGACCCCCAGGCCCGAGAAGAGGAAGAGGTAGAGGGAGGTTCAGAGGTAGAGGGCGTGGGGGAAAGGCAAGAGCAGGTAGACAGGATGGCTTTAAGCCATTGACATGCTGGACATGTGGTGGACAGGGCACTTAGCTAGATATTGACCTGAAAACCCAGGACTAGCATAGAAACAAGACTGACTAGAGAATGTGTGTTTGGGAAATTTGGCTGAAATTAATTATGTCAGCTCATTGCCCCAGGTAGATCTGTTGGTAGAAGGAAGATTAGTGCAATTTTTGTTGGATTCTGGAGCAGCTAGATCCCTGATGCATCCAGCTGATATACCCCATGTTACTACATCTGAAAAGTCCATCACAGTCCAGGGCATCAGTGGCAAGACTGGGCGAGAGCCACTGTCATGTCACCATTGAGGACCCTGGCACAGGGGTCAAAGTAACTACATGTGTCATAATGTCAAAAGTATGTCCAGTTAACTTATTGGGAAGAGATCTAATGTTAGCCATGCATATATCCATCTGTGCAAAGGATAGAATGTTCCAAGTGAAAATAGGAAGTGAGGCGAAAACAAAGGAAGAGGCTCATTACTATTATTCACTTGATGTAAATTTAGCAAATCCAGGTACAAAACTCTGTTTCCCTAATGCTTCCCTAATGTGTGATGAGACTAAAGAGATGTTAGAGGATATCTCAGGGTTTCAGCTCCAGGTAGAAGAGGCAGTCCATCGCACCATGTACTTTAGAATAGAAAAGGGACCAGACAAGCCCTATGCTAGATCCTTCTTCACACAAAAAGAGTCAAGTTTACAGCTCCCCAATCTGTATTGGAACGAACAGGGTTACTGTGCTATGGCTTGTAGCCTACCTCCTAAAAAAAAAAAAAACACAATTCAGAGAAGTGACTCCACATCTTTCCCTGGCAAAGTCTAAAGCGGTCCTATGGGGCATTTCATGATGTCTTTTGGAGTCTCCGTGCTAAAGCATTCTGTAAAAAGACCAAATGGTAGCTCGATAATCACTGTACCCGGAGCCCACATATGGGAGTCGGTTACGCCCTGATCCCTATTCATGACTATGGAACCAAGTCCATACCCTGAACTTGATTCCTTGCCAAATACCCTGTGGTCAACAGGACCAGCAGATGTGGGTTTAATGAAAGGAGTACATCCAGTCACAATCACTCCTAAACCCCACCATAGACCTCACCAAGCACAGTACCCCTTAAAATAAAGCAGAGGAAGGGATAGAACCTGTAATATCCTCCCTGTTAGCTGCAGGTATTATTAGGCCTTGCCCTGACAGCCCTTGCCATACTCCTCTGTTCCCCGTAAAAAAAGGCCCCTCCCTCAGTAGGCTGGAGACTAGTACAAGACCTACAAAAGGTAAACTAGGTTCCACGAGCACCAGTGGTACCTGACCCACATACCCTCCTGAATGAGTAAGTTATTCTCAGTAATTGACATAAGCAATGCTTTCTTTAGCATTCCTATATATCGGGACCACCAGTTTTGGTTTGCCTTCACCTATAAAGGAAAAAGGTACACCTTTACAAGATTGCCCCAGGGATACTGTGAGTCATCTACCATTTTCTCACAAGAAATGGCCTCAAACCTAGCCAAATGCCAACCTCCGGAAGGGAGCCACCTGCTACTGTATGTCAACGACATACTTTTGGCATCAGAAAATGAGAAAAAGTGCAGAATAGATGCTCTGGCTCTACTCACATTCCTCCATGACCAAGGACATAAAAAAAAACAGAGCAAAACTTCAATTATGGCCGGAAACAGTAAAATACTTGGGATACAATGTATCTCATTAAGGCAGGAGCTTGGATGAAGCCCGAATCCAAGCCATATTATAGGTTCCCAAACCCCTGACAAAGAAACAAATAATGACCTTTCTGGGGATGGCCAATTTCTGCAGGGCAGGGGTCCCTTACTATTCCACACTGACAGCACCTTTGGTAGAGTTGATCCATGGAACCCCCATGGCACCTCAGGACAACATAACATGGACTGACCAGACTGTAAATATATTTTCTGAATTAAAAAGGGTCCTTGCAGGCTCCTCAGTCTTAGGTTTACCTAACTATGACAAACCATTTGTGCAAACAGTAAACTCAAAAGAAGGACATATGACTTTAGTGTAAAAAAATAAAAAAAAGGAAATATCCCCCGTGTGGGGTTTTCTAGGCAGCAAGAAATTGTGAAAATGGTAAGCTATAACTTTTAAAAGATTTATTAAGCTTTGATGACGACGTGATCACAGGGAATGACAGTGATAGTTAAAATAAGAGCTGTGCTACAGGAGATAACACAAATGAAACTGGCACAAAATTATACAATGTTCGAGCGCTATAAAAGGATGTTAATACTGACGCGTTTCGACCCCGTTGGGTCATCTTCAGAAGATTCAGGCGCTGTAACGAAATTTGCGTATTGAAATTCATGGATATGACCATAAAAATGATATTGTAATGAATATAGGTTTGTCAGTATAATTACCAATCACATTGTGTTTAAACAGTTTCTCCTGGGCCTAAAATTCTCCGAAACCTCCCCCACCGGATCCTGGCAGAGGTCCCCGGCCGTCCACCACGTCAACGGGGGGGCTGATCGCCCATGCGTGTCTTACAAGGAGTCACACTAAGTGGATAATTCCCAAGACCAGGGAGGGACGTGGGGGTAAGCGAGCGGCACCTGCAGTCAAAGCATCAAATGACAGACAACAGTGCCATCAGTGGATTTTGTTTAGCACGGATAGGAGTATGTGTATCATTATCAATTTTTTAATAACTCTGTTTATAATGTGTTTGATGTTGCCTGTATTTTGGGGCCAGCAATATGTGGATATTCAAATAATGATGATGGTGAAAATAGGATTAAGAAGGTAAATGTGACTGCATATAAATGTCAGTATGTCAAAGTAAGTGGTGAGTAAATAGTGATATCTGTATAATTGTCGTGAAAGAAGTGGCAAAGTAGAGTGAAACAGGGATGGGGATGTAGGAATGTAGAGAAAGAGACGAATGTGAGGAGAACAAGTGGGGAAGGAAGAGAACGGACTCTGACTGGTGGGGATAAAAGGGAAAAGGATGTGAAAAAAAAAAGGGGGGGGGGTGGACGGGAAGGAGGAAGGATGGGTAAAGGGGGAAGGGGAAAAAAAGAAAAGAATGGGGAGTGAGAGGAGAAGGGCCAAGAGGAAGAGGTCCAGAGAAAAAAGATGGGAGAAAATGGGGGTGTGTGTGGTGAAAAGAAAAAGCAGTGGGGTGTAAGGATAGTGCAAGTGAGGTGATGAATGTGAGTGGAAGGGAAACGCAAGGGTGGGGAGATAGGTGAGTGCAGTGTAAGGGGCCAAAATGAAACCAACAAGATACAGTGAAAAGCAAAAACAACAAGGAAAACAATCCAACCATGGCTGAGTGAGAGATGGAAATGTGTAATGGTGTGCTAACAAGGATGTGTGAGTGCTGGGTAGAGGTGATGAGAGGACAAGAAGGGAGAGAGATAGGACAGAGGTGAATCAGAAAAAAGACACAAAGGTGAGGTGCCACATTGGTAAAATGTGTGTTGAGGGTAGGTAAAATCAGATCTAAATTGTCCGAAATGATATATTTACCAAAGTAGAGTGAAGTGACGTGAAAGGAACCCGCAATGCAGGATATGTCACGTCGGATCCAACTCATCAAAATATTCAAATACTAGTGATTACCTGTCTCCAGACTTTAGGTCAGTTGGACAATCTGATGGAACGGTAGGGACTAAATGAAGATCCCCCAATCTGCTTCATCATTATGTATAAAGTGCTGGCCACTGATTGGATGCCTAATTGGGCTGCAGGTGCACACAGGCCGCCCCCACCTCCCATCCTCCAGCAGGGATCGTGCCGCCTATTGGCACTCCACATGTGGCTCCCTCGGCTTTCAGGAAGACGGATGTCCCGGTGCAGCCGTCACATCCGCCGTAATAGCGTGATGCCGTGATGTCACGCGCACGGCATACGCGTGCCCGCGCGGGCAGCGCCACGGTGTCCGGATGTGATCCGGAACGCCCCTGTCAGGAAGTGATACATCCGAGGGTGCGGAAGAGAGGCACGGGCCCTGTGTCCCCCCCTCCTGCCAGGAAGAGACGCAGCGGCGGAGTCCCCAACCCAAAAACGGGTCAGCGGGCTGGGGAATCCACATCTGGCTCCAGGAGGGGGAGGAGCGGAAGAAAGGGCATAATGCAAACAATTTGTCAAAGGGATTACAACAACCTATAAATCACATTTAGTAAACAAAGGTTTAGAAAGCTGTGGGCGGTTGGGATGCATTTGAGGCAGTCATGGACTACCTCCACTGGGTTTACAAAAGACGTGAATGTAATAGTCCAGGTTATTTGAGTTGTCTGTTCAACAGAATGAAAGTACTCGCCAGTGTGTTGTAAACATTTTAAGTGTGCCAAAAGGGGCACATTGAGTATCTAGTACTGTGGTAAATTAATGAAAACAGGGGAGAAGAGCAGATGATTTTATCCGATCTCTCCTGTTCAACAATAATTACGTCTAATTACATGGAGATAGTCCAATCATCACCTATACATATACACTGGCTCGACCTGTAAACAATGTGGCACAATACTTATACAGTAGAGAAATTAACAATAGGGATATTATAGAAGATGCAGAATTCAACCAAAACCATCCCACAGCTCATATCTTAACTCGAGTGTCAAAATGGGGGAAGGGGTGTTTAACCACCCAATATAGTAGAGAAAAGAGGGGAGACACGTATTGAGAAGATATGGAATGCTGCACACCCCAGTTAATGTCAAAAAAGAAAAAAAGGAAATATCCCCCGTGTGGGGTTTTCTAGGCAGCAAGAAATTGTGAAAATGGTAAGCTATACATTTTAAAAGATTTATTAAGCTTTGATGACAACATGATCACAGGGAATGACAGTGATAGTTAAAATAAGAGCTGTGCTACAGGAGATAACACAAATGAAACTGGCACAAAATTATACAATGTTCGAGCGCTATAATAGGATGTTAATACTGACGCGTTTCGACCCCGTTGGGTCATCTTCAGAGGATTCAGGCGCTGTAACGAAATTTGCGTATTGAAATTCATGGATATGACCATAAAAATTATATTGTAATGAATATAGGTTTGTTAGTATAATTACCAATCACATTGTGTTTAAACAGTTTCTCCTGCGCCTAAAATTCTCCGAAACCTCCCCCACCGGATCCCGGCAGGGGTCCCCGGCCGTCCACCACGTCAACGGGGGGGGCTGATCGCCCATGCGTGTCTTACAAGGAGTCACACCAAGTGGATAATTCCCAAGACCAGGGAGGGGCATGGGGGTAAGCGAGCGGCACCTGCAGTCAAAGCATCAAATGACAGACAACAGTGCCATCAGTGCATTGTGTTTAGCACGGATAGGAGTATGTGTATCATTATCAATTTTTTAATAACTCTGTTTATAATGTGTTTGATGTTGTCTGTATTTTGGGGCCAGCAATATGTGGATATTCAAATAATGATGATGGTGAAAATAGGATTAAGAAAGGTAAATGTGACTGCATATAAATGTCAGTATGTCAAAGTAAGTGGTGAGTAAATAGTGGTATCTGTATAATTGTCGTGAAAGAAGTGGCAAAGTAGAGTGAAACAGGGATGGGAATGTAGGAATGTAGAGAAAGAGACGAATGTGAGGAAAAGATGTGGGGAAGGAAGGGAACGGACTCTGACTGGTGGGGATAAAAGGGAAAAGGATGTGAAAAAAAAAAGGGGGGGGGATGGATGGGAAGGAGGGGGGATGGGTAAAGGGGGAAGGGGAAAAAAGAAAAGAATGGGGAGTGAGAGGAGAAGGGCCAAGAGGAAAAGGTCCAGAGAAAAAAAGATGGGAGAAAATGGGGGGGTGTGTGGTGAAAAGAAAAAGCAGTGGGGTGTAAGGATAGTGCAAGTGAGGTGATGAATGTGAGTGGAAGGGAAACGCAAGGGTGGGGAGGTAGGTGAGTGCAGTGTAAGGGGCCAAAATGAAACCAACAAGATACAGTGAAAAGCAAAAACAACAAGGAAAACAATCCAACCATGGCTGAGTGAGAGATGGAAATGTGTAATGGTGTGCTAACAAGGATGTGTGAGTGCTGGGTAGAGGTGATGAGAGGACAAGAAGGGAGAGAGATAGGACAGAGGTGAATCAGAAAAAAGACACAAAGGTGAGGTGCCACATTGGTAAAATGTGTGTTAAGGGTAGGTAAAATCAGATATAAATTGTCCGAAATACATAATGATGAAGCAGGTTGGGGGATCTTCATTTAGTCCCTACCGTTCCATCAGATTGACCAACTGACCTAAAGTCTGGAGACAGGTAATCACCAGTATTTGAATAGTTTGATGAGTTGGGTCCGACGTGACATATCCTGCATTGCGGGCCCCTTTCACCTCACTTCACTCTACTTTGGTAAATATATCATTTTGGACAATTTAGATCTGATTTTACCTACCCTTAACACACATTTTACCAATGTGGCACCTCACCTTTGTGTCTTTTTTCTGATTCACCTCTGTCCTATCTCTCTCCCTTCTTGTCCTCTCATCACCTCTACCCAGCACTCACACATCCTTGTTAGCACACCATTACACATTTCCATCTCTCACTCAGCCATGGTTGGATTGTTTTCCTTGTTGTTTTTGCTTTTCACTGTATCTTGTTGGTTTCATTTTGGCCCCTTACACTGCACTCACCTATTTCCCCACCCTTGCTTTTCCCTTCCACTCACATTCATCACCTCACTTGCACTATCCTTACACCCCACTGCTTTTTCTTTTCACCACACACCCCCCCATTTTCTCCCATCTTTTTTCTCTGGACCTTTTCCTCTTGGCCCTTCTCCTCTCACTCCGCATTCTTTTCTTTTTTCCCCTTCCCCCTTTACCCCATCCCCCCTCCTTCCCGTCCATCCTCCCCCCTCCCCCTTTTTTTCACATCCTTTTCCCTTTTATCCCCACCGGTCAGAGTCCGTTCCCTTCCTTCCCCACATGTTCTCCTCACATTCGTCTTTCTCTACATTCCTACATCCCTGTTTCACTCTACTTTGCTACTTCTTTCACGACAATTATACAGATACCACTATTTACTCACCACTTACTTTGACATACTGACATTTATATGCAGTCACATTTACCTTTCTTAATCCTATTTTCACCATCATCATTATTTGAATATCCACATATTGCTGGTCCCAAAATACAGACAATATCAAACACATTATAAACAGAGTTATTAAAAAATTGATAATGATACACATACTCCTATCCGTGCTAAACAAAATGCACTGATGGCACTGTTGTCTGTCATTTGATGCTTTGACTGCAGGTGCCGCTCGCTTACCCCCACGCCCCTCTCTGGTCTTGGGAATTATCCACTTGGTGTGACTCCTTGTAAGACACGCATGGGCGATCAGCCCCCCCCCTGTTGACGTGGTGGACAGCCGGGGACCCCTGCCGGGATCCGGTGGGGGAGGTTTCGAAGAATTTTAGGCCCAGGAGAAACTGTTTAAACACAATGTGATTGGTAATTATGCTGACAAACCTATATTCATTACAATATAATTTTTATGGTCATATCCATGAATTTCAAATACGCAAATTTCGTTACAGCACCTGAATCCTCTGAAGATGACCCAACGGGGTCGAAACGCGTCAGTAGTACATCCTATTATAGCGCTTGAACATTGTATAATTTTGTGCCAGTTTCATTTGTGTTATCTCCTGTAGCACAGCTCTTATTTTAACTATCACTGTCATTCCCTGTGATCATGTTGTTATCAAAGCTTAATAAATCTTTTAAAAGTTATAGCTTACTATTTTCACAATTTCTTGCTGCCTAGAAAACCCCACACGGGGGATATTTCCTTTTTTTCTTTTTTGACATTAACCGGGGTGTGCAGCACTCCATATCTTCTCAGTACGTGTCTCCCCTCTTTTCTATGACTTTAGTGTTGACCCAGCATCATGGTGGACGACAGAGACCAATAGCTTACTATTCTACCAAACTAGACAGTGTTGCAAGAGCGCTGCCACTCTGTGTAGCAGGGCAGCAGTGGAGGCAATCAAAGCCTCTGCTTCCATAGTATTATACCACCCTCTCACTCTCAAGGTACCACATGCAGTATCTGTGATCCTATTACAGCAAAAAATCTCCCATCTCAGCCCAGCCAGACATTTGTCCTGTATGACTGTACTACTGACACAACCACACTTGACAATTGAGAGGTGCACCACCCTCAATCCCTCCACATTACTGCCAATCCCAACTGATGGTGAACCGCATGACTGCACTGCAGCAATAACAGAGAAGGTGCTACCTAGAAAAGACCTGAGTAACATACCATTAGCCAACCCTGATATGATTCTTTATGTGGACAGCTCTAGCAAAAATAACCCTGATGGCACTTCAGCAACAGGGTATGCTGTAGTCTCAGACTCAACCATACTTGAGGCCAAACCTTTACCAAGACACTATTCAGCACAGGCTGCAGAGCTTGTTGCCCTAACAAGAGCATGCATACTCTCCAAAGGCATATAGCTTTAGATGAACACTGTGCAGAGGTCGCACTAAACTAACTTGTAGCTTTAACTGAACACTGTGAGGAGGACGCACTACACTAACTCTAAATAGTCTAGCTGCCTGACTGTGGTACTAAAAGGATCAAAAGAACACCAGCAATTTTCTTCAGGTAGCTGTAAATACTGTAACAAGACAAGCCTGCCTGTCAGTAGGAAGATAACAGGAACGGATCTAGCTAAACTGAATACAGTATATATATATATATATATACATACACAACACCTGGGATGCATATATATACACAATACACTGTAAGTGCAGCTAACTCACTGACTGTCCTGCCTAATCTAACTAACTCAAATGAAATGACACTGCCTCTCTGTCTATCTAAGCACGCTGGAACACACTACACAGGGCCGCCGTGCAGGCGGCCTTATATAGTGTGGGGCGTGTTCTAAACCCCCTGAGCCATAATTGGCCAAAGCCACCCTGGCTTTGGCCAATTACAGCTCTCTCTACTGATGGAGCTGTGATTGGCCAAGCATGCGGGTCATAGTGCATGCTTGGCCAATCATCAGCCAGCAATGCACTGCGATGCCGCAGTGAATTATGAGCCGTGACGCGCCACACGAATTTGGCGCGAACGGCCCATAACGTTGGCCATTCGGCGAACGATCGAACAGCCAATGTTCGAGTCGAACATGGGTTCAACTCCAACGCAAAGCTCATCCCTACTCAGGAGTCCCCCGAACTATTCGACCACAGTGTCGGGTACATGCTGCTGGAGGATGCGCAGTGATTTGAAGGCTCCAATGTTGGTCCCCAGGTTGAAGAAGGGAGTAACGTGAGCCTAGAGAGAGGGGGTGCTCAAGAAGGACAGGAAACTGGCAGTCATGTTCCCCCAGCTGCAGAATAGTGCCAAGTTTGCTCCAGTGATGAGGAGGGAGGGGATGATGAGGTCACTGACACTAATTGGGTGCCTGATAGAATAGAGGAGGAGGAGGAGGCACAACTCCAATGAGGTAGGATGTCCTCTAGGGGGCAGCTTAAGGGCAGCCACCCTACTGCATCACACCGCAGAGCTCCAAAGGTGCAGGGCTCTGCTGACTCCCCGCTGATTTTGAAAAGTTCCTTTAACACAATAACATTTATTGGTGAGTAGTTGAAAGTCTATCTAATACACAACCATCTATCTATAGTCTACACCAAGGAAGAAAATATTAGGTTAAAATAAGAGAATTACATGGAGGAATACAGAGTATATTCCTTAAAACATTAATCTACAAACATATTTAGTTACAAGTAAAATGCAGACCTTTCCCATAATTCCCCTTTGTACCAAGGTTTCATTCTGATGGTTGCTCTCCCATAAAAGTGTGTGTTTCCCTCCCATCTAGTCTGTGTATATCATTACATGTTGATGCCTCATTGGTTGGCATAGTGTGGCTCTGATTGGTGAGTTTCCCTATTCCTGGTTAAGGACTGGCTACATCTCCAATCCCTATACTTTGCATAAGTCAGCCCCCTTTAATGCAAATCCTTGTGATTATTCTGAGCAGGAGATTAACTTGAATTTTCTCGGGAAGTTAAGTATTGATTGCGGGTTGGCCTCCCTTCATTGCATATCCTAGCATGGGATCCTTTGAAGTGAGTATGTGTAAAACAATGAGGCTTGGATCCCATTGTTTGTATACACAAGCCTAGGCACCGACTTGCCTGGTCTACCAGAGATTTCTGTTAAGATAATATGTTCCGCCCTACATAGATACAAGCTAAATTAAATATATTCATAATTACAATTTTTTACAGCTA
Source organism: Lithobates septentrionalis (assembly GCA_037952835.1). NCBI lineage: Eukaryota > Metazoa > Chordata > Amphibia > Anura > Ranidae > Lithobates > Lithobates septentrionalis. The sequence continues at coordinate 2,911,630 of JBBDGP010001284.1, forward strand.
TTAATGGAGATTTCACATAAACTCATAAGGCATCAAGTCTGTTGGCAACAGCACTTGAAAGACCCATATCAAAGAAAAAGGCGGACTTCTCCTTGCTCCTCATCTGGGATCTCCAACCCTACTATACCTCCAGTCCTCTTGAAAACCTGCACTGAGAGCAATGAAGGTATAGCAATAGGTGTCCCAAGTACTTGCAGCCAATCTGCTAGCAGTACACCACCATCTGATTTTAGCAGGCAAATTTCCCTACCCCAGTTGCTAAACCTTAAAAAGAAATTCGGTCACAGCCATCCACATGCTCAGCATCTAAATGCTAGCTTGGCCAAATTGCTAGCACTGCAACTACTGGCTTTTCAGCTGGTAGACTCTGCCCCCTTTCGTGAATTTGTGGAATGTGCTGTACCTCAGTTGCAGGTTCCAAAACGCCATTTCTTTTCACGGAAGGCCATTTCAGCTCTCTACCAGCATGTGAAAGGCAATGTTTTTGTCTTGTTGGACAGGGCGGTGAGCAGTAAGGTGTATATTACCACTGACTCATGGTCTAGCAGGCATGAGCAGGGATGTTACCTTTCCTTCACAATGCACTGGGTAACTCTGCTGGCAAGGATGCAGGACAGGGTTCAGTATTGTTGGAGCTTGTTCCGCCACCAAGCCTCCAAAATGCTAGTGGTGATTCTGCCACAGCTCTCTCCTCCACCCCCTCCTCTTCTTCTTCCTCTATGGCCTCTTCTGCAGATTTGTTCTCTGAACCAGCGGTGCTCCGTAAGCGTTCAAGGGGCTACGCAAGCACTCAGGCAAAAAGATGCCATGTAGTGCATGAGTTGGTCTGCTTAGGGGACAGGAGCCACACTGTGGCAGAGATTCTGTCAGCTCTGCAGGGGCAGGCTCAGAGGTGGTTGACGCCATGCCAGATTCAGCCAGGAATGGTTGTATGCCACAATGGCAACAACCTTCTCTCCGCCCTCCGACAGGGACACTTGACCCATGTTCCATGTTTGGCACACATCCTGATTTTGGTGGTGCAGTGGTTTTTGAGCAGGTACCTTATTTGTGACATGTCCACCAGGTGGAACACAACGTTGGCAATGCTGCAGCAGCTGCACACACAGCAGAGGGCCATCAATGAGTACCTGTGTGAGTATGGCACCAGGACAGGGTCAGGGGAGCTTGGCTTCTTTTTGCCACGCCAGTGGATACTGATCAAGGATGCATGCACTGTCCTGTCACCATTTGAGGAGGCCACAAGGATGGTGAGCAGTGATAATGCATGCATCAGTGATACTGTCCCTCTTGTCTTCCTGTTGGAGCACACACTTCATGGAATAATGGACAGGGCACTTGAGGCAGAACAGTGGGAAGAAAAGGAGGACTACCTCTCAAGGCCCCCTTTATCCAGATATTATTCCTGCAGGCCCCCCAAACACACAGGAAGAAGAGGAGGAGGAGGAGGAGAAGGAGGAGGATTGTGTCAGCATAGACGTGGAGGATAACACTCAGCAGCAGTCTTCAAGGGATGGTTTTCAGTCCCCAGAAACCCAAGGAGTTGTACGTGGTTGGGAGGAGGATCATGTGATCCTTAGTGACCCAGAGGACTCAGAATCGAATGCCTCTGCAAACTTTCATAGGCTTTGCAGAATCATGGAGGCCATGCAGTGTAAGGACCCTAGGATTCGTGGTATCAAAGAGAGGGATCATTACTGGCTGGCAACCCTTCTTGATCCACGTTACAATAGTAAGTTTGCAGAACTCCTCCTGCCTTCACAGAAGGAGCAGAGGATGAAACATCTTCAGGAGGCCTTGAAGAAAGGTTTGTGCAATGCATTTCCAGACTCTGTGAGGTTACAACTTCCTGGTGCTGGACAACATGTTGCTGAGGTTTCGTTCAGTCAGAGAAAGAGCAGTGGAGAAGGTGGCCGGCTGACCAATGCATTTAGACAAATTTTCAGTCCTCAGTGCCAAGGTCTGATTGGTTCAACCAACCATCGCCAGTGTCTGCATTACATGGTGCAGGAATATCTAGGGGCAAGTGCAGACTTGGAGACCTTTCCAACAGAGCATCCACTGGGTTACAGGGTCTTGAGGATGGACCACTGGCCAGAACTAGCTCAATATGCAATTGAGCTACTGGCCTGTCCTGCATCCAGCGTTCTTTCTGAACGCACATTCAGTGCTGCTGGAGGGTTTGTAACGGATCATAGAGTGCGCCTGTCCACAGACTCCCTTGATAGGCTCACATTCATAAAAATGAATCAGTCTTGGATCAGCAGCAGCTATCAAGCACCTGATGCTGATGTAACTGATTGATTTTTCTATGGATGTGGGATCCCTTGAAGACTGCCTATGCTGAGTGACTTTCCTATTCCTCCTCAATCTTGATGATGCTAGCTTCCAACAATATTTTTGGTTTAGGGCACCACCACCAGTGCCTAAGGCCCAATTTTTCTGTCCCTGTTTAACAGGGGCATGTAATTACAATTTTTGATCTAATATTTCACAGCAGGGCCAGTTCCTGTGCCCAACAAGAGTATCTGTGAGGGGTTATAGTGTTGTGGCACCACCAAAGGCCCAATTTTTCTGCTCCTGTCCCAGCAGCAGAAAAAAAGGACAAGCGTGCCATATGGCCACCTGCAGAAAATGCACCATGTCCATGACCAGCACTGTTGACTGTAGACACAGAGCCTGCTTGCCCACTTTTAGTGGCCTGTGAGTGTCTGCCTCTCCTTGGTGGCCTTCCGGACATGATGGGGATTTTGTTTTGCAACACCACACTACACTGTATTGTTTACTGTGTACACCACCAGAAAAGGAGTAGCAACTGCACTATGGGTGCACGGTATTGTGGACACCACCAGAAGTCTAATAGCAACTATGGGTGCACTGTATGTATTGTGTACTAAGTACACCACCAGAAAAGTAGTAGCAACTGCATTAGGGGTGCACCGTACTGTGTACACCAGCAGAAGTGTAATAACAACTATGGGTGTACTGTATTGTGTACACCACCAGAAAAGTAGTAGCAACTGCACTATGGGTGCATGGAACTGTGTACTGTGTACACCACCTGAAGTATATTAGAAAAAGTACACCAGGAATGGCCTGCAGTCAGATATAGCTAAACTGGATGCAGTGGAGATATATATATATATATATATATATATATATATATATATATATATATATATATATATATATATTAAATACACTGCAGCTAACTGAATAACCTGCCTGCCTGCTCAATCTAAATGACACTCTCTCTCCGTCCACGCCAACAACACACTACACAGGGCCGATGTGCATGCAACCTTATATAGTGTGGGGCGTGGACTTAGTCTCCCTGAGCCATGATTGGCCAAAGGCACCCTGCTTTTGGCTAAATATGGCTCTCTTAGCTGAGGGTGCTGGGATTGGCCAAAGCATGCAGGTCATAGTGCATGCTTTGGCCAATCATCATACAGCAATGCACTGCGCTCCCGCAGTGCATTATGGGGCGTTACGTGGCGCTCAAATTTGGTGCGAACACCCCATAATGTTCGGTTTTCAACGAACGGGCGAACAGCCAATGTTCGATTCAAACTCATGTTCGACCCAAACATAAAGCTCATCCCTATCCCACACTAGTGCTCCTGCGTCCAGATGTGTAAACAGCTGCTGAGTGTCCTCTCCTTACACTGAATCAAGTTTGCATTACATTATAGTTACAAACATATCTAGACAACAATGTACTAAACTTCTGTTCATACAAATAGGCATGAACACGTTAACCTGCATCTGCCAAAAACGTTGTATTAGTGGTCGAACGAACAATGTTTAATACGAATGATTACTGTGCCCACGAACCTCAAACTTGCCATTTTAAACTGTACAACAGTAAAGAAAAGCACATGGAGCAGCACTAAAGTAATAATAATAATAATAGGAACACACAACAAAAACGTACTTTTTAGAAGCAGTTTCCTGAACCTTCTGTACTGATCGTGCTCCCTCAATTTCAGATCTGACTAGCGTTTCCTCAATTGCTCCTTGGATCATCGTACCCCAAAATTCCTGTGCAGAATTCTCACAACTTGAGTCATGATCTTGGCCTTTCTCCCATTTGGGTTTGTGTACGGTCCATACTTCCCATTGTAGTCTGCCCTCTTCAAGATGTCTACCATCTCTGCAAAGGACATATTTGAGGCCTTATATCTCCTCCTGGATCGGTAACTGCCTTGCTCTGGGCTTTCGTCGTTGCTGCTCTCTGCAGGTCTATCCTCCATGTGCTCTCCCACTGCTCTGAAAAAGAAGGGGCAGGGAATACACTAGAAAGAAGGTCAGGGGCGGAGTTTCACGCATGTGCAGTGTATATAAAGCATAACACGCGTGCGTCGTACGTACGATCTGTGAGCAAAGGACGGAGTATTGTAAGCGCCGATCGTGCAAACAAAGGTACAATTTTAACTCGGGGCATCAGTTGGAATTGGTGAAGCCGGTGACTCCCACGGCAGACATTAACTATTTGAAGGCCAAAATTGGTGGCCTGAGGAGCACATATAATAGGGAGCACAAGAAGGTCCAGGATTTTATAGATCAGGAGCAGCAGCAGATGACGTTTATCTCTTTCATGACAAAGCCTATTTTTGACATTTGGTGTTTACAAGTTAAAATCCGTATTTTTTGCTAGAAAATTACTTAGAGCCCCCAAACATTATATATATTTTTTTAGCGAATCTAGAGAATAAAATGGCGATTGTTGCAATATTTTTTATCACACGGTATTTGTGCAGCGGTGTTTTAAACGCAAATTTTTAGGGAAAGGGACACTTTGATGAATTTAAAAAAAAACAAACAGTAAAGTTAGCCCATTTTCTTTGTATAATGTGAAAGATGATGTTACGTCAAGTAAATAAATACCATACATGTCACGCTTTATAATTGCACGCACTCGTGGAATGGCGACAAACTACGGTATCTAAAAATCTCCATAGGCGACGCTTTAAAATTTTTTTTACGGTTACCAGGTTAGAGTAACAGTGGAGGTCTAGTGCTAGAATTATTGCTCTTGCTCTGACGATCGCGGCAATACCTCACATGTGTGGTTTGAACACCGTTTACATATGCGGGCGCGACTTCCGTATGCGTTTTCTTTGCTGCGCAAGCTCGCGGGGACGGGGGCGCTTTAAAAAATTCTTATTTATTTTATTTATTTTTATTTTTAGAAATTGTGTTTTTTTAAAAAAAAAAAATTTTTGATCACTTTTATTGCTGTCACAAGGAATGTAAACATTTATGACCCCCGATCCCTCCTTTGCACTTCACAGTATTCAGATCGCCGAAAACGACGATTCTGAGCACTGTATATTTTTTTAAAACCGGCGCCATTGGCAGCCGAGTAAACGGGAAGTGACGTCATGACGTCGCTTCCACGTTTACAATTAGAAGGCTAGAACGAAGCCATACACAGCTTCGTTCCAGACTGTCATTAGCCGCCGGAGGCGGCGGATCATCGATCGGGCCTCCTGGTGGATAGGGAGGCCCGGTAAGAGCAGCGGGAGGTGGGGACGTCCCCTCACGCTCCTCCGGTATAACAGCTGAGCGGCTTTTAGCAGCATCAGTTGTTATACATGGATAGCCGATCGCCCGATCTACAACATGGTACTGGGATGATGCCTGCGGCTGCGGGCATCATCCCGGTATAACCCCGGAAATCCGAGTACGCACATCTGCGTACGCTCTGCGGGAAGGGGTTATGTACCCAGGCTGTGGTACTACGACAGACTGCGTTTTTTGTCAGACCAGAGTGAACCCAGGCCATCACTATCTACACCAGTGGTTCTCAACTCCTGTCCTCAGGACCCACCAACGGGCCAGGTTTGCAAGATAACTGAAATACATCACAATGATATCATTTGTTGCTCAGTGATTGCAGTATTCTAGTCTGCATCTCCCCAAGGTAACACTTAAAATCTGGCCTGTTAGTGGGTCCTGAGGACAGGAGTTGAGAACCACTGATCTACACTTCCTTCCACACTTCCTTCCACATCAGATGAGGCTCCTGAAGTCCAACCTGGGCCTTCCACCCAGGAAGATGTGGAGGAGCCCAGCTTGAGCCAGGTATAGCATTGTTCAACATATTTCTTGTTAAAAATTTCATAATGTTAACTAGATGTTATTATTGAACACTAATTCCTGATTTAAAAAGTGGTTTACATATCAATAGACAATAGTAGCCAAAAATGATTGGGACTATAATGAAAAATGCTGGGGTCAGAATGATAGTCTTTTCTATTTGTTAACATTCAATTTTGCAATAGTCATGAGCTCAAAATTGTGTGTGATTGATGACCAAAAAACTATGTCCCATTTTCATACACAGGAAAGTCTCAGCCAGGAGGAGGCCATGGAAAGTCTCAGCCAGGAGGTGACCATGGAAAGCAACCTGACCGAATCCCAGGTTCCTCCCCTCTGCCTTCCAACAAAAAGGACAGGAAGGCGAGGAACCTGGAAGAGTCAGCGACTGCTTTGATTCGGCAGGCTACTGCGGTCCTCACAACAACCCCTGGTGGCCCCGAGTCATATGGCTGTCTGACAGCCAGTAAACTGGAACGAATGGAGGAGGGCCAATGCCTCATCTGTGAGGAGATAATACTTCAGGCCCTAAACAAGGGGACAAGGGGCAAACTCACAACTAAAAGCCACCTGTGTGAGTTGGACCATATTACTCCTCCACCACCTCCAGCAACACCACCAACAACACAGCCACCCAACCCACCACAGCAGCATGGAAGGAAGCGTGGAAGGAAGTGTTGAGAGTGATGGCCTGGGTTTGGTGTGGTCTGGCAAAAGACGCAGGCTGTCGTAAGACCACAGCCTCGGGACATATATGTCACCTGCTGCTGCTCCTGATCTCTCGGTGTCCTGGACCGTATTGTGCTCCCTATTGAATGGACTCCTCAGGTTACCAATTTTGCCTGTCAAATAATTGATGTCTGCCCTGGGGTACAAAGGCTTCACCAATACCAACTGTTTCTCCAGCGTTGCCTTCCTCTTTATTTTTTATGACCCCTAATAAATTTTTTATTTTTGTTTTGATACATACTTGGCTATGTGTTTTACTTCAAAAAGGACAGTTTGTTTGTGAGTAGGCAGGCACATTTCAAAAATACAATGTCAAATTAACAAGGGAAACCAACACCAACCAACTTGTTTGAGGTAAAAAAAAATACAAAATACTATGAAAAATAAAAAAAAAAGATTATTCGGGAGATCTTGATTTAAAAAAAAAAAACAATAAAAACAAAGATTATTAATAAGATCACAAGAACTAATAAAAAATCCGTTTGTCAGAACTCTGTGTGAATATCAGCAGCAATGCAACTTCATTATTCTAGCATTATAAAGAATAAAATACGCTGCATTGAAAGATTTCAAAATTTGCAGCGTGACAAAGGTGCTATCTCCATTACGAACACTAGTTTTACGAGACCGAGCCTTTCCGTCTCGTACTTGATTCTGAGCATGCGTGGACTTTTGTGCACGATCGTACTTTCCGACAACAAGCTCACATTGAACATCTCCTGTCGGAAAATCCGACCGTGTGTACGCGGCATTACACTGACATTACACTGACCTACCTGACACACACTGACCATTTCACTGACCTTCCTGACACACACTGACCATTAAGCTGACCCACACTGACATACCTAACGCACACTGACCTACCTGACACACACTGACCATTACACTGACCTACCTGACCCACCTGATCCACACTGACCTACCTGACCCACCTGATCATTACACTGACCTACCTGACACACACTGACCATTATACTGACCCACACTGACCTACCTGACACACACTGACCATTACACTGACCTACCTGACACGCTGACCATTACACTGACACACGCTGACCATTACACTGACCTACCTGACACGCTGACCATTACACTGACCTACCTGATAAACACTGACCATTACACTGACCTACACTGACATACCTAATGCACACTGACCTACCTGACACACACTGACCATTACACTGACCCACACTGACCTACCAGACGCACACTGACCTACCAGACCCACACTGACCTACCTGACCATTACACTGACCTACCTGACCATTACACTGACCTACCTGACCCACACTGACCTACCTGACCCACACTGACCTACCTGACCATTACACTGACCTACCTAACCCACACTGACCTACCTGACAGACACTGACCTACATGACCTACCTGACCCACACTGACCTACCTGACTTTTACACTGACCTACCTGACCCACACTGACCTACCTGACCCACACTGACCTACCTGACCATTACACTGACCTACCTGACCCACACTGACCTACCTGACAGACACTGACCTACCTGACAGACACTGACCTACCTGACCATTACACTGACCTACCTGATGCACACTGACCAACCTGACACACACTGACCATTACACTGACCTACCTGACCCACACTGACCTACCTGACACACACTGACCTACCTGACACACACTGACCTACCAGACACACACTGACCTACCTGACCCACACTGACCTACCTGACCATTACACTGACCTACCTGACCATTACACTGACCTACCTGACCCACACTGACCTACCTGACAGACAATGACCTACATGACCTACCTGACCCACACTGACTTACCTGACCATTACACTGACCTACCTGACCCACCCTGACCTACCTGACCATTACACTGACCTACCTGACCATTACACTGACCTACCTGACCCACACTGACCTACCTGACAGACACTGACCTACCTGACCTACCTGACCATTACACTGACCTACATGATGCACACTGACCAACCTGACACACACTGACTATTACACTGACCTACCTGACCCACACTGACCTACCTGACACACACTGACCTACCTGACCATTACACTGACCTACCTGACCATTACACTGACCTACCTGACCATTGCACTGAATAAAAATAATAAATATTTATGACATTTATTTATATTAAAATTTATGACATTTATAATGCCCATCCCCTTCAATAGGGCACATGGTGTATAGGGGCGTACAATGTAAAACATGGTTGTATTTGCCCACCCAGGGAAAATACAACTGGGTGCAATGATCTGCAGGCTCCGTAGAAAAAAATAAAACTAAATGCCCCATCAAATGCAGCCACTGTGCCATCAATTGCAGCCACTGTGCCCCATCAAATGAAGCCACTGTGCCCCGTCAACTGCAGCCACTGTGCCCCATCAAATGCAGCCACTGTGCCTGTCAAATGAAGCCACTGTGCCCCATCAAATGAAGCCACTGTGCCTGTCAAATGAAGCCACTGTGCCCATCAATTGCAGCCACTGTGCCCCATCAAATGCAGCCACTGTGCCCCATCAAATGCAGCCACTGTGCCCCATCAAATGCAGCCACTGTGTCCGTCAAATGCAGCCACTGTGTCCGTCAAATGCAGCCACTGTGCCCCGTCAAATGCAGCCACTGTGCCCTGTCAAATCTAGCCAAGATAGAGAGAGAGAGAGAGAAGGAGAGAGAGAGAGGAGAGAAAGAGAGAGACAAGGAGAGAGAGAGAGAAGGAGAGAAAGAGAGAGACAAGGAGAGAGAGAGAGATAAGGAGAGAGAGAGGAGAGAAAGAGATAGACAAGGGGAGAGAGAGAGAAAGAGAAGGAGAGAGAGAGAGAGAAGGAGAGAAAGAGAGAGAGAGAAGGAGAGAGAGAGGAAGAAGGAGAGAGAGAGGCCTTTTTTTCTTTCTTTCTTCTCTTCTGTCCCACTCCCAGCTGTTATTCTATTCTCCTGCTGCTGGGCTGGCTGCTTAACACAGCGTGACTCTGGAGGGAGAAGGGGACGTCACCACGCCGGCGTTCTCCTGATCTGCTGCTTTCCTCAGGGAGGGCAGGCGGCATATCACTCCGCGGCTCCGCTGGTAACAGTCAGTCAGTTCAGTGGGCGGCGCCCCAATGGCCGGATAACACAGAGGTAAAATGCATCTGCCACTGCTGCTGTCTGTCCTTTCTCTACAGAGTCTACACACTGCTGGAGGATCCCCTTAGACACTTGGGGCTATCGGCCCCACATTCGGGGCTCCAGCCTCAATAGCCACACCTTAACACAGCTTAGCCACACCACGCCTATGGCATAGAGTAACCGGAAAGAAAAGAATGAAATATAATCAATATATATAAATCAATGATATTGTAATGCAAAATATGTCACTGATTTCGGTACTACTATAAACATATAACTGTCATAATCACAGTATGGGAGGAATAATATAGCTTCAGTCTGTCAATAATCTTATTTAATGGAAAAAATCCTTGAAATCTCACATAAAGAGAGGATCCCATAGGACAAACAGGAAACGTATGAAAACAGAGCTGACAGGGACATGCAGACTAAAGCCGCGTGCACATGAGCGGAAGGTCTGACAGAAAAAGTCAGACGGAAGCTTTTCATCCTGTATTCCGATCGTGTGTATGCCTCATCTGACTTTTTTTCGAAAATTCTGACAGACCTAGAAAGAGAACATGTTCTAAATATTTCCGACGTAACCAATTCCTATCAGGAAAACCGCTCGTCTGTATACTGTTCCGACGGACCAAAAACAACGTATGCTCTGAAGCAAGTATGAGACAGAAGCTATTGGCTACTGGCTATTGAACTTCCTTTTTCTAGTCCCGTCGTATGTGCTGTACGTCACTGCATTCTTGACGATCGGATTTTGGTGTGATCGTGTGTACACAAGACAGTTTCAGTGAAATTCTGTCGGAAATCCGTCGGAAAAACCTTCAGAGTTTATTCCAACGGGAAAACCAGTCATGTGTACGCGGCATAAGTCTGCACCGATATGTGAAAAGATAAAACCAGTATACAGGCAGGGGTTATAAATGGAATCGTAATAGCATTCCTACAAGAGTATCTACAAAAATCTATATGTGTATGGCTACAAATATATAAAAATATAAAAAGATATACATATAGTGTAAAGGTTCCAAATGTATTGTACAGAGACACACACATAAATAGAGAACCACTAGAGGGGTCATAGGAATGTGAAATGGTATCAGTTTCTCACAAGAGATGAGCATTACCTATATATATATATATATATATATATATATATATATATATATATATATATATATATATATATATATCAAGCAAAATATATATATATAAGAATATTTTTAAAAGATGTATGTGTCTATAACCATACATTTTTTTTTTTTATATTTAACCCCTGTCATACTAATTGGGCACTAATAGTATAGACAATTAAATATCTATTCGGGAACTTATACATATGTAAGAATCCAAAAATAATCATCATGATTATACCATAAAAATATGGCAAACCAACTAATCGGAATACGGGCAATTCAAAATTGGCTCATATTCCGTTCTCCGCATGTAAGCCTGTGCATTAATTATAATTACAGGTAATTAAAGATATTCATTTAAAGAACTGTGTGCATACAATAATATTAAAATATTTGTAATGTCTATTGTCTCAACTAAGGATGAGCTCCTCATGCTGCACATGCCGAGCCCGCCAGGAAGTCGGCAATGCGTTGCGCTAATCACAATCAGTGAGACATTTCCTGATCTCTGCCGCCGCACATCGGGAAATGTCTCACTGCTTGTGATTAGCGATGCGCCGTGCCGACTTCCTGGCGTGCTCGGCATGTGCAGCATGCGAACACGCCGAAGCTCATCCTTAGTCTCAACATATAGTGCTCCAACTAAACAAAAATTAAAGTACTAGAAATTGGCTCATATTCTATCCCCCAAACGTGTACATGCATGTATATTGATTGATTTAGTTAGTCGAAATGTAAGCCTATAGGTTTTATGGTATTTAGATGGAATATCCAGTAAACTTCTCGTTTACATAGTAATCTGAATTTGTCTCTCCCTGTTAATGGCATGGTGATCTTCTCAATGCCTTGAATGGCAAGACTGGAAGTATCTTTATGATGGTATTCATTCCAATGTCTGGCTATATTTGTGGAGTGATTTTTCTCAATGTCATATAGATGGTCATGGAGGCAGTCCCTCAATCTATGTGTAGAACGGCCTACATATTGTATAGAACAGGATGTACATGTAATGACAAACTACAAAATGTGTGTTGCAATTAACCACCTTCTTCCCCGCCCATAGTCAAATGACGCCCGCAGGAGGGATCTCCCATCCTGGGCAGGCGTCATATGATGTCCTCGGCTTCCCAGCCACCTAGGGGGTGCGCGCCGTGTCACTCGGAAGCCGATGCGCCGCGATGTCCGCCGGGCACCCGCGATTGCCGGTAACAGAGCAGGACCGTGGATCTGTGTGTGTAAACACACAGATCCACATCCTGTCAGGGGAGAGGAGACCGATCGTGTGTTCCCAGTACAGAGGTACACTAATCGGTCTCCTCCCCTTGTGAGTCCCCTCCCTCTACAGTTAGAATCACTCCCTAGGTAACACATTTAACCCCCTTGATCGCCCCCTAGTGTTAACCCCTTCCCTGTCAGTGACATTTATACAGTAATCAGTGCATTTTTATAGCACTGATCACTGTATAAATGTGAATGGTCCCAAAATAGTGTAAAAAGTGTCTGATATGTCCTCCGCAATGTCACAGTCACGATAAAAAATGCAGATCGCCGCCATTACTAGTAATAAAATAAAAATGCCATAAATCTATCCCCTATTTTGTAGACACTATAACTTTTGTGCAAACCAATCAATATACGCTTATTGCAATTTTTTTTAACAAAAATATGTAGAAGAATATATATCGGCCTAAACTGAGGAAAATTTTTTTTTTATTGGGATATTTATTATAGCAAAAAGTTAAAAATTTTGTTTTCAAACTTGTCACTCTTCTTTTGTTTATAGCGCAAGAAATAAAAACTGCAGAGGTGATCAAATACCACCAAAAGAAAGCTCTATTTGTGGGGGGAAAATGCTAAAAATTTCATTTGGGTACAGTGTTGCATAACCGCGCAATTGTCATTCAAAGTGGGACAGCGCTGAAAACTGAAAATTGGCCTGAGCGGGAAGGGGGTGAAAATGCCCTGTATTGAAGTGGTTAATAAAAGATGAGATTTGAAAGATCTGCCTGTACTAACCTAGAGTACCTCCCCGCCTCTCTTCATGAATAAACAATAAGAACAACTCTTGACACCACAGGCAAAAGTGCCCTTGAACTGTAACCAATGTGTAGTAGATTTCTGGCTAGTATACAGAAAGAAATTGGCCTAAAGTGGGCGATCTCCTGCAGACAGCTCTAATACCATTGGACAGGAACTTAGAGTACACAGGATCATTGGACAAAATGGGAAGATACTTTTTAACAGTCCCCCTAATCTTCTCAAACTCCATGCTGTATGGGGTTGAGAAGACAGGAGAACTGGAAAAACAAGGACGCCTTGACCCCTTTGAACCACCTTTTGAAACTTTGTAATTCTTAATTCTACCACCTATAAAGAGGAAGCTATACATAAACTATTTGATATGGCGACTTATTTACCCACTTGACAACTGGGCACTTAAACCCCCTTCCTAACCAGACCAATTTTCAGCTTTCGGTGCTCTCACATTTTGAATGACAATTACTCAGTCATACAACACTGTACCCATATGAAATTGTTGTCCTTTTTTTCACACAAATAGAGCTTTCTTTTGGTGGTATTTAATCACCGTTGGGTTTTTTATTTTTTGCGCTATAAAAGAAAAAAGACTGAAAATTCGGTAAAAAAATGAAATTTTCTTTGTTTCTGTTATAAAATTTAGCAAATTAGTAATTTTTCTTTGTAAATTTTGGCCACAATTTATACTGCTACATATCTTTGGTAAAAATAAGTACAAATCGGTGTATATTATTTGGTCTTTGTGAAAGTTTTAGAGTCCAAAAGCTATGGTGCCAATATCTGAAAATTGATCACACCTGAATTACTGACGGCCTATCTATATTCTTGAGACCCTAACATGTCAGAAAAGTACAAATACCCCCCAAATGACCCCTTTTTGGAAAGAAGACATTCCAAGGTATTTAGTAAGAGTCATGGTGAGTTTTTTGAAGTTGTCATTTTTTCCCACAATTCTTTGCAAAATCAAGATTTTTTTTTTCTTTTTTTTCCCCACAAAAAATGTCATATTAGCAGGTTATCTCTCACACACCGCATATGCATACCACAAATTACACCCCAAAACACATTCTGCTATTACTCCCGAGTATGGCGATACCACATGTGTGAGACTTTTACACAGCGTGGCCACATTTTGAGGCCCAACATGCAGGGAGCACCTCCAGGCATTCTGGAGCACCCAGGCCAATTCTGACATTTCTCTCCTACATGTAAAAATCATCATTTATTTGCTAGAAAATTACATAGAACCCCAAAACATTATATATGTTTTTTTTTTAGCAAAGACCCTAGAGAATACAATGGCGGTTGTTGCAACTTTTTATCTCGCAGGGTATTTGCGCAGCAATTTTTTGAACGCTTTTTTTTGGGGAAAAAAAACAGTTTTGTGCTTTAAAAAAAAACAAAACAGTAAGGTTGGCCCAATGTTTTTGCATAATGTGAAAGATGAAGTTACACCGAGTAAATAGATACCTAACATGTCACCCTTCAAAATTGCACACGCTTGTGGAATGGCGCCAAACTTCGCTACTTAAAAATTCCCATAGGCGACGCTTTAAAATTTTTTACTGGTTACATGTTTTGAGTTACAGAGGAGGTCTAGGGCCAAAATTATTGCTCTCGCTCTACCGATCGCACGATACCTCACATGTGTGGTTTGAACACCGTTTTCATATGTGGGCGGGACTTACGTGTGCATTCGCTTCTGCATGCAAGCACACGGACAGGGGCGCTTTAAAAAAAATGTTTTTCTTTTTATTGTTCATTTTACTTTATTTATTTTAGTTTGACACTTTTTTCCAAAAAAAAATTTTTTTGATCACTTTTATTCCTATTACAAGGAATGTAAACATCCCTTGCAATAGGAATATGGCATGACAGATCCTCTTTACAGTGAGATATGGGGTCAATAAGACCCCACATCCCACCTCTAGGCTGGGAAGCCTGAAATAAAAAAAATAAGAAAAAACGATCCTGGCTTCGAACGTAGCGGTGAGTCGGTAGAAGCACCGGAGGGCGGCGGGAAGGGGGGGAGGTCCCCTCTCGCCTCCCGTAAAAATGATCAAGCAGTGGAAAAGCCGCTATGATCATCCTTATGGTGTATGGAATCGCCGGCTGAAAAAGCTGATATCTGAATGATGCCTGTAGCTGCACCCATCATTCAGATATCCCCACACAAAGTCAAGGACGTCGTATGACGGCCGGCGGGCAGGAAGTGGTTAAAACACTTTTTTTTTAATACAAAGTTGTCCATTTATACAATATTTCTAACACATAGCATTTACATACCAAAAATGACACCCCAAAATAGATTCTCCTACTCCTCCTGAGTACGCTGATACCACATGTGTGAGACTTCCACAGCCTGGCCACATACAGAGGCAGAGTATAGCCGAGTACGGCCGAGTATAGCCGTGTATAGCCGAGTATGGCTGAGCATGGCTGGGCATGGCTGGGTATGGCTGGGTATGGCTGCGCATGGCTGGGTATGGCTGAGTATGACTGGGTATGACTGGGTATTGCAGAGTAGTGCAGGGTATTGCAGGGTATTGTGGGGTATTGCGGGGTGTTGCGGTGTATTGCAGAGTATTGCGGGGTGTTACAGGGTATTGCGGGGTGTTGCGGAGTAGTGCAGAGTATTGCGGGGTGTTGCGGAGTAGTGCAGAGTATTGCGGAGTATTGCAGGGTATTGAAGAGTATTGCGGGTTATTGCTGGGTATTGTGGGGTGTTGCGGAGTATTGTGGGGTATTGCGGGGTATTGCAGAGTATTGTGGGGTGTTGCGGAGTAGTGCAGAGTATTGTGGGGTATTGCAGAGTATTGTGGGGTATTGCAGAGTATTGTGGGGTATTGCCGAGTATTGCGGTGTATTGCAGAGTATTGTGGGGTGTTGCAGAGTATTGTGGGGTGTTGCGGAGTAGTGCAGAGTATTGTGGGGTATTGCAGAGTATTGTGGGGTATTGCAGAGTATTGTGGGGTGTTGCGGAGTAGTGCAGAGTATTGTGGGGTATTGCAGAGTATTGTGGGGTATTGCAGAGTATTGTGGAGTATTGCAGAGTATTGTGGGGTGTTGCGGAGTAGTGCAAAGTATTGCAGAGTATTGTGGGGTATTGCAGAGTATTGTGGGGTGTTGCGGAGTAGTGCAGAGTATTGTGGGGTATTGCAGAGTATTGTGGGGTATTGCAGAATATTGTGGGGTGTTGCGGAGTAGTGCAGAGTATTGCAGAGTATTGTGGGGTATTGCAGAGTATTGTGGGGTGTTGCGGAGTAGTGCAGAGTATTGTGGGGTATTGCAGAGTATTGCAGAGTATTGTGGGGTATTGCAGAGTATTGTGGGGTGTTGCAGAGTAGTGCAGAGTATTGCAGAGTATTGTGGGGTATTGCAGAGTATTGTGGGGTATTGCAGAATATTGCAGAGTATTGTGGGGTATTGCAGAGTATTGTGGTGTGTTGCAGGGTAGTGCAGAGTATTGTGGGGTATTGCAGAGTATTGTGGGGTATTGCAGAGTATTGCAGAGTATTGTGGGGTATTGCAGAGTATTGTGGGGTATTGCAGAGTATTGCAGAGTATTGTGGGAGTAGTGCAGGATATTATAGTATGGAGGGATGGCTGAGCATGGATGGATGGATGGCTGGATGTGACTGTATTTGTCACAGAGCAGCGTTGTGGGCACTACAGATGCAGCCCACAACGCTGCTACCATCCGATCCCTCTCCTGCTCCTCCCCCTCTGTACCGATCGGTACACAGAGGGGAGAGAGGAACCGGCATCATGAAATGGTTTGTTTACATGTGATCACTCCGTCATTTGACAGAGCGATCACATGGTAAACAGCCACGATCAGCGGCCGTTCACCGTGATCCGTGATGCGCCGGGTCCAGGGGGGGGCGCGCGAGAGCAGGATTCTGGGAGGACGTCCATGAACGCCCTCCCAGGATAAGCCGACCGCGCTGTAGCTGTCTTTCGGCTATGGCCCGGTCGGCATGTGGTTAAAGCTTAGGGGTGACCCCACTATGTCTTTTAAACAGGAACTTGGTAACTTGGACAGAGCAGTGGTAATAGGCATTTTTTCACAAAAAGAGAGAGATACATTCATTTCCGATTTTCCCGTTATGCCTGTGTTTAATTTTCTCCCAAAGTGCATAAAGGGCTAAATCCATTAACAGGCAGACCTATAGTAGCTGTATCGATTCTTTGAACGAAAGATTGGGTCATTGGATCAATCAACAGCTACAGCCACTAATTGTCGAATTACCAGGTTTTCTTAGGGACACAAAGCAGCTTTTGAATAAACTACAAAACTTTGAATGGAAGCAGGGATATAAATGAATCACGCGATGTCAGCAGCCGTGATTCATCCATTCCTTACGCTTTAGGGCTACAAGCGGTTTCTTTCTTTTTGTCACAATCAGGTCGATTTTCCCTCGCTCTTCAGGGATTCATTCTCATGTGTCTTGAATATCTACTCACCCACAACTTTTTTTATGTTTGACGGGTGTAAGAGAATGTATAAACAACTGTGACTCCATTTTAGATTCCCCTCCATTATACATAAAGTAGAAATTAACTTTTGTATGTATGAGTTTTGCCATAAACAGCTTAACTAACAGTTTACATAGAACCACACCCTATGAGTTACTGTGGTTAAGCCGATTCCCGGAGCAATATCCTGTGTCAGCAAGTCATCAGCTATTTCTTGTTATCTAGTCAGCAGTCTAACTCTTGATAAGAAAGTACTGAGTGTAAGTTTGTATAACCCTTAGACACGTATATATTAAAACACAGCCCCTCCCTTCTTTGTTTTACTTGTACAGTGCCTTGCGAAAGTATTCGGCCCCTTGAACTTTTCAACCTTTTGCCACATTTCAGGCTTCAAACATAAAGATATAAAATTTTTATTTTTTGTGAAGAATCACCAACAAGTGGGACACAATTGTGAAGTGGAACGAAATCTATTGGATTGTTGAAACTTTTTTAACTAATAAAAAAATGAAAAGTGGGGCGTGCAAAATTATTCGGCCCCCTTGCGTTAATACTTTGTAGAGCCACCTTTTGCTGCAATTACAGCTGCAAGTGGCTTGGGGTATGTCTCTATCAGTTTTGCACATCGAGAGACTGAAATTCTTGCCCATTCTTCCTTGCAAAACAGCTCGAGCTCAGTGAGGTTGGATGGAGAGCGTTTGTGAACAGCAGTTTTCAGCTCTTTCCACAGATTCTCGATTGGATTCAGGTCTGGACTTTGACTTGGCCATTCTAACACCTGGATACGTTTATTTGTGAACCATTCCTTTGTAGATTTTGCTGTATGTTTGGGATCATTGTCTTGTTGGAAGATAAATCTCCGCCCCAGTTTCAGGTCTTTTGCAGACTCCAACAGGTTTTCATCCAGAATGGTCCTGTATTTGGCTGCATCCATCTTCCCCTCAATTTTAACCATCTTCCCTGTCCCTGCTGAAGAAAAGCAGGCCCAAACCATGATGCTGCCACCACCATGTTTGACAGTGGGGATGGTGTGTTGAGGGTGATGAGCTGTGTTGCTTTTACGCCAAACATATAGTTTTGCATTGTGGCCAAAAAGTTCAATTTTGGTTTCATCGGACCAGAGCACCTTCTTCCACATGTTTGGTGTGTCTCCCAGGTGGCTTGTGGCAAACTTTAGACGAGACTTTTTATAGATATCTTTGAGAAATGGCTTTCTTCTTGCCACTCTTCCATAAAGGCCAGATTTGTGCAGTGTACGACTGATTGTTGTCCTATGGACAGACTCTCCCACCTCAGCTGTAGTTCTCTGCAGTTCATCCAGAGTGATCATGGGCCTCTTGGCTGCATCTCTGATCAGTCTTCTCCTTGTCTGAGCTGAAATTTTAGAGGGACAGCCAGGTCTTGGTAGATTTGCAGTGGTCTGATACTCCTTCCATTTCAAAATGATCGCTTGCACAGTGCTCCTTGGGATGTTTAAAGCTTGGGAAATCTTTTTGTATCCAAATCCAGCTTTAAACTTCTCCACAACAGTATTACGGACCTGCCTGGTGTGTTCCTTGGTCTTCATGATACTCTCTGCGCTTTCAACAGAACCCTGAGACTATCACAGAGCAGGTGCATTTATACAGAGACTTGATTACACACAGGTGGATTCTATTTATCACCATCAGTCATTTAGGACAACATTGGATCATTCAGAGATCCTCGCTGAACTCCTGGAGTGAGTTTTCTGCACTGAAAGTAAAGGGGCCGAATAATTTTGCACGCACCACTTTTCAGTTTTTTATTTGCTAAAAAAGTTTAAAATATAGAATAGATTTCGTTCCACTTCACAATTGTGTCCCACTTGTTGGTGATTTTTCACAAAAAATTAAAATTTTATATCTTTATGTTTGAAGCCTGAAATGTGGCAAAAGGTTGAAAAGTTCAAGGGGGCCGAATACTTTTGCAAGGCACTGTATATAAGCTACTGTTATACTCAAAAAATCAGACACCTTTTGAAAACACTCAAGCCTGTTTCCCATGTCTCATGTGGTATCTCACGGATCCGAGGGTCCCGGTGATCTTCCTGCATAACCAGGGTGGTTGTCAAGGTGTATAATTCCTTTCAAATGGGGGCTTGTCAGGGATAAAGCGATCATCCGCGGTAAGTAAACTTTTGTCTTATTTTGACTAATTATTTTCTTGCCTCGGCTCTGATAAAGCTTTAGTCCCTTAAAATTTATATAGAAAGGAGACGGACCTAAAAGTGTGAACGGTCTTTGGGAGACCTGAGGCGCCTAGAGAGAGGATTCATTAACATTAGACAAAACAGTAACTCCTTTTGGGAAGGAGAGAAACCCATGACCCAAACCTCTGTTTGCTTTGTCTTTCTGTCGCATAGAATTATAAGATAATTTGTTGTATGGAAGAAGCTTTAAGGTAAGACAGCCTCTCGTTCACTGTAATATGAGTCAAGAACATGGTAAAGAGGCTCCGCCTCCCCCTAACCTCGAGGAAACTTGTAAGGATTATGTTGCTAGGGTTTGTGGTACTGATTATGAATTTATAAATCCTTGGGTGTCAAATTTAGCAGGGTGGACTGAAACTATACATAGTAGTGATCACTTCCCCCGAGCTGGAGATAATGATGAATTTCATATGGATATGGTGAAAGGTTTATGTCTTGGTGACATAAAGGCTTTCCCATGGTTTTCAGGAGACCCTCAGTGGGATATGAAATACATGAAAGAGGGAGGGGAAAATTGACTTAAGTTTGCCCCATACTGGTTTCAGAGGGATAATAAGAAACAGAATAAAGCAAATAATTGTTTAACTAAGGAAGAGTATGAACATAAGAAGGAATCTGAGGTCAAGAGACCCGATCCCACGGCTCCACCTTTGCTTTTTTCTCATGTATCCCCATCACCTTACACCAGTCAGATCTATCCTAGCCTCAGCAAGGATGAGATAGATCTTCTTGCTGGATATCATGCCACCCACCAAAGACCCCCTCCACCAGGTGCCCCACAAGCTCCGCCACAACAACAAGCACCTCCACAGACATAACAGTCAGCAGGACAAACTACACAGGCACCCGCCACCCCACAAAGACAAGCATCACAAGATTCTGAGGATAGTGATAGCGCCTCAGAAGAAGCAACAGGGGGCCAAACATCAACTACCCAATCCCCTTGCTGTTAAAGTAGAAAAGGAAGATGAGGTGATCTTGACATGATAGGAATGACAAAAGCTATTGGAGTTGCTATTGTAAATTTTTTAAGCCCAAACAGAACAAAGAGTGGAAAGATATATGGGCTAGATGAAGGTGTACAAGGTGTCAGCATACAGGCTCCTTTTATGAGTATAGGAAATGACATGCTTAAAAAGGTAATTGACATCGAAGATATAAATCGATTTATTAAACACTGTCCTAAACCCACTCAATCATCATCCGCTACACTAAGTTACTTAAAAAAGGCTTGTAATTATAAAATTATACACAGGAAGATATGCGAGTGATTGTTGATGGGGCATACATCTGCCTTTAATTGGACAAACGTTCCCAGTATTTCAACGATAGAAGCAAATAATGTTCATGCAGATCAGTATAGTCTAAATACAGATACAGACAGGGGCAGAACCACAATGTGGGACCAATTGGAGGCAGAATTAAAAAATGCTTTTAAAAATAGGACCTCTCCCCCCACTGCCATAGCATGTAAACAGAAATCTGGAGAAAGTGTATTAGAATTCTGGAAAAGGTTTGTAGATGTATGGACACAGGAAGCTGGATTATCCACATTGGCAATTATGCACAGCTTAATGATCCAAACTTTCATTAGCAACCTTAAACCACAACATGGCTTAATGGTAAAGCAGGTGATTTCTGATTGGCCCACAAAATCAATGGGGGACTTTCAGAAAGCACTGACCGAAAAGGACGCAGCAGGTTGCTTTGATATACGGAAAGATAAAGCTACAGGTGCCCTTCTTCAAGGAGGTCCACCTCAACAGGATACAAGACCTCAGGATAATTCTGGGAATGGGAAGCAACGGGGTAGAGGAAGAGGCAGAGGGAGAGGACGAGGGAGAAGTTTTTCCTGAGGCCCCCCTCCCTCTAGAACTGGATACTTCAATTGTGGAGCTGAAGATCACTGGAGGACTCAAAGTCCTTATGAGACCTATGACCCAAATAATCAACAGCCCTTGAATAATACCAATCCTGGTCCTCAAAGATCCTAGAGTCAACCAAGGTTTCCAATCCAGTGCACCAACTAAAAAAACAATGAAGCTGCCTAGAAGGTGGTATCCCAGCATTTCCTCTTGTGTCTCACTCCTTTGATGACCAACCTCTAGTGACCCTACATGTAAATGGGTTACTGATCCCGTTTCTCCTTGACACCGGGGCGACTTGGAGTACTTTAGGCCAAGATTATTATAGAAGTGAGACCACAAATGCTGAGCCTTCAATAGGAATTAATGGGATACTCACCAAGACCTACAAAACCCCTCCCCTCCTGATTGTAGATGATGAACAAGGGTCCGTAATAATCCATCACAGTTTTAGGATCATACCAAATTGTTCTGTAAATCTCCTGGGAAGAGATTTGTTGGGGAAGCTGGGCATAAAAATAGTAATGTCTCCAAGTGGCGGTCTAACTGTATATTCTAAAAAGGTCCCCATAGTACCTATTCTAGCTTTAAATGTCAAAGTACCGGAAGAGGAATTTTCAAAGGACTTACAAGGGTCCTGGTCGAATGGACCTCTGAATGTAGGTCTTATCTATTGTACCCCATACAAAGCCACCCTCAAACCTTGGGCAGAACCTATATACCACAAACAATACCCTTTGTCAAAAGAAAAGGAGGACGGAATTGCTTCCATGTTGGAACATTTCCTTAAACAAGGAATTTTAAAAGAAACAATTTCACCTTACAACACTCCTATAAATCCAGTCAAAAAGCCGGATGGCAGTTATAGGTTTGTTCAAGACCTTAGGGCCATAAATAATCTTGTAGTGCCCATGGCACCTATAGTACCTGATGTGCTATCACTTCTGACTTCCATACCATCCGATGCAGAGTATTTCACAGTAATTGATTTAGCAAATGCATTTTTAGCGTCCCGGTGGACGAAGAGACACAGCCTATTCTGTTTTAGAAATCGCATTTTGTTTTAGAAATCGCCACATTACCTGGTGCAGAATGCCCCAAGGGTATGTAGACTCCCCTGTAGTCTATTCAGTTGTACTCCAGGCAACCCTGCGGTCCTGGACTCCCCGCCATGGTTCAGTCCTATTACAGAATGTTGATGATTTGTTGCAGTCCGAGCCAGGTTACCAGCAGATAGGATGGTAAAATTTTATTGTACTGGTTAGCAGAAACTGGTCACAAAGTCTCTAAAAAGAAATTGCAAAGGTGTCAAGAGACTGTTGAATACTTTGGTTTTACCCTCACAAAAGGAGTAAGAAGAGTCAGTCACAAGAGAGCTGCAGCTCTCGTGGGTCTGCCCCGCCCACTGACAAAGAAAGATATGCTATCTTTTCTTGGTATGATTGGTTACTGTCGCCAATGGATACCTGACTGCTCTTTTTATGATAACCTCCTGAGGCAAGCCACAGGCTCAGACATGCCAGATTGTGTAAAATGGACAGATGAAATGTGTGATGCACCTTGTGTGATTTGTGCACCTTAACCATTTGCCGACCGCCGCACGCCGATGTACGTCCAAAGTTTGGCGGCGGATATCGTTGTTATGGCAGCAGCTAGCTGCCATAACCCCGGCATTCCCATTTTCGCGCGGCGGTCGGCTTTCAGATAAAAGTCGTCTCTGCGGTGGATTCGCCGCGAGATCATTTTTATTGGTGGCGGGAGAGGGCCCGACGCGATCGCCTCCGCCACTACCGACGGCTCCACTAAGCGGCGGAGGCGATCGCATCTGTCTCCCTGCTGTGCCTGGAGACAAGTGAGGCTAAGGTGGCACCCACTCGTCTCCATGACACTGCTGGGCGCAAGCGACGTCAAAATGTCACTTCCGCCCATACGTCTTAAAGGCACATTTTTTTCAATGTCATTTTTTTAAATGACTTTTTTTTTTTTATTGCATTTTAGTGTAAATATGAGATCTGAGGTCTTTTTGACCCCAGATCTCATATTTAAGAGGTCCTGTCATGCTTTTTTCTATTATAAGGGATGTTTACATTCCTTGTAATAGGAATAAAAGTGATTTTTTTTTTTTTAAAAAAAACAGTGTAAAAATAAATAAAATCATGTAAAATAAATAATAAAAATAAAAAAATGTTTTTTTAAAAACCGCCTGTCCCGACGAGCTTGCGCGCATAAGCGAACGCATACATGAATAGCGCCCGCATATGAAAACGGTGGTCAAACCACACATGTGAGATATTGCCGCAATCGTTAGAGCGAGAGCAATAATTCTAGCCCTAGACCCCCTCTGTAACGCAAAACATGCAACCTGTAGAATTTTTTAAACGTCGCCTATGGAGATTTTTGAGGGTAAAAGTTTGACGCCATTCCACGAGCGGGCGCAATTTTGAAGCATGACATGTTGGGTATAAATTTACTCTGTGTAACATTATCTTTCACAATATTAAAAAAATTGGGCTAACTTTACTATTGTCTTATTTCTTTATTCAAAAAAGTGAATTTTTTCCAAAAAAAAAGCGCGCTTGTAAGACCGCTGTGCAAATACGGTGTGAAAAAAAAGTATTGCAATAACCGCCATTTTATTCTCTAGGGTGTTGGAAAAAAAACAATATATAATATTTGGGGGTTCTAAATCATTTTCTAGCAAAAAAAACTTTTAAACATGTAAACACCTAAAATCCAAAACGAGGCTGATCCTTAAGTGGTTAAGACAGCAATGGTAACGGCCCCTGGCCTCGGATTGCCCGATTATTTCATGAAGTTTCACTTGTTTTCCAGGGACAATTGTAAAACAATGGCGTGAGTCCTCGCGCAGGAACACAGAGGAAAACTCCGCCCTATTGCATTTTTTCAAGAGTAGTGCCAATGCCGGTACAGGGCATGCCGGAGTGTCTCAAAGCTTTGGCATCCTGTGCTAGGGTAGTAGAAATGGCTACTTCTTTTACTCTAGGACATCCAACCACCTTACATACTACTCATAGTGTATCCATTTTATTGAAAAATATTCATACCCAACATTTGTCAGCCCAAAGATTGAGTGGATATGAGGTTATTCTCCTCTCAAATCCAAATCTCGAAATAATATATGCTTTACCCACTTCAGGCCCAGCCCCGGTCCTAAATGCGTTACTAGGTCTAAAAGGAGAAGAAGATGAGGTAGTTCCTCAACATGAATGCATTGAAATAATCCACCAGGACACATCTCCACATGCAGATATGTCTTCCACTGCAATCCCTGGGCCACAAAATGTTTTTGTTGATGGTTCTTGTTCTAGACCAAATGACAACACATATTATGCAGGATATGCTGTAGTCCAGTAGCCTGATGTAGTGCTAGAAGCAAACCCAATCCCATTTCAATCAGCACAGGCTGCAGAACTGATTCCCCTTACAGGAGCATGCCAGCTCTTTGAAGGACAGGATGTGAACATTTATACTGATTCTAAATAGGCATTTGGTGTATGCAGATGGCAAATCAATTTCACATTCAACATTAGTGTCCAGCCTTTTGGAAGGGATTAAATTGCCTCGCTCTATAGCTATCCTCCATTGCAAGGCACATACCACACAGCACGATGATGTTTCAAAAGGAAATGCTTTCGCTGATAAAGCAGCAAAGGAAGCAGCTTCTAAACAAGAAATAATAATAGTGAACTAAAGTGCTAATAGGATGAATGTGGTGATTCAATTGTTGTGAAATTAAATTAAAAAATCATTTAAATTTCTATATAATAATCAAAGAAATACTAAGAAAAATAATACTAAGAAAAATAAAGCCGCACCTATGTGTAAGTGTTCTGATACCACTCAAATTAAATTGTAATGCTATTAGTGAGATAAATGCGCTATATAAGCTTCCTATTGTGTGCTGTCAATTAAGGCAGATAGCAGAGCCACACCATTTAGACCTTAAAGAGGAGTTCCACCCAGGGGGGCCGTCAAAAAAAAAAAAAATTAAAAGTCAGCAGCTACAAATACTGCAGCTGCTGACTTTTAATTGGACACTTACCTGTCCCTGGGTCCAGCGATGCGGGGGATCGAAGCCCCGCTCGTCCCCCCCCTCCGCTCGTCGGCGCCGGCATTTCAACTGTGGGCGCCGGGCTGTGGCTTCACAGCCTGGCACCCCCTGTGCATGCGCGAGCGGCGCCACGCGCCGTGATTGGCTGCTCAATCACCTGGGACCTGTAATGGGTCCCAGATGATTGACAGGAGGGAGGGAGCAGAGCGGAGCCCTTCCTGTGCCGAGGAGGAAGTGATGTCACCAGCCCAGGCTAAGGAACAGGCAGACTACGAGGGACCACCTAGCAACAGGCATTTAGAGGTAAGTGAAAAAAAAAAATATCCAAATGTTTTTTTGGTTTTTTTTTTAGAATTTTTCCAGGTAGTTTTGTTTTTTGGGTGGAACCCCACTTTAAGCAATATTAATTATCATAGGGCATATGATGATCCTGGATGGGTATATTTATAGCAAGTCCCGATATTATATTTACATACCAAACTGACATGAGTGAATAAAATACTGATATGAATGAAAAAAACTGATATATATGAAAAAACGTCACAGAGTGTTTATGTTCCTCAATGAACTTTGTTCGGTAGATGTTATAACTTCACCCTGGGTTTTATTCACTGTTTTACCATATAATCAGTTTATGCACTTCTCCAATATGAAGTTTCGTTCATGCAATCAAAAGAAAGGATATCATTGCGCAATGAACCATAGCATTCTGTTAATCTCCTTGCCGCATGTAAATAAATGCACTCACTTTTAGTTACACAACATCAGCGCATAAGGCAGTCAGCCGCTCACCGTGATCTCTCTCCTCGCACCATACTCTGTGTACCAATCAGGCACATCGGATGACGTCACTGGCTCCTCCTGACGCGTTGCGTCACATGACTTTATCACTTACACCTGAAATGCCCCTGTTAGACCAAACCTTGTCAGATCTTCAGACATATGCTACAGACACAGATATTAAATAATGAAATATTGCAGGAGTGCAGAAAAGCCAAGATACTGGACTTGTCTGTCAAGAGTGGAGACCATGTATACCTGTAGCTAGTGCATCTTTACTTATTTCTCAGTATCATGCGGTATGGCACAGAGGCTGGCAGGTCACATGTGACTCATTAAACAATGATTTCTTTATCCCCGGTCTTCCCTCTTTGGTCAAATCATATGTTGCCAGATGCATCACATGCATCCGAAACAACCCAAGAAATCCAAAACATGAACACCTTACATATCCATCCACACCTTTTACACATTTACAGATTGACTTCACCCATATGCCTAAGTTAGGTAAGAGACAGGAATATTTACTCGTGATAGTAGACATGTTCTCAAGATGGACAGAAGCATTTGTAACCACAAAAGAAGATGCACAAACAGTTGTAAAAATCCTCATGCAGGAAATTATCCCTAGATGGTGATGCCCGCGCCAAAAAATTTCTGACAATGGTCCTGCCTTTATTTCAAAAGTGTGCCGAGATTTAGTGAAAGCACTTAAAATTGATTGGAAATTTCATATACCTTACCACCTGCAGAGTTCAGGTATTGTTGAGAGAATGAACAGAACCATTAAAGATAAAATAAGAAAAGCAACAGGAGGCTGTCACGTACCTTACAGCGGAGTCTGAAATGACGAGGGCGGCCTCTTGCACGGTCCCGGTCCTAGCACCCCTGGAGGTTGAGACAGGGTTGCTAGGGCGGCAGAAGGGTGCAGGTGCCTGCTGGCAGGATCAGGAACACGGAAGTCTTCGGAAAGAAGCTGGGATGCTGATCACTGGATGGATTCAGGAGAGGTCCAGCAGAGGAATTTGCAGGGTCAAAGGCAGGCAGGAGTTGGCAATGTGCTGGCAGCGGGGTACACAATCGGCAGGCAGATTCGTAGTCAGGGACTGGCAGAGGTTGACAACAAACTGGCAGCGAGGTACAGAATCGGGAGACAGAGCCGTAGTCAGGAGTCCAAGCCGGGTTCAGTACAGGAAGCAAGGCAGGCAAAGATGTAGGGATGATCCGAGAGGGTAGTCAAGGAAGGCAAAGGTTCAAGATCAGGGTCAAGTAAACAAGGCAACAGCAAGGGTTCAGGAACAAGCTGAGACAATCCAGCAATGATACTAGTATGCTGATCATTTAAACAGGACGTCTCGCGTCGTGATGCGTTGGCGTGCGAATGTGCACGCACTGACGTGCCCTCGTTCGTACGATCGCATTACGTGCGTGTCTAGTCCGGGGCTCGCTCGTTCTTACCGTACGTCTGGCTGGCACACGGGAACGAGCGTTTGTGATGGTTCTCTGACAGAGGCACATATAATAAGTGGCAGAAAGTCCTACCAGCAGTTTTTGGCTGAAATAAGAATGACGCCCTCTAAGAAAACAGGATACTCTCCATTTGAGGTCCTTATGGGTAGGCCATTTCCTACCCCGTGGGCCAGACAACCACTTATGTTAGAAAGAGGGGACCTATAAGTAATACAGGAAGAGTATATTAGGAAACTCATTGAAACTCTGGACAGAGTTAAAAGAAATGGTGCTGTCAGGTCACCTAGAGGCTGGGTGACAGATGCACACCGTTGGGATCAGGAGTGCACCCCAAGGTAGTGGATCCTATGGCTGACTGCTGCGGATTGAACCCTGGGAGGTTTCAGGAAGCAGGTCTACTGGATCACTGACACAGATCCCACTGGGAGCTACAGCATAGATTCCCCAGGGCGCGGAGTCTAAGAGCCAGCAGGTGTTCACCAGAGCCTTTAATGGTAAGGATGGACTGCGCTGCAGTCTGGCTCCAGGTCGCGGCCCCCAGGGTCTCACAGCTCACGCTCACGGTAGACTACAGGAGAAGAGGATGGAGGCAGCAGGCTGGAACAACAAGGAGAGTAAGGGACAAGCCAAGGTCGGGGCCACAAGCAGACAAGGACAACAGAGTACACGCCAAGGTTCAGGGTCACAGGGAAACAGGGAGCACGCCAAAGGTCAGGGTCACGAGCAGACAGGAATAGTTAAGAACAGGCCAAAGTCGGTAACAGGAATCAGATGTAGGAAACACAGCAAGTACACACAGAGGCTAACACACAATAGTTGATCAGCACTGCTGGCTTGCAGTGCACAGGTTAATATAGGGTTCCCTTATAGGGCCTGGGGTGGGGCCATGCTTAGAGGAGAGGTTACAAAAGCAGTCAGGTGAGGGTCAGCTGGTCTCTAGAGATGAACACATGGAGACAGGTATGCTGATCGACAAACTATTGCATAACCATGACAGGTGCTCGCCCCTCTCCTTTCTCTTCACTGGAACCTACACACCCTTTCCAGGTAGGAGACGTAGTGGTGGTCCAACAGCTGAATTGTACTAAGAAGCAAGAGTTCCTCCGACCATTGTGATCTCAGTCACACGTACTGCAATCCTTACCAAGGGACAACAGTCCTGGATTCATGCCAGTTATGTGAAGAAGGTGAACCAAACACCTAAGAAGCAAGCCATGGATAAAGGAGGTGAAACAGGTGAAATAAATCCTCAAAAAGAGAGTGAGGCAGGTGAAAAAGTCTCTGAACAAGATGACCTTGCTTATTGCACCACAGACTTTTGGGAAGGCATTTTGCCTCCTGTTCCTAATCTCTCTGATAGTGTTCCTACTTACATGGATCATAACTAATTATATTTATCGTCCTGAGGACTGGGGAGCCCTTAAAGGCATATGTGGGTCACCCAATAACAACACCGATAATACACATACCAGACACAAGAGAGATACACAATCAGATAATGAAGGAGTTAAAACCGATAGTTTTACAGACAAAATGTTGCTACTGAAATTTAAATATAATTATGCCCAGAACTCAGGGTATGAGAAATGTTGGATATGTAGTAAACTGCATCCTATTACAGCCCATATTCCCCTGATGGCTGTACCTTTAAATATCACCCTTTTTTTAAATGGAACTCCTCCCGTTGTTTTAACCAACATATCAAGTTTATAAATAAATAACACTGTTACTTTTCCAATAATGGGTAGAAGTCATTCCCCTGACTGGTGTTTAAATTTAGGGAATGAGACACAGACTAGCCCCTCTACATGCAGTGGGTCAATATTTAATATTTCCACATGTAAAGCTAAGGGAAACTCCTCCTGTGCACTGTTCCTCATATCTAATTCTGATTTAAACAACACCTTGTCTAATTTTTCTTCCCTCCCTAATAATGTAAGTGATATACTACACCAATTCATAATCGCAGCACAGAACAAGGACACTTATGGGCTTATTGCTAAGAAACCATTTGCACTAGGACAAGGTGTCTATGGGGGTTATTTACTAAAGGCAAATCCACTTTGCACTGTAAGTGCACTTGGAAGTAAAGTCGCTGCAGATCCGAGGGGGACATGCAAGGAAAATAAAAAACAGCATTTTAGCTTGCACATGATTGGATGATAAAATCAGCAGAGCCTCCACTCATTTCAGATCTACCCCTAATGCCGCGTACACACGGTCGGACTTTCCGGCATACTTGGTCCGGCACACTTTCCGACGGACTTTGTCCGCCAGGTGCGCCGGACTTTAAAACGGACGGACTTGCCCACACACGCCGGGACTTTCCGGCGGGCTAGGTCCGCCCGTCTTTCCGACGGACTTTCGCCGGAGTTCCGGCGGACTTTCAGAATGAACGGACTTGCCCACACACGGCCAAGTCCGTTCATTTTGAACGTGACTCAGGTGCGACGGGACTAGCAAAGGATGTCAATCTTGCCGCTTTTATCGGCGAGATTGACACCTTGCGAGCCCCGTTGCGGGGCATACCAGGCCCTTAGGTCTGGTATGGATTATAACGGGAAGCCCCTACGCCGAAAAAACGGCGTGGGGTCCCCCCTAAAATCCATACCAGACCCCGATCCGAGCACGCAGCCTGGCCGGTCAGGAAAGGGGGTGGGGACGAGCGAGCGCCCCCCCCCTCCTGAACCGTACCAGGCCGCATGCCCTCAACATGGGGGGGTGGGTGCTTTGGGGGAGGGGGGCGCCCTGCGGGCCCCCCCCACCTCAAAGCACCTTGTCCCCATGTTGATGAGGACAAGGGCCTCTTCCCGACAACCCTGGCCGTTGGTTGTCGGGGTCTGCGGGCGGGGGGCTTATCGGAATCTGGGAGCCCCCTTTAATAAGGGGGCCCCCAGATCCCGGCACCCCACCCTATGTGAATGAGTATGGGGTACATGGTCCCCCTACCCCTTCACCTAGGGAAAAATTGTAAGTAATAAAACACACTACACAGGTTTTTAAAATATTTTATTAAACAGCTCCGGGGGTGGGGATCTTCCTCCGGCTTCGGGGGTCTTCTTCCGGGTTCGGGGGTCCCTCCGCTTCATCTTCTCCCGGTGTTCCAGTTCTTCGGCCGGCTCCTCTGCTGTGTTCAGGTAGCTCTCTTGCCAGCAGAGGTCCGGACTTCTGAGCTGCTGGGCTTCTTCTCTTCTCTTCTCTTCTCTTCTCCAGATGTTGACACGACGCTCTCTCCGGCTGGACTGGTCTCTGAGGGCTGCGTTGTGACTTATATAGGCGGAGACCCCGCCCCCTTTTGATGTCACAGTCCCTGGGCATGCTGGGACTGTGACGTTTTAGGGGGCGTGGTCGACCACGCCCCCTAAAACGTCACAGTCCCAGCATGCCCAGGGACTGTGACATCAAAAGGGGGCGGGGTCTCCGCCTATATAAGTCACAACGCAGCCCTCAGAGACCAGTCCAGCCGGAGAGAGCGTCGTGTCAACATCTGGAGAAGAGAAGAGAAGAGAAGAAGCCCAGCAGCTCAGAAGTCCGGACCTCTGCTGGCAAGAGAGCTACATGAACACAGCAGAGGAGCCGGCCGAAGAACTGGAACACCGGGAGAAGAGAGCGGAGAAGAACCAACCGGACGCCGGGAGAAGATGAAGCGGAGGGACCCCCGAAGCCGGAAGAAGACCCCCGAAGCCGGAGGAAGATCCCCACCCCCCCGGAGCTGTTTAATAAAATATTTTAAAAACCTGTGTAGTGTGTTTTATTACTTACACTTTTTTCCTAGGTAAATGGGTAGGGGTACCATGTACCCCATACTCATTTACATAGGGTGGGGGGCCGGGATCTGGGGGCCCCCTTATTAAAGGGGGCTCCCAGATTCCGATAAGCCCCCGCCCGCAGACCCCGACAACCAACGGCCAGGGTTGTCAGGAAGAGGCCCTTGTCCTCATCAACATGGGGACAAGGTGCTTTGTGGTGGGGGGGCACCGTAAGGCGCCCCCCTCCCCCAAAGCACCCACCCCCCATGTTGAGGGCATGCGGCCTGGTACGGTTCAGGAGGGGGGGGCGCTCGCTCGTCCCCACCCCCTTTCCTGACCGGCCAGGCTGCGTGCTCGGATCGGGGTCTGGTATGGATTTTAGGGGGACCCCACGCCGTTTTTTCGGTGTAGCGGGGTTCCCTTTATAATCCATACCAGACCTAAGGGCCTGGTATGCCCCGCGCTCGCCGCAATAGGAAGATTTGTTTTTCCTATTGCAGCAAGCGCGAGATGCAATACCCTGCCCTCGTGTCGTATCTGGTCCGTCGGACCAGCCTACACACGAGCGGGCTTTCCGTCGGACCAGCACACACACGAGCGGACTTTCCGCCCGAAACTGAGTCCGACGGAAAGATTTAAAGCTTGTTTCAAATCTTGGTCCGGCGGGCTTTTGGGAAGAAGTCCGCCGGAAAAGTCCGCCGCCGCCCACACACGGGCGGATTGTCCGGCACACTCTGGTCCGCCGGACCAAGTATGCCGGAAAGTCCGACCGTGTGTACGCGGCATTAGATTTAGAGCAACTGCACTTCCAAGCGCACTTGCAGTGCAAAGTGGATTTGCCTTTCGTAAATAACCCCCTATGTGTGTTGTGGGAAAGTATGCTATCCTTGGGTCCCCCTCCATGTCCAGGGATGGTGTTATTTGGCCTCTTTAGTCCCGATTATGGGAGTAATGGGTAACAATAAGGGAGACCACCTGCTTGAGGCCAGTATGCATTCAAGATACCCTCTTAAGCATAGATTGAAGTGAGAATTGTTTCTTGAAAAGGACATGGCATGGGCTTGGTTTCAGGATGGGGGATTGATATGATGAAAAAAATAAATAATTATTCTAAGATACTAGATGAAATACTGGATAAAAACAACTAGAACTTCATGACATGGCCATAGAAAGTATGAGTGCAGCCCTTACGGAGTTATATGAGATGACTGAAGACTATGAATGTTGTACTTGGATACATAATACCAATATAGAAATACCTGATTATTATGACATAATCTCACAACACAGAAAAGAAGTAGATAAATTACAAACAGAAGCATGAGACATAGCAAAGAATTGGGATACCGGCATTCCGTGGAATAGAAATTGTAGAAGTGATATGTCTATGGGTTTATTAGATAACTTCTCCACCCATGGGGCTAACTCCTCCCAAAAAGGTCTAATTTTTGGGCAAGACCACCATATATGGAGAAATGTACCCCTTTGTTTACAGCCCCTCCAGCAACTTTCATTTGATGTCGGGTATATTTGTGTCAATCGTGTTAGTGTTCTATACCATCTAGCCATAAACGTATACAACAATTCTTGTGTGGAGGAGTTTATTCAGGTATAATGTGTTGCCTCCAACAATTTCTTAACCTGCGATGAAGAAAATGTATAGTTTAGTTCTCTTTCCCATTCCTTGATAAAGTAGGGGATTGGGCTATTTTGGCCACTGAGTACTATCCTATGTATTCTAGATAACAGATGATTAGTCTCTGAAATTTTCATAGACAAATTCTCAAATATGGTAAGAGAGCTCAGAGGCCTTAGTTGGGGTTTTAATTTTTTTTTTTTATTTGACATTTGGGCATATCTCCACCTTGCCATAGGTATGCTTCCCAGAGATAACACAATCTCTGAAAAGGGAGATAGGGTCCCTTCCTTGTGGCGCATACCTGGCACATGTATTCCCCTCCGATCCCCACAGGCCCAACACCCCTGCCTCCTCTCCCGGGGGGAACCAGGGGTACCCTTCCAATGGTGTTAATGGTGGTACCCAGGGGGCATATTTGCCCGTTTTGTTCATTCTATCCCACACCAGTAAGCATCCCCCCGTTATTGGGGATGTCCACCCTGAGAGACCTCTTGATGCTGTCGGTATCCAGGGTGCCCCTGCTAGATTTCTGTCCGCCATTGTTTTCTCCAGTGAGACCCATGCCCTACTTGCGTTGTTGTGGCACCAATTTAGAATACTAACTAAAGATATCGCTCTGTAATACAGGGCCATGTCTGGAAGCCCAATTCCTCCTTCTCCTTTGCTTCTATGTAGTATGCTATTCTAGGGCTTTTATCCTTCCATGCAAAGGATGTAAAAGCTTTACGTATCTGTCTGAAAAAATTCTGAGGCAGTGGGATAGGGATAGTATACAGTACATATATTATTCTAGGTATTATGTTCATTTTTAATGTATTAACTCTACCAAACCATGTTAAGGAGTGGCTTCTCCATCTCTGCAAATCCGTCATCCTTACCAATAATTAAGTTTGTATAATAATTTTCTGTTTGGTGTTATATGTACTCCTAAATAATATAGAGAGTCTGCATTCCATAAAAAAGGATATGTGTATTGCAAAGATGTTGACACTGCTAACGGTACATGGCTTGGTAGTATCACTGACTTCTCATAGTTTATTTTGAAATTAGATAATATATTATATTTCTGTACTTTATCCATCAGGGCAGGTATTTATTCCAGGGGTTTGGAAAGATAGAATAATAAGTCACCCGCATATGCTGAGACTTTGTGTTCCCCATCGCCAATGCCTACCCCGACTATTTCCTTATTTTCCTAACTTTACAAAGGAAGGGCTCCAAGATCAAAGCGAATAGTAATGGGGAGAGGGGGTACCCCTGCCTGGTACCATTATGTATTTTAAAGTGATCTGAAAGGGTGCCATTCCCCTCATCCTCTCCCCCAAACCTATTCTCTTCAATACCTCCATCATAAACCCCCAGCTCACTCTGTCAAATGCTTTTTCTGCATCCATTGACAGAGCTACTCTCTGGGTTTTATCAGGTCCATTTTCCATCCAATGGAGGATATGAAGGGCCCGAATAGTGTTATCTCTTGTTTCGCGACCCTTCATAAACCCCATCTGATTAAAATGGACTAATTGAACTATATGATAGTCGGAGGGCTAAAATCTTTGCGAATAATTTAATGTCTGAATTAAGGAGTGAAATCAGTCTATAATTAGCACAATATTGAGAGTCTTTCCCAGGTTTCGGAAGGACTGTTATATATGCTAACAGTGCTTCCAGTGATAGGGGGTTTAAAGCCGTAATTTTATTGAAATAGATACACAGATGGGGTGCAAGGATTATATTAAATTTCTTGTAGTATGCGTTTGTAAGGCCATCCGGTCCCAAACTGTTCTCCATTGGCAAATTTTCTATTGCTTTATTCACTTCCTCAATAGTAACTGAGCACTCCAGATTTTCTATGACCGTGGTCGGAAAAGTTGGTAAGGCGGAGGTCCTGAGATATTCTCTAATATCTTCCAACTGCCTCCCTTCCTCCTTTCTTATAGAGGTTGGTTGTATATTGTAAAGGTCTGTATAAAATTGGTGGAATTCCCTAGCTATGGACTTCATGTCCACTATCGGTTTGTTATTACTCATTATATTATGCACATGGCCTAGGTCCTGTTGTTTTTTTAATTGTTTGGCCAACAGTCGGCTACATTTGTTCCCTTGCCCATAGAAGCAGTGCGCAAAATATCTATGCTTTTCTTTGGCTCTTCGGTCCAGGCATCTGGAGAGTTCTATCCTTAGTGTCTCCAGCTGTCTGGCTACGTCTTGGTCTTGATTAACTTTATGTTTTCTCTCCAGCACCTGTATTTCTTTCAACAGATCTTCACTTTCTCTCCATTTTTTTATGTTGTACACTGAAATCCATAATTAGAGGTATATCGTTTGTGGTGTCATTTTACTGGATTTTATCTTGGATCAGCAACTCAGGGAACTCAGTAAGAATGAGTCAAAATGGATATTTCAGATGATTACTCTTGAACCAAATGGCTTGAATATTGAATTCGATCTTAATTGTTTTATATCAGATTTCTAAATATATTTTTTTATAAATTTTTTTAGTTTTAAAGTTATCGATAAAGATTCTCTCAGTATATAACTGTATTTAAAGATGGCTTGGCTGGTAGTTGGTTCAGTCCTTCTCTCTTTCCTATACATTAGTAAATTTTATGAAATTTTCATATTTTTATTAGTATTTACATTTATTTTTAATTTTTTATAAAATATTTTTTATGGTTATATATTTTTATTTTTTAGGTTCACTTCATGCATATGTGTATTTATATTTATGTCTAGACTAGGTATTAAGCACGCTAGAAACAGACTTCGATCCTAATGTATGCGGTATATATGAAGTAATCATAATAGGAATTTTTTGTGGAATTATGTTGCCCCTTGATATGTATAAGAATCTGGTTTGCTGGAGGTGGCCATTTATGACCGTTAGTAAGCAAATACCAGTATATACCACTGGAGGGTGTATAACAATGATTGTAATTACCCAGTGTGTAGTTTTAATTCATGTATATGTTTATGTAGCGGTTTTTATTTTACTAATATGTGTAATTTGTTATTACCATCTAATTGTATACATTATTATTATTATTATTATTATTATTATTCAGGATTTTTTTTTTTTTCCATAAAGATTTTATTAAGCATCAAGAAGTAAACATACAGAGTATCCTCACGCAACATATGTTACAGCATGTTTAGGACGAACATTAGTACCTTCAGACAGAAAAAACTAGGAAAATAAAACTTGAAGAGGTGAGTCCAGGAGCTTGAAGGGTAAACCCAAACATTAGTGACTATGGGCAGAGGGTCACATTATCAATTTTCGCCTCCCCCCTGTTTCCCCTCCCCGCACCATTAGGAAGAGGGAAACCAGCAGTAAAACGTACCTGGGACTCAACTTAAACGTCATAAAGCCTTTGAAGGCTTGTAGGGTACTATAAATGATGAAACTCCGATTGGGAAAAGGTGTCCAACTTAGGTGGGGTCAGAAAGTGAGGGATTAAAGTGTTCATTTAGAATCCCTAGCTCTCCTAGAGAAACCGAACTAGGGTTTAGAAGAGAGAAGAAGAGGAGAAATAGTAGAAACAGAAAAGAAAGAAAAGGGGTGATCAAGAGACAGAAGGGGGGAAGGGGTAGTGGGGGTATAGGAAGAGTTATGGAAAGAGGGGAGGGAAGACAAGAGGCCGCCTCCACCCACCCGCCCGCCAAGCACCGCCTGTTATTCAATTTCAAGGTCGAGGGGCAACCCTAACGGGTATACTGAAGGAATTTATCAGTAGATGTATAATGGATCCAACATGCCCAAGAGACTGGGAATTTGTGCATTTTGTCTTGCGAGATATGTATCAACTCCTCCATGTCTTTTATTTTGGTGATTCTCGCGAACCACTCCCTGATCATTGGGGTACTTGTGGAACGCCATAGTTTGGGAATGCATAGTCTAGCTGCATTGACCATGTGCATGGCTAAGGACTTATAGTATACTTTTTTGGAGAGGGAGGTGTGATGTAGGAGGTATTGGGCTGGAGTGTAGTCTAGCTTAAAAGTAGTGACCTGAGTGATGATCTCATGAACTTCTGCCCAAAATGGCTGAAGTTTCTCGCAGGCCCACCAGACATGGAGCATAGTACCTCTTTCCTTCTCACATCACCAGCAGGTGTCGGGTATATCCGACGAGAATTTATTGAGGCGAGAAGGCGTTCTATACCATCTGGTAATTACCTTATAACAATTTTCCTGTATTGCCACATTTAGCGAGCCTTTATGGGCATATTCATGAATTGTGTTCCAGTCTTCTGTTGTGAGGTGTATTTGTAAGTCTCTGTTCCAGGACTCTTGTGGGGGTACAAGTGTTCGGGTTAGGTGTTCCGATAACAGATTGTATATGAGGGAGATCAAGTGTCTTTGCGGGGACTTACGATGGCAGAGAGACTCAAAGGGAGTGAGGGGTCTCAACCAACATGATTGATGAGCTTGGGTTTCAAGGAAGTGACAAATTTGTCTGTATGTCCAGAAGGGGAGCGAGGCCCTTCTGGTCTGCTCTCTGAGGGTATCTAGGGGGGTAGGTTTTCCACCTGAGTAGAACTGAAGGGCTAGGACATCCTCAAAGGGCCAGTCATGTTGTAGAAAGTTCTCGGAGTCCCCTGGAGGGAAGTCTGAGTTCCCTCTTAGTGTGGTTAGGGGGCCCGGAATAGAGGTCAAAGTTCCCTCTCGTGCGGCCTTATTACATACTAACAGGGAGGGGAGGATGAGCGGATGGGACCTTATAGACTGTGGCCAATTTTTTTGAGGTAGCCAGGGCAGAAGGTGTAAGGGTCGTGACGAAAAATTCTTTTCAAGGGATACCCACGCCTTTTTAAAGGAGTGGATATTCCAGTCAGCGATCCTTGTGAGATGGCAGGCAGCATAATAATTATATAGATCTGGCAGGCCGATGCCTCCTCTAGACTTGGGTAAAGTGAGGCGTGAGAATTTGATGCGAGGTGCAGAGTCTCTCCATAGGAATGAAGAGCATGCTTTGCGGTATAAAGAGAAAAAGCTTGGTGGCAGGAGGATCGGGACTGCTTGTATCAAGTATAGTAGACGTGGTAGGATAATCATCTTGATCAGGGCAGATCGTCCAAACCACGAAACATTTAAACCCATCCACTCCCTGAGGTTGGTTTGCGTTTTTAGGATTGCCGCGTGATGGTTCAAGGTATAGAGTTCTGATAGGGTCGAGGGGATTTTGATACCGAGGTAGGTGATCGCTTTCTTCTCCCAATGGAAGGGGAAAGCTTCCTGACAATGTGCAACTTCCTGGGCCGGTAAGGTGATGTTGAGGGCATGGGATTTGGTGTAGTTAATTTTAAGATTTGATATTTTACTGAAAAATGATAAGTCTTTGAGGAGGTTAGGTAGTGAGGTCCGAGGCGATCTTAGAGAGAGTAAGATGTCGTCAGCGAAAGCAGCGACTTTAAACTCTCGCTTCCCCACTGCCACCCCCTGAATGTCGGGGTTGAGCCGAATCTTATTGAGGAGTGGTTCCAGGGTCAAAATATAGATTAAGGGTGACAGTGGGCAACCTTGGCGCGTGCCGTTACTGATGGGGAAGGCGTCCGTCAGGTGCCCGTTGACTTTTACCGCTGCAGAGTGGCCGGAGTATAATGCCATGATAAAAGAGAGCATGCGATTCTCTAGACTGATGGCCCGGAGGACTTCTCGCATGTAGTCCCAGGACACCCTGTCGAACGCCTCCTCGGCGTCCAGCGACAGAAAGAAGCCTTGTGTTTTGGAGAGTGTGAGCCAGTGATGGAGGTTGAGCGTACGAATGGTGTTGTTCCTGGCTTCACGGCCAGGGACAAATCCCACTTGATCCAGGGAGACCAGGCCGGGTAGAAGGGGGAGCAATCTGTTCGCAAGAATTTTTGCGTATATCTTGATATCCACGTTGAGGAGAGAGATCGGTCTATAGTTAGCTACCGAAGAGGGGTCTTTACCCTCCTTGGGGATCACAGTGATATGTGCAGCTAACATTCTATCCGGCCTAGTCTGGGGAACCGATAAGGTATTAAGCGTATCGAGCAGTCTTGGGGAGAGGACCTCGGAGAAA
Organism: Lithobates septentrionalis; assembly: GCA_037952835.1. Lineage (NCBI taxonomy): Eukaryota > Metazoa > Chordata > Amphibia > Anura > Ranidae > Lithobates > Lithobates septentrionalis. The sequence continues at coordinate 2,951,092 of JBBDGP010001284.1, forward strand.
GATTTATAATACTGTAGGGAAAATCCGTCAGGGCCCGGGCTTTTGCCCACTTTCATTTGTTTGATGGCTGATTGTAATTCTAACAAGGATAATCGGATTTCAAGCTCGAGTGATTGTTGAGGGGTTATGGGTTTAGAGCTATAGTTGGCCAAGAATTCTGTAATAAGGTCATGACGTTTATCGGGAGTAGATTGGGTAGTTTGATCGATTCTCAGGTTATATAGCTTCGAATAGAAACTCTCAAATTCTTTGGCAATATCTTCGTTCTTGACCAGAGGATTCCCCATGGTATTGTGAATAGTATGAATTATTGAGGATTTTTTAGACGATTGTACCGTGCGCGCCAAAAGACGGCCGCTCTTGTTTCCGTGTTCATAGAAAATCCTCTGGCCAAGAACGTACCGCCGTTTAGCTCTTTTATCAAGTTCCTCCAAAAGGAGAAATCTGGCCTGGATTAGATCTTGAAGGGTGGATTGTGCTTGTGTTAATTTGTGGGTTGTTTCAAGGCCTTTAACCGAGGAGAGAAGCTCTTGAATTCTTTCCTGTTGTAACCTTTTGTTTTTCGCCGCTAGGGCCATGAGTTCGCCTCGGATAACACATTTATGGGCCACCCAAAGGGATATTAGAGAGATTTTAGGACTAGAGTTTTCAGTGAAGTACTGTTGGATGCGGGTGCGTATGTGGTCACTGAAGGTTGGGTCTTTAAGCAGAGAGGCGTTTAAACGCCAAAGCTTCGTTTTGGTAATAGTGTCTGGGAAAGAAAGCGTGATCGTAATCGAGTGGTGGTCTGATAAAAACATGGGTTCTATCGTGGATTGAAGTAAGTACGGTAAGTCAGTCTGAGATAAAAAGAAATAATCAATTCTGGAATATTTTTGGTGTGGGGCTGAGTAAAATGTGTAGTCTTTGACTGAGGGGGCCAGTGTGCGCCAGGCGTCATGCAGGGTTAGGCTTTGAAGTTGCATCTTGATCTGTCGTAAGGCTTTATATGTCAATGCGGAGGTCCCAGTCGAGGAGTCTAGCAGGGGATTTAAAGGAACATTAAAATCCCCTCCTAGTAGTACTAGCCCCTTCTGAAATGAGGCTAGAAGGTGGCATATTTTTCTAAAGAAAGAGACCTGGTGTTCGTTTGGGCTGTATATGTTAGCTAAAGTTATGGGCTTGGAGGCGTAAGTGCCCTTGAGAAAGATAAATCGACCTTCAGGGTCGATGAGGGAGTCTTCAAGATGGAAGTTTGCGTGTTTGGCTATTAATATAGAAACCCCTTTAGTCTTACTGTCTGGATTTGTGGCATGAATTGCCGTGGTATAAATATGGTTAGACAGTTTAGGAATGGCGTCTGAGCGAAAATGTGTCTCTTGTAGGTATATAAAATGTGCTCCATGTTTGGAGAGGGATGATAGAGCTTTGGACCTTTTTTCCGGAAGGTTAAGACCCTTCACGTTGAGGGAAATGCACTTCAATGTCAGGGGTTTTGTGTTTGGAGTTCATGTTTATGTGCCAGATAGTGGAACGGGACTATGGAGCTAAAGGTGTAGCCGCGGGCGGGGGGGTGAACGCCGCCTCAAGAGAAAAGGGAGAGATTAAGGGTATTAGATGAGAGGGAATTTAGAAAGTGAAAAAGGGAAGAAGAGAGAAAGGAGGAATAAAGAAAGACAAGAAAGAAAAAAAAAAAAGGGGGAGTTCCCCTGGAGGGGAGGGCAAGTGAAAGTCAAAAAAAGAATACAAAAAACTGGAGAGAGAGAAAGGGGAACAGAGAGGGTAGAAAAGACAGACAGACTACTCCAGAGATGGAAATAGAATCTCTATTCCACCTTAAGAAAGAAGAAGAGGATCTGGGATGTCAGCAGTTGACCCAATGGAACCGCTGTGTGGGGATGAGAGAATGGGCGGGGATCACCGAATGTCTGCCACCCGGGAACCAGAAAGCAATTGTGATAAGGATGCACTGGAGGTGCATATACCTGTGTGCATAGTGGGACCCTGCTAAGAGCTCAAGGTAAGCAAGAACAGGTATAAGGAAACCGTCATTAATCATTTTAAATATAACAAAGAGAACCTTGACACATCTAGTGAAGCTGTTGCCACATAGATGATAGATACCAACTCAAACTAGGATAAAGGGAGAACCTTGCTTCCAGTGTGCATACTCTTGGTAAGCCTGAATAGTTTGTTCAGCAGATGTTATCAAATAAAAGCAAAATCTACCTCTCTAGCGCAGTATAGAAGGGTAAGTCTCAGGGCGGGGTGGGGAGACCTAGGGGAGGGAAAGAGGGCAAGGGGACGGGAAAGCCAAGGGCGGAGGAGAGGGGCCAAGGGGAGGTGTGGTACAGGCCGAGAGTTGGGGGGAACCCGGGAGAGGAACCCAAGCCGTCTAGGGCATACTCATACTTTCCTTTGCTAAACATTTGCGTAATAATGGTGGAAGGATCTATCTTTGTTAATGAAAATGAAACATCATAGCTAGACAATCTGTGTCAGTGCATGGAGACCTGGGATGCCAGAGCCAAGAAGAGGGAAAGTCCATACCTGGACCCCCCGTCAGCAGGGGAGGGACCCTCACGAGCAAATGATTATGCGTATGGGACTGAAGACTATTATTCAGGATTTATATAGCGCCAACAGTTTACGCAGCGCTTTACAATATAAAAGGGAGACAATACAGTTATAATACAAGAAAATACAAGAGGATTAAGAGGGCCCTGCTCAGAAGAGCTTACAATCTAATAGGGTGGGGCAGGTGGTACAAAAGGTTGTAACTGTGGGGAATGAGCTGGTGGAAGTGGTAGGAGATTAGTTGGAGACGTGATAGGCTTTCCTGAAGAGATGAGTTTTCAGGGATCGCCTAAAGGTAGCAAAAGTAGGGGATAGCTGGATAGATGGAGGTAGCGAGTTCCAGAGGATGGGAGAGGCTCTGGAGAAATCCTGGAGACGAGCATGGGAGGAGGAGATGAGAGAGCTTGAAAGCAGAAGGTCTTGAGAGGAGCGGAGAGGTCGACTTGGATAATATTTGGAGACAAGATTAGCAATGTAGCTCGGGGCAGAGTTGTGAATGGCTTTGTATGTTGTGGTTAGTATTTTGAAATTAATTCGCTGGGTGATTGGGAGCTAGTGTAGGGATTGGAGTAGAGGGTTGGCAGACACTGAGCGGTTGGTAAGGCAGATAAGTCTGGCAGCAGCATTCATGATAGACTGAAGAGGGGATAGCCTATGGAGAGGTAAGCCAATGAGAAGGGAGTTGCAATAGTCAAGGCGAGAGATAACAAGTGAGTGAATGAGGAGCTTGGTGGTTTCATTTGTTAAAAAGGAGCGAATTTTAGAGATGTTATGGAGGTGAATTCTACAAACTTTTGACAACGATTGGATTTGAGGCTGAAATGACAAGTCAGAGTCTAGGATTACACCTAGTACCCTGGCGTGAGGGGAGGGACTGATGGTTGCATTGTTGATTTTGATGGAAAAGTCATGGAGGGGTGCACGGGCAGGGGGGAATATTAATAGCTCAGTTTTAGAGAGATTTAGTTTAAGGAAGTGGTGCGACATCCATGCTGATATGTCAGTTAGTAAGTTAGTAATGCGAGAGGAGACTGAAGGAGTGAGGTGAGGAGTAGACAGATAGATTTGTGTGTCATCAGTGTATAAGTGGTATTGGAAGCCATGGGCAGTTATTAAGTGACCGAGGGAGGAGGTGTAGATAGAGAAGAGAAGGGGTCCAAGAACCGAGCCTTGGGGGACCCCCACAGAAAGGGGCAGTGGAGAGGAGGAAACAGAGTTGTAGGTGACACTGAAGGAGCGCTGTGATACATAGGCAGAGAACCAGGATAGAGCAGAATCTCGGAGGCCAAGGGAATGTAGCTTATTGAAAAGGAGCGGGTGGTCAACAGTATCAAAGGCCGCAGAGAGGTCAAGTAGTAGGAGTATGGAGTACTGGCTGTTGGTTTTAGCAGTTAGTAAATCGTTAGTGAGCTTTAGTAAGGCAGTTTCCGTGGAGTGCTGAGAGCGAAAGCCAGACTGTAAGGGGTCAAGAAGGTTATTTTCATTGATACATAATAAAAGTAGACTCTAAATCAACAGATGATGACATGCAGTAAGCAGGATGATGACTCGAGTGAATCACATTGTAGCCATGGTAACCGCTATGCCATTGTCCTATAAGACTGAGACCGTGATGTCTCGATTGTATCCTTGAGAAAGTCACGTGACGGTGACGCAATGCGTGGGAGGAGCCTAGGACGCATTGTGCAGTCTATCAGTTTGGCTGTGTACTGCAGCGATCCTGCTCTCGTCCTCGGCGGCTGACTGCTAATCACATCTGCATATGTCTTTCCTAATACGGGGCGCACGTGAGTGGATCTCATAGCATCTTTGCTGGTGTACTATGTTTTTCAGAGCATTGCGCAATGATATTTTTTTCTTTACTTGCTTTACATATGATATCTGGCGCTGAAAACCATATCCTATGAGGTTGGAGTTGAATGACACTATCGTTCAGGATTAACAAGCGAGTACTCCAATTAAGCAATTTAAGAACTTCTGTTACTGGGACTACATTTTATCCTTCATTTGAATTGGTTGTCCTGTCTTTTTACACTTTTATATTATATCATCAGTGTGTGTATTTTATAATCATCTGGTATTAATTAATACTTATTTATGCTTTGATAGCTAATCTTCCGGTTTGATACTCCACTATTTATATTTATTTGTAACACTATTTATTTTGACACAGTTATTTATAAGTTTTAACACATGTGGCTACTTATTTTAGCTGCATTCTCATTGCACACTAGGTGGCTATTTTTTTGTGTGGTTTTACTCACATATTTATTTCACTTTCACTGATCATTCAGTGAAGCGCTTCAATCTTGTTTATATATAATACTGTAAGTATGCTATAGGCCCCCTAACCTGAGGGAGGAAGGGGAGACAGATCTCCTATCACAATTTGGATTAGCAGCAAGGATGGGAAGTGTTATCATAATGGGGGATTTTAATTATCCAGACATAGACTGGGCGGAGGGAACCACACATTCATCTAAGATGCGCCAGTTCCTGTCTTGCAGGACAATTTTATGGGTCAGATGGTAGACGCACCAACTAGAAATAAAGCGTTACTGGATCTACTGATTACCAACAATACAGACCTGATCACGAATGTGGAAATAGGGGGCAATTTAGGTAACAGCGATCACAGGTCAATTGGCTTTAGTACATATCATCCAAAAAGGAAACATAAGGGGAATACAAAGACACTGAATTTCAAAAGAGCCAACTTCCCTAAACTACGAACCTTGCTAGAAGGCAAAAATTTGGATAAAATCTTAGGAACAAAGAACACGGATGAGAGATGGGTTTGCTTTAAGAACATATTAATAAGGGCATTAGCCAATGCATCCCATTGGGTAATACATTTAAAAGAGCGAACAAAAGTTCTGGATGGCTTAGCTCCAATGTAAAAATGCATATAAAAGCAAAGGAGAAGGCCTTCAAAAAATACAAGGTTGAGGGATCATCATCAGCCTTCAGACTTTATAAAGAATGCAACAAAAAATGTATGGGTGCAATAAGGACGGCTAAGATAGAACATGAAAGACACATAGCGGGGGAGAGCAAAAAAAAATCCCAAGAAATTCTTTAAGTATGTAAACAGTAAAAAAGGGAGGACAGACCATATTTGCCCCATAAAGAATGAGTAAGGACATCTGGTTACAAAGGATGGGGAGATGGCGAAGGTATTGAATTTATTCTTCTCCTCAGTCTTCACGATGGAAACGGAGGGCTTCTCTAACCAAAACTGCAGTGTTTATCCTCATGACACATCACAGGAAGCACCTCCATGGTTAACAGAGGACAGAATTAAAATTAGACTTGGGAAACTTAACATTAATAAATCACCGGGACCAGATGGCTTTCACCCGAGGGTACTTAGGGTACTCAGTCAAGTAATTGCCAGACCATTGTTCCTAATTTTTACTGACAGTCTACTGACAGGAATGGTACCAGCTGGTTGGAGAAAAGCCAATGTAGCACCAATATTAAAAATTAATTTATTTTACAAAATATTTATAGACAAATTTCATAGAAAAAGTTCATTAGAAATTCCAACACATTACATTTCCATGTTAAAAGCATTGTATATTTAAAAAAGTTTTTGTCCCAACATGTGCCATAGCCTCCCTTGTGGATATTATTATTATCTTTTTATCCACAGTAGAGTAGACTCTGGCCTTGTTATCACGTCGCGATACATTCGGCGTGTTTTTCTGTGGTTCTTTTGACGCTCCAGTGTATATATTTTTTGTCCACCTTTATGGCCGTTTTCCTGCTGTCCAGGTTTTTATATGCTGGAGGCGGATGGACATCCGGCCCAGACAGTATGTCATGTTGTTTACATCCCCTTCGTTTCATCACTGCCATACACCCATACTTCCTGGATTATCCGGAGGATGGAAAGTCACATGGTCCAGGCATTGCATCACATCCAGGTCATGGGAGTCATGACCGGATGTACTGCATTTACTACATGACGCTCCCTTTGCAACGCAATTGGCTCTGTATCCATCACACATTGCTCTTTCCTGTTCCCTCCATCAGGGAGACGGGTAGCCATTGACCTCTGCATCACGTCCGGATCGAAACAGTTGCGGCCGGACATGCTGCATGACGAGCCTTCTATACGCCCACACTGACGCGGCGCGCTCGTGCATGCCACGTCATCATTTACCACGTGGAGTATCATCATGACGCTCGCAACAGCACTTAAAAGGACGCCAAGGATGGCAAATGGCACCATTCTTCTCCTCAACTTGACAGCTGAAGGAGCAAAATCACGGAGGAATGTTTGCTCTGTGACCTCTTTTTAATACTCAAACCCCTCTCTTTGTACAGGGTAAGTTCTTCTCATTCTTATCTATGGGAACAGGAGTATTCCTTTTTGAATTTAGTATTCTTTTTTTTTTTCTTTTTCATCTTGCATTTATATAGTACCCAGGAAACTCTGTTTTTCAAGTGCCATTTTTTGGATTCATATTATCCGGCCATCCTGTAGAGGTTACATGAGGGGCATGCGATTTTGAGAACCTTCCTTTCTGATACATGGGGAATGCACCCGCTAGTTGGATTTATTGAAAAGTAAGCTCCTACACGTTGTTGAACTGCATTAATGTGTATGAAATATAACCGTTACATGGAATTTCTAAATGTTGTATGTACTGAATGAATTTTTGATTTATCATAGAGAGTGATACAATATCCCTGACGAAGATTGTATAATTATAATTACTACTATTTGAAACGCGTTGGATGAACCGCTTCTTTTCGTTACCACCAGTTGTTCTGGAGGTCCCTGAAATTCTTTAGCGGACAGTATCACTTTTTCAAATATACAATGCTTTTAACATGGAAATGTAATGTTGGAATTTCTAATGAACTTTTTCTATGAAATTTGTCTATAAATATTTTGTAAAATAAATGAATTTTTAATATAACACTTTTTCACATATTTGATGCCTTAAAAATCTCAAATTAGAGGTTCTCTACATTTTTTTACTATATAAGGGATGATGGCAACTACATGCCCAATCACATGAGTCACTATTTCTCATGTAGCACCAATATTTAAAAAGGTCCCAAAATACATCCCTGGGAATTATAGACCAGTTAGCCTAACATCAATAGTATGTAAACTCTTGGAGGGGATGATAAGGGGCTATATACAAGATTTTAGTAATGAGAACGGTATCATTTTTTTTTTTTAAAGGTAAATTTTTTATTTGGTTTTGTGGTACAAAAAAACATACGAACATAAATACACGTATTCTGAGCGAACATTGCTCATTGCAATACAGAGTGTAAGACAATGGTATACATTTGACATACATGTTTTCATATTGTACAGCTGCATATGTCTGTTCAGTTTTTATTAAACTTGGTATCATTGACTGGAGTTTCTTTATTAGCTTTATATGGTAGGTGTAATAGTATTTTCAGAGCTAGTCCACAGACCCCATATTTTGTGAAATCTTTTTGGACATCCTCTGGCTTCGTATGTTAATTTGTATAGTGGTATAGCCTGATTAACCATGTTCAGCCAGAATGCTATCGTAGGTGGGGATTGTGATTTCCAATGAATAGTGATAGATTTTTTGGCATAAAATAATACAATTCTCAGGAAAGTTTGCTTATTTTTAGATATACTCTCATCGTCCACATATCCTAGTAAGCATCTCAGGGGGTTGCAGATATTAGGCAATTGAGTCAAGGAACTGAAAAAAGCAGTAACCCCTGACCAGAACCGCCTGATCTCGGTGCATTCCCGCATCAAGTGGAAAAAGGTGGCCTCCACAATGCTGCATCTGGAGCACATTGCCGATGGTAGTTTTCTGAGTTTAAATAATAAGGATGGCGTAAAGTATGCTCTGTATAATAGTTTGGTTTGTATGACCCTGTCCCTGGAGGAGATGACAGAGGGGACCTGGAGGGGAAGTATGTCCTGCCAGATATCCTCCGTCAGCTCAGGGATAACATCTTTCCATTTAGTAAGCGTGTTACTGAGTCTGTGCGTTGTGGTGTGCAATAGGGTTTTATAGTATGTGGAGATCAATTTGTCATGGGAAGGATCTATTAATAATTGCTCTAGCGGAGATAATTGAACAGTTATATTACGCAACCCAAACTGGGTGGTTGCTGTGTGGCGTATTTGCAAATAAAGAAAATAAGCTGTGCGTGGCAGCTGGTAGTCCTGGCGAAATTCCTCAAATGACCGGAACGTATTGTTTGAGAATAAATGCATTATAGTTTTTACCCCTTTTTTCGACCAGTATTCCCCGTCTGTCCTACGGGTGAATTCCTGTAAATTTGGGTTCCCCCATAATGGAGTATTTGGGGAGTAAATACGATGCTCAGTATCTGGCAGCATTTTAGTTAATTTAAGGATTCGTATAGTCATTTCAAGGATTTTAGTGCTTTCCCTCCCTCTAAGAGATAGACGGTGGACCAGATATTGTAGGGATTCGTAAGAGGTGAGTATGGCTGCTTCTAGGGACGTAGCTGCATTGTTGGCTTCAGGGAAGAACCACCAATGGGCATGAACCAGCTGTGCGGCTATGTAGTATGTCTGAAGACATGGTAGTGCCAATTCTCCCTCCAACACCGGCAGTTGAAGAGTATTTTTTGCAATTCTCACGGCTCCCCCTTCCAAATAAAGGCGATAAGGATAGAATCAATCTCTTTAAATTTAGTTTTGGTGATGTATACTGGTGAGTTGCATAGGAGGTATAGGAAACGTGGGAGGAATATCATTTTAAAGATGTTTATCCTACCTAATATCGTTAAGGGAAGATTGGTCCATGTCTTCAGTGTGGTCTTCATTCTGTTAATAAGTGGGTCTAGATTATATTTACTATAAGAGGAAAGAGGATGTTGGATCATGACCCCCAGGTATCTGAAAGAGTCAACTATTTGTAACGGGCAAGAGGAAGGGGGTGTAAACACCGCTTCTTGATCTATTTTAAACATAAGGGATTTGTCCCAATTAACTTGAAACCCTGAGAAGAGGCCAAACTGTCGAATAATTTCCAGCAGGGTTGGGAGAGATGATTGGGGGTCCGCCAGGTATATTAGCATGTCATCAGCGTATAGAGATACTTTCTCTTCTAGGCCCCCAATCGTCAGTCCCTTTATTTCTCCACTGGATCTTATCAGTGCCGCCAGAGGTTCTATCGCAATTAAAAATAGCAACGGTGACAGGGGACAACCCTGCCTAGTGCCCCTTTTAATCAGGAATGGATCGGTTACTGATGTATTTATCTGCAGCCTAGCGGTAGGTTGTGAATATAATAGTTGAACCCACTTGATGAAGGTATTTCCAAACCCAAATTTCGCCAGGACTTCCAGCAAATAGGGCCACTCGACCGAGTCAAATGCCTTGCATCTAAGGCCAGCACCGCTCTGGTCCCTACAACATCATGGGTGGCCTGCAAGTTTGTGAACAATCTTCGTAAATTTATGGACGTTGATCGTCCTGGAATGAATCCAGTCTGATCCGCCCCGATAATGGTGGTGATAACTGAGTTCAATCTCCGGGCGAGCACCTTGGCTAAAATCTTGACGTCTGAGTTAATTAATGATATTGGTCTATATGACTCACACAGTAGGTGGTCTTTATGAGGTTTGGGGATGAGGACAATCAGTGACTCTGACATAGAGGGTGGTAACTGTCCTGTTTTTATAGCAAAATTATAAACTCTTAGTAAATGGGGTATCAAAAGTTCCTTGAATTGTATATACTATTCTATGGGGAAGCCATCCAGTCCCGGTGTTTTGTTTCTGGCAAAGGACTGTATGGCTTCTCCAATCTCCTCCTCTGTCAGAGGGTCATCAAGGAGTGAGGCCTGTTCTTCTTGGAGCCTTGGTAGCGAAATGCCGGCCAAGTAATCATCTAGTTCTACAATAGTATAGTGAGCTTTGGTAGCATATAATGAAGAGTAGAATTTCACAAAAGCATCGACTATTTCCCCACTCTGTTCCACCACTGTACCTATTGTATTCTTAATTCTTGGAATACTGCACGGTTGATAATCAGGCCTAGATAAATACGCTAATAATCGGCTATTTTTGTCTCCAAACTCGAAGATTCGCTGGTTTTGATACAGCAATTTCTTTTGAGTGCGCTCTAAAAGGACTAAATCCAGGTCTCTGGATCTATGTTTCCAGGTATTATGTGTTGCTGGGGAAGGGGTGGTGGAGTAAGCAGCCTCGGCTGCTCTAAGATCCCTCTCCGCGTCCTTTAATTTGGACTGGGATGCCTTGCGGGCCTGCCCAATCGCCGCTGCAAAAATGCCACGCGTGGTGGCCTTAAAGGCATCCCAGGTCAATGGGACAGAGACACTTTGACGGTTACGCAACCAATATGCTTTCATTTCTGCTGTGCCTTGATCTACCACCATCTGATCTGCTAGCCAAAGTGGGCTCAGTCGCCACATATGGTATGAGGTGGGGGGGCCCAGGGCAAGGTCCACCATTAAAGGGGAGTGGTCAGACACCGCCCTTGGGAGATATTTGGCCTCAATCACCCTATTCAATAGCTCAGATGAAACCAAACATAGATCTACCTGGGACAGAGTACCATGCGTTTCAGACTGACATGAGTACTCCCTCCCGTCTGCGTGCTTCCACCTCCAGGTCTCCACCAGGTCAAATTGGGTCAAGAAAGAGCATAGGGGTGTGGGGGGCAATCTGGAACACTTGAACCTGTCTATGGAATTGTCAAGTACTATGTTAAAGTCCCCTGCTATCAACAGAGGGCCTTCTGCTATTGCTAAGAGGGAACTCATTACCCGTTCGAAGAACAGTTTAGTGAAGGGTGGTGGGACATATAGGCTTGTGACCGTATAGGGCTTACCCCATAATTCAAGTACCACGATAACAAAACATCCGTTAGGGTCAGTTTTGACATGTTTTATGGTGATAGGAGCTGATTTTGCTATAAGGATAGACGTGCCTCTAGCATACGTGGAGTAAGTAGAGTGTATTGCATAGGCAATTTTAGCTCTCTTTAAAGCCATTACTCTTGATCCCTGAAGGTGGGTTTCCTGGAGGAGGACCACGTGTGGCTTGTGTCTTGCCAAATATTCAAACATCAGTGACCTTTTGACCTTGGGGTTAAGCCCCCTGACATTCCATGAAACTATGCGGAGCTTAGACATACGTATAAACAATTTATGACTATTCGTGTCCATTTCTCATCGCCCGCCAGAACCCAGCCCTGGACGAGGTCCAGCGAGCCCTGAGAAATAGACCAAAACATAAGTATCTCTGATATGTTACTCATCAATCTATGAATCTCAATCCTAGATTGCAGAAACTGTAGGACCAGAAAATCATTTTTAAAGTATGCATATACCATTGAACACCATCGTTGTTTGTAGGTAACCATAACGTTGTAGCAAAGCCACTCAAAGTATTCCCCAACAAATTTTCCCCCCTTCCTAACCCTCCCGGCTCTCATCCCCCAACATATGAGAGCTTTATTCCCATAACCAAACCTATTTGGCAGGAGGGCCATGGCTCAGACCCCTAGCCAACTAATCTCAGGAGACGCGGAAAGGTCCACAGCTCTGGGTCTCCATCCGCATTTGTCCGCACAAAGTAAAGAATGTGTGGTATCTCTTGGCCTGAAAAATCATGGTAACAAAGAATAATAATAAGAATAAAAGAAAAAAGGAAAAATAAAAATCAGGGAGGATGATAGGTTGCTGAGTGGCATCCGAGGGTAACGTGGGAAATGTCTTCTACTTCAGAGAGATGCAGGATTTATAGTCCCGTATCGGCCGTGTGTAGATGAGGATGTATCTTCTGCTTCTGGGGATGCAGGAAACAAAGTCCCATAACAGCTGTGTGTGAATGGGCAAAGATAAAGTAGAGGGGGCAAAGTGAACAAAACAGGAACAAGGCCCCTACAGGTCTCCTCCTTTCCTTGCTTTCCCCATCTACCGGCAATGGGGTATAGTGAAGGCAGCTAGGTGGGCTTCATGCAGAGTGAGGCACTACCGGGGGGGGAGATCTCCTTTCCTGGTTTCTGCGATTCGGATGTGCTAAGGTGTCCACCCATTGTGATGCCTCTCTGGGATCCGTAAAGAAATAGGCCTTGCCCTGGTAGATGATGCGCAAACGTGCAGGATATAACATGCCATATGGAAGGTGAAGCTCCCGTAACCTGCGTTTGATTGCCAAAAAAGTGGCTCTCTGCTTCTGCGTAGCTACGGAGAAATCTGGGAAGATGGTGATGTTGTTGCCGTTAAAGGAAACTTTGCCCCTCTCTCTAGCTACTCTGAGAATAGCCTCTCTGTCACGGAAGTGTAGCAGCTTTATAATCATGGCACGTGGTGGGGACCCAGGTGGTAGAGGGCGCATGGGGATTCTGTGCCCCCTTTCTATGGCGAACATTGGTGAAAAGGTGTTTGCCCCGAACTCATTCAACAGCCATCTTTCCATGAATGTTTCTGGTGTTTTACCCTCAGCACCCTCTGGGAACCCCAAAAATCGCAAATTGTTCCTTCTTAGGCGGTCTTCCATATCAGTGATCTTATCCGTAGTATACTCATGAGCCTGCCGCAGTTCCCTCATAGAGCCCTGTAAGGGACGTGTCTCATCTTCCATATCACTAATACGTTGCTCAGCATTAGTCACTCTATGGCGAATATTGTGGACATCCTGTTTCAAAAAGGATAATTCTGTTTTGATGGTGTCCATTTGTGTGGTGAGAGATGCATGGCTGTGCTGGATGCCTGCCATAATCTGGGCTAGTGATGGCTCTGCAGGGCCTGCATCATCTCTTTCTGCTCTGGGGGATTGAGGATCTTGTCCCTCCACAGGGGAGAATAAGAGAGTGTCTTCTGGGCTTAAGGTAGGGGGGGATCTTTGTGACTCACCCTTCCCCATGAGCTGCTTCCAGGGTGTGGATGTGGAGGCTGCTTGCCGCTGTGTGTCTCCCTCATGCTGATCAGCGCCATTTTGCTGCGGCCTGCATGGCGGCACCGACGGCCCGATTCCTGGGGCCTCCTCCATCGGTGGGCCGTATTTGACCATCCCCCGATGGTCTCAGTGCTCTCCGGGTGCTGTGGGGGTATATGAGACCCTTGGATGTCGGCCTGGATAGCAGGATTTGAGCAGGATATGTGCGGTGTGGACGGATCTCAGGCTGAGCACGTCCTCACATCCCAGGTGCTGGCCACGCCCCCCCAAGAACGGTATCATTAGCAGTAATCAGCATGGATTCATCATTCTTGCCAAACCAATCTATTAACCTTCTATGAGGAGGAGAGTTGCCATCTAGATAAAGGATGGCCCGTAGACGTGGTGTATATGGATTTTGAAAAAGCATTTGACACAGTTCCCCATAAACGTTTACTGTACAAAATAAGGTCTGTTGGCATAGACCATAGGGTGAGTACATGGATTGATAACTGGCTACAAGGGTGAGTTCAGAGGGTGGTGATAAATGGGGAGTACTCCGAATGGTCAGGGGTGGGTAGTGGGGTTCCCCCAGGGTTCTGTGCTGGGACAAATTCTGTTTAATTTGTTCATAAACGACCTGGAGGATGGGGTAAACAGTTCAATCCCTGTATTTGCGGATGATACTAAGCTAAGAAGGGCAATAACTTCTCCACAGAATGTGGAAACATTGCAAAAAGATCTGAACAAAATAATGGGGTGGGCAACTATATGGCAAATGAGGTTCAATGTAGAAAAATGTAAAATAATGCATTTGGGTGGCAAAAATATGAATGCAATCTATACACTGGGGGGAGAACCTCTGGGGGAATCTAGGATGGAAAAGGACCTGGGGGTCCTAGTAGATGATAGGCTCAGCAATGGAATGCAATGCCAAGCTGCTGCTAACAAAGCAAACAGAATATTTTCATGCATTAAAAAGGGGATTCTTTGCATAGATAAAACGATAATTCTCCCGCTCTGCAAGACTCTGGTCCGGCTGCTCCTAGAGTATGCTGTCCAGTTCTGGGCACCAATCCTCAGGAAGGATGTATTGGAAATGGAGTGAGTACAAAGAAGGGCAACAAAGCTAATAAAGGGTCTGGAGGATATTAGTTATGAGGAAAGGTTGCAAGCACTGAACTTATTCTCTCTGCAGAAGAGACGCTTGAGAGGGGATATGATTTCAATTCATAAATACCATACTGGTGACTCCACAATAGGGATAAAACTTTTTCGCCGAAGGGAGTTTAACAAGACATGTGGCCACTCAATAAAATTAGAAGAAAAGAGGTTTAACCTTAAAACTATGTAGAGGGTTCTTTACTGTAAGAGCGGCAAGGATGTGGAATTCCCTTCCACAGGCGGTGGTCTCAGCGGGGGGCATCGATAGTTTCAAGAAACTATTAGATAAGCACCTGAACGATCACAGCATACAGGGATATACAAGGTAATACTGACATATAATCACACACATAGGTTGGACTTGATGGACTTGTGTCTTTTTTCGACCTCACCTACTATGTAATAGTAGTCAATCTCAAGAGATTCAGATAATATTGATCCAATAAAATTAAATCAAGCCAGGAGTAGACCTTGTGGGTCTTGAAGTAATAGCTATAGTTTTTCTTCTCTGCATGTGTTATCCGCCAACTGTCTGTACTGTGTACCAAATGCAGGGATCTAAAAAGTTGTTTCACATGCTTAATTGCTCTGAAAGATAATGGACCTTTCTCAGTTGAAGCATCTAATCTGGGGTCTAACTTCACAATAACCCCCCCCCCCCCAAACACCACAAATGCTTCCCTAGATTTCTCTAGAAGCCCAATGGTCTTGGACATAAAGCCCACTGTGTGAACATTCAGTGCATATATGGAAGCAAATGTATACCAGTTTCCATTCATCATACCCTTAACAAATAAGAATCACCCTTGTGTCAATATAGAGGTCATGGGGCACGTTTTCCCAAAGGCTATCATCACTCCCCTTGCCCTTGAAATAGGGGATACTGAATGGAACCACTGGTTATATGGCAGTAAGGGCATTCGAAGTATCGATCCAACTGTAAAATGCGTCTCTTGTAAAAAGACCATGTCTGCTGCAAGATGATGTAGTTCCCGCCACAGGCGCCTCCTTTTATGGGATGAACACAAGCCCCTCACATTATAGGATATTATTTTCAATGAGCTGGCCAATTTTTTATGTCTTAGGTGGACATATATCGCTCCTAAAACATTGCCAAGTATCTTGATTTTTCCCTCTCTAAGCGCATCTGCAAAGTATACCAAACATCCAAAAAAATATAAAAACAACCTCACACTATACCAAAACATTCTACCTAGTACAATATACCAACTAAAGGAAAGGAGGATCCGTGTGGGTTCCATAGTCCCCACTCCAGAGCCACCTTTCCATCTGCCACCATGCAGATTATTTAGCCCCTTACATAGGGGCCTACCTAATGGAAAAATAACTTGTCCTATAGACAAAAATGAAAAAATACAGAAAAAGAAAAAACAAACCAAAAACAACACATATATCTAGTACATATGGGGATCTTATAGCCCCAGGGTGTGATTTCATTTCTTCTTCTATGGCTGAATTTATGTATAAAAAGAGAAAGAAGAATTGGGGACCCTTGACCTGCAAACCCCCCCCCCCCCCCCAAGAAAAGGGGTTGCAAATGTTATAAAAGGAGAATGAAAATGAGAGAGAATGAACCCACCCCCCAAGACAAAAAAAAAATCTTTTTTGTTAATCCCCCAAAAAAGGGGTGGTTGGTTCTCTCTTCCATTGCTTCATAATATTTTCCATTCCTTAAACCAGTCCCTGCGCTGAAAATCTGTCCCTCTCCAAATAGGCCCTGTCTTGCGCCTTAATAGGGACCTGAGACCAGGGTTCGGGGCGCTGAAGAAAGGGTTTGTTATTTGCCATTCTCCAGTCCAGGAAATCAACTTGGGGTAATTCCAGTGTTTCTAAAAACACTTTTAAGTCATCCTTAGTTCTAAGCATTGCCATTTTACCGTTTCATGAGGCTGTGAAACAGAAAGGGAACCCCCAGCAATATTTAATGTCTGCTGATCTCAAGACCTCCAGCAGTGGCCGTACTGTTCGGCGCTGCATCAACGTGCGGCCTGATGTATTAGGGAACAGAGATATTTGGGCTCCCTCAAATTCAATCACTGGTATGTCCCATGCGTTTTTCATAATCGCCTCTTTTACCGAATATTTATGCATCTTACAAATCACATCTCTGCCTGTCCTTGTTATGGTGGGCATGAGCATAGGGTGTAACACGGTGGACTCTGTCCACCTCCAAGGCGTCTTGCACTGTTTGAAAAATAAATAACCGGGGGGGAGATGGGCGGAGTCTAGCGGAGCAGACATGCATTGTTAGAGCTCCGCACCGCTGAGGAGAGAAGAGAAGGACAAAGCGGAGCCTGCAGGCTCAAAAGGTATCCATTTGAACCTTTATGCCCCAGGGAACAAACTGTGAAAGTTTGGGCAGGAAATATGGTACTGGGAGGAAGCCGTGGCAGAAATAAAAATCACCTCACAAAGAGCTCACAGGCACTCACTGCAACTAAAGCAGCTCCAGTCACCTCACAATATACAGCATCAGGGCGCTCTCACAGACAGAAAATGTCACAGCAAGACTCTCCATTTGAGTCAGATACAGAACAAATCCTCTCACAAACTTCTCCACAAGCCTCCTCAACATCCCCAGTAATATTATTACAATTTGAAAAGATGCTTCATAAGGCTTTAAAACAAACCTCAGACCAAATAACAAAAAGCCTAACCAAAGAAATAAGAGAGCTGGGAAACCGCACCGCAGCCTTAGAAATAAAAATGGATGAAATTGAAATTACAACCCAAGAAAATATAACAGAATTGGAACAATTAAAAGAAGAGAATTTAATACTTCAAACTAAGCTCGAAGATTACGAAAATAGAGCCAGACGTTCAAACTTGCGCATAAGGGGAATACCTGAAACTGTGACAGACCTGCAATCTACTATTACTGCTCTATTACAAGAACTAAAGCCAGATATCCCTATTGAACGTTTAGAACTGGACAGAGTACACAGAGCCCTCACAGCCAAAAAGAAAGATGGACCCCCACGTGATATAATCACAAAATTTCATTATTACAGAACGAAAGAACAAATACTAATTGCTGCAAGAGAAAAAAAGGAACTTAATTTTCAAGGACACAATTATCAAATTTTTGCTGACCTATCCCAACTTACTATTACTAAAAGACGATCCATGAAACCCCAACTAATGGAACTGCAACGCCACAACATTATGTATCAATGGGGCTTCCCCTTTTCAGTCAGATTTAACTACCAAGGTACAATTTACAGAAGCCGATCAGCAGATGAACTACAACAAACCCTTTTAAAATTAAATCTGACAGAACCCACAAGCAGCAACTCTCCCACACGCAGAAGAATGGCATCATCTTCACCTTCAGGCAGCACCCAGAAAATTTCAGAACAAAATGAGAATCATCATTCTCACAAAAGAGGCCGTTATGCCACATCATCCATGGACCAAGAAGATTCAATGGACTGACATCCTAATTCCTAATATCTCTTCATTTATTATACTAAGAGATGGTTCTCTATAAAAATCCTGTATTTATAACTGAATGTAACTGCATTCTGATAGTCACACACTGTGTGGGATCATGTTACATTCCAGTTATATTTCTTATTACTTCTGATTCATATAGCCTTAGAATATATAAGTGAAATAAAGAAATTCTTGTTCAGTTATATATTTTCAGGTAATAACAATAGATTTATTACTTTTTAGGACAAATATGTTCAATAATCCAGAAGTAATGGAAGCTTTTTCTTTCTTTTCTTAAAACAAATATATTATTACCTAACTAGTTCCTAGAACTATGTTTTTGTTTATTCTAATCTGAAGCAATATAACCTCAATTTTATGAGTTAACATATCTAAACAGTTACATATGAATAAAATATGTAATTGTTTACTCTAAAAGGGTTAAAATCCCAAAATAATTCAAACTATCTTCATCAATACCAAAGTTATTAACAGTACCTTTCTAACTGAATTATTTAGCCTAGGGCAAGACTAACCATATACAACCACCCTGGAATAAATAATTTCAACAAAAACTATATTCTGCACTCCAATTAATGAATCATCATTTTGATGTCTTTTGACATAGCACTTCTCTCCTGTAAGCGGAAGATCCGTGTACCCCCATTAGCCCTCCTCATTCTCCCAACCATATTATGTGGGAGTGTGACGAAGGCACTTATTCCCCTGAGAGAGATATTTATTCTCTTTCACGGGTAAATTGTGATTACTTGCAAAAAATAATTTATACAATGTATCATCTAATCTCATATGTTTTTTGTTTACTCTTTACTCCAGAATTCACTGGTTTCTTTTCTTTTCATCTCTTCAGTCCACACAGGTTGATCTGCGCAGTCAGCTCTGCTTAACAAAAAGTAAGTCAAAACTATTTGATCTGTTGCCATGGCACCACTGAATATACTTTCCCTGAATGTTCAGGGAATAAATGTCCCTCAAAAAAGGACCAAAGCCTTCCGTACTTTCCATAACAAGAAGGCTCACATAGTATGCCTCCAAGAAACATACTTCACCAAAGATTCTACTCCAAAATATATTTCTCCTTTTTATCAACAAATTTACACGGCTTCTGCCTGTACCAAACAAACGGGAACTCTAATTGCATTTCACCGATCCACACCATTCACCTTATCATCAGAAATTAAAGACCCAGAAGGTAGATACCTGATACTCATGGGTTATATAATGGATACAGCAATCACAGTGATTTCCTACTACGCTCCTAACAAACAACCTACACCATTCCTCTCACATATATTACAAGTGATTAATACACACAAAATAGGAACAGTGATAATGTGCGGGGATTCGAACCAGGTCCTCCTCCCATTTCTAGATAAATCACCTTTTACACCATCCAAAATAACCTCTAGATTACCTTTTTCTCAACTTCTTTCCAAATACAATCTGGTAGATTCATGGAGAGAAAGTAACCCAATGAAAAAGAAATTCACTTATTTCTCGCACCTCATCAAACCTTCACCAGAATAGATCATATTTTTCTAACAATAGGAATGTTACCAGAAATTATTGCATCAGATATAATTCCGATTCTGTGGTCTGACCATAATGCAGTATACACTACTATAGCCTCAGCCATACCAAAAGCGCATGACCCAACGTGGTACTTACCGAACATAATGCTCAAACACCCACTACATCAGATGGCCATTGAACAAGCTTTAAAGGAATACATATCAATTAATAATACAACAGACATCTCCCCAATAACACTGTGGGAAGCTCATAAGCCTGTCTTGCGTGGTACAATACAAAGACAAATGGCACTATTTAAACGGGAATGCAAAAATCTAGCAAAAAAACTAGAACTCAATTTTAATGCAGCCTACATATCATTCCAAGATAATCTATCTCAGAGTACAAAAACTCATATGGAAAAATCTAGATTGGAATACGATCTATTTCTCACTGAGTCAGTTGATAAATCCCTCAAACGCTCCAAACACAATTTCTACATGAATACAAACAAACCAGGTACATATTTGGCTCGGGCATTAAATTCAACAAACAAATCTTTCAAACCAATACGTTTGAAATTATCAAAAAATGTTTATACTTGTAATCCAGTTAAAATAGTCCATAAATTTCACTCACATCTCGCAAATTTATAAAAGACAAACAATGAATTTAATCCTACAGAGGCTGAATCCTTCTTCTCAAAAATAACCTTACCTGAGTTGTCTCAGAATCAAAAAAGCAGTTTGGATGAACCTATAACTATAGATGAAGTTGCTAACGCCATAAAAGACCAGGCCCAGACGGCTACTCGGCTTTATACTATAAAACATTCTCAGAAATACTCTCTCCCATTCTCACTGAAACTTTTAACAAACTTCTAGAAGGACATTCTTTTCGGCAAGAAACACTAATGGCAATTGTTTGTATGATCCCAAAACCCCTTTCTGATGATACTTCCTGTGTGAATTATCGGCCTATCTCTCTGTTAAACCTTGATATTAAATTATTAGCAAAAATAATAGCAAAACGCCTCAATAGAATTATAGGAAAATTAATACATAGAGATCAAGTAGGCTTCATGCCAAATAGACAGGCAGGCGATAATATACGCAGGGCAGTGTTATTGGCACATATTGCTAAAAAACGGAAAATCCCTTTATGTTTTCTATCTCTCGATATTAAGAGGGCATTTGACACAGTATCCTGGCAATATATGCAATATTCATTACAAAAATGGGGTTTTGGACCCCACTTTTTAACATGGATCAAAGCATTATATAATAAACCCAAACCCTATATAAAATATGCTGGATACAAATCTGATGCCTTTAATATCGAAAGAGGTACCCGACAGGGTTGCCCAATATCTCCCTTATTATTTGCCCTTATACTCGAACCCATGGCCCAATACATCAGAACAAACCAAACTATAACTGGCATTGAAGTAGGAGGTATTACACACAAATTATGTATATTTGCAGACGATATATTACTTTTTCTATCATCACCACAGGTCTCTGGTCCTAACTTAATACCAGCTCTTGATGGATTTGCAGCCCTATCCGGCCTTATGATTAATCCTAAGAAATGCCTAGTGCTTAATATTTCGCTCACAAACATGGAATTGATCCCGGCTAGGACTGCACTCCCATTCACATGGGCAGAAAAATCAATCCCATATCTTGGAATTCATTTAACAGCATCTCATTCTGACTTATTCTCAACCAATTATCCTCCTGTATTAAGACAGATCACAAATCTAATAAAACAATGGTTGCAACTTCCTTTATCCTGGATAGGGAAGATTAATGCAATCAAAATGACTATTCTACCCAAATTGCTTTATCTATTCAGAGTCCTCCCTATTCCAATTCCTTCCTATTTTTTGAGAATAGTACAAAAAAGAGCAACTTCCTTTATATGGGGCTCTTCTAAACCACGTATACCTATACACACACTACATCTTCCCAAAAATAAAGGAGGCCTGGGATACCCTAATTTTACTAACTACTACAGAGCAGCACATTTGGCCAGTCTGTCCAAATACCATGCAAAACAGGAAATCCCATTATGGGTATTTATAGAGGCTTCAGAAAATGACCCTCTATTAATATCAAACTTGTTATGGCTTGATCCTAAAGACCGCTTTAAAATTCATAATCCCATAACTAAACACTTCTTATCTCTCTGGGATAAACTAAAAACCAAATATCAGTTACAATCTCCACACAATCCTCTCCTTTCTTTTATCAGAAATCCGGCCTTTTATCCGGCATGGATCTACCCAAATTCTTTTAAAGCTTGGACAACATCAGGCATTCAGACACTAAATGACTTCATAGCATCTAAATCATTCCTTTCATTCCCATCGCTTAGAGAAAAATATGATCTACCAAACTCTGAGATATTTAGATATCTCCAAATCAAAAATTTCTATACACCATTCCTAAAGGGGGATACACCATTATCCCAATTATCCATTTTTGAATCAATCTGTACAAAAGATCCATTTGCTAAAGGTACAATTTCATCACTTTATAATCAATTATATGGAGTAGTAAATCTTAATAGACCCTCTTACGTTCAGAGGTGGGAGGAGGACCTGGGACGAACTTTAGAAGACACGGACTGGTCTAACATATGGCTCACATCTAAGTCATCTTCACCCAACATCTTAGCACTGGAGACAAATTATAAAGTCCTAACTCGCTGGTACCTTATACCCGCTAGAGTGGCAAAATATTCACCTAATACCTCAGCTCTTTGTTTTCGAGGATGCCCAGAAATAGGCACACATTTACACATATGGTGGACGTGCCCAGTAATCCAAACCTTCTGGAAGGAAGTCTTCGTGATTGCATCTAAAATATTTAAAAAAATAATACAACCAGATCCATATATAACTTTACTTAATCTAAAACCGGAATGGTTAACACTCTCTCAATTCAAACTTATGATCCAACTAATAACGGCTGCAAAACAAACAGTGGCCAAGGCATGGAAATCTCCTACATTGGTGCTAGCAGAAACAATTCACAGAATGAATAATACAATGTCCCATGCTAAGATGGTAGCCATTGATCAAAATCAAATTCCAAAATTTGAAAAACTTTGGCATCCTTGGATAAAACATCAGTTCCTGTCAAATTTCAATGACTCTGTCCTGTTGCCATGGTAACAGATTAAATGACTTACAGAGACACCCATTCTAAGGCTTCAAAGAGAACTAAAAAGAATAATAAACTGACGAGCGGGACAACCTTGTGGACCATACCTCTGCCTTTCTACTCTTTTTCTTCTTTCTCTTTCCTTTTCTCCACCTTACGATTAAAGCTCATTATCAGAATTTATTTGACCTATATACACTCTACCTGTAA
Organism: Lithobates septentrionalis; assembly: GCA_037952835.1. NCBI lineage: Eukaryota > Metazoa > Chordata > Amphibia > Anura > Ranidae > Lithobates > Lithobates septentrionalis. The sequence goes on from JBBDGP010001284.1 coordinate 2,974,077, forward strand.
ACAATATGTATAGTAGGTATAAATCATTTAAATACCTACAAAAGTAACTAAGGAAATGATATATATCTTTAATTTAGTTTTACGTGAACCCAATGTTTAATATTTGAAATTTCATGATATTTACCTATATAAACCCTACTGTAAAACAATGAGCTTACTTTATAGATCCTTGTAAACTTACTTTATGTATCTTTATAATATTGTATACTCAATAAACTTCTTTTGACAAGGAAAAAGAAATAACCGCGCTAAATTATATATGAGTAACATATGTGAAATGATCTTATAACCATGTCCCAAAAACTTCTGTTGAAAAATTCATGTGTATATGTGAAACATTGCGATAATCAAAAAAATATATAAGTCCATGCATATAACTGTAAATCAAAAGGTGATGTCCATATGTGGTGGATGGGAATCCTTATATGTAATGATTGACCAAAATCAGTCCCAGAGAGAAACCCATGAATGGACACAACCAGACTTGGTGGTAAAGATGAGAGAGACACCACACTCAGTGATCCGCCACCACACAAATATTAGCTTATACACAAGACAAGCAAAAAACAGCCTGTGTTCCGTCTTGGTATGGGAAATCCAGTTGGTGTGACTTGACTGCATACAGCGTGGCTAGGAGGATATAGCAAGGACCCCAAACTCTCGTCTCACAGGCATGTAGATGAAAAGAAACTGACCATAGTGTAATACTGGCAGGATGGTTTAATAAAAGAAGGTAGAAAACTTACATAAGTAGATTAAAAGACAGCAAATAGCCGGCCGGCATAGCGAGCACCCGTCCACACTAGGATGGCGATGATGTCAGAGCGCCAACCTCCCGACGTACGTTTCACCACAAATGGCGTTGTCTGGGGAACGGGCGACGCTCTGAGTCATCGCCTTAAATAAAATACAGAAAACCACGCCTCGTTCTGAGATCTCAGCGGTGGAAGAGAAACTATACGAGCCGCCTATTAAATCGCGGCTCGTATTAGAAGGGGGAAAAAAAACAGAACTGAATCTTGTACTTATACTCAAAACACTTGCACTTAAAACAAATTGCTTAGTTTGAAATTACAATTATGTGGAACAAACAAATGGAAAAATATATGAAAAAGTGTCCAATCAAGAAATCCTTCCTCTAACAAGGGGTCAGGCTGGCTCAATATTCCTTGAAACTAATGGGCGAATGGATTATGAGTCTCGACACTCTGCCATCTTGTGGTGATAAAGGAAATGGCTTTAAAAATACAAAAAACCCAGTGAATGACCTCAAATGAAAATTAAACAGTCTCCATAAATTAGAATTAAAAATAAAACGTAATAAATTCTTTGTAAACACATATTGACCAGGAGGCTACGACGTCTCATGGTGTATATTAATGTTGAGAGCCTGTACTCCACAAAATAATATTAAGGACGAATTTCAATAGAAATAAAATTAATGTGCATATCTTTGCCTAAAAAAGGCACAAAAAATAATAAATATTATAGGAAATATTATATTATATTGTATAATAAAAAATATTGTTAAAACAATATATTTTGAGCAAGTCACAAAAATACTTGAAAAAGATTTTATATAAAAAAAATTTTTATATATATATAAAGATAAATAAATTAAGAAAATTTTATTTTTAAGAAAATTATATTGGAAAGAAAAAGGGGAGGGGAAGGGGGAATTAAAATCTTCCATTGACACCGAGATGTCACATCGAGTTAATATTGGAACCAACTTTAAGCATTATCAATGAAAGCGTTCAGGTCTACTTCCACGTTCAACCCGAATGGTGTATAACAGTTAATTCTAAAAACCCATGCCATTTCTAGACAAGAAATCCCTCGCACCAAAGATCCACCTCTCCAGGGGCGTGTATATTTGTCAATACCTAGGAAGACAGTTTTATCCAGATTTTTATTGTGAACTTCCAAATAATGTCTGGACAATGGGTGTTTAGGGAAACCATTGAGGATATTGGTCACATGCTCATTTAATCTAACTCTGAGGGGGCGTTTGGTCCTGCCCACATACTGAAGCCCACAAGGGCATTGGAGCAGGTATACAACCCCCTCAGTGGAGCACGTGATAAAGGATCTAATGGCAAACTCTTCCTGAGTACTGAAAGACCTGAAGTTCAAAGTTCTCCTGTGTGTACAGCCATTTAGTGAACATACCCTGCATCTCCTGCATTGGTAAAATCCAGAAAGATTATTGAAAAAAATACTTTTGATGGTAGGAGGATCAATAATGTTGTTGGCAATGGTGCCCCTTAGAGAGGGTACACCTCTGTAAACCACTTGAGGTTTAGCAGGGAGGAAAGTGTTAAGGGTGGCATCATTGGTAAGAATGTGCCAATGTTTATTAATCATATTTCTTACTGATCTGTGTTGGATAGAATAGGTCGTAATGAACGGAATGGAAGGCATCCTACTATTGTTAGGTGGTTTCTCTGTGAGCAGATCTTTCCTGTCCATAGCTAACACTTCCTTCAAGGTATTGGCAAGAGGTGTGTATGAACACCCCTTCTCCAAGAATCGTTTTGTCAATATGTCTGCTTGCGAAAGGAACGCACCAGTATCTGAGCAATTTCGCCTCAGGCGCACATACTGACTTTTGGGCACCGACCTAATCCAAGATTCGTGATGGCGACTATTGGTAGGAATATATGAATTGCGGTCGGTGCCCTTAAAGTGAGTAGCTGTAGTGAACCGACCACTCTCTATTCTGATGGCTAGATCTAGAAAGCTGATCTCTTGTTGACTAGCCTCATAGTTGAGAAAAATACCCCTAACGTTGACATTCAACTCCTCTAGAAATGAGTCTCTCACCATTCCACAGGAAGAGGATGTCGTCTATATACCTAGCCCACAAGACTATATGGGGTCTATGTTGGGCATAGACGACATCCTCCTCCCAAAGGGCCATAAAGAGGTTCGCCAAACTGGGGGCATACTTCTTGCACTGTTTCCCCCAAAATTTGATGGAATAAACCTTGTACAGTAGCTACTATATTGCTGGTGTGATATGTTTCAGGGAGACCTTGTATCAGTGTTGTCAACCGCCAGTATTTTTACTGGCAGCCAGTATAAAACAGGCTTTTTTCTCCTGCCAGTAAATGCCAATAAAAGGAAAGGATCGCCAAATATGGCTGCGACACTCAGCTCAACACTGCGCATGCACAGTTCTGGTTTGGAGCCAGCCGAGACCATCCGAGTGCATGCTACAGTGTGTTTGGGCGTCGCCGTGGGAGGAGTGGGTCTGGTGAAGGCAGTGCCTGAGCATGTCATGTGATGCAAGGATGTGGAGGGGAGCGGCCGGAGCCTCGTGTGCGGATTTGCGGTATGGGAGCAAGCCGGGAGCAGGACTGTCAGTGCTATTCGGACTGGAGTGGACCGAAGGGACCACCTGTCATGGAGAGAGAGACTGTCCCTGTGACTCAGCAGGACATGTCATGTTGGTGAGGTGTCATCATCATCTGCGCTGCTGTCAGTGTCACTGTGATAGTCAATTTCATGCGTGTGTGCCGCTCATTCTAATTTCTTGTCCTGGCCCTGAGCTACTTACTTACTATTTTGAAAATAAAATATTAAATATGCTTTTTGCCTTAATATCCACCTTAAATCACATTTCTAATTGCATATTGTACTTGTTTGTAGTCTACACACTAAAATTTGCACTTAAAACTGTAAATTTTGGAAATGTCAGTAAAAATGTTGCTGTGCCAGTAAAGTTTGTGTGTCTTGTCAGTAAATTTTATTCTCGTAGGTTGGCAACACTGCCTCGTATGCGTATGTTTTGTCTATGTTTTCAAAATCATCCAACTGATCCATATAAGAATTCAGGGTCTCCTCCTGATATTTATTGTTGTCCTGTATATCTGCCACAGCTTGTATGATTTCTTCTTGGTTTTTTTCTACTCCTTCCACTCTATATCCTAATGCCACCGTGTCTTCCCTTAGCTCATCTACTGCTTGTTTGCATGACTAAAAGGAAGTTCAATACCCAGTGCACCACCCTTTGGGCTCCTTCTGCTGATCTTGTGTTTATCTCATGTCAGTAGAAGTTTGGAGAGAGACGATTCGCGCTTTTCAGACTTGTGCTTTTTAAGATCGTTTTACTGCTGTTCAGTTTGTGCTTGTGGGTTTGTATCTGTTTTTCAGTGCGTGTAGACAGTTCGTATCTGTTTTTCAGTGCGTTCTTGTCCACTCGTTACTGATTTTCAGCTCACTCTTCACAGGCCTTGTTGTTCTTTAGTGCGTTCTGTTTAGTTCGTTCTGACCAGTTGACCGTTTTGAAGCCAGGTTGCGGTTACGTACTCGTCGCAAATTTTGTGCTGTGCAGGGGCTTGGTGTTGGGGTTCTTACTTTGACCCAAGCCCAGTTCATGAACAGGGTGGGGAGGAGTTCATGGACCAAGAATTGGTTACTCCAGCATGACCAATTCTCTCATATGCCTTTGCTGCGGGAGATCCAGGAGAATAACCCTGATGATTTCAGGAATTTTCTCTGGATGACAGACCCCGTTTTTCACTGTTTGTTGGCTTTGCTCACCCCTTATATTACGAAGCAGGACACCTGCATAGGACACCTGCATACGGCAAGCCATCACTCCCAAGCTAGTCGCCACGTTGCGGTACTTGACGACGGGGAGAAGTCTATAGGACCTCATGTTCTCGACAGGTATCTCCCCCCAGGCTATGGGGATTATTATTCCAGAGACCTGTTCTGCCATCATTCAGGTCCTGCAGAAGGACTATATTAGGGTAAGTTTTCTCCTTTAACAGCACATTATATGTATTTAATATTTGCTAATGTATTGTATTTCTTTCATCATTCCACAATTACCTTGATTGTAATATGCTGCGAATGTCCTCTTTATCCTCATGCATGTGGTAATCTTTTAATGCTCCTTTTTTGTCCTTCATGCATATTTGCCTTCACTAACCTCCCAAGCATGCTATCCTGGGCCCATATACACCTAGGCTAGTCACTTAACAATGTATTTTGTCAGCTCCATTGTAGTGCTTTACCCTAAACACCCCCTAAAATGTGTCCAAATGTTATTGTTGTCCTTAAATTCAGGAAAAGTGCCAGAGGCTTTTTGTTGGCTCCCAAACTCATTTAGAACCCCCCCCCCTAAATTTTTTACAATGGGCCATCAGAGGGGGTGAGGAATCTGATAAGTGGACCTTATATTTTTGTCTTTAAATACTCCTTAAAATAAATATATTGTACTGATGTTGGCCAAGAATGTTTGTGTCTAATCTGCTTGCAATGTTTATGTGCAAAATTACTAATTTTCTTTTTTTGGTTTGACTCCACAGTTTCCTTCAATGCCACAGGAATGGCAGACTGTGGCCTCCCATTTTGCTTGTTCAGACTTTCCCAACTGCAGAAGGGCAATCGATGGAAAACACATCCACATCGTCCCACCACCCCATTCAGGGTCATACTATTTTAACTAAGAGGGGTTCATAATATCGTGTTGATGGCGGTGGTGTCAGCGACATATGAGTTTCTATATGTGGACGTGGGGAAGAATGGCCGGATGTCGGATGGTGGAGTCTTTGCCCAGACCGAGTTCTACGGACGTCTCCAGAATGGTGGCTTGGGATTGCCACCTGCTGAAGAGAACGTGGAAGGACTCCCATTTGTTTTTATAGCTGATGAAGCATTTAGTCTGGGTGATCACATGATAAGGCCATTCCCCCAGAGGACCCTCACCCCAGAGAAGAGGGTTTTTAATTACCGGCTGGCCAGAGCCAGAAGAGTTATGGAGAATACCTTCGGGATAATAGCCAGCCGGTTCCGCTTATTTCTAACATTAATTAACATGGCGTAGTACAAACTTAACCACATTGTTTTATCCTGCTGCATACTGCACAACTTTTTAAAGCGAAATGCACCTGGTTATGTTGCCACAGTTGGGCCTGAGGCCGGACTTCATGAGAATCCAATGACTGCCCTGGAAGCTGGCTGTCCTGGCTTGCCCCCTCAAAGCGCCTGTGAAGTATGTGAAAAATATGTGGAATATTTTATGGGTAGGGGGGCCATTGCTATGCCAGCTAGTTTTTAAATATTTTCAAAATAAAAAAAAATTTGATATGATAAAATCTTGATTTGGATTTACTGCTTGTGTTTCTTTTATCTGTCTCCTACTGTATATACTCCAGTATAAGCCAACCCGAATATAAGCGGGGGCACCTAATTTTACCACAAAAAACTGGGAAAACGTATTGACTCGAGTATGAGCCTAGGGTGAGAAATGCACAGCTACTGTAAGTGAAAAAGAGGGTCAACAATGCCCATTTGCAGCCTTACTGTGCCCATTTGCATGCCTCACTGTGCCCATTTGCAGCCATAGGTCCCCCGAACTCCAAACTCGGTAGTTAAGGGTTCCTAGATGCCCCCTAGCTGCAGCCAAAATTTGGGGTCTCTGGACCCAAAGGGTCCCGAAATGACATTGCTGCAGATGGACACAGTTGACAGACTTTGGGGCCCCGTACCTTGGGGCCACTTGGAGCTGGAGTATAAGCCGGGGGGGGGGGGGGCATTTTCAGCACAAAAAAATGTGCTGAAAAACTCGGCTCATACTCAAGTATATACGGTAGGTTCTCCTAGTGCACTTGTAGTGCCAAGTGGTTTTAACATTATTTAAATAACACCCATTGTCACTGTAAACACCAACTTAATACAAAAAGTGTTATTGAGCATTGAAAGAAGAAGCCACACATTGTTGAGTAGAAAGCCTTTTACTCCGTGCACATTCACATGTGCGTTCTAAAACATTTTGTGGTAAAAAAACACATCTTTTTTTTTTAAACTTTTACCTTGAAATTTTTGAAAAAGTACAGAAACAGGCATGTTTCAAAAAATAAGATACACAACTCTGGAACTTACAAAGTTCAACATTGCAAAAATGAAGGCAATATCAGACATTATATTGTGAAACATGTCTTGATCTTGCCTTCATCAGATAGGGTGAAGTCACCCCTGTAAAAGTAAAATTTAGAAGATGCACACAAATTGTGAGTCAAAATGGGGATTTCCTTTCTGATCCCATACCTAATGTCAACATGTGCTATCTCCCATCATGGGGGATCAATGGACCTGTTTTGGGGGTGCAACCACTTCCTCTCACCTACTAGAGTTGGGAGGAAGGGGTTGCACACACAAAATGCCTACATTGAAATCCCCTGATGGCAGATAGCACATGTTGACACACTGTGTGCATCTTCCAAATTTGGCTTTTAAACTATATTAAAACTTTAGAGAAATTAAAAAAAAAAAAGGTGTAATATTTTTTGGATTTTAGATTCTCCCTAGTACATCAATCATGTTCTTTGTTCAATCTCCTTGGTTTTTTCGTTGATAAGGTCTAAATCCCGACTACACCACATTATGTCCTGGATAAGCCGTTGTGCAGTGTCACTGTTGAAATGAGTAGATTGTTCTTCCACAACCTGCACATCTAAAATAAGAATACACACCATGTATTATAAATATGCAGGCATACATCTATTACCTAAATCTGTGGTGTCAGGCACTGACCTGTTGTGGTGACAATTTCAATCACTTCTTCCACCTCTCCTTCCTCCACATCCTCAGATTGTGGTGTCCTCTGTTCCCCTTCTTTCGGAGGTGGGGGGTTCCTGTTGTCCTCCAACGTCCTGAGTCTTTTCTCCCCTATGAGAATGAAACAAAAGGTATACTTAGCACACAGATATTTGTGGCCAGAAATATGAATGTGAAACATTGCTTGGAAGTGGGGTACAATTGTCTGTTTGGGCAGAGTTCCAAGTTGAAGACATGTTTAATTCCCTTAACCAAGCTTGAATATTTTCCTTTTTTGGACAAGTTTCACACATGTAGACACCCCAAGTATCCACTGGAGTACCTGTGTGGGACACCTTAAAAAGTTTGTTCTTGTGTCCCTGAAGAATATTATTAATATCTAATATTCTTGTATCTCAGAGGCATTTCTGGATGAATAGCATTGATAGTCAAACTGACTTAAAACAAAGTGTGAGTTTATTGTCACACAATTGGCATCATAAATACAACGTAAAAATTATAATAGTTCAGTTCAGTGTGGGTAAAAATATATGAAATAGAATAAAAAGTTATAAAGCTGTAATAAGCTTATGAAAGCATGTGTGCTTCATGGCTGCTGTCTGTCTCCATGCTGTCTTGTGTGTCGTCCAAGAAGAAACAGGAAATGACGTTCTCAGTCTTCTGGCAGAATTGACAGCTGTCCCAACTTATCAAAGTGTCTTGTGAACATGTCAGTGTCATCTATTCTAGTTGCTGTGTCTGTGTGTGTGTCTGTGTGTGTGTCTGTGTCCCCTTCAGTATAGAAACGTTGACTTATATGTTACATGTGAACGTGTGAGCGTCATAACCTCACACCAACTTAGAACCTTGTATGGCACATATTCATTTCTGCTAACTTCAGTATGCTATCCAAAAGAAGATTCTAACTCAGAGTCATATATGGCATACGATTGACAAGCCCACATGTAACACTCCATACTTGAAGTAATGTGCTGATCATGTAATGTCATATAACCAAACATCGATATAATATGAACACATATAACCAACTTTAACTACATTAAGTAACTATATACTAGTACTTATTAATATGACTGGAACTACAAACTAACTTAACTTAACAGGATATAATCCACAATGTATATTCCTTTAGCTATGTGGACACGTGTCTATTTTTGTCTTCTCATGACATTCTATACCAAGATACCTTAAATGTCATACTTAAATTGGCTACACCAGAAAAATCCAGCAATGCTCAGCTTTAGATGAAAAATCATGTCAAATCAATTGATCAAGGTCATTCACACATACTCTATTTATCATGATTAATCATAAAACCAAATATGTTTTGCAAGCTTGCCATGAATATAATATAACACCTATAAGTGCCGAATTATGAATTTGGAATAATATTCTAACAATCCCCCCTGAATTATGATTAATCATATCAAATTATTCAAAAGATCATTCATGTCACATTTACACATCCTTGTATCAAATGATGGAACACAATATTCCTCAGAACTGAAGCAGCTAGAAATAACTCTCCTTCTAATCACTTTTCTTTTTACTTTAACTTCTCTTAGATCTATCTATTCAAAATCTTAAAATAATGATATAGAATTTAAAAATGTATAACATAATGATCACTCATATCTATAATTACTATTATTAATAATAATAATCATTATTATTATTATTATTAATAAAATAAATGATGCAATAATATATTTCCATATTTGTGTTTAAATAATATTTTAGCTCTTTGGAAATATACTTTACACTCTAAAACTTGTTCTATAAACTAGAATGAGTGTGCAGTTATTACCTAAAAATATTCAATATATAAATAATGAAAAATAAATAAAAATAATAATGATAATCCTAACTTAATATGAACATTAATATCAGAATAATCGGATTATCAAAAAATGTATATGTGGACAAATGTTTGAGTCCCAAATTGTTTATCTATAGTAGATAAAGTTTCTTCTGATTAATTTTTTCTTCATGAAATGTCTTTAAAGTTTCTTCTTCAAGTTCTGTTAGATTAGAAAAATCTTGTTGAATAAGATAAAACAGTCATAAATCTGAAGTATAAATCTTTTGTCCAATATTCTTCCCTAGAGGATTCCTTCTTTAACTTTGAATTTTCCTGATATTCTCTTTGCTCTTCATATGAGCTTGTTATCTTCCATATTTATGTGATTTTAGATGCCATTTCTGTAAAAGAAATGCAGTATCATTAATCAGGCATAAAATATTTTCATTAAATTCTTGTAACTTTTTTCCAACAAATGTTAAAACATTATGAGACAATAACTTTGTGAATTTGGTAAACTATATGTAAAATAACACTATCTTATATTTTCCTTCAAAGAGAACTTCTGTATGACAATGTACTGTCCTTATCCTGTCTAAGATGGCCTAAACTATAAATCATATGTACTGTGAAGTTTAGGTATGACAGGACGCAACACCTCCTTTGGTCATGATGCAAATCTCTGTTTTCACAAACAAAAGAAAAGTTTTGTATCACCCAGAGATGACAATGGACTATGCCTTTGTTCTCATCTCTAAAAGATTAGAAATGTGCGTAACTGTATTCTGTGTTGAAGCTCTTATTCTAGTGTTAGACTGTTCTGTAGTAACAAGTACTGGCTCTATGTCCTTCTCTGTTCTTATGCTGGAAACCTGAGATAAAGACTTCTCAGATACAGCTGTAAAAACATGTGCTGGTGTACATTCCTGAAGATGTCTTCCTTTTACATCTATCTGAATGTGTTTGGATGATAAAGCTCTGAACCATAGAGGATATGTTTTACGACATTCTTTAAAACTATCTTCCTCAAAAATACCTTTTAGTGAGCAGTCAGGTGTCTGTACAATGATTTTGTTTGATTTCACTATGCTTTCTGTAGCTTTAATTGCATAGTAAACACTTAGCAGTTGCTTTACACCTGACTCAAAAGTTTTTTCCAAAAATGATAAAACTCTGGAGAAATAGGCAATTATTTTCTCCTTACCTTCTTGTAATTGAGACAACGTTACTGAGATGGCATTCTCAGATACATGAGTTTTCAAAACAAAAGATGCTTCAGAACAAACCTCTATTGTACTTAATGCTGGAGCATTCTGCAAATCTTTTTTCAACATTTCAAAAGCATTTTTCTCATTTGGACCCCATTGGTCTACTATATTATATAGAGGATTAACTTTTTCTGCGAAACAGTGTAAAAACTCTTTGCAAAGATTTATTTTATGCAAAAATTGACGCAATGCCTTATGAGTTGTTGGAGTTGGGATTGCAATGATCTCTCTAACTGTTTCTTGCAACAATTGTCTCTTTCCTTGACTAATTTGCATGTGAAGGTATTTCACTTGACTTTTCATCAGCTGAACTTTTATCGTGTTTAATTTTAAACCTTCAGCTTGTAACATCATAAACAACTCAGACAAAAGAGCCATATGTTCATCGATATTCTGAGTACTCAGCAAAATCGTATCCACATGCTGACAAATGCATTCTGGCCTAGAAAATTTTGAAAGTATTTTTGCTATAGTTTCATGAACGACACCATCACCAATACCTAGGCCAGGTATTAATCGAGTGAACGTATAAGTCTCTTTTCTGAATGTGAATGCGAGTTTGTACTGGCTGCTATTCGTTAAAGGAAGGGAAAAATGGCTATTCATAATTTTTAATACAGAGAACACTTTGTCCTCAGCATTAGGGATGAGCTTCGTGTTCGAGTCGAACCAATGTTCGACTCGAACATCGGGTGTTCGACCGTTCGTCGAATTGCAAACGATATGGGCCGTTCGCGCCAAATTCGTGTGGCGCGTCACGGCCCATAATTCACTGCGGCATCGCAGTGCATTGCTGGCTGATGATTGGCCAAGCATGCACTATGACCCGCATGCTTGGCCAATCACAGCGCCGCCTGAACAGAGAGCCGTAATTGGCCAAAGCCAAGGAGGCTTTGGCCAGTTATGGCTCAGGGGATTTAGTACACGCCCCACACTATATAAGGCCGCCTGCACGGCGGCCCTGTGTAGTGTGTGTTCCGGTGTGCTGAGAGATAGAGAGAGAGAGAGACAGTGTCATTTGATTTGCGTTAGATAGATTAGGCAGAACAGTCAGTCAGTTAGCTGCACTTACAGTGTATTGTGTATATATACATCCCAGGTGTTGCATATATATATATATATACACTGTATTCAGTTTAGCTAGATCCGTTCCTGTTATCTTCTAGACTATTTACATTTAGTGCAGTGCGTCCTGCTCACAGTGTTCAGCTAGATCCGTTCCTGTTATCTTCTAGACTATTTACATTTAGTGCAGTGCGTCCTGCTCACAGTGTTCAGCTAGATCCGTTCCTGTTATCTTCTAGACTATTTACATTTAGTGCAGTGCGTCCTGCTCACAGTGTTCAGCTAGATCCGTTCCTGTTATCTTCTAGACTATTTACATTTAGTGCAGTGCGTCCTGCTCACAGTGTTCAGCTAGATCCGTTCCTGTTATCTTCTAGACTATTTACATTTAGTGCAGTGCGTCCTGCTCACAGTGTTCAGCTAGATCCGTTCCTGTTATCTTCTAGACTATTTACATTTAGTGCAGTGCGTCCTGCTCACAGTGTTCAGCTAGATCCGTTCCTGTTATCTTCTAGACTATTTACATTTAGTGCAGTGCGTCCTGCTCACAGTGTTCAGTTAGATCCGTTCTTGTTATCTTCCTACTGACAGGCAGGCTTGTCTGGTTACAGTATATAAAGCTACCTGAAGAAAATTACTGGTGTTCTATTTGATCCTATTAGTACCACGGTCAGGCAGCTAGACTATTTACATTTAGTACAGTGCGTCCTGCTCACAGTGTTCAGCTAGATCCGTTCCTGTTATCTTCCTACTGACAGGCAGGCTTGTCTGGTTACAGTATATAAAGCTACCTGAAGAAAATTACTGGTGTTCTATTTGATCCTATTAGTACCACGGTCAGGCAGCTAGACTATTTACATTTAGTACAGTGCGTCCTGCTCACAGTGTTCAGCTAGATCCGTTCCTGTTATCTTCCTACTGACAGGCAGGCTTGTCTGGTTACAGTATATAAAGCTACCTGAAGAAAATTACTGGTGTTCTATTTGATCCTATTAGTACCACGGTCAGGCAGCTAGACTATTTACATTTAGTACAGTGCGTCCTGCTCACAGTGTTCAGCTAGATCCGTTCCTGTTATCTTCCTACTGACAGGCAGGCTTGTCTGGTTACAGTATATAAAGCTACCTGAAGAAAATTACTGGTGTTCTATTTGATCCTATTAGTACCACGGTCAGGCAGCTAGACTATTTACATTTAGTACAGTGCGTCCCGCTCACAGTGTTCAGCTAGATCCGTTCCTGTTATCTTCCTACTGACAGGCAGGCTTGTCTGGTTACAGTATATAAAGCTACCTGAAGAAAATTACTGGTGTTCTATTTGATCCTATTAGTACCACGGTCAGGCAGCTAGACTATTTACATTTAGTACAGTGCGTCCTGCTCACAGTGTTCAGCTAGATCCGTTCCTGTTATCTTCCTACTGACAGGCAGGCTTGTCTGGTTACAGTATATAAAGCTACCTGTAGAAAATTACTGGTGTTTTATTTGATCCTATTAGTACCACGGTCAGGCAGCTAGACTATTTACATTTAGTACAGTGCGTCCTGCTCACAGTGTTCAGCTAGATCCGTTCCTGTTATCTTCCTACTGACAGGCAGGCTTGTCTGGTTACAGTATATAAAGCTACCTGAAGAAAATTACTGGTGTTCTATTTGATCCTATTAGTACCACGGTCAGGCAGCTAGACTATTTACATTTAGTACAGTGCGTCCTGCTCACAGTGTTCAGCTAGATCCGTTCCTGTTATCTTCTAGACTATTTACATTTAGTGCAGTGCGTGCTGCTCACAGTGTTCAGCTAGATCCGTTCCTGTTATCTTCTAGACTATTTACATTTAGTGCAGTGCGTCCTGCTCACAGTGTTCAGCTAGATCCGTTCCTGTTATCTTCTAGACTATTTACATTTAGTGCAGTGCGTCCTGCTCACAGTGTTCAGCTAGATCCGTTCCTGTTATCTTCTAGACTATTTACATTTAGTGCAGTGCGTCCTGCTCACAGTGTTCAGTTAGATCTGTTCCTGTTATCTTCCTACTGACAGGCAGGCTTGTCTGGTTACAGTATATAAAGCTACCTGAAGAAAATTACTGGTGTTCTATTTGATCCTATTAGTACCACGGTCAGGCAGCTAGACTATTTACATTTAGTACAGTGCGTCCTGCTCACAGTGTTCAGCTAGATCCGTTCCTGTTATCTTCCTACTGACAGGCAGGTTTGTCTGGTTACAGTATATAAAGCTACCTGAAGAAAATTACTGGTGTTCTATTTGATCCTATTAGTACCACGGTCAGGCAGCTAGACTATTTACATTTAGTACAGTGCGTCCTGCTCACAGTGTTCAGCTAGATCCGTTCCTGTTATCTTCCTACTGACAGGCAGGCTTGTCTGGTTACAGTATATAAAGCTACCTGAAGAAAATTACTGGTGTTCTATTTGATCCTATTAGTACCACGGTCAGGCAGCTAGACTATTTACATTTAGTACAGTGCGTCCTGCTCACAGTGTTCAGCTAGATCCGTTCCTGTTATCTTCCTACTGACAGGCAGGCTTGTCTGGTTACAGTATATAAAGCTACCTGAAGAAAATTACTGGTGTTCTATTTGATCCTATTAGTACCACGGTCAGGCAGCTAGACTATTTACATTTAGTACAGTGCGTCCTGCTCACAGTGTTCAGCTAGATCCGTTCCTGTTATCTTCCTACTGACAGGCAGGCTTGTCTGGTTACAGTATATAAAGCTACCTGAAGAAAATTACTGGTGTTCTATTTGATCCTATTAGTACCACGGTCAGGCAGCTAGACTATTTACATTTAGTACAGTGCGTCCTGCTCACAGTGTTCAGCTAGATCCGTTCCTGTTATCTTCCTACTGACAGGCAGGCTTGTCTTGTTACAGTATTAACAGCTACCTAAAGAAAATTACTGGTGTTCTTTTGATCCTATTAGTACCACGGTCAGGCAGCTAGACTATTTACATTTAGTACAGTGCGTCCTGCTCACAGTGTTCAGCTAGATCCGTTCCTGTTATCTTCCTACTGACAGGCAGGCTTGTCTGGTTACAGTATATAAAGCTACCTGAAGAAAATTACTGGTGTTCTATTTGATCCTATTAGTACCACGGTCAGGCAGCTAGACTATTTACATTTAGTACAGTGCGTCCTGCTCACAGTGTTCAGCTAGATCCGTTCCTGTTATCTTCCTACTGACAGGCAGGCTTGTCTGGTTACAGTATATAAAGCTACCTGAAGAAAATTACTGGTTTTCTATTTGATCCTATTAGTACCACGGTCAGGCAGCTAGACTATTTACATTTAGTACAGTGCATCCTGCTCACAGTGTTCAGCTAGATCCATTCCTGTTATCTTCCTACTGACAGGCAGGCTTGTCTGGTTACAGTATATAAAGCTACCTGAAGAAAATTACTGGTGTTCTATTTGATCCTATTAGTACCACGGTCAGGCAGCTAGACTATTTACATTTAGTACAGTGCGTCCTGCTCACAGTGTTCAGCTAGATCCGTTCCTGTTATCTTCCTACTGACAGGCAGGCTTGTCTGGTTACAGTATATAAAGCTACCTGAAGAAAATTACTGGTGTTCTATCCCAGCTTAGTGCAGCTACAGGCCATTAGTATGTCTGGAAGGCCAAGAAGGAGAGGCAGACAGTCACAAGCCAATAAGAGAGGGCAAGCAGGCTCTGTGTCTAGTGCTGGTCGTGGAGACGGTGCATCCTCATCAGCACGTGGCCATGGGACATGCTTGGCCTTTTTTTCGGCAGCTGGCCGTGTTGAGCCGCAACATGCGGAAGACTTGGTCGAGTGGATGACCAAGCCGTCCTCATCCTCCTCATCCTCTCTCACCCATGCCCAGGGTGCTTTGTCTGGCAAAGCAGCGGCCTCTTCCCTCAGCTCAATGTCATCAGTGACTCCTTCCCTAGCTCCACCATGTCCTCCTGAGGAGTCCCTCGAACTGTTTGACCACAGTGTTGGGTACATGCTCCAGGAGGATGCCCAGCGTTTGGAAGGCTCTGATGATGATACTGAGCTCGATGAAGGCAGTAACATGAGCACGGACAGAGGGGGTGCCCAAGAAGGACAGCAATCTGGCAGTCATGCTCCCCCTGCTGCAGCATACTGCCAGGTTTGCTCCAGTGATGAGGAGGGACGGGATGATGAGGTCACTGACTCAACGTGGGAGCCTGATAGGAGAGAGGAGGAGGAGGAGGAGGCGGCACATCACCAACGAGGCAGGATGCCCTCCAGGGGCCAGCCTAAGGGCAGCACATTGACTGCATCACACCCCAAAGCTCCACATGTGCAGGGCGCTGCAGTCTCTGCGCGTTATTCAAAAAGTTCTTTGGTGTGGGCCTTTTTTGAGACGAGTGCATCAGATCGCACCGCTCCTATTTGCAACATATGTCTCAAGCGTATCTCACGTGGCCAAAACATCTCCCGCTTGGGTACCACATGCTTGACCAGACATATGTTGACCTGCCATGCAGTTCGTTGGCAAGCGTATCTAAAAGACCCACACCAAAGAACAAAGAGGATCTCTCCTTGCTCCTCATCAGCTGAGATTTCCAACCCCACTAGACCTCCAGTCCTCTCTGAGACCTGCAGTGAGAGGAATGAAGGTGTAGAATTAGGTGTGTCACAGCCAAGTACTTGTGGGCAATCTGCTTTTGGTACACCGACGTCAGATTGTACCAGGCAAATTTCCCTGCCCCAGCTGCTGCACTGCCGAAAGAAGTTTGCTCCCAGCCATCCACATGCCCAGCGGTTGAATGCTAGCTTGGCAAAATTGCTAGCACTTCAACTGCTGCCTTTTCAGTTGGTAGACTCTGCCCCCTTCCGTGAGTTTGTGGAATGTGCGGTTCCTCAGTGGCAGGTACCCAAACGCCACTTTTTCTCACGGAAGGCGATTCCGGCTCTCTACCGGCATGTGGAAGGCAATGTCCATGCCTCGCTGGACAGGGCGGTCAGCGGTAAGGTGCCTATTAGCTCTGACTCATGGTCCAGCAGGCATGGACAGGGACGTTACCTAAGTTTCACGGCGCATTGGGTGACTCTGCTGGCAGCTGGGAAGGATGCAGGACAAGGTGCAGTAGTGTTGGAGGTTGTTCCGCCACCACGCCTCCAAAATGCTGATTGTGACACACCTCTCTCCTCCACCCCCTCCTCTTCTTCTTCCTCCATGGCCTCTTCCTCGGAACCAGCGGTGCTCCGTAGTCGTTCAAGGGGCTACGCAAGTACGCAGGCCAAAAGATGCCATGCGGTGCTTGAGCTGGTGTGCTTGGGGGACAGGAGCCACACTGGGGCAGAGGTTCTGTCAGCTCTGCAGGGGCAGGTTCAGAGGTGGTTGATGCCATGCCAACTTAAGGCAGGAATGGTGGTTTGCGACAATGGCACCAACCTCCTCTCTGCCCTCCGACAGGGACAAATGACCCATGTGCCCTGTTTGGCTCACGTCCTTAACTTGGTGGTGCAGCGGTTCTTGGGCAGGTACCCAGGCTTACAGGATGTCCTGAGGCAGGCCAGGAAAGTCTGTGTGCATTTCCGCCGGTCATATAATGCCAGTGCTCGGCTGACGGACCTCCAAAAGGAGTTTAACCTGCCCAAGAACCGCCTAATCTGTGACATGCCCACCAGGTGGAACTCAACGTTGGCCATGCTGCAGCGGCTGCACATGCAGCAGAGGGCCATCAATGAGTACCTGTGCGACTATGGCACCAGGACAGGGTCAGGGGAGCTTGGTTTTTTTTCCCCACGCCAGTGGGCCATGATCAGGGATGCATGCACTGTCCTGTCACCATTCGAGGAGGCCACGAGGATGGTGAGCAGTGACAGTGCATGCATCAGTGACACTGTCCCCCTTGTCCACCTGTTGGAGCACACGCTGCGTGGAATAATGGACAGGGCACTTGAGGCAGAACAGAGGCAGGAAGAGGAGGACTTCCTTAGCTCTCAAGGCCCCCTTTATCCAGACAGTGTTCCTGCGTGCCCGCCGATCACACAGGAAGAGGACGAGGAGGAGGAGGAGGAGGAAGATTGTGTCAGTATGGAGGTGGAGCCTGGCACTCAGCATCAGCAGCAGTCTTTAAGGGATCAGTCCCAAGAAACACATGGACTTGTACGTGGCTGGGAGGAGGTGGCTGCGGACGTTGTCGTCCTTAGTGACCCAGAGGACTCCGGACCGAATGCCTCAGCAAACCTACGCTGCATGGCCTCCCTGATCCTGCAAAGCCTGCGTAAGGATCCTCGTATTCGTGGTATCAAGGAGAAGGACCAATACTGGCTGGCAACCCTCCTTGATCCACGTTACAAGGGTAAGGTTGCGGACCTTATCTTGCCATCGCAGAGGGAGCAGAGGATGAAGCATCTTCGGGAGGCCTTGCAGAAAGGTCTGTGCAATGCGTTCCCAGAGACTGGGAGGTTACAAACTCCTGTTTCTGGACAATGTGTTGCTGAGGCTTCGGTCAGTCAAAGACTGCCTATGCTGATGCTGAGTGACTATCCCTGAGTAATTATCCTCTTCCTCCTCAATCATCACGCTGATAGCTTGTAAGAACATTTTTGGTTCTGGGCGCCACCACCAGTGCCTAAGGCACAATTTTTCAGCCCCTGTTTAACAGGGGCGTGTAATTACAATTTTTGATGTAATACTTTGCAGCAGGGCTCGTTCCTGCATTCCAACTAGAGTGTCTGTGAGGGGTTGCAGTGTTGTGGCACCAGCACCAGTGCCTAAGGCCCAATTTTTCTGCCCCTGTCTAACAGGGGCGTGTAATTACAATTTTTTTTTTTTTTTTTACAATCTTTATTTATCAAAACATTTTTACCATAAGTTAAAAAAGACAAAAAAGAAACTTGTACACATCCAAAACATACAATACTTCTATACTTCTTTATCAAAGCGATATTTCAAATTTCATTAACCTTTTAGTTATTTACTTAATTGATGCAAGAATGTGTAACCCCTATTCCACCAACCACCCCCCCCTCTATCCCATACCCTCTCTTTCTACTCTATCCTCCATTCGTACTGCCCAACAACAACAACCACCACAGACAAACAAAAAAAACAAAAACAAAAAAAAAAAAAGGAATTTCCCTCTTGTAGTTTTCTAATAAAATCTATATAACAGTCTTCAAAAGCCCAGAAGAGACTCTGAATTCTTCCCATTTAGCCCATGTATTAAGTAATTGTATTAAGTAAATTACAATTTTTGATGCAATACTTTGCAGCAGGGCTCGTTCCTGCATTCCAACTAGAGTGTCTGTGAGGGGTTGCAGTGTTGTGGCACCAGCACCAGTGCCTAAGGCCCAATTTTTCTGCCCCTGTCCAACAGGGGCGTGTAATTACAATTTTTGATGCAATACTTTGCAGCAGGGCTCGTTCCTGCGTTCCAACTAGAGTGTCTGTGAGGGGTTGCAGTGTTGTGGCACCAGCACCAGTGCCTAAGGCCTAATTTTTCAGCTCCTGTTCAACAGGGGCATGTAATTACAATTCTTGATCTAATATTTCACAGCAGGGCCCTGTGAGGGCTTACAGTGTTGTGGCCACAGCAACACCTAAGGCCCAAATTTCTGCTGAGTATATAGGGCAGGACCTTACTTTCAAACATCTAACTTACAAACGACTTCTACTTGCAAACGGAAGGAGACAACAGGAAGTGAGATGAAATCTACCCCTAGGAAGGGAAATTCTCTCCTGTAAGAGTTAATATGGGAAAACAATTTCTCCTTTTCACTGATGCTTTCCAATCCTTGTTCCACAAAAAAACCCAAATTTTCAAAAAACATTTTTCATTGGGACAAAAAGTGAGGTGAAATCTTCTGAAGAGGAGGAAAGACAGCAAAACAAATGTCACAGGGGTGATAACCCTTCCCTATGTTTTCCAAAAAGCTTAAAAAAGATTTTTTGGCTGGAGCTAAACACGTTAAAAATGTACCCGTTCAAAATTACAAAGAGATTCTACTTAACAACAAACCTACAGTCCCTGTCTTGTTTGCACCGCCTGTATACTGCTGTTCAGAGTATATAGGGCCTTTCCTTATTTTAATTTGGGTGCGGGGTTCCCCTTAATATCCATACAAGACCCAAAGGGCCTGGTAATGGACTGGGGGGTACCCATGCTGTTTGTCTCACTGATTTTCATCCATATTGCCATGACCCGACATGACATTAAACCCGCAAGCAGTTTTAAATGAGATTTTTTCCTTTAAAAATTACATTTGGTGCAGGGACTGTTCTAAACACGGGAAACACGCGTCACTTTACAGGCATACTATAGACACCCCCCAGGTACGATATTTAAAGGAATATTTCACTTTTTTTTTTACTTTAAGCATCATTAAAATCACTGCTCCCGAAAAAACGGCCGTTTTTAAAAGTTTTTTTTGCATTGATACATGTCCCCTGGGGTAGGACCCGGGTCCCCAAACCCTTTTTAGGACAATACCATGCAAATTAGCCTTTAAAATGAGCACTTTTGATTTCGAACGTTCGAGTCCCATAGACGTCAATGGGGTTCTAACGTTCGTGTGAACTTTCGGTCCGTTCGCAGGTTCTGGTGCGAACCGAACCGGGGGGTTTTCGGCTCATCCCTACTCAGCATTCAAATTTAACTTTAAGTTAGATTTATCAGGAAGAACTGGGTTATTTGTGATATGTTTATTCAGTGTCCTTAAATCAACTGATAAAGAATATGAACTATCAGTATTTTTGATAGGCCAAATACAGTTATTTACCACTGATTTAGCTTTCTTTACAATTCCAAGTTGTACAAACTCTTGAATAATGGCAGAAAGTGGACCAATGGATTCTAGTGGTAACTCATACTGATTAAGGGGTTCTGGATCTTTTCCCTCAATATCCAATTCAGTATTTTTCAAAGTTCCAATGTCATTTTTGAACTTTGACCACAAACTTGGAAAACATTGTACCACTTCCTTTAAAGCACAATTACCATCAACATCAGGCCACTTTTGTTCTGTAGACATATTGGTAATGGAACCAACTTTACTGTATACAGAGGGATCAATAAGCACTGATTTGGGCCTAGATGGATCTTTCCAAACACTTTTATTAGCCAAATCGATCACCCATTTTTGTTCATTGATTACATCAATGCCGAGTATATTCTCTGCTTTGTGACATACCCAAATGTTAATGTTAGTTTTCACTAATCCAGGTACTTCAAATGTTACATTAGATACCTTTCTAGCAGTGGAATTACCTGTATTATTAAAACCCACTATATTACACATATGAGAATTTGGCTTCACAGGTATGTTTTCTTTGGTAAGGCTAATCTCAGATCCACTGTCATGTCAATGAGACAATTAATATTTTTACCATTCAGCAAACATTGTATATATGGCCTACCATTCTCATCCAAAATAATTGGTGCTACATATTGTAATGGCAGAGAAATTGAATCCCAATGTGATTCTATTTTTGGCAATGGCAATAAACCCTCTCTTTCAGTGACAGTGTTGTCTGAACTGCTGTTAACAGTCAAATTACTGATCTGTTTGACTTCAGTGGCATAAGACAATTTAGTCAAAATTTTATCTTGACATGAAAAAACAGGTTGTACAAAAGCTGATTTCTCATTCTCTATATCTTTAGTTTTTATTTGCGAGCCTCTCTTAAATTTACAGCAATGTTTTCTCATATGGCCAGATCTATGACAGTAAAGACACGTGATAGGGTCTCCTTGCCTCACTTTCCTGCACCTGTCCTTGTCATTCCTGCTAAGACCTGTTGTTTCTGACATGTCTGCAGCCTGACTATTTTTGTCACATTGAATTATAGCTATCTCGTGTGTGAGATTGCTTTAAATCAATTGTCTCCTAATTTTATCAATGAAGCTTACTACATCATTTAAATTTTGACGTTCCTGTGCTATAGCTACTGAAGTTGGGTCAAGGTATTTACATTTTTTTATGAAAGCTGTTTTTAAACCTGGGTCATTGTCATCATCTACTCCAAATATCATTTCATAAACCTTGCAAAATTTTATTTTAAAGTCAATTGGATTTTCTTCTGCAGTAGTCTGTAAAAGATCTAACATTTCTATGGTCGGTATTTGCTCACCGGTCATACATAGCAATAATTGTCGCAGTCTATCTGTCGCGTCATTTTGTTTTTCCTGACCTTCGTCATCAATAACAGGTGTGTTAATTCGTTTAGCGAAATTAACAGGAATCCACAACTGAAATATGTAATTGCGTTGATCATTTGACAGATTAAAACGATCCGCAAACATTTCAAATAAATCCCAATTGGAAATTACAGTTGCCTCAGTGTCATAAATAGGAAAGTCTTTTAAAACTTTCATAAGTTGGTCATGTATTTGCAACTTTAGTTTTGCAGTTCTACATAATAAGTTTTTATGTTTCATTTCTTTTTCATCAGTAGCATCAACATTCTCCATATCCGAACTTTCCGGAATATAAGAGGATTGTTGCTTACATTTGGATTCAGTCTTTTTGTCATCTGTAGTTATTACAGCAATCTGTGTCAATCTACTGTCATTCTGAAGTTTTTCCAAAAGATTTGTTTTGGAGTCAATTTGTTCCTCAAGATTCTCTATATAATTCCAAAAAATTTCACAGTTTGGACAATTAAGAGAATCTTGAGACAAATTTTCATGTATTCCTGTGTTCTGTACATTATTAGTTTCTGTCTGCTTTAGTGTAGACACATTTTTGGCAGGTAAAATATTAATAATCATCTTATTAAATATTCTCACTAATTTCAATACGTTATTTATTTTCTTACGTAATTTATGTACAGTGAACCTGGATTTATCAATCTGTGTATTGGCATTTAAGCATTCATTGTACATATATCTCCACAAGTGACTGTCATTTGGATATAAAGACACATCTTTAAACTCTAGCTTGCTGTCTCTAGCTATTTCATCAATAAATTCCATAACTTTACTCACCGTATTTAGAAGAATTTCTCGTCTTCAGCCGTCTGTTACTGGACTGTTGTCCACATCTGACGCAACACAAACGCCTCTTGGTTGATAGGTTCTGAACCGTCTTTTTTCTCGAGACTTGAATATTCGCAAAACTGCGCTAATCTCTCCCCCCTCAGCAAGGATCGAGATTTCCGTAAAAATAGAGATATGACGGCAGTTGCTGGCTCGCCAAAATGAAGAATATTATTAATATCTAATATTCTTGTATCTCAGAGGCATTTCCGGATGAATAGCATTGATAGTCAAACTGACTTAAAGTGTGAGTTTATTGTCACACAATTGGCATCATAAATACAACGTAAAAATTATAATAGTTCAGTTCAGTGTGGGTAAAAATATATGAAATAGAATAAAAAGTTATAAAGCTGTAATAAGCTTATGAAAGCATGTGTGCTTCATGGCTGCTGTCTGTCTCCATGCTGTCTTGTGTGTCATCCAAGACGAAACAGGAAATGACGTTCTCAGTCTTCTGGCAGAATTGACAGCTGTCCCAACTTATCAAAGTGTCTTGTGAACATGTCAGTGTCATCTATTCTAGTTGCTGTGTCTGTGTGTGTGTCTGTGTGTGTGTCTGTGTCCCCTTCAGTATAGAAACGTTGACTTATATGTTACATGTGAACGTGTGAACGTCATAACCTCACACCAACTTAGAACCTTGTATGGCACATATTCATTTCTGCTAACTTCAGTATGCTATCCAAAAGAAGCTTCTAACTCAGAGTCATATATGGCATACGATTGACAAGCCCACATGTAACACTCCATACTTGAAGTAATGTGCTGATCATGTAATGTCATATAACCAAACATCGATATAATATGAACACATATAACCCACTTTTTTGTTAAAAATTTCTTTTTATTGAGTTTTTTTCAATAGAGTAGTGTACAACTGGGTGCGTCAACGTGACACCTTACCAGTGAAACTTGGCCTCGCAGGGCCTTACATAACTAAACCCTACCAGATACAGTCTAGGCCTACCCCATACCCCCTTCACTTCCACCCCCCCCTCCCCCCTCCCAGAAACTTGTCACAGCTCAGGGACATTTCTTAGCAAGATAATTGTTTAGTCTTATACTTCACATTTGTAAATTTGTGGTATCACAGTAACTTCCACCTTCTAGTCTGTTTCCTTTGTTTCAGTCTTCCATCCCCCCTTGTACATATAGTACTCTGAGTCTTTATATTTTATCATTTGAGTTTCATACCAACCCAATGAATAAACCATGGAATAAGTCTCTTATCCCACCGTAGTGCTAGATTCCCACCATACCTTCCATATTTTGTCGAATTTTTTCTCACAACCCCTTGCTCTATATGTTGTCTTGTAAAACGGAAGCATATTGTTAACTAACTGTTTCCAAAACCTACCCTCTGGAGCATTCTTATTTTTCCATTTAAGGAGGATCGCTTTTTTCCCATAGAATAAGAGAATGGTTATTAGCGTTCTCAGGGCCCTGGTTGGAACCAGGTCCTCTACCAGCCCCAATAAGCAAACCTTAACTGTCACTGGGATGGGAACTGAGATCAGGTATGAGATGCACTGCGTGATTTCCTTCCAATATATTTGAATAAGTGGGCATGACCAAAATATGTGTTCCGCATTTGCTGGAGAGAAAGAACATCTCCAGCACTTTGCTGTGTCTCCACCATACATTTTTGCAAGTCTAGCCGGGGTGTAATAACTTCTATGTAAAAACTTAAATTGGATCAGTCTATCTCTTGCTGCAACTAAGTAGTTAAAAGGTTGTGTCCATAGGTCATCCCAATCCTCCCCTTGTAACTCTGGAACCTCGGTCTCCCAATTGGTTCTACATTTAAGAACCGCCTTAGGGGTAGTTTTAAAAAATTCCTTGTATGTTACTGAGAGAACTTTAGGCAATTCCTCGTCTGTCAACAGAGATTCGAGAGCCGAAGGCAGGGATTCCACCCTCAGCTCCCTGAATTGTTTTTGGAAAGCGTGCCTAATTTGAAGGAAATGGAAGAGGTAAGAGTTCGGTAAATCATGTCTGGTCTTGAGCTGTGGAAAAGTCAGGAGCTCACCAAAAGATGTGATGTCCTCTAGTGTTTTAATACCCTTTACTGCCCATATCATTGGGTCCGGGAGACTATAAAACTGCGGAAGTAAAGGATTCATCCATAATGGTGAGGACGGGGAGAAACCCAGGTAGCTAGGAGATGCTAATTTTACTGCCAATCCCCAGGCTCTAATTGTGGCTATCATTGTCTCTGTAAGTGGTAAGTCTGTTTTAGTGCCCCTAAATAGGGCCAGTCGTAGGCTTTCGTATGACCCGAGATGAGCCGCCTCTAAAACCGTAGCTGCGTCCCCATCGTCTGACAGTAGCCATCTGCGGGCAAACACCATTTGTCCCGCCAGATAGTACTTGTGCCAGTCCGGTAACACTAGTCCTCCCTGTGCACTAGGCTCCTGGAGAACTTTGAGACCCACCCGGGGAAGCTTAGGTGTCCACAAAAATGAGACTATCAGACTATCTA
The DNA here is from genome assembly GCA_037952835.1 of Lithobates septentrionalis. Taxonomy (NCBI): domain Eukaryota; kingdom Metazoa; phylum Chordata; class Amphibia; order Anura; family Ranidae; genus Lithobates; species Lithobates septentrionalis. Next base: position 2,999,266 of record JBBDGP010001284.1, read on the forward strand.
TACGCTTGAAGTAAGCCTTTGGTATCCAAACCGGGGCGTGTCTGAGAAAGTACAGGATTACCGGTAAAATTTTCATTTTTATAAGGCATATTCTGCCTATCAGAGAAAGGGGTAGTCTGGCCCAGGCCTGAAATTTTTGTTTAATGAGAGTTAGCAGTGGTAGCAAATTTAACTTGAAGTAATCCTTTACTTTCGCTGTTATTTTTACCCCGAGATATTTGAGTGTATCCACCCATTGCAGTTGAAGATTGGGGTCTGCTTTGTCTTTTGCTTTGATGTCTATAGGCAGGGCCGTCTTTAGCGCAGGGCAAACGGGGCACTTGCCCTGGGCCCAATCTTTGTTGGGTGGCCTGCGCTAGCCGTGAATTGGGGCCCCGCTTTGCAGAGCGCACAGAGGACACGGGAGGATGTATTCCTCGCTAGCCAGCTGAGAGGGGGCGGGGCTGGGAGCTCCACTGACGCTCTGACCCCGCCCATGTGCAGCCTGTGTACTCGGAAAAGAGCTTCTGTAGTGAGAGCCAGTGATCGGTGTGCGAGTGTCAGTGGAGCTTCCGGCCCCGCCCCCTCTATACTAGCTGGTGAATACAGAGGTCCGGGGGCGGGGCCGGGAGCTCCAATGACACTCCCACTCCGATCACTGGCTCTCACTACAGGCGCTCTATTCCCAGTACACAGGCTGCACGTGGGCGGGGTCAGAGCGTCAGTGGAGCTCCCAGCCCCGCCCCTCTCAGCTGGCTAGCGCGGAATACATCCTCCCATATCCTCTGTGCGCTCTGCAAAGCTGTCATCGGGGCGACAATTCACGGGGGATGTGGGCCCCCCAACAAAGCATCAGTGGAGCTCCCAGCTGCTGTAGTGAGAGCAGAGAGTGGAAGCCCCGCCCACAGTCCTGAATGTATGTAGTGAGTTTGGCTGGCCAGGTATGTCCTTACGACCTGTTTAAACCCTGAGCTGTGTTATTTAACTGTAAAGCTGTGCATTGCTGAAAGTTCTCTGACCATCACCTGTATAATGTCTGCAGTCTAATCTAAACGTGAATAATTCAAAACAGGTGATATACCAAAAGAAATTGACATAACAGAAATATACATGTAAATGTCTCTAGAAGGAATTTGGCAATCCCAAAAGTCTATATGTAATAAACCAGAAGGTCCTCTCCCAAGCAGGGGAGTAATGGTATCTTGAAGGGGCTGTGGACACTCGAAAGAAGGCGACCACACAATAACTTAACACTCCAATCTTCAAGAAACAAGGTGGGTACTCTTACCGGATCAGTAGGACGCATCTGCCGTATAGCAGTGCGTCAGTAAGGCAAAAAGGAATGGTCATCCAGGATGTCCAACCAGGTAGTGTCCTCCAGGTCCCGACCACCAATGGAGGGGTGGTATCCTAAGCAAGATGAAGATCTCCAATGTACCCAATCACCGATAATGGAGGCAGATGATTCATAATAGATCCATGGAGGAAGAGAAAAAAGGACTCCGCATAGTGCAAATCAATGCGATTTAATACTCCAAAAGGTTGTACAAAAAGTAAGTGATCACAAACAGATAAAAGGCTTAAAAATGGCAATGTGGGAAGCTGAGATAGCTGGCCCTACGCGTTTCGACCACACAGTCATCAACAGGGGCATAAAACAGCCTCCCCACATTGCACTCGTATATATACTGTATCTAATTTACAAATTCAACAAGCACCGCCCCCGTCATGGCGGAACCGGAAGTAGAAGTGATAAAATGACATTAACCAATCTGATGAATATACTTATCATGAAGATACTATAGCATATAAAGGAAGATTCTAACTTAATTCCTGAGGCAAGGAAATAGGGCTGTGAAAGCGCTGTATCCCACAAAAAATTGTAGGCATCGGCATCTCCCGCTTAAGGGGTGTGTCACGGCTTGAAACCTATTGGATATACGAGCTGAGGTGTTACTCACTGCACGATATGAACGTGGAATGGGACATTAATTGTTTCATTAACCGTGCGTGAGTTACACCTCCTCGTCTGTCCATGGCACACCCCTGCTCTTATAAAATTCTAAAACATCTTGGTTTGGGTAGAGGGGCCTAATCCCATACTTTGTTTGGGAGATCTGACTACTGATTAATCATCTAATTTCAATTTTTCCAGTCCATATATATCTCTTCCCCTGTGTGTCTTCCCTGTGGGATTGGCGTTGTGGCGTTGCTTAGCACTCTTTGATGAGGCTGGGGCACGTTTAACTCTGTCGACCCATATGGGGGTGGCACTATGGACTGAATATTAAGACATCCCCGGTGGGGGTGTGGTGAGTTAGGGGTTTTTATTCATCCAACATGTTTAGTATTGGTTTTAGCTGTTCTTTTAGAGTATTGGTTTTCTCGGGTCCCCTTGTCCCTCCTGGGTGGCACTGTGGCCTTGTCCTACTTTCCCTTTGGGGGTTTGGACAGGTATGACTTTGCCATACCAGAGGAACAGGATGTGATCTGTTATTTTATTTTATTATTGAAGAGTATACTGGGGTGTTTCTCCCCCCCAGGTCTCTTGAAGTATTGGTTTTATCCTCCGTTGACAGCTCAGCACACTACATATCACGGCTTTCACTCTTGCACATTACGGAGTGTAGGTCCTGCCTACGGACACCAGCAGCCAATCACTGAGCCGTGATCCCGGCTGTCCTCCGCCCACCTCGTTGTGAATGCTTGGAACGCAAGCTCCCGCGTGGCGAGGTATTTCGTTACCAGCCGCTGATTGGTTTTCTTTCCGTCAGCGGCTGCGATGACGTCAGGGGGCCGTTTGCGTCCTCTGACTTGTAGGAGCTGTGGAGCGCATGCTCCGGACTCAGGCGATGACGGTTGCTGATTGGCCGGCGTCTGTCATCCTTCTATAGTGTGATTCCTATGAGGCTTGGAACGCAAGCTACTCTGATATTGAGACGCAGGGAAGCGGAGATGCCGATGCCTACAATTTTTTGTGGGATACAGCGCTTTCACAGCCCTATTTCCTTGCCTCAGGAATTAAGTTAGAATCTTCCTTTATATGCTATAGTATCTTCATGATAAGTATATTCATCAGATTGGTTAATGTCATTTTATCACTTCTACTTCCGGTTCCGCCATGACGGGGGCGGTGCTTGTTGAATTTGTAAATTAGATACAGTATATATACGAGTGCAATGTGGGGAGGCTGTTTTATGCCCCTGTTGATGACTGTGTGGTCGAAACGCGTAGGGCCAGCTATCTCAGCTTCCCACATTGCCATTTTTAAGCCTTTTATCTGTTTGTGATCACTTACTTTTTGTACAACCTTTTGGAGTATTAAATCGCATTGATTTGCACTATGCGGAGTCCTTTTTTCTCTTCCTCCATGGATCTATTATGAATCATCTGCCTCCATTATCGGTGATTGGGTACATTGGAGATCTTCATCTTGCTTAGGATACCACCCCTCCATTGGTGGTCGGGACCTGGAGGACACTACCTGGTTGGACATCCTGGATGACCATTCCTTTTTGCCTTACTGACGCACTGCTATACGGCAGATGCGTCCTACTGATCCGGTAAGAGTACCCACCTTGTTTCTTGAAGATTGGAGTGTTAAGTTATTGTGTGGTCGCCTTCTTTCGAGTGTCCACAGCCCCTTCAAGATACCATTACTCCCCTGCTTGGGAGAGGACCTTCTGGTTTATTACATATAGACTTTTGGGATTGCCAAATTCCTTCTAGAGACAATTACATGTATATTTCTGTTATGTCAATTTCTTTTGGTATATCACCTGTTTTGAATTATTCACGTTTAGATTAGCGCTGCATTTCCTTATTTTTACACTGTTTGCGACTTGGTTTGTTGTGTGCCAGCAGCTTTTGTTTTCGGTTTAGTTCACTGGTTAGCGCAGCTTTTTTCACTCTCACCAGTCTCTTATTGTCTCCTGCAGTATGTTCGCAGTCTCTGATTGTCTCCTGCAGTATGTCCGCAGTCTCTGATTGTCTCCTGCAGTATGTCCGCAGTCTCTGATTGTCTCCTGCAGTATGTCCGCAGTCTCTGAACCTCTCCTGCAGTATGTCCGCAGTCTCTGAACCTCTCCTGTAGTATGTGTATTAATGTGCCCCTTTACTTGCTCAATTATTTAGGATTGCTCCACTGCTCAGTGAGAGGTAATGATGTGCATGAACCTCTAGCAACCAATCAGCAAACAGTAGTGATCTGCTTTAATCTCTAGCAACCAATCAGTAAGTGCTAATGATGTGCTGTAACCCCTAGCAACCAATTAGTGAGCGCTAATAATGTACATTAACCTCTAGCATCCAATCGGCAAGCAGAAATTATGTGTTGTAACCTCTAGAAACCAGCCATTGAGCAGTAATGATAGGCTGTAACCTCTGGCAAACAATTGCAATCACTGCAGTAAACTGATTTTGAGTCTACCTGCTATTTTTTTGTATGTCTCAGAATGGAGGGGGGGCCCCAGGAAAATGTTTGCCCAGGGCCCAATCAAAATTAAAGACGGCCCTGTCTATAGGCAATATGGACGACTTACTCCAGTTTACCCTGAGCCCTGAAAAAAGGGCGAATTTATTTAGGATTTCTAGGACCGCTTTTAATGAGGTGACAGGGTCATTTAAAAACAGAAGCATGTCGTCGGCATATAAGGCCAATGTTTCATGAATTGTACCCACTCTAACCGCCTCCACACTACTCGAGGATCTCAGTGCAATAGCCACAGGTTCCATTACCAGGGCAAACAGAAATGGGGATAGTGGACACCCTTGTCTAGTACCCCTACCCACCTCAAAAAATGTAGAAACCGCAGATCCCAGTCTAATAGCTACCTTTGGATTCTTGTAGAGCATATAAATCCATTTTATGAAATTCGGACCGAATCCCATAGCCTCCAGCACCCTAAACATAAAATTCCAATCGACCAAGTCAAATGCTTTTTCTATGTCTATGGATACTACAATCCTTGTTTCAGAGTCTGAGGGTGGCAGCTGTAAGTGTGTAAATAGTCTCCTCAAGTTTGTGTCTGTCGATTTGCCTGGCATAAAACCCGTTTGGTCGATATTTACTATGGCCGGGATCACCGTCGCTAGTCTTGTCGCCAGAATTTTTGTTAGAATCTTTAAGTCTGTGTTTAACAGTGCTATTGGCCTGTAAGACGCACAGTCCGTGGGGTCTTTTCCTGGCTTCAATAACAAGATCATATATGCCTCTAGCATAGAGTTAGGGAGAGATGAATTTTTGTGACAGTGTTCCATGAGCCAATGAAGTCTGGACGCCAACTGTTCTACATTAACTTTGTAAAAATCTATGGGGAACCCATCCGGCCCTGGAGCCTTGTTGGACAGGAAAGCAAATATTGCTGCCTGTATTTCTTTGATTGTTATATTTGCCTCTAAAAGTTGACAGTCACTATCTGATAGTCTCGGGATATGTAGCCCCTCTAGTAGTTCGTGCATTTCTTCAGTATCATAATTAGGGATTGGTGAGTACAGGGAGGAGAAGAAGTCAACAAACTCCTGCATTATGGCGGTCGGCTCATTAACCAGAACTCCCTGCTTGTTTTTAATCACCGGTATATGAGCAACGGGTGATTGGTCAGCCACTAACATAGCCAGGAGCTTGCCATTCTTGTCCCCCTCTGCAAACACCCTATGTGCCGCCCTTGTCAAGTCCGAGCCAGTTAAACCCCTTACATGTAGAGATAGTCGCCGTCTCGCCTCTAGCAGAGCTTCATAGGAGGACCCATTATTAGACCTAGCGTGAACTTCTGCACATTCTCTCTCCCCCTGTTTTAATATTTCCATTTCCTCGTTTTCATTTACTCTTGCAGTTTTTATAGCTGATATGCATTCCCCCCTAGCTACTGCTTTGAAAGCATCCCACACCATGGTTGGTTCGGCAGACTCCGAATTAACCTCCCAGTATGAATTAGTGGCTTCCTCAATTTGGGTCGCCACCTGCTCATTTTGTAACCAGACAGCCGAGAGACGCCATCCTCTCCCCCTTGCCTCGGTTGGAAGGGACAGAGCAAGAGAGAGAGGATTATGATCCGATAGGCCTCCGGCCAGATATTCAACCTTATTCACATATTGTAATAATTGATTGTTACCAAAAGCAAGATCGATTCTTGCTGCCGACCTATGAGTCGAAGACAGGTGAGAATACCCTCTATCCATTGGATGTTTCCATCTCCAAAGTTCTATTAGGCCCGCCGTCGTGGCCCATCCACACAGGTCCGCCGAACTCGCCCTGCCCGGATTGGACGAGTCCAATGCCGCATCAAGTATCGCATTAAAGTCTCCCATCAGGAGCAGAGGGAGATGCAGAAACTGGGCCAATCGGGTCAACATGTCATATAACATCTGGATCTGGAATGGAGGAGGAATATAGACATTTACCAGTAGCATCCTACTATAATACACATCCATTACCATTGCCACATATCGGCCATTAGGGTCTGTTATAATTTGGTGTATGTTACACGGAATTATCTTGCTAACCAATACAGACACTCCCCTAGCAAAAGTAGAGTAGGTGGAGTGGAAAGCTTTTTGTATCCATGGTTTACGGAGAGACATCACCTTGCCACCGTCTAGGTGAGTCTCCTGCAAGAAGACTATGTGTGGTTTTGATTGCTTTAGGTATTGGAACACCGAGGCTCTCTTAAACTTATTGTTTAGGCCTCTAACGTTCCAAGACACTATGTGCAAATTATCCGTCCCTGACATTGGCATGATAATAAAATTTGTTACCACCTTTTACAGGAACCTTTTCCCTCCTATGCATTGTATACCAACTAGTTATGTAATCTATTCCACTTATGTCAATCTGAGCCGTGACAAGTTTGCTATACCCTCCCCCCCCTGCTATTATACCAGTGAACAACCCCAACCGAACGTAAAAAAGTCTGGCATGTAGCTTTATCCCAAAAAACGAAAAAACAAAAAATAACGTGGACATCTGCCGTATACGGCGAAAGTCTGACAGCTCTTCTAATGTAGTATTCGTCTTCCTTTGAGATGCTCCGGGCAAGGTGTTTCTTGGAGCTTGTATATTTTAAAGGGGATTAGGGGACTTAAATGACAGGAAAGCCCTAGCAACGGTCCCCCCGCCCGCTAATATGTTTTGGGACAGGTGTGACTGGAGTGGTCTCCATTAAACGTCCTTCAGGAGGACCACTTCACCCCTTCTTTAATGACAACTCTCCCATCCAAGAGGTAAAACAGGAACAGAGGGAAAACAATGAAATAAATTCGAAAAAAGAGGAAAAAAATAAAAATTTGAAAGATAAAAATTTGAAAAATAAAAATTTTGAAAAATAAAAATTTGAAACATAGCTTCGTTGTGGGGGCCTCCATTGAGACGGAGGTCTACAGGAAGGTTGTGTTTAGTATTCCAAAAATTCCGGAGACTGGGGTCAGGATATATCCGAGCTTCCAGGCCCTGTAATGATATGTTGTCTCCTTCCGGTGGTGATGTTAACTTCAGGGGCGGTCATGAGTTCTCCATTTTCTAGCTGTATGACTTATCTTCCTGGTGCTAGGTCTGATACAAAACAATTAGGCACTTTTCAAACTGCAACAGTGGGAATGATTTTGACAACTAACGACCTTGCTTTCAAACAGTGGTGCCTTTAAAGAGGTTAAACTGCATCAGTCTATCCAGATAGCCTTTTTCTAAACACTGGTTTTAGGAGAGTTCTTTGTCCATCCATTCGCATGCTTCAGCGGGGTTATCAAAGAATCTCACATTGCCTTTATACTGTATCCTGAGCCTGCTGGGATAAAGCATGCTGTATTGCACCTCCTTCTCCCTTAAGCGTTTTCGTACATCATTAAAGGAGCGACGCTGCTGCTGCGTGGCTGCAGAAAAGTCTGGGAATAGCATTATCTTGGCATTTTCAAATTTTAGTTCTTTGGCTTTTCTGGATTGTGTCAGGATCATGTCCCTATCTCTGTAGTTTAAGAATCTCACCAAAAAGGGTCTAGGGAAGGCTCCCGGTGGTCTTTTCCCAGTGGGGACTCTGTGTGCTCTTTCCACTATATATGTGGGGGGTAAATCTTCCAGCGAGAGGAGCTTTGCGAAGAACTCTTCAGCAAATAACGCTGGCCTGTCCCCTTCTTCTCCCTCTGGCAGGCCGACCACCCTAACATTGTTTCTTCTTTGGCGGTCCTCAGCGTCGTCTGCTCTGCGTTGCAGGGAGTTTACTAGGCCACGGAGTTCAGCAAGCTGGTTGCTCTGGGTGTGGGATGTGTCTTCTACCCCGGAAACCCTGTCTTCCACTGTGGTCAGCCGACCTCTAATTTTGTCAAGATCATGTCTGATCAAAGTGCATTCAGATGATAAATGGTCAATTCTCCCCATTAATTCAGACTTACTAGCGCTGATGGCTTCCAGGATCGGTCTTGTGATCACCTCCGCATCCACCGCCACAGCCTGCTCCTCTACCCCCTCTGTGTCTGCCAGCAGCTCCTCTGTGTCCTCTGTCTGCGCCATCATGGATGTTGTGTGCTGGGCGCACTGTGCTGGCTTCCGGGAAGACAAGATGGCGGGGGCGGAGCCTCTGTCCATCCCCTTAGTGGAGCGAGTCTTGCGCTGCTCAGTATGGCCCTTCTGCTGCATTTTGGAGGCCGTGTAAGGCATCTCTGTGATCCTCTCACCTTCCCCCAGGTGCCGGTTAAGTTTTAGAGCGGATCAGAATGCTCCAATATTGCGGATTATGCTCAGGATGGACGGAGCTCTGAAGAAAAGCTAGCTGCCTCGCTCACATCCGGCCACGCCCCCCTACATATAACCAACTTTAACTACATTAAGTAACTATATACTAGTACTTATTAATATGACTGGAACTACAAACTAACTTAACTTAACAGGATATAATCCACAATGTATATTCCTTTAGCTATGTGGACACGTGTCTATTTTTGTCTTCTCATGACATTCTATACCAAGATACCTTAAATATCATGCTCAAATTGGCTACACCAGAAAAATCCAGCAATGCTCAGCTTTAGATGAAAAATCATGTCAAATCAATTGATCAAGGTCATTCACACATACTCTATTTATCATGATTAATCATAAAACCAAATATGTTTTGCAAGCTTGCCATGAATATAATATAACACCTATAAGTGCCGAATTATGAATTTGGAATAATATTCTAACAGTCCCACACTAGTGCTCCTGAGTCCAGATGTATAAACAGCTGCTGAGTGCCCTCTCCTTACATTACACTGAATCAAGTTTGCAATTCCTTCTAGTTACAAACACATCTAGACAACAATGTCCTAAACTTCTTTTAATACAAATTAGCATGACCAAATGTAGTTAACCCTGTATCTGCCCAAAACATTGTATTTAGTTGGCAAACGAAAGATGTTTCTTACGACAGATTACTGTGCCCATGAACATGAAAGTAGCCATTTTAAACTGTACAACAGTAAAGAAAAGCACATGGAGCAGCATGCAAGTAATAATAATAATAGGAACACACGACACCTACTTACTTTTTAGAAGCACTTTCTTGATCCTTCTGTACTGATCCTGCTCCCTCAATTTCAGGTCTGACCAGCGTTTCCTCAATTGCTCCTTGGATCGTTGTACCCCAAAATTCCGGCGCAGACTCTTCACAACTTTAGTCATGATCTTGGCCTTTCTCACATTTGAGTTTAGGTACAGTCCATACTTCCCATCATAGTCGGCCCTCTTCAATATTCCCACCATCTCCACCATCTCACCAAAGGACATATTGGAGGCCTTAAATCTTCTTCTCTGGGATCAGGACGTTCCTTGCTCTGGGCTTTCCTCCTCCTCGTTACTGCTATTATGCACCTGCTGTGTCTCCGCCATGTCGTCTCCCACTGTGCCGAAAGAGAAGGGGCAGGGAATATTCTAGAAAGAACGTCAGGGGCGGGCGATGCGAGTGGACTTTCACGCATGCACAGTGTATATAAAGCTAACACGCGTGTGTCGTACGTATGATCTGTGAGTGGAGGAAGCGCCGAACGTTATAATGAAGGTAACATTTTAACTTGGGACATCAGTGGCCTATACTCATTCGAGATTGAGGCTAGGGATGGGCAGAACATGCGAACAGACCAAAGGTTCGCGCAAAATTTCGAACACCGTTAAAGTCTATGCGACTCAAACGTGAGAGATCAAAAGTGCGAATTTTAAAGGCTAATATGCAAGTTATTGTCCTAAAAAGGGTTTGGGGACCTGGGTCTTGCCCCAGGGGACATGTATCAATGCAAAAGAAAGTTTTAAAAATGGCCGTTTTTCCGGGAGCAGTGATTTTAATGATGCTTAACCACTTCCCGCCCGCCCTATGGCGGATTGACGTCCGGGAAGTGGTTGTGTTATCCTGACTGGGCGTCATATGACGTCCTTCAGGATAACATGCCGCAGCGCGCCCCCGGGGGCGCGCATCGCGGCGATCGGTGGAGCGGTGTGTCAGTCTGACACACCGCTACACTGATCTTGGTAAAAAGCCTCCGGCGGAGGCTCTTTACCACGTGATCAGCCGTGTCCAATCACGGCTGATCACGCTGTCAATAGGAAGAGCCGTTGATCGGCTCTTCCTCACTCGCGTCTGACAGACGCAAGTAGAGGAGAGCCGATCGGCGGCTCTCCTGGCAGGGGGGGTCTGCGCTGATTGTTTATCAGCGCAGCCCCCCCGCAGATCACCACACTGGACCACCAGGGATCACCACTAGGACCACCAGGGAAGGGGCAACATGTGGATGGCCAGGTATGTACCCCATGGCCATCCACATGTGCCCAGTATGCCAAATCTGTGCCAATCAGTGCCCACAAATGGGCACTGATTGGCACAATTATGTTGCAGTGATGCCCAGCAATGCCACCCTTAGGGGCATCACTGCAAACAAGTAATGCCACCAGTGCCACCCATCAGTGTCCATTCATGCCACCTGTCAGTGCCCATCCATGCCCATCAGTGCCCATCTATCAGTGCCCATCCGTGCCCATCTGTGCCAACTATCAGTGCCACCCATAAGTAACCATCAATGCCACCTACAAGTGCCATCAATGCCACCTATGAGTGCCCATCAGTGCCGCCTATTAGTGCCCATCCGTGCCACCTATGAGTGCCCATCAGTGCCGCATACCAGTGCCACCTATCAGTGCCCATCAGTGCCACCTATCAGTGCCAATCAGTGCCGCCTATCAGTGCCCATCATCAGTGCCCGTCAGTGCCACCTGATCAGTGCCACCTCATCGGTGCCACCTCATCGGTGCCCATCAGTGCCGCCATATCAGTGCCCGTCAGTGCAGCCATATCAGTGCCCGTCATTGAAGAAAAAAACGTACTTATTTACAAAAAGTTTTAACAGAAACAAAGAAAAACTTGTTTTTTTTCAAAATTTTCGGTCTTTTTTTATTTGTTGCGCAAAAAATAAAAACCGCAGAGGTGATCAAATACCACCAAAAGAAAGCTCTATTTGTGGGAACAAAATGATAAAAAATTTGTTTGGGTATAGTGTAGCATGGCCGCGCAATTGTCATTCAAATTGCGACAGCACTGAAAGCTGAAAATTGGGCTGGGCGGGAAGGTGTCTAAGTGCCTGGTATTGAAGTGGTTAAAGTGAAAAAAATAAAAGTGAAATATTCCTTTAAATATCGTATCGGGGGGGTGTCTATAGTATGAACTAAAGTAAACAAGGGGGAAAGGAAGAGGGAAGCCCAATAGGTGGCCTTAAGCAGGGGTTACTCTAGGCAACAGAATAGTCATAGGATTGTTCTTAAAAATAAACTTTATTTTGAAAATACCCAATATAAAAGCTCACATAGTATTGTAGCATGTATAACTCATGGTATTAATAATGAGTCACTTACCTATAGCCTGACAGCAATCTTCCATCAGCATATTGATATATTTAGCCCATTTAGTGCAATATTTTCATACATCCAGTTATCAGCGCATGCGCTCCTATCCTTTCCCTCTCTCCACCTCTCTATTGCTTCGGACCACAGTGGACCAAAAATAATCAGTATTAACTAAGAATAACTTACATATTGTATTGTTAACCATTAGGCTAATTGGTAAGGTCCCTGCGGCACAAAGCAATAATGCCCGGACTGGGCTAGCTCCACTTTCTTTTAACATGTTAGTCTTGTTTGTCTTGTGTTTGTCCATGGCCAATTGTTATTAATACCATGAGTTATACATGCTACAATACTATGTGAGCTTTTATATTTTGTATTTTCAAAATAAAGTTTATTTTTAAGAACAATCCTATGATTATTCTGTTGCCTAGAGTAACCCCTGCTTAAGCCCACCTATTGGGCTTCCCTCTTCCTTTCCCCCTTGTTTTCTTTAATTCATTAATTATGGTTACAGCAACAGTACCTTAGCAGGTTAAGGATTGAGTACAGGCCCTAGCATTTCTTTGGGCTAGTACCGGTGGTAGCTCGCGCTACCCACTCCAATTCCCTTTCCCCTTCTCCAATACCAATATTTGTTGACAGGTGTCTATAGTATGCCTGTAAAGTGGCGTGTGTTTCCTGTGCTTAGAACAGTCCTTGCACAAAATGAAATTTTTAAAGGAATAAAAGTCATTTAAAACTGCTTGCGGCTTTAATGTAATGTCGGGCTCCGGCAATATGGATGAAAATCAGTGAGAAAAATGGCGTGGGTACCCCCCCCCCCCCAGTCCATTACCAGGCCCTTTTGGTCTTGTATGGATATTAGGGGAACCCCGCACCCAAATTAAAAAAAGAAAAGCGTTGGGCCCCCAGGCCCTATATACTCTGAACAGCAGTATACAGGCAGTGCAAACAAGACAGGGACTGTAGGTTTGTTCTTATGTAGAATCTGTTTGTAATTTGGAACAGGTACATTTTGTAAGTGTAGCTCCAGCCAAAAAATCTATTTTAAAGCTTTTTGGAAAACATAGGGAAGGGTTATCATCACCCCTGTAACATTTGTTTTGTTGTCTGGGCCCCTGTTCAGAAGATTTCACCTCACTTTCTGTCCCAATGACAGTTGCATCTTGAAAATTTGGGTTTTTTAAGGGAAACAAGGATTGGTGAAAAATCAGTGGAGGAGACACCTTTTTCCCATATTAACTCTTACAGGAGAGAATTTCCCTCCCTAGGGGTAGATTTTCAGTAACTTCCTGTTGTCTCCCTCCATTTGTAAGTAGGAGTCATTTTCTAAGTAGGGGTCATTTGTAAGTCGGATGTTTGAAAGTAGGGGCCTGCCCTATATACTCAGCAGAAAATTGGGCCTTAGGTGTTGGTGGTACCAGAACTGTGCCCTCACAGTTACTCTTTCTGGGTGCTGGAACAGGCCCTGCTGTGAGATATTATATCAAGAATTGTAATTACATGCCCCTGTTGAACAGGGTCAGAAAAATTGGGCTTTAGGCACTGGTGCTGGTGCCACAACACTGCAACCCCTCACAGATACTCTAGTTGAGTGCAGGAACAAGCCATGCTGCAAAATATTACAGCAAAAATTGTAATTACATGCCCCTGTTAAACAGGAGCAGAAAAATTGGGCTTTAGGCACTGGTGCCACAACACTGCAACCCATCACAGATACGCTAGTTGTGTACAGGAACGAGCCCTGCTGCAAAATATTACAGCAAAAATTGTAATTACACGTCCCTGTTAAACAGGGGCATAAAAATTGGGCTTTAGGCACTGGTGCTGGTGCCACAACACTGTAACCCCTCACAGATTCTGTTGTTGAGCACAGGAATGAGCCCTGCTGTGAAATATTAGATTTAAAAATTGTAATTACGTGCCCCTGTTAAACAGGGGCAGAAAAATTGGGCCTTAGGCACTGGTGCTGGTGCCCAGAACCAAAAATGTTCTTAGAAGCTATCAACATGAACATTGAGGAGGAATAGGATAGTCACTCGGCATAACAGGATAGTCAGTCAGCATCAGTCTTCAAGGGATCTCACATTCATAAAAAAATTGTTTGGTTACATCAGCATCAGGTGCTTGGTAGCTGGTGATCCAAGACTGATTCATTTTTATGAAGGTGAGCCGATCAACCGAGTCGGTGGACAGACACAATCTGTGATCGGTTACAAAGCCTCCAGTGGCACTGAATGTGCGTTCTGAAAGAACGCTGGATGCAGGACAGGCCAGTAGCTCAATTGCAAACTGTGCAAGCTTTGGCCAGTGATCCATCCTCAAAACCCAGTAACCCAGAGGATTTTCGGTTGGAAAGGTCTCCAAGTCTGATCTTGCTCCTAGGTATTCCTGCACCATGTACAACAGATGCTGGCGATGGTTGCTGGAACCCATCATACCTTTGGGCTTCGGACTAAAAAATTGTCTGAACGCATCGGTCAGACGGCCACCATCTCCACCGCTCCTTCTGACCGACCGAAGCCTCAGCAACACGTTGTCCAGGACCAGGAATTTGTACCCTCCCAGGCTCTGGAAACGTCTTGCACAAACCTTTCTGCAAGGCCTCCCGAAGATGTTTCATCCTCTGCTCCCTCTGCGACGGCTGGATAAGTTCCACGACCTTACCCTTGTAACGTGGATCAAGAAGGGTTGCCAGCCAGTAGTGATCCCTCTCCTTGATCACACAAATCCGAGGGTCCTTTTGCAGGTTTTGCAGGATAAGGGAGGCCATGCAGCGTAGGTTTGCTGAGGCATTCGATCCAGAGTCCTCTGGGTCACCAAGGACGACCTGATCCGCAGCCACCTCCTCCCAGCCACGTACAAGTCATGGGTTTCTGAGGACTGTAAATGATCCCTTGAAGACTGCTGCTGATGCTAAGTGCTAGGCTCCACCTCCATGCTGACACAAGCCTCATCCTCCTCCTCCTCCTCTTCCTGTAAGATCGATGGGCCCACAGGAATACTGTCTGGATAAAGGGGGCCTTGAGAGGTAAGGAAGTCCTCCTCTTCCTCCCTCTGTTCTGCCTCAAGTGCCCTGTCCATTATTCCACGAAGCGTGTGCTCCAACAGGTAGACAAGAGGGACAGTATCACTGATGTATGCACTGTCACTGCTCACCATCCTCGTGGCCTCCTCAAATGGTGACAGGACAGTGCATGCATCCTTGATCATGAGCCACAGGCGTGGTGAAAAAAAGCCAAGCTCCCCTAACCCTGTCCTGGTGCCATAATCGCACAGGTACTCGTTGATGGCTCTCTGCTGCATGTGCAGCCGCTGCAGCATTGCCAACGTTGAGTTCCACCTGGTGGGCATGTCACAGATGAGGCGGTTCTTGGGCAGGTTGGATTCCTTTTGAAGGTCAGCCAGCCGAGCACTGGCATTATATGACCGTCGGAAATGCCCACAGACTTTCCTGGTCTGCCTCAGGATATCCTGTAAGCCCGGGTACCTGCACATGAACCGATGCACCACCAAATTTAGGATGTGAGCCAAACAGGGCACATGGGTGAAGTGTCCCTGTCGGAGGGCGGAGAGGAGGTTGGTGCCATTGTCGCAAACCACCATCCCTGGCTGAAGCTGGCGTGGCGTCAACCACCTCTGAGCCAGCCCCTGCAGAGCTGACAGAATCTCTGCCCCAGTATGGCTCCTGTCCCCTAAGCAGACCAACTCAAGCACTGCATGGCATCTTTTTGCCTGAGTGCTTGCGTAGCCTCTAGAACACCTACGGAGCACTGCTGGGTCTGAGGACAAATCTGCACAGGAAGAGGCCATAGGGGAAGAAGATGAGGAGGGGTGGAGGAGAGAGGTGTGGCAGAATCACCACTACCAGCATTTTGGAGGCGTGGTGGCGGAACAAGCTCCAGCAATACTGCACCCTGTCCTGCATCCTTCCCAGCTGCCAGCAGGGTTACCCAGTGTGCCGTGAAAGAAAGGTAACGTCCCTGTCCATGCCTGCTGGACCATGAGTCAGTGGTAATATGCACCTTACCGCTGACCGCCCTGTCCAACGAGGCCAAGACATTGCCTTCCACATGTCAGTAGAGAGCCGGAATTGCCTTACAAGAAAAAAATTGGCGTTTGGGAACCTGCCACTGAGGCACATTCCACAAATTCTCGAAAGGGGGCAGAGTCTACCAGCTGAAAAGGCAGCAGTTGGAGTGCTAGCAATTTAGCCAAACTAGCATTCAGCCGCTGAGCATGTGGATGGCTGGGACAGAATTTCTTTTGCCGGTTTAGCAACTGGGGTAGGGAAATTTACCTGCTACAATTGGACGTTGGTGCAGCGATAGCAGATTGCCCGCAAGTACTTGGCACACCTAATTCTACACCTTCATTCCTGTCAGTGCTGGTTTCTGAGAGGACTGAAGGTATAGTGGGGTTGGAGATCCCAGCTGATGAGGAGCAAGGAGAGGTCCGCCTTGTTCTTTGGTGTAGGTCTTTTAAGTACTGTTGCCAACGGACTGCATGGGAGCTCGACATATGTCTGATCAAGCATGTGGTGCCCAAGCGGCTGCTGTTTTGGCCACGCTTGATACGCTTCAGACATATGTTGCAAACAGCAACAGTGCGATCTGCTGCACATGTCTCAAAAAAGGCCCACACCAAAGAACTTTTGGAAAAACATGCAGAGTCAGCAGCGCCTTGCACATGCAGAGCTCTGCGGGGTGATGCAGTCAGTTGGCTGCCCTTAAGCTGGCCCCTGGAGGGCATCCTGCCTCGTTGGAGATGTGCCTCCTCTCTTCTGTCAGGCACCCACACAGAGTCAGTGACCTCATCATCCCCTTCCTCCTCGCCACTGGAGCAAACCTGGCAGTATGCTGCAGCTAGGGGAACATGACTGCCAGTTTCTTGTCCTTCTTGGGCACCCCCTCTTCTCTCTGGGCTCATGTTACTGCATTCATCCTTCATCCTCAACCTGGGTATCATCATCAGAGCCTTCAAAACGCTGCACATCCTCCTGCAGTATGTTCCCTACACTGTGGTCGAACAGTTCGGAGGACTCCTCAGGGCATAATGGTGGGGCTAGGGAAGGAGTGACTGATGACATTGAGCCGATGGAAGAGGTCGCTTTGGCAGCTGCATTAGCAAACAAAGTACCCTGAGCCTGGGTGACAGAGGATGAGCACGATAAGGATGGCTTGGTCATCCACTCTACCAACTCTTCTGCATGTTGTGGCTCTACACGGCAATCTGCCGAAAAAAGGGCCAGTGTGCCCCACAGCCACGTGCTGAGGATGCACCATGTCCACGACCAGCACTGTTTGCTGTAGACACAGAGCCTGCTTGCCCTCTTTTAGTGGCCTGTGAGCATCTGCCTCTCCTTGGTGGCCTTCCAGACATACTGTATAATTAGATTAGCAAAACAACACCTGAAGTTTACTAAAAACAGTACACCAGGAATGGCCTACAGTAAGGTATAGGCTTGGCTGGACTACAATGCAGTCGATATATATTTTATGAACTGCAGCTCAGTGAGTCACCTGCCTGGCTGTAAGTGTCTTTGAACACGCACTCAGGCAATGGCTTAGTCAGGTATAGGCTTGGCTAGACTATATATATACAAGCCTGTATATATATTTATTAAATGAACTGCAGCTCAGTGAGTCACCTGCCTTGCTTAAAGTGTCTTTGGACACGCGCTCAAGGAATGGTCTACAGTCAAGTATAGGCTTGGCTGGAATACAATGCAGTGGATATATATTTTATGAATTGCAACTCAGTGAGTCACCTGCCTGGCTGAAAGTGTCTTTGAACATGCACTCAGGCAATGGCCTAGTCAGGTATAGGCTTGGCTAGGCTATATATATACAAGCCTGTATATATATTTATTAAATGAACTGCAGCTCAGTGAGTCACCTGCTTGGCTGAAAGTGTCTGTGAACACGCACTCAGGCAATGGCCTAGTCAGGTATAGGCTTGGCTAGACTATATATATACAAGCCTGTATATATATTTATTAAATGAACTGCAGCTCAGTGAGTCACCTGCTTGGCTCAAAATGTCTGTGAACACGCACTCAGGCAATGGCCTAGTCAGGTATAGGCTTGGCTAGACTATATATATATATACAAGCTTGTATATATATATTTATTAAATGAACTGCAGCTCAGTGAGTCACCTGCCTGGCTGAAAGTGTCTTTGAACACGCACTCAAGGAATTACCTACAGTCAGGTATAGGCTTGGCTGGAATACAATGCAGTGGTTATATAGATTTTATGAACTGCAGCTCAGTGAGTCACCTGCCTGGCTGAAAGCGTCTTTGAACACGCACTCAGGCAATGGCCTAGTCAGGTACAGGCTTGGCTAGACTATATATATACAAGCCTGTATATATATTTATTAAATTAACTGCAGCTCAGTGAGTCAACTGCCTGGCTGAAGGTGTCTTTGAACACGCACTCAAGGAATGGCCTACAGTCAGGTAAAGGGCTTGGCTGGCATACAATGCAGTGGATATATATTTTATGAACTGCAGCTCAGTGAGCCATCTGCCTGGCTGAAAGTGTCTTTGAACACGCATTCAGGCAATGGCCTAGTCAGGTATAGGCTTGGCTAGACTATATATATACAAGCCTGTATATATATATATATATTAAATGAACTGCAGCTCAGTGAGTCACCTGCCTGGCTGAAAGTGTCTTTGAACACGCACTCAGGCAATGGCCTAGTCAGTAGGGATGAGCCGAACACCCCCCTGTTCGGTTCCCTCCAGAACATGCGAACAGGCAAAAAATTTGTTCGAACAAAATGAATAATCAAAAGTGCTAATTTTAAAGGCTTATATGCAAGTTATTGTCATAAAAAGTGTTTGGGGACCTGGGTCCTGCCCCAGGGGACATGGATCAATGCAAAAAAAAGTTTTAAAAACTGCAGTTTTTTTGGGAGCAGTGATTTAAATAATGCTTAAAGTGAAACGATAAAAGTGTAATATTCCTTTAAATTTTGTACCTGGGGGGTGTCTATAGTATGCCTATAAAGGGGCGCATGTTTCCCGTGTTTAGAACAGTCTGACAGCATAATGACATTTCAAAGGGAAAAAGTCAAATAAAACTACTCGCGGCTATTAATGAATTGTCGGTCCGACAATACACATAAAAGTTCATTGATAAAAATGGCATGGGATTTCCCCACAGGGGAACCCCGAACCAAAATTTAAAAAAAAATGGCATGGGGGTCCCCCTAAATTCCATACCAGGCCCTTCAGGTCTGGTATGGATATTAAGGGGAACCCCGCACCAACATTTTAAAAAAAATGGCGTGTGGGGTCCCCCTCAAAATCCATACCAGACCCTTCAGATCTGGTATGGATTTTAAGGGGAACCCCGCGCCAATTTTTTTTTAAAAAAATGGCGTGGGGTCCCCCCAAAAATCCATACCAGACGCTTATCCGAGCACGCAACCTGTCAGGCCGCAGGAAAAGAGGGGGAACGAGAGAGCGCCCCCCCTGAACCGTACCAGGCCACATGCCCTCAACATTGGGAGGGTGCTTTGGGGTCCTCATCCCCACAACCCTTGCCCGGTGGTTGTGGGGGTCTGCGGGCGGGGGGCTTATCGGAATACGGAAGCCCCCTTTAAAAAGGGAACCCCCAGATCCCGGACCCCCCTGTGTGAAATGGTAAGGGGGTACAAAAGTACCCTTACCATTTCACAAAAAAAGTGTCAAAAATGTTAAAAATGACAAGAGACAGTTTTTGGCAATTCCTTTATTTAAAGTCTTCTTCTTTTCCATCTTCTTTCTTCTATCTTCTTTCTGACTCCACCCCCTCTGACGTCACGGGGAATGCCACAGGGAAGTCCCCATCAAGTCCCTGTGCGTCAGAGGGGGGCGGGGTCACCAGGTGGCCCCGCTCTCCGTTATTTAGGAAGTGTCAGAAGACGAGAAGCGTCACACAGCGGGAGCCTCCCATCATGGATGCGGAGCGGCCCGAGAACGAAAAAGGGAAGAAGACGCAGCGGAGGAAGATGCAGGACGAGAACACTGGGGCAAGAAGCAGAGGATCGGAGGAAGAACCAGAGGAAGAAGAAGATGGAAGAAGAAACCGAAGGAAGATAGAAGAAAGAAGATAGAAGAAAGAAGATGGAAAAGAAGAAGACTTTAAATAAAGGAATTGTCAAAAACTGTCTCTTGTCATTTTTAACACTTTTTTTGTGAAATGGTTGGGGTACTTTTGTATATCCCCTTACCATTTTACACAGGAGGGCCGGGATCTGGGGGTCCCCTTGTTAAAGGGGGCCTCCAGATTCTGATAAGCCCCCCGCCCACAGACCCCCACAACCACCGGGCAAGGGTTGTGGGGATGAGGCCCTTGTCCCCATCAACATGGGGACAAGGTGCTTTGGAGGGTCCCCAAAGCACTCTTCCAATGTTGAGGGCATGTGGCCTGGTACGGTTCAGGAGGGGGGGCACTCTCTCGTCCCCACTCTTTTCCTGTGGCCTGCCAGGTTGCGTGCTCGGTTAAGGGTCTGGTATGAATTTTTGGGGGGACCCCACGCCATTTTTTTTTAAATTTTGGTGCGGGGTTCCTCTTAAAATCCATACCAAACCTGAAGGGTCTGGTATGGATTTTGAGGGGGGCCCCACGCCATTTTTTAAAAAAATTTTGGTTCGGGGTTCCCCTGTGGGGAAATCTAATGCCGTTTTTATCAATGAACTTTTATGTGTATTGTCGGACCGACAATTCATTAATAGCCGCGAGTAGTTTTAAATTACTTTTTTTCCTTTGAAATGTCATTTTGCTGTCAGACTGTTCTAAACACGGGAAACATGCGCCCCTTTACAGGCATACTATAGACACCCCCCAGGTACGAAATTTAAAGGAATATTACACTTTTATTGTTTCACTTTAAGCATTTTTAAAATCACTGCTCCCCAAAAAACGGCCATTTTTAAAACTTTTTTTTGCATTGTTCCATGTCCCCTGGAGCAGGACCCAGGTCCCCAAACACTTTTTATGACAATACCATGCATATAAGCCTTTAAAATTAGCACTTTTGATTTCTCCCATAGACTTTCAAAGGGTGCTCAACGGCTTTCAAATTTGCCGCGAACACCCCAAATTGTTCGCTGTTCGGCGAACTGGTGAACAGCCGATGTTCGAGTCGAAAATGGGGTTCGACTCGAACTCGAAGCTCATAAGCTCATCCCTACTAGTCAGGTATAGGCTTGGCTAGACTATATATATTACAAGCCTGTATATATATATATATATATATATATATATATATATATATATATACATACACAGTGGGGCAAAAAAGTATTTAGTCAGCCACCAATTGTGCAAGTTCTCCCACTTAAAAAGATGAGAGAGGCCTGCAATTGTCATCATAGGTATACCTCAACTATTAGAGACAAAATGTGGAAACAAATCCAGACAATCACATTGTCTGATTTTTGAAAGAATATATTTGCAAATTATGGTGGAAAAATAAGCATTTGGTCACCTACAAACAAGCAAGATTTCTGGCTCTCACAGACCTGTATCTTCTTTTTTAACCACTTGCCGACCGCCTAACGCAGATATACTGCGGCAGAATGGCACGGGCAGGCAGAATCACGTACCCATACGTGATCTGCCTCCCGCGGGCGGGGGGTCCGATCGCCCCCCCCCCGGTGCCAGCGGCGGTCGGCATTTCTCTGGGAGCGTTCAGAGGCGAGGGGGAGGCCATCCGATCGTGGCCCCCCCTCGCGATCGCTCCCAGCCAATGAGAAACATCCTCTGCCTCTGTATTGTACACAGAAGCAGAGGATGTGATGTCATCTCTCCTCGGCTCGGCAGTCTCCGTTCCGGCGCCGAGGAGAGAAGACATGTGAGTGTACAACACACACACACACAGTAGAACATGGCAGGCACACTTTACACCCCTGACCCCCCCCCCCGATCGCCCCCCGATCACCCCCCAATCACCCCTCCCCCCTCTCTGTCACACTGACACCAAGCAGTATATATTTTTTTTTTCTGATTACTGCATGGTGTCAGTTTGTGACAGTTAGAAGTGTTAGGGCAGTGAGTATTAGCCCCCTGTAGGTCTAGGATACCCCCCTAACCCCCCCTAATAAATTTTTAACCCCTTGATCACCCCCTGTCACCAGTGTCGCTAAGCGATCATTTTTCTGATCGCTGTATTTGTGTCACTGGTGACGCTAGTTAGGGAGGTAAATATTTAGGTTCGCCGTCAGCGTTTTATAGCGACAGGGACCCCCATATACTATCTAATAAATGTTTTAACCCCTTGATTGCCCCCTAGTTAACCCTTTCACCACTGATCACCGTATAACCGTTACGGTTGACGCTGGTTAGTTCGTTTATTTTTTATAGTGTCAGGGCACCCGCCGTTTATTACCGAATAAAGGTTTAGCCCCCTGATCGCCCGGCGGTGACATGCGTCGCCCCAGGCAGCGTCAGATTAGCGCCAGTATCGCTAACACCCACGCACGCAGCATACGCCTCCCTTAGTGGTATAGTATCTGAACGGATCAATATCTGACCCGATCAGATCTATACTAGCGTCCCCAGCAGTTTAGGGTTCCCAAAAACGCAGTGTTAGCGGGATCAGCCCAGATACCTGCTAGCACCTGCGTTTTTCCCCTCCGCACAGCCCAGCCCACCCAAGTGCAGTATCGATCGATCACTGTCACTTACAGAACACTAAACGCATAACTGCAGCGTTCGCAGAGTCAGGCCTGATCCCTGCGATCGCTAACAGTTTTTTTGGTAGCGTTTTGGTGAACTGGCAAGCACCAGCGGCCTAGTACACCCCGGTCGTGGTCAAACCAGCACTGCAGTAACACTTGGTGACGTGGCGAGTCCCATAAGTGCAGTTCAAGCTGGTGAGGTGGCAAGCACAAGTAGTGTCCCGCTGCCACCAAGAAGAAGACAAACAGGCCCGTCGTGCCCATAATGCCCTTCCTGCTGCATTTGCCAATCCTAATTGGGAACCCACCGCTTCTGCAGCGCCTGTACTTCCCCCATTCACATCCCCAACCAAATGCAGTCGGCTGCATGAGAGGCATTTTCTTTATGTCCTCCCGAGTACCCCTACCCAACGAACCCCCCCCCCAAAATATGTCGTGTCTGCAGCAAGCGTGGATATAGACGTGACACCCGCTATTATTGTCCCTCCTGTCCTGACAATCCTGGTCTTTGCATTGGTGAATGTTTTGAACGCTACCATTCACTAGTTGAGTATTAGCGTAGGGTACAGCATTGCACAGACTAGGCGCACTTTCACAGGGTCTCCCAAGATGCCATCGCATTTTGAGAGACCCGAACCTGGAACCGGTTTCCGTTATAAAAGTTAGTTACAAAAAAAAGTGTAAAAAAACAAAAAAAAACAAAACACATACAAAAATATAAAAAAAAAAAAATAGTTGTCGTTTTATTGTTCTCTCTCTCTATATTCTCTCTCTATTGTTCTGCTCTTTTTTACTGTATTCTATTCTGCAATGTTTTATTGTTATTATGTTTTATCATGTTTGCTTTTCAGGTATGCAATTTTTTATACTTTACCGTTTACTGTGCTTTATTGTTTACCATTTTTTTGTCTTCAGGTACGCAATTCACAACTTTGAATGGTTATACCAGAATGATGCCTGCAGGTTTAGGTATCATCTTGGTATCATTCTTCTCAGCCAGCGGTCGGCTTTCATGTAAAAGCAATCCTAGCGGCTAATTAGCCTCTAGACTGCTTTTACAAGCAGTGGGAGGGAATGCCCCCCCCACACCGTCTTCCGTGTTTTTCTCTGGCTCTCCTGTCTCAACAGGGAACCTGAGAATGCAGCCGGTGATTCAGCCAGCTGACCATAGAGCTGATCAGAGACCAGAGTGGCTCCAAACATCTCTATGGCCTAAGAAACCGGAAGCTATGACTTAGATTTCGCCGGATGTAAACAGCGCCATTGGGAAAGCATTTTATCACACCGATCTTGGTGTGGTCAGATGCTTTGAGGGCAGAGGAGAAATCTAGGGTCTAATAGACCCCAATTTTTTCAAAAAAGAGTACCTGTCACTACCTATTGCTATGATAGGGGATATTTACATTCCCTGAGATAACAATAAAAATGATTTAAACAAAATATGAAAGGAACAGTTTAAAAATAAGATAAAAAAGCAAAAAAATAGTAAAGTAAAAAAAAAAAAAAAGCACCCCTGTCCCCCCTGCTCTTGCGCTAAGGCGAACGCAAGCGTTGGTCTGGCGTCAAATGTAAACAGCAATTGCACCATGCATGTGAGGTATCACCGCGAAGGTCAGATCGAGGGCAGTAATTTTAGCAGTAGACCTCCTCTGTAAATCTAAAGTGGTAACCTGTAAAGGCTTTTAAAGGCTTTTAAAAATGTATTTAGTTTGTTGCCACTGCACGTTTGTGCGCAATTTTAAAGCATGTCATGTTTGGTATCCATGTACTCGGCCTAAGATCATCTTTTTTATTTCATCAAACATTTGGGCAATATAGTGTGTTTTAGTGCATTAAAATTTAAAAAAGTGTTTTTTCCCCAAAAAATGCGTTTGAAAAATCGCTGCGCAAATAATGTGTGAAAGAAAAAATGAAACACCCACCATTTTAATCTGTAGGGCATTTGCTTTAAAAAAATATATAATGTCTGGGGGTTCAAAGTAATTTTCTTGCAAAAAAAATAAATTTTTCATGTAATCAAAAAGTGTCAGAAAGGGCTTTGTCTTCAAGTGGTTAGAAGAGTGGGTGATGTGTGACATAAGCTTCTAAATGTTGTGCATAATATGCCAGGACAGTTCAAAACCCCCCCAAATGACCCCATTTTGGAAAGTAGACACCCCAAGCTATTTGCTGAGAGGCATGTCGAGTCCATGGAATATTTTATATTGTGACACAAGTTGCGGGAAAGAGACAATTTTTTTTTTTTTTTTGCACAAAGTTGTCACTAAATGATATATTGCTGAAACATGCCATGGGAATATGTGAAATTACACCCCAAAATACATTCTGCTGCTTCTCCTGATTAGGGGGATACCACATGTGTGAGACTTTTTGGGAGCCTAGCCGCGTACGGGACCCTGAAAACCAGGCACCGCCTTCAGGCTTTCTAAGGCCGTAAATTTTTGATTTCACTCTTCACTGCCTATCACAGTTTCGGAGGCCATGGAATGCCCAGGTGGCAAAACCCCCCAAATGACCCCATTTTGGAAAGTAGACATCCCAAGCTATTTGCTGAGAGGTATAGTGAGTATTTTGCAGACCTCACTTTTTGTCACAAAGTTTTGAAAATTGAAAAAAGAAAAAAATAAATTTTTCTTGTCTTTCTTTATTTTCAAAAACAAATGAGAGCTGCAAAATACTCACCATGCCTCTCAGCAAATAGCTTGGGGTGTCTACTTTCCAAAATGGGGTCATTTGGGGGGGGGTTTGTGCCACCTGGGCATTCCATGGCCTCCGAAACTGTGATAGGCAGTGAAGAGTGAACTCAAAAATTTACACCCTTAGAAATCCTGAAGGCGGTGATTGGTTTTCGGGGCCCCGTACGCAGCTAGGCTCCCAAAAAGTCCCACACATGTGGTATCCCTGTACTCAGGAGAAGTAGCTAAATGTATTTTGGGGTGCAATTCCACATATGCCCATGGCCTGTGTGAGCAATATATCATTTAGTGACAACTTTGTGCAAAAAAAAAAAAATTGTCACTTTCCCGCAACTTGTGTCAAAATATAAAACATTCCATGGACTCAACATGCCTCAAAGCAAATAGCTTGGGGTGTCTACTTTCCAAAATGGGGTCATTTGGGGGGGTTTTATGCCATCTGGGCATTTTATGGCCTTCAAAACTGTGATAGGTAGTGAGGAGTAAAACCAAAAATGTACGCCCTTAGAAATCCTGAAGGCAGTGATTGGTTTTCGGGGCCCCATACGCGGTTAGGCTCCCAAAAAGTCCCACACATGTGGTATCCCCATACTCAGGAGAAGCAGCTAAATGTATTTTGGGGTGCAATTCCACATATGCCCATGGCCTGTGTGAGCAATATATCATTTAGTGACAACTTTTTGTAAATTTTTTTTTTTTTGTCATTATTCAATCACTTGGGACAAAAAAAATGAATATTCAATGGGCTCAACATGCCTCTTAGCAATTTCCTTGGGGTGTCTACTTTCCAAAATGGGGTCATTTGTGGGGGTTTTGTACTGCCCTGCCATTTTAGCACCTCAAGAAACGACATAGGCAGTCATAAATTAAAGGCTGTGTAAATTCCAGAAAATGTACCCTAGTTTGTAGGCGCTATAACTTTTGCGCAAACCAATAAATATACACTTATTGACATTTTTTTTACCAAAGACATGTGGCCGAATACATTTTGGCCTAAATGTATGACTAAAATTGAGTTTATTGGATTTTTTTTAGAACAAAAAGTAGAAAATATCATTTGTTTTCAAAATTTTCGGTCTTTTTCCGTGTATAGCGCAAAAAATGAAAACGGCAGAGGTGATCAAATACCATCAAAAGAAAGCTCTATTTGTGGGAAGAAAAGGACGCAAATTTTGTTTGGGTACAGCATTGCATGACCGCGCAATTAGCAGTTAAAGCGACGCAGTGCCAAATTGTAAAAAGTGCTCTGGTCAGGAAGGGGGTAAATCCTTCCGGGGCTGAAGTGGTTAAGAGGCTCCTCTGTCCTCCACTCATTACCTGTATTAATGGCACCTGTTTGAACTTGTTATCAGTATAAAAGACATCTGTCCACAACCTCAAACAGTCACACTCCAAACTCCACTATGGTGAAGACCAAAGAGCTGTCGAAGGACACCAGAAACAAAATTGTAGACCTGCACCAGACTGGAAAGACTGAATCTGCAATAGGCAAGCAGCTTGGTGTGAAGAAATCAGCTGTGGGACTAATAATTAGAAAATGGAAGACATACAAGACCACTGATAATCTCCCTCGATCTGGGGCTCCACCCAAGATCTCACCCCGTGGGGTCAAAATGATCACAAGAACGGTGAGCAAAAATGCCAGAACCACACGGGGGGACCTAGTGAATGACCTGCAGAGAGCTGGGACCAACGTAACAAAGGCTACCATCAGTAACACACTACGCCGCCAGGGACTCAGATCCTGCAGTGCCAGACGCGTCCCCCTGCTTAAGCCAGTACATGTCTGAGGTTTGCTAGAGAGCATTTGGATGATCCAGAAGAGGATTGGGAGAATGCATATGGTCAGATGAAACCAAAGTAGAACTGTTTGGTAGAAACACAACTCGTCGTGTTTGGAGGAGAGAGAATGCTGATTTGCAACCAAAGAACACCATACCTACTGTGAAGCATGGGGGTGGCAAAATCATGCTTTGGGGCTGTTTCTCTGCAAAGGGAAAAGGACGACTGATCTGTGTACATGAAAGAATGAATGGGGCCATGTATCGTGAAATTTTGAGTGCAAACCTCCTCCTATCAGCAAGGGCATTGAAGATGAAACGTGGCTGGGTCTTTCAGCATGACAATGATCCCAAACACACCGCCAGGGCAACAAAGGAGTGGCTTCGTAAGAAGCATTTCAAGGTCCTGGAGTGGCCTAGCTAGTCTCCAGATCTCAACCCCATAGAAAACCTTTGGAGGGAGTTGAAAGTCTGTGTTGCCCAGTGACAGCCCCAAAACATCACTGCTCTAGAGGAGATCTGCATGGAGGAATGGGCCAACATACCAGCAACAGTGTGTGACAACCTTGTGAAGACTTACAGAAAACGTTTGACCTCTGTCATTGCCAACAAAGGATATATAACAAAGTATTGAGATGAACTTTTGATATTGACAAAATACTTATTTTCCACCATAATTTGCAAATAAATTCTTTCAAAAATCAGACAATGTGATTGTCTGGATTTGTTTCCGCATTTTGTCTCTCATAGTTGAGGTATATATATATATATATATATATATATATATATATATATATATATATATATATATATATATATATATATATTACATGAACTGCAGCTCAGTGAGTCACCTGCCTGGCTGAAGTATATTAGAAACAATACACCAGGAACGGTCTGCAGTGAGATGAAGCTAAACTGTATACAGTGTGTATGTATGTATATATATATATATATATATATATACAATGCCGGGATGTGTATATATATATATATATATATATATACTAAATACACTGCAGCTAACTGTCTTGCCTGCCTGCCTGAAGTATATTAGCAACAGTACACCAGGAACAGTCTGCAGTGAGATCTAGCTAAACTGTATACAGTGTATATATATATATATATATATATATATATATATATATATATATATATATATACAAAACCGGGATGCATATATATACTAAATACACTGCAGCTATCTAACTGTCTCGCCTGCCTGCCTGAAGTATATTAGCAACAGAACACCAGGAATTGCCTGCCTGCTCAAACTAAATGAAATGACACTCTCTCTGTCTCTCTCTGAACAAACACCACCAACACACTACACAAGGCCGACGTGCGGGCGGCCTTATATAGTCTGGGGCGTGTACTTAACCCTCTGAGCCATAATTGGCCACAGGCACCCTGCCTGTGGCCAATTATGGCTCTCTTCGCTGACGGCATTGTGATTGGCCAAAGCATGCGGGTCATAGTGCATGCTTGGCCAATCATCAGCCAGCAATGCACTGCGATGACGCAGTGCATTATGGGCCGTGACGCGCTGCTCGAATTTGGCGCGAACGGCCCATAATGTTCGAAATTCGGCGAACAAGCGAACGGCTGATGTTAGAGTCAAACTCATGTTAGACTCAAACAGACAGCCCATCCCTAATTGAAGCCTATATTGGGATAAGATTAGGAGAGTTTAGCCTATTAGTGTTTTAGTCTTGTGTTTTGTCTTTCAGCAAATATGAAACAATTCAAAGACCCTGAATTCATGGGCCAGTTCATAGCCAGATACCGGGATATGAGAAATTTGTGGGAGGTTAAAAACCCCTTATATCGCAATAAACCAGCTAGGAAGGCATCGCTGGAGAAACTGCTGTAATTTGTGAAGACGCAGGTCCCTGACACAGACATCGAGTTTGTGGAGAAGAAAATTGGTATCTTGAGAAGCACATATAGGAAGGAGCTTAATAAGGTCCAGGCTTCCATGAAATCAGGAGCTGCAGCAGAGAATGTGTATGTACCCAGTCTGTGGTACTACAAGAGGATGCAGTTTCTGGAAGAACAGATGGAAGCCAGTGAATCACTTTCTACACTTCCATCCAGCCTTCCCTCAACCCCGGCTGAGGCTTCCGAGGACCAACCTGGGCCTTCTATCCTGGAAGAAGTTGAGGAGCCCAGCTGGAGCCAGTTATAGTATTTTTTAAAATATTTATTGTCCAAAAATGATTGTTGTCAACTAGATGTTATTATTGCTAACAAATTAATGATTTAACAAAAAGTGTTTGACATATCAATAGACAGTAGGGGCCAAAAATGAGTGTGACAAGAATGAAACATGCTGGGGTCAGAATGATAGTCTTTTCTATTTATTAACATTCAATTTGCAACAGTCATGAGCTGAAAATTTTGTGTGATTGATGAACCAAAAACTAAAACTATGTCCCTTTTTCATACACAGGTAGACCTCAGCCAGGACAAGGCTCTGGAATGTGGCAGCCAGGAGGAGGCGGGGGTAAGTGTCAGCCAGGAGGAAGCGGGGGTAAGTGTCAGCCAGGAGGTGGCCAGGCCCAGTAGTCTCACCCAATCCCAGGTGCCTCCCCTCCGCCTTACAACAAATAGGGCCAGGAAGGGGAGTAACGTGGAAGAGGCAGCACTGGGCCTCATTAAGGTTGCTAATGCAGCCCTGAAAAGCCCCCCCGACGCTGAAGAGGCCCACGGCTGCTATGTAGCTGCTAAATTGCAGCAAATGGAGGAGGGCCAATGCTTCAGGTGTGATAAATTTATTTTTGAGGCCATTCAGAAGGGGTTGAGTAGCCAAATAAGTGATAACATGCACTTATGTGTGCTAGCCCATCCTCCTCCTCCTCCTGCCACAAGTTCACCTCCAGAGCCACAGCCTCCAAGGAAGGCTGCAGGGAAGGCTGCAGGGAAGCCGTGGAGAGAAGGCTGCAGGGAAGACAAGAAAGTGATGGCCTGGGTTCAGGCTGGTCTGACAGAAGACCCAGGCTGTTGTAGTACCACAGCCTGGAGACATATATGTCATCTGCTGCTGTTAATGATCTCGGGGAGTCCAGGACCAGATTGTGCTCCCCATTATATGGACTTCTCAAGCTACCAATTTTATTTTCAAAATTGTTGATGTGTGCCTTGGGGTATAAAGGCTTCGCAAATTCCAGCATTTTCTCCAGCGTTGCCTTTCTCTTTATTTTGTTATCAGTCAGAATAAATGGAGATTTTTTTTTCTGAAAATACTTGCCTATGTGTTTTTCTTCAAATAGGACAGTTTGTGAGTAGGCAGGTACATTTCAAAAATAAAATTTCAAATTAACAAGCAAAACCAACCTCCTTGAGCTTTAAAAATACAAGATAATAATGTTGTTGTATCACCTTGACACACACAAAAAAAAAATATTATGGAAATGACTAGAAAATAATTTCAAAATATTCCAAAAAAAAGGAGTTCTTGATTAAAAAAAAATGAATGTGACAATAAAAAATAATTCCAGACATTATTATGGAGATCCGGCTTTAACCACTTCAGCCCCGGAAGAATTTACCCCCTTCCTGACCAGAGCACTTTTTACAATTTGGCACTTCGTCGCTTTAACTGCTAATTGCGCGGTCATGCAATGCAATGCTGTACCCAAACAAAATTTGCGTCCTTTTCTTCCCACAAATAGAGCTTTCTTTTGATGGTATTTGATCACCTCTGCCGTTTTTATTTTTTGCGCTATAAACAGAAAAAGACCGAAAATTTTGAAAAAAAATGATATTTTCTACTTTTTGTTATAAAAAAAATCCAATAAACTCAATTTTAGTCATACATTTAGGCCAAAATGTATTCGGCCACATGTCTTTGGTAAAAAAAATGTCAATAAGCGTATATTTATTGGTTTGCGCAAAAGGGCATAAATTTCTGATTTCACTCCTCACTACCTATCACAGTTTTGAAGGCCATAAAATGCCAAGATGTCACAAACCCCCCCCAAATGACCCCATTTTGGAAAGTAGACACCCCAAGCTATTTGCTGAGAGGCATGTTGAGTCCATGGAATATTTTATTTTTTGACACAATTTGCGGGAATGTGACAATTTTTTTTTTTTTGCACAAAGTTGTCACTAAATGATATATTGCTCACACAGGCCATGGGCATATGTGGAATTGCACCCCAAAATACATTTAGCTGCTTCTCCTGAGTACGGGGATACCACATGTGTGGGGCTTTTTGGGAGCCTAGCTGCGTACGGGGCCCCGAAAACCAAGCACCGCCTTCAGGATTTCTAAGGGCATAAATTTTTGATTTCACTTCTCACTACCTATCACAGTTTTGAAGGCCATAAAATGCCAAGATGGCACAAAACCCCCCCAAATGACCCCATTTTGGAAAGTAGACACCCCAAGCTATTTGCTGAGAGGCATGTTGAGTCCATGGAATATTTTATATTTTGACACAAGTTGCGGGAAAGTGACAATTTTTTTTTTTTTTTCACAAAGTTGTCACTAAATGATATATTGCTCAAACATGCCATGGGCATATGTGGAATTACACCCCAAAATACATTCTGCTGCTTCTCCTGAGTACGGGGATACCACATGTGTGGGACTTTTTGGGAGCCTAGCCGCGTACGGGGCCCCGAAAACCAAGCACCGCCTTCAGGATTTCTAAGGGCATAAATTTTTGATTTCATTCCTCATTACCTATCACAGTTTTGAAGGCCATAAAATGCCAAGATGGCACAAACCCCCCCAAATGACCCCATTTTGGAAAGTAGACACCCCAAGCTATTTGCTGAGAGGCATGTTGAGTCCATGGAATATTTTATTTTTTGACACAAGTTGCGGGAAAGTGACAATTTTTTTTTTTTTGCACAAAGTTGGCACTAAATTATATATTGCTCACACAGGCCATGGGCATATGTAGAATTGCACCCCAAAATACATTCTGCTGATTCTCCTGAGTACGGGGATACCACATGTGTGGGACTTTTTGGGAGCCTAGCCGCGTATGGGGCCCCGAAAACCAAGCACCGCCTTCAGGATTTCTAAGGGCGGAAAGTTGTGATTTCACTCCTCACTACCTATCACAGTTTTGAAGGCCATAAAATGCCCAGATGCCACAACCCCCCCCCAAATGACCCCATTTTGGAAAGTAGACACCCCAAGCTATTTGCTGAGAGGCATGTTGAGTCCATGGAATATTTTATATTTTGACACAAGTTGCGGGAACGTGATAATTTTTTATTTTTTTTTGCACAAAGTTGTCACAAAATGATATATTTCTCAAACATGCCATGGGCATATGTGGAATTACACCCCAAAATACATTCTGCTGCTTCTCCTGAGTACAGGGATACCACATGAGTGGCACTTTTTGGAAGCCTAGCTTCATACGGGGCCCCAAAATCCAATCACCGCCTTCAGGATTTCTAAGAGCGTTAATTTTTGATTTCACTCCTCACTACCGATCACAGTTTCGAAGGCCATAAAATGCCAAGATTGCACAAAACCCCCCAAAATGACCCCATTTTGGAAAGTAGACACCCCAAGCTATTTGCTGAGAGGCATGGTGAGTATTTTGCAGCTCTCATTTGTTTTTGAAAATGAAGAAAGACAAGAAAAACGTATTCTTTTTTTCTTTTTTCAATTTTCAAAAGTTTGTGACAAAAAGTGAGGTCTGCAAAATACTCACTATACCTCTCAGCAAATAGCTTTGGGTGTCTATTTTCCAAAATGGGGTCATTTGGGGGTGGTTTGTGCCATCTGCGCATTCCACGGCCTCCGAAACTGTGATAGGCAGTGAAGACTGAAATCAAAAATTTACGCCCTTAGAAAGCCTGAAGGCGGTGCTTGGTTTTCGGGGTCCCGTACGTGGCTAGGCTCCCAAAAAGTCTCACACATGTGGTATCTCCGTACTCAGGAGAAGCAACAGAAAGTATTTTGGGGTGTAATTTCACATATTTCCATGGCATGTTTGAGCAATATATCATTTAGTGCCAACTTTGTGCAAAAAAAAAAAAATTGTCTTTTTCCCGCAACTTGTGTCACAATATAAAATATTCCATGGACTCGACATGCCTCTCAGCAAATAGCTTGGGGTGTCTACTTTCCAAAATGGGGTCATTTGGGGGGGTTTTGAACTGTCCTGGCATTTTATGCACAACATTTAGAAGCTTATGTCACACATCACCCACTCTTCTAACCACTTGAAGACAAAGCCCTTTCTGACACTTTTTGTTTACATGAAAAAATTATTTTTTTTTGCAAGAAAATTACTTTGAACCCCCAAACATTATATATTTTTTTAAAGCAAATGCCCTACAGATTAAAATGGTGGGTGTTTCATTTTTTTTTTCACACAGTAGTTGCGCAGCGATTTTTCAAACGCATTTTTTGGGGAAAAAACACACTTTTTTAAATTTTAATGCACTAAAACACACTATATTCCCCAAATGTTTGATGAAATAAAAAAGATGATCTTAGGCCGAGTACATGGATACCAAACATGACCACTTTAGATTTACAGAGGAGGTCTACTGCTAAAATTACTGCCCTCGATCTGACCTTCGCGGTGATACCTCACATGCATGGTGCAATTGCTGTTTACATTTGACGCCAGACCGACGCTTGCGTTCACCTTTGTGCGAGAGCAGGGGGGTTTTTTTTTCTTTATTATTTTTTTGCTTTTTTATCTTATTTTTAAACTGTTCCTTTCATTTTTATTTTTTTTTATAATTTTTATTGTTATCTCAGGGAATGAAAATATCCCCTATGATAGCAATAGGTAGTGACAGGTACTCTTTTTTGAAAAAAATTGGGGTCTATTAGACCCTAGATCTCTCCTCTGCCCTCAAAGCATCTGACCACACCAAGATCGGTGTGATAAAATGCTTTCCCAATTTCCCAATGGCGCTGTTTACATCCGGCGAAATCTAAGTCATGAAATGCTCGTAGCTTCCGGTTTCTTAGGCCATAGAGATGTTTGGAGCCATTCTGGTCTCTGATTAGCTCTATGGTCAGCTGGCTGAATCACCGGCTGCATTCTCAGGTTCCCTGTTGGGACAGGAGAGCCAGAGAAAAACATAGAAGACGGTGGGGGTGGGGGGGGCATTCCCTCCCACTGCTTGTAAAAGCAGTCTAGAGGCTAATTAGCCGCTAGGATTGCTTTTACATGAAAGCCGACCGCTGGCTGAAAAGAATGATACCAAGATGATACCTAAACCTGCAGGCATCATTCTGGTATAACCACTCAAAGTCCAGCAACATACCAGTACGTTGCTGGTCCTTGTTGGGCATACATTGTAAACTTTTTTTTCATGCAGCCTGTGGGCTGAACGAAAAAAAAATATTGATCGGTGGGTATGCCCACCATTAGAATACCTCCCTTCATCCACCCACTTCTAATGATGGGCATACATGCACCGTTTATATATGCCGAAGCATGGGGGCATCCTCCCGCAAAAGGCAGGAGCAAATTGCTCCTCCACCCACTGCTGCCCCCACGCTTCGGCATATATGCTGAAGTATGTAACTGTGGTGGTGAAATCACCTCCGACAGCGCTGGAGTCGCGGCTTTATGTATCGTGGGAGCAAACGCTGTTGCTGTCAAGATAAATAAATCCGCGCTGCAACTGAATGGCGTACCTGCTAAGCAAATGATGGTTAACAAAAAAACAAAGTAACATTACAGTATAACAGTAATACTTACCATACCTGCAAAGCAAAATACAAAAAAAAAACATAGTAAAAAATAAAACATTTAACGCAACCAGTGCCTACCTAAAATATATATATGCCGAAGCATGGGGGCATCCTCCCGCAAAAGGCAGGAGCAAATCGCTCCTCCACCCACTGCTGCCCCCACGCTTCGGCATATATGCTGAAGTATGTAACTGTGGTGGTGAAATCACCTCCGACAGCGCTGGAGTCACGGCTTTATGTATCGTGGGAGCAAACACTGTTGCTGTCAAGATAAATAAATCCGCTCTGCAGCTGAATGGCGTACCTGAAAACAAAAAAGTGGTTAACAATAAAAAAACAAAGTATAAAAAAATTGCATACCTATAAAGCAAACATGATAAAAACATAACAATAAAACATTGCAGTATAGAATGCAGAACAATAGAGAGAGAATAGAGAGAGAACAATAAAACAACAACTATTTTTGTTTTTTTTATTTTATATATTTTTTTGTGTTTTTTTCTTTTTTTTTACTTTTTTTTGTTTTTTTCTTTTTTTTACACTTTTTTTTGTAACTTTAACTTTTTTAACTGGTACCAGGTTTGGGTCTCTCAAAATGCGACAGCATCTTGGGAGACCCTGTGAAAGTGTGTCCTA
Source organism: Lithobates septentrionalis (assembly GCA_037952835.1). Lineage (NCBI taxonomy): Eukaryota > Metazoa > Chordata > Amphibia > Anura > Ranidae > Lithobates > Lithobates septentrionalis. The sequence continues at coordinate 3,034,584 of JBBDGP010001284.1, forward strand.
GTCTGTGCAGTGCTGTAACCTACGCTAATACTCCGCTAGTGTATGGTAGCGTTCAAAACATTCACCAATGCAAAGACCAGGACTGCCAGGACAGAGGGGACAATAATACCGGGTGTCACGCCTAAATCCGCGCTTGCTGCAGACACGACATCTTTTTTGGGGGGTTCGTTGGGTAGGGGTACCCGGGAGGGCATAAAGAAAATGCCTCTCATGCAGTCGGCTTACTGCATTTGGTTGGGGAAGGTGAGGTAGAGCACCGTCTGGAAACAGAAGGGCTCTGACGATTTCTTCCTGGAATTTAAGGAAGGATCCAGTCCGTCCTGAAGCTCTGTATAGCACATGAGCGTTCAGCAAAGCCAATTGAAATAAATAAACAGACACTTTTTTGTACCAGCGTCTGGCCTTACGGGCAATTAGGTACGGCGCCAACAACTGGTCGTTGAGGTCCACCCCTCCCATATTAAGGTTGTATTCGTGGACACAGAGGGGTTTCTCCACAACACCAGTCGCCGTAGGAATTTGGACCGTCGTGTCTGCATAAAGGGAGGTAAGAACGAAAACATTCTTATTGTCCCTCCACTTCATAGTGAGCAAGTTATTACACTTCAAGCAGGCTCTCTCCCCCAGCCTAAGACGGGAATCTACAAGCCGCTGGGGAAAGCCCCGGCGATTAGATCGCACGGTGCCACATGCTCCAATCTGATGATCAAACAAGTGACTAAAAAGTGGCACGCTCGTGTAATAATTGTCCACGTACAAGTGGTACCCCTTTCCGAATAAGGGTGACACCAAGTCCCACACTATCTTGCCAGCGCTTCCTATGTAGTCAGGGCAGTTTGTCGGCTCTACGTGACTATCTCTTCCCTCGTAAACCATAAAACTACATGTATAGCCTGTGGCCCTGTCACAGAGCTTATACATCTTGACCCCGTATCTGGCACGCTTGCTGGGAAGGTACTGTTTGAATGACAAGCGGCCAGAAAACTTAATCAGGGACTCATCAACGCAGACAACTTGATGGGGGGTAAACAAGTCTGCAAAACGTTGGTTGAAGTGGTTTACGAGGGGCCGAATTTTGTAGAGCCGATCGTATGCAGGGTCTCCACGAGGACGACAGAGTTCATTGTCGTTGAAGTGCATGAACCGCAAAATCTGCTCGTATCGTGCCCTGGCCATGGAAGCAGAGAACAAGGGCGAATGGTAAATTGGGTCAGTGGACCAATATGACCGCAACTCACTCTTTTTATTCAAGCCCATGAGGAGGGAAAGGCCCAGAAAGATCTTAAATTTGGAAACCATAATTGGTTTCCAATCTCTGGCAAGGGTGGACTGGGGAATAGTGGCGATGTGTTGACCAGCGTACAAATTGCTTTGGTCCACAATAGATCTATAGAGATCTTCGGTGAAAAACAGCGAATAAAAATCCAGTGGCATAAAGTCAACTGTTTCCACCTGAATTCCGGGTTGGCCAGTGAAAGGGGGAAGTACGGGTGCTGCAGAAGTGGTGGGTTCCCAATTCGGATTGGCGAATGCAGCAGGAAGGGCACTATGGGCACGACGGGCCTGTGTTCGTCTTCTTGGTGGCAGCGGGACACTTCTTGTGCTTGCCACCTCGCCAGCTTGAACTGCACTTATGGGACTCGCCACGTCACCACGTGATACTGCAGTGCTGGATGTATGACCAGGGTGTACTAGGCCGCTGGTGCTTGCCAGTTCACCAGAAGGAATAGCGGCGCTAGTACTTCTCTGCTCCATACGAGAGCCCTGCGGTTCTTGCACTTCAAGGACAGAAGAAGAAGTTCGGGGTCTGGTACGCCTGACCTTAGCAGGGACCACAACTCCGTCGTCAGAGCTATCTGTCATGGAGCCGCTGTCCTCTACAGGATCGTATTCTGAGCCTGAATCTGACAGATGAGTGACTTCCTCTTCACTATCTGTCATGCTCAGAAACGTGTATGCCTCTTCACTAGTGTACCTTCGATTTGCCATTTTGGGCTCTAAATTTAGGGGTACACTAGTGAGACTCACAGGCAAAAAAGCTCCTGACTGTCAGCGACTGTATCAAAACGCTACCAAAAAACTGTTAGCGATCGCAGGGATCAGACCTGACTCTACGAACGCTGCAGTTATGTGTGCTTAGTGTTTTGTAAGTGTCAGTTATCGATCGATACTGCACTTGGGTGGGGTGGGCTGGGCTGGGCCGAGGAGCAAAACGCAGGTGCTAGCAGGTATCTGGGCTGATCCCGCTAACACTGCGTTTTTTTGGGGGACCCTAAATTGCTGGGGAGTATAGATCTGATCGGATCAGATATCGATCCGTTCAGATACTATAGCACTAAGGGAGGTGTATGCTGCGTGCGTAGGTGTTAGCGGTACTGGTGTTAACCTAACGCTGCCTGGGGCGACGCAGACCTTATCTGATCCTAAAAACGTAACTTCTATCACCGCCGGGCAATTAGGGGGTTAAACCTTTATAAGGTAATAAACGGCGGGTGCCCTAAAACTATAATAAACGATAATAAACTGTAATAAACTACAAAAAACAAACTAGCTAACCAGCGTCACCCGTAACACTTATACGGTGATCGCTGGTGAAAGGGTTAACTAGGGGGCAATCAAGGGGTTAAAACCTTTAGCAGGTAGTATATGGGGGTCCCTGTCGCTATAAAACACTCACAGCGAACCTATATACTTACCTCCCTAACTAGAGTCACCTGTGTCACTAATGCAGCGATCAGAAAAACGATCGCTTAGCGACACTGGCGACAGGGGGTGATCACGGGGTTAGCCTTTATTAGGGGGGGTTAGGGGGGTACCCTGGACCTAAAGGGGGGTACCCTAGACCTAAAAGGGGCTAACCTAACTGCCCTAACACTTATAACTGTCACAAACTGACACCAATGCAAAAAAACAAACAAACTGCTATTGGTATCAGAGTGACAGGGGGTACAGGGGGGTGATCGGGGGGTGATCGGGGTGTGAAGGGGGGTGAAAAGTGTGCCTGCGTGTTCTACTGTAAGTGTAGTGTTGGTGCACTTACTTGGATGTCTTCTCTCCTCTGCGCCGGGACGAAAAGACCGGCTCGAGGAGGGATGACATCACTTCCTCTCCCTCTGTTTACATTACAGAGGGAGAGGAAGCATTTGATTCGCTGGGAGCGATCGGGAGGGGTTGGCCATCAATGGATGGCCTCCCCCTGACCTTTCATCGCCCGCGAACAAGAGCCGACCGCCTATGGCACCGGGGGGGGGTCCGATCGGACCCCCCGCCCGCGGGAAGGCATCACGTATCAGGTACATGATTTTGCCTGCCCGTGCCATTCTGCTCACGTATATAGGCGTGAGGCGGTCGGCAAGTGGTTAAAAACAAAAAATAATAATCATGAGATCACGAGAAATAATAAAGAATGAAGTTTGTGAGAACTCTGTGTGAATATGAGCAGCAAAACAACTTCATTCTTCTAGCATTATAAAGAAGAAGAGAATGCACTGCATTAAACTATTGAAAAAATTTCAGCATGACGAATGTGCCATCTCCATTACGAATGGTAGTTTTACCAGACCGAGCGATTCCGTCTCGTACTTTAATCTGAGCATGTGTGAGTTTATGCACGTCGGAATTGCATACAGACGAATGCATTTTCGGATAGGAACTTTTTCCGACCGAAAAATTGAGAACCTGCTCTCAATCTTTTGCTGGCGGGAGCAAAAGTCAGGTGGAGCATACACACGGTCGCATTTTCCATCCAAAAGCTCTCATCGGTCTTTTTCTGGCCGAATTTTCGATCGTGTGTACGCGGCTTTAGTGCACTGTATTTTTTTTTTAATTTAAACTTTGTTGAGGAATTTTTATCCCAATTACAATACAAAAATCCATATACATAGTTAAAATCTTACAAACATCCTCACATCCTCTTTCTTTTCAATTCCTTTTTCTAACATACCCCTCTCGTCCCCCCCCTCCCCCTCCCAGATCTGACACCTTCTCATACTTATCTACCTTCTCTTCCACCGGTTTCCATCATACCCTGTGCATATTTCTCTCTCAGTTTAACCGGTTCCCGACCGGCGCACGCCGATGTACGTCGGCAGAATGGCACGGCTGGGCAAATGGGCTTACCTGTACGTCCATTTGAATTCCCCGCCGTACCATTGCATGCGCGCCGGCCGGGAGCTCCGTGAGTCGGGTCGCGGGTCCCGTGGACTCGATTGCCGCGGGATACCCGTGATCACCTCACGGAGAGGACGAACGGGGAGATGCTGATGTAAACAGCATCTCCCCGTTCTGCCTAGTGACAAGTGTCACTGATCACAGCTCCCTGTCATCGGGAGCTGTGATCAGAGTAATGACACTGCTAGCCCATCCCCCTACAGTTAGAAATCACTCCCCTAGGACACACTTAACCCCTCTCTGCCCCCTAGTGGTTAACCCCTTCACTGCCAGTGTCATTTACACAGTAATCAGTGCATTTTTAATCGCACTGATCGCTGTATAAATGACAATGGTCCCAAAAATGTGTCAAAAATGTCCGTCATGTCCGCCATAACGTCGCAGTCACAATAAAAATCGCTGATCGCCGCCATTACTAGTAAAAAAAAATTATTAATAATAATGCTATAAAACTATCCCCTATTTAGTAAACGCTATAACTTTTGCGCAAACCAATCAATAAACGCTTATTGCGAATTTTTACCAAAAATATGTAGAAGAATACGATCGGCCTAAACTGAGGAAAAAAAATGTTTTTTTATACATTTTTGGGGGATATTTATTATAGCAAAATGTAAAAAATAATGCGTTTTTTTCAAAATTGACGCTCTTATTTTGTTTATAGCGCAAAAAATAAAAATGGCAGAGGCGATCAAATACCACCAAAAGAAAGCTCTATTTGTGGGAAAAAAAGGACGCCAGTTTTGTGTGGGAGCCACGTCGCACGACCGCGCAACTGTCAGTTAAAGCGACGCAGTGCCGAATCGCAAAAAACGCTCTGGTCAGGAAGGGGGTAAAATCTTCCGGGGCTGAAGCGGTTAAAGTTCCCCCATTTCTCCCAGGTTACTCTATATCTTTCTTCCCATCCCTGGTCTCTGCTGCAGAGGAATTCCATCCTACAGATATGATCCACTCTCTGTAGCCACTCTTTTATCCTTGGTTTCACTATGTGTAGCCATTTTTTTGGGATCAGTCCTTTTGCTGCATTGAGCAGGGGTGGGATCAATGTTTCTTTATATTGTTTTTTTGTTTTGTTTGTCCGGTGGAACAAAACGTTCCAGGGGTTTTCTGGAATCTTCTCCACCGTTATTTCTTCGATGTGTTGTAATATTACCTGCCAGTACTCTTTTATTTTTGGACACTCCCACCATATATGTATTGTTGTTCCCCTCTGTTTACAGTCTCTCCAGCGCTGGGGGGACATATTTGGTTGAAATTTATTCATTCTGTCTAGTGTCAGATGCCATCTTACCATACACCTATAGTTTACCTCTATCGTGGTAATATCTGATGCAAAATTATGTACTGCTCCTATCATTTGTCTTTCATCTAACTTTATAGGGTAATGTCCCCTGTCCTTCTAATTCTGTTAGTATATCGTACATTTGAGATATTCCGTGATTCGCGGGTGTTTTAATATTACATAGCTTTTCAATTGGGTTCAATGTTCTCTCATCTCTATTGCCCCGTACACACGGTCGGCCATTGATCGGACATTCCGACAACGAAGTCCATGGATTTTTTCCGACGGATGTTGGCTCAAACTTGTTTTGCATACACACGGTCACGGAAAATCTGATCATTCTGAACGCGGTGACGTAAAGCACGTACGTTGGGACTATAAACGGGGCAGCAGCCAATAGCTTTCGTCTCTTAATTTATTCTGAGCATGCGTGGCACTTTGTCCGTCGGATTTGTGTACACAGGATCAGAATTTCCGACAACGGATTTTGTTGTCGGAAAATTTTATAGCAAGCTCTCAAACTTTGTGTGTCGGAAATTCCAATGGAAAATGTGTGATGGAGCCCACACACGGTCGGAATTTCCGACAACAAGGTCCTATCACACATTTTCCGTCGGAAAATCCGACCGTGTGTACAGGGCATAAGTGGTTGGGGGATTATGCTTACTAAGTGTTTTAGTTGAATGTACTCCCATTCACTCACTTGCTGCCACCCTAGTGTTTTTATTAAATCTTCTCTTGTCCTAATTTTTCCTTGTATAATAATATCTTTTAATTGTGCATTTCCCATTTGCTCTCCCAACCGTGTCCCATTCCCTGGGGTAAAAAAACTTGTGCAATTAGTGGAGAGTTGTACTCCTATTTTTCTTTTCTGTGTAATGTATCCCATACTTTAAATACATTCTTATTTAAGTCATGTGTGTCCGTGCTATTTGCTCTAAATTTTGGTGGAATCCATATGTTTTTTTGAAGCCGTGTCATGCTGAATGTGTCTTCCGTTTTCACCCATCGCTTTTTCGTGTTTGTGTTTACCCATTCTACTAACCTTGCCAGTATGACCGCCGTATAATATCTTTTAATATTGGGAACTGCAAGCCCTCCTTTCTTTTTTTTTCTAGATAGAAACCGAATATTTACTCTGGCTTTTTTATTTTGCCATATATATATTTCAAAATTATTGTTTTTATTATTTTAAAAAAGCATTGCGGTATTTCTATCGTGGGCATTTGAAATTTATATAGTATTTTTGGTAGGGTCACCATTTTAATATATGTATCCTCCCCATCCAGGAGATGGGTCTCCTTGACAGGTTTTTTAAATCTGATTTAACTTCATTAAGTAGGGGAATGTAATTACCTTGATATATTTTTCCTAATGTAGGTGTTAATTTGATTCCCAGGTATGTCAATGCTTCTGACTCCCAAGAAAATGGGAATTCCTTTTGTAATGCTAATTCCTCTCTTTTCTCTATTCCTAGATTTAGTATTACTGTTTTTATGGGGTTTATCTTAAAATTCGTAAGCTCTCCATATTTATTCAGTTCTCTTATTACATTAGGTAACGATATCCTTGGTTTGGTTATATATAGAAGTATGACATCCGCATATGCTGCCACCTTATGTTCTTCTTCACACACTCTGACCCCCCCATATCAATGTTATTCCTTATTTTTTCCAACAATGGCTCCAATGAGATTACATACAGGAGTAGTGAGAGCGGGCATCCTTGTCTTGTTCCATTGAACATCTCAAATGCGGACGACATACCTCCGTTAACCTTAACCCTGGCCGTAGGGTGTTTATATAAATTTTCAATCCATCTTATAAACCTTGGGCCCAGGCCTATGCTCCGAAGTGTGTCCATCATAAATCCCCAGTCTACTCGGTTGAATGCTTTTTCTGCATCAATTGACATGAGTAGTACTGGCAATTTTTTTCTCTTGGCCCCTACGCATTAATAGCATTGTTCTTATACTGTTGTCTCTTCCCTCCCTTCCTGGGACAAAACTTGCTTGGTCTACATTTATCAACTCTGGTATCAAGTTTTTTAGTCTCGATGCCAGAATTTTTGTATATAATTTTATATCTGCGTTTAATAACGCTATCGGACGATAATTGGAGCAAATAGATCTGTCTTTTCCTAGTTTTGGTATTATTGTAATGTCTGCCAGGAGAGATTCTCTTCTTATTTCTTCATTTTCTTCTATTTTGTTTAGATAATTACATAATACTGGTACCAGTTGTTCCTTAAATTTTTTATAGTATTTTATTGTAAAGCCATCCGGGCCTGGGCTTTTCCCCCCTGGTATTTCTTTTAGGGCATTTTTAATTTCCTCCTGTGTAATTGGTTTCTCCGGGCAGTCTATATTTTCTGCTGTTATCTTAGGTAAATTTACTTCTGCTAAGTTTTGCTGTATTTTAAGTTTTCTATTTTTCTCCTCCTGTGGTGTCTCTTTATTTCTAATTGCATACAATGCGCTGTAATATGTTTTAAAAATCTTTGCAATGTCAGTTGTTTTATATTGTATCTCACTTTTTTTTGTTCTTTATCTTTGCTATGTAATTATGTTTTTTTTTTCCTTTGATATTTTTGCTAAGTACTTCCCGGGCTTATTTCCCCATTTGTATCTTTCTTTTGCTACATTGTTAAAAACTTTTCTAGTTTCCTGTTCCATCAGTTCCCTTACATATCCCCCTTGTCACATCTGATGTATCTTTAATATGGAAAAATTGTTCAATTTCAGTTGTTATGGTTTTACCTACTATTACATATATGAGATCTTCATTTAATCCCCATGTCCCTTTCCTCTGTTCCTTCTCTTTAAGTCTAATCTTTACTATTACTGGAGCGTGATCTGATATTGTTGTTATCCCTATTGAGGTCTCCACTACATACTCTTATGCCACGTACACACGAGCGGACTTTTCAACCGGACTGGTCCAATGGTCTATCCGACGGACTTTCCTAACGAACGGACTTGCCTACACACGATCACACCAAAGTCCCACGGATTCATACGTGATGACGTACGACCAGACTAAAATAAGGAAGTTGATAGCCAGTAGCCAATAGCTGCCCTAGCGTCGGTTTTAGTCCATCGGACTAGCATACGGAAGAGCTGATTTTTCGACCGGACTTGAGTCCGTCGGAAAGATTTGAAACATGTTTTATTACTAGGTCCGTCAGACTTTTGGGAAGAAAAAGTCCGCTGGAGCCCAATCACGATCGAATTGTCCGACAGAGTCCGGTCCGTCGGACCAAGTCTGCCAGAAAGTCCGCTCGTGTGTATGCGGCATAAGACTCCATGTTCTACAAAAATGTAGTGTAATCTTGAGTACGTGTCATGCACCGATAAATGCAATGTGTAATCCTTTTTACTTGGATGTGTTATTCTCCATACGTCTACCAGCTGCTGGTTATACATTTTTTTTATCGATTTCATTGTTTATTTTCTCTTATCGGTGCACCAGACGTGCTATCAAGTTCTTGGTCCATTGAGGAATTAGGATCTCCGGCTACAATTAAATGACCTTGTTTAAAGTCCATTAGGGCATTAAGAATCCCTTTTAAATATTTTTTAGGATTTCTATTAGGGCAATATACATTTGCTAACGTGTATCTTTTTCCTTGAAGGGACCCTTTTAGGAACAGAAAACGGCCTTCTGGATCTACTTTTCTTTCTTCTAAGATAAAACTTATGTTTTTCCCCATACCTATGGCAACTCCTTTTGCCCTTTTATTTGGGGGGTCTCCATAATACCAGGTTGGAATAGCCCGTGGATGTAATTTAATATTTGACTCTAGTGAAATATGTGTCTCCTGGAGAAAAATTACCTCAGCGGGATACCTTTCTAACTCCCTTAGCACCATATATCTTTTTTCCGGGGTATTCAGCCCTCTTACATTATATGTGATGAAGTTTACCTCAGTCATTGTTTTTTATTTATTTTATTTTTTTTTCCACCCTCCTCAGCTTACCCAATTTAACTGGTGAGTTTTTATATTTAAATGTACAGATCTTTCCCTCCTCCTCTCCCCCCCTTCCTTTGTTGTATCTTGACCCCATGGTCTGGAGCACTCCCTTTGGGACTCCCTTGTCCCCCTCGTCTCTCGGGCCTGAGGTGGAGTTTTATATGGCGCTGTCAAACTCGCCTCCCTTACTTCTAGTGAGGCGATTCCAGAGCATGCCAAGAGTCCAGGTCTCCAAAACCCCCATTATTTGTCTTTAATCTTTTCAGTCGCTTCCCGGTCCCTCCCTTTATAACCTCCCTCCTCCCTCCCCCCCTCCTCTCCCCCCCAAGGTAAGAGAAAAAAAAAGGGAAGAAAAATAAAAATGAAAAATGTCCTTTTCTCTTTTCTTTCCCTTCCTCTATGGGGGGGGGGGGGGGGGACTCTCCCCCTCTTCCTCTCTCTTCTCTTCCTTCTCTATGCCCCTGTGTAATATTTCCTGATCTTGTCATTTTCTCCACACAGTCTTCTGGTGTTGGAATCTCCAATTTTTTGCAAAATTCAGAGGTCTCTTCAATAAATCGCAGTCTAGCTGTACGGACATTTTTCCTGACGATCAAGCATGAGGGGAAGCCCCAGTTGTATTGAACTTCATTTTCCAGAAAATCGCCAACAGATGCTTTAATGTTCTCCTTCTTTTCAAAGTCTCTTGTGACAGGTCTTGAAATATTTAAATATTATTTCCTTCAAACTTTATTGGCGACTTCCCCCTCAGGTTTCTCCAGAGTTGATTTTTTTTCGATTTCGCAATTTTCGAATTGCATTTAATGTCTCTTGGATTCTCCTGCGGGATTTCTTTTGGTCTTCTTAACCTATGTGCTCTCTCGATTTTTATTGGATATTTTATTTCTTTGTCCATCAATGGATTGCAGATCTTCCTTATTATTTCTGTTAGATCTTCATGCTGGGAGGAGGGGTCTGGGACACCATGTATCCTTAAGTTCTTTCTTCTGTCCCTGTACTCTTGGTCCTCTGATTTATATGCCTGTTCTTGTTGAGCTTTTTTAATGGATTTAATTTCTCCTCCTAGCTTCCCTATACTAGTACTGTTGGTTTCCATTTTTTCCACGACCCTTTCAAGAATATGACCGAGGTTTCTATTTATTCTCTCCATTTCAGCTTTTAGCGATTTTTCCAAAGCCGCAAACATGGATTTCATTACAATTTTTGTTGGTAACTGGACTTTATTATGGTGTTCCTCTTCTCCTCTTAGTTCAAGCTCTGTGTGACTCTTGTTCTATTCTAGATTCTGATGATGTGTCAGTCTCTATAACTGTTTTATTTTGAGCCTTTTTCTTTTCTTTCTTCTTCACCTTAGTCTCCATCTGACTCGTTTTAGTAGCTTGCTGTTTTTCTGCTAATTGCTTCTCTGCATTTCCTCCTTGAGTGACACATTTATTCAGTGGGCCCGGGCTGGGTGTAAGACTTAAACAAGGTGATTTAGGGGTCGCTCCTCCTCTTGCTGCCTTACCCCTCATGTTTTCCCTGGTTAATTATCCTCCTCTCCCTTGCTTTTAATCTGTTGACCTCCGCTGCTTAAATGTAGGAATCTAAGGGTATGCACTCTCTTCTAGAATGTGTTAGTGGGGTGGTAAGTTTTACGTTTTACTCTATTTACGTAGTTGTATGTGAATAAATAGATAGATAAATACATAGGTAGACAAGGGTCCGTGGGACTCTTTTCCTGTTTCTTGTCCTTTTTCCCCCTCTAGGAATTTTTGGCATTTGTTCCTCTTCTGAGCCTGGTCATCATTACCATTTTAACGGTCTATGTATGTTTGAGGATATTTGGGGGTATCTCGCAAGGGCCCACAGTCTCCATTTTTTAGTTTTTTGCAGTACCCACCACCACACTACACCCGCATACTCTATTGATTCAGTTCGATTTAATTCAGTTCAGATGTCCATTTCTGTTTCTTTGGCTTACTATAACTGTTAACTGTTAGTTAATATTACCTCTATAAACAATTGTTTTCCTGTCAATTTCTGGGAATTCCTGCTTTTTAAGACAATGTAGCAGTATATCAATGAGACAGTGACGCGGTGAAACATAGGTGAAAAAAAAACAAACAAAAAAAAACGAACAGGGTGGGGACCTGCCTCAAAGTATCCCCCTACCTCCTTTTTCCTCCGAGCGTTCACCAGGGGTCCACTCAGCTTTCCCCACAGGCTCTGGACTCCCATTTTATTCTCTGGGCAGCCGCTTACTGAAGTGACTCTCCAGAACCCTCCTCTTCTGATGGCGTTATCTCCTCACCCACTGCTCTGCCACTACTTGGCTGTCCAGCGGGATGTTGTTTAGAGGAGGTGGGAGGTCCGTCTGTCTCCCTCGGAGCGTCAGTTGGTCTTTCCTGTCCCCCTCTCTCCAGGGGGGGTAGTCGATCGGTGTACGGGTAATGAGAGACTTCCAGTTAGAGTCCACTCATGGTCCGATCCCCTCTCACGCCGCCTGGGAAAAATCCCACAGTTCAGAGAAATTTTTTTCAGTAGGCAAGCTCCAGCTTCAGTCGGTGTGCCTGGGACCAGTCCGATGTATCCGGAGGGGATAGTACGAGGCAGGAGGTCAATCAAGCGGGTTGGGCGGTCTTTGATTTGTTCATGGAGCTGGGTTGGAGACCAGGCTCTCCCTCCTACATGCTCTGGTTCGGAGCCAGCGCCATTACTAGACTCCTCCCTCTGGAGTGTTGTCACACCCTAAGGAAACAGTGCACTGTATTGAGGTGGTTAAGCAATATGTCTGCTGGACAGGAAGTGGGCGTAATATACTACAGTTCCTGCCAGTAATGGATGCCAATTTAAAGCAACAGTAAGATAATGAATATATACTGTATGGTGATCAGAACAGGTTTAGTTCTACTTTAAATGGTTTGTCTCAACCCTCCAACTGTAACCCTTTACTGGCCAGCTTGGACTGCTTAAAGCTGAAAGAAGTTGAAAAACAAGAGACTGACTGTCCAGATCCCCATGTGTGTAAAGGAAAAAAAAGAGGAGAGAGAGGGGCACCAATTAGCAATTAGTTTTATTTAAAACAAATAATAATATTGCACTCACAAATACTCAGTGTAAGCATATATCAATGGAGAAAGTGTGTTGGATCCAGGGTCTGAAGAGAGGTGGATGTGAGCTTTTGAGGACGGCTACAGCCAGGACTCCCTTACTGAAGTCAGTATGAAGACTGTTGGAGCCGACGCTGCTATCCCTTTCATGCACCGCAGAGAGAGAAGCTGTCATGAGCACTGGGGCTTGTGGAGAGAGATACATGTTTCAAAGTCAACATCCACCTTCTTCCTCAGTCTCATTACAGTCAGGATCCACCCAGGTGCCTGAACCAGCAGCTGGCTCAGCGAGTCGCTGGGAGACTGAGCCAGGCACTCCCGTCCCCTCCACAACTCAGAGCTGGAGGGGCAGAGCAGAGACCTGCTGACTGACAGTCACCAGCTCTCTGCAGACTGTATACTGAGAACTGAGTGATTAGTGGTCTTTAATCACTCAGTTCTGCGTGTAGAGCCAGCAAGGGACATCTGCAGCTGGGATCGGTGCTGCAGTTATCTAGATGGGCATGTATATTTGTTTTTATTTCTATTCCCAAACTGCTCTTTTAACCACTTCAGCCCCGGAAGATTTCATCCCTTCATGACCAGGCCATTTTTTGCAATACGGCACTGCATTGCTTTAACTGACAATTACGCGTTCATGCGACGCTGTACCCAAACAAAAATGATGTCCTTTTTTCCCCACAAATAGAGCTTTCTTTTGGTGGTATTTGATCACCTCTGCGGTTTTTATTTTTTGCGCTGTCAACAAAAAAAAGACTAACAATTAAAAAAATATATTTATATATATTTTTTACTTTCTGCTATGAAACACATCCAATAAAAACTGCTGGATTCTTAACAAACACAAGCTATTTTTACCAGTCCTGAATGAGTTCATTCCCTATTTTTTACCTAAAATAAAACGCTGTTTTGATGTACTGCGCAATGAGGTTTATTCCTTTCTATTCACATGGGATACTATGTATGTGGTGACTATTGCTGGGGTGTATATTAAAACAAGGAGAGCTGTATCTGGGTTTGTATCCGGTCTGCTGCTACAGGAATATGGTGTATGAAGATTGATGGGCTTATATATATATATATATATATATATATATATATATATACTGATGTGTGCTTTGTAATGAGGGCCCATTAAGGAGGGTAAACGGCTGTGTGATTGGGTGCCGTTGATGGTTTCATATACCTAACTCCTGCTACCTCCTGCTCACCACTGATTGAACTGCATTGGATATCTGTTCCTGGATTGAGTTTCTGTGGACTTTGTTGTATAAGCACTGCACCTTAACTATATGAGCTGGAAGAGATTTGGCACACGTTCACACAAAAAGTGCAATAAAATCAATTTATTAATTACAAAATGCTGTGTAACCGAATGGGAACAGCAGTGATTGTGCGTTACCCGGCATAATAGCCAATGTTTACAGCATGACTAAGAACAGATATCAATTCATTACAATTATGATGGTCTACATATAACTACATACTATATTTTACATCATTAGTTAACTATATATATGTATGAAACACAATAAGCTTAATCAATCTATACACTTGGATGTTAATTCCAATTATTAGAATTCACTAACTGACGCTTGAACGTGTGCCAAATCTCTCCCACCTCATTCAAAGTCCCAGGGCTACTTGTCTTTTCTTGTGCATTATTAGATATGGAGGTGTCAGAGTGGTCATTCCAGACCTTTACTCCCTTTTCTCCTATCAAACTCGGGTGGAAGACACCCAATCAGCCCACAATCTGGTCTGTTTTGACTGCTGGCCAGTGTTCACCATTGCATCCAGTGTATTATCATCTCTTGTCCAGTTGGCTCTGCTTACTGTCATTTTAGGGGGTTTACTCTGGGCTGGTCTGGTTCCCTCTCGCTGCCCTCCTTGATGGTGACATTGTACTATCCAGCTCGAGGGTTGCGATGTGCACAGGGGAGGTGCCTCTGACTTCCTGCTGTTCTCGCCTGTCCTTCGGACGGGCGTGGCCACCTCCACCTCGGCGCCATGTTTTCCACGCCCACACTGTGACGTCTTCTGACTTCCCATTGTGTGGGCTGTGTTGAATATCCTGGATGGCTGGGTGGTTGCTGCACTTGCACACCCCCTGTGATGGCTGGCGCCTTACTGATGCAAGTCCGTCAGCATCCATATATGAGGCTGGGGGCGGAGCTTCCGGATCCACCGTGGGTATATCCGGATGTTCAGCATGGCTGTAATTCGCATTTGCGGTCTGTTGGTCTGGCACAGTGGTCACAGGTCCGGAAGTGCACCATCCATGGTTGGGCTTGCCTTATTCATTTAGGTAATATATTTTTTTTTCTTATCCATTCCATACTTGCTGTGTAGGCTGCACCATCCCACTACACACAACAGAGTTTACTTACTATTTTTTCAACAATACCTACCCATATATTGTATATTTGTTTTATTTTTGTCATCATATTCCCCCTCAGCCTTCCTGCCCATACCAACCTGTCGTTATGATGGTCTACATATACTACATATTTTACATCATTAGTTATATATATGTAAGAAACACAATAAGCTTAATCAATCTATACACTTGTATGTTAACTCCAATTATTAGAATTCACTACCTGATGCTTATTTTGCTCTCACTATGCCTCTTGAGACTTGTGCATCTCTATACACATTTTCTAGATATGTTCATGGGCACATCTGAGACCACTGACCAATGCCCTCATGCAGACCGTGCTGTTCATCCTGATTTCCTCCTGCTGCGGCTTTTGTTTGCTGCATCCCCTCAGCTCCCGAACTGGATATACCTTACTGCCGCCATCTTGGTAAGTATGAGATCTCTCTTCCTCTGACCTCTCTTGACAACCATTCCTTCTGCCCCTATTTATTTTTTCATCAACACACACCCACTATTTTCATTACTTCTGTTACAGATACAATAATCATGCATCCGCCCCTGAAGAGCGAGCACATAGGACACTATTGATGCTTTCTGTATGCTCATATCTGTTGGGTATCTCTGTTGTTTATATTATGCTCATATACTGCTCCAAATTATGTATGTGCATTTTCTACTCCTTATGATGTATGTGTATCTACTGGCTTGGCAACTTACAATGAATATTGCTGTTGTTTATGGATGCATAATAATTGTAATGAATTGACATCTGTTCTTACTCATGCTGTAAACATTGGCTATTATGCCGGGTAACACACAATCACTGCTGTTCCCATTCGGTTACACAGCATTTTGTAATTAATAAATTGATTTTATTGCAATTTTTTGTGAACGTGTGCCAAATCTCTCCCACCACTCCCAGGGCTACTTGTCTTTTCTTGTGCATTATTAGGCATGGAGGTGTCAGAGTAGTCATTCCAGACTCCTTTTTCACCTCACCCAACTATATATAAACACAATATGTATTCTTCTACATATTTTTTTTAAAAATCTCAACAAGCGTGTATATATATATATATATATATATATATATATATATATATATATATATATATATATATATATATATATATATATACACGCTTGTTGAGATTTAAAAAAAAAATATGTAGAAGAATATTTATATATTTTTATTTTTTATTAAATAATTTTTATTAAATCCAGTAATCTTTATTACAAAAACAATTTTCTTACATTAATACAACAGACACATTTCACATTCATATTGTCCAGATTGTACAGCAAAACGACACAATAAATAAAATAACCCCACAGATAACCCAAAAAAACCCCAAAAAACAAAACAAAAAAACACACCCATCTCAGATCCGGTAGCCCTCTCTTTCGCCCCTCCTCTTTCTCCCCTCCTCATCCCCCCCTCCATTTTATAGCAACTCACATTTCGAGGCCCAAGACCTCCATCCAGTTTTTCCAAATACCTTCAAATTTCCCTCGGCAATTTCTATGTAGAAGAGTAAATTTCTCTTTTAATATAGTTTTTTTTATTTGCGATCTCCATTCCTCCACTGTCGGTGGATAAACAGAGATCCATTTCTGTGTTATTAACTTACGTGCCTGGAATAAACTTCTCGCTATTGTATCTTTAGTATTTTTCAACAAGCTGGATTCCTCCAATATATTTAATATACAAATTCCAGGATCTACCAACAGTTTAATAAGCGTATAGTGATTGGCTTGCACAAAAGTTATTGCGTCTACAAACTATGAGATATTTTTATGGCATTTTTATTTTTACTAGTAATGATGGTGATCAGCGATTTTTTGCGGGACTGCGACATTGCAGCGGACAAATTGGACACTAAGTTACACTTTTTGGGGACCAGTGACACTAATACCGTGATCAGTGCTAAAGAAAATGCACTGTCGCTGTATAAATGACACTGGCAGAGAGGGGGTTAACATCAGGGGCGATCAAAGGGTTAAGTGTGCTCCTAGGGAGTGATTTCTAACTGTGTGGGCAGGGCCGGACTGGGAATAAAAACCAGCCCTGGAAATAATTTCATACCAGCCCCATAGCATTATTATACCAGCCCCATAGCATTTTTATACCAGCCCATCTGCATAACGTCGTTATTTTTTTGTTCACAAAAGGGAAAACCATGCATTTTAAAGCACATTTGAAGAGTGTATTATATATAGATAAGAGAGACATGGAATTTACAAACAGCAGCAATTTTTTATTTTTTTACTAGCAAAAATCATGGCATTTACTGGCACATTTTTTACTGATACTGCAAAAAAAAAGGTGCCGTAAATGGCAGGTTTCAGTGCAAATATCAATATTTAAGCTATAAATTGCTATTAGCAATGTGTTAAGTTAAACAAAAGTCAAACACCATATTTCCCCTCTTACATGAAGGTCAGATTAATATAACCCAGCACAGAGTTCCCCCCATACATCAGGAGGATTCCCCTTTACAGTGCAAGGGAACTCTGACATAAAGGGGAACATTGCAGATCATGATCTAAGCGGGAACTCTGATATAAAAGGGGGGCACTGGTGACCAGAGACCCCACTTATATCAGAGTCCACTGCTTTCCCCTTTACATCAGAGTTCTCACTTACATCAGGGTCTGCAGAATTGCCCTTTACATCAGAGTTCTCACTTACATCAGGGTCTGCAGAATTGCCCTTTACATCAGAGTTCTCACTTACATCAGGGTCTGCAGAATTGCCCTTTACATCAGAGTTCCCCCTTGCACTGTAAGGTGGAATCCTGCAGACTATGATGTAAAGGGGAACTCTGGGAATGTGGGGAGGACTCTAGTAACCAGAGACCACCTTCTGCAGAAAGAAAACACTAAGGTACGGGGGTTTACTGATATAAGGGGGAAACCTATATATCAGTGCCCCCTTACACTATTGTATTGACCCCCCCTCAGGTGCACCATGCAGGGCTCAGTCAGTCGGCTCCAGCTCGGTGGCTCTGGTTTTATCCTATAGTTTCCTCCCCACAGTCCATACATGTCTGTCTTCTCCCATGACCCCCATCCCTGCGGCACTCCCACTGTTGACTCCGCTCCAGACTGCAGACGCAATATAAGACAAGAGATGGTCAGAGGCTGCGGATGGCACAGGAGAGGTCAGAGGCTGCGGATGGTACAGGAGAGGTCAGAGGCTGCGGATGGTACATGGGAGGTCAGAGGCTGCGGATGGTACAGGAGGTCAGAGGCTGCGGATGGTACAGGAGAGGTCAGAGGCTGCGGATGATACAGGAGAGGTCAGAGGCTGCGGATGGTACAGGAGAGGTCAGAGGCTGCGGATGGTAGAGGAGAGGTCAGAGGCTGCGGATGGTACAGAAGAGGTCAGAGGCTGCGGATGGTACATGGGAGGTCAGAAGCTGCGGATGATGCAGGGGAGGTCAGAGGCTGCGGATGGTACAGGAGAGGTCAGAGGCTGCGGATGGTACATGGGAGGTCAGAGGCTGCGGATGGTACAGGAGAGGTCAGAGGCTGCGGATGGTACAGGAGAGGTCAGAGGCTGCGGATGGTACAGGAGAGGTCAGAGGCTGCGGATGGTACATGGGAGGTTAGAGGCTGCGGATGGTACAGTAAAGGTCAGAGGCTGCGGATGGTACAGGAGAGGTCAGAGGCTGCGGATGGTACATGGGAGGTCAGAGGCTGCGGATGATGCAGGGGAGGTCAGAGGCTGCGGATGTTACAGGAGAGTTCAGAGGCTGCGGATGGTACATGGGAGGTCAGAGGCTGCGGATGGTACAGGAGAGGTCAGAGGCTGCGGATGATGCAGAAGAGGTCAGAGGCTGCGGATGTTACAGGAGAGTTCAGAGGCTGCGGATGGTACATGGGAGGTCAGAGGCTGCGGATGGTACAGGAGAGGTCAGAGGCTGCGGATGGTACAGGAGAGGTCAGAGGCTGCGGATGGTACAGGAGATGTCAGAGGCTGCGGATGGTACAGGAGAAGTCAGAGGCTGCGGATGGTACAGGAGAGGTCATAGGCTGCGGATGGTACAGGAGAGGTCAGAGGCTGCGGATGGTACAGGAGAGGTCAGAGGCTGCGGATGGTACAGGAGAGGTCAGAGGCTGCGGATGGTACATGGGAGGTCAGAGGCTGCGGATGATGCAGGGGAGGTCAGAGGCTGCGGATGGTACAGGAGAGGTCAGAGGCTGCGGATGGTACATGGGAGGTCAGAGGCTGCGGATGATGCAGGGGAGGTCAGAGGCTGCGGATGGTGCAGGGGAGGTCAGAGGCTGCGGATGGTACATGGGAGATCAGAGGCTGCAGATGATGCAGGGGAGGTCAGAGGCTGCGGATGGTGCAGGGGAGGTCAGAGGCTGCGGAGGGGACCACAGGAGAGGTCAGAGGCTGAGGAGGGGACGACAGGAGGTCAGAGGCTGAGGAGGGGACGACAGGAGGTCAGAGGCTGAGGAGGGGACGACAGGAGGTCAGAGGCTGAGGAGGGGACGACAGGAGGTCAGAGGCTGAGGAGGGGACGACAGGAGGTCAGAGGCTGAGAAGGGGACGAGAAGAGGTCAGAGGCTGTGGGGGGGGGCAGGAGGTCAGAGGCTGCAGGGGGGGGGCAGGAAGTCAGAGGCTGCAGGGGGGGACAGGTGGTCAGAGGCTGCAGGGGGGGACAGGTGGTCAGAGGCTGCAGGGGGGACAGGAAGCCAGAGGCTGCGGGGGGACAAGAGGTCAGAGGCTGCGGGGGTGGCAGGAGGTCAGAGGCTGCAGGGGGGGGGGCAGGAGGTCAGAGGCTGCAGGGGGGGACAGGTGATCAGAGGCTGCGGGGGGGGGGGCAGGAGGTCAGAGGCTGTGGGGGGACGCAGGAAGAGGCACACGCCACCAGACGCCAGACACTGAGCGCTGTAACCTCTTTACCTTTAAAAATGGCGCCGCTCGGCGACATCGTGTCACTGCGCATGCGCCCGCATTTCCGAAAATTGCCGAGCGTGTACGGGTTTTCCCGAGCACGGCTAACCTCGGAACAGCGCTGGCGCCTGCGCAGTTGCACGTCGGCCCGGCCCCGCAGCCATATTTCTTTCAGGCACCGCTGCCCTCACAGCGGCCGCAGGGGTAGCCAGACCACCGGGAGATTTCCCGGTATCCCGGTTGGCCAGTCCGGCCCTGTGTGTGGGGGATGATTTAACTGGAGGAGATCTGTATTCCTGATTAGCAGGAACACTGGTAATGCCCATGGTTCTGATAGGTTTGCCGTTGTGGTGACTTTAGATGTAAGCCCTCGGAGAGGGTGAAGTTCTACCCTGTCTGGGAAAAAGGAAATGTGTTCATCTCCCACTCCCAGGGAGTGCAGTTACGAAATCTTCCTGCGGATGTGATAACCAGGAGAAAGGTTGTTTTCAAGGTTAGATTCCAAATTGAGATTTTATCTACCAGTACAAATGGGTGAGCGGATAAGACTTCTAGTATTAGAGGAAGATCCCACTTTGGAAAAGAACGCCTGGTTGGAGGATGCATTTTCAGTACACCCTTGAGAAATGTGACCACTAGAGGATCTTCTGCCCACATTGTGTTGGTTGCTGCAGATTGCCGACACTTGTACCTTAAGGGAACTCTGGCTGAGACCCAAATCGAAACCTGTTTGAAGGAAACTCAAAATAGTCAAAATAAAAGGGGAGTGGGAATAGGACCCAAGGTGTCCTTACCTTCAGTGAAGGAAAAGGAACAAACTGCGGTTTAACCTGATATAACTTTATTAGAACAATTAGTAGAAAAACATTTTAATCATTGAAAGGAAAGCATAAACAATAGGAGATTGCATAAGGTAAAAGCTGACAACGTTGCCACCCTAAAACGCATGCCCATGAGCTCAGACATATCCCAGTCATCCACACGTGTCAATCATCTCAAGTCATTAAGGGTGACTTAATATATAATGTGTTTAGGCGAGGTGAGTTCCGGGAAACCTTGTTAGCACAAATCGGTACCCGTATTGTGCTTAACCATGGACCTCCAGACTCCCTATATGCCTATAGAGTTGCTGCATTAAGTCTTTACAATGTTGAAGAAAGCATTGGTTATCTCAGACAAATAAATGCAATTCTGGCTAGAAAATATACCTGATAGTTAGTGAACAAGACAGGTTTGATTTCTGCATGTAGCACTGTCAATCATAGAGATAATAAAAAAAATGCAGCACGCTGTGATGCAAGCATGCGACTTGAGTCAAGGAGAAACAATAGATCCACAACAAGTCTGTTAGTCATTCAGCACCATGTTTCCATGAAACATTAAAGATAGCACCGCATATAGGTTGGATAGGAAAATATAGTCAGCTGAGTCAAAACACAGAGCCAAAAAAAAAAATGTTCAGGCTGTGATTGCTTGCTGGATATACCAGTTGAAAAGAGACTCACTGTTTAGACGATATTAGATTGGTCCTCAATTGCAGCGACAAGGTGGTGAATCCAGAGTCCTTTGCAGGGGTCCACAGGTGTGCAGGATGCAAATCTCTGTATTCCTAGTCCTGGTGACACGCACAGGATGTTATCCACTCAAAACCAGCATGTTGTTTGTGGATTTCCAGTTTGCGGAGATAGGATGAGGGCTAAAGAGTGATGAAAAGCCCAAGTTGGCTATTGGCAGAGGGCATGTTTAGGCACACACCGACATGTTTCACCCACTTGTGACGTGGGTTTCTTCAAAATAGCAACAGTAGTAGGAGAGACTGGATCAAAACCCTTTCCTGTGGCATAAGATAGGAACTTGTCCCAAATGTTAGCATATATTGCATTGGTTGCTGGTTTCCTGGCTTTCAGCAAGGTGGATATGACTTCCTGGGAACATCCTAACAGCTCAAACCTCCTCCTTTCAACCTCCATACTCGAAGATCCAGTTTTTGTGGATCTGGCCCTGGGTCAACAACTGCGGGAAGGAGGGAATCTTGATAGGAGGATTCACACCAATAAGGTAATACTGCCAGTATTTGAACTGGTTCCCTTAGGAGTCTGATGAGAAACTTCGAGATGAGCGGATGAGGAGGAAAGGCGTAGGCCGTCTTGAAGTTCCAAGGACACGATAAGGTCTACCCCCTGCGCTTGTGGGTGTGGAAGGTGAGAAAAAAATCTTCTGAGCTTGGAATTCTCCTGGGAAGCAAAGAGGTCCACCTGTGGGATCTGCCATAGATGGGAAATCTGATCAAACACATGGGGGTGGAGTGACCACTCGTTGTTGTCCCCATATCGCCTCGATAAAACGTGTGCCTCTGTGTTCATCTTGCCTGGGAGATACAGTATATTGCTCTGAGGTCCACCAGGTTCCTTTCGGCCCAGACCATTATAGGTTCCACTTCCCTCAGAAGCACCCTGCTGTGGGTGCCCCCTTGTTTCTGAAGATATGAAACTGCAGCTTTGTTGTCCAGGCGCAGAAGCACCCTCTGTCCCTTGATTTGGGGTGCAAATGAAGTTAAAGCTAGAAAAGCTGCTCTGATTTCCAATACATTGCATACTATCCCCCTGGTGGGAAAGGACCATTTCCCCTGGATCCTGACTTCTCTGCAATGGGCACCCCACCCCTGACCACTCGCATTTGATGTAATTGTGGTCCAAGAATGGGAACTTAAGAGAAGACAGGAGAGGTTTTCGGGCCTAGTCCACCAGTGCAGGCTCCTGGACATCATGGTTGACAACAGAATTGTCTGAGATAGACAATGCTTTTTCCATTGTACTAGAAAACCTGTCTGGAAGTGTCTCAGATGCCAGTGAGACCACGGGACCAGAGGAATACAGGAAGACATCGTGCCTATGAGGCTCAAACATTGTGAGGCTGCCAAGTGGGACTTCTGTATGGTCTTCAATATCTTTTGAATGATGCCCTCCATCTTCTGTTGAGGTAAAGAGACTGTGGCCAGATCTGTATCGAACATTGCTCCTAGGTAAACAATTTGTTGTGTTGGGATCAGCTGGCTCTTCCGGTGATTCACTAACCAACCTAGATATGACAATGACTGTAGAAGTATCTCTCTGTGGGCTATAAGTTGATCCAGATTGTTTGATAACAATAGGATGTCGTCCAGATAGTAATAAATTCTTAACCCTCTCTCCCTTAGAGGGGCCAGGACGGATATTAGCACCTTCGTAAACACCCGAGAGGAGGTGCACAGCCCGAAGGGTAGAGCCTGGAATTGCAGGTGGACATGACCCACTGCGAACCTTAGATAATTTTGTAAAGATGGTAGGATAGGGACATGAAGGTAGGCGTCCTGCAGGTCTACTGATATCTACCAATCTCCTGGTTGTATGACTTGTATGATTTTCTGCAGTGACTCCATCTTGAAACTCTTGAGATTAATGTATTTGTTGAGTCTCTTCAAGTCTATTACAGGCCTCCAGTCGCCCGTTTTCTTCTGTACCAGGAAGAGGGTGGAATAGAAACCTGTAAAACGTTCTGATGGAGGAACAGGTACTGCTGCTCCCTGAAGCTGTAGCGACTTCATAAACTGATCTGAGGCCAGATCTTTCTCCAGGGAGGCTGGAATCTGGGTTTCCTTGAAGGATGTGTGTGGAGGCTGATGAAAGAAAGTCCAGAAATGTCGGTATCAAATTGTTGATAGGACCCATGTTTTCTTGCACCTGGCAGCCCAGACTGGGAAGAATGTTTTAGTCGGGCTCCTACTGGGGGCGTCTCCGCCCCTCTGGGGTCAAAAAGACTTTGTCCCCTCCTGGGGAGTAGTGAGTGTCTTGTTCTTTCTGGAACCCAGAAAGGACGACTGAGTGCCTCGCCACGATCTCTTGTTGTCCTTAGAGGCGCGGGTCGGTGCCTAAAATCTCTGGAGCTTGACCTCCGGAAACGAGATAAATAATTTCTTGTTCTCCAGACCTTCCTGTCCTGAGGAAGCAAGCCAGATTTTCCTCCTGTTACTCGGTAAATTGCTTTATCCAGCCTTTCTTCAAAGAGGGATTTGCCAAAAAACTGAATTTTGCACCAATTCTGTTTTGACACAAGATCAGCCATCCATGGTTTTTACCATAGGGCCTTTTTTGTCATAACCGAGTGTAGCATTGAGTTGGCCAAACAGTGGACCGTGTCAATGGCTGCTTCACCCACAAAATCCGCCACCAACTTGAGATCCTCCAGAGCTTTGATTATATCGTCCTTGGAGACATCCTGGCGGAGGGCTGCTTCTATGTTTTCTGTCCATGACCTAATAGCGTTAGAAACAGACGTTAGTGCAATAGCAGGTCTGCAAGCTGCTCCTGCAGCTAGATAACTCCTCTTGAGGTCCAAGTCAATTCACCTGTCCAGGGGATCCTTGAATGAAGTTGAACCCTACATCGGCAAAGTCACGTTCTATGCTAGCCGTACAACTGCCGCATCAACTACAGGCATTGAACTTAAAGATTGTGTATCCTTATCAGCTAAAGGATACAACTTGGACAAACGGGCTAAGGAATATGTTTTGTCTGTTGTATTCCATTCATCCTCTATGATTTCCTTTGTCTCTCCCAGGAAAAAAAACTTGTTTTCTCTTGAGGAAAGGAAAATAAATCTTTGACTTTTGAGGTGGCTCTTCCGGATCCTCCCAACCAATGGCGTTCTTTACTGTCTCAACGAATGGCTGGACCAAGGAAAAACTGAAAGCAGATGGCTCAGTTTCCTCCAACGACTCTCCAGAAGCAATCAAAGCCTATCACTGTCTCTAAAGGTCGGGAGATTCATAGATGTCCCCCAGCTAAGCTGATTGCCAATGCTGTATATACTTTATATTGAGGTAAGAGTCCAGAGAGCATTAACCAGTTGCCGACCGCCTCACGTAGATATACTGCTGCAAAATGGCACGGGCAGGCAGAATCATGTACCTGTACATTATCTGCCTCCCCCCGGTACCCGAGGCGGTCGGCTTCTGTCCGGGAGCGATGAGAGGTAAGGGGGAGGCCATCCATTTGTGCCCCCCCCTCGCAATCACTCCCAGCCAATGAGCTTCTTCCTCTGCTGCTGTATAGTAAACAGCAGCAGAGGAAATTATGTCATCTCTCCTCGGCTCGGTATTTTCTGTTCCGGCGCTGAGGAGAGAAGACATTTGAGTGAGTTGCACAATACAACACACACAGTAGAACGCGCCAGGCGTACTGTACACCCCCCAGTCACACTGACACCAAGCAGTTTTTTTTTTCTGATTACTGCATTGGTGTCAGTTTGTGACAGTAATGCCCCGTACACACGGTCGAATTTTCCGATGGAAAATGTCCGATCGGGGCGTGTTGTCGGACATTCCGACCGTGTGTGGGCTCCATCGGACATTTTCCATCGGACTTTCCGACACACAAAGTTTGAGAGCAGGATTTAAAATTTTCCGACAACAAAATCCGATCGCGTCAATTCCGACCGTGTGTGGCCTGTTCCGACGCACAAAGTGCCACGCATGCTCAGAAGAAATTCAGACACGGAACAGCTCGGTCTGGTAAACTTAGTGTTCGCAATGGATACAGCACTTTCGTCACGCTGCAATGTTAAAAATGGTTTCATACAGCGCACTCTCTTCTTCTTTATAATGTGACAAGAATTAAGTAGTTTTGCTGCTCATATTCACACACACTTCTCACAAACTAATTTTTTTTTTTTCGTTGGGATTCCCTGAATATAATGTTATTTGTCACATCTGACATATTTTTTTTTTTTTGATTTAAAGCCATTTTTCGTTTAGATTTTATGTTTGTATGTTTTCAAAGGCTGATCTTTGTTTAATGTTATTTTTAGTTTTACTCCAGACTATTTTTGTGTGTGTTTTGTGTGTCAAGTTACCACAACACCATTGATATCTTTTATTATTTAATCTCAAGGAGATTGTTTGGTGTTGGTGGTCCTTGTTAATTTCACATTGTATTTTTGAAATGTACCTGAATCCTCACAAACCAACTGTCCTTTTTGAGGAAAAACACACATAGGCAAGTATAATTCAAAACAAAATTCCTTTATTAAGGGCTCAGAACCAAACAAAGAGGGAGGCAACGCTCGATCAACAGGAGAAATTAGCGAAGCCTTTGACCCCTACGGCAGACATCAATTCTTGAACATCAAAATTGGTGGCCTGAGGAGTCCATATGTAAGGGAGGGCAGTCTGGTCCAGAAGTCGCAGAGATCCGGAAAGCAGCAGATGACATCTGTGTCCCCAGGCTGTGGTACCACAAGAGGCTGCATCTTTTGGCCGACCAGACTGGATCCAGGGTCCTCACTTTCTGGTCTTCCTTCCACGCTTCCTTCCTGGCTGTGGCTCTGCTGTTGGAGATGTGGCAGGAGGAGGAGTAGGAGGAGGACTATTAGGACCTGGAGGAGAAGGAGGAGGAGGACCTGCAGGAGGAGGAGGAGGACCATGTGTGAGTTCGCAAAGGTGTGTCTCAGATGTAATTTGGGCCCTCATACCTTTGTTAAGAGCCTGCAATATTAGCGACTCACACATGAGTTGTTGCCCCTCCTCCATCCTCTGCATTTTAGAGGCAATTATGGCAGCGAACTCCTCCTCCACGGTGTGTGGTGCTCCCAGGACCTCTGTAGCCCTCCAAAAGAGGCCTATGGCAGCCTCCTCTGGGGCACTCCTCCTCCTGCCACTTTCTCTTTCCAGGGGGAGGGGAGGGACCTGCAGATCAGGCAGCCGGCTAGGCCCGGCCACCTCCTGGCTGAGACTTCCCTGTGTATGAAAAAGGGACATGGTTTTAGTTTTTGCATCATCAATCACAATCCTAAATTAGTACTCCAAACTAACATCTAGTTAACATCATTGATTGGACAAGCAGAAATATTTAGAGGAATGCTATACCTGGCTCAATCTGGGCTCCTCCACATGTTGTTGTCTGGAAGGCCCAGGTTGGGCGTCAGAAGCCTCAGCCGGGGGGGGGGAGGAAGCGTGGAAGGAAGACTGGAGAGGGATGACCTGGGTTCAGTCTGGCCTGCCAGAAAATGCAGTCTGTCATAGTACCACATGCTGGGGACATAGATATCATCTGCTGCTCCGGATCTCTGCGAATCCTGGACTTTCTGGCGCTCCCTTACATATGTGCTCCTCAGGCCACCAATTAGGATCTTCAAATATGTGATGTCTGCTGTGGGGATCACCTGCTTCACAATTTCCAACAATTGATCCAGCGCTGCCTTCCTCTTTGTTTGGTTCCTGTAATGTGGGTGGTTGATCTCCCACAGACAGGGCAGCTCCCTGAGCATGTCAATCAATATTGCCATGAAGTCATTATCTTGTAATAAGATATCCATGTTCACTGCAAGACACAACACAAGACAAACCCTAATGTCAGGCCAAACTCTCCTAATCTTGTTACAATATAGGCCTCAATCTAGAAGCAGTATAGGCACAAGTATATCTCTTACCTTCGTTATTACGATCGGCGCCTCCAATACTCCTTCCTCCGCTCACAGATCGTACGTAATACGCACGTGTGGTACGCTTTATACACACTGCGCATGCGTGCAACTCCGCCCGCCCCTGACGTTCTTTCTAGTCTATTCCCCGCCCCTTTTCGTTCTGCGCAGTGGGGGAAGAGCACATGGCGGAGACACAGCAGGTGCGTGCTAATTACAGGAACGAGGAGGAGGAGGAAAGCCCGGATCCGGACACGTCCCGATCCAGAAGGAGAAGATTTAAGGCCACAAATATGTCCTTTGGGGAGATGTTGTAGATGGTGGACATCCTGAAGAAGGCAGACTATGATGGAAAGTATGGGCCTTACCCCAACCCCAATATCAGAAAGGCCAAGATCATTGCAAAAGTGGTCAAGAGTCTGCACCGGAATTTCGGGGTACGACGATCGAAAGATCAGCTCAGGAAGCGGTGGTCGGACCTGAAATTAAGAGAGCCCGAGCAGGACAGAAAGATCGGGAGAGTGCTGCAAAAAAGTAAGTAGTTGTGCTGTGTTCCTATTCTTTTTGTCTTTACGTTCGTGCTGCTCCATATGGTTTTCTTAATTGTTGGACAGTTAAAAATGGAAATTTTTATGTTCATGGGACCATTAATCGTTCGTATCAAACAATTTTATTTCGGCCTCTAAAACACCATTGTTTAGGCCATATGCATTTTGCGACATTTTTTAGGGCCTACTTGTATGAAAAATATTTGGTTGTGTAGATGGCTTTGTTACTGGAATGAAATGCAAACTAGATTCTGTGTGAGGAGAGGACACTCAGCAGCTGTTTTCACATCTGGACACTGGAGCACTAGTGTGGGACACAAGAACACAATTTTTATTAGGGGGGGCACACAGGTGCTCCAGTGTATACTATAGGGGGGTCTCCATCTGTGAAGCTTGTACAAAATAGGTAAAGGATTGCAGCTTGACAAAGGACAATAAAAAAGCTACATCTTGGAACTCTGCTAAAATTGACAATTGTACCCCACTTCCAAGCAATGTCTCCTATTTATAGTTCTGCCATCAAATAACTGTGTGCTAATTATACCATTTTTTTTTTACATAGGGGAGAAAAGACTCGGAGGACACCCCTCATCCGAGGAGACCAGAGACCCCCCACCTGTGGAAGAAGGGGAAATAGCCCCAAACCAAGCTGAGCAGGAGGAGGAAGAAGATGTGGTGGAAACTGGCACCACAACAGGTGAGTGTCAGCGACCACAGACTCAGGTAAGAGATGGATGCTGGCAGATTTTTGATACCTGTTTTTGTTTGGTTTCTCTGTTTTTAGGTGATCGTGATGTTATGGATCGAGATCCTTTCACATCTGAAAGTGCCCAGATCTTTATCGGGGAGATCATGGGGTGTAATTTAGAATTGGAAAACCTCACAAAAAAAATCAATGATGTTATTCAAAAAAATAATAACATCATTGATGTTTTGGGGCGAATTTAAAACCCCACAAAATCACTTTATTTTTTTGTGTGCTACAATCTTCAAAATTTTGGAGCGATGTATTTAAAAGCCAAATTTGGAGGATGCACACAGTGTGCCAACATGTGCTATCTGCCATCACGGGAGATCACTGGACGCGTTTTGGGGGTGCAACCCCTTCCTCAATAATAAAGTAGCGGTGAGGAAGGGGTTGCTCCCACAAAACACGTCCCTTGATCCCCCGTGATGGCAGCTAGCACATGTTGACATTCGTAAATTGGTGTGCATCTTCCAAATTTGGCTTTTCAAGGGGTGACTTCACCCCATCTGAACGCAATATCAAACACAGTTCCTAAATACTCATGTCTGATATTGCCTTCTAGTTTTACCAAATGTGAACTTTGTTAGTTCAAGATTTTTGTCTTTCTTGTTGGTTTTACACAGGCCTGTTTTTTCTTAAATGGACATTTCTATTTTTGATAATGCCACCCCAAAAATTGTTATATGTTGGTTTGTTTTAAAAACCTTTTCTAAATGCACATGTGGTTGTACAGGTATTAAAAAGTTTGTTAATCAAGAATGTGTGGATTATTGTCTCAACGCTACAACACTTTTGTGGTGATGTAATTGCTGTTTTCTGTGAAAATGGTGGTTATTTCCTAAGGGCAAAACCTCTTTGCACTACAAGTGCAGTTTCAGTGCAGTTTCAAGTGCATTTGTAGTATTTAAAAGTGTCTACGCCTTTAGTAAATAACACCCAACAGTGCTTTGTATAAGGTTACCCACTCACGCCATTTTCAGGACTCCCCACATTGCTGTCAGGGTCAGCTAAAACAAACACAAGCAGTAAATGTCACCAAAGATTATTATTTTTTTTATTTTATTTGATAAATGGTTCAAAAATTGTCTGGCATATTGATGGCCCCCCCTACCCGCAAAGAACTCAAGGTATCTTAACCATCACGGGCACTCAGGGAGGGCAAGCCAGGACGGCCACTTTCAAGCGCCGTCAGCGTTGTATCATGTAGAATTTCGGCCTCAGGCCCAACTGAGCCAGCATAGTTGGCAGAATGTTTGCGTAAAAAGTTATGGAGAACACAGCACGCCAGGATTAGATGATTACGTTTATACTCCGCCATATGGATGGATGTCAGAAATAGGCGGAACCGGCTGGCCATGAATTAAAAACCCTCTGTTCCGGGGTGAGGGTCCTCGTCGGGAATGGCCGCATAAGATGGTCCCCCAGCGCAAATGCTTCATCCGCAACGAAGACGAATGGGAGTCCTTCCACATTGTCCTCTGGAGGTGGCAAGTCCAAGCTGCCATTCTGGAGACGCCTGTAGAACTCCGTCTGGGCAATGACTCCACCATCGGACATCCGGCCATTCTTCCCCGCGTCCACATACAAGAAGTCGTAATTAGCCGACACCACCGCCAACATCACAATACTATTGAACCCCTTATAGTTGAAATAGAACGCCCCCTAGTTGGGTGGTGGGACGATGTGGACGTGTTTCCCATCAATTGCCCCTCCGCAGTTAGGAAAGTCCCACCGCTGGGCAAAGTGGGAGGCCACAGATTAGGCACAAACATTCTTGGCCAACCTCCAGATAGCATTTATTAAGGGGAAATTAACACCAAAGTATAAGGTACACCTATCATATTCAAACTCCCCCCCCCTCTCATGGGCCATTTCTAACATTATGGGGGGGGGGTGGAATCTTGGATCTTGGACAGGTAACCCTCTTCACTTCATTGAGAGATGAATGCCTAAATACAGGGTATTAATTGGAACAGCCCCTCCTTAGTTACACTATTGGCAGCCCACTGGACAGGTAAGAAGTGTCATAATACAAAGATATAAATACACACTGTACACATTTGAGGACACATTTGAGGACATTTGGACATTATGATATTACCTATCAAGATAATAATAGAATCCAAAAACTTGAGACAGTACCATTGGAAAGTATACAGGCAGGCCCTTGCACTACATGCTTTGGGGAATTCATCCATAAATCTGACCAGTAAAGAGATGGGTATAGTGTGTATGGGTTGGGCAAAGTCAGCAGATAGATGATTGAGGATAGATAGAGAATTGTGATCAGCTGACTTAGCAGTTGGGGGGAGGGAGGGTTTAGAAAAATGATTTGGGGACACTACAAAAAAAAGCCTCTGGAACTCTGCCTGAATTTAAAGCACAAATCACATTCTCCCTGTCGCCAAGTACCGCAGGGTAGCGACCAGCCTCTGCTCCGGAGTGATGACTTGCCTCATGCAGGTATCCTGCCTGCTGATATAGGGGGTCAGCGAAGCCAGCAGATGGTGAAATACGGGGTCCGTCATCCTGAGAAAGCTCCTGAAATCATCAGGATTATTCTCACGGATCTCACGGAGCAAAGGCATATGAGAGAACCGGTCACGCTGAAGCAACCAATTCTTGGTCCATGAACTCCTCCCCACCCTGTTCATGGACTGGACTTGTGTCAAGGTCAGGACCCCAACACCAAGCCCCCGCACAGCACGAACTCTACGAGGAGTACGTATACGAAACATGGCTAGAAAACGGTCGGCTGCTCAGAACGAAGTAACAGAACGCACTGAAGAACAGCAAGGCCTGTGAAGAGCGACCTGAAAAACAGTAACGAACGAACAAGAACACAATGACTACTTAAAGTCACGCGGAACTTGTTCGCACGCACTGAAGAGCAGATACAAACCCACAAGCACAAACTGAACAGCAGAAAACGATCTGAAAGCAAAGAGTCTGAAAAAGCGCGAATCGTCTCTCACCAAACTTTTACTAACACGAGATTAGCAAAAGGAGCCCAAAGGGTGCCGCGCTTGGTTCTGAAGTGGCCTTTTCTAGTCTCGTCGTACGTGCTTGACGTCCCCGCGTTGTTGGCGATCGGATATTCCGACAACTTTGTGCAACCGTGTGTACGCAAAACAAGTTTGAGCCAACATCCGTCGGAAAAAATCCTAGGATTTCGTTGTCGAAATGTCCGAACAAAGTCCGACCGTGTGTACGGGGCATTAGTGTGGTAGGGCAGTTAGTGTTAGCCCCCTTTAGGTCTAGGGTATCCTCCTAACCCCCTTTAATAAAGTTTTAACCCCTTGATCACCCCCCGTCGCCAGTGTCACTAAGCGATCGTTTTTCTGATCGCTGTATTAGTGTCACTGGTGACGCTAGTTAGGGAGGTAAATATATGGGTTCGCCGTCAGTGTTTTATAGCGTCAGGGACCCCATATACTACCGAATAAAGGTTTTAACCCCCCTGATTGCCCCCCTAGTTAACCCTTTCACCAGTGATCACTGTGTAACTGTTACGGGTGACGCTGGTTAGTTAGTTTATTTTGTATAGTCAGGGCACCTGCCGTTTATTACCGAATAAAGTTTTAGCCCCCTGATCGCCTGGCGGTGATATAACTTAGGTTTTAGGGTCAGATAGGGTCTGCGTCGCCCCAGGCAGCGTCAGGTTAGCACCAGTAGCGCTAACACCCACGCACGCAGCATACACCTCCCTTAGTGGTATAGTATCTGAACGGATCAATATCTGATCCGATCAGATCTATACTAGTGTCCCCAGCAGTTTAGGGTTCCCAAAAATGCAGTGTTAGCAGGATCAGCCCAGATACCTGCTAGCACCTGCGTTTTGCCCCTCCGCCCGGCCCAGCCCAGCCCACCCAAGTGCAGTATCGATCGATCGATCACTATCACTTACAAAACACTAAACACATATAACTGCAGCGTTTTAGCAGAGTCAGGCGTGATCCCTGCGATTGCTAACAGTTTTTTTAGTAGCGTTTTGGTGAACTGGCAAGCACCAGCCCCGGGCAGCGTCAAGTTAGTGCCAGTAGCGCTAACACCCATGCATGCACCATACACCTCCCTTAATGGCATAGTATCTGAACGGATCAATATCTGATCCGATCAGATCTATACTAGCGTCTCCAGCAGTTTAGGGTTCCCAAAAACGCAGTGTTAGCAGGATCAGCCCAGATACCTGCTAGCACCTGCGTTTTGCCCCTCGGCCCAGCCCAGCCCACCCAAGTGCAGTATCGATCGATCACACTAAACGCATAACTGCAGCGTTTGCAGGGTCAGGCCTGATCCCTGCGATCGCTAACAGTTTTTTTGGTAGCGTTTTGGTGAACTGGCAAGCACCAGCGGCCTAGTACACCCCGGTCGTAGTCAAACCAGCACTGCAGTAACGCTTGGTGACGTGGCGAGTCCCATAAGTGCAGTTCAAGCTGGTGAGGTGGCAAGCACAAGTAGTGTCCCGCTGCCACCAAGAAGAAGACAAACACAGGCCTGTCGTGCCCATAATGCTCTTCCTGCTGAATTCACCAATCCTAATAATTGGGAACCCACCACTTCTGCAGCGCCCGTTCTTCCACCATTCACATCCCCAACCAAATGCAGTCGGCTGCATGAGAGGCATTTTCTTTATGTCCCCCTACCCCCTACCCAACGAACCCCCCCAAAAAAGATGTCGTGTCTGCAGCAAGTGCGGATATAGGCGTGACACCTGCTATTATTTTCCCTCCTGTCCTGACAATCCTGGTCTTTGCATTGGTGAATGTTTTGAACGCTACCATAAACTAGTTGAGTATTAGCGTAGCGTACAGCATTGCACAGACTAGGCACACTAACACAGGGTCTCCCAAGATGCCATCGCATTTTGAGAGACCCGAACCTGGAACCGGTTACAGTTATAAAAGTTACAGTTACAAAAAAAAGTGTAAAAAAAAAAAAAAAACACAAAAAAATATATATATAAAAAAAAATAGTTGTCCTTTTATTGTTCTCTCTCTCTCTATTCTCTCTCTATTGTTCTGCTCTTTTTTACTGTATTCTATTCTGCAATGTTTTATTGTTATTATGTTTTAACATGTTTGCTTTTCAGGTATGCAATTTTTATAATTTACTGTTTACTGTGTTTTATTGTTAACCATTTTTTACGCCATTCACGACTTTGAGTGGTTATGCCAGAATGATGCCTGCAGGTTTAGGTATCATCTTGGTATCATTCTTTTCAGCCAGTGGTCGGCTTTCATGTAAAAGCAATCCTAGCGGCTAATTAGCCTCTAGACTGCTTTTACAGGAAGTGGGAGGGAATGCCCCCCCACCGTCTTCCGTGTTTTTCTCTGGCTCTCCTGTCTCAACAGGGAACCTGAGAATTCAGCCGGTAAATTCGTCCAGCTGACCATAGAGCTGATCAGAGACCAGAATGGCTCCAATCATCTCTATGGCCTAAGAAACCGGAAGCTACGAGCATTTCATGACTTCGCCGGATGTAAACAGCGCCATTGGGAAACTGGGAAAGCATTTTATCACACCGATCTTGGTGTGGTCAGATGCTTTGAGGGCAGAGGACAGATCTAGGGTCTAATAGACCCCAGTTTTTTCAAAAAAGAGTAACTGTCACTACCTATTGCTATCATAGGGGATATTTACATTCCCTGAGATAACAATAAAAATTATTTAAAAAAAAATATGAAAGGAACAGTTTAAAAATAAGATAAAAAAGCAAAAAAATAATAAAGAAAAAAAAAAGCACCCCTGTCCCCCCCTGTTTTCACGCAAAGGCGAACGCAAGCGTCGGTCTGGTATGAAATGTAAACAGCAATTGCACCATGCATGTGAGGTATCACCGCGAAAGTCAGATCGAGGGCAGTAATATTAGCAGCAGACCTCCTCTGTAAATCTAAAGTGGTAACCTGTAAAAGCTTTTAAAGGCTTTTAAAAATGTATTTAGTTTGTCGCCACTGCACGTTTGTGCGCAATTTTAAAGCATGTCATGTTTGGTATCCATGTACTCGGCCTAAGATCATCTTTTTTATTTCATCAAACATTTGGGCAATATAGTGTGTTTTAGTGCATTAAAATCTTAAAAAGTGTGTTTTTTCCCAAAAAAATGTGTTTGAAAAATCGCTGCGCAAATACTGTGTAAAAAAAATGAAACACCCACCATTTTAATCTGTAGGGCATTTTCTTTAAAAAAAATATATAATGTTTGGGGGTTCAAAGTAATTTTCTTGCAAAAAAAAAAAAATGTTTTTCATGTAAACAAAAAGTGTCAGAAAGGGCTTTGTCTTCAAGTGGTTAGAAGAGCGGGTGATGTGTGACATAAGCTTCTAAATGTTGTGCATAAAATGCCAGGACAGTTTAACCCCCCCCCCAAATGACCCCATTTTGGAAAGTAGACACCCAAAGCTATTTGCTGAGAGGCATGTCGAGTCCATGGAATATTTTATATTGTGACACAAGTTGTGGGAAAAAGACAATTTTTTTTTTTTTTTTGCACAAAGTTGTCACTAAATGATATATTGCTCAAACATGCCATGGGAATATGTGAAATTACACCCCAAAATACATTCTGTTGCTTCTCCTGAGTACGGGGATACCACATGTGTGAGACTTTTTGGGAGCCTAGCCGCGTACGGGACCCCGAAAACCAAGCACCGCCTTCAGGCTTTCTAAGTGCGTAAATTTATGATTTCACTCTTCACTGCCTATCACAGTTTCGGAGGCCATAAAATGCCCAGATGGCACAAAACCCCCCCAAATGACCCTATTTTGGAAAGTAGACACCCCTAGCTATTTGCCACACATGTGGTATCCCCATACTCAGGAGAAGCAGCTAAATGTATTTTGGGATGCAATTCCACATATGCCCATGGCCTGTGTGAGCAATATATCATTTAGTGACAACTTTGTGCAAAAAAAAAAAAAAAAATAATTGTCATTTTCCCGCAACTTGTGTCAAAATATAAAATATTCCATGGACTCAACATGCCTCTCAGCAAATAGCTTGGGGTGTCTACTTTCCAAAATTGGGTCATTTGGGGGGGGGGGGGGGGTTTTGTGCCATCTGGGCATTTTATGGCCTTCAAAACTGTGATAGGTAGTGAGGAGTGAAATCAAAAATTTACGCCCTTAGAAATCCTGAAGGCGGTGATTGGTTTTCGGGGCCCCATACGCGGCTAGGCTCCCAAAAAGTCCCACACATGTGGTATCCCCGTACTCAGGAGAAGCAGCTGAATGTATTTTGGGGTGCAATTCCACATATGATATATTGTGAGCAATATATCATTTAGTGACAACTTTTTGTAAATTTTTTTTTTTTGTCATTATTCAATCACTCAAAATTAATATTCAATGGGCTCAACATGCCTCTCAGCAATTTCCTTGGGGTGTCTACTTTCCAAAATGGGGTCATTTGGGGGGGGGTTGTACTGCCCTGCCATTTTAGCACCTCAAGAAATGACATAGGCAGTCATAAACTAAAAGCTGTGTAAATTCCAGAAAATGTACCCTAGTTTGTAGACGCTATAACTTTTGCGCAAACCAATAAATATACGCTTATTGACATTTTTTTTTTTACCAAAGACATGTGGCCGAATACATTTTTGCCTAAATGTATGACTAAAATTTAGTTTATTGGATTTTTTTAATAACAAAAAGTAGAAAATATCATTTTTTTTCAAAATTTTCGCAAATTTCGTTTGGTTACAGCATTGCATGACTGCGCAATTAGCAGTTAAAGCGACGCAGTGCCAAATTGTAAAAAGTGCTCTGGTCAGGAAGGGGGTAAATCCTTCCGGGGCTGAAGTGGGTAAGTGGTGTTTATGAAGATCCCCAATTGAAGATACCCTTTGATGACACGTTCAGCACTTTATTTATTTATTTTAAACACAGTGGACTATTATTATACTATATAGTTCTGCATATTTGAGCTAGGACTTCATGCTTATTTGCACAGTTTATTTATCTATTTATTAGCTATTTGCACGTTACGTTATTTGCACAGGAGTTTATTTTGTATCTTGCTATATTTATTGTCATCTTGCACAGTACACTTCATTGCATAAATTTGCACAGGAGTTCTATTTTGCACAGGATTATATTTTACATAGGAGATTTTTTAATTTGTTCACAGGTAACATGCATTTATTCTATTAAGTTGCGCTGACCATTTTTTATCCTACACCAATCTTGTGCACTGTATACACTTTAGGTCTAGCTGCAATTTTTATTAGATCAGTTTGATTCACTTGTAGCACGAGGGACTACACTGTTTATTGACTCTCCAGAAGGATCCTCAGGGGAAGAGAGTCTGGCTGTGCTTCCTGAAGTAGGTAGCAGGTTACCGCCCGAAGAAGGACCCAGAATGTTGGGGTCTAGGCCTTGCGCCTGAACAGCCTGAGAGGCTCTCTAGCTCTCAGTTAGCTGCATAGTCCCTGAGACAGTCCTTACAGACCAATTTATCAGGGACTGGTACAACGCCACATGCCCAACACTTCTTATTTAACCCTCTAGATGGGTGTGAGGGAGAGCGATGACGTCTTCTAGACCCAGATCTCCTGGAAGACTTATGACGTGAAGAATGTGACTCTCACTCAGGGCTGTCGTCATTATCGTAGCGCCTTGAAGACTTTCTGGACCGCTTGGCGGGAGCAGGGCTGCAACAAACAGGGTTTGTTATGAATGGCGCACTCTTTTTTTTTTTTATACTCACATAAGGATGATCCCATACCTTTTAGACACAAGAGGATCTTGACTGCGAGACGAATGGCTCATGGCGAAATGGGCAGGAGGATCAGCTGAAGAAATATGGAAAAAGAAAAAATAGAACCCCAAAGAGAGACCAAACAAAATCCATATCAGCAGAGTAATGGAAAAAAGTGACACATACCTGTTTGCTGTAAAAGTTTTTTGAGCTGCAGGGCACACACTGGCTATGAGGAGCAGCCCTGATCTCAAAAAGGAGCCCATTTTTAAAGGGAGAGGGGGTGGTAACTCAATCAATTAACTAATTAACCCAACCCCCTCCTGGCAACTACTGATTTGGAACGTTTCTTTCCCTCAAAGATGGCGGCCGAGGCTTCACTGCCCTATGCGTGCGCGCAAGTGCAATAGGGACACCGGAACGATACCACTGACACCTGCGGGACGCTGTGTATTCTGAGTTGCGCCTGTGCACAGAGACCCGGGACACGCCGCGTTCATCCAGGAGACACACCACCATACCTCCTCTCTCCCTCTCTGACCTATACTCCTTTTATTTAAAGAATGAAGGAAAAAAATCTAACCTGACCAAGGGGACCGAAAAAAGAAGCTGATCCTCCTGCTGCATCCACCAACATTTGTTTGTTCTTGAATCGCCAGCAGACTGCGTTCCTATAAGGAAACTCTTCAAGACCCCAAAAGATCCACAGAAGGGGTTCCCAGTCTTATCAGCGCTAATAGCGGCCCAAGAACAGGGACTGCGCACGGGAGAGGCTGAACCAGGTGGACGCTGCCGACTGCAGAGGTATGGACGTACTGCTACTATTCACCAGTTCCAGAGGTATGAGGAAAAAAAAGAGAATGTTGGGGGAGGGGCTTTATCCTTTAATTTATGCTATTCACTAGTCCTGAAGAAGGAGTAGAGACGGAGCTCTATCACATGTATGCTGCCATGGAGGCACCAGGAAATAATTCTAGCGTTTTTTGCGATATCATAGGCGCTTGCAATTTTATGTTTCATGTTTGATATCCATTTACTCGACATCTGTTATACAGTATCTCACAAAAGTGAGTACACCTCTCACATTTTTGTAAATATTTTATTATATCTTTTCATGTGACAACACTGAAGAAATGACACTTTGCTACAATGTAAAGTAGCGAGTGTACAGCATGTATAACAGTGTAATTTTGCTTTCCCCTCAAAATAACTCAACACACAGCCATTAATGTCTAAACTGTTGGCAACAAAAGTGGGTACACCCCTAAGTGAAAATGCCACATTGGGCCCAATTAGCCATTTTCTCTCCCAGTGTCATGTGACTCGATAGTGTTACAAGGTCTCAGGCGTGAATGGGGAGCAGGTGTGTTAAATTTGGTGTTATTGCTCCCACTCTCTCATACTGGTCACTGGAAGTTCAAAATGGCACCTCTTGGCAAAGAACTCTGAGGATCTTAAAAAAACAATTGTTGCTCTACATAAAGATGGCCTATGCTGTAAGAAGATTGCCAAGAAACTGAGCTGCAGCACGGTGGCCAAGACCATACAGCGGTTTAACAGGACAGGTTCCACTCAGAACAGGACTTGCAATGGTCGACCAAAGAAGTTGAGTGCACGTGCTCAGCGTCATATCCAGAGATTGTCTTTGGGAAATAGACGTATGAGTGCTGCCAGCATTGATGTAGAGGTTGAAGGGGTGGGGTGTCAGCCTGTCAGTACTCGGACCAATACGCCGCACACTGCATCAAATTGGTCTGCATGGCTGTCGTCCCAGAAGGAAGCCTCTTTTAAAGATGATGTACAAGGAAGCCCACAAACAGTTTGCTGAAGATAAGCACACTAAGGACATGAATTACTGGAACCATGTCCTGTGGTCTGATGAGACCAAGATGAACTTATTTGGTTCAGATGGTGTCAAGCGTGTGTGGCGACAACCAGGTGAGGAGTACAAAGACAAGTGTGTTCTGCCTACAGTGAAGCATGGTGGTGGGAGTGTCATGGTCTGGGGCTACATGAGTGCTGCCGGCACTGGGGAGCTACAGTTCATTGAGGGAACCATGAATGCCAACATGTACTGTAGAATGCCAACATGTACTGTGATATACTGAAGGAGAGCATGATCCCCTCCCTTCGGAGACTGGGCAGCAGGGCAGTATTCCAACATAAGGACCCCAAACACACCTCCAAGACGACCACTGCCTTGCTAAAGAAGCTGAGTGTAAAGGTAATGGACTGGCCAAGCATGTCTCCAGACCTAAACCCTATTGATCATCTGTGGGGCATCCTCAAACGGAAGGTGGAGGAGCGCAAGGTCTTTAACATCCACCAGCTCTGTGATGTCGTCATGGAGGAGTGGAAGAGGACAGTGGCAACCTGTGAAGCTCTGGTGAACTCCATGCCCAAGAGGGTTAAGGCAGTGCTGGAAAATAATGGTGGCCACACAAAATATTGACACTTTGGGCCCAATTTGGACATTTTCACTTAGGGGTGTACTCACGTTTGTTGCGATCGGTTTAGACATTAATGGCTGTTTGTTGAGTTATTTTGAGGGGACAGCAAATTTACACTGTTATACAAGCTGTACACTCACTACTTTACATTGTAGCAAAATGTCATTTTTTCAGTGTTATCACATGAAAATATATAATAAAATATGAGTACATCTCTTTTGTGAGATACTGTATTTCCCCAAAAGCTGGATATCATATTATGTGTACACTAAAATTAATTTAACAATATTTTTTCCGAAAATATACAGTTGTGCAAATATTAATCCAATATAAAAATGTGCAACTAATATCGTTTTATTCTACAAGGCCTCTGCTTTCAGAAAATATATAATGTTCTGGGGGCTAAAGTGATTTATTGGCCAAAAATGCTAATTTTTACGTGTGCCAAAAATGAAAAAAAAAAATGGCTGCAGAGCAGAAGTGGTTAATGTGTCCCCTGTTCCTCTCTCAGGAAGCTTGGCGCTATGAAAAAACGCTTTATCTTTAAACATGGCTGAGTGAGGGCACCCTCTATATAGCTCTGCCCGTGCATCACATACATTCTACAGAATCGACAACGTCCGTCATCCCACCACACACACACCACCTCCATTTATACCATCTCACTTCATACCAGTTCCTATTCCTACTCCGCCCATTGTAGGCGTTTCCAGTCGCCAGCTGCCGCCTGCAGGTACTCTGCTCTCATTGGTCCAAGCAAATCCGATGTCACGGAAGTAAGCCTCGCCCGTAATAGCCGCTAATTGGTGGAGGAGAGTAAAAAGCGCACGCTGTAAGCGACGCTCTTTTAGTGATTGGCTGCGCCCTATTCCGTCACGAGTGCTCCTCCTCGTCCTGCGATTGGTCGTCACTTCAATCTCCTCTGGTGTTTTCGCCATGTCCGAGCGCCCTGTGTCTGCGGGGCCCTTGGGGGCCACCGCCATCGCGGTGCCTGGGGGTTCCGCGGTAGGCGGCGACGTACCTGTTAGTAGCCCCGCCCCGGCCACAGGAGGTCCCGTCCGTATGAACTTATATGCGACCTGGGAGACAGACAGAGGCAGTTCATCTTGCGTACCCAGGTGTGACGTAACTACCTTTGTGATGATGTCATTTCACACCTGTTGTTGGGGGCAATGTGCAGAGTTTAATGTAATTAACGAGGGAGTGTGGTGTTTGGCAGAGGTGGAAGTGCTGTCACAAAAAGTTAATGTAAAGTGTGTTTTTGCATGGAAGGGTTGGAGCTGAGCTCTGGGGTTTTTGTAAGAAAGATCCTTGCAGAGCTCCTCCAATGCACTACAGGGGTTAACTGCTCTTCCCAAAGAGAGGATCTAAAGCCTGCTGACAAGTAGTGTCTTCGCTCTGCCTGGCAGTGTTTGTTTACACTGAGCCCTGCGCATGCAGACCAGTGTATAGCCCTGGTACAG
This sequence comes from Lithobates septentrionalis, assembly GCA_037952835.1. Classification (NCBI taxonomy): domain Eukaryota; kingdom Metazoa; phylum Chordata; class Amphibia; order Anura; family Ranidae; genus Lithobates; species Lithobates septentrionalis. The sequence continues at coordinate 3,075,754 of JBBDGP010001284.1, forward strand.
TTGTGTGCTGACACAATGTAACTACCGCCTGCATGTGCAAGGGGTTACTTCACCCCAGCTGGGTCAATCTAGAGGCAGGAGACTGTAAACCTGGAAGAAGACCTAAAGAAGGTAGACTTGCCGGAGGGGAGTGATGACTTCACAGCGCCGGAGGGGATTGTTTACAAGGTAAGTCTGCCAATATGGTCTCATGCGCGCGCACAAACAGCATTTGCTTTTCTCCTCTAAATGCTATAGAACTCCTGGTGTGAGACATGCTGCTTAAAAAAATATATAAAAATACCCGAAGCCACATATTGCACATGTGTTTTTAGATGTGTTTTGGTGTTAATGGATTACATTGGCCAGAATATTAATTTTATTCTGGCCATTGGAATGCATTAAAGGATAAGCAATCATAAACACCCCCCCCCCCCCCCCCCCCGGAAAAAAAAATATACACTTCTTTTTTTTTTTTTGCAGGTAAAAAAAAAAAAAGTGCATATATCTAAGCAGCCTGTGCAGCATTACACCTGTAATCAGTCCCCTTCAGACTCTCAGGATATCTGTCTGCCTGTACCTCTTATACGGGCAAGCAGTTACCTGAGAGTAGGAAGATCATGAACTATGAGGGCACTCGCCAGCACCCTCACAGATCATTATAGAGAAGCTCCAGTCCATTTTTTTTTTTTAAAGTCCGCAGCTACTAAAACTGTGGCTGCTGACTTTTAATAAACGCTCACTTCTGTCTTCTATTCCTGGCATCTCGACTGTGGGCACCCCGCTGTGATGGCTTGCATCTTCACAGCAGGGTGCCCACTGCACATGTGCGAGCCGCACTGCCCATTGTGATCCCGCAGTCTTCTGGAACCTTTGACAAGTCCCAGAAGACTTAAGCGAGCTGATGTGGGAGCAGGTACCTGTCAAAACCAGGTACCCACTCCCCCTACTAAAAACAAAGAGCCATTTAGTGAAAAGGAGGCCTTAAAATGGAACTTCCCCTTTTGGGTGTAACTCCGCTTTAAAACCTACAGGTGCCAGCTGCAATTGATGATGGTACTTGTAGTCTATTCATTCCCAGGAAAAGGCTATAATACATTCCTCGTTTCTGTGCTTTCCTCTTCTCTCCAATGCTCCAGGTTGTGGGTGAGCCCTCGTTGTGCTTGCATACAATGCAGGTCTGCTGGTCCTACAGTGTACAAGACGACATTGGAGTGTGTCTGCTGTCCAGAGTGCTGAAGAAAAGAGGCTTTGGGGTCCTAGTTGCACTGTGTGGAAGCCTGTTGGAGTGTGAAATAAGAAAGTATTACAGTTTATTCCTCTATCCCTAGAGGAGTTCAGTTTCAAGGATAGTTTTATTTATGGTATTTTAAGTGTAATTCGTGAATCTACAAACGTGTCTGTTGTCATTGCATATGTGTTGTGAAAGGTTCATGCTTTGGGAGTGGCATCTTCGTTAGTAAGTCATGTAAACAAATATGCAGGCAGTAAAGTCTAAATGCTTGTGCTGCATCTTTGTTGCAGGTCATTGGCCAGTTCAAATGATTGGCCATGGAGTCTGCACCTTAAAGTAGTTATTGGTGGCAGCTTTAATTTGTATAGGGTAAAATATTAATTTTATTTTTGTTGTCAGTGTCCCATTGGCCATTGGGGGGGATTTTCTTTCCTTCCTGTCTTAAGAAAACTTACAGAAAGCGAGAGGAAATCTGTCTGTTTGCGATCGCCTCTTGGATAGATGTTTTCATTGAAAAATTTCATTCTATTAGTATTATGGTAACAACTGTAAAATTTTGTATTTCTCCTCACCTTCTGCCCAATAACAGGGGTCACCAGGAATAAAAGAGGGTGATTCTCACCAGTAGGGACACAGACCTCAATAAAAGTTTGGAAAGGGTACTATACTAACTCTTTAATACTCTATCCAAAATTAACAAAATATATTGGCTTTAGATGCACTTTAATTTCCACATTTTGTAAAAAATTTTTCTCCCTTCGCCTTTCAGGACAGCACCTTGGAGAGAGCGTAGCTCCACCTTTTCACAGGAAACACTGCGTGACAACGCCCCTTTTTAAAAGCAGCTGCTTCCACCATGCTGTCAGTTTCAGTGCCGGTTCACACTGGTGCGATGCCAAACATCGCACATACATCGCATGTAATTCGCAGCGCACTGCCGTTCACATTACATGCGATGTCTGTGTGGTGCGATATCAGCCATAGAGATAGTATGGCTGATATCGCACCGCATTCGGTGCAAACACGCACAGGACCCTTTTTTTCTGTTCGGACCAGAATCGGATCGCATGTGTGTTCACACATATGCGATCCGATTCATGTCCAAACTGTCAGTTCGCAGTGCGATATGCAAGCTGAACTGGGGGTGTCGTTAACAATGTATTGACACTCCCCAGCGATTCGCATATGGCAGTGTGAACTGACATGCGATGCGGGAACACGCAGTGCATTCGCAGTGTTCTCGCATCGCACCAGTGTGAACCGGCACTTAGTGTTTCCTCTGCCATGGTGGAAGCACCTTTTGGGGAACCAGAGGGGCTGTGCTCTCTCCAGGGAGGGGGCTTTGGCAGTACCTTAGTGTTTGGTGCTCAGACCAGCCCAGCTCCTTCCCGCACAAAAGGGGGATGCTCCGGTGTCCCTTCCTTTGCTGGCTCACAGGAGTAATGGTCTGCCGGAGGTTGTCTGCCTGGGGTGTTCGGGGGGCCACGGGTGTCCTCAGAACTAGTGTCCATGCCTGGTCTCTGCATGGCGGCGCCAAATCCCCGGCAGCGGGTGACGCCAGTTCTGGTGGGCGGAGACTTCTGGCAGGGCGTAGCAGAGATTGATTCCAGCTGCTGGAACGCAGGAGGAAGGGGCGGGTCCTCTGGCTGGGATTTCCTATTGTTTGGCACATGGAGGAAGCCTTTTAAAAAGCACACAGACGGCGGCTGCGGCGTTCGCAATGGAGGAGGCTGAATCATCAGCAGCGATGGCGGATGCAGGCACCCAGGTTCCCGGCTGGGCCCAGGTAGGAGAGGTGCAGTGGCGCCTCTTTCCTTTTTTTTTGTCACTGGGTGTTTTTCTTTTAACAAAACCTGCCTGGAGCCGAGTAAGGGAAAGCTGGCCCCCACTCGGCTCCATAACGTTGGATGACGGAAGTGACGTCAAACGTCATTTCAGCCCAATGGTCTTATAGGGGAAATTAACCACTTCCCATTTCAGTGGGAATATCTGAATGATGCCTGCAGCTACAGCCGGCGATTCTGTGTACCATAAAAATTATCATAGTGGCAGTTCCACCACTTGATCGTTCTTACAGGCGACGGGAGGGGACATCCCCCCCCCCCCCGCTGCCATCCGGTGCTTCTCCGGGCTCTCCCGTACCATCGGGGACACGGAGAAAGAATCGGCTGCTGCCAGATGTCGAGCATAGAGATGACTGGTGACCAGGTGTCTCTCTGACCGTCGGAGGCCCGGGCGCGATGTTATGATGTCACGTTCGGGCCGCGGATGTAAACAAAGCTGCGATCGCGGCTGGTAAGCATGAGATCATGGATTTTTTTTTTTTCCCGATCTCATGCTTTCCAGCCTGGAGGAAAGATGTGGGGTCTTATTGACCCTAGCATCTCTCCATAAAGAGGACCTGTCACAAAAAATGTTGTAAAGGAAAGTAAAAAAAAAAAATAAAAAAAAATTTAAAACGCCCCTGTCCCCGGTAGCTCGCGCTCAGAAGCGAACACACATGTTTGGTATCTATTTACTTGGTGTAACATTATCTTTCACATTATATAAAAAAAGGGCTAACTTTACTGCTCCTGTTATTTTTTTGTAATCATGAAACAGTTTTTTTTTTTTCCAAAAAAAACACGTTTGAAAAAATTGTTGTGCAAATACCGTGTGAGATAAGTTGCAATGACTGCCATTTTATTTTCTAGGGTGTCTGCTAAAAAAAAAAAAATATGTTTGGGGGTGCTTTCTGTTACAAGGGATGTTTACATTCCTTGTAATGGGAATAAAAGTGCCAGGCTCCATCGGTCTCCAACGGCGCTATCGCCTACAGTTGCCGTGGAGACGAATGGAAGGTTCTTGTCCCGCCGGTGCGCGAGGTGCGTGCCTGGTATCTGGTGCAGTCCAAGGTGTCCGTGGAAGGAGCTGGGGTGAACCGCAGCCCTGATCACGAGACCCAGAAAACGGAGCTGGGAGTTTGCACGCTTGCAGTGGCGTGGAGGATAAGCGGCAGTGCAGGGCAGCTGGAGACGAGATCCCGGTGAACGCCATTCAGAGAAAGTGAGCTATGGGACAAGCAGTAAACAGCGACCCCCCCCCCCCCCCCCCCCCCCCCTGAAGGAGATTTTGTGCAATATACAAGCGAAAGAACACTGTTTGACAGTGGATAGTTACATGTATACCGGTATACGGGCTTATACGAACTGCCATACAGACTTTTTGGTACATGGACTATAAAAATTGCATGTAGACCATACATTGACCGTAGATATCACAAATGGAAGTGGAAATGAGCCAGACTGGGAAAATTTAAACCCTAAAGAGAAAGGGCTCTTGGGCGCATATATGAATAAGCTGAGACTGACCCACAGTTGAAAAACAGCCTGCGAAGGAGCGGAGTGGTGTAGCACTGACAATAATAGCACTGACAATAGTACTGACTTTTGACAACGCAGGCGGGTGCATGTGAGGTGTGTAAAATTTCTCCCAGATAGTAAAGTGTATGGACTAACCAGGTTACCCAGGGCACCAGGAAAGAGACACTCCAAGAACTATCTTGATTCATTCCATAGAAGCTAATGGTCAAATTGTGTCAATATGAAATAAAAACCTGTTTACCTACAAACTCATATACAACATACTCTGGAGATTTCAACTGGATTAAGCAGCGCAGAGGAAAATATCCCCACCCCCCACCCGGGAACGTGTATATAGAGTATTAAGCGGGGAAAAAAAAAGGGGGGGTTTAACTACTGGTTTAAAACGTAGTTGCAAATAAGAAATGAGGGGTAAATCGAAGGGGGCCGCAGCTAACCTACCCAGAATAAGTGCTAGCCCGGGAACCATTAGAAAGTATATGGTACAGGAGGGCGGTAAAGAAAGTCCGGGTAAACAAACGGGGACTAAAAGTAAAAACCCTGAGGCTATATCAAAGAAAAGTAAAAACCCTGAGGCTATATCAAAGACTGGACTGAGAAAACAGTTGGTCGGGATAGACACCCCTATTGCAAGCAGCGAGATATTGGATGAAGAAGTTACATTGGAACCTAAAAAAAAAAAACAGCTGCCAACAAAGGTAGGAATGGCGGAAATGTTTGCAAGGTTGGAAACATCTATAAAAGGAGAAATGGCAACCCTACATGAAGATATGAACCATATACTAAAAAGGGTATAAGATGCGGAAACAAGGTTGGACATGCAGGGGGGCGAGATAAAAAGGCTTAAGGTTCAGATGGCCGAGATGCAGAAGGAACAGAGGAATATATTGTACAAAATAGAAGACCAAGAGGCTTGTAACAGAAGGAAAAACCTCCGGATCAGAGGCTTACCGGAGATACAAGGGGAAAAGGAGGAACTATGCAAGAATGTGTGGACAATGTAAACCGCCTCTGCCTCACATTAATCTGCGCCTCAAAATTACACCGTAATCTGCTGTAGCAAACTTAAGCAGCTACTTTAAGTAAACATATAATCAAACAATAAGTCTTAAATCATGAAATAAACGTGCCAAGTCTCTGATTTGTTTTGCTTATTGAAGCAGCGCTAAGTGTCCGATGTCATAAAACACTCTATATAGAACAAATATTGGAGAGAAAAGGAAAGTTCAAATGCAGCTGTGGTCTGTGGGTATGTAGAAATCCTTCCACCAATAATGATCACCGCGTGAGGGGGTCACCCCCCGTGAGATTGCACTCACCACAATTTCAGTAATCACAAGCCTTTGAATGGTATCTTTAAAACTCTCCGTCTCCTTAATTCAACCACCAGGTGGCGTAAAACACTCTCGGTTAGTGTAACATAGGGAGAAAATGAAATGCCATATAGCGTAATATTGTTTAAGAATGTTTATTAAATATTTCAAAAAAACACTCCCCCCTTTAAAATATGCGTACCAAATGTAATAGTATAAAAGAGCATTGGAAAAAGTGCACTGTGCCTGTATTTTTCGTCCCCCGGGAGGTATTCCGGAATGCGTGCTGTGTACAGCTGATCTTTCGCTTCCTGGTTACCTTCCGGTGCGTGGAGCGCACACGTCACTTCCGGTAGATTACATCCCTGACGCGTTTCGTCACTTCCGGACGTCGTCTGAGGGCGTAATCTACCTGTCATTGGGCCGGCTTTAAATACCAGTGATGGGTTTAAGCAGCGAATGGGGGAGGCCGATCTGCCAGCCACTCCCCCTTGATAATCAATGCTCACAGAGCTGTCAGCAAAGGAAGACTCCGAATATGCTGAATCTGTTTTAAACCCAATACTGCCGACTTCACTAGGAAAATGTGACGCATATGTCTTAATCAAGAATATATCCTATAAATCTTTTACCTTACACACTTTATATCATGTATAGTGTTTCTATACATTTTCTACGCAAAAATGAGGTAAAATAAAATGGAAATAAAACAGACATATGTATATTGGTGAAAAATTGAAAAAGCATCCTCCCTTGTATTTACCCTATACAATTTCAATCTGCTGTCACCCATCAAGGGTGAGAGCCCTCAACATAGATATGAATTGATATGAGTGATTAAACAAGGAGTATCATTGAACTCAATGCGTTAATAGGTAAATCTAATCTTTGAATAATTTAAATAAAATTATATATGGAGGATGCGTTACAATGGCTTTATATAGTATGCGATGATCGATATTACCAGCGGAGGGGACTTTTCCTGACACGCGGTTTATCGGGCCATGGGGAGGCCATTTACCCCTGGAGTGGGATTGCAAACATAAGAGTGGTCTATTGTATACAGGACATATTCTACGGCTTCCCAGTGGGATCGCCCTAAATATCAACAGACCAAGTACTAACTGAGGAGCAATTGGAGTATATTATCTACCTCTTGCGTTTTTTTTTTTTTTTTTTTTTTTTTCGATCTTTAGCGGGTACCCTTTGCTGTCATTATACTATGAAGGACAAGACCATTGCAATTTGCGCAGCGGAGCCAGTTAGTGGGCTTTACCATCACACATAAACTGAGAATACAGACCCTGGCACCGCTCAGTTAGAGCTAGAGCTGATTTCCTCTCCCCCTTTTTCCTCTGTAGCGGAGACCTAAGGTACATGATTGATATCGAAAGGGGGCTAAACTCTTTGCACTCTTTGGACTCCTGGAAAATTACAGATCAAGAGGGAAGGGAGGAGGGCATCTAAAGAGAATATGAGAGGTTGGACACAAAAAGCAACAGAACCCAAGACCGCAAAAGAGAGCTTAAATACGAGCACAATCCAGAAATATCTTAAGGACGCAAGCTCAAAAAGTTCGGGTCTGGAAAAAAGCAAACGAGTACAAAAGAAAAGAAGAAAGAACTAGGGAAACTTAGAGTGGATCAAAGAGAAAAATCCAGGGAAGAATTGGATCTGGAGGGAGAACCTGATTCCAGCATAATAGAACAAAGGAATATGGCTCTTATTCCAACAAAAACGGAAATGTTCGAAATTTTTGCTAAATTAGAAAATTCGATTAAAGCAGAGATTTCGAATGTAAGGATGGACATGGGCCATTTATTGAGAAGAGTAGAGGAAGCAGAGGAATTAACAGGGAAACAGGCCCAAGAAATATTAGATCTAAAAACGCAAATGAGGAAAATGCAAACTGACCTCCGTGACATATTATATAAACTGGAAGTACAAGAAAATCAAAGCCGTCGCCAAAATCTCAGGATCAGAGCTTTACCGGAACAGCAAGGGGAAGACCTGGTGACTAAAATGAAAAAAATATTCAATCCAATTCTGGATAGGATAGACGAGGATCTCAAGATAGACCGTGTGCACAGGGTCAGGAAGCCCCCCGGCCTGAGAGGAAATTCCCAGGGATGTCATTATTAAATTTCACCTTTATGAAGATAAAGCCAGAATATGGAGCAAACTCGGAAAAGTCTCCCCAGTGAAATTTGAGACCGTGGAACTACAAATATTTTCTGACTTATCAGTAGGAACTCTGGCACGGAGACGTCAACTAAAACCTCTTCTGGAGCAAATTAGGACGGCTAACGTTAAATATAGCTGGAGCTTCCCAGCATCCTTATTGATGCAGAAAGAAGGAAGAACTGTCAGATTAAAGTTCCTGGACAACCTCCAAGACTTTTGTAAAAACTTGGACATCCCAGTCCCAAATATTCTTAGATAGAAGGAAAAAAAAAAAAACTGACTGGGTTAGAGGGTCATTCTCAATAATGGGGTTACTTGTTGACTTTAAATTAATCCAATTAAAGATCAGAAGGGAAAAGAGTAGGGAGGGCAAACCATACATTGAAAGGAACTGATGGTAGGTTGTAGGGACAGGGGGAGAATTAGGACTTTTGGCCGATATACGGCTTTCTGAAGGGGGGAGAATGCAAGTGGGGGGTGGGAGGTAGAAGCTCTATCTTGCAGGTACGAACAAATCGCACTTTTAGAAGGCGGGTTACGGTATTGAGGGAGTGGCAATTGGGTTTGCGAAGTCGACAGAGTTTTCGCTGATTGATAGAATGACAGACCCTGAGGGTCGATTTATCTTTTTTTTTTTTTTTTTTTTTTTTTTTGAGGGGAAACCTAGGTGATAAAACATTTACCCTGGCAAATGTATATTGTCCTAATAAAAACCCATTTTTTTTTTTTTTTTTTTTATATATTTATAAACAGGAAAAAGGTCCACAGAGACCACATGAACATGGTCATAGATACAGCAGTCCAAATACAAACATAGGTACTTGGTGTAGGTTACAGTATGAGTGTGATTATCAAACTAGCATCGTTATTCTGTGTTGGGTAATATAAATGGCGAGTGATGCTCATGCTTATGTCCACCTGTAGAGTTGATTTCTTAGGTTGCTGACATATCACCTCATTTCCGTATAACTGTCTCGTGTTTCCGTTTGCACTGGGTTAGGGTGTAATGGCCCCAACCTCCCCCCCCCCCCCCCTTTTTTTTTTTTTTTTTTCTCTTAGAGAGAACTAGAGTGGGGAATTGGTAGTTGAGAATGGGCAATGCCCTAGAAGGTAGTGAGAAAGAGGTGGGGGGAGGATAAGAAAAAGGAGGGGATATGGGGGGAGGGAGAGGTAAGGAGGTTTCACGAACATGGATCTCTGCTACCGTCCAGTGGGTAAAAGTATGTTGTTTACTTTGAAATCGAGGTGTTAAGTAGCTGATTTATCAGTTTGTCCCCTGAGGGCTTGTCCTTCCTCTGAGTATTTAAAAATGTTCCATAGTTGCCATGTTTTGGAGTATGCCTCTTGTCTGTTTTGGCTTGTGAAGATGAGATCTTCCATTTTGCTAACCTTTTTGGAGCCACAAGCCAATTGTCGGTGGGTGTTGTGATTTCCAATTGAGTGGGATACAAGCTTTGGCTGCGTCTAGCAAATGGCGTATTACTTATTTATTTTTTTTTTTTATATACTCATGCAGGGATGTCATTTGCATGTAGAAGAAAGTACGCTGGGTCACCTGGGACTATGCGGTCTGTAAATTTTTGTGTGATCCGGCGGACTTCTCTCCAGAAGTCTTGGATCAGGGGGCACAACCAGAAAATATGTAGAAGGGTGCCTCTTTCCTGTTTGGCATCACCAGCATAAGTCTGACGTGGGAAAGAGTGTGTGCAGTAGAGCTGGGGTCCTGAACAAACATGTAAGGATTTTATAGTTGGTCTCTTGAATTTTGGTGCATATGGATGATATGTGTGAATTTAAGGATGTGGTTTTTTTGGGGTGCTAAACTGACAGTTTAAGTCTCTTTCCCATTTGGTGAGGCTTGGGAGTTGAAAGTCTTCTTGTGGTGTTATCAGCATGCTATATGTTAGGGAGAGTGTGTGCAGCACTATTCCTGTTTCTGTACAAAGCTCTTCCAAGGTCGTTAGCGTTTGGCTAGTAGTGCTGGGAGGTGGTATAGTACTGAGGAAGTGGCAGAGCTGAAGAGCTTTAAGGCAGGGTTCGACAAACCCCGGGCGCCAGGTCGCATTTGCGACTAGAATTAGCGACCTGGCGCCTGGGGCAGCACAGCTGGGGTATCCTGTGTCCGTTCGACACCCCCCCCCTCCCGGCGCGATCGCGATGGGCCGCGCCGGTAATTGAGGCCCCGGCTTTGCGGCCTACTGCAGTCCTATGGTTCCTGGTTCCTTCTGCAATCAGGCGCCCTCTGGTGGTGGCCGTTGGTATGACAAGACATCCATCAATTCTAATGGAGCTTTCCCTACCTGTTTTCACTGCCCGCTCATCTCCTTCCATTTACTTAGAACCCCTAAACATTATATATATTTTTTATTCTAACACCCTAGAGAATAAATTGGCGGTCATTGCAATACTTTCTGTCACACCGTATTTGCACAGCGGACTTACAAGCGCACTTTTTTGGGAAAAAATACTTTTTTTTTAAATTAAAAAATAAGAAAACAGTAAAGTTGGCCCAATTTTTTATATTGTGAAAGATAATGTTACGCCGAGTAAATTGATTCCCAACATGTCACGCTTCAAAATTTCGTCCGCTCGTGGAATGGCGACAAACTTTTACCCTTTAAAATCTCCATAGGCGACGTTTAAAAAATTCTAAAGGGTTGCATGTTTTAAGTTACAGAGGAGGTCTAGGACTAGAATTATTGCTCTCGCTCTAACGATCGTGGCGATACCTCACGTGTGGTTTGAACACCGCTTTCATATGCGGGCGCTACTCACATATGCGTTCGCTTCTGCAAGCGAGCTCAGCGGGACGGGGCGCGTTTAAAAAAAAAAAATTTTTTTCTTATATATATTTTACTTTTTATTTTTACACTGTTTTTTAAAAAAAAAATAAAAATGGTTTCACTTTTATTTCTATTACAAGGGATGGGGCACATTTAAATTTATTTTTTTCTTATTTTAACTTTTATTTTTTAACTGTTCTTTTAAAAAAAAAAAAAAAAAGTCACTTTTATTCCTATTACAAGGAATGTAAATATCCTTTGTAATAGAAAAAAAAGCATGTCAGGACCTCTTAAATATGACATCTGGGGTCAAAAAGACCTCAGATCTCATATTTACACTAAAATGCATTAAAAAAAAAAAAAAATTGTCATTTGAAAAAAATACTAATAAAATGTCCCTTTTAAGAGCTATGGGTGGAAGTGATGATTTGACGTCGCTTCCGCCCTGCAATGACTTGGAGATGGGCGGGGGGGGGGGGGATCTTCCCCTCACTCGTCTCCATGTCAGGCCAGGGACAGATCGGATTGCCTCCGCCGTTATCGACTGCCACGGTAAGCGGTGAAGGGCACCGGAGTGCGGCGGTAGGGGGGGCCCTCTCCTGCTGCCGATAAAAGTGATCTCGCTGCGAATCTGCTGCAGAGACCACTTTTATCTGAAAGAGAACCGCCGGCTCTTGAAGAAGATACCGGGGTTATGGTAGCTAGGTGCTACCATAACAACGGTATTTCTCTTCAAAGACAGGACGTATATAGTCGTCCTGCGGGAAGGAAGTGGTTAATTAAAATGAATTTATTATTTGTCATCTCCCTGCTTGGCCCCTTTCACACGGGCTGTCTGATCAGGTTCGCCTGTCAGTTTTTCAGGCGGACCTGATTGGATCCTTAGCGGGAATATGGTGGTCTTGTGTCCCTGCATGGCAGGAAATAAAAGCAGTCACATTCGTTCTAGTCGTCTCTGTGTAAATTTAAGATTGGTTAATTTTTATATTGAAAATAAAGCTGTCGGTCGTTTAAAAAAAAAAAAAAAACCTGGCTCCTAACTTTTTTAGCTGGCTCCTAGATTCCAAGCAAATTTGTCAAGCCCTGCTTTAAGGAAGTCCAGTCAGTATTGGCCTGTGGGGTCTAAGAGTTCCTCAATTGTATTCCATCTCCCCGCTTTGCTGAAATGTGAGGCTTGATATAAACCTGAGTCGCTCAAGGCACAGAATTTCGTATCTCATATGCCTGGTTCGAAGTGGGTTTCCTAGTATAGGTCAGTAGTGTGAGTTTTGGGAGGATAGGGCGATTTTAGATATTAGTTGTGTGCATATTTTGGTGATGTTACCGATCAGTGGATGTCGTTTGACATATGTCGGTAGGGCTTCAGTGCACCATGGGGCTCTATGTAAGGGGATCGTAGCCTGCGCTTGCTCTAGCTGTGCCCAAAGTTTAGTTTCTTTATGTCGGCACCAGTCTACGACGAAAAAATATAAAGTGTGGCGCTAATAGTAGCAATATATGAAACTAAGCATTAGGTAATATCACACAATAAAAATGTGAAACAAAATTGACACGTGAGCACAAGTGACAGTGACTAATGAACAGAGATAATAAATATATGTGTTCAATACAAATATTAGATATGATCTAAAACAAAGGAAGTATGTGATAACAGTGCATGAACAGTTATCTACTGTAAAGTCCAAAACACCAAAAAATTTGTGACAACAGTGCATAAACAATATTAGGCAGGTGTTTTCTTATATGTGTAGAAGAGCTTTTCAACCCAGTAGCCTGGTAGGTACGTGGACCATAGAAGACCCGAGGTGCAGGGAAGTTTGAAAACAGTGCCAGGACCATCACCAGAAGCTATGGAGGCTTACCGGAAGGTATGGCCTGAAATGGCATATGCCATACAGGTCAAAAAGGCTTAGTGACCAACAGGTCTAGACGTATTATCCGGTCAGAAGTTATCGTCACACAAACCATGGGGAGGAAGAATCGGTCAACACGACTTCCACATTGATAGATATACCACCGTAGACCATGCGAAAGATTCGTATTACATGTGAGGAATAAAAACACTCACATAGTGTAATAACGTAAAACTTTGGATTTATTTAAAAAATAACAATAAAAAACAGACTCACATTTTTTGCAGATAAAATCAGCGTATCAATCGTGTAGCGGTAGTTGTGAGGGATCAACCCGACATGTTTCGACTAAGAAGTCGTCTTCTGGGGTGTGGACCCCCTCACCCCACCGCTCTATATATAGGCAAACAAATAATGACCCCCAATGGAAGTGTCCTGAACCGGAAGTGAACCAGATGACCTTATTTCCGGTTTTGAGGGACATGGATTATGGGCTTGGTGTTTTGAAGCCATTTAGAGAAGCAGACTAGGCAGTCGGGACATATATTGAAATATAACTTCTATGGTGAAAATATGAGGCTAGAATAAGTGAGTGGTGGTCCGGATAGTTAGTCCGTAACCAAGCCTCACCATCACTGTCTATATCCTCTGGATAGGAGCGCAACGATGCCGCTGCGTTCCAACCCTGTGACGAGCCTCATTTGAGCGCGATGACGTCACGCGTAAGGCTGGGTAGCGGCGACAGTACGTTCCAAGCCGTCACCCAAGCCTCACTCCCGTATAGCGCGATGACGTCATGCGCATAACGCGGCAACGACGGTGCGCTCCGGGATAACAACCACGCCTCGTCATCAATTGCTAGACGTCCACCCCGCAGGAAGCAAGGCTCAGCCCTATAACACAGGGCGGAAGTGACAAACAAGTGTCAGCAGGGATGGAAGTCAAATTATATGGAATTTAAATGTGCTACAAGTGCACATAAAAATCTTGATGGTATGAAAAATTAAATATACTATCAATGCCCACAGAGATCTATGATAGAAGATAGAAAAATTATTCCATAGTGTACATTATATAGATTCGGATTATTGACCTCCCAGACACTTCCAGTAGGGGGCATAAATACATTAACATGCCCGACTATTAAGTTTAAAAGCACATACAATGTATACAAAAAGAATAGGCCTAGAAAGCTAGAAATCATATATCCAATGATGAGTTCAAATGGTCATTTTTGACCTCCTTCTCGATGCAATACAAACAGATTAGGAAGGTTTTTGAACATCATTGGGACGTTCTAAAAACGGACAAAATATTGGGTCCACTACTTCCTGATACTCCCAAGGTGGTCTTTAGAGGAGTTCCATCTCTCAGGAACAAGTTAGCACCCAATGTTATTGATCCGCCAAAGAAACCATCCTTTTTTCATAATTGGACCGGTTTCTTTCCTTGCAAAAAATGTCTGGTTTGCCAGTATAATACCTGCGGCAGAAGGGCGAGTCACGAGTTTAATTCTACCGTGACTGGCCGCACATATGCAATTAAACAATTTTGCACTTGTGCTACTACCGGGATCGTGTACTTGTTGACTTGCCCTTGTGGCAAACAATATGTGGGCCGTACTATTAGATCCTTTACTGTACGAGTCTCGGAACACATCAACCTTATTAAGGCGGGTAGCACGAAACATACTGTCCCTAGACATTATAGGGAATGTCACAATAGAAATCCTGCTGGCACACAGTTTCTCATCATAGATAAATATAGGGCCCCATGGCGGGGGGGGTCTACTCTTAGGGGTGTCTCCCGTTTGGAGACATACTGGATATACGAATTGGGGTCCCATTTTCCGCAAGGTATCAATGTTGATTGGGACATCAATTCGTTTATTAACCAGGCATAAATTGTAATTTACTTTAGATTTTTCTTTTTTCCTGGCATTTACTATTCACGGTAGCTCGATAGTGATGGTCTCCCCTTTTTTAGCTATATTTTTATATATATACATTGCCATACGTTATATGATTTCTAGCTTTCTAGGCCTATTCTTTTTGTATACATTGTATGTGCTTTTAAACTTAATAGTCGGGCATGTTAATGTATTTATGCCCCCTACTGGAAGTGTCTGGGAGGTCAATAATCCGAATCTATATAATGTACACTATGGAATAATTTTTCTATCTTCTATCATAGATCTCTGTGGGCATTGATAGTATATTTAATTTTTCATACCATCAAGCTTTTTATGTGCACTTGTAGCACATTTAAATTCCATATAATTTGACTTCCATCCCTGCTGACACTTGTTTGTCACTTCCGCCCTGTGTTATAGGGCTGAGCCTTGCTTCCTGCGGGGTGGACGTCTAGTAATTGATGACGAGGCGTGGTTGTTATCCCGGAGCGCACCGTCGTTGCCGCGTTATGCGCATGACGTCATCGCGCTATACGGGAGTGAGGCTTGGGTGACGGCTTGGAACGTACTGTCGCCGCTACCCAGCCTTACGCGTGACGTCATCGCGCTCAAATGAGGCTCGTCACAGGGTTGGAACGCAGCGGCATCGTTGCGCTCCTATCCAGAGGATATAGACAGTGATAGTGAGGCTTGGTTACGGACTAACTATCCGGACCACCACTCACTTATTCTAGCCTCATATTTTCACCATAGAAGTTATATTTCAATATATGTCCCGACTGCCTAGTCTGCTTCTCTAAATGGCTTCAAAACACCAAGCCCATAATCTATGTCCCTCAAAACCGGAAATAAGGTCATCTGGTTCACTTCCGGTTCAGGACACTTCCATTGGGGGTCATTATTTGTTTGCCTATATATATAGAGCGGTGGGGTGAGGGGGTCCACACCCCAGAAGACGACTTCTTAGTCGAAACATGTCGGGTTGATCCCTCACAACTACCGCTACACGATTGATACGCTAATTTTATCTGCAAAAAATGTGAGTCTGTTTTTTATTGTTATTTTTTAAATAAATCCAAGTTTTACGTTATTACACTATGTGAGTGTTTTTATTCCTCACATGTAATACGAATCTTTCGCATGGTCTACGGTGGTATATCTATCAATGTGGAAGTCGTGTTGACCGATTCTTCCTCCCCATGGTTTGTGTGACGATAACTTCTGACCGGATAATACGTCTAGACCTGTTGGTCACTAAGCCTTTTTGACCTGTATGGCATATGCCATTTCAGGCCATACCTTCCGGTAAGCCTCCATAGCTTCTGGTGATGGTCCTGGCACTGTTTTCAAACTTCCCTGCACCTCGGGTCTTCTATGGTCCACGTACCTACCAGGCTACTGGGTTGAAAAGCTCTTCTACACATATAAGAAAACACCTGCCTAATATTGTTTATGCACTGTTGTCACGAATTTTTTGGTGTTTTGGACTTTACAGTAGATAACTGTTCATGCACTGTTATCACATACTTCCTTTATTGTTTTAGATCATATCTAATATTTGTATTGAACACATATATTTATTTATTATCTCTGTTCATTAGTCACTGTCACTTGTGCTCACGTGTCAATTTTGTTTCACATTTTTATTGTGTGATATTACCTAATGCTTAGTTTCATATATTGCTACTATTAGCGCCACACTTTATATTTTTTCGTTGTGATTTCTGCCCTTGAGTCTACGGGTGTGTTGGCTGCTCCCCCAGTTTGTTTTTAGCGCAGCGCTGTACCACATTTACAAATATTTTTCACGGCACCAGTCTACGAGCCTGCTCAAGTGTGTCGCCTGATAGTAGGTGCGGATCTCTGGCATTACTAATACCTCCATACTGTTTTGGTAAGGTGAGTATCTTTTTGTGTAATCAGGGTTTTTTTCCCTGCCCATAGGAAAGTCATGAGTGTTGAGTGCACCTGTTTGAAATATTCTGCAGGTATATGTATAGGGAGTGCTTGTAGGAGGTAGAGAAATTTGGTTAAGATCGTCATTTTGAGGATGTTACAGCGACCGAACCACGAGTGCAGACCGCTGTTCTATTGATTGAGGAGTATTTGGACGTTTTTGAGGAGGGGCGGGAAATTAAGTTTAACCTCATGCCGACCGGGCCATAGCCGAAAGACTGCTGCAGCGCTGTCGTTTACCATGTGATCGCTCCGTCAAATGACGGAGCGATCACATGTAAACAAACCGACGCCGGTTCCTCCCTCCCCTCTCTGTACCGATCGGTACAGTACTGGTGGAAAGGGGGGGGATCGGATGACAGCAGCGCTGTGGGCTGCATGTGTAGTGCCCACAGCGCTGCTCAGTGACAATTGCAGTCTCAGCCATCCCTCCATACTTTACTACTCTGCAATACCGTGCACTACTCTGCAATACCTCGCAATGCTCTGCAATACCCCTCTGTAACTCAAAAAATGTAACCAGTAAAAATTTTTAAAGCATCACCTATGGAGATTTTTAAGTAGCGACGTTTGGCACCATTCCACGGGTATGTGCAATTTTGAAGGGTGACATGTTGGGTATCTATTTACTCGGCGTAACTTCATATTTCACATTATGCAAAAACATTGGGCTAACTTTACTGTGTTTTTTTTTTTTTTTTTTTTCCCCCAAAAAAAAAACGCGTTCGAAAAATTGTGAGATAAAAAGTTGCAACAACCGCCATTGTATTCTCTAGGGTCTTTGCTAAAAACGTATATATAATGTTTTGGGGTTCTATGTAATTTTCTAGCAAATAAATGATTTTAAAATCATTTGAAGAAGTCATCTATGACGAAACATGTAGGGCGTGGCTACGCACTGTACGCCATCACGTCGTCCACCCCATGTTTGCACGGGTGTTCGCTTTTTATGCCGGGTTTTTGTATCTGTTTTTAACCATTGTATGGCGGAGTTGTTTTTTCCTGCCTGCGTTCTATAATAAATTTTATACCCTACTACACCATCGGAGCCTTCTTTTCTCTTTTTGCACGTACGGCCCCCCTGGGCTCGGCGGGTGCCCCCTCCAGATAGACATGCTGGAATCGTCCCCTACTGGAACGCTGTTCACATCGGCTGATCCGGACGCCATCATCCAGCTGTCCCTGCAGAGGGCTGTATCTGCACGCTTACATGACCTTGCTATCAGGGAGGTCCACCATTCCTGGTAAGGGTCCATCTGCAGTATCCCCCCAGAGTCACTGTTTGTCTGGATATCCCTTCACACCACCCTCTCTTCTTTCTTTTACACTGGTGGTTTTCAAAGAACTGAGGACATGTGATCCTTCCTAATGGGACTGATGCATCTTCATTGAATTCTCTATGAATGAACTTCACTTTTTATCTACTGTCACCACCCAGGATATTTTGATCCCTTTATATGTATTCACTTGTTTTATTATTCATTGTGCACTTAATTCATTATTTAAGTTCACCCATTTCTAAGCTTTTTTGGATTGTGTTATTTGATTCACCAATTACGCACAGTATACATGCATTTATATATTTATGCAAATCATATATGAATTAAGATTAGTGATCATTTGATTGCAAGCGCACTTAATTTAATTTTATTTTGGTTTACTACACAGATATTGGGGTATTTTTGTTGCAGCTGCAGTCTAGTTTTGTTTCTGTTTATTGCTTGTTAGCGCAGGTTTCTTATTTATATTTTTAATAAATGATTTTTACATGTAGGAGAGAAATTTCAGAATTAGCCTGGGTGCTCCGTGCATGTTGGGCCTCTGTATGTGGCCAGGCTGTGTAAAAGTCTCACACGTGGTATTGCCAGATTCTGGAGTAATAGCAGAATGTGTTTTGGGGTGTAATTTGTGGTATGCATATGCTGTGTGTGAGAAATAACCTGCTAATATGACAATTTTGTGGAAAAAAAAAAAAATCTTGATTTTGCAAAGAATTGTGGGAAAAAATGACAATTTCAAAAAAACTCACCATGCATCTTTTCAAATACCTTGGAATGTCTTCTTTCCAAAAGAGTAATTTGGGAGGTATTTGTACTTTTCTGGCATGTTAGGGTCTCAAGAAATTAGATGGGTCGTCAGTACTTCAGGTGTGATCAATTTTCAGATATTGGCACCATAGCTTTTGGACTCTAACATTCACAAAGACCAAATAATATACACCAAGTTGTACTTATTTTTACCAAAGTTATGTAGCAGTATAAATTTTGGCCAAAATTTACGAAGAAAAATTAGTAATTTGCTAAATTTTCTAACCGAAACAAAGAAAAATTCATTTTTTGACCAAATTTTCAGTCTTTTTCTCTTTTATAGCGCAAAAAATAAAAAACCCAACGGTGATTAAATAACACCAAAAGAAAGCTCTATTTGTGTGGAAAAAAAGGACAAAAATTCCATATGGGTACAGTGTTGTATGACTGAGTAATTGTCTTTCAAAATGTGAGCGCACCGAAAGCTGAAAATTGGTCTGGTTAGTAAGTGGGTTTAGGTGCCCAGTGGTCAAGTGGTTAAATAATTGTGAGAATTTTGGGGGGATGTGTGTGCCTAGATATTTCAGGGCTGTCTGTCCATTTTAACGTAAGGCTGGCTCGTAGAAGTGCGAGTTGTGTCTGCGGTATACCTATCCCCACAGCCTCTGATTTTGTTTAAAGATGATTTATAAATTTGAGATTTTCCCGTATATATGTCAAATTCCCGCAATAAGTCGGGGCGAGAGATGGTGGGGTTTGTTAGTGAAAACATCAAGTTATTTGCGTAAGCAGAAACTTTATATTGTGAGTTGCCCATCTCCACCCCAGTGATATCTGGGTTTGATCTTTATGTGGCACAGGAAGGGTTCTAGAGAAAGCGCAAAGAGTAGGGGTGATAGTGGGCAGCCCTGCCTAGTTCCATTGGTTATCGTTAGGGGTGCAACGGATCGTCACCGATCCATGATCGGAACGGGTCAACCCGTTCGGATCAGCACACCCGTGATCCGCGGAGCGCTCCGCGGCCTCGGGTCTTAGGAAAGGCCGCGGCTTCAGCCTAGCTCCGGAGCCGCGGCCATCTTGATACACCCGGCGGCGCTGAGCTGCGCGCTGACGTCATCACCCCGCCCTCAACTCGTGGGTCCGGCGGCTGGCTTGGTGGCTTCTTTTCTTAACTGTAAGGTAAGACTAACAGCACTAGTCTTACTAATACTCATCTCATAATGTATACAGTGGGGAGTCTGTGGATATTACAGCACTGCAGTGGGGGAGATTTTGGATATTACAGTGGGGATATGTGGCTATATTACAGTGGGGGACATGTGGACTGGATATATTACAGTGGGGGACATGTGGACTGGATATATTACAGTGGGGGACATGTGGACTGGATATATTACAGTGGGGGACATGTGGACTGGATATATTACAGTGGGGCACATGTGGACTGGATATATTACAGTGGGGCACATGTGGATGTATTACAGTGGGGCACATGACGTGGATATATTACAGTGGGGGGAGATTGTGTGGATATTACAGTGGGGGGGGGGGGGGATGACGTGGATATTACAGTGGGGGAGATTTATTTATTTATTTTTTTTTTTTGATCCGAACTGTGACTCCTGATCCGAGGAACAATCTGAACCATGAGTTTTTTGATCCGTTGCACCCCTAGTTATTGGCAATGCATCTGAGATCACTCCGTTCGCTTTTACTCTCGCCGTCGGGCCCGAATACGCTGCCGATATCCAGTTTATCATTTTTTCGCCTACCCCTATATATCTTGGTGTCTATAACATAAATTGCCAGCTCATCCGGTCGAATGCCTTTTCGGCGTCTGTGCCGATGAATACGCATGGTGTTTTGTTATTATTGACTATATGTAGGAAATTTAATATTTTGGTAGTGTCATCTCTGGCTAAGTGTATGAGATGGGGTCTAAGTGTATGAGATAGGGTAAATGTTGTTGTAGTCTTGAGGCTATAATCTTGGTGAAGAGTTTAAGGTCGGTGTTTAAAAGTGAGATTGGGCGATAGCTTCCGCATTGGGCTGGGTCTGTACCCTCTTTTGGTATGACTGAAATCTGCGCTTGCAATGTAGCTCCATGTAGTTTTGCCGCTAAACTATGCTCATTGAATAGTTTTAGTAAGTGGTTGCCTAGGTAGGGGAGTAAGGTCTTGTAATATGGGATAGTGAGACCATCTGGGCCTGGCGCTTTACCTGGTTTAGCGTTACCTAAAGCCATCTGAAGCTCTGGTAGTGTGATTGGTTCTTCTAGTAAATCTATTGCTTCAGCAGGTAGGGTTGGCATTCGAGAGGAAGCTATGTATTCTGTCGTGTCTGGTAGTGGTTGCGTTGAGTGCAGGTTATAGAGTGAATTATAGAAGGATCTGAATTCCTGTGAGATGTGTAGAGGTAGAGAGATTTTATGTCCTGTGAGGGACATGTGTGGTATGTAAGAGGCTAGTTTTTGTGCTCTAAGGGTTTGGGCTAGTAGTCTCCCACACTTGTTACCTGACTCGTATACTTTTTGCCGGCAGATCTGGAGTGCTGCTTTGGCTTTAAATTGTAGGTCATGTCTGCGGGTAGTATAGAGTTCAATGCCTAGTTGTCCAGATGGGGTCTGTTTGTCGCGTCTCCAGTAATTGTAGTTTGTGAAGTAGTGAGGTTAGTTCTGTCTTTTGTCGTTTAAGTCGGGAGCCGTGTTTGAGTATTCCCTGTATTACAGCTTTGTGTGCTTCCCAGACTAATCCTGTCTTACTGTCGGGGGTGGAGTTGGTGTCGAAATAATGACTTCTTTCCTTTACTACTTCCGCCAAGACCTCTGGATCTTGTAACAAGCTCTCATTTAGTCTCCATGGCTGTCTCTGTGCCTTTCGGTTATCTGATATGGCGTATCTCAGGGTTATAGGGGCATGATCTGACCATGTGATTGACCCTATTGTAGTATCTTTGACTGCTTGTAGATGACTATGTGGGATTAGGAAATCGTCGATCCGGGAGTATGTTTGGTGCGGTTTAGAGTAGAATGTATAGTGTCTCTCTCCTGGATGAAAGAGGCGCCAAGCGTCTATCAGTTGAGCGGTATGTAATAATGTGGATATTCTTTTGCACACGTCTCTTGAGGTTGAGGACAGACGAGAGGAGGTGTCCTCTGTCAGTGTCAAGGGGATATTAAGGTCGCCGACGATGATAAGCTGCCCTTACGAATATTGTGTAAGATGATCTAGGTGGTGCTTAAGGAACCTATCTTGGTGATTGTTTGGTACATATAGGTTTGCAAGGGTAACCTTCACGTCTTCAATCCGTCCTTTTAGAAATAGATATCGTCCCTGTGTGTCGGTTTTTGCGTCTAAATGCGTCAATGCTATTTTGGCAGAGATTAGTATGGATCCTCCCCTACATTTAGCTTCAGTGTATGTGAAGTGGTATACTGTGGGGTAGTATTTGTTTTTTGATATTGGCAGAGTTTTCTCAAAAATGTGTTTCCTGCAATAGGATGTCTGATTTCATGCGTTGCATGTCATGAAGCAGCATTCGCCTCCTTTTTTTTTTTTTTTTTTTTTTTTTTCAGGTATGTTCAGTCCTTTTGCGTTCAATGAGACTATGTTCAGCACGTCCATGCTCGTGAATTATATGGGTGGTAGGGGTATTGGGTAGGCGATGGGTATGTGTGTGGTTGGGGTTTGGGTGTAGCGAAAGTTTTTAGAGTCAAGAAGAGAGGGAGATTGGTATTAGTAGAGTGGGGTGGTTAGACTCGAGGGGGGGTAGGTTGAGTTTAGGAGGCTGTCACCAGGGTGTGCAGCCCGACGAGAAAGTGCTAATTTAGCAAAAACTTGCTAAGACGCTCACCAGGAAGTATCTGGTTTTTGAGCGCAGGCCTATTTGGGTTGATGGATGGACAGTTCCGGGAAGCGAGCTCCCGGGTCTCTCCCCCCACCCCCGGCAATTGTCGATGTTGTATCTTAAATCGGTATGCATAAAACAAAACCATTTTGAGGTATATAACACATTTTAAAGGCAAAAAGTGGCTCAAACATTAACATAAGGCAAGCAGTATGAGTAAAACATTACAAACAGAAAAAACATATATAACTGAAATTGTTCTGACCTTCTTCCCTGACTTGGGGATTTCAAATATTTCAGTCCCCCAACTTACCCATTTAACAAGGCATTATTTTGGTGGGAGAGGTTTCATGTGACAGTGGTTCCCAGTAAAAGTCCCCAGTCGCCTGTCCCGCGACAGGTTCTTGTATGTATCTGGGCATTTCGTTTGTGAGTACAACCTCTCCCCTCCTTGCCCCTGTTTTCCACTTCAGATAGGAATAAATCCCCCCCCCCCCCATTTCCGGCAGCAGAGTTTACCCCTCACTTCCATATGCTGCCACCTGATGGGGAACTTGTCCTTTCCCTATACTGCTACAGTCCCCCCCCCTTCTCTGTTTTTGTCCATCTGCATCTTTGATGTCGGACTTAAGTTTGGTTTGGTGGTAGGTGTACACAGTCTTTTTCCTACCATCTCCTTGTCTAACCTGGTGGGAACTGAAATTTCCCCTTAAGCCCCATACACACTATCAGATTTTCTGCTAATTTTTGTCTTCAGATTTACCAAAACCATGTAGTACAAGGGTCTGCCTGATTGCATACAAATTTAAACTCCTAAGGTCTGACCTCATATTATATGTTTATGGTACCGTATATACTCGAGTATAAGTCGAATTTTTCAGCACATTTTTTTTGTGCTGAAAGTGCCCCCCTCGACTTATACACGAGTCAAGCACTTTTTTTTGCAGCAAAAAATTTCATTTCAATTTCACTAAGTGGCCCCGAGATACGGGGCCCCAAAATCGGTTCGGAAAATGTCATTCTCTGCTGCAGAAAAGTGCTTGACATTTTCTGAACCGACTTTGGGGCCCCATATCTCAGGGCCACTTAGTGAAATTGAAATGAAATTTTTTGCTGCAAAAAAAATTTGGTGTGTAAACCCAGTGGAACTGGTTCCACAACATATCCTAATATGGGGTTCCTAGCACCAAGTGGCCCTGAGATACAGGGCCCCAAAACCGGTTCAAAAGTCATTCTCTGCTGCAAAAAAGTGCTTGACATTTTCTGAACTGATTTTTGGGGCCTTGTATCTCGGGGCCACTTGGTGCTAGAAACCCCAGCTTTGGAAATTTTATGGTGCTAGTTCCACTGGGTTTGCACACCAAATTTGGGGTTCTTAGCACTAAGTGGCCCTGAGATACGGGGCCCCAAATTCGGTCAACTGTGTCCATCTGCAGCAATGTCATTTCGGGACCCTTTGGGTTCAGAGACCCCAAATTTTGGCTGCAGCTAGGGGGCATCTAGCAACCCTTAACTACCGAGTTTGAAGTTCAGGGGACCTATGCTTGCAAATGGGCACAGTGAGACATGCAAATGGGAACAGTGTTGCTGCAAATTGGCATTGTTGACCCTCTTTTCCACTTACAGTAGCTGTGCATTTCTCACCCTCGTCTTATACTCGGGTCAATAAGTTTTTCCCATTTTTTTTTTTTTGTGGTAAATTAGGGCCTCGACTTATACTCGGAACGACTTATACTCGAGTATATACGGTAAATCTGAAGGAAAAAATCAGCAGAAAATCTGATAGTATGTATGGGGCTTTAGGGTTTGGGTGAGCAGAGGCAATGGTTGGAGTGATGTCATTGTGATAATCGGGTAGACCTTCTCTGTCAGCCTCCCAGTGCGTTCCCGTGTTGCGCTTCAGTGTTATGCAGTTTCTTTTGTTTTTATTTTTTGGGATCAGGATGTAATCTTGTATTGAGGGAGTATTCTCTGTGTCTGTCAGCTTTAGAACAGGGTAAAGTGGAGGTATCCATTGCAAGCAGCGTGAGGTTACAGGGGTCTCGGGCATGGCCCTGTGTGCTCTGTCTAGTTCTATGGCAGAGTCCGGTACTCAGAGCACCGTGCGAAAGATCGCCTTGACTGCGTCTCCCAGATTTTCCGCATCCGTTCCTTCTGGAGTTTCCCCGAAGCTGCAGATTGTTCCTGCGGCTTTGGTCCTCGATGTCCTCCAGGTCGGGCTGCAGCGCTATGGCGGTGTTGATCTCTGGACTGCTCCAGTGCTGCTATCCGGCTTTCTAGTGAGGAGACCGATGCCTCTCCTGCTGTTCTGATTCGTTTTTTAAAACAGGTATTGGAGAGGTTATCTTAGCAGTGGACTTTAACTTTTACATGAACCCTTCTCTGGATAGTACGTCCCGGGCACAGGGGATGAGTAAAGCTTTATTAAATAGTATTAGGCATAGGTTGCATCAATGTCAACTTATGGATGCTTGGAGGGTACAGCATGCTGATCTACATGATTACACTTTCTTCTCCCCTGTGCACGGGACGTACTCAAGACTAGATTACATTATGGTAGATCATAGGCTTTTGGACCTGATAAGAGACACTAAGATCAAAATAACCACACTCAGATCACTCCCCGGTCTTAATGAGGATGAAGGTCCCAGGGACCCAAAGACAAACGTTTACATGGCGATTAAATGAAAACCTCCTAAAAGATGATAAAATAGTTGAAACAATACAGAAAGAAATAGAATTATACTTTTCGCTCAATGATACAGGGGAAATTTCGGGTTCCACTTTAAAGCCTACATTAGGGGAATCCTTATTTCCGTTGGAGCTGGGAAAAAAAAAAGAGCGATTGGAAAAAATGGAAAGCCTCACAGATGAAATTCATAGACTAGAACAAGCACATAAAAAACATATGGGCCATCACCAAGCTCTCTTTCACCAACTGATTAATAAGTAAGAGGAACTCAAAGAAATTATGGAGCAAGAATCTAGAAGGACTTTTAATTGCCTTGCAAGAGATAGGTATTTTTGGGGAAACCAGTCAAGCAAGCATTTGGCTAGGCTGCTGAAGAAGAAAAGAGGTATGAATTTTATAGAAAAGGGGGGTGGTCTATTCAACTAAAGCAATAGCGGAAGAATTTAGGAATTATTACGAAGTCCTATACTCAGTAAGACAGAAGGGACAACAGGAACAAGAAAAAAAGGGGAAGATCGATTAATTTCTAAACAACGCAGGGCTACCATGCCTCCCTGAGTGTGAGAGATCTGACTTGGACAGACCTATCACAGAGAAGGAAATTTTATATAGCATTAAAAGAATCTGCCCCGGGAAAAAGCCTGGGACCAGATGGGTTTACAACCTATTCTCTTAAAAAATTAAAAATCTAAGTATGCTCTGCTCTAGCTATAGGCCTATCGCCTTATTGAATGTAGACGCTAAACTTTATGCTAAGGTACTCACAATGAGGCTGAAGGAAAAGATGACTACCCTGGTACATCCGGATCATTTTGGTTTTATACCGGGAAGAGAAGGAAGGGACAACTGAGTACAGTTGTTGCTCCTCCTTGAGTCTATTAAATCTAGTGGGTCCCCAGGACTATTCCTGTCGATGGATGCTGAAAAAGCATTCGACAGGGTAGACTGGGGACTCATGTTGAGAACATTGGAAGTTATGGGATTAGGCCCAAGAATGATCAACTGGGTAAAAGTACTGTATAATCACCCTCCTGCGTCTCTGAAGGTGAATGGAATCTCTTCCTCGCCGTTTACAATCGAAAATGGCACAAGACAAGGGTGCCCGCTGTCACCTCTCCTGTTTGTACTAACTTTGGAACCCCTATTGGCTTCTATTCGAAATAATTTAGACATCAGCGGGATCAAGGGGAGGAGGAGCACAAACTTGCGGTGTTCGCCAACAATGTTCTCTACTTTATTACCAATCCTAGGATTACAATTCCAAACTTGCTGTAGGTTTTAAGAAAATACCGTGACATTTCAAATTTTAAAATTGACCTTAGCAAGTCTGAAATCTTCTTAAATATAAATCTGATTAAACAGGAAGAAGCTAAACTTCTCAAAGAATTTCATTTTTTCTTTGGAAGAGGGATATAAAATATCCTGGAATCAGATTGACTGACTGATTCTTTGAGGAAAATGTATATAATACATTTTATCCCTTTATTAAATGAAATTGGGAAGGAAATAAAAAAAAAAAAATGTCAGCACGCCCCCTCTCATGGATAGGACATATTAATACATTAAAAATGGTGCTTGCACCGAAAATTTTATATAAGTTTTAGATGCTGCCAATCCCACTTCCACAATCATTTTTGAGAGCATTAAGAGGGCTAATATCGAAATTTATTTGGTGTAATAAAAAAACGCGAATAGCATACTTCGTTCTAAGCAGGGGAAAAAAACAGGGTGGCCTAGCCGCCCCGGATTTGAAAAAGGATTAAAAAGCTGTGACACTTTCACGGGTGATGGAATGGGCAAAAGAGGTCAAAGATGGATGAATATTGAAAACATTGAGTAACACACAGTTAAGTCACATAATATGGAACCCTCCACAATTTAGGGCATTGGGACCGAATACGCACGAGTTAACCTGTAATACACTAAAAATATGGGCTCAGATTCACATACAATTGGGATTACAATTCACCCTTGATTTATTTAAAGGATGAGTTTTTTTTTGCCCGGGATGAGGTCAGTGGGAGGGAACTGGCTAAAAAAAGGAAATGCACAATTGAAAGACATAATTAACCACTTAATTTACCCCCTTCCTGACTAGTGCACTTTTTACAATTTGGCACTGCGTTGCTTTAACTGCAATGCTGTACCCAAACGAAATTTGCGTCCTTTTCTTCCCACAAATAGAGCATTCTTTTGATGGTATTTGATCACCTCTGCCATTTTTATTTTTTGCGCTATAAACGGAAAAAGACCGAAAATTTAAAAAAAAAAGGTTATTTTCTACTTTTTGTTATAAAAAAAAATCGAATAAACTCAATTTTAGTCCTACATTTAGGCCAAAATGTATTCGGCCACATGTCTTTGGTAAAAAAAATGTCAAACGTATATTTATTGGTTTGCGCAAAAGTTATAGCGTCTACAAACTAGGGTACATTTTCTGGAATTTACACAGCTTTTAGTTTATGATTGTCTGTCATTTCTTGAGGTGCTAAAATGGCAGGGCAGTACAAACCCCCCCCCCCAAATGACCCCATTTTAGAAAGTAGACACCCCAAGGAAATTGCTGAGAGGCATGTTGAGCCCATTGAATATTTTTTTTTTTTTTTTTTTTTTTTTATTGTCCCAAGTGATTGAATAATGACAAAAATTTTTTACAAAAGTTGTCACTAAATGATATATTGCTCACACAGGCCATGGGCATATGTGGAATTGCACCCCAAAATACATTCAGCTGCTTCTCCTGAGTACGGGGATACCACGTGTGGGACTTTTTCGGAGCCTAGCCGCGTACGGGGCCACAAAATCCAATCACCGCCTTCAGGATTTCTAAGGGCGTAAATTTTTGATTTCACTCCTCACTACCCATCAGTTTCGAAAGGCTATAAAATGCCAAGATAGCACAAAACCCCCCAAAATGACCCAATTTTGGAAAGTAGACACCCCAAGCTATTTGCTGAGAGGCATGGTGAGTATTTTGCAGCTCTCATTTGTTTTTGAAAATGAAGAAAAACAAGAAAAACATTTTTTTTTTTTCAATTTTCAAAAGTTTGTGACAAAAAGTGAGGTCTGCAAAATACTCACTATACCTCTCAGCAAGAAGCTTTGGATGTCTATTTTCCAAAATGGGGTCATTTGGGGGGGGCGGGGGGGGGGGGGGGTTGTGCCATCTGGGCATTCCATGGCCTCCGAAACTGTGATAGGCAGTGAAGAGTGAAATTAAAAATTTACGCCCTTAGAAAGCCTGAAGGCGGTGCTTGGTTTTCGGGGTCCCGTACGCGGCTAGGCTCCCAAAAAGTCTCACACATGTGGTATCCCCGTACTCAGGAGAAGCAACAGAATGTATTTTGGGGTGTAATTTCACATATTCCCATGGCATGTTTGAGCAATATATCATTTAGTGACAACTTTATGCAAAAAAAAAAAAAAAAATTGTCTTTTTCCTGCAACTTGTGTCACAATATAAAATATTCCATGGACTCGACATGCCTCTCAGCAAATAGCTTGGTGTGTCTACTTTCCAAAATGAGGTCATTTGGGGGCGTTTTGAACTGTCCTGGCATTTTATGCACAACATTTAGAAGCTTATGTCACACATCACTCACTCTTCTAACCACTTGAAGACAAAGCCCTTTCTGACACTTTTTGTTTACATGAAAATTTTTTTTTTTTTTTGCAAGAAAATTACTTTGAACCCCCAAACATTATATATATATATTTTTTAAAGCAAATGCCCTACAGATTAAAATGGTGGGTGTTTCATTTTTTTTTTTCACACATTATTTGCGCAGCGATTTTTCAAACGCATTTTTTGGGGAAAAAACACACTTTTTAAAATTTTAATGCACTAAAACACACTATATTGCCCAAATGTTTGATGCAATAAAAAAGATGATCTTAGGCCGAGTACATGGATACCAAACATGACATGCTTTAAAATTGCGCACAAACGTGCAGTGGCGACAAACTAAATACATTTTTAAAAGCCTTTACAGGTTACCACTTTAGATTTACAGAGGAGGTCTACTGCTAAAATTACTGCCCTCGATCTGACCTTCGCGGTGATACCTCACATGCATGGTGCAATTGCTGTTTACATTTGACGCCAGACCGATGCTTGCGTTCGCCTTTGTGCGAGAGCAGGGAGGGAAAGGGGTGTTTTTTTTCTTTATTTTTTTGCTTTTTTATCTTATTTTTAAACTGTTCCTTTCATTTTTATTTTTTATTGTTATCTCAGGGAATGTAAATATCCCCTATGATAGCAATAGGTAGTGACAGGTGCTTTTTTTTGAAAAAATTGGGGTCTATTAGACCCTAGATCTCTCCTCTGCCCTCAAAGCATCTGACCACACCAAGATCGGTGTGATGAAATGCTTTCCCAATTTCCCAATGGCGCTGTTTACATCCGGCGAAATCCAAGTCATAAAATGCTCGTAGCTTCCGGTTTCTTAGGCCATAGAGATGTTTGGAGCCATTCTGTTCTATGATCAGCTCTATGGTCAGCTGGCTGAATCACCGGCTGAATTCTCAGGTTCCCTGTTAGGACAGGAGAGCCAGAGAAAAACATGGAAGACGGTGGGGGCATTCCCTCCCACTGCTTGTAAAAGCAGTCTAGAGGCTAATTAGCCGCTAGGATTGCTTTTACATGAAAGCCGACCGCTGGCTGAAAAGAATGATACCAAGATGATGGCTAAACCTGCAGGCATTCTGGTATAACCACTCAAAGTCCAGCAACATACCAGTACGTTGCTGGTCCTTGTTGGGCATATATTGTAAACTTTTTTTTTTTTTCATGCATCCTGTGGGCTGAACGAAAAAAAGATATTGATCGGTGGGTATGCCCACCATTGGAATACCTCCCTTCATCCACCCACTTCTAATGATGGGCATACATGCACTATATATATATATATATATATATATATATATATATATATATATATATATATATATATATATATATATATATATATATATATATATATATATATATATACATACATTCAGAATCATGGGGGCATCCTCCCGCAAAAGTTAGGAGCAAATCGCTCCTCCGCCCTCTGCTGCCCCCACGCTTCGGCATATATGCTGAAGTATGTAACTGTGGTGAAATCCCCTCCGACAGTGCTGGAGTCACGGCTTTATGTATCGTGGGAGCAAACGCTGTTGCTGTCAAGATAAATAAATCCGCTCTGCAGCTGAATGGCGTACCTGAAAACAAAAAAGTGGTTAACAATAAAAAAAAAAAAAGTATAAAAAAATTGCATACCTATAAAGCAAACATGATAAAAACATAACAATAAAACATTGCAGTATAGAATACAATAAAGAGCAGAACAGAGGGAGAATGGAGAGAGAACAATAAAACAACAACTATTTTTTTTTTTTTTTGTAACTTTAACTTTTTTAACTGGTACCAGGTTTGGGTCTCTCAAAATGCGATAGCATCTTGGGAGACCCTGTGAAAGTGTGTCCTAGTCTGTGCAGTGCTGTACCCTACGCTAATACTCCACTAGTGTATGGTAGCGTTCAAAACATTCACCAATGCAAAGACCAGGATTGCCAGGACAGAGGGGACCATAATACCGGGTGTCACGCCTAAATCCGCGCTTGCTGCAGACACGACATCTTTTTTGGGGGGCTCGTTGGGTAGGACATATTGAAAATGCCTCTCATGCAGCTGGCTTACTGCATTTGGTTGGGGATGGTGAGGTGGAGCACCGTCTGGATACAGAAGGGCTTTGACGATCTCTTCCTGGAATTTAAGGAAGGATCCAGTCTGTCCTGAAGCTTTGTATAGCACATGAGCGTTCAGCAAAGCCAATTGAAATAAATAAACAGACACTTTTTTGTACCAGCGCCTGGCCTTACGGGCAATTAGGTACGGCCCCAACAACTGGTCGTTGAGGTCCACCCCTCCCATATTTTGGTTATATTCGTGGACACGGAGGGGTTTCTCCACAACACCAGTCGCCGTAGTAATTTGGACCGTCGTGTCTGCATGAAGGGAGGTAGGAACGAAAACATTCTTATTGTCCCTCCACTTCATAGCGAGCAAGTTATTACACTGCAAGCAGGCTCTCTCCCCCAGCCTAAGACGGGAATCTACAAGCCGCTGGGGAAAGCCCCGGCGATTAGGTCGCACGGTGCCATATGCTCCAATCTGATGATCAAAAAGGTGGCTAAAAAGTGGCACGCTCGTGTAATAATTGTCCACGTACAAGTGGTACCCCTTTCCGAATAAGGGTGACACCAAGTCCCACACTATCTTGCCAGCGCTTCCTATGTAGTCAGGGTTGTTTGTCGGCTCTACGTGACTATCTTTGCCCTTGTAAACCATAAAACTACATGTATAGCCTGTGGCCCTATCACAGCTTATACATCTTGACCCCGTATCTGGCACGGTACTGTTTGAATGACAAGCGGCCAGAAAATTTAATCAAGGACTCATCAACGCAGACAACTTGATGGGGAGTAAACAAGTCTGCAAAACGTTGGTTGAAGTGGTTTACGAGGGGCTGAATTTTGTAGAGCCGATCGTATCCAGGGTCTCCACGAGGACGACAGAGTTCATTGTCGTTGAAGTGCATGAACTGCAAAATCTGCTCGTATCGTGCCCTGGCCATGGAAGCAGAGAACAAGGGCTAATGGTAAATTGGGTCAGTGGACCAATATGACCGCAACTCACTCTTTTTATTCAAGCCCATGAGGAGGGAAAGGCCCAGAAAGATCTTAAATTCAGAAACCGTAATTGGTTTCCAATCTCTGGCAAGGGAGGACTGGGGATTAGCGGCGATGTGTTGACCAGCATACAAATTGCTTTGGTCCACAATAGATCTATAGAGATCTTCGGTGAACGACAGCGAATAAAAATCCAGTGGCGTAAAGTCAACTGTTTCCACCTGAATTCCGGGTTGGCCAGTGAATGGGGGAAGTACGGGTGCTGCAGAAGTGGTGGGTACCCAATTCGGATTGGCGAATGCAGCAGGAAGGGCACTATGGGCACAACGGGCCTGTGTTCGTCTTCTTGGTGGCAGCGGGACACTACTACTAGTGCTTGCCACCTCACCAGCTTGAACTGCACTTTTGGGACTTGCCATGTCACCACGTGATACTGCAGTGCTGGATGTACGACCAGGGTGTACTAGGCCGCTGGTGCTTGCCAGTTCACCAGAAGGAATAGCGCCACTAGTACTTCTCTGCTCCATACGAGAGCCCTGCGGTTCTTGCACTTCAAGGACAGAAGAAGAAGATTGGGGTCTGGTACGCCTGACATTAGCAAGGACCACAACTCCGTCGTCAAAGCTATCTGTCATGTCCTCTACAGGATCGTATTCTGAGCCTGAATCTGACAGATGAGTGAATTCCTCTTCACTATCTGTCATGCTCAGAAACGTGTAGGCCTCTTCACTAGTGTACCTTCGATTTGCCATTTTGGGCTCTAAATTTAGGGGTACACTAGTGACTCACAGGCAAAAAAGCTCCTGACTGTTAGCGACTGATTCAAAACACTACCAAATGGGGATGCTAGTATAGATCTGATCGGATCAGATATCGATCCATTCAGATACTATAGCACTAAGGGAGGTGTATGCTGCGTGCGTGGGTGTTAGCGGTACTGGCGCTAACCTGACGCTGCCTGGGGCGACGCAGACCTTATCTGATCCTAAAAACGTAACTTATATCACCGCCGGGCAATTAGGGGGTTAAACCTTTATAAGGTAATAAATGGCGGGTGCCCTAAAACTATAATGAACTATAATAAACAAACCAACTAACCACCGTCACCCGTAACAATTATATGGTGATCGCTGGTGAAAGGGTTAACTAGGGGGCAATCAGGGGGTTAAAACCTTTAGCAGGTAGTATATGGGGGTCCCTGTCGCTATAAAACACTGACAGCGAACCTATATACTTCCCTAACTAGCGTCACCTGTGTCACTAATACAGCGATCAGAAAAACGATCGCTTAGCGACACTGGTGACGGGGGGGTGATCAAGGGGTTACCCTTTATTAGGGGGTTATGGGGGTACCCTAGACCTAAAGAGGGGTACCCCAGACCTAAAGGGGGCTAACCTAACTGCCCTAACACTTATAACTGTCACAAACTGACACCAATGCAAAAAAAAAAACTGCTATTGGTGTCAGTGTGACAGGGGGTACAGGGGGGTGAAGGGGGGTGACAAGTGTGCCTGCGTGTTCTACTGAACGTGTTGTGTTGGTGCAACTTACTTGGATGTCTTCTCTCCTCGGCGCCGAATCGAAAAGACCGGCTCGAGGAGGGATGACATCACTTCCTCTCCCTCTGTTTATATTACAGAGGGAGAGGAAGCATTTCATTCGCTGGGAGCAATCGGGAGGGGGTGGCCATCAATGGATGGCCTCCCCCTCACCTCTCATCACCCGCGAACAAGAGCCGACCGCCTATGGCACCGGGGGGGTCCGATCGGACCCCACGCCCACGGGAAGGCAATCGCGTACCAGGTACGTGATTTTGCCTGCCCGTGCCATTCTGTTGACTTATATCGTCAGGCGGTCGGCAAGTGGTTAAGAAGGGTAAAATAATTAAGTCTAGACACTGAATTAATGACGATCGCTGCATGGCATGTAAAAAATAATGCGTTTTTTTCAAAATTGTCGCTCTTATTTTGTTTATAGCGCAAAGAATACCCCGAGGTGATCAAATACCCTCAAATACCCTCAAAAGAAAGCTCTATTTGTGGGGAAAAAAGGACGTCAATTTTGTTTGAGAGCTGCGTCGCACGAGCGCGCAATTGTCAGTTAAAGCGACGCAGTGCCGAATCGCAAAAAGTGCTCTGGTCTTTAGCCAGCCAAATCCTCCGGGGCTGAAGTGGTTAAAAAAACAAAAAACAAAAGAAGAAAACTGCCAATTACATTGAGAAAATAATGACAATTACAGGGGATATGAGATATAAAACCAGAGAAATTGCCAAGACCTTCCAAGACTATTATGGGGGGTTATACTCCATAAACAAGGATACAATAGAAGAGGCTGAAAAGATAAACTCAGCGATCTAGAGGCCCCCATAACAGAAGAAGAGAGGAAGAAAAAAATGTTAAACACCGGCCGGTAAAAGTCCTGGACCTGATGGCTTGACATTTTTTATTAATCCTCAAAATGTGCTTTTATATGAATGGGATCGGGGCCAAATAAGAGATGAGGAGGGAGGCGCTGGAAGCCAATATTACCATAATCTTGAAAGACGGTAAAGATAGCACACTCTGTTCTAGTTACAGGCCCATATCACTCCTAAATACAGATACTAAACTATTCACAAAGGTACTAGCTGGGAGGATGAAAAACATAATGAAGGAGATAATACATCCAGATCAGGTTGGGTTTATACCAGGAAGAGAGGGGAGGGATAATGGTATTAGAACGCTCTTGGCATTTCAGAAAATCAAAGACAGTGGAGCCCCAGGACTACTCCTGTCAATAGATGCTGAAAAAGTTTTTGACAGGGTGGACTGGGGCTTAATGCAGAGCACGTTGGAGGAGATAGGACTTGGGGTAAATATGACTAGATGGATAAAAGCATTATACGCCTGACCTACAGTGAGGGTGAAGGTAAATGGGACACTCTCGGAGCCGTTTGAAATGTTTAATGGCACTAGACAGGGGTTCCCACTATCCCCTTTATTGTTTGTGCTAGCGCTTGAACCCCTCTTAACAAAGATGAGGCAGAACCCGGATATCGGGGGGATAAAAGTGGGGGAAAAAGTCCATAAATTAGCAGCCTTTTTATTTTGTATAACTCGCCCAAGGATAACCCGAATCTGATAATAGCCCCAAAAGAATATGGGGAGGTATCTAACTTTAGTATCAACCCGGCTAAGTCAAAAACACCAGATATCAATAAAGGTAAAACAGGGGAACACACGTTTCAAAAGGACTTTGCATTCGTGTGGGGGGAAAAAAACAACTGAAGTATCTAGGAGTTAAAGCGGTAGTAAACCCTCCCAAATTACTTAAAATTTACTAATATCATAAAGGACATCATAATTACCAAACGATTGATCACTATGTGTATTTATAAAATCTTTATCTTACTTTAGTTACATGTTATTTTTTACCCGTTTATCTTCTCTCTTCGCTGGCGCCATCTGCACTGTGGTCTTCCGCGTCTGCTATGATAAATACTTCCGCCCACAGTACCTAA
Organism: Lithobates septentrionalis; assembly: GCA_037952835.1. NCBI lineage: Eukaryota > Metazoa > Chordata > Amphibia > Anura > Ranidae > Lithobates > Lithobates septentrionalis. The sequence goes on from JBBDGP010001284.1 coordinate 3,111,074, forward strand.
TCATCGTGGTATTCCCGTGCATGCGCACTAACATAGCCATGCAGCTCTCTGTTCTTCTTCTTTGAAAGTCTCGCCGTCTGTCTCCTTCACCCTGTGACGTAGGAGTCACAAGGTAACCATGATCCTCTTGGGGACGAAAAATCTCAGGAACCATCGCGGGATGTCGGGGCTGACGTCTACAACAGGAAATGACGCAGCCCCGACATACACAAGAATCTTTCCGGCCGGGTCTCGAGTTGCCGGATATTATCGATGATACGGCGCATGCGCGTATCACGTCATTAGTCGGGAATATACCAATAGTACGAGAAGGAAGCAGGTGGGCAAAAAATTTATAATGGCAATAGATTGGGGATGTTAGGAGACGTGATTTACATTGAAAGTTGCAAATTTGAGTATACAACCGCTTTAAGATGACTACATTGAGAGAGACATTATAGCGTTGAATAGAATCTCAAGAGGACTGTTATCGTGGGGTGGGGGGGGGGGGGGGAATCCCACTACCACAGGCTTACTTTAAAACGCTGCATACTATGTTTGTTTTTTTAAGGTTTATTTGGAGAGGGAAAAAAAACACATAAGTTTTACACAGTTAAGTAAAGATAAGGCGGGGGGGCACCGGATATTAGAAGTTATTATGACTCCGTGACAATATAACAAATAATAGAATGGGCAAAAATAAGGAAAAGCGATGGGTCAAAATGGAAAGCACAATTTGTAAAGCCACAATGGGGAGGATAATATGGATCCCATCACAATATAGAAAACTTAGCACGGATACACATGACATCACTAGCCATGCACTATAATTCACCCTTAATCCCATTGAAGGATACAGAATACCTCACACCGGGGGATAGAGGCCTTGTTTGGGAAGTGGATTTTACAGGAGGATGCACAACTAAAGGATGTTAAGGAGTAGGGTAAAATGTGCACATTTCAGGAACTAAAAAATAGAGATGAACTGATGGTTATAGATTCATGGTGGTGTAGCCAATTGAACCACTTTATTGAAATGCTGCCTCAGCCCATCAGATCAGCCAAAAACGTACGACCTCTGGAGAAACTGTGTGTGGATAAAGCAGGGAAGAGGGGGATCTCTAGGATCTATAGAGTGCTGATTGAAATGAAGGGGTCGGAGATACCGCCATTTATTAAGAAGTTGGATATGGAACTAGGTATACTGCTTAAAGATCCAGAGATTAGGCAACTACTGAGGAGGGTTCATGCCACGTCGATAAATTGTAAGATGTTGGATTTAAATTAAGTGTTTGGCAAGATGGTATATAACTCCTGATAGATCACACAAATACCAGAGTGAAACATCGCAATTTTAATGGCGGGGGTGTAAAGAGATTGGGACGATGGCTCACATTTGGTGGTACTGCCCGGAAATAAAAAAAAATTCTGGGGGGAGATCAGGCAATCAAGCAAATCACCAGTCAGATAACTAACATTGAGGTCCCAGACGACCTGTGGGGTTGCTTATTCCATGGGATTAGAATGCCTACTGGGAAATACTTGAGAATGTTACTACCACAGCTCTTGAATGCTGTTAAAAGTCTTATACCTAGATACTGGCAAGAAAAAGGTAGACCCACGTTGTAGAACTGGTTTAATAAAATAAATGAAATTCAAAGCCTAGAATACTTAAGGTTCAGCGAGGGGAGGGGAATGAGAAATGGAGGGAATGGGCAGAGTATAGGCACTCAATGTTTGCCGATGGAACATAAAATAAAAATCAGAAGAGGCCCCTAAGTAGCTAGACAGTCTGGCGTTTAAGAGGGGAGAAGTTGAGATCAGACCGGTAGCAGTAAGGAAGAGATGGGGAGGATGGATGCGTGGGGGTGTTCTTCAGTGGGGGGGGGGAGGTGAGAGGAGTGGGAAGAGTATTGCGGAACTATTTTGTATGTGTTTTAATGGTCGATATCAGTTGAGGCGGCGTCTCTTTAAATGTAATATGATGCAGATAAAATCATAGTTACATAGTTAGGTTGAAAAAAGACACAAGTCCATCCAGTTCAACCTTAAAAACAATAAATAAAATAAAAAATATCATCCAATCCAATATACCCAATCACTTCAACACTGATGTCCCATGGAATTCCACTTATGGCCACGTAATCTGTTTTCACCGTTTATCCAAGGACTGTTAGATTTATGGTTTAAAAATCTTTACATAATGGCACATGGACTTTTTAGTTTGGGTGTGAATTTCACATCACTTTTCAGTTTTTTGTGGTCATTACACAGTATATATTAGTTTGTACATATATCAATTTTTGAGCGCTGTACAAAATGTTTTCTTTCACATATCTCTTGATTTACACTTGTCTTAGTGTTGTGCTGGCTGCTTTTTGATAAACGTTCGCATGTCAGCGTGATATACAGCAATCTTTCTATACAGGATGTCATTGATAGGAAGATTCTGAGTAAAATGTTTAACCACCTCCATACAGGGCACTTCCACCCCCTTCCTGCCCAGACTGTGTTTTTCAGCTTTCAGCGCTGTCACATTTTGAATGACAATTGCACGGTCATGCTATACTATAACTATGTGACATTTTTATCATTTTCTTCACACAGAGCTTCTTTTGGTGGTATTGAATCACTGCTGGGTTTTTTCTTTTCTACAGAAAAAAAAGACAGAAATTTTGCAGGGGGAAAAAAGTTAGTTTCTGTCTGTCAGTAAATTTTGTAAATGAGTAATTCATCTCCTTCACTTATGTGTGGCGAAGATGGGGCACTGATGAGGTGGCACTTGTGGGCAGCATCGATGGGCAGCAGTGATAGCCAGCATTCACTAGCATCAGTAATGGGTAGTGATTGCTGGCACTGGTGGGGAGTAATTGCGGGCACTGGTGGCGCTATTGTAATCGGGACACTGATGATCAGTGCTCTGATTACATGTTTACATGTCTCCTGCGAGGAGCAGCCGCTGATCGGCTCTCCTCGCCACACTGTCAGTGTGAGGCGAGGAGTGCCGATTACCGGCATCTGTGTTTTACATGTGACCGGCTGTGATTGGACACAGCCGATCACATGGTTAATGGGCCGCTGCTCTTTATAGAGATCGGGGTCACGCCGTGTCCTAGCAACACAGCGCGGGCAAGCAAGAAAGGCCATTCTGGGATGACGTCCCAGAACGAGAGCCGCACCGCCCCTCCGTCATATGACAGTGGGGGGAGCGGCAAGTGGTTAAAGACCTTGCATATACACATGTATAGGCACGTAAATGTTTGTGTATACATGCGTAAAATTCTTCATCCTTTTCTAGTTGCCAATGTTGCAGTATACATGTGTATACACGCGTGGAAGGTTGTGTGATCAAGACCAGAGTCAATCACGTTAATATATAAACGGCACCAACATTCCTTATATGTAGACAAGGAACAAAATTTGGAAGGTATGGGACTTTAAAGGTACACTTCAATAAAAATACATATAACACAATTGATATATATAGAAAAAATATAATTTTATTAAGTTGCATAATGGCATTTATGATAATTTGCTGTTTCCGCGCTAATATTCCACATGTTTTGCTGTAAGGCTTCTTCAGAAAAAACATGGAATTTCATCTACTGAACAAGTAAACATGCATATCGGCTAAATATTAATACAACATTCACAAAAAATTTGCATTAAAAAAAACCCTTTTTGCACTAATACATATACAAACCTAACACACACTACCCCCATGAATAGCAAGTGTCCCCAAATATTGGTTCCTACCTCCAATGTTATGAGGGGCTGGAGCCAAGTTAAGACCAAAGCATGAGGGAGGAATAAGGTCCAATGGCCCAATGCATCCAACCGACTAGGGATGGTCGTCCCAATAAGCCAGATCTCCCGCAGGGAGAGGTATATATTGATCAAATGTACACAACTAGAGGGGGTGTGACCTAATAAATCGAGCAAGGCATGACATATCTGTAAAATCATGCTACCATTCCCAGAGCATTTAAACAACCCAGTATTCAAACCAATAATGCTTACCTGGAAGCTTCCTTTAAACGTGAGACTAGGAGCCTAAGGATAGAACAGACTGCATCAGTTGTCTAACCAGACGACGGCCATTTCAATGGTTCTATAGAGAAAACACACCCTACAAAAGAAGTGTTCCCTCTAAAAGTACCATGCACTCAACTAGGGGTGCATAGTCTACAACACATCAAGGACTGGATTCTCACTTTTTACCTGCCTCCTGTTTAATAACAATCCATGGGTCCAGGGACTCCAAAGAAAGAAGGGGCATACGTCCATCCAAAGATTTTACCGATTTTGAATCTACAGATGTGAAGAGGGCATAGTGATTGAGATCCGGTTCTCCGCAATGGCAGTGTATTGATCGTTGGCCGTTTGTGTATGTAGACATACCTATTGCTGTCATAAAGAATGTAGGGAAACCAACAACATGGCTTCCACCACGTGGGTCCTTTTTATACCTCTCTATCAGGGACCATGAATCAGACCGAGACAGAAGTATAGTTAAATCACACTTGTTTAATAATAATAACAATAATATTAATAAGGTAAACAGAGTAAGCGTAGTCAAAACAAGCCAGAGTTCATTAACCGGATCAGGTAGTCAGCCAAGCAAATGTCAGAGAGCCAGAGATAAACGTAGTAGTACAGCAAGCAGGATCAGGAGCCAGAAGGAACGTCAGCCAAGCAAGTCTTCAACAGGAACGCAGGAGAAAGTCTCTGAGATGTTGACGAAGGCAGAGATCAAGTCAGCTGCACGACTTTAAGTAGGCAGGACTGACGAGCAGAATGAACAGCTGGGTAACACTGGAGAGAGATGGGAGCTGGCAATTAGCCGACAGCTGAGCAGCCAGCTCAGAGAAGGAAGGGCTGAGCCCAGCCCTGACACTCTCCCCATTGTGTCAGACGCGAATGTCGCGCCGTTATGACGCAACGCTGTTGCAAATGGGAGGGGCAGCGTGACGGAGGACAGTCCTGGTCACCAGCCGAGACCACATACAGTGGCATCAGCCAGTGGGTCATGACATTACCTCATACAGCCACGCCCTAGGGCGGGGCCGACAGGGAGGCACCATCTGTGCCAATGGCTTGGTGTTCACGGACAGTAACATGGTTTGAGCCCAGGGCCGCCAGATCCAACGTGATCCCTCAATGATGGGCGGGCATGGATGTCTCCCCAGAGTGCGGGGGCCAAAGAATGATCCCACAGCGTGAGGCCAAACTCCTTGGGCGTCCATATGGGGATCCAATGGGCGATTGGACGAACAAATTAGATGGAGTAATGCCTACAATGGATGGCACGATGTGTATTCATGGACAGTTTGGAAGGGGTGAATGTCTGACCCTGGAAACTAAGTGAGGGGGATGGAATAAATGAGTTGGACCTTGCCAGATACGTGGGTACATTCATAAACAACTGCATATAGGAAAAAGGGAAAACCTCCAAATTCACAATAGTAAATGACTCACTCGTAATCTTTGGTTATTGCACTAGCGATCTGCATATTGTGCGTTATGAAGTGCCCCTATGCACAGGTAGGGGATGTCAACAAAACACGGCAGCACATGCCCGATCTAGGATCAACAAATGCATTCCAGAGTGGGTATTGGGAATAGGGAATGGTGTTGGTTGGAGTCTAGTTAGGGCTAAGAGGCCCAATAGAGTAGAGGCTGCCACTTGGTTAACCACTTGACGACCGCCTCACGCCGATGTACGTCGGCAAAGTGGCACGGACAGGCAAAATCACGTACAGGGTACGTGATTTGCCTTCCGCGGGTGGGGGGTCCGATCGGACCCCCCCCGGTGCCCGAGGCGGTCGTCTTTTGTCCAGCGGCGATCGGTGATGAGGGGGAGACCATCCGTTCGTGGCCCCCCCCTCGCGATCGCCGCCGGCCAATGAGAACACTCCTTTGCTGCTGTATGCTAAACAGCAGCAAAGGAAGTGATGTCATCTCCCCTCGGGTCGGTATTTTCCGTTCCGGCCCGAGGAGAGACGACATGTAAGTAAGTGCACAACACTACACACACACAGTAGAACATGCCAGGCACACAAAACACCCCGACCCCCCCCCCCCCCCCCCCCGATCGCCCCCCCAATCACCCCCCCCCCCCTGTCACAAACTGACACCAGCAGTTTTTTTTTTTTTTTTTTTCTGATTACTGCATAGTGTCAGTTTGTGACAGTTACTGTGTTGGGACAGTGAGTATTACCCCCCTTTAGGTCTAGGGTACCCCCCTAACCCCCCCTAATAAAGTTTTAACCCCTTGATCACCCCCTGTCACCAGTGTCACTAAGCGATCATTTTTCTGATCGCTGTATTAGTGTCGCTGGTGACGCTAGTTAGTGAGGTAAATATTTAGGTTCGCCGTCAGCGTTTTATAGCGTCAGGGACCCCCATATACTACCTAATAAAGGTTTTAACCCCTTGATTGCCCCCTAGTTAACCCTTTCACCACTGATCACCGTATAACCGTTACGGTTGACGCTGGTTAGTTCGTTTATTTTTTATAGTGTCAGGGCACCCGCCGTTTATTACCGAATAAAGGTTTAGCCCCCCGATCGCCCGGCGGTGATATGCGTCGCCCCAGGCAGCGTCAGATTAGCGCCAGTACCGCTAACACCCACGCACGCAGCATGCGCCTCCCTTAGTGGTATAGTATCTGATCGGATCAATATCTGATCCAATCAGATCTATACTAGCGTCCCCAGCAGTTTAGGGTTCCCAAAAACGCAGTGTTAGCGGGATCAGCCCAGATACCTGCTAGCACCTGCGTTTTGTGCCTCCGCCCAGCCCACCCAAGTGCAGTATCGATCGATCACTGTCACTTACAAGGCACTAAACGCATAACTGCAGCGTTCGCAGAGTCAGGCCTGATCCCTGCGATCGCTAACAGTTTTTTTGGTAGCATTTTGGTGAACTGGCAAGCGCCAGCCCCAGGCAGCGTCAGGTTAGCGCCAGTACCGCTAACACCCACGCACGCACTGTACACCTCCCTTAGTGGTATAGTATCTGAACGGATCAATATCTGATCCGATCAGATCTATACTAGCGTCCCCAGCAGTTTAGGGTTCCCAAAAACGCAGTGTTAGCGGAATCAGCCCAGATACCTGCTAGCACCTGCGTTTTGCCCCTCCGCCCGGCCCAGCCCAGTCCACCCAAGTGCAGTATCGATCGATCACTGTCACTTACAAAACACTAAACGCATAACTGCAGCGTTCGCAGAGTCAGGCCTGATCCCTGCGATCGCTAACAGTTTTTTTTGTAGCGTTTTGGTGAACTGGCAAGCACCAGCCCCAGGCAGCGTCAGATTAGCGCCAGTACCGCTAACACCCACGCACGCACTGTACACCTCCCTTAGTGGTATAGTATCTGATCGCATCAATATCTGATCCGATCAGATCTATACTAGCGTCACCAGCAGTTTAGGGTTCCCAAAAACGCAGTGTTAGCGGGATCAGCCCAGATACCTGCTAGCACCTGCGTTTTGCCCCTCCGCCCGGCCCGGCCCAGCCCACCCAAGTGCAGTATCGATCGATCACTGTCACTTACAAAACACTAAACGCATAATTGCAGCGTTCGCAGAGTCAGGCCTGATCCCTGCGATCGCTAACAGTTTTTTGGTAGCGTTTTGGTGAACTGGCAAGCGCCAGCGGCCTAGTACACCCCGGTCGTAGTCAAACCAGCACTGCAGTAACACTTGGTGACGTGGCGAGTCCCATAAGTGCAGTTCAAGCTGGTGAGGTGGCAAGCACAAGTAGTGTCCCGCTGCCACCAAAAAGACAAACACAGGCCCGTCGTGCCCATAGTGCCCTTCCTGCTGCATTCGCCAATCCTAATTGGGAACCCACCGCTTCTGCAGCGCCCGTACTTCCCCCATTCACATCCCCAACCAAATGCAGTCGGCTGCATGAGAGGCATTTTCTTTATGTCCTCCCGAGTACCCCTACCCAACGAACCCCCCCAAAAAAGATGTCGTGTCTGCAGCAAGCGCGGATATAGGCGTGACACCCGCTATTATTGTCCCTCCTGTCCTGACAATCCTGGTCTTTGCATTGGTGAATGTTTTGAACGCTACCATTCACTAGTTGAGTATTAGCGTAGGGTACAGCACTGCACAGACTAGGCACACTTTCACAGGGTCTCCCAAGATGCCATCGCATTTTGAGAGACCCGAACCTGGAACCGTTTACCGTTATAAAAGTTAGTTACAAAAAAAGTGTAAAAAAAAAAAAAAATAAGAAATAAAAAAAAATAGTTGTTGTTTTATTGTTCTCTCTCTCTCTATTCTCTCTCTCTATTGTTCTGCTCTTTTTTACTGTATTCTATTCTGCAATGTTTTATTGTTATTGTTATTATGTTTTATCATGTTTGTTTTTCAGGTGTGTAATTATTTACACTTTACTGTGCTTTATTGTTAACCATTGTTAACCATTTTTTTGTCTTCAGGTACGCCATTCACGACTTTGAGTGGTTATACCAGAATGATGCCTGCAGGTTTAGGTATCATCTTGGTATCATTCTTTTCAGCCAGCGGTCGGCTTTCATGTAAAAGCAATCCTAGCGGCTAATTAGCCTCTAGACTGCTTTTACAAGCCGTGGGAGGGAATGCCCCCCCCCCCCCCCCCCCACCGTCTTCCGTGTTTTTCTCTGGCTCTCCTGTCTCAACAGGGAACCTGAGAACGCAGCCGGTGATTCAGCCAGCTGACCATAGAGCTGATCAGAGACCAGAGTGGCTCCAAACATCTCTATGGCCTAAGAAACCGGAAGCTACGAGTATTTCATGACTTAGATTTCGCCGGATGTAAATAGCGCCATTGGGAAATTGGGGAAGCATTTTATCACACCGATCTTGGTGTGGTCAGATGCTTTGAGGGCAGAGGAGAGATCTAGGGTCTAATAGACCACAATTTTTTCAAAAAAGAGTACCTGTCACTACCTATTGCTATCATAGGGGATATTTACATTCCCCGAGATAACAATAAAAATGATTAAAAAAAAAAAATATGAAAGGAACAGTTTAAAAGTAAGATTAAAAAAGCAAAAAAATAATAAAGAAAAAAAAAAAAAAAACACCCCTGTCGCCCCCTGCTCTCGCGCTAAGGCGAACGCAAGCGGCGGTCTGTCGTCAAATGTAAACAGCAATTGCACCATGCATGTGAGGTATCACCGCGAAGGCCAGATCGAGTGCAGTAATTTTTCCAGTAGACCTCCTCTGTAAATCTAAAGTGGTAACCTGTAAAGGCTTTTGAAGGCTTTTAAACATGTATTTATTTTGTTGCCACTGCACGTTTGTGCGCAATTTTAAAGCATGTCATGTTTGGTATCCATGTACTCGGCCTAAGATCATCTTTTTTATTTCATCAAACATTTGGGCAATATAGCGTGTTTTAGTGCATTAAAATTAAAAAAAGTGTGTTTTTTCCCCAAAAAATGCGTTTGAAAAATCGCTGCGCAATTACTGTGTGAAAAAAAAAAAATGAAACACCCACCATTTTAATCTGTAGGGCATTTGCTTTAAAAAAATATATAATGTTTGGGGGTTCAAAGTAATTTTTTTGCAAAAAAAAAAAAACTTTTTCATGTAAACAATAAGTGTCAGAAAGGGCTTTGTCTTCAAGTGGTTAGAAGAGTGGGTGATGTGTGACATAAGCTTCTAAATGTTGTGCATAAAATGCCAGGACAGTTCAAAACCCCCCCCAAATGACCCCATTTTGGAAAGTAGACACCCCAAGCTATTTGTTGAGAGGCATGTCGAGTCCATGGAATATTTTATATTGCGACACAAGTTGCGGGAAAGAGACAAATTTTTTTTTTTTTTTTTTTTTTTTGCACAAAGTTGTCACTAAATGATATATTGCTCAAACATGCCATGGAAATATGTGAAATTACACCCCAAAATACATTCTGCTGCTTCTCCTGAGTACGGGGATACCACATGTGTGAGACTTTTTGGGAGCCTAGCCGCGTACGGGACCCCGAAAACCAAGCACCGCCTTCAGGCTTTCTAAGGGCGTGAATTTTTGATTTCACTCTTCACTGCCTATCACAGTTTCGGAGGCCATGGAATGCCCAGGTGGCACAAAACCCCCCCAAATAACCCCATTTTGGAAAGTAGACACCCCAAGCTATTTGCTGAGAGGTATAGTGAGTATTTTGCAGACCTCACTTTTTGTCACAAAGTTTTGAAAATTGAAAAAAGAAAAAAAAAATGTTTTTTCTTGTCTTTCTTCATTTTCAAAAACAAATGAGAGCTGCAAAATACTCACCATGCCTTTCAGCAAATAGCTTGGGGTGTCTACTTTCCAAAATGGGGTCATTTGGGGGGGTTTTGTGCCACCTGGGCATTCCATGGCCTCCGAAACTGTGATAGGCAGTAAAGAGTGAAATCAAAAATTTTCACCCTTAGAAATCCTGAAGGCAGTGATTGGTTTTCGGGGTCCAGTACGCGGCTAGGCTCCCAAAAAGTCCCACACATGTGGTATCCCCATACTCAGGAGAAGCAGCTAAATGTATTTTGGGGTGCAATTCCACATATGCCCATGGCCTGTGTGAGCAATATATCATTTAGTGACAACTTTATGAAAAAAAAAAAAAAAAAAAAAAAGTGTCACTTTCCCGCAACTTGTGTCAAAATATAAAATATTCCATGGACTCAATATGCCTCTCAGCAAATAGCTTGGGGTGTCTACTTTCCAAAATGGGGTCATTTTGGGGGGTTTTGTGCCACCTGGGCATTCCATGGCCTCCGAAACTGTGATAGGCAGTGAAGAGTGAAAGCAAAAATTTACACCCTTAGAAATCCTGAAGGCGGTGATTGGTTTTCGGGGCCCCGTACGCGGCTAGGCTCCCAAAAAGTCCCACACATGTGGTATCCCCATACTCAGGAGAAGCAGCTAAATGTATTTTGGGGTGCAATTCCACATAGGCCCATGGCCTGTGTGAGCAATATATCATTTAGTGACGACTTTTTGTAAATATTTTTTTTTTTTTTTGTCATTTTTCAATCACTTGGGACAAAAAAAATAAATATTCAATGGGTTCAACATGCCTCTCAGCAATTTCCTTGGGGTGTCTACTTTCCAAAATGGGGTCATTTGGGGGGGTTTTGTACTGCCCTGCCATTTTAGCACCTCAAGAAATGATATAGGCAGTCATAAACTAAAAGCTGTGTAAATTCCAGAAAATGTACCCTAGTTTGTAGACGCTATAACTTTTGCGCAAACCAATAAATATACCCTTATTGACATTTTTTTTACCAAAGACATGTGGCCGAATACATTTTGGCCTAAATGTATGACTAAAATTTAGTTTATTGGATTTTTTTTATAACAAAAAGTAGAAAATATCATTTTTTTTCAAAATTTTCGGTCTTTTTCCGTTTATAGCGCAAAAAATAAAAACCGCAGAGGTGATCAAATACCATCAAAAGAAAGCTCTATTTGTGGGAAGAAAAGGACGCAAATTTCGTTTGGGTACAGCATTGCATGACCGCGCAATTAGCAGTTAAAGCGACGCAGTGCCAAATTGGAAAAAGACCTCTGGTCCTTAGGCAGCATAATGGTCCGGGGCTCAAGTGGTTAAACAAGGGATTAGAGGAATCTTGCTGTAGCCCCTCACCAAGAGGCGCTCTTGCAAGTCTTTATCCAATGTACAATAGCGTCTCAGTCTAAGAAATTGACTATGCAATGCTCTTGATAAGTTGTTCATGCAAAGAAAAATCCAAAAATAACTTCAGATGAAATACAGGACTCTCTGAAAATGGGGTGTGGCTGTTTCAAGAGGCACTTGAAGAAAAATGGGCTGCATGGTCGAGTCGCCAGAAGAAAGCCATTACTACGCAAATGCCACAAAGTATCCCGCTTACAATATGCCAAACAGCACAGAGACCAGGCTCAAACCTTCTGGCACAAAGTCATTTGGGGTGATGAGACCAAAATATAGCTTTTATTTTTTTTTTTTTTTTTTTTTTTTTTGCCACAACCACAAATGCTACATTTGGAAAGGAGTCAACAAGGTCTATGATGAAAGGTACACCATTCCTACCATGAAATACGGAGTTGGATCGCTGATATTTTGCGGATGAGTGAGCTACAAAGGCACAGGAAGTGTGGTCAAAATTGATGGCTTGATGAATGCAGTATGTTATCAAAAAATATTGGAGGAACATTTGCATTCATCAGCCAGGAAGCTGTGCATGGGACGTAATTGGACATTCCAACATGACAATGATCCAAAACACAAGGCCAAGTCGACCTGTCATTTGGCTACAGCAGAATAAAGTGAAGGTTCTGAAGTGGCCATCTCCTGACCTCATTATCATTGAGCCACTCTGGGGAGATCTCAAACGTGCAGTTCATGCAAGACAGCCCAAGATTTTGCAGGAACTGGAGGCTTTTTGCCAAGAGGAATGGGGAGCTTTACCATCTGAAAAGATAGAACCTCATCCACAAATACCACAGAAGGCTTTAAGCTGTCATTGATGTTAAAGGGGGCAAAAGTGAAAAGTTGTGGTTTTTATCATTCATATTCTCTGAAAAATGGCCAAGAAATCATAAATTCTGCCAGGATATGTAAACTTATGAGCACACCTGTATATAAAGTTCTGGTACCTTCTCACTGCTGATCAGAAAATCACTAAGTTCATCAAACCATACCCTGAGATCACGTACAGGTGGTCAATGTCTCTTAGAGACACCTTAGTAGCAACTCATCACATGTCCTTTTCCTCAACAACACTACATGGACCCCATGATGCAGAATCGCCTGTCAATCTATTTGAGCTGTCTGCATAATGAAGTGCTGCTGTGGAGCTTTTTACGTAGGTAAAACAAAGCGCCCATTCTTTTGTAGAATTACAGTTAATGTCTCCCTAGAATACAAACGTAAAATGGTAACACCCATCAGCAGGCACGTAGGACTGTACCATAACTATAACCTTAAATCGATTTGGTTTCTTTGCCCTGGAACACATTCCTCCCCATGAACGAGGGGGAGACATTGATGGAAAGCTACTACAACTCAAAACAAAGTGGATCTAGTTGCTACAAGCAACTAGATACCCTGTCGTGTCTGACGCAATGGGGAGGGGGTATAAAGGGACCCACGTGGCAGAAGCCATGTTTTTGTTGTCCCTGGGAACCCTACATCCTTTAAGACGGCAATCGGTATGTCTGCATACACAAACGGCTGGAAATCAATACATTGCTATTGCGGTGAACCTGATCTCTATCAATATCCCCTCTTCACATCTGTAGGTTGAATCGGTAACATCGCTGGATGGACGTATGCCCCTTCTTTTTGAGTCCCTGGACCCATGGGTCGTTATTAAACAGAGGCAGGTAATATGAAAATCCAGTCCTTGATGTGCTGTAGACCATGCACCCCTAGTTGAGTGCCTGGTACTTTTTAGAGGGAACACTTCTTTTGTTGGGTTTGTATTCTCTATAGAACCATTAAAAAGTCCGTCGTCTGGTTAGACAACTGATGTTGTCTGTTGTATCTTTAGGCTCCCAGTCTCATGTTTTAAAGGAAGCTTCCATGTAAGCATTATTGGTTTGAATACTGGGTTGTTTAAATGCTCTGGAAATGGTAGCATGAACTTGTACAGATATGTCATGCCTTGCTTGACATATAGGTCACACCACTCCTAGTTGTGTTCATTTCATCAACATATACCTCTCCCTGCGAGAGATCCGACTTATTTGGTCGACCCATCCCTAGTCGGTTGAATGCGTTGGACCTTACTCCTCCCTTATGCTTTGGTCATAACTTGGCTCCAACCCCTCATCACATTGAGGTAGGAACCAATATTTAGGGACACTTGCCATTCATGGGTGTACATCCTTATGTGTATGTATTGTATTATATTATGTTTTTATATGTATAGAGCAAAAAAGTGTGGTGTGTGTGTGTGTGGTGTTTTTTTTTTGTTTTTTTTGTGAATATTGTATTCATATTTAGAAAAAATATATATAAAACACAAAGCGCTGTGATGCTAAATAGCTGATAATTACACATAAAACCAAGTGAGGCTGCTATCAAAAGAGTGTTTTCAGAGTCACTTAAAAAGAATAAATAATGATATTTGAAGTGCTTCACAATGTGCATGAAAATGAATATATAAGAATAAATATAAATATAAATAGTCAAATAAATCCAGCGGTGAGTAAAAATTCCTAAAAAATCCAGCAATCAAAATAGTGTAAAATTATAAAAAATTAGTGACACCAAATGTGTAAAAAATTCACATAAAAAATCCACATATAAATATATAGGGATGTATTCAGAAGGTTCAATTGTACAGGTGTAGAATCCTGATTGGTATAGAGCTTTTGATCACTAGCAAAGCTGTTTAAAAACACTTGCTTAATTAAGGTGCTCATTGATGGTACCAATGTGTTTTTTGCTTCTATTCACAACCAATGTGAGACTCATAAACAGGCAGATAAGAGAAAAAACCAATCATTGTGCAATAGTTAGGATACCAAGGTACACAGGCAAACTTCAATCCACTCACGTGTGCCTTATAATGATAAGGCATATGCAGGTTTTACTATAGCAGTCAGCCGCCTTAGACAGGAGCAGATTCACTGCAGTACACTGTGTGAAACTGCTGATCTGCACAGAGCTTCCTTGGCTCCTCCCACGCGTTACATCACAGTCACGTGACTTTTTCAAGGATTCTCACATTGGTTGTGAATAGAAGCAAAAAACACATTGGTACTATCAATGAGCACCTTAATTAAGCAAGTGTTTTTAAACAGCTTTGCTAGTGATCAAAAGCTCTATACCAATCAGGATTCTACACCTGTACAATTGAACCTTCTGAATACATCCCTATATATTTATTTTTATGTGGATTTTTTATGTGAATTTTTTTACACATTTGGTGTCACTAATTTTTTATAATTTTACACTATTTTGATTGCTGGATTTTTTAGGAATTTTTACTCACCGCTGGATTTATTTGACTATTTATATTTATATTTATTCTTATATATTCATTTTCATGCACATTGTGAAGCGCTTCAAATATTATGTATTCATATTTAACTGATCTGTATGTTTACTTGTTCAGTAGATGAGATTCCACGTTTTTTTTTTCCTGAAGAAGCCGTACATGTAGAACATGTAGAATATTAGCGTGCAAACAGCAAATTAACATCATAAAACATGTCCCTTCCTACAATTTGATGTGGATGTACCATTACAATGGGTTTTAAATGTTGTGTTTTTTTTTTTGTTTTTTTTTATATGTAACTTTTAAAGTGGATGTAAACTCTCTCCTTTGGGGAGGAACTCTCAGCTTGGAATGGTAGTGTCCAGATACAGATTGAAGTGAGATGGGAAGGGGGGATGGAAGTAGGATTGTATGTAGTGAAGGAGGGTGGGGGGGGGGGGGGGGAGGGGGGATACAAGGGTGGGTGGTGTGTGTGGACTTTTTTTTTTTTTTTTTGGTTTTGTTTTATTTTATTTTTTTTTACTGTTTCTTCCCTTTGGGGGGTGGTAGAAAGAGACGTGCTGTAAAAGAACTAATTGAATTCTACAATCCCGCAATAGTCTGCCTACAGGAGACACATAAGGGGAATGAAGATGACAAAATGTTTTGTACATTTAAATATAAATATGAATTTCATGCTACATATTCTACATACTCCCGTGGTGTGAGTATTTTGATTTCGAAAGCTATTAGGTTTACCTGTAAGCAGTGTATTAAAGATCCGGCTGGTCGATATTTGATCCTATTATGTTCCATAAATGATAGAATAATCCTCTTGGTGAATGTGTATATTCCCCCTCTATATAAAGACGACGTTTTAAAAAAGGTTTTTGAAAAAATGGCACAACTGCCTGATGTTCCAACAGTGATAATTGGGGACTTTAATAATGTACTAAATGAAGAGTTGGACAGGCAAAGTAACAAAAAGAGTAATGGGAGGGGAAAGGTCACAATATGGGCCAGCCAGATACAAGAGATGGGTCTATTAGATATATGGAGAGTAAGATTCCCGGTTAGTAAAGAATACTCATGCTATTCAAGTACTTATGGATCACTATCCAGAATTGACATGACCTTGGGAAATGGTCATTTTCTCCCATTAGTAAAATAATTCAGTACGAAGCACGGGGAATCTCGGATCACTCTCCATTAACTGTGACTTTGGAGTGGACAGAACACCTGATTCGGCCAATGTGGAAAGTCAATCCACAGTGGCTATCCTTGATCCCAGAGAGTAGTCAAATAAAACAACTGCTAATGGGCTTTTTTGGAGATAAGGGCTCAAGTTCCGCGATGGTGTGGGATACAATGAAAGCATACCTTAGAGGCCTAATAATTAAAGAAATATCTAAATTTAAATTAGCCACAAGACAGCGGAAAGAAGAGTTAACCCAGAGAGTTAAGCAAACAGAACAAGAATACACATCAGATCCCAATAGGGAGAAATTTGGAGCATGGCAGGATGCGCAGAATCTATATAAAAATCTGGTTTTAACCAAGGCAGAGAATAGATTCTTGCAGAACCAAAAGCACTATGAAATGGGGGAACAGATGGGTCATATGTTAGCAATGATAACACGGAACCAGGAAGGCCCATCCACTATAGCTGCTATTGAAGACAGAAAGGGGACAGTAAAGTATGATACAGAGGGCATCCAAAAGATATTTGTAGATTTCTATTCACAGTTGTATGAATCTGAAAACTTAAATGTAAAGGAAAAGACTGAACAATTCTTAGATAATCTAACTGCCCAAGCTGACCTCAATAGAAAGGGAATCCTTGGATATTCCTATAACAATGGCAGAGCTGGAGGAAGCGGTGGGACAAATTCAAAACAACAAAGCTCCAGGGATGGATGGACTCCCCGTGGAGGTATATAAACTATACGGTCAGATCCTGATCCCAGAATTCCTCGAAGTACTCAATGAAGCATATGTCACACGGGAACTCCCTAAATCGATGATGGAAACAATAATAATCATAATTCTAAAACCGGATAAAGATCCACTAAAGCCCGGTTCTTATCGGCCAATAGCTCTCCTTACATCTGATGTTAAAATGCTAGCTAAGGTCTTGGCAATTAGGTTATCCAGACATATTGATACTTTGATCCATAGGGACCAAACAGGTTTCATCCCCCTCCAGATCAGCAGCAACAAATATTCGCAGGCTCTTTTTGAATCTGCAATTGCCAATGGACAACGGGGGAGCTGGTGCCATTCTGTCATTGGATGCCCAGAAGGCATTTGACATGGTAGAATGGGAGTATCTATGGATGGTATTGATTGCCTTTGGTATAGGTCCAGGCCTTATAACCTGGCTAAAATTATTATATAAAGACCCTAGGGCAAGGCTGCGTATCAATGACACTATGTCACCAGCTTTCCCGTTATCCCGGGGAACTAGACAAGGCTGCCCTCTATCCCCGTTGCTGTTTGCATTGGCGGTGGAACCATTGGCCGCCGCAATTAGACAGTCTTCGGGGATAGAGGGATTCCGACGTGCAGGAAGAGAGGACAAAATATCCTTAAATGCAGATGATGCCTTAATCTTTCTGAGCGACCCCACAAAATCCTTAGAGGAACTCATGACACTTGTATCTGCATTTGGACAGTTTTCTGGGTTTTGCATCAACTGGGAGAAGTCGGTATTGATGCCACTATATAAAGCCAAAATTTCATTACCAGACTGTGCAAAACAAATTCAAATAAAACATAAAATTAAGTATTTAGGGATCCAGGTAACTCGAAAAGTGGGGGACTATGTGGACCTTAACCTTAGACCACTATTGACTAGGCTTAAAGATAAATGTCGGACCTGGTGCAAACTCCCATTAACTGTGATTGGCAGAGCCAATCTTATAAAGATGATTTGGGCCCCACAATTATTGTACATTTTTCATAACTGACTGATGTGGATAGCCGCATTTTGGTTTAAAAGGATAGAATCGCTCTTTCGCGAACTCATTTGGAAGAAAAAATATGCACGTATTAAATTAACAACCTTAATGCTGGCTAAAGATGAGGGGGGACTCTCTATCCCACATCCAAAAAATTTTTTTTTGGCTTCACAAACCCAGCAATTTTTTGGCTGGACAGAGGTAGATGAGAATGATCCCATACAGGGGTTATTACTTCCACTGGGTAAGGGATATTCAATGATGTCCCTACTAGAGACAAAAACCTTTCAAAAAGGTAAGAAATTCATGACAGGTGAGCTATTCAGTAAGGTATGGCTAGCAATAAAAAAAGATTACTAGCATTACAGGTTATACTTCCTATACACCAATATGGAATAATGCAAACTATGAGGAAGTGCAGAGATTGGAGGGATTTGGGCTTTGGCAAACTCAGGGGCTGAGATATGTGGAACAACTGTTTTGGAACGATAAGATAAAATCATTTGCGCAAATATCTGAGGAATTTGGGATTCCAAGACAGAGGTTCTTTCAGTATCTCCAGGTTAGACATGCTTTTCATGTCCAGGCCCGTACATCTGTATTTAAGCTTAATGTCTCTAAAATAACAATATTGTTGAAGAAAAGGGATCAAAAGAAGGGACTTATCTCTAAAATATATGAGATATTGCAGTGTAAATTTAAGGAAACGGTAGTGGTGCCGGCTAGGTCGCAGTGGGAACAAGACCTGGGAGCACTGATTGACGCTCAGTGGTCGGAGGTCTTGTCTGCGATCCCAAAGGTATCTCTGTCAGCTACTCAAAAATTAACACAACTTTTTATTACACATAGATCATACTATACCCCCGAAAAACTATTTAAATGGAAACGCAGGGAATCCCCCTTATGCCCCCGATGCAGTGGTGCACCGGCTAATCTAATACACATGCTGTGGAAATGCCCCAAACTCCATCGTTACTGGCAGGATATAATTTAAAAACATAAATAGCGCATTAGGTATAGAAATTTCACTAGACCCAAATTTATGTTTATTAAATATAGTGGAGGAACCAAATTATTTCTAAACATACCCATACCGCAATGACGAGAGGCTTGTTTCAGGCACGAAAGCTAATCGCTCAGAAGTGGATATCTATATACCCCCCAACGGTCGAAGAATGGAGAACACAAATAAAAGAAACCATAATAAAGGAGGAATTTATTTATACACATAGATGGAGCCAAGATAAATTTGACGCTATCTGGAAAAGCTGGGTAGAGGCCTGGGACAATGAAAATAAAAGATGAATCAATATGGGAGAGGGACATTGTTGGGTTTGGGTAGAGGATGGGAGGATGGGGGGGGGGGGGGCTTTTGGGGTCACGGGGGGGGGGGGGGGAGATACAGCAGGGGGAGGAAATCTATTTTTGTTGTCGTTGGGTTTTGCCCCCTTCCTTTTTATTTTTTTTTATTTTTTGGGGCGGGTGAATGTTAGAAGCAAGATTATGTATCTGGAATAAAATGTATGGAGAAATGTATAACTTGTACTGCTATGAAAAGAATAAAAAAAGTACTGAATATAAAAAAACTCTCTCACGTATACCCAGTGGAGTGAACAGCCTCAGATGATACACAGAGATGAAACAAATCTCCCTACATCATTTTTACATGTATATCTGCTGTCTTCATCTGTATGTATCCTTTAGAAAGTGCACATTGTGTTACAGATTTCCTCTTCCTGGTCAGCACTAGGAGTGGATTATTGGCATACAGCCAAGGCAGCTGATCTCTGCTCTGACAAATCCAGCTGTCTTCTAATCTATTTATAGCAACCTCCCTGACAAAAATTTCAGATTGGTTTTATCTCCTGTCAGAACTTGTCAGAAGTTCTCAGACCTGATAACGGAGCTACTGAGCAAAAGAAAGCCAAGGGACTTTGGAGAGAGATAAGAAAACACTGCAGATATGTGCCCAGCTCAAATGTCATGAATCGGGTTTACATCCACTTTAATAAAATATATATATTTTTTTCTATATATCAATTGTGTTTATATTGAAGTGCACCTTAAAGTCCCGTATCTCCCAAATCTTGTTCCATGTGTATAAACGCAATTTACTTTTAAATGACTACAGTGGAACCTTTCATTACGAGCATAATCCGCTCCAGGAGAATGCTTCGAATCCAAAGCACTCGCATATCAAGGCGAGTTTCCCAATAGAAGTCAATAAGTCAATGGAAACTAAGATAATTAGTTCCACGTCGACTTCTATTGTATGCAGTCCCGCATGTGGCCAGAGGTGGGTGGGGGGGTCGGGGCACCGGAGAGACTCCGAAACACTAGGGAACAGAGTATTCTCGGGTTTCCGAACGGCTCAGAGTGTCACCGGTGCACCCCGCACCTCTGGCCAAATGTGGTACTGCACACCAGAGGCTTGAATCCTGCTCGTTTTGCGAGACAACACTTGCAAACCGAGTCAGGATTTTTAAAAAAATAGCTTGTATTGCTAAACGCTCATTAACCGCGTTACTCGCAATCTGAGGTATTACTGTACTTCCAAATGTAAAGTGTTCTATTTTTATTTTACAGCGTTGTACTTCTCAATGTATTACTGATCTTTACATATCAGTAAAGTGGCTTTTTTTTTATTTTTTTATTTTTTTTAACTCCTGTGTGCATGAGGCCTTATAGCTCTGCATTTGGAAAAGCTCCTGCTTACTTCTGATTGGAGAGCTCTAGCTCAGACTCAGCAGGGGGAAATGTTTTATTATAAAATAGAGTTGTAGGATGTGTGACCCATATTATTGGTGTGCGATCCTTCCCTAGAAGGGGTGGAGAGAGGTAATGAGTTACCTTGTTGTTACGGGGAAAAAGTCTCCTATATAGGGGAGATATGACTCAGAGTTTCAGTGGAAAGTGGTGTGAAGTCGAATGTAACGGTGATAGACAGACAATATTTTTCATACTTCGTAAAATAATAATGCATTTTTTTTTCCTTCCTAGGTTGTTTTCTTTGACTTTGCAGAAACTTGTTATGCTGAAGGACCTGGATAAAGACTTGCCTTCTGTTGTTATTGCTGTTAAACTCCAGGTAATTTATAAATAATTTTAGCTTCTGGCCTATATTACATTTGTGGCTCATGTGCACTTCAGCGCAAAAGAAAAAGCTACTTTTTCAGGCATTTGAGCTTTTATGTCAGCTTGCAGAAGCTTGTACTTTTTTGCGCTCTTTTGTACGTTTTTTTTTTTTTTTTTTTTTTTTTTTTTAATTGAGCTTAAGCGATTTTTTTTTTTTTTTTTTTTTTTTTTATTTTTTTTTCCACAAACCCTCCCCTCAGCTAATTTTTCCAATTTTTTTTGTTTTGTGTTGGTCTTTGAGCTTTTCCATGCTCTTTCGCACTCTTTTGCGTTTTTTTTGGTCACTTAGGCGTTTTTTTTTCTGCTCGAAAGCTCCTCTCAAAAGCGCGAGTTTGGTGGGTTCTTTTTTTTTTTTTTTTTTTTTTTTTTTTTTTTAATGCATATGCCTGAAAAAGCCATAGTGTGCATGGACACATTGGCTAACATAAAGGGGAGTTTCCAGGCAGAAAAAATAAGAGCTCAAAACGGCTCAGAAGCCTGAAGGAGCTGCTCCTTTGAGCTGCAGTGTACATGGGCCTTTAGGAAGGTTGGTATCTAAACCAAAGAACAAAAATGTAATTTATTGCAGCTTATAGTCCTTAGATGTGACTTTTCTTTTCTTCAGCAAAAAGTGTTGAAGGCTGATAAGTCCCTTGCAATTAGCGCCATTGTTTCCTGCTACTGTTTACAGTGCCTTGCAAAAGTAATCACCCCCCTGGCTTTTTAGCCTAAGTTGGTGAAGTAACATTAGAAAAATATATACATAAAACTATTTTTCAGACATTAAACAAGTGATAATTGGCATGTGCATATTTTTCCCCCCACTTTGTTATGAAGCCCATAAAAAGCTCTGGTGCAGCCAATTACCTTTCAAAAGTCACATAATTAGTGAAATGATGTCCACCTGTGTGCAAGTTAAGTGTCACATGATCTGTCATTGCATGTACACACCTTTTTGAAAGGCGCGCGAGGCTGCAACACCTAAGCAAGAGGCGCCACTAACCACACCCTGCCAAGAAGACCATAAAGCAACACTTGAGTGGTTTTTAGGGGAAACATGTAAATGTGTTGGAATGGCCTAGTCAAAGCCCAGACCTCAATCCAATAGAAAATCTGTGGTCAGACTTAAAGATTGCTGTTCACAAGCACAAACCATCCAACTTGAAGGAGCTGGAGCAGTTTTCAGTTTTGCAAGGAGGAATGGGCAAAAATCCCAGTTGTAAGATGTGGCAAGCTCATATAGACTTATCCAAAGCGACCTGGGGCTGTGATAGCCGCAAAAGGTGGCTCTACAAAGTATTGACTTTAGGGGGGTGAATAGTTATGCACATTGACCTTTTCTGTTATTTTGTCCTATTGGTTTGCTTCACAATAATAATAAAAAAAAAATCTTCAAAGTTGTGGGCATGTTCTGTATATTAACCACTTCAGCCCCGGAAGGTTTTACCCCCTTCCTGACCAGAGCTCTTTTTACAATTTAGCACTGCGTCGCTTTAACTGCTAATTGCGCGGCCATGCAATGTTGTATCCAAACCAAAATTTGCGTCCTTTTTTCCCACAAATAGAGCTTTCTTTTGATGGTATTTGATCACCTCTGTGTTTTTTATTTTTTGTGCTATAAATGGAAAAAGACCGAAAACTTTGAAAAACAAAAAAATTTTCTACTTTTTGTTATAAAAAAAAAAATCCAATAAACTCAATTTTAGTCATACATTTAGGCCAAAATGTATTCGGCCACATGTCTTTGGTAAAAAAAAGTCAATAAGCGTATATTTATTGGTTTGCGCAAAAGTTATAGCGTCTACAAACTAGGGTACATTTTCTGGAATTTACACAGCTTTTAGTTTGACTGCCTATCTCATTTCTTGAGGTGCTAAAATGGCAGGGCAGTACAAACCCCCCCAAATGACCCCATTTTGGAAAGTAGACACCCCAAGGAAATTGCTGAGAGGCCTGTTGAGCCCATTGAATATTTCATTTTTTTTTGTCCCAAGTGATTGAATAATGACAAAAAACAAAAAAATCATGAAAAGTTGTCACTAAATGATATAATGCTCACACATGCCATGGTTATATGTGGAATTGCACCCCAAAATAAATTTTGCTGCTTCTCCTGAGTACAGGGATACCACATGTGTGGGACTTTTTGGGAGCCTAGCCGTGTACGGGGCCCTGAAAACATATATCATTTAGTGACAACTTTTCATGATTTTTTTGTTTTTTGTCATTATTCAATCACTTGGGACAAAAAAAAATGAAATATTCAATGGGCTCAACAGGCCTCTCAGCAATTTCCTTGGGGTGTCTACTTTCCAAAATGGGGTCATTTGGGGGGGTTTGTACTGCCCTGCCATTTTAGCAGGGTCCCGTAAGCGGCTAGGCTCCCAAAAAGTCTCACACGTGGTATCCCCGTACTCGGGAGAAGCAACAGAATGTATTTTGGGGTGCAATTTCACATATGCCCATGGCATGTTTGAGCAATATATTATTTAGTGACAACTTTGTGCAAAGAAAAAAAATGTGTCTCTTTCACGCAACTTGTGTCGCAATATAAAATATTCCATGGACTCGACATCCCTCTCAGCAAATAGCTTGGGGTGTCTACTTTTCCAAAATGGGGTTATTTGGGGGGGGGGTTTGAACTGTCCTGGCATTTTATGCACAACATTTAGAAGCTTATGTCACACATCACCCACTCTTCTAACCACTTGAAGACAAAGCCCTTTTCTGACACTTTTTGTTTACATGAAATTTTTCAAACGCATATTTTTTGGAAAAAAAACACACTTTTTTTTTTAAATTTTAATGCACTAAAACACACTATATTGCCTAAATGTTTGATGAAATAAAAAAGAAGATCTTAGGCCGAGTATATGGATACCAAACGTAACATGCTTTAAAATTGCGCTCAAATGTGCAGTGGCGACAAACTACATACATTTTTAAAAGCCTTTACAGCTTACCACTTTAGATTTACAGAGGAGGTTTACTGCTAAAATTACTGCCCTCGATCTGACCTTCGCGGTGATGCCCCACATGCATGGTGCAATAGCTGTTTTACATTTGACGCCAGACCAGCACTTGCGTTCGCCTTTGCGCGAGAGCAGAGGGGGACAGGGGTGCTTTTTTTTTTTGCTTTTTTTTTTTTTTTGCTTTTTTATCTTATTTTTAAACTGTTACTTTCATTTTTTTTATCATTTTTATTATCTCAGGGAATGTAAATATCCCCTATGATAGCAATAGGTATTGACAGTAAGGTTGTCCCGATACCGATACTAGTATCGGTATCGGCACCGATACCGAGCATTTGCCCAAGTACTTGTACTCGGGCAAATGCTCCCGATGCTTCCGCCGATACTATGACAGTCAGCGGTGATCGGCGTGTGGGGGAGTTACAAGCTCCCCCCCCCCCCCCCCCGCGGCTTTCAGCGCCTTTCAGTGACATACAGCGGTGATCGGTGCTTGTAACTTCCCCACGCGATCACCGCTGACTGTCACTGCATCCTCCTCCATGCCCCCTCCGTTCCTCTGTCCCCCTCCGTTCCGTTCCTCCGTTCCTCTGTCCCCCTCCGTTCCGTTCCTCCGTTCCTCTGTCCCCCTCTCCTTCTCTGTCCCCCTCCGTTCCGTTCCTCCGTTCCTCTGTCCCCCTCTCCTTCTCTGTCCCCCTCCGTTTCGTTCCTCTGTCCCCCTCTCCTTCTCTGTCCCCCTCCGTTCCTCTGTCCCCCTCTCCTTCTCTGTCCCCCTCCGTTCAGTTCCTCCGTTCCTCTGTCCCCCTCTCCTTCTCTGTCCCCCTCCGTTCCTCCGTTCCCCTCTCCTTCTCTGTCCACCTCCGTTCTGCTGTGCCTCTCCGCTGTCCCCTCCGTTCCGCCGTCCCCCTCCTCCTTCCTTTGTGAATGGATAGAGTCAGCTGACTCTGTCCATTCACATAACTGAAACATTGTAATCTCCTGTGATTACGATGTGTCAGTTTATGAATGGAGAGGGGCCGCTGTCTTCTCTCCACTCATTCTCAGTGCAGCTGAGGCTGCAGAGAAAGGGACTGGGGAATCTCTATCCTCGGTCTCTTTCTCTGTCTCAAGGGGGAGATATCAGAGGTCTGCTAAGACCCCTGATATCTCACCAAAGCCCCCCAACAGGGCTGATTA
Source organism: Lithobates septentrionalis (assembly GCA_037952835.1). NCBI lineage: Eukaryota > Metazoa > Chordata > Amphibia > Anura > Ranidae > Lithobates > Lithobates septentrionalis. The sequence goes on from JBBDGP010001284.1 coordinate 3,136,222, forward strand.
AAAAAAAAAAAAAAAAAAAAACATATTGCAAAAATGAATAAAAAAAATTATTGTAAAAAATAAAAATTGTAAATAAAAAAAAAAAAAACACAGACACCGTTCACCCCCCCCGAAAAAAAAGAAAGCATTGTTAAAAAAAAAAAACCTGTCATAGTTACATAGTTACATAGTAGGTGAGGTTGAAAAAAGACACAAGTCCATCAAGTCCAACCTATGTGTGTGATTATGTGTCAGTATTACATTACATATCCCTGTATATTGCGGTCATTCAGGTGATTATCTAATAGTTTCTTGAAGCTATCAATGCTCCCCGCTGAGACCACCGCCTGTGGAAGGGAATTCCACATCCTTGCCGCTCTTACAGTAAAGAACGCTCTATGTAGTTTAAGGTTAAACCTCTTTTCTTCTAATTGTAATGAGTGGCCACGAGTCTTATTAAACTCTCTTCTGCGAAAAAGTTTTATCCCTATTGTGGGGTCACCAGTACAGTATTTGTAAATTGAAATCATATCCCCTCTCAAGCGTCTCTTCTCCAGAGAGAATAAGTTCAGTGCTCGCAACCTTTCCTCATAACTAAGATCCTCCAGACCCTTTATTAGCTTTGTTGCCCTTCTTTGTACTCGCTCCATTTCCAGTACGTCCCTCCTGAGGACTGGTGCCCAGAACTGGACAGCATACTCCAGGTGCGGGCGGACCAGAGTCTTGTAGAGCGGGAGAATTATCGTTTTATCTCTGCAGTTGATCCCCCTTTTAATGCATGCCAATATTCTGTTTGCTTTATTAGCAGCAGCTTGGCATTGCATGCCGTTGCTGAGCCTATCATCCACTAGGACCCCCAAGTCCTTTTCCATCCTAGATTCCCCCAGAGGTTCTCCCCCCAGTGTATAGATTGCATTCATATTTTTGACACCCAAATGCATTATTTTACATTTTTCTACATTGAACCTCATTTGCCATGTAGTCGCCCACCCCATTAATTTGTTCAGGTCTTTTTGCAAGATTTCCACATCCTGTCACATGACATTAAAAAAAAAAAGTATCGGTATCGGCGAGTACTTGAAAAAAAGTATCGGTACTTGTACTCGGTCCTAAAAAAGTGGTATCGGGACAACCCTAATTGACAGGTACTCTTTTGAAAAAAAAATTGGGATCTATTAGACACTAGATCTCTCCTCCTGCCCTCAAAGCATCTGACCACACCAAGATCGGTGTGACAAAATGCTTTCCCAATTTCCCAATGGTGCTGTTTACATCCGGCGAAATCCAAGTCATGAAATGCTCGTAGCTTCCGGTTTCTTAGGCCATAGAGATGATTGGAGCCATTCTGGTCTCTGATCAGCTCTATGGTCAGCTGGCCGAATCACCGGCTGCGTTCTCGGGTTCCCTGTTGGGACAGGAGAGCCAGAGAAAACCATGGAAGATGGTGGGAGGGGGGGGGGGGGACATTCCCTCCCACTGCTTGTAAAAGCAGTCTAGAGGCTAATTAGCCGCTAGGATTGTTTTTACATGAAAGCCGACCGCTGGCTGACAAGAATGATACCAAGATGATGCTTAAACCTGCAGGCGTCATTCTGGTATAACCACTCAAATTCCAGCAACATACCAATACGTTGCTGGTCCTTGTTGGGCATATATTGTAATCCTACTTTTTTTTTTTTTTTTTTTTTTTTTTTTTGTTCATGCAGCCTGTGGGCTGAACGAAAAAGAGATTGATCAGTGGGTATGCCCACCATTAGAATACTTCCCTTCATCCACCCACTTCTAATGATGGGCATACATGCACCATTTATATATGCCGAAGCATGGGGGCATCTGCCCCATAGTTAGGAGCAAATCGCTCCTCCGCCCCTGCTGCCCCCATGCTTCGGCATATATGCTCCTCTTCCTTTTTTTTTTTTTTAATTGTGGTGGTGAAATCACCTCTGACAGCGCTGGAGTCACGGCTTTATATATTGTGGGAGCAAACGCTGTTGCTGTCAAGATAAATAAATCCAGCTGCAGCTGAATTGCGTACCTGAAAACAAAAAAATGGTTAACAATAAAACAAGGTAAACAGTAAAGTATAAAAAATTACATACCTGAAAAGCAAACATGATAAAACATTGCAGAATAGAATACAGTAAAAAGAGCAGAACAATAGAGAGAGAGAGAGAGAGAAACCAATAAAACGACAACTGTTTTTGTTTTTTTTTATTTTATATATTTTTTTTTTTTTTTGTGTAACTAAGTTTTGTAACTGTAACCGGTTCCAGGTTCGGGTCTCTCAAAATGCAATGGTATCTTGGGAGACCCTGTGAAAGTGTGCCTAGTCTGTGCAATGCAGGAGGGACAATAATAGCGGGTGTCATGCCTATATCCGCGCTTTCTTCAGACACAACATTTTCTTTGGGGGGCTCGTTGGGTAGGGGTACTCAGGAGTAGGGCTGCAACTAACGATTATTTTCGTAATCGATTAGTTGACCGATTATTGTTTCGATTAATCGATTAATCGGTTAATAATCTTATAAAAAAGTGTGGTGTATAATTTAGTTAATATGTAAAGTTTTAAAAAAAGGCAATTTATTCCTATATATCTCTATCCACTTGAGCCCCGGACCATTATGCTGCCTAAGGACCAGAGGTCTTTTTCCAATTTGGCACTGCGTCGCTTTAACTGCTAATTGCGCGGTCATGCAATGCTGTACCCAAACGAAATTTGCGTCCTTTTCTTCCCACAAATAGAGCTTTCTTTTGATGGTATTTGATCACCTCTGCGGTTTTTATTTTTTGCGCTATAAACGGAAAAAGACCAAAAATTTTGAAAAAAAATTATATTTTCTAATTTTTGTTATAAAAAAAAATCCAATAAACTCAATTTTAGTCATACATTTAGGCCAAAATGTATTTGGCCACATGTCTTTGGTAAAAAAAATGTCAATAAGCGTATATTTATTGGTTTGCGCAAAAGTTATAGCGTCTACAAACTAGGGTACATTTTCTGTAATTTACACAGCTTTTAGTTTATGACTGCCTATGTCATTTCTTGAGGTGCTAAAATGGCAGGGCAGTACAAACCCCCCCCCCAAATGACCCCATTTTGGAAAGTAGACACCCCAAGGAAATTTCTGAGAAGCATGTTGAACCCATTGAATATTTATTTTTTTTTGTCCCAAGTGATTGAATAATGACAAAAAAAAAAAATATTTACAAAAAGTTGTCACTAAATGATATATTGCTCACACAGGCCATGGGCATATGTGGAATTGCACCCCAAAATACATTCTGCTGCTTCTCCTGAGTATGGGGATACCACATGTGTGGGACTTTTTGGGAGCCTAGCCGCGTACGGGGCCCCGAAAACCAATCACCGCCTTCAGGATTTCTAAGGGTGTAAATTTATGATTTCACTCTTCACTGCCTATCACAGTTACGGAGGCCATGGAATCCCCAGGTGGCACAAACCCCCCCCCAAATGACCCCATTTTGGAAAGTAGACACCCCAAGCGATTTGCTGAGAGGCATATTGAGTCCATGGAATATTTTATATTTTGACACAAGTTGCGGGAAAGTGACACATATTTTTTTTTTTTTTTTTTGCACAAAGTTGTCACTAAATGATATATTGCTCACACAGGCCATGGGCATATGTGGAATTGCACCCCAAAATACATTTAGCTGCTTCTCCTGAGTATGGGGATACCACATGTGTGGGACTTTTTGGGAGCCTAGCCGTGCACGGGACCCCGAAAACCAATCACCGCCTTCAGGATTTCTAAGGGTGAAAATTTTTGATTTCACTCTTCACTGCCTATCACAGTTTCGGAGGCCATGGAATGCCCAGGTGGCACAAAACCCCCCCCAAAATGACCCCATTTTGGAAAGTAGACACCCCAAGCTATTTGCTGAGAGGCATGGTGAGTATTTTGCAGCTCTCATTTGTTTTTGAAAATGAAGAAAGACAAGAAAAAACTTTTTTTTTTTTCTTTTTTCAATTTTCAAAACTTTGTGACAAAAAGTGAGGTCTGCAAAATACTCACTATACCTCTCAGCAAATAGCTTTGGGTGTCTACTTTCCAAAATGGGGTCATTTGGGGGGGTTTTGTGCCACCTGGGCATTCCATGGCCAGCGAAACTGTGATAGGCAGTGAAGAGTGAAATCAAAAATTCACGCCCTTAGAAAGCCTCAAGGCGGTGCTTGGTTTTCGGGGTTCCGTACGCGGCTAGGCTCCCAAAAAGTCTCACACATGTGGTATCCCCGTACTTAGGAGAAGCAGCAGAATGTATTTTGGGGTGTAATTTCACATATTCCCATGATCACATGGGGAGCAGGGGAAGGGAAGAACCCAATAGGGTGGGTTCAAGAAAGGGGTTACTTAGTGCAACACTAAAATACAGCATCCCTAGGAGCAGATGATCAAGAAGCAATTGAGATTTTGAATTCCCTATTGGAAGAAAATGAAGGACCACCAATGACAGCTGCCCCAATACGAAGACAGGCTAACTTAAGAATAAGATCACAAAAAATGCCCCCCCTGTCCAAGAATAGGTGGCTTAAGCTTTTCTTGGACATGGTGCAAACAGACTTGACCAAAATAGACTGGACCAAAAGATCGCCAGATAATCTGACAGTGGGTGAACGGGCTGCCCTTCTGGACCTACAGAAAAGTCGCAATATAGTATTAAAGAAAAGTGACAAGGGGGGCAATGTTGTCCTCCTAAACCAACAGGATTATGAGAGGGAAGCAAAGCGACTCCTACATGACACCACAACATACGAAAGACTCGACAATAATCCATTTCCAGTGTTAGTCTTCGAACTAAATAGAAAATTACAGGAGGCAAAGGATGAGGGATTACTGACAAATCGAGAGTTCCAGCATCTCCTGGTGAGAGAGTTCAACGTGCCCACATTCTACATCATCCCCAAGGTCCACAAAAACCTAAAAAACCCTCCAGGCAGACCAATCGTTTCGGCCTGCCAGGGCCCTCTGGAGAGAGTGGGTCGCTACTTGGACTCCCTCTTACAGGACATGGTTAAAAACTTAAAATCTTTTGTTCAAGACACAAGACACGTATTAGCTAAAATTGCGGAAATCAATAAGACCATGCAACTAGAGGGAATCCTTCTGGTTAGTGTAGACGTCGAGTCACTCTATACCTCAATACCTCACAACAAGGGACTTCAAGCAGTTGAATGGTTTTTGAGGGAAACCTACCCAGAGTCTGAACCTCAAAATGAGTTCTTGATTGAACTCTTAGATTTCACCTTGTCAAACAACTTCTTTCAATTTCTGAGTTCATACTATCATCAAATACGAGGCACCTCTATGGGTGCTGCATGGGCACCGGCCTATGCATGCCTACACTTGGGTCTTTGGGAGGAGGTGGACGTCTACACTTCGCCACTGTACCGTAGCCACGTAAAAACGTGGCTGCGATACATTGACGACGTCCTGGTGATCTGGAGGGGCAGCCTCGACGAACTGCATATGTTCATGAATGAACTGAATAATAATGATCGGAATATACGATTAACCTACCAATTTGACCAGAAGAGGTTGTCCTTCCTGGATCTACAGATTACACTGGATAAGGGCCAACTCAACACCTGCACGTTCCGAAAGGAAACGGCTGCTAACACACTATTGGAAGCAACAAGCCACCACCCACATTGGCTAAAAAATGGAATACCAGTAGGACAGTTCCTTCGAATTAAAAGGAACTGTACCAATATGGCCGATTACAAACGGGAAAGTAGTGAACTCTATACGAGATTCCGGGAACGAGGGTACTCCCACAGGCAACTCAGGAGGGCTAGAAAGAAGGCAGCCGTTAGGAATAGGGAAAGCCTCTTGCAGGGGACAAAAACAACAAAGGGGTCACAGAGACAGACAAATGAGCCAGTACGAGTTATAACAGCATATGGCTCCCAGTGGAATAATGTCTTTTGCATCTTAAAAAAACACTGGGGAATCCTGACCAATACCCCTGAATTGGCCAAGATTGTCAGCACCTCTCCCAAAATGGTGGCACGTCGAGCCCCAAGCCTGGGTGATATGCTGATTCAATCCGAATTTGTTAAAGAACCGGACCCTACCTGGCTATCTAAATACCCACGAGCAAAGGGTATGTTCCCTTGTAACAAATGCCAAATGTGTCCCTTTGTCCACCGAACTTCTACATTCTCAGATGCTCTCAATGAAAGAACATATGAAATACGCGACCTCATTAACTGTTCAACATCAAGAGTGATATACCTAATCACGTGCCCGTGTCCTAAGGTTTACATTGGCAAAACTAAGAGACCTCTGAGAATACGATTCGGTGAACACTTAAGGGAAATTAACACTAAAGGCAAGATACCGGAAAAACCCCTGGCTAAACATTTTGCTCTGTGCCATGGAGGCTCCTCAGAGGGGCTAACAATTAAAGGTATATACGCCCTAAAGTTGCCCACCAGACGAGGAGACTTTGACCGTATACTCCTCCAAAAAGAGAAGTGGTGGGTATACAGGCTAAAGTCCCTGGTGCCGGTGGGGTTAAACACTGAACTGAACCTACAAGTGTTCCTTGAACCCTAAACTAGGTTAGACTATACCATAGTGTGTATCTCCATTAACACACTATATGGTGGGTGCCAAAAAATCCTATGTGTGTTTTATAGTTTAACCTTAACTATCTATTATTCTCACAGCGAAACCAGCCTCTTAGATCACAATATTTCATGGACAAGGTATAGGCTACCCTGCACCTTGCCATGATAGGGCGCCATTTAAATTTTGAATAGGGATTAACTCCCCTAGGGGAATAATTATAGTATGATCACTGAATAGACGTCACCCTGCCGCGCCAAAACTGATGTGTATATCCGTACATGTGCACACTCGGCATGACACTTGGGTGCTCTCTCCTCTATTCTATTCTATTCTTTACTTGGTACCACTTAATAACTATGGTTTTGGTCCCTATTCTTTCCGTCTCTGTCTGTTCCCCTCTTCTCACCCACTTCAGACCATGTTCTCCCTATTACCTCCACTAAAAGGCAAGGAGGTCCTTAATAAATGCTAGGAAACTTTCCTAAAGAGAAATGATGGAGCATTCGTTGCATTTAAAATAGATCACATTGTTTACATTGGCAGACAGGCCATTATGAACAACCAGCCACCTACGATTGGCTTAAAATCCCTTCAATCACTTTACAATTTTCCATTGGCGGCGATCCTCAGCGAAAGACACTATAAGAAGGGTGTGAGGCAACCGACCAATGAACGTCCAGAGATGAAGCTACGTCATTGAATCACGGCGAAACGCGTTGACGTCACTGCGCCACCCGGTCCGTGCGCTCAGGGCAGTGAGGGTGATACTCAGCGAAGAAGCTGATACGAGGAGGACACATCCGCTGCTCCGAAAGGGGTAATCTAAAGGTTTACCAAGCGCATCCGTGAGACGGGACCCCCCACCTACACTGACAAGCGGAGCACCGCAACCTACAGCAGGATTCTGTGGATATCCCGTGCCTAAAATAGGAACGCAACGGCGGTCTTGGCAACTAGGACTAATGGACTACAAGCACCCCTGAGATAGAGCAGCGTGGAAGGCAGTGGTAATGTACAGCCAACACTAATATCATTTAAATACCAACAGCAATTGTGTAACGACCACACCACAAGCTTACGATATAAGCGATTACACTGCTACCTGAACACCAATTAAGACTGATTATTGTCAGCTTATGGTACCATTGCACATTTGGCATCTCCAACATTCCTACAGGCTACCAAGGACTTCCGGATAATCATATAGGAGTAACACAGTTACAGGACTAGTTGCATACATTGCCCTATATCTAACTCAGAGGAACACTTCACTCCTAATACCTAAACTAAAACGGTATCCCATCCTGCCCCATCACACTACAGGTGTCTCCTCTCTCACTGCATCCAACTCTCTCCTATTGCACCATGCCACATGGGCCTATACATTAATCTAAACACTAAATTGGAATTCCCATTTGGGTATAAACAAACGATATAATTTGACAGATTGATCTTACCAATAGGCCAATGTGGCAACTTGCAATATGCCCTGACCGGGTGGCAATAAATGTTTTCTATATGTAATGTTTGTCCAGTCTGTCTTGTCTGGTTCATCAAGGCCTGATTGCACTATCTATTTCTAGTAATAGTAAGTTTATTGTGTTTCAATTTTATGTGAAGTTTAATAAAATTGTTTTTACCACTATATCCACACTGTATTTTAGTGTTGCACTAAGTAACCCCTTTCTTGAACCCACCCTATTGGGTTCTTCCCTTCCCCTGCTCCCCATGTGATCTTGTACAAGTTATGGTTACAGCAACAACACCCCAATGGGTAAAAAGTGTCTAATATAATTAGCAATTCAACTAAGGTGTACACACGCCTTTCCCCTTTCCCTTCCCTCCTCCTTCCCCCCCCCCCCTTTAATTTTTGACACATATTCCCATGGCATGTTTGAGCAATATATCATTTAGTGACAATTTTGTGCAAAAAAAAAAAAAATTGTCTCTTTCCCGCAACTTGTGTCGCAATATAAAATATTCCATGGACTCGACATGCCTCTCAGCAAATAGCTTGGGGTGTCTACTTTCCAAAATGGGGTCATTTGGGGGGGTTTTGAACTGTCCTGGCATTTTATGCACAACATTTAGAAGCCTATGTCACACATCACCCACTCTTCTAACCACTTGAAGACAAAGCCCTTTCTGACACTTATTGTTTACATGAAAAAGTTTTTTTTTTTTTTTGCAAGAAAATTACTTTGAACCCCCAAACATTATATATTTTTTTTAAAGCAAATACCCTACAGATTAAAATGGTGGGTGTTTCATTTTTTTTTTCACACAGTATTTGCGCAGCGATTTTTCAAACGCATTTTTTTCGGGAAAAAACACACTTTTTAAAATTTTAATGCACTAAAACACACTATATTGCCCAAATGTTTGATGAAATAAAAAAGATGATCTTAGGCCGAGTACATGGATACCAAACATGACATGCTTTACAATTGCGCACAAACGTGCAGTGGCAACAAAATAAATACATTTTTAAAAGCCTTTAAAAGCCTTTACAGGTTACCACTTTAGATTTACAGAGGAGGTCTACTGCAAAAATGACTGCCCTCGATCTAACCTTCGCGGTGATACCGCACATGCATGGTGCAATTGCTGTTTACGTTTGACGACAGACCGCCACTTGCGTTCGCCTTAGCGCGAGAGCAGGGGGCGACGGGTGCTTTTTTTTTTTTTTTTTTTTTTTTTCTTTATTATTTTTTTGCTTTTTTATCTTATTTTTAAACTGTTCCTTTCATTTTTTTTTTTTTTTTTTTTAATCATTTTTATTGTTATCTCGGGGAATGTAAATATCCCCTATGATAGCAATAGGTAGTGACAGGTACTCTTTTTTGAAAAAATTGGGGTCTATTAGACCCTAGATCTCTCCTCTGCCCTCAAAGCATCTGACCACACCAAGATCGGTGTGATAAAATGCTTCCCCAATTTCCCAATGGCGCTATTTACATCCGGCGAAATCTAAGTCATGAAATACTCGTAGCTTCCGGTTTCTTAGGCCATAGAGATGTTTGGAGCCACTCTGGTCTCTGATCAGCTCTATGGTCAGCTGGCTGAATCACCGGCTGCATTTTCAGGTTCCCTGTTGAGACAGGAGAGCCAGAGAAAAACACGGAAGACGGTGGGGGGGGGGGGGGCATCCCCTCCCACGGCTTGTAAAAACAGTCTAGAGGTTAATTAGCCGCTAGGATTGCTTTTACATGAAAGCCGACCGCTGGCTGAAAAGAATGATAACAAGATGATACCTAAACCTGCAGGCATCATTCTGGTATAACCACTCAAAGTTGTGAATGGCGTACCTGAAGACAAAAAAATGGTTAACAATAAAGCACAGTAAACGGTAAAGTATAAAAAATTGCATACCTGAAAAGCAAACTTGATAAAACATAATAACAATAAAACATTGCAGAATAGAATACAGTAAAAAAGAGCAGAACAATAGAGAGAATAGAGAGAGAGAGAACAATAAAACGACAACTATTTTTTTTTATTATATATATATATATATAATTTTTTTTACACATTTTTTGTAACTAACTTTTATAACTGTAACCGGTTCCAGGTTCGGGTCTCTCAAAATGCGATGGCATCTTGGGAGACCCTGTGAAAGTGTGCCTAGTCTATGCAATGCTGTACCCTACGCTAATACTCAACTAGTGAATGGTAGCGTTCAAAACATTCACCAATGCAAAGACCAGGATTGTCAGGACAGGAGGGACAATAATAGCGGGTGTCACATCTATATCCGCGCTTGCTGCAGACACAACATCTTTTTTGGGGGGGTTAGTTGGGTAGGGGTACTCGGGAGGACATAAAGAAAATGCCTCTCATGCAGCCGACTGCATTTGGTTGGGGATGTGAATGGGGGAAGTACGGGCGCTGCAGAAGTGGTGGGTTCCCAATTAGGATTGGCGAATGCAGCAGGAAGGGCACTATGGGCACGACGGGCCTGTGTTTGTCTTTTTGGTGGCAGCGGGACACTACTTGTGCTTGCCACCTCACCAGCTTGAACTGCACTTATGGGACTCGCCATGTCACCAAGTGTTACTGCAGTGCTGGTTTGACTACGACCGGGGTGTACTAGGCCGCTGGTGCTTGCCAGTTCACCAAAACGCTACCAAAAAAACTGTTAGCGATCGCAGGGATCAGGCCTGACTCTGCGAACGCTGCAGTTATGCGTTTAGTCTTTTGTAAGTGACAGTGATCGATCGATACTGCACTTGGGTAGGCTGGGCTGGGCCGGGCGGAGGGGCAAAATGCAGGTGCTAGCAGGTATCTGTGCTGATCCCGCTAACACTGCGTTTTTGGGAACCCTAAACTGCTGGGGACGCTAGTATAGATCTGATCAGATATTGATCCGTACAGATACTATACCACTAAGGGAGGCGTATGCTGCGTGCGTGGGTGTTAGTGCTACTGGCGCTAACCTGACGCTGCCTGGGGCTGGTGCTTGCCAGTTCACCAAAATACTACCAAAAAAACTGTTAGCGATCGCAGGGATCAGGCCTGACTCTGCGAACGCTGCAGTTATGCGTTTAGTGTTTTGTAAGTGACAGTGATTGATCAATACTGCACTTGGGTGGGCTGGGCGGAGGGGCAAAACGCAGGTGCTAGCAGGTATCTGGGCTGATCCCACTAACACTGCGTTTTTGGGAACCCTAAACTGCTGGGGACGCTAGTATAGATCTGATCGGATCAGATATTGATCCGTACAGATACTATACCACTAAGGGAGGTGTATGCTGCCTGCGTGGGTGTTAGCGGTACTGGCGCTAATCTGACGCTGCCTGGGGCGACGCATATCACCGCCGGGCGATCAGGGGGCTAAACCTTTATTCGGTAATAAACGGCGGGTGCCCTGACACTATAAAAAATAAACGAACTAACCAGCGTCACCCGTAACGGTTATACGGTGATCAGTGGTGAAAGGGTTAACTAGGGGGCCATCAAGGGGTTAAAACATTTATTCGGTAGTATATGGGGGTCCCTGACGCTATAAAACGCTGACGGCGAACCTCAATATTTACGTCCCTAACTAGCGTCACCAGCGACACTAATACAGCGATCAGAAAAATGATCGCTTAGCGACACTGGTGACAGGGGGTGATCAAGGGGTTAAAACTTTATTAGGGGGGGTTAGGGGGGTACCCTAGACCTAAAGGGGGGTAACAGTAACTGTCCCAACACTAACTGTTACAAACTGACACTATGCAGTAATCAGAAAAAAAAATAAAAAAACTGCTTGGTGTCAGTTTGTGACGGGGGGGGGGGGGGGGGTGATTGGGGGGGGATCGGGGGGGGCGATCGGGGGGGGGGGGGATCGGGGTGTTTGTGTGCCTGGCATGTTCTACTGTGTGTGTGTAGTGTTGTGCACTCACATTGATGTCTTCTCTCCTCGGGCCGGAACGGAAATTACCGAGCCGAGGAGAGATGACATAATTTCCTTTGCTGCTGTTTAGCATACACGAACGGATGGCCTCCCCCTCACCTCCAATCGCCGTGGGACAAAAGACGACCGCCTCGGGCACCGGGGGGGGGGGGTCCGATCGGACCCCCCACCCGCGGAAGGCAAATCACGTACATGTACGTGATTTTGCCTGTCCGTGCCACCTTGCCGACGTACATCGGCGTGAGGCGGTCGTCAAGTGGCTATGCAGTGGTAAATATAAATAACCAACATTATAAGGTTAGGGAGCAAAATATCTAATCCACTCTGAGAATAACAGACAGAAGAGCTATATACTGTATATACTATTAGAGGAGATATATACTGTATATACTATTTTAAATTTAATTAATAGCAAACTTCTTGGTGAAAGGAATTATCAGACAGTGTATGTGGTTTTCGTTCAGAAATTACATTAATTTTAAAAACAGAATGTTAAAAACAAGTGAAAATTTCAAACAACATTCTTTCATTCAGCGAATGTACAAAGATTTCTCGTCTGAATATTTTGTCTGAAAATTGATCGGTGTGGCCAGCATAAGGCTTGGTACACACCTATGCAGTTTGCTTTTGATCTGTTTCTGCAGTGCTTTTTGCTGTGCGTTTTGACTTTTGCGCACGTGATTGTGCTGCGATTTGCGTTTTTGCATTTATTTTTGGCCAATTTGTTGTTGGGAAGATTAAAAAAACAAAAACTGCTGCAATAATTACATGCTTTTCTGCAGCTTTTCCATTGAAGTATATTGAACCAAAAAAAGCACCGTTTCGCATTAAAAAAAGTCCCCGACCCTTTCCAAATACGCAGCGGCTGAAAAAAGCATAGATGTGAACGTGTCCCACAGGAAACCATGTAAATGAACTGTAGTGCGTTTCTGCAAAAAAGCACCAAACACATAGATGTGAACCAGGTCTAAGACGTTTAGTAACATAATGGGGTTAAAAAAACTAAAATTAGCCCTATAAGTACAAAGAAAAACAGATCATCACTACTGTAAGGGGTTCATTTTTTTTACTGTAGTGTAAGTAATATTTACAGTAGCGATTATTTGCTCTTTTTGTACTATGAAGGGATTATTTTAGTTTTTTTTAACCCCATTATGTTACTGGCCGATTAATCGATTATGAAAATAGTAATCGATTAATTTCATAATCGATTAGTTGTCGATTAATCGATTAGTTGTTTCAGCCCTACTCAGGAGGACATAAGGAAAATGCCTCTCATGCAGCCAGCTTGCTGCATTTAGTTGGGGAAGGTGAGGTGGAGCACCGTCTGGAAACAGAAGGGCTCTGACGATATCTTCCTGGAATTTTAAGGAAGGATCCAGTCTGTCCTGAAGCTCTGTATAGCACATGAGCATTCAGCAAAGCCAATTGAAATAAGTATACAGACACTTTTTTATACCAGTGTCTGGCCTTATGGGCAACTAGGTACGGCGCCAACAACTGGTCATTGAGGTCCACCCCTCCCATATTTTGGTTATATTCGTGGACACAGAGGGGTTTCTCCACAGCACCAGTCGCCGTAGTAATTTGGACAGTCGTGTCTGCATGAAGGGAGGTAAGAACGAAAACATTCTTATCTCTCCACTTCATAGCGAGCAATTTATTACACTTCAAGCAGGCTCTCTCCCCCAGCCTAAGATGGGAATCTACAAGCCGCTGGGGAAAGCCCTGGCGATTAGATCGCATGGTGCCACATGCTCCAATCTGATCAAACAAGTGACTAAAAAGTGGCACGCTCGTGTAGTAATTGTCCACGTACAAGTGGTACCCCTTTCCGAATAAGGGTCACACCAAGTCTCACACAATCTTGCCAGCGCTTCCTATGTAGTCAGGGCAATTTGTCGGCTCTACGTGACTATCTCTTCCCTAGTAAACCATAAAACTACATGTATAGCCTGTGGCCCTGTCAGAGCTTATACACCTTGACCCCGTATCTGGCACGCTTGCTGGGAAGGTACTGTTTGAATGACAAGCGGCCAGAAAACGTAATCAGGGACTCATCAATGCAGACAACTTGATGGGGAGTAAACAAAACGTTGGTTGAAGTGGTTTATGAGGGGCCGAATTTTGTAGAGCCGATCGTATCCAGGGTCTCCACGCGGACGACAGAGTTCATTGTTGTTGAAGTGCATGAACCGCAAAATCTGCTTGTATCGTGCCCTGGCCATGGAAGCAGAGAACACGGGCATATGGTGAATTGGGTCAGTGGACCAATATGACCGCAACTCACTCTTTTTGGTTATGCCCGTGAGGAGGGATAGGCCCAGAAAGATCCTAAGTTCGGAAATTGTAATTGGTTTCCAATCTCTGGCAAGGGAGGACTGGGGAATAATGGCGATGTGTTGACCAGTATACAAATTGCTTTGGTCCACAATAGATCTATAGAGATCTTCGGTGAAAAATAGCGAATAAAAATCAAGTGACGTAAAATCAACTGTTTCCACCTGAAAGCTGGGTTGGCCAGTGAATGGGGGAAGTACGGGTGCTGCAGAAGTGGTGGGTTCCCAATTAGGGTTGGTGAATGCAGCAGGAAGGGCACTATGGGCATGGCAGGCCTGTGTTTGTCTTCTTGGTGGCAGCGGGACACTACTTGTGCTTGCCACCTCGCCAGCTTGAACTGCACTTATGGGACTCGCCACGTCACCAAGTGTTACTGCAGTGCTGGATGTACGACCAGGGTGTACTAGTCTGCTGGTGCTTGCCAGTTCACCAGAAGGAATAGCGGCACTAGTACTTCTCTGCTCCATACGAGAGCCCTGCTGTTCTTGCACCTCAACAGCAGAAGAAGATTGGGGTCTGGTACGCCTGACCTTGGCAGGGACCACAACTCTGTCGTTAGAGCTCTGTCATGGAGCTGCTGCTGTCTACAGGATCGTATTCTGAGCCTGAATCTGACAGATGAGTGACTTCCTCTTCACTGTCTGTCATGCTCAGAAACATGTAGGCCTCTTCACTACTGTACCTTCGATTTTGCCATTTTGGGCTCTAAATTTAGTGGTGCAGTAGTGAGGCTCACAGGTAAAAAATCTCCTGACTGTTAGTGACTGTATCAAAACGCTACCAAAAAAACTCTTAGCGATCGCAGGGATCAGGCCTGACTCTGCGTACGCTGCAGTTATGTGTTTGGTGTTTTGTAAGTTACAGTGATCGATCGATACTGCATTTGGGTGGGCTGGGCTGGGCGGAGGGGCAAAACACAGGTGCTAGCAGTATCTGGGTTGATCCCGCTAACACTACGTTTTTGGGAACCCTAAACTGCTGGGGACGCTAGTATAGATCTGATCAGATATTGATCCGTTCAGGTACTATACCACTAAGGGAGGTGTATGCTGCGTGCGTGGGTGTTAGCGGTACTGGCACTAACCTGACGCTGCCTGGGGCGACTTATATCACCCGCCGGGCGATTAGGGGGTTAAACCTTTATTAGGTAATAAACAGCGGGTGCCCTGACACTATAAAAAACTAACTAACCAGAGTCACCCGTAACAGTTATACGGTGATCACTGGTGAAAGGGTTAACTAGGGGGCAATCAGGGGGTTAAAACCTTTACTAGGTAGTATATGGGGGTACCTGACGCTATAAAAACTTGACGGTGAACCTAAATACTTATCTGCCTAACTAGCGTCACCTGTGACACTAATACAGCGATCAGATAAACGATCGCTTAGTGGCACTGCGACGGGGGGTGATCAGGGGGTTAAAACTTTATTAGGGGGGTTAGGGGGGTACCCTAGACCTAAAGGGGCCTACCACTAACTGCCCTACCACTTATAACTGTGTCAAATGACACCAATGCAATAATCAGTAAAAAAATAAAAACTGCTATTGGTGTCACTGTGACAGGGGGTGCAGGGGGGTGATCGGGGGTGAAAAGTGTACTTGGAGTGTTCTACTGTACGTGTAGTGTTTGGTGCACGCACTTGATGTCTTCTCTCCTCAGATGCCGGAATGAAAAGGCTTCACGAGGAGTGATGACATCACTTCCTCTGCCGCTGTTTACATTACAGCAGCAGAGGAAGATTGTCATTCGCCAGGAGCGATCGTGAGGGGGTGGCCATGAATCAGTGGCCTCCCCATCAGATCGGTCCTGACGCTAATCCGACCGCCGCAGGCACTGGATCAAAACCCCCTCCCCCCGCCCGCGGGCAGGCAGGGATGTACAGGTAAGCCATTATGCCTGCCCGTGTCATTGTGCCGACGTACATCAGCATGCGGCGGTCGGCAACTGGTTAAATGATGCAAATCCTCAAACAATCCATGTTAATTCCAGTTTGTGAGGCAGCAAAACCCCAAAAATGCCAAGGGTGTGAATACTTTTTTCAAAGCACTGTATATGCTTCTTCAGTTGGCTCTTAGGCAGGCCATATGTTATGCAATATTCTTTCCTTCAATTTAAAAATCACACCAATTTTTTACTGACAAAAATCATGAAATTTACTGGTGCTTCAAAAAAGTACATAAAACTGCCGTTTTCATTTACATGAAGGTCAGGTTAATCTAACCCGGCACAGAGTCTGCAGGGTTCCCCTTTTGCAGTGCAAAGGAGAACTCTGATGTAAGGGGGAATGTTGTGGACTCTGGTGTAAAGGGAAACTCTGACGTCACCTGAGCCCCCCCCCCCCTCCCTTGCACAAAGCTCCTCTTTACATCAGTTCCTAGCGTTCCCCTTTACAATGCAGTCCACAAAGTTCTCACTTACATCAGAGTCCAGAGGTTTCCCTTTACATCAGTCTCTGCAGGGTTCCCCCTTATGGTGCTTGAACAATAAAGACTCTGATGTAAAGGGGAACTCTGAGGACACAGATTTTAACAGTCCCACGGTGTCTTTCGTTCCCTTTCACATCACAGCTTTCCTTTACTTTACAGTGCCCCCTTTAGAACACAGTCCACTTTACATTATTGTAACGGGAACTGCTCTGTAAAAGGGAACTGCCCTTGATTACAGTGCCCCTAGCAATCAAAGCCTCCTCCATCACAGTACCCCTGCAGTCTGCCCCCCCCCCCCCCCCATTTCCTCTGTCTAACATTACTGCCCCATTCCAATCTCTGCGTCCCCTGCACATGACTCCTACCTTTTTTGGCAGGGCAGAGTCTGTTTGCAGTCTTTGTCCTCTCCCGGCTCCCCCACCCTGGCCGACAATGTCATGCTATCAGCAGGGCAAGGGGCGGTAGGAGCTGCAGATCTGGACGGAGGGCTGGAACTGCCCAACTTATCTTGAGTACCCACTTGTTTAATATGATGACTCCTGCTCTCTTCCAATCTGCTCTGCTCTTCCAGCCTACTGCCCTACTGATAGGATGATATCATTGGCCAGACGGATGAGGGAGCCAAGAGAGGACACATAGGCATGGCTGCACAGCAGATGAGTGTCTTTGATAGCCCTGTGCGTACCGCGGTTGCTGCTCACCTCCTCCTGTGCAGCTCTGTCATCAACGGGGGTTGGGGCCTGCCTTAAATCATTCCTTCCTTTTGTACAAGCTCTGCCCTTGTATCATGTATTAAGTACTGTTAGAATGCATGCACTGACCTCTGGCAGCATTGTTAGAATGCACTGACCTCTGGCGGCACTCCCTCTAATGTAATTAAAAAAAGGCACCATAACATCGCCACCGGCCTCCTGCCCCCTCTCTGAGTTCGGAACAGCGCATGTGCAATCCTAAAGCCAAGCTGAGGCCATATTTTTTTACGCGCAGCCACTAATGAAATTTTACGGACAGTGTAAAAATCGGACGGTTGGCCACCCTATCGGGAAGTAAATTTTTTTTTTTTTTTTTTTTTTTTTTTTTGATTTAGTGTAGTACATCTGTATATACAGTGCATTCGAAAAGTATTCACAGTGCTTCACTTGTTCCACATTTTGTTATGTTACAACCTTATTCCAAAATTGATTAAATTCCTTATTTTCCTTTAAAATTCTACAAACAATATCCCAAAATTACAACATGAAAGAAGATTTTTTAGAAATCTTTGCAAATTTATATTAAAAAAAAAAAAAAAAAAATCACATGTGCATAAGTATTCACAGACTTTGTCATAACAATCAAAATTGAGCTCAGGTGCATCCTGTTTCCACTGCTCACACTTGAGATGTTTCTACAACTTGACTGGAGTCCACCTGTGGTAAATGCAGTTGATTGGACACCTATCTGTATAAGGTCTCCCAGTTAACCGTGCATGTCAGCACAAACCAAGCCATGAAGTCCAAGGAATTGTCTGTAGGCTTCCGACAGGATTGTATTGAGGCACAGATCTGGGTAAGGGTACAGAAAAATTTCAGCAACATTGAAGGTCCCGATGACCACAGTGGACTCCTCCATGTCAGGGCTGGGCTCAGCCCTCCCTTCTTAGTACTCATGTTGCTCAGCTGTCGGTAATTGTCAGCATTCATCGTTCCCCAGTGGCTCACTTGGTGATCATTTACTGCTTTTAGACAACCCCTTCTGGCTATTTAAACTGCCTTGTTCATTCCTTCCGTGCCTTCGCCTTGGTCAAACATATCTAGAGACTCTTTGCTGTGTTCCTGTTGAAGACTTGCCTGGCTTACGTCCCTTCTGGTTCCTGATCCTGCCTCTGACGATGCTGATCTCTGGCTTCCTGATTTACTGGCTTGTTCTGACTACTCATTTTGGCTACCGTACCCTGGCTATGTTTTGACTACTGATTCTTACCATTCTATTTAAAGGTTTGATTTTTACTGCATTTTCTGTCTCCATCTGATTCATGATTCCTGACAGTAGGCGAAGGCCATGAATCCAGATAATGCAGGCAATCCACCTAGTGGTAATATTTTTTTCCAGATTGAATGAGCAGGACCACTGCATGCATCAGTTTGCCTGATTCGCACTGCTCACCTGCATCCTCCCACTGTGGCGGTTCCGGTATAGTCTGTGTTTCAGGCCGTCCTTGCTGCTGCTCCAGTCTCTGTGCAGGCACCCGTCTCGAATATTATCTCTCTGATGGGTATGTCTGGTTCTGCTCTGCTTCCCCAGTGAATTTAGGGGGCGATCCAGTTAAATGCAGAGGGTTTCTCAACCAGGTTGGAATATTCTTTGAGATGCTGCCCCAGGCGTTTCCCACGGACAGGAAAGTAGGCTTCGTTAATTTCTTTGCTTTTTGATAGAGCCTTGGCTCTATCACAATGTGATATGTATGTGTGTGTGTGTGTGTGTGTGTGTATATATATATATATAATGTGTGTGTATATATATATATATATATATATATATATATATATATATATATATATATATATATATATATATATATATATATATATATATATATATATATATATATATATATATATATAATGTGTGTGTGTGTGTATATATATATATATATATATATATATATAATATATTTACAATTTGGTCAGAAAGTTTATTTTAGGCATAGATTTGAGGTATTGGGGAAGGTCTGCCTCAAGATATAAAGCTGCGGGAAGGCCCGACGCAACATGAAATAGTATGTTATGGATAGGGTCTGTCACAATGACCTCTCCCCAGCCACCCAGATGCTGCAACTGTGAGGCCAGGAAATAGTCGCATGTTGGGGACTCCCAACCCTCCCTGGTCTTTACTGTACGTGAATAGTTTGATTCTAGCAATCTTTTTCTTCCAAACTAGGCTTCTAAATATAGTGTCAATACGTGTGAACCACCTACGTGGGATCCATTGCGGGGAATTATGTAGTATATATAATAGCTGATGCGCCCATACCATTTTTATAAGGTTGGCTCTACCTGTGACAGAAATGGGTAGCTTACACCAGGCACTGCATTTGGTTTGTATCTTGGTGATCATAGGGAGTAAATTCAGGGTAAGATATGTGGAAGCATCTGGAGTAACCTGCACTCCCAAATACTTGAATGAGGAGACAACCTGGAGGGATCAGGCGCACTCCGGCAGCGGAGCCATAATTTCATCCAAGGGCAGGAGGGCCGACTTACTCCAATTTATGGAGAAGCCAGAGAAGGTGCCAAATTGTGTGATTATAGACATTACGTTTAGTAGTGAAGCGGACGTATCTCCCAAATATAAGAGAGCATCATCTGCATATAATGATATTTTGTCAACTGCAGGGCCTCTCACAAAGCCAGCTATCAACAGCGACGCCCTCACGCAGCCTGGAGGTGGGATTTGTGTATAGTAGTTGGCATCAATACAGTCTCTAATCGACTCTTGGGCTAAGCACTCGATTGCGCTGCAGCTTGGTGCCACTCCACTTGCCATTGAGGCTATTGATGAGAGATCTCTACAACCTGCCCATGTGACTCATGAGACTGCACCATTGACCATGGCCGTAGGGGCTCTTCACCATGAGATAATCCAATCCATTTCCTCACCTCCATTACCCGGTGGTTATTGGTTATCCTTGGTTACAGAGGCACAACCCCCTCTTTTGATGGCTTTGTGCTGAAGTTCTTTCCTGGTTGCCACAATGCAGTAAAACATGTTTTGAGAAAGTGGCCAAGGTGCACCTCTTCACTCTTCTCTTTGCCAGAGGAGTACTGCAAATTTTGCGATGTCTTTGACTAAGGTCAAGCTGGTAGTTTGCCTCCACACCGGTTGTATGATTGCACAATTGACCTTCAACCTGGTGCCATGTCCCCTCGTGGCCAGGTTTACCCTTTGTCTCGGAGGATAAAGCCATGGAGGACTATGTTGCCGACGCAATTTCTTGAGGGTTCAAACGCATATACTCGTCTCCTGCTGGTGCTGGCTTCTTCTTTGTGAAAAAGAAGAGTGGTGAACTGAGACCTTGTTTCTATTTATTTATTTTTTATAGGGGTCTCCATCGCATCACGATTAAGACCGCACATCTGATTCCGTTGTTTA
Source organism: Lithobates septentrionalis (assembly GCA_037952835.1). Lineage (NCBI taxonomy): Eukaryota > Metazoa > Chordata > Amphibia > Anura > Ranidae > Lithobates > Lithobates septentrionalis. The sequence goes on from JBBDGP010001284.1 coordinate 3,157,094, forward strand.
CGGAAATATTTGACCGCCTCAAGGGAGCAAGGTTTTTCACGACGCTCGATCTGAGAGGGGCATAAATCTTGTGAGGATCAAGGAGGGTGACGAATGGAAAACTGCGTTTTAATACCAGGGCAGGACATTACATATTCCTAGTACTGTCGTTTTGGTCTTTGCAACGCTCCTGCAGATTTTCAGGAATTCATTAACGATGTCCTCCGAGATATGTTGCAGCAGTGTGTGGTGGTTTATCTTGACAATATTCTCATATATTCTAAATCCCTAGAGAGCCACCATACAGTTGTCTCCTGCGTGCTACAGAGGTGGAAATCTGCGTGTTCCATCGTGAATAGGTTAAATTTCTGGGTTATGTCATTTCTACTGCCGGTTTTTCGATGGACCCAGAGAAACTATCTGCAGTTCTATAGTGGCCTCGACCCGTAGGTCTACGTCCGTTACAACGTTTTCTCGGCTTTGCCAATTATCGGTAATGTATTTAACTTCTCTTCTCTGGTCAAACCTCTGACCTTATATAACCAGAAAGGATGGTAACCCACAGAATTGGTCCCTGGATTCCATTAAAGTCCTTGAGTCTCTCAAGGCTGCCTTTGTTTCAGCTCCTGTGCTGGCACATCCTGATCCTACGTTGCCCTTCATTCTTGAGGTTGATGCATCTGAGTCTGAAGTAGGCACCCTTCTATCTTAATGTCCTACCTCTGAGAGCACTATGCATCCTTGTGGCTACTTTTCCAAGAAATTGTCTCCTGCAGAATGCAATAACGAGATTGGGGACAGAATTGTTCACTATCATTTTAGCTCATAAAGAATGGAGGCATCTTCTCAAAGGTATTACTATGCCGGTCCCCATTTTGACTGACCATAAGAATCTCACATTCTTGTCTGAGGCAAAACGCTTCTCTCCTAGGAGGGCACGTTGGGGTCCTTAGCTTCAATTACGTAGACTCATTCTTACCCGTACTAAGAATGTAAGGGCTGACGAATTGTCGTGACAGTTTTCCTCACCGTTTTCCTCCGCTTCCAAGATGGAGTCGGTTTCTGTTCCTGTGATACCTCCTGGTTGTATTCTGGCCACTGTTCCTACTAGTCACACTTCACCTTTGGGTGACAGAATTCCTGCCGCTCAGATCCATTCTCCTGAGAAACCTTGCTTTGCCCCTGAGCATCTCCGCACTGCTTTGCTCCGGATTTACCATTCTCCCAAAGCAGCTGGCCAACCAGGGAAGAATCAACGCATTTGGGCTATTTCTCAACCATTCTGGTGGCCTAGTCTTCACGCTGATGCAGCCACTTGTTCCATGTGTGCTAAAAGTAAAGGCCCGTTGGATACGAAACTCAGAAGAAAATGATTTGCTGATTTTTAGTATGGTGCTTTCGACAGGCAATTCCGGTTTTTCGTCAGAAAAAAGCTTGATGTGCAGACTATATAACATTTTTGCCGTACATGAACTCAACGTTTGATTTTCGTTTTAATCAGCATGGTTTTCGTATGAAAAAAATTGTAAGGGCAAGACTACGCATGCTCAGAAATGAAAGAATACATACAAAACAATTCAACACATTACATAACGTCTAAAGTTGTATTCTGTTGTAGGAGGATTTTCGTGTGGTGAGCAGCCTCTCCACTTTCGACATGAGACTAGCATGCAACAAAACACGGACGAACGGTCGTCCGAAAATTTGTGTATGAGGCTTTAGACACCATGACACCTTCCAGTATGCCTCCTACAACCCATACCCAATGGAGAGAGGCCTTGGACCCACTTGTCTATGGATTTTATTGTGGAGTTACCCAACTCCCAGGGCAACACAGTTATTTCTTATGGTGGTTAACCGGTTCTCGAAAATGTCACATTGTATTCCACTTAAGAAGTTGCCCACATCCAAAGAACTGGCATCCATTTTTGCTTGGGAGATCTTTCGGTTACATTGGCTACCCAAGGTTATCATCTCGGATAGGGGTAGCCAGTTTGTCTCCAGGTTTGAGCGAGCCCTTTGTGCACAGTTAGGAATTCAGCTTTCCTTCTCCTCTGCGTATCGCCCACAGTCCAATGGGGCCTCAGAATGAGCCAACCAAGCCTTTGAGCAGTTTCTGCGTTGTTATATTTCTGCCCACCATAACTGGTCAGACCTCTTAGCTTGGGTGGAGTTTGCTCACAATAGTGCCGTCAATACTGCTTCCCGCTTGTCTCAGTTTATGGCGAATTATGGTTTCCAACCTTCCATGTTAATTGACTCCTTTGTTCCTCAAAGAATTCCTGCGTTACAGGAGCATCTGTGATCTTCATTCCACATGGGTTAAGGTCCAAGAGTCCTTGCGACGTGCCAGTGATGGGTACAGACTCCATTCTGACCGCAGACGCCTACCTGCGCTTCCCTACTAGGTTGGGGTGAGGGTCTGGCTGTCATCTCGCAACCTCCGACTCTGTGTTCCCTCACTGAAACTGGCACCATGGTTTATTGGGCCTTATTGGGTCCGTATTCTCCGTAACATCAGCCCAGTGCCTTACGCATTAGACCTTCCTTCTAACATGCGTATTTTGAATGATTTCTATGTCTCCTTTATTAAAACCTTTGGTGTGCAACTGCTTCACCACCTCTGGACCACGTCCTTGCCCGGTTCAGGTTGAGAACCATGAAAAGTATGAGGTGCAATCGATCATTGACTCCCGTAGGTTCCATGGGCGCATACAGTACCTGGTTCATTGGAAAGGGTACGATCCGAAGGAATGCTCTTGGTTCTCATCCTCGGAGGTACATGCTCCTGTCCACCTCTGTGCTTTCCATAGACGTTTTCTCCTCAAACCTGGTGGTAATCTCAAGGCTGGGCTCTGGCCTCCCTTCTCAGTACTGAGGATGTTCAGCTGTCGGTTAATTGCCAGCACTCGTCGTTCCACAGTGGCTCACCTGGGGATCTTTTCCTGATTGTCAGCCAGCCCCTTCTGGCTATTTAAACTGCCTGGTTCATTCCTTCCTTTCACCTTGGTCAAACATATATCTGGAGACTCTGGTGTGTTCCTGTTAAGACTTGCCAGGCTGATGTCCCTTCTGGTTCCTGATCCTGTCTGCTGTCTCCGACTAAACTGATCTCTGGCTTCCTGATTTTACTAGCTTGTTCTGACTACCCGCTTTGGCTACTGTACCCTGGCTATGTTTTGACTATGTTACTGATTTGTACAATTTTTACCATTATATTAAAAGGTGTGAATTTTTTTTTTTTTTTCTCTGCATTTTCTGTCTCCGTCTGCTTCATGGTTCCTGACACTCCATCATCCATAAATGAAAGAAGATTGGAACCACCAGGACTCTTCCTAGTGTGGGCCGCCCATCCAAACTGAGTGATCGGGGGAGAAGGGCCTTGGTCACCTCCCTGACTAAGAACCCAGAGGTCTCTGACAAAGCTCTAGCATTTCTCCTGTGGAGAGTGGAGACTCTTCCAGAAGAACAATCATTTCTGCAGCACTCCACCAATCGGGCCTGTATGGTAGAATTGCCAGATGGAAGCCACTCCTCAGTAAAAGGCACATGACAGCCTGCCTGGAGTTTGCCTAAAGGACTCTGACCATAAGAAACTAAATTCTCTGGTCTGATGAAACAAAAATTTAACTTTGACCTGAATGGCAAGCATTCTGTCTGGGGGAAACCAGGCAATGCTCATTACCTGGCCAATATTTTCCCTACAGTGAAGCATGGTGGTGGCAGCATCATGCTGTGGGATATTTTTCAGCAGCAGGAACTGGGAGACTAGTTGGGATCGAGGGAAAGATGAAAGCAGCAATGTACAGAGGCATCCTTGATGAAAACCTGCTCTGGACCTCAGACTGGGGTGAAGGTTCCTCTTCCAACAGGACAATGAGCCTAAGCACACAGCCAAGATAACAAAGGAGTGGGTACAGGACAACTCTGTGAATGTCCTTGAGTGGCCCAGTCAGAGCCCAGACTTGAACCTGATTTGAACATTTCTGGAACAATCTTAAAATGGCTGTGCACTGACGCTCTCCGTCCAACCTGATGGAGCTTGAGAGGTCCTGCAAAGAATGTGAGAAACTTCCCAAAAATAGGTGTGCCAAACTTGTAGCATCATATTCAAAAAGACTTGAGATTGTAATTGGTGCCAAAGGTGCCTCAACGAAGTATTGAGCAAAGGCTGTGAATACTTGTGTACATATGATTTTAGATTTAATAATTTTTTTTTTTTTAAATTTGCAAAGATTTCAAACAAACTTCTTTTCACGTTGTCAGTATGGGGTATTTGTAGAATTTTTGAGGAAAATAATGATTTTAAGGCCTCTTTCACACATGTGGACTGTTCGTCTGTTTTTCATCCATCTGTTGACGGATGAAAAATCGGACATCAATGCATTCCTATGGAAAAACTGATAACAAGGGATAATCATCTATTTTCATCCGCTTCCGTCAAAATATATACAGTGGGGATGGAAAGTATTCAGACCCCCTTAAATTTTTCACTCTTTGTTATATTGCCTTCTAAAATCATTTTAAGTTAATTTTTTTTTTCCTCATTAATGTACACACAGCACCCCATATTGACAGAAAAACACAGAATTGTTGACATTTTTGCAGAGTTATTAAAGAAAAACTGAAATATCACATGGCCCTAAGCATTCAGACCCTTTGCTGTGACACTCATATATTTAACTTGGGTGCTGTCCATTTCTTCTGATCATCTTTGAGATGGTTCTACACCTTCATTTGAGTCCAGCTGTGAATGAATGAATGATTTGTAAAGCGCTGCAAATGCGAACTGAATCGCCTCAAGGCGCTAAAACCGTTCTGTGTTGTCAGCATCTTAGAAGAGATAGGTCTTGAGTTTTTTCCTGAAGGCCTGATGGTTTTCTTCCATGCGGATGTAGGACGGAAGAGCGTTTCATAGCCTTGGTCCTTGGACTGCGAATCTTCGTTCTCCTTTTGATTTGTAGTGGCATTTGGGAATGAGGAGGAGGTTTTGGTTAGATGATCGAAGACTGCGATTGGGTATGTAGTGTTTTATTCTCTCTTGAAGGTATTGGAGCGTCTCCTTGTATGCATTTGTGGGTGAGACAGAGGGTCTTGAATGTGATCCGATTCTTTACGGTTAGCCAATGCAGGCTCCTCAGGGATAGGGAGATGGATTCCCAGGGTTTTTTTTTTCTGTTAGTCTTGCCGCCGTGTTTTGGATGAGTTGTAAGCGCGCAAGCTGATATTGGGGTAATCCAATGTAGAGGGAATTTGCGTAGTCGAGTCGGGAATTGATGATCGTTCCAACTACTGCTGCTTTGTCCTCTTCTGGGATGAAGGGGATGAGTCTACGTAGCAGGCGGAGGAGATGGTGAGACTAACTACTGATCCTATTTGTGCATCCATTGACATTTCTGTGTCAAAGATGACTCTGACTCTTGGCTTTGGTGCTTGGAGAGATGGTCTGTCCAAAGATGGTGGAAGGTGTCCACGGGATCTTTGTTTTGGAATTTTGGTTATCGTGTAGGAGAAGTTCTGTTTTTGAACCGTTAAATTTGAGGGAGCTAGTGGTCATCCAGTCGTCTATCAGAGTGAGGCATTTCTCTAGTTGCTGATGGTCTTTTTGTCTGGTGATGCAGAAGTAGAGTTGAGTGTCATCAGCGTATGAGTGGAAGCAGAGGTCTGATTTTTTTTCTGATGATTTTGAGGAGTGGGCGGATGTAGATGTTGTAGAGCTCTGGTGACAAGGGTGAACCTTGAGGGACTCCACAGGAGATTGTGCAGGTTTCCGAGGTGAATGCTCCTAGTTTCACTGTCTGAGAACGATCCTCTAATGCCGCGTACACACGGTCGGACTTTTCGTCTACAAAAGTCAGACAGCCTGTCCGACAGACTTCCGGCAGACTTTCGGCGGACTTGCGGCGGACTTGCGGCATACTTTCTAACGAACGGACTTGCCTACACACGACCACACAAAAGTCCGATGGATTCGTACGTGATGACGTACACCGGACTAAAATAAGGAAGTTCATAGCCAGTAGCCAATAGGTGCCCTAGCGTGGCTTTTTGTCCGTCGGACTAGCACACAGACGAGCGGATTTCGGGGTCCGTCGTAGTTACGAAGTAAAGATTTGAAGCATGTTTCAAATCTAAAGTACGTCGGATTTGAGGCTAAAAAAGTACGTTGAAAGTCCGGAGAAGCCCACACACGATCGGATTACCAGCCAGCTTTAGTCCGTCAGCGTCCGTTGGACTTTTGTAGACGAAAAGTCCGACCGTGTGTACGCGGCATTAGAAGGATGCGAACCATTGTAGACCAGAATCTGTGGCTCCTGCTACTTCTGTGAGGCGGACGAGTAGAGTATTTTGGTCCACTGTATCAAATGCTGCACTAAGGTCTAACAGTACCAGGAGACATGATTCTCCCTCATCTGCTGCTTCGATGCCGTCGTCCCATATTTTGAGAAGTGCTGTTAACGTGCCATAGCCTGGGCGGAAGCCTGATTGTAGAGGGGCCAGGAGTTTGTGTGTGTCCAGGTGGCTTTGTAGCTGTTCTACTACAGCTCTCTCCATAATCTTGGAGATGGTGTTGAGGCTGGTTATCGGTTTGCGGTAGTTGGGGTCCTTGGGGTCAAGGTTGGGTTTCTTTAGCAGGGGTTTGACTATGCCTTGCTTGAGGGTGGTCGGAACAATCCCTTCTTTGAATGACTGATTTATGAGGTGTGTTATTGTAGGAGCCAAGATGTCGGAACATTCTTTCAGGAGTTTTGTTGGGAATGATGTCGTTTGGTGATGTGCTGTCTCGAAGGCTTCTGATGATGTTTTTGGTGGTGTCAGTGGTGATTGGGATCAGAGAGAAATTTTGGTGATTGTGTGATGTTTGTGTCGATATCCTCTTTTTGCTTTGGTTGAGTGAGGTTGATTGTTTTTTTTGTGTTGAATTTTTTCCCGAATGCTGTCAATTTTGTTGATGAAAAAATTTGATAACTCATTGCAAAATTCTTGAGTTTCGTTTGCTGGGGGTTCTAAGCAGGTTGGGTTCATCGACTGGGTGACTATTTTGAAAAGTTTCCGCGGCCAGTTTAAGGCAGTTGAGATGGTGTTCGAGAAATGTTCTTTTTTAGCTTTGAAGATTGCTTTGTGGTATTTCACAGTGGGTGCTTTGTAGTTTTGTAAGGTTTTCCTTGGTAGGATTTCTTCTCCATGCTCTTTCAGCTCTTCTGCGTTCTTGCTTGAGTAGGGTGAGTGCCATTGAACCATCTCGAGGTGTTTTTTTTTTTTTTTTTTTGCAGATGAGTGTTCTATGTTTTGGCGCCACTGAGTCTGCTGTTTGTAGTAATGCCTTGTTTAGGGAGTTGAGTGTTTGTTCCGTTGAGAGGTTTAAATTTATCAATGGTATTTTGTTTGATAATGTGGTTTTGAAGAGTTCAGAGTGTAGTTTCTTCTGAGATCTGTTCCAGTGTGTTACGTGTTTCCGTTTTTGGAAGGTGGTGTTAGTGGTGATTTTAAATTTGATAGTGTGGTGGTCCGTCCATGGTAGTGGTATGTTGTCGGATATGTTGATGTCCATATTTTGTTTGAAGATGAGGTCCAGAGTGTGTCCTGAACCGTGCATGGGAGCATTTATTAGCTGCTGAAGACCTAATTCTTCCAGTTGGTTAATGCAGGCGGTAGCGATAGGGTATTGGGTAGAGTTTGCCCAGAGGTTATAGTCCCCAAGTGCCAAAGTTTTTGGTTTTCAAGGTGTGTATTGAAATGAATTCAGTGAATGGTGTAAGGAGATTGGTCTTCGGTCCTGGTGGTCTGTAGCATAGTAGTGTGGTGTCTTGGGGTGTTTGAAGATGAAGGGAGAGTGTCTCCTTGAAAGGCACTGAGTTCTGTAAAGTTGGTTGGTGAACACAAGGTGCGATTTGAAGATCACTGCTAGGCCTCCTCCTTTTTTTTTTTTTTTCCCTGTTCTATGCTCAGTTAGGATACTGTAGTTCTCAGGCACCAATTCAGTTAGGATGGTGTTGCAGTCAGGCGTGTAAGCCAGCTTTCCGTGATGAAGAGGCAATCTATGTTGTTTTCGATGATGAAGTTGTGGATTTCCAGTCTGTGCTTGACTGTAGATCTGGTGTTGATCAGGGCGCATGCTAGTTGTTGTGGTTGGATTGGTGTCTCCCTGTATTTGATGGTTGATTGCAGGTTGGTCCTTAATAATTCTTTTTTTTTTAGTCCTTTTTTTTTTTTTTTTTGAATGGCGGTCGGTAAAGTTGAGGCGGTGTTTCTTAGCCTGTGGAGAGCATCCGCTGAGTATTTGAAGTTGCACATTGTAAAAATGACAAAGTTGCTGAAGGAAGGGTGATCTGATGATGGTATTGATGTAGCGATGATGAGCTTGCTGGGGGATGGAGGGATCAAAAGGCTGCCACTGCTACGGGGGTGGTGTTGACGGTCCGGATGATGGTGCGGAAAGTTCTGGAGGTGATGAAGGGGGCGCCTGCTGACCTACCTCCCTCCTATTGATCCAGAGGAAGGCGAAAAACCTCTAGCTGAGCTTGCCATATGCTGCAGGGGAGGAAAAAATTCCTTCCTGACCCCCCCCCCGAGGGGTGGTCGGACTCGAGGACCCTGGATCAACTGCTGGGGTACCCTGGTGGGCTTACCTGATCCGGGGCGGTTCAGAAGAGAAGGACGGGGGGAGGAGAGATGGGGGTGGGGGTTGTGGAAGGGGTGAAGGGGGATCTGGGCACTACTTACTGGTTCTGGTACTGGTGCTGCGGCTGTGTCTGAGAGGGTCTACAGATGGACGCCGAGCAGGGCCAGAGCCGTAGATATCCTGGCCTCCGGTGTCAACCTGTGCCTCTGCAGTGAGGTCCAGTAGCGAGGAGGGGTGTTCCAGGCGTAGGGGGCACCGGGGCCCACTGAAACAAGGTGTGGGAGGGACAAGAGGTGGCCGGCTGGCCAGAGCTAGGCCGCAGCCGCGGTCTGTCCCCCGAGTCTAGTGGCTAGAGACGGGGCGATCGGACGGCTGCTGTGGTGGGTGCCCTGGTGGGGGCTGTAGTGGGTGGTTCCGAGACTGAACAGTGAGGGGGGTCCGTGGGATGATGAGTCCTGCCTGGAGGTGACGGAATGCTCACCGAGGGCTGGTGGAGTGCTGTGGCCTCAGAAGGGAGGACCAAGATGGCCGCCGGCTAGGCCCGAGCCGTGGGCTGTCTGGATGCTAGGGAGGACCAAGATGACCGCCGGCTAGGCCTGAGCCGTGGGCAGTCCAGGTGCTATGTTCCGGTGCCATGTTCCTGGTACGGCTGACGATGGATGGTGATGGAGGATGGATCCGACCGAAAGGGTCCAGCTGCTGATCGGCTGTGGGAGGTGAGGCGGCGGTTCGGTCCTGGCCGGAGCTAGGCCAGAGCCACGGAGTGTCCTGCGGGGTGGGCCTGTGTATCCGGCGGGCTGGAACACGGCATCCGGATGGTGTGGACGGCGTGATGTAGGGGGGGTCCCGGGTCCCGGTACAGTTCTGCTGGGGGAGTCCTGGATGAGTCCTAGGTGGCGGGATGGCTGGAGCTGCTGTACAGAAGTCTGCTCTCTGCAGCGTCCGCACTCAGACTGACAATCGGACTGACTGGTCCTACTGGGACTTGTAGTTCTTTAGCACCTGACCCAAACACGAGCTGTGTTTGATTATACTGATTGGACTTGATTAGGAAAGCCACACACCTGTCTATATAAGACCTTACAGTGCATGTCAGAGCAAATGAGAATCATGAGGTCAAAGGAACTGCCTGAAGAGCTCAGAGACAGAATTATGGCAAGGCACAGACCTGGCCAAGGTTACAAAAAAAATTCTGCTGCACTTAAGGTTCCTAAAAGCACTGTGGCCTCCATAATCCTTAAATGGAAGACATTTGGGAGGACCAGAACCCTTCCTAGAGCTGGACGTCCAGCCAAACTGAGCTATCGGGGGAGAAGAGCCTTGGTGAGAGAGGTAAAGAAGAACCAAAAGATCACTGTGGCTGAGCTCCAGAGATGCAGTCGGGAGAAAGTTGTAGAAAGTCAACCATCACTGCAGCCCTCCACCAGTCGGGGCTTTATGGCAGAGTGGCCCGACGGAAGCCTCTCCCCAGTGCAAAACACGTGAAAGCCCGCATTGAATTTCTAAAAAAAAAACACCCGAAGGATTCCAAGATGGTGAGAAATAAGATTCTCTGGTCTGATGAGACCAAGATAGAACTTTTTGGCCTTATTTCTAAGCAGTATGTGTGGAGAAAACCAGGCACTGCTCATCACCTGTCCAATACAGTCCCCGCAGTGCAGCATGGTGGTGGCAGCATCAGGCTGTGGGGGTGTTTTTCAACTGCAGGGACAGGACGACTGGTTGCAATCGAGGGGAAGATGAATGCGGCCAAGTACAGGGATATCCTGGACGAAAACCTTCTCCAGAGTGCCAACAAGACAATGACCCTAAGCACACAGCTAAAATAACGAGGGAATGGCTTCACAACAACTCCGTGACTGTTCTTGAATGGCCCAGCCAGAGCCCTGACTTAAACCCAATTGAGCATCTCTGGAGAGACCTAAAAATGCCTGTCCAACGTTTACCATCCAACCTGACAGAACTGGAGAGGTTCTGCACGGAGGAATGACGGAGGATCCCCAAATCCCCAGGTGTGAAAAACTTGTTGCATCTTTCCCCAAAAGACTAATGGCTTTATTAGATCAAAGGGGTGCTTCTACTAAATACTGAGCAAAGGGTCTGAATACTTAGGACCATGTGATATTTCAGTATTTCTTTTTTAATAAATCTGCAAAAATGTCAACAATTCTGTTTTCTGTTAATATGGGGTGCTGTGTACATTAATGAGGAAAAAAATGAACTTAAATGATTTTAGAAAATGGCTGCAATATAACAGAGTGAAAAATTTAAGGGGGTCTGAATACTTTCCGTCCCCTATGTATGTATGTATGTATGTATGTATGTATGTATGTGTATATATATAATTATGTATGCGAGGTGATATAGTGGATAATTGCTACATTTCACCTCGCATTCGTTCTGTAATAAGGGATTAAATTTCAAATCCGGCCCAGGTTTTTCCAGCCTCTGTGGCAGGCTAGGTTCCGGTCCGGATGTTCTGGTCCACTTGAGCCCACACGTGGTGGACTCAGCGGGCAGTTTCTAAAGATGGTGGAAATGTTAACCACTTCCCACCCGGCCACTGCACATATACGGGCGGGTGGGCGCTCTCTCCTTCTAAGTGGACGTTCAGGAACGTCCCTCAGAAGGAGTGGGATCGCGCATGCCCGCGCAGCGGCGCGACCCCGATGCGCTCGTGTCACCCGGACACGGCGCATCTCCGATCGGCAGGAGGGCTCTGCGATTGGCCCTCCTGATCACATGACGGCCGTGTCGAATCACAGCCGTCATGTGATGTAAACACAGAGCCGGTTGCTAGGCAATCTGCTCTGCTCTCCTCACACGGAAGTTGTCAGTGAGGAAAGCGGATCGCTGCAGCCGGCTGGTGATCAGTGAGTATGAGCTATTTTTTACAGTTTTTTACTCACTGATCACCAGTCTAGTGACCCCACACAATGTTAAAACACAAAACAACACTAAGTAAACACACAATGTCCCCAAAACACATGTCCCCAAAACACATGTCCCCACATAGTAAAAACATGTCCCCCACATAAGTCCCAGTAAAATAACATGTCCCAATGATTATCTGCACCAAAATTCACGCCAATAGATTTGCGCTTACTCTGAATAGTCAGGAAGATATAAGCAGCTAACACCACAACTAGAATCGTTGCCACATAAATAGATAATAAACAAAAAATGTGTAGCGCTGTTAAGACAAGATACCTTAAACTGATAAGTTAAAAATGCCTATACCCAAAGTGTAATATACACCAATAAAGGTAGCACATATAAAATCAAACTGGAAATAAAAAATGTGCCAAATGGACAGTCAGTGAGTTGGGACTGGATGGGTCACTACCCAAAACGTGAGGTGAGGAGCGCCTTCACCAGCATACAGCAGAAAAAGTCTCAGAGGATGATATTCTGCAGCCACTTATAAAGTCTCATCAATAAATAGGATGTTCCATCTATGAACCACACTATTCACCACTGTGTCTTCAAAAACATGTAGTGCGCTTAGATGTAATAGATGGGGGCTTACCGGAGGGTTTGAACCCAAAAACAGCATATACTGTTAGGGTCAAACCAACTTTTATTGCACCCTGGCAATGGTGAGAAGATCTTGGCAGCCTGGAGATATTGAAAGGGGCTGTTCTAATGATGCATCTTCTCCATAGGTATTACTGGATCTCTCCACGCAGGGTTCATAAAAGGCACAAAAAGGGACTACATAGTGTGATACCGTAGACACCGTATTTATTAAAATAAAAGGAAATACACTTACATGATGAAGTAAATAAAAAGCGCTTGTACGTAAAAAAGGGGCGGCAGTGGAGTCCTCCCGACGCGTTTCGTCTGAGTAGACTTCGTCCTGGGGTACCCTCCACTGCAGCCCAACTCCTTAATATAGGCACTGTGTTCATCCTGATGTGACTCCAGCCCGTTCAATTACAAAAATCTGCACTTCCGGGTTATCCAAGATGGCGGACCCGCGTGCGTTCCAGGCCTCGTCTTGGTGGGTGTATTATGCGTTCCACCAACCAAAACGAAGGCCAAATGTTCCCCATGTATTAATTGTTTAAGAGCCATTAACATATTGAGAGAGAATATTTGAAGAAAATCCTACGTTTACAATGGAATACTTGCTTCCATATACAATTCATAAGTATTAATTCGTCTGCCCCACTATGTGACGACGGGTCTATATTAATCACGTGACGTGACGCTGTGGCGTCACGGCGCGGAAGCGGACTACTCCTGTGGAACTCATCGCTTGCGTTCCACTGGTGGTTAGCCCGAAGATCCCGGCTCTGAGCTAATCTCGCGATATGACGCTGTGACGTCACGGCGCAAACGCGGAACTTCTCATGTAAATCCCACCGCTTGCGTTCCACTGGTGGTTCTTGGCACAACAACAAGTTAAAGATGGCCTTAATGTGAATGGCTTGCGTTCCAGTTCATGAGTGAAGAACCGGAAGCAAGTATTTCGTCCAATGTCATGCACCCAATGGAGGTAACATAATGATTGTGTGAGGGACCTGGTCTGGTTAGATCATGTGTAAAATTTACATAAATAAAGGGATGCAAAAATTGCATGTGTGTGAACCCATATGTGTTAATAAATGAAACGAATTCAATGAGCTGGATTCACATGAGTCTACACATTTTTTACATCTGTGACCTCTGTAATTTGAAAACATGCAGAGGGCGATACCAGATCTTACCCCTACGTAAGTACATCTGAGATACAAAATTAAACAACATAAAGTTAAAAAATAACATCATAAAAATATATATATTGTGTCCCTTACGATTCATCTAGGAAGGCATTAACGTCTATCTCTACGTTGAGCCCTAAAGGAGCAAAAGTCTGCAGCTCATATGCCCAGTACATTTCGAGGCGGGATACTCCCCTTGTTTTGGCACCCCCTCTCCAAGGTGGTGTATATTTGTCGATAATGACAAACTGCGATCCCTCTAGATTCCCACCATGGAATTCCTTGTAGTGTCTCGGGACCGTGTGTTTGGGGTCTCTGCTTTTAATAAGGGCGATGTGTTCCCCCACCCTAATCGAAAATGTCCTAGTAGTGCGGCCTATATACTGTTTAAGGTAGGGGCAAGTAATGAGATACACTACATATCTCGTGCTGCATGTACAGAATGGTTTTATGGTGTATTTTTTTCCTGTCACTGTGGAGGCAAACTCGGTAACTTTGCGTGTTCTAACGGCATTGTGCTGGCATACCGTACATTTCCTACATGGAAAAAAACCTGTCCAGTCGTGAAAGAAAGAGGGGCGGGTGGGGGGGATTTATAATGTTAGGGGCTATCCGTCCTTTTAAGGAGGGTACACCTCTAAAGATTACATTAGCTTCTTCTGGGATAAGTGGACCCAGAATGCTGTCTTGCTTTAGGACGCCCCAATGTTTCCTCATGATGTTTTTAATTTGTCTATACTGTGTTGAAAAAGTAGTTAACATAGCCCACCTAAACTTCCCGTCCGGCTCTCTTTTGGGTTTGATTTCCAGTAGGGATTTCCTATCAATGTTGATCGCTTTTTGGATCTCTTGGTCTAGGCCATCCATGTCATAACCCTTATCCACAAACCTAGATTTTAAAATTCTGGCCTGTTCAAGAAATACCTCCGTTTCAGTGCAATTCCGTCGGAGTCTCAAAAACTGGCTCCGAGGGACCGCATTAAGCCATGAGACATGACAGCTGTCAACAGGAATGAACCCGTTGCGGTCTGTGGGTTTAAAATAGGTGCTAAATCTGAATTCTTTATTGATAATCTCTATCTGTAGGTCCAAAAAGTGAATTTTAGTTTCGCTGGCTTCATAGGACAGGGATATACCTCTGTCATTGGCGTTCAGACCCACGAAGAATTCGTCAAGTGTTTCCATGGTGCCATTCCATAGGAGAAGGATGTCGTCTATGTACCTGGTCCACAAAACCAGAGAACTGGTTTCATGGACATAGACGACATCCTCCTCCCACTTCGCCATAAACAGGTTCGCGAGACTAGGCGCGAACTTCGCCCCCATAGCAACTCCCCGTTGTTGGAGGTAAAAATTATGGTTAAACCAAAAGTAATTGTGTTTTGCCGCGAACTCTAGTAACTCAACAAGATAATCGCATTGAAAAGCAGCCAGAGAGTGTTCCTGAGACAAAAATACTTTTTGTCTCAGGAACACTCTCTGGCTGCTTTTCAATGCGATTATCTTGTTGAGTTACTAGAGTTCGAATACTTTTTGTCTCAGGAACACTCTCTGGCTGCTTTTCAATGCGATTATCTTGTTGAGTTACTAGAGTTCGCGGCAAAACACAATTACTTTTGGTTTAACCATAATTTTTACCTCCAACAACGGGGAGTTGCTATGGGGGCGAAGTTCGCGCCTAGTCTCGCGAACCTGTTTATGGCGAAGTGGGAGGAGGATGTCGTCTATGTCCATGAAACCAGTTCTCTGGTTTTGTGGACCAGGTACATAGACGACATCCTTCTCCTATGGAATGGCACCATGGAAACACTTGACGAATTCTTCGTGGGTCTGAACGCCAATGACAGAGGTATATCCCTGTCCTATGAAGCCAGCGAAACTAAAATTCACTTTTTGGACCTACAGATAGAGATTATCAATAAAGAATTCAGATTTAGCACCTATTTTAAACCCACAGACCGCAACGGGTTCATTCCTGTTGACAGCTGTCATGTCTCATGGCTTAATGCGGTCCCTCGGAGCCAGTTTTTGAGACTCCGACGGAATTGCACTGAAACGGAGGTATTTCTTGAACAGGCCAGAATTTTAAAATCTAGGTTTGTGGATAAGGGTTATGACACGGATGGCCTAGACCAAGAGATCCAAAAAGCGATCAACATTGATAGGAAATCCCTACTGGAAATCAAACCCAAAAGAGAGCCGGACGGGAAGTTTAGGTGGGCTATGTTAACTACTTTTTCAACACAGTATAGACAAATTAAAAACATCATGAGGAAACATTGGGGCGTCCTAAAGCAAGACAGCATTCTGGGTCCACTTATCCCAGAAGAAGCTAATGTTATCTTTAGAGGTGTACCCTCCTTAAAAGGACGGATAGCCCCTAACATTATAAATCCCCCCCACCCGCCCCTCTTTCTTTCACGACTGGACAGGTTTTTTTCCATGTAGGAAATGTACGGTATGCCAGCACAATGCCGTTAGAACACGCAAAGTTACCGAGTTTGCCTCCACAGTGACAGGAAAAAAATACACCATAAAACCATTCTGTACATGCAGCACGAGATATGTAGTGTATCTCATTACTTGCCCCTGCCTTAAACAGTATATAGGCCGCACTACTAGGACATTTTCGATTAGGGTGGGGGAACACATCGCCCTTATTAAAAGCAGAGACCCCAAACACACGGTCCCGAGACACTACAAGGAATTCCATGGTGGGAATCTAGAGGGATCGCAGTTTGTCATTATCGACAAATATACACCACCTTGGAGAGGGGGTGCCAAAACAAGGGGAGTATCCCGCCTCGAAATGTACTGGGCATATGAGCTGCAGACTTTTGCTCCTTTAGGGCTCAACGTAGAGATCGACGTTAATGCCTTCCTAGATGAATCGTAAGGGACACAATATATATATTTTTATGATGTTATTTTTTAACTTTATGTTGTTTAATTTTGTATCTCAGATGTACTTACGTAGGGGTAAGATTTGGTATCGCCCTCTGCATGTTTTCAAATTACAGAGGTCACAGATGTAAAAAATGTGTAGACTCATGTGAATCCAGCTCATTGAATTCGTTTCATTTATTAACACATATGGGTTCAGACACATGCAATTTTTGCATCCCTTTTATTTATGTAAATTTTACACATGATCTAACCAGACCAGGTCCCTCACACAATCATTATGTTACCTCCATTGGGTGCATGACATTGGACGAAATACTTGCTTCCGGTTCTTCACTCATGAACTGGAACGCAAGCCATTCACATTAAGGCCATCTTTAACTTGTTGTTGTGCCAAGAACCACCAGTGGAACGCAAGCGGTGGGATTTACATGAGAAGTTCCGCGTTCGCGCCGTGACGTCACAGCGTCACATCGCGAGATTAGCTCAGAGCCGGGATCTTCGGGCTAACCACCAGTGGAACGCAAGCGATGAGTTCCACAGGAGTAGTTCCGCTTCCGCGCCGTGACGCCACAGCGTCACGTCACGTGATTAATATAGACCCGTCGTCACATAGTGGGGCAGACGAATTAATACTTATGAATTGTATATGGAAGCAAGTATTCCATTGTAAACGTAGGATTTTCTTCAAATATTCTCTCTCAATATGTTAATGGCTCTTAAACAATTAATACATGGGGAACATTTGGCCTTCGTTTTGGTTGGTGGAACGCATAATACACCCACCAAGACGAGGCCTGGAACGCACGCGGGTCCGCCATCTTGGATAACCCGGGAGTGCAGATTTTTGTAATTGAACGGGCTGGAGTCACATCAGGATGAACACAGTGCCTATATTAAGGAGTTGGGCTGCAGTGGAGGGTACCCCAGGACGAAGTCTACTCAGACGAAACGCGTCGGGAGGACTCCACTGCCGCCCCTTTTTTACGTACAAGCGCTTTTTATTTACTTCATCATGTAAGTGTATTTCCTTTTATTTTAATAAATACGGTGTCTACGGTATCACACTATGTAGTCCCTTTTTGTGCCTTTTATGAACCCTGCGTGGAGAGATCCAGTAATACCTATGGAGAAGATGCATCATTAGAACAGCCCCTTTCAATATCTCCAGGCTGCCAAAATCTTTTCACCATTGCCAGGGTGCAATAAAAGTTGGTTTGACCCTAACAGTATATGCTGTTTTTGGGTTCAAACCCTCCGGTAAGCCCCCATCTATTACATCTAAGCGCACTACATGTTTTTGAAGACACAGTGGTGAATAGTGTGGTTCATAGATGGAACATCCTATTTATTGATGAGACTTTATAAATGGCTGCAGAATATCATCCTCTGAGACTTTTTCTGCTGTATGCTGGTGAAGGCGCTCCTCACCTCACGTTTTGGGTAGTGACCCATCCAGTCCCAACTCACTGACTGTCCATTTGACACATTTTTTATTTCCAGTTTGATTTTATATGTGCTACCTTTATTGGTGTATATTACACTTTGGGTATAGGCCTTTTTAACTTATCAGTTTAAGGTATCTTGTCTTAACAGCGCTACACATTTTTTGTTTATTACCAATGATTATCTGCACACATATGTCACCTGCACACATCTGTACATGATCATTTGCGCACGTGTCCGTGATCACACGAACCATTTATTATACACTTAACGGGATTTTTTTTACCAAAAACATGTAGCAGAATACGTTTTGGCTTAAATTTATGGCAAAATTTGATTTTATTGGATTTGTTTTAAAATCGAAAGAAGAAAATATTATTATTTTTTTTTTTTCCAAATTACTGCTCTTTTTTCGCTTATATCGCAAAAAATAAACAGTTGTGAATAAATACCACCAAAAGAAAGCTCTATTTGTGTGAACAAAATGATAAAAATTTAATTTGGGTACAGCGTAGCATGACCGCGCAATTGTCATTGAAAGTGTGAGAGCGCTGAAAGCTGAAAATTGGTCTGGGAAGGAGGGGGGCGAAAGTGCCCAGTATTGAGGTGGTTAAAGGCCCTGCTACAGGCCAATGCAGCTCAGCGGGAAACCAACCGCCAAGTCGCAGAGGCAGCTGCAGCACAACAGGCGGCCCAGCAGGAAGTGAACCGGCAGTTCGCAGAGGCTCTGGTGGAACTGAAAAAGGGGTCCGCACCTCCTGTGCCAGTGGAACCAAAGTTGGTACATGCATCCTACCACCTACAGAAAATGACACCTGCCGATGAGGTCGAGGCATACCTTGCGACTTTTGAGAGAGTTGCTGTCCGCGAAGGTTGGACAAAAGAACAGTGGGCGGGTTTGTTGGCCCTATTTCTGACCGGAGAACCTCAAAATAGGCCTTTTGATCTGGAACCGGATAAGGCCCAGGACTATGAGGCTCTAAAGACAGAGATACTCGCACGCTTAGGTGTCACTATGGCAGTCGGGCTCAGTGCGTGCATAAGTGGACCTACTCCAGCAGCCAGCCACCCCGTTCTCAAATGTTCGACCTGGTCCACCTCACCAAAAATTGGTTACAGCCGGAGACAGGGTAATTGCGTGCGCTCCCTGATACTATGAGGAAGTGGGTCGGGCAGGGGGACCCTAAAACTGCAACCCAGTTGGTGGACCTAGTGGAGAAGTACACTGCCACTGAGGACTTGGTGAACCCATCTACGCCCCACTTCGGTGTCTCTAGGGGTGCAAGATCACCCAGCGGTTCTGGTAAGACTGTTCCGGGGTTCAAGAGCATGGGAAAGGTGGATAAGGCTGTTACAGCTGATGAGACTGTGGGTCCTAGACCTGGAGACTGGCCAAAGAAGCCAGGAAGGTCTTTGGGGCCGTAAGAGGACTGGGGGTAGGTCACATACGGTGTTTTCGTTGCCATGCATTAGGGAATGTTGCTGCAAACTGTCCTATAGATGAACCTATGCAATGTGATTGCGCTTTTATGAAAAGACGCATTTCTCTGTTTGCACAGGTCGCATGTACTGCATCATGTCAGAATCGCATTGAAATTATCGAGTGATAAAACATGGAGAGGACGCGGTAGAACAGCTACTGGTTCCCAAACCCTTCCGTAGGGTGGTACTAGACTTGGCCCATGGTCATGTAATGGGGGGGGGGGCCCATCTCGGTATCGAAAAAACCAGGGAGAGAATCGCCCAGAGGTTTTTCTGGCCTGGAGGAGTGCTGCAAATCGTGCCCCGAGTGCCAAAAGTCAGCACCTTTGCCCCATTTTCGCAGCCCCCTTGTCCCTCTACCAATAATCGAGGTTCCCTTTGAGAGGATTGGCATGGACCTCGTGGGGCCAGGATTTTAGTTGAGTGGGGATCCCAAAAGAGATCTTAAACGATCAGGGTACCCCATTTATGTCCAGGGTTACCAAGGAACGGTGTAGATTATACAAAATCTCCATCTCCGTACCTCTGTCTACCACCCCCAAACGGATGGTCTGGTTGAAAGATTTAATGAAACTTTGAAAAGTATGCTGAAAAAGGTGTCGACAAAGATGGGAGAAACTGGGATTTTTTGCTACCATATCTCATGTTTGCCATACGTGAGGATCCACAGGCTATTCCCCCTTTGAGCTTTTGTATGGTAGACATCCCAGGGGGCTGCTAGATGTCGCTAAAGAAACATGGGAAGGAGAGGCCACCCCATATAGAAGCATCATAGAGCATGTCTCCTTGATGCAGGATCGAATCGCAGCTGTCCTGCCCCTAGTGCGAGAACATATGGAGCGAGCCTAGGAGGCCCAGAGGAGGGTCTATGATCGGGGTGCCAAGGTCCGTTCTTTCAGCCCTGGGGACAGAGTGTTGGTACTGGTTCCCACGGTGGAAAGTAAGTTCCTAGCCAAGTGGCAGGGTCCCTTTTTGAGGTTGTCGAAAAGGTGGGGGAGGTAAACTACAAAGTCTACCAGCCAGGGAAAAGGAAACCACACCAAATTTATCATGTGAATCTCTTAAAGCCCTGGAAGGACAGAGAGACTTTACTGGCCGCTTCCCCGCCTCCAACAGACCGGGTACCAGTGACACCTGACGTCCCCATAACGGTTTCCCTGTCCGTGGCACAACAAAGTGACGTTAGGGCGTTTGTGCACAGAAATAGACTTTTTCTCCCCCTTACCCAGACTGACTAAGGTAATCCAGCATGGCATAGTGACGGAACCAGGGGTTCGGGTAAATGTAAAGCCATAGAGAATGCCAGAGGCCAGGCGAGAGGCAGTCGCAAAATAAATCAAAAATATGTTAGAGCTGGAGGTGATTGAAGAGTCCCACAGTGAGTGGTCGAGCCCCATAGTGCTGGTCCCAAAACCTGATGGCACTGGCTCGCTACATAACAACCCTAGACCTAACAAAAGGCTATTGGCAAATACCGCTAACTGAATCGGCCAAGGAGAAGACTGCCTTTTCCACTCCTGAGGGCTCGTTTCAGTACAAGCGGATGCCTTTTGGTCTGCACGGGGCCCCTGCATTGTTCCAGCGAATGTTGGACAAAACTTGGAGACCACATCGCCCGTATGCGGCTGCTTATTTGGACGATGTGGTCATCCACAGCCCAGATTGGGAATCGCACCTGCCCCAGGTACAAGTAGTGGTAGGTTCCCTTAGGGAAGCGGGTCTCACGGCCAACCCCAAAAAGTGTGCCATAGGCCTGGAGGAAGCCAAGTACCTTGGGTACGTTATTGGCCGGGGACTTGTCAAGCCTCAGACCAATAAGATTGAGGCAATTCAAAAGTGGCCCCAAGTTCGGGCCTTCCTAGGCATTACGGGGTATTGCCGATGGTTTATATCCGACTTTGCCACCATTGCCGTCCCTCTGATCAACCTGACGAAGGGTAGAGGGTCAGTCATGGTCAAATGGAATCCTGAAGCCGAGGAGGCGTTTCAGAAGTTAAAATAGGCCCTTTGTGTACTACCGGTGCTGGTGACCCCGGACTTCACAAAGGGGTTTGTGGTACAGACACCTCTGAGGTGGGCCTAGGTGCTGTACTATTACAGAACAGAGATGGTGAGGAGCACCCGGTTGTATACCTGAGCCGAAAACTGAATAAGCATGAAAAAACTATGCTATTGCCGAGAAGGAGTGTCTCGCTATTAAATGGGCCTTGGAGTCCCTGAAGTATTACTTGTTGGGTAGGTCATTTAAGCTGGTCACCGACCATGCTCCCCTAAAGTGGATGTGTGACAACAGGGAGAAAAATGCCCGCGTGACAAGATGGTTCCTGGCTCTACAGCCCTTTAAGTTTACAGTAGAGCATAGGCTGGGCATGCTCCAAAACAATGCAGATGCCCTCTCCCGCATGCACTGTATGCTTGGGTCAATTGCTCAGCCGCAGGGGCTTGAGCAGAAGGGGTGGATACGTGACGGTATGCCAAGTGATATAGTGGATAATCGCTACATTTCACCTCGCATTCGTTCTGTTGTAAGGGATTGAACCGGAATCCGGCCCGGGTTTTTCCAGCCTCTGTGGCAGGCTAGCTTCCGGTCCGGATGTTCTGGTCCACTTGAGCCCACACTCAGGTGGACTTTAAATAACCAGGAAGAGAGCTCAACAGGGCTCTGGTTTTGAGACTCAGAAAGAAACCTGAGTGAGAGGAGCTCTGGGTGTTGGACTAAAAGGTTTGCTTTTCCGCATGTTTTTGTGGGTGAGGGGGACCAGCCCCACAATGTATAGAGAGGTGACTTGTAAGCGTTAGGATTTCATTTACTGTTTGTCTTCATTTTTGCAAACCTCCTGCAAATAAACCTGGCATCCGCCAGATTTTGGAGAAAGTGGCCGTTTGCTGACTGTCCTTCAGAAAAAAGGTGATCCCCACGAGCAACTTCTAATATTTTTATATACGTAAAATTATTCAGTGAGTTTCTGGACTCCTGACAGACTTTCATCCAGTGCTGCACTGACGTTTCTGGATTCTGAGTCATGGGGAGAGCAAAAGAATTGTCAAAGGATCTGCGGGAAAAGGTAGTTGAACTGTATAAAACAGGAAAGGGATATTTTTTTTTCGGAAGAACTGTCTGTTGTTGCATTGGTTGTTATGAGCAACCAGTCACTGTGGGGGGAGGGTTTGTGGTGGAGAAAGGCAGGCGAGCAATATAGCAGTATACATAGTGAGGGGGTAGTCTGTACAGCCAGACTCCCTCACTTGACTGTAATTTTTGACTTTTAAATGTAATAGCCAGCTTTTTTTCCCCCTTACATTTTGAAGCTGTAATTTGGGGGGGCAGTTTGTGCAAGGAGAGGGGCAGGATAGAGCAGTATACACAGTAAGGGGGCAGTCTTTACAGACAGGCTCCCTCACTTGCCGATGCTGACTGTAACTGTCAGCTTTTAAATGCAATTGTCGGCTTTTTTTTTTTAATGTCCTTAATAGCGCCAGGAAGGAGCTGTCATTTTGACCAGCCACTAAATTAAACGAAGGGGCGGGGTCACTGGGTGATGTCACTGGGTGACCCGGCCCCTTTGTTTAATTTGGTGGCAGGCTTGAGTGACCGCTCCTTCTCGGCACTATTAAGTATAGGAAAAAAGTACATTTGCAAAAGCTGAAAGTTACAATCCGCATCGGCAAGTGAGGGACCCTTTCTGAACGGACTGCCCCCTCACTGTAGATACTGCTCTCCTCTCCTTGCGCTCCCCCCAAAGAGGACCTGTCACATACCCGCTACCACATACACAGGCATACTAGAGCTGCATTATTAATCCTTAAAAAAAAAAAAATCTCGCTTCAACCCCCCCCATCTGAACTGACATTTCCCCGATTTGCGATTCTATATAAACAGTGAAGAGCCAGAGCTGATCAAAAAAAAAAAGACCTTCCTCAGAGCAGCAACTTGATAAAAAATAGTATTCTTTAGCAAGGAACCTACATTCCACATTAATAATTATGCTACCAAATTTAGTGTGTTGTGAATTGCTTCCCTTATTGCTCCTGTATTTTCTTCTTGGAGGCTGCCATTTTGCTGAAGCCCAGAGCCCCTGAACAGCAGTAATCATAAAGCGGAACTAAACCCATCGGTTTTTAATGCTTTCAAAATGGTTACAAGCCTGGTTTGCTAACTGTCACATTTGCTTGTGTCCTAAACTAAACATAGGCACTTATTTATAATGTTTTACATAGCTATACCTGCAAAAGGGGCCATTCTGCAGTTCGAGCAGGACTTAATTTACTGACTAAAGTTCCACTTAAATTAAGTAGGTTAAACCGCACTTTATAGCAAAACAGATTTTTCTAAAATCTTCCAACTGCCACAGAAAACCTGGATGGTACGGAATGGTCTGCAGTAGTTCTTTAACGCACTCTGATTTGCTCAGGAGGTATAGGATACACAGACCAGCATTCCCATCATCTTCTACCTTGGCCATTTAGAATCCAAAGCAATTCCTTATGTGCCACTGCATTCAACAAACATTCCATTGGAAACTGTCTTAAGACATTATTCTGTGGCCTATGCCATATGACTGAGACCACGAAAGACTCTTGGTGGGTGGCTGCGTGTAATTTACTGCAGACTGGTTGCTGGGTTGGACAGGCAGAGCTTAAGGGTCTTCTGAGTTTCTTCAGGTTTTTATGGTTCATTTAAATATATCCTGGAAGAGCTTTCTTAATTTTTTGTTAAAATTAAAGTGTAATGTAATCACCATGCAGTTTGAATTTTTCAATCCAATCATTTTGTCTTATAGAAGTACCTCTTGAGACCCAGCAACGTCATCACTGGGTCTCTCTGCTGGTCTTTTCTTTGCATTTGGAAGGAGGGGCCAGCAGGCTCCTGTAAATTTTACAGCACCCTGCCTCTGATCTCCATCTTTCAAGAGCATTAAAAAGCAGCTTCAAAGGGTTGTATGTGTAGATGCAAGTTTGTAGGGAATTGAGAGTAATCTGTTTTTATTAAATTATGACTCTGAAAGTTTTATTTTTTTTATAGGGATCAAAGCGTATTCTACGTTCTAACGAGATCTCTCTACCAAGTAGCGGGGTTTCAGAGACTGAACTACAGCTAACATTCTCACTGCAGGTGACTTTTTTTTTTTTTCTTTTTATAGCTTTCTTGACATTCATATCTTACAATAATAAAAGTAGTATTTTTTTTATATGTGAATACCAGAATTTTTTCAGAATGACAGTGACCATACCCACTACTATTGATTCTCATTGCTTTGTTGTTCATGTAATCGGTATATTGGGCTGTTATTCTACCAGATTGTTAAACTGATCGTGCACACATTGCAGTACTGCTTATGGTGTATGTAAACGCTAACAATTTGTCTTTTTGCCCAAAGTGGATTACCCTACAGAGAGTGGTAGACCAACAGCTGCCAAGGATTCAGAGGTGACACTGCCAACCACTGAATGCTATAGCCTGCAGCACTGATCAAGAGGAAATTTTCCAGCAGGGCAGTTGTACAGAAGCCGATTGATTAAAGTACAACCAAAGTACCCATACATGGACCAAAATTTGGCCGGTCTCCACTGAACTGGCTGAATTTCGACCTATTTATGGACAGCTTAAGTCTAATGCCGCGTACACACGGTCGGACTTTTCGTCTACAAAAGTCAGACAGCCTGTCCGACAGACTTCCGGCAGACTTTCGGCGGACTTGCGGCGGACTTGCGGCATACTTTCTAACGAACGGACTTGCCTACGCACGACCACACAAAAGTCCGTCGAATTCTTACGTGATGACGTACACCGGACTAAAATAAGGAAGTTCATAGCCAGTAGCCAATAGCTGCCCTAGCGTGGGTTTTTGTCCGTCGGACTAGCATACAGACGAGCGGATTTTTCGACCGGACTCGAGTCCGTCGGAAAGATTTGAAGCATGTTTCAAATCTAAAGTACGTCGGATTTGAGGCTAAAAAAGTACGTTGAAAGTCCGGAGAAGCCCACACACGATCGGATTACCAGCCAGCTTTAGTCCGTCAGCGTCCGTTGGACTTTTGTAGACGAAAAGTCCGACCGTGTGTACGCGGCATTAGATATGCTATTGAAAGCATTGTGTTAGATCTGAAAAGTGCAAACAATACCAGTTGATCATGTGAGAAATGTAAGCATGCTCTACAGTGCTCACTTCCTGAAGGGGTTAAAACATGGGGAAACGTGTATTGCAAATGTGCTGCTTATGTAATTTTTATACTTTAACCCTGTCCTACATTTTTTAATCTGTTGCACCAATTGCATGTTGGATTAAAGCTGCTTGCTTAGATGTTGGTTGTTCTGTAAGCATGACTACCTTTTATGAATCCTGCATGTTTTCCATGTATTCTTGTATGGAATGTCACTTGCACATTTTAAGTATATGTGATGTTACCTTTTGCATGAAGTCCTGTAATTGCACTGTTCTGATAATGTATACAAAACAATACATTTAATTTTTTGTTTTTTTGAAAACCCAATAAATTTATTAAACTAAATCTTGCACAGAGACTTGGACAAATTGCAACATATAGGATATTCCCATTTTTTTTTTCTTAATTTACCTATACCGCATACAGTAGATATAATGTGTACACACCCCTGTTAAAATGTCAGTTTTCTGTGATGTAAAAAAAAAGACAAAGATAAATAATTTCAGAACTTTTTCCACCTCTAATGTGACCTATAAACTGTACAACTCAGTTAAACCGCAAACTGACATATTTTAGGTGGAGGGAATTAAAAATAAAAAACTAAAATAATATGGTTGCAAAAGTGTGCACACCCTTACACTAATATTTTGTTGAAGCACCTTTTGATTTTATTACAGCACTCAGTCTTTTTGGGTATGAGTCTATCAGCCTGGCACATCTCAACTTGCCCACGCTTCTTTGCAAAAACACTCCAAATCTGTCAGATTGCGAGGGCATCTCCTGTGCCCAGCCCTCTTCAGATCACCCCACAGGTTTTCAATCGGATTCAGGTCTGGCCTCTGGCTGAGCCATTCTAAAATGTTAATCATCTGATGAAGCAAGTCCTTGTTAATTTGGATGTATGCTTTGAGTCGTCATGCTGAAAGAGTTCATCTTCATGTTCAGCTTTCTAGCAGAAGCCTGAAGGTTTTGTGCCAATATTGACTTATTTAGAACTGTTTATAATTCCTTCTACCTTGACTAAGGCCCCTTTTCCAGCTGAAGAAAAACAGCCCCAAAGCATGATGCTGCCACCACCATGCTTCACTGTGGGTATGATGTTCTTCTGGTGATTTGCAGTGTTGTTTTTTGCACCAAACATATGTAGCACTAACCCCGAAGGAGCTGCTGATTTATATCGGGCTGTTACCATCACTCCTTTACCTGTAGTTTCACCAATATCACAACTCAGAGTCCCTGTTGAGCTTTGTATCCGACAATATAGACACCAGTCACTTTAGTACTTTTCCAATACTTTAATAGGAAATAACTGGAAGAAGTAGCAGAAAAGAGGTAGAAGAGGAGTTTCAGGAAAGTTCAAATACCTTTTTAGATCACTGAGGGATTGAAATTCTTAGATACGATTAAACACTCAGTCCAAAGATCTTTTGCCCACCTGGATAGGTCTCTCTCACTAACCTAGCAGCTGGAATGGCGCACGAACAAAAGTCTCTGCCACAGACTTTAAATTAACAAATTTGTTGTACGATCCTCTGACACAGGATGTAGTGTTAGATAAACAACAACACAGTACCAGAACCTTTAAGCTGACCCAGCAGTACTTGTGTGGTAGATTAGATTAAGATGCGTCCTCCAATTGAGTCACCAGGCCCCTCTCGAGATACCAGCCTTCCGCACGGTCCTCTCCAAAGACGGGTTCTCCCCTGGGTCTTCTCAATTGTCCGGCTTCTTCCCGCAGGACAGACACCACAGGACCATCTCCGCAGCAGTAGGCCCCAGACAGGCTTCTGGGCCTACTTACATGGCTGCAGCATCGCAGCCCTCCGGCCTGGAGGGCCACGAGGTAGAACTCTCCATCGCATACCTTTTTAGGCCAGGAGGGCCAGCAGGCGAAAAGAGACCCAAAAAAATGGCGTCTGCCTCTTAAGTACCCTCTCCCAGAATGCACAGCAGCAGACCACCTCTGCCGAGTTGCATCCGAGAAAGAAGAGCACTCAATATAACTCAGCTTGTTGCTTTTCCAACACTGACCTATGGTGACGACACCTACAGGTGACAGTGTGGAACTGCACGCAACACAGCCAATGCTGGAACAGAGGCTAATTTAGCCATAGATTAAATTTGAACTATATACAGAACAAATGACCCACTAAATTTACATATAAGCGGTAGATTAGAAATCTACCAGCGCTACACATATCTTTTGGCATTCTGGCCAAAAAGTTTAACCTTGGTTTCATCGGACCATAACACCTTTTCCCACATGCTTTTGGGAGACTTCAGATGTATTTTTGCAAAATGTAGCCAAGCTTGGATGTTTTTCTTCATAAGAAAAAGCTTCCATCTTGCCACTCTACCCCATAGCCCAGACATGTAAAGAATACGGGAGATTGTTGTGATATGGACTACAGTCAGTACTTGCCAGATATTCTTGCAGCTTCTTTAGTGTTGCTGTAGGCCTCTTGGCAGCCTCCCTGACACGTTTTCTTCTCGTCTTTTCATCAGTTTTTTAAAGGGACGTCCAGTTCTTGGTAATGTCACTGTTGTGCCATATTTTCTCCACTTGATGACTGTCTTCACTGTGTTCCATGGTATATCTAATGCCTTGGAAATTCTTTTGTACCCTTCTCCTGACTGATACCTTTTAACGGTGAGATCCCTCTTATGCTTTGGAAGCTTTCTGCGGACCATGGCTTTTGCTGTAAGATGCGACTAAGAAAATGTCAGGAAAGACCTACTAGAACAGCTGAGATTTATTTGGGGTTAATCGGAGGCACTTTCAATGATGGCAGGTGTGTACTGACTCCTGTTTAACATGAGTTTGATTGTGATTGCTTAATTCTGAACACAGCTACACATCCACAGTTAAAAGGGGGGTGTGCACACTTATGCAACCACATTATTTTTTTATTTTTATTTTTTCTTCTCAGTTTGTTTTTCAACTGAGTTGTACAGTTTATAGGTCACATTAAAGGTGGAAAAAGTTCTGAAATTATTTCTTTGTCTAATTTTTTTACATCACATTTTTTATATCCACTGTACATATGAAGGGGTGTTTTTAATAAAACTAAATACATTTCTCTTTCTACTCTCACCCACAAGGTGGCATTTCTTTTGGACATCACCTCTACAAAGCAAGTGTCTGAGCTGATTGCCCTTATTTTTGCTTTTGTGTAGGAGGAAATTATGTTGAGGCCCAGGAATTTGCTTGCTTAAAGTAGTTTCTTTCGCAGTACCTGTGTCCCTGTAGTGGTTGGTGGGTACGTGTTTTTTTTTTTTTGTTTTGTTTTGTTCCCTTGCAATGCCATATTGGCCCAGAGGAGTTGCTGCCTTTGTGCTGTTGACGACAGCTCAGGTAGCATGTGGTGTCCCTTGTGGGTCCATGGTAATTACAGTATGCATGTTATTAAACCACCCTTTGAAAGCCTTCCTCAGCATTAAGGTTTGCCCCATATGTTCAGACATGAAACAAAATGGGGTATAATGAGGCTTGTTTAGTCATGTAGACAAATTCGGTACCATAACCCTATGGTTGCCTTCCAACCCCCATAACCAATGCAACAAATTGTCCCAAACAGGGGGGGACCAAAAAGAAAAGCGGGGCTCAAGGGAAGGCACACTCAGTATGTAGTAAATATAAATGCGTATTTATTGGTACAAAATAGATATACATGAAGATATGTGCACAAGCATGATCAAAAAAAGTGTAATAATACTGCCCTCATAAAATTGATCAAAAAACTGTTTTGATCAAGTACAAAACATACACAGACTAGGGAAACATAAAACATGTATGGGTAGACAATGACAAGACAAATGCGTCCGGACGTCTTGGCTATTGATGTCTGCACATTTGTCCCATATGTTCAGATCAAGGTTCGGGGAACGAATTCACCTATTTTAAAATCCACTAATGATTTTTTTTTTTTTCCATTATGTTTGTGAACTGATAGTCCCCAGCTTCGAAACGATAGTTTCTTTTCTATCCACTAGACAGATTCTTTCTATCCAATCTTTGGTTTTTCACTCAACACTTTCACAATCAGTGTGTGCAGGTTGGGGTTTTACGTCATAAAGGAGGGATTGCTGCAGCTCCCTCTACAGACAAGTTCTGTGTTTTTAAGGAGATATAGATACATACATATATAATAATGTGTGTATATATATATGTATATGTGTGTGTATATATATATATATATATATATATATATATATATATATATATATATATATATATATATATATATATATATATATATATATATATATATATATATTTTTTTTTTTTATCTGGGTCCAACTGATTTTTGGACCTCAAAGTACCCAACACATTTGTTAAGGACCAAATGTTTGAGTCCATGTGTTCAGTAGTGGCTTTTCTCCACCACCAGAGGGTGTTTCTGGCATCCATCGACATCAAGAATGCATATCTCTGTCCTGAGTTGTCCAACCTGTGAAGGGTTTTTATGCTGTGCAGTGGAAGATGTGCACTAATTTGTTGTGCTCCCCTACAGTCTTGTGTTCGCTCTTTGGGTCTTTATCAAGGTGCTTGCTCCAGTTTTGGCCTTACTGAGAAACATGAGATCTCAAATGTAGGTTAACTGAACGATCTCCTTCTCTAGGCAGATTGGTTTCCAAGGTAGAAAGAGAATCTGGGAATTACCATCTGTACCTTGGAGGTGTTTGACTGGATGTAGAACATCAAGAAGTTTTTGATTGACTCTCCCCATCTGGAGTACTTAGGCTTGGTTCTAAATCTAGAAACTCTGAGCCTATGTTTGCTGTCTAACCTCTCTAGTGGGCATTGATTCACACTTGTCCGCAGATTCTGGGGCTGATGGTTTACTCTCCGTTTAAAGTGGTTTCATATGCTCAACTCCACATATAAATTCTTAGCTTGAGATACTGACAAAATCAGACAAATCTCTTTCATCATTGGACAGTGATATCCAAATTAGTCTGCAGGTCAAGGCCTTCCTGGTGTGGTGGCTTTGTTCTCTGATGCTGACTGGGAGGTTGCTTCTGTTCCCTTGTTGGAAAATTGTGACAACAGATGCCAGCCTACTCAGCTTGGGACACATTTTACTCTAGGCGCAGGTCCTTTGGTCCAAAGAGGAATTCTGGTTTGCAGGTCACGTCTTGGAGTTGTGGGTGATTAAACATGCCTGTCACACTAGACAGATCTCCTACAGAGTAGAAGAGTTCAGTTGGACAATGCTGCCAATTTTGGGAAGGAACAAATTGCCAAGTGGAGTCACTGGACCTCTATTCACACAGGCAGACTACCTAAGTCGACAAAGTCTAAATCAAGGAGACCAGTCTCTTTATCTGGAGGGGTTTCGTTGGATTTGCCTGAGGTGGGCAATGATGTAAGTGGATCTTCTGCTGTCTCATCTGAATCGCAAAAGTGAACAGATTTGTGACCAGAACAAAATTCTTGGCAGATTCACCAGAGTTACGCATCGCCTTTAGTATATGGCTTTTCTTTCCCTAAAGCTTCTTCTTTGTCTTCTGCTTGAATATGAAGCTAAAAAATTACTATCCTGGCTCCACAACTGGCCTCATCCTTGTTGCACAGATGTTATTTTTCAGGTTTCAAACATATTCTGGTGTTTGCCTCTTCACCCAGGTTTACATTTTCAGGGTCTAGCATTCCATTCTGCTTTACAATCGCTGGATTTAGCAATTTTGGGTATTGAAAGCCAGGTATTAAAAAACAGGGGGCTGTCGGACTCTTTTGATTTCCATGATGTTTAGGGCTATCAAAAAGAACACAAGGGGGCATAAGTAAGTGCAGCATCAACGAATTTATATGATTAAAGATGGAAATGCAAATTCACAGAAATGCAATCTGAAAGCGCTTATCTGCAGCCATACCACATTGGATGGAAGCTGTCCACCAGAAACAGAGTTTTTGTCAGTGAGGAAACCAAGTCCAGTGTTTCAGGAAGTGAGGAGAGCCACTGTGGGACACAAGGCATGATGTGACCTCACACCTAGGTTGGGCTAGTTGCTACGGTAACACATTTTTTGAACTCCTATATGCCTGTGGTTGGCGGAGCCTGGACCACTAGAGGATAAAAAACGTGCTTCTCAGGCATGCAATGCGCAGCCTGTTTGACAAAAGCAGATTTCTCTGCCACTGTGTCTAAATTCTTTGAAAAATGTGCAGCCCTCCTAGAACCTTTTGACTTCAGGAGGCAAAAAGCACTATACTTTTCCCTTCCTCCCTGAGTCTGCTCCTGAATTAGAGATGGAATCCTCCTAGAACCTTTTGACTTTGACTTCCAGAGGCCACAAACGCCATATTTTTCCCTTCGACTCTATTCCTGAACTTGAGATAGAACTTTTGAACCTCCTTTTGAAGATGAAATGAAGAAAATCAATGTGGACACTTACACTGTAGTGGAAGCTGCAGAGGATTTTTCAACCTCCTGCATTCTGTGAGCCTCAAAATATGGCTTTTTGACATACTTTTCATTGTTGAAAGGGTGCAAAGGCTAGTTTGCACTTTGTCAGTCAGCACTGGATTCTTTACAGTCAAAACAAGCCCCTATGGATACTAAAAGGCAGGCTGAGTAAAAAAAAAAAAAAAAAACTCTTCCTATTCCTGAAAGGCAATTCACTCCTTAAGCATTTTGCTAAAATGTAACCTATGGAAAAGGAATTTAAGAAAAAAAAATAATGTTCTGATAGTAGAATCTGCCATTTCAGTCCTCACAAAACACCTTTTGTTTCCCTCTTTCAAGTATTCTGTTGATGGGCATTTATAAGCTCCTTTGCACTTACAGATCCAGGCTTACAGCATTCAATTGCTACCATGTGTATTCGGCAGATTATTACTAATCGGGGAAGCGAATAGAAAATCTGAATCTGTATTTGAGTACCTTGTTCTTAGAACAATTGCAGCCTTACTTACACTTTTTTTTTGGTGTGGATGCTCCAGACATTGTGATTTGGCAAATCTTTAGACTGTTGCTCATTTCTGTTCACGTGATATAGGCTTTAATGGCTAACAGCTAGGTATGCTGAGTCTGCTTGTAATGGTCTTCTCTTACACCATTGCCTTTGATGGTGAATGTCTGTCTTTTGCGGGGGAATCCCCTGATATATTCATCAAGCAAGTCATTTGGGGGGTGGGAGAGCTACTCCTACCCCATTTAAAAGAAAAAGTACATCTACAGATACTACTTTTGCTCAGTGAAAGGCATAAACATCCAAACCAAGGCTTAACACTTGCTTTTTAGTTGCAAAACCTAGAACCCTAAGCCCACCAAGCCTACCCAAAAGCCCCCCTCACAATGAAGGGGAACCCCGACTCCTCACTCTATTGCAATTTGTGACAATCTGGGTCCAATGTGTCATTTCAAAAAGGGGCAAAATAGAATTTCTATCCCTACCCCCGTCTCTACCCTCCAATCTGCTAGCATAATTTCAAAACTAGACAAATCTACGCCAACTTCAGTCACAAGGTGGTTATACCAGAGAAAAGGTTCAAACGCTTTTTTTTCAAAAGTTGTTCAGTCCCCAAACCAAATGGGGACATCCGCCCCATTCTGAACCTAAAGTCTCCAAACAGATTTCTGTGTGTCAAAATTCTGGATGAAATCTGCAAGATCTGTAATTTGTTTCTCTGAAAAGTGAATTTCTTGCACCAATAAACCTAATAAGATGGCTATCTACATATGCCCATCTTCCCTCCACATAAATGCTTTCTGCGTTTTCGCTTTGGAAGACCAACACTTTTCTTGCACTGCTATTTTAGCTCTCCTCTGCACCCTGAACATTCACAAAATTGCTTTCCCTGCTGCTTGCGCTTCTGCCAATGCATTCACTAGCATACTTGGATGACCTAAATTACTCCTCCACCACAACATTGTCTACCAACATCCAAAGGACTGTTCAGTTCTTTTAAATCTTTGTCTGTTTGATCAACTGTTTGTTGATGATCAGTGAATGAGGCACCACTCTGTTTGCTTTTTCATGAGAGTTCTGGGTTTTAATAGTGGCCTCCTTTTTTGTGGCATTATATTTATTTTAATTTTTTTTTTTTTAGACTTCTGAACTCTTCAAATCAGCATATTGCTGCTATGGAACCAACATATCTATTCTCTGGAATGTCCTATGCATCTATCTGAGAAGATACAGCTTTTCTTGGCATAGTGAAACTTCAGACTTGCCCTGGAGTTGGGGAAAGTCAATCGTTCCCATGCCCTGAAAAGTGATGCTGGTGGTAGGAGTGGTTTTCTTGGGCTGGCCTACATTTTTCTTTGATTGCTATTGTGTCTTGGGCTGGCCTATGCTTTTTGTTTGCCATTGTGCATTCTTCCAATATAATCCAAAGGTTAACTTGCAAGGGTCCTTTTTTTTTTTTTTTTTTTTGCGCACCGCCACAACGCAGGGGTTAGAACACTTGGTAGTAATTTGAGATTCATCCGCTTCTTCTTTTTTTTTTTTTTTTTTTTTTTCTGGACACCATTTCCAACTAGAGTGAAAGTTTTATAGAAAAACACAAATTTTGGGCTGCCACCTGACAGAAATAGGGGTTTTTCAGGTTCTAATTCCCTTCCCTTTGCATTCAAATAATCCTTACCTTTTTTTAGTTTTGTGGCCCAATGATCTAGAAAAAACAAGGAAAGTCTGTCATAAGTACAAAGATCCATTTTTATTTGTATTTTTTTTGTATATTATATGCAGAATATGTTTTAGGCTGTACAAGAAGCTATTTTCTGACTTAATGTTCTTCAGGATTTACTTACCCAAGTGTCCTGCTTTGTGGCATATTCTCCTTAAATTTATTTGTGTATGTGTGTGTTTGTTTTTTCTTTTTTTTGTTTTTTATTTATTTTTTTTTTTTTCTTATCCACCCATAGTATCCACACTTCCTAAAGAGAAATGCAAATCGCCTGCAGATCATGTTGCAGAGACGCAAGAGGTACAAGAACCGAACAATACTGGGTTATAAGAGCTTGGCTGTTGGAGTTATAAATATGGCAGAGGTGAGACAAGGACACGATACATAAAAGGCTTGCACATTAAAAAAAAAAAAATGAGGTTGGTTAAAAAAAATAAATAAATAAAAAAAATATACAGGCATATGTACATTTTTTACTAAGATTTTAATCTCTCTCATCCATTAAGGGCCATGGTATTCTTGAACATCTAGGTTATACTGCTCCTACAGGATGACCTGAATACTGACATTAAAAAAAGCTTTAGGCTGGTAGGCCAGTTCTGGGTTTAACGCCTCCCAAGATTAACGTACAGTGCATCTGGAAAGTATTCACAGTGCTTCACTTTTAGGCCCCTTTCACACTTATACAACTTGTCCCACGATTTTGTACTGCAAAATCGTATGACAAGTCATTCTCCATGATTTTCAATGACTACCATTCATATTGGCACGACTTTAAGTCGTGCCGACTTGAAAGTAGTCCCTGCACTACTTTGGTCCAACTTCTATGCGAGTTGTACTCCATAGACCTCAATGTTAAACCCTGAAGTAGCATGCAAGTCGTGCTTGAATAATATAGACACGACTTCAGTATGACTTTGTAAGCACAAGCCTGGCTCGCTGATCGGGAAAGGAAAACCTTTTTTTTCCTTTCCCGATGAGCGACAGGCAGTGCTGACAGCTGTCTGGTATGAATCCAGAGGGGGAACTCCACGCCAAGTTTTAAATGAAAAAACCGGCGTGGGTTCCCCCCAGGAGCATACCAGGCCCTTAGGTCTGGTATGGATCTAAGGGGAACCCCCTACGCCGAAAAATCGGCGCGGGGCCCCCCCCAAAATCCATACCAGACCCTTATCTGAGCACGCAGCCCGGCCGGTCAGGAATGGGGGTGGGGACGAGCGAGCGCCCCCCCCTCCTGGACCGTACCAGGCCGCATGCCCTCAACATGGGGGGGTGGGTGCTTTAGGGCATTGGGGCACCCTGCCGGGCCCCCCCACCCCAAAGCACCTTGTCCCCATGTTGATGAGGACAAGGGCCTCTTCCCGACAACCCTGGCCGTTGGTTGTCGGGGTCTGCGGGCGGGGTCCTTATCGGAATCAGGGAGCCCTCTTTAATAGGGGAGCCCCCAGATCCCGGCCCCCCACCCTATGTGAATGAGTATGGGGTACATGGTACCCCTACCCATTCACCTAGGGAAAAAAGCGTCAATAAAAACCACAGTACACAGGTATTTAAAATTATTTATTAGGCAGCTCCGGGATCTTCTTTCGACTTGGGGGGTCCTCTTCCGACTTCGGGGGTCTCTCCGGCGTCTCCTCCCGGTGTCCTGATCTTCTGCCAGCTCCTCCGCTTTCTTCTGCAGCTCAATTGCTAGCGGTGGTCCGGACTTCTGCCTTCTTCTTTACTTCCAGAGATGTTGACACGACGCTCTCTCCAGCTGGAATGGTCTCTGAACGCTCCGCAACGGACTTATATAGGCGGTGACCCCACCCTCTTATGCCGTCACAGTCCCTGGGCATGCTGGGACTGTGACGTTTTAGGAGGCGTGGTCATTGGGTGATGACCACGCCCCCTTATGACGGCACAGTCCCAGCATGCCCCGGGACAGTGACCTCATAAGGGGGCGGGGTCACCGCCTATATAAGTCCGTTGCGGAGCGTTCAGAGACCATTCCAGCTGGAGAGAGCGTCGTGTCAACATCTCTGGAAGAAAAGAAGAAGGCAGAAGTCCGGACCACCGCTAGCAATTGAGCTGCAGAAGAAAGCGGAGGAGCCGGCAGAAGATCAGGACACCGGGAGGAGACGCCGGAGAGACCCCCGAAGTCGGAAGAGGACCCCCCAAGTCGGAAGAAGATCCCGGAGCTGCCTAATAAATTATTTTAAATACCTGTGTACTGTGGTTTTTATTGACGCTTTTTTCCCTAGGTGAATGGGTAGGGGTACCATGTACCCCATACTCATTGACATAGGGTGGGGGGCCGGGATCTGGGGGCTCCCTTTATTAAAGGGGGCTCCCGGATTCCGATAAGCCCCCCGCCCGCAGACCCCGACAACCAACGGCCAGGGTTGTCGGGAAGAGGCCCTTGTCCTCATCAACATGGGGACAAGGTGCTTTGAGGTGGGGGGGGGGCGGCAGGGTGCCCCCCATGCCCTAAAGCACCCACCCCCCATGTTGAGGGCATGCGGCCTGGTACGGTCCAGGAGGGGGGGGCGCTCGCTCGTCCTCACCCCCATTCCTGACCGGCCGGGCTGCGTGCTCGGATAAGGGTCTGGTATGGATTTTGGGGGGAACCCCACGCCGATTTTTCGGCGTAGGGGGTTCCCCTTACAATCCATACCAGACCTAAGGGCCTGGTATGCCCCTGGGGGGGAACCCACGCCAGTTTTTTTATTTAAAACTTGGCGTGGAGTTCCCCCTTATGATTCATACCAACTACTGTATGTTTTCATTTGTTAATGCCAAAAACGTGGCAAAGTCGTACAAAGTAGTACTCCTCCCAAATCGCGGCAAAATCGGGGCCGCGAAATCGCGGTAAAATCGCGCGACTTTGAAGTCGTATAAGTGTGAAAGGGGCCTTACCAACATTTTGTTATGTTTACAGCCTTCTTCCAAAATGGATTAAATTCCACAAACAATACCCCTTAATGACAACATAAAATGTTTGAATTCTTTGAAAAATGTATATAAAAAAAAAAACACATGTACATAGGTATTCACAGCCTTTGCTCAATACTTTTGTTGAAGCACCTTTGGCACCAATTACAGCCTCAAGTCTTTTTAAGCATGATGCTACAAGCTTGGCACACCTATTTCTGGGAAGTTTCTCCCATTCTTCTTTGCAGGACCTCTCAAGCTCCATCAGGTTGGATGAGGAGCGTCGGTGCACAGCCATTTTCAGATCTCTCTATAGATGTTCAAGTCTGGACTCTGGCTGGGCCACTCAAGGACATTCACAGAGTTGTCCCGTAGCCACTCCTTTGCTATCTTGGCTGTGTGCTTAGGGTCGTTGTCCTGTTGGAAGATGAACTTTGCCTCAGTTTGAGGTCCAGAGCACTCTGGAGCAGGATTTCATCAACTATGTATTGTACATTGCTGCATTCATCTTGCTCTCTATCCTAACTAGCCTCCCAGTTCCTGCCCCTGAAAAACATCCCCACAGCATGATGCTTCACTGTAGGATGGTATTGGCCAGGTGATGAGCGGTGCCTGGTTTCCTCCAGACATGACCAGAGAATTTTGTTTGACATGGTCTGTGTCCTTCATGTGCCTTTGGGCAAAATCTAGGTGTGCGGTCATGTGCCTTTTACTGAGTGGCTTCAGTCTGGCCATTCTACCATACAGGCCTGATTGGTGGAGTGCTGCAGAGATGGTTGTTCTCTCTCCACTGAGAAACGCTGGAGCTCTGTCAAAGTGACCATCGGGTTCTTGGTCACCTCCCTGACTAAGGCTCTTCTCCCCTGATCACTCAGTTTGGCCCGGCGGCCCGCTCTAGCAAGAGTCCTGGTGGTTCCAAACTTTTCATTTATGGACGATGGAGGTCACTGTGCTCATTGGGACCTTCAATGCTGCAGAAATATTTCTGTACCCTTCCCCAGATCTGTGCCTTGATGCAATCCTGTCTCTGAGGTCTACAGACAATTCCTTGGCCTTCATGGCTTGGTTTGTGCTCTGACATGCACTGTTAACTGTGGGACCTTTTATAGACTGTTTGTGTATATGTGTGCGCCTTTATAAATCCTGTCCAATCAACTGAATTTACCACAGGTGGACTCCAAGTTGTAGAAACCTCTCAAGGATGATTAGTGGAAATAGGATGCACCTGAGCTCCATTTTTTTATTGTCATGACAAAGGCTGTGAATACTTGTATACATGTGATTATTTATTAATAAATTTGCAAAGATTTCAAACAAACTTCTTTTCACGTTTTCATTATGGGGTATTTGTAGAATTTTGAGGAAAATAATGAATTTAACATTTTGGAATAATGTGGAAAAAGTGAAGCACTGTGACTAATTTCCGAAAGAACTATGCTTTAGTTTTTTGCTAGTGTCCTAGGAGAAATGATGTTTTTAGCTTGCTGTATCAAGACTTGCTTTGAAATGTTCTTCTAGCAACCTTTTTCCTTCAGCCAAGATTTTACAATGGACAGCTGCTGGTGGAATCCCTTCCTTTCCCTGCAGCTGTCCTGCACTTGTAATTCCCAACATCTTCTGTTGGATCTAACTTTGTGGACTGGACCTTTTGCAGTGTGAGCCTGGATCATTGATCGTATGAATCAAATGACCATGGCTCAAAACTTTCTTATGTGAAATCTCTCCCTTTTTATAAAGACCCAGATGTTCAAAGATCCCTTGTTCTTCAGTGAGCAATAGAGAAAATGGGATTTTGCACTCACTGTAAAATTAAAGAGTTTGCATGACGAAGGTGTGTCTATACTTGTAGCGTTTGATCTTGGTACTGCAGTGAAACTGAAGGATGCCAGGCATGAGATGGGTCATAACCCAAGGCTGACCTACAGGTAGTGTGTTGTGTGTTTTTTTTTTTTTTTTTTTTTTTTTTTATTTGCCAACGTCTGATCCTCCTTGTAGGTATAAGCATTACCCAGATGTTTAACCACTTCAGCCCGCAAGAATTTGCCACAGCGATACGGTACTGCGTCGATTTAACTGAGAATTGCGTGGTCGTGCGATGTTGTACCTAAACACAATTGACCCCCCACAAATAGAGCTTTCTTTTGGTGATATTTGATCACCTCCTGCGGTTTTGTATTTTTTCTAAAAACAAAAAGAGCGACCATTTTGATATCCCCCAAAAATATGTAAAAAAAACTAATTTATTCATCAGTTTAGGCCGATATATATATTTTATATATTTTTGGTAAAAAAGATCGCAATAGGCGTATATTGATTGGTTTGCGCAAAAGTTATTGAGTCTACAAACTATGGGATGGATTTAGGGACTTTCATTTTTGTTTTTAATTGTTTTTACTGGTTTACCAGTGACGTTACATTGATCAGTGCTATAAAAATGCACTTATCAATGTAAAAATTACACTGGCAGGGGGGCGATCAAGAGGTTAAGTGTGTTCCCTCATTATGTTCTAACTGTAGGGTGCGTTGGGCTTACTGAAACATGACAGAGATCACTGCTCCTGATTACTGGGAGCAGTAGATCCCTGTCATGTCACTAGGCAGAACGGGAAATGCCTTGTTTACATGGGCAGTACCCCGTTCTGCGTCTCTTCGTCGTGGGTCACCGGCAGACATTGAGTCCGCGGGACCCACAGGCACGCTCCTGCGGCGGGTGCGCACCTGCTATCCTTTTACGAACTGATGTACAGGTACATCAGTTTGCGCATGAGAGCCATTCTGCTGACGAAAATCGCCGTGAGCCGGTTAGCAAGTGGTTAAGAATCTTGTGCCACTTAATGGAATCTGACAAAAGGATATTTATTCACGCATCTCTCTGAAAATAGGGTTTTTGTACTAAACATAAAGGGCATCTATTATTGGAAATCGATTATACAAAAAAATCTCTAATAACCTGCTAAAAGAATAAATATAGCCATAAACGCCAGGCATTTGCTTATGTAGCACTTTAAAAGATCATTCATTTAATTGAAAATTATGTTTGCTCAATAAGCACACTTTTTTTCAAAAATTATTTTTATTCTTTGATTTATGCAGTACACATAGCATATACACACACATTTAATTGAAAACACGACTTGTCCCATAACAGAGGCATGAGCTAACAGTGCTGTGTGCTGTTGGGTACATTGAAGGAGTACAGCAGAATGTTTCAAGTATAACCATTTTATTGCGTAGAAGACTGTTCTCTGCACTGTGTAGTGGAACCCATTATATGTAGACTAGCTTAGATTTCACAGTACTCAAAAGCGAGGAGGGGGGAGGGGTAGTAATGAGGTGTAGGATACTAAAGAGGGGAAAGGATGGGGGGCAGAGTAGAGAATGCAGTGGGGGGAGAATTGTGGGGGTAGGTGAAGTTGTATTGGACCAGAGAAGGGGGAGGGGAAGGTTTAGAGTTGAGTGAGACCTGAGCTGTAGAGGGAGGATGCCTTTTTTTCATAGGGTGGTATGTGTTGGTGTCATCAAAGTTGTTTTTTTTTTTTTTTTTTTTTTTTTTTTTTTTTTTTATAGTGCTTGATATGGTGGACTGAAGCTAAAAAGATGGGAGGTTGGAGAAGTGGTTCAAAGGTGCCAAAGATACGGGTACTGCTTTAGAGGAGAACAAATGGCACTATCAGATCTTTTTATTTAAGGGGTCTTTTTATTTAGTAAGTGCGACGCATTGGGGCACATGGAGAGGCACTTTTGGCATGTTTGTTCACAATTGCATGATTGCACAACAATCGCATGAATGCACATTTGGGACAAGAGTAATATTCTGCAGATCCCCTGGAGAAATACTTTGTAGTTTGCACAAATTGTTTCTGCACAGGGACGGAGAACACATAATGTTTGAATGCGGGGCATGGCCTGACCTGGCATGGAGAAAGACCTCTAATCCCCGAGCTCTGCCCGCCACAGGAGATAGCTGCTGAATTGCGGAGGTATTTCCACTCTACTATCCCCATTAACTATGGGAACGGCTTCCCGAACCTCTTCTGCCTCCCGCTCGCGGTCCCCCAGAGATTCAGATAGCTCACAAGTTCAGCACATCCCGGAGATGTTTAGAGCCGGCAGACACAACATGGCGCCTTCCCGCCGCGGGCCCCCTCACTCTCCTCAGATGCGGACCCCGCCGACTGACTTGAGCGGTCAGCCACAACATCCCCCGCATTCTCATGGCGGGGAAGAAGGAATTGAGCTCAGACCTCACCCTCCCCTTAATTTGCAAGACCTCCGCTCAGTCGCCGACGAAATTAAGGAGGCTCTCGCAGCGGCCGTCTCTGAGCTAAGGCTGGATCTACGTGAGCTCAAAGACAGAGTACAAGTGGTTGAAAGCGCTACGGAGAGACAGGAGGAGACGCTGCACACTGTCACTACTGGCCTGGACTCACATACCCTACAATTGAGAGACATGCAGCGACATCTGGAAGACCTCGATAACCGAGGTAGAAGGCATAACTTAAGAATCAGAGGTCTTCCAGAGTCAATAGAAGGAGAGCACATCTCACGATCTGTAGTGGGCATTTTTAATAACCTCCTACGGCGCCCCCCTCAAACCCCCATCGCTATGGAGAGAATCCACAGGGCTCTGCGACCTAAAGGAAGGGAGAACGATCCGCCTCGTGATGTTATTTGCTGCATCGTCGATTTCAAATTAAAGGAGGACATCCTCAAACAAGCCAGGGGCATGCAGCAAATTCTTCACGAGGGCTGCCCGGTCCAAATATACCAGGATCTCTCGGGCATCACCTTACAACATAGGCGCGATCTCAGGCCCTTGCTGGATGCCCTCAGAGCAAATAATATTTTGTACAAATGGAAGTTTCCATTCTGTCTCATGGCCTCCCTTAATGGACGTTCAGCTGCCCTCAGGGTTCCTGAGGACCTACCGCATTTTTGCTCCGCACTCGGCATACCCCTGATCTCCGTACCCCTGTGGTATGCAGCTTTCCGCCCCAGGCCCTCCCGTCGGGACGGGCCTCAAGACGAACCCATGGAAACACACGGTTCCAGGTACCGCAGGCACCGCTCTCCTTCTACCCCAAGGAGCCACGTCATCCATCGTACTGAGACGCAGGAAGCCAATCCCACTATATCCTCGAGATCCAGAAGAACCCAGAGGGATCGTTAACTCAGGGTTGTTAATACCCTGTCACTCCTGTCAGATCACCCAGTTCGACCGTATGACAGCCGTCTGACCTTCTGAATCAGTTTAGTTTGGCAAACTTTATTTTCTTTGTTTCCATCTTGGTTTTACTTCGGCAGGACCTTAGCTTAATATCTGATCCTCCTCTCTGCAAACTGTACCTCACCGCTTGCTACCTTCCCAACACCCGTTGGACTGCACCCTGCACTCCTGACAACCATTGCCATCTGCCATCCCAACAACACCATTATGCTATTTCGATCGGCTTCAGGTGTGCCGGACTGCACTCCACCGCTCTACCCAGCGTGGAACTACATTCCCCACACTGCTTAGCGGGTGTACGCTCCGCCCGGAACTACCACGCCGTCACGCCTCTCTGCACGGACTTCCTGTCTTCCCCATGATGCGCTTTGACGGACTCCTCATAGACGGCTTCCGGCAACGACGGCTAAACTTCCACATCTCACCCCTTCTACACCTGCCTCAATCCAGCATTCCTGCCATCAACCGGCTCCCGTCAACATTCCTCTACAGTGCGTGATCTAGAATGCCACCCTCAGCGCCTCCCGGCGGACCACGCTTGCTGTTACCGACGTGCCACTCGCTTCTCCCACCCTTTACTGCTGGACTGTCATGGTAGTATCATTTTACAGATATGAGCCTGTGTTATTTGGTCCTACACCAAAACTGCCACTGTTGTTATGTTATGTTATTTTTACCTTGCACATATCGTTGAGTGCTTCTAGCCTGTATAGCTCTGCTCTCCAAGTTTCACAGGGCAAGACTTGACCCTCACAGGGCTGCTTCAAGTATCGCAAGTTAGCAAACATCCTTTTTTTTTTTTTTTTTTTTTTTTTTTAGTCACTAGTAGACTATTATTATTTTACGCTGCAATTTGTGTGTGAGCTGTGGCTCTTCTCCCCTAACCACACCACCGGACCCTTTGGGAGCCATGGCTATGGCGCACCTGGTGATGACATGGTTCTTGGGCTGTCATTCCTCACAGATCATGACGGGGAGCGAACACACAGCGCACTATACAATGCCAAGCACCCTGGGGGTCCACATATTTCTACAGCCCAGGGGGCACAACACATACCTCTACACACTAACGGAAAACACTCCCTACCAGTCACAGAAGACTGTTATGATAGCTGGCTACCTCTACCGTTGTCTCTCCTTGTCCTGTGGCGGCAGACCACACTTTCCCACCTGTACCTTCTTCTCGGAATACCCTCCTCTCTCCATCGCCTAGATTTGGGTCAACCCCCATACGGATCTGCACTGTGGTTCAGAAATCCCTACCGGGAACTGTGCCACAGGAGCACTCCGTACCACACCGACCTCTGATATTAGAGGTTTGTGGACATATCGTTCCACACCTCTTCGGTAACTCCTTAGTCTCTTACTCGCTTCACACGAGCCTAACCCTTGTAAAGCGGACTGCTCCGCTTGCCCCCTACCCTCTACCCCTCTCCCCATTCCCTCATAATGGCGGCTACCACAAACACCCACCCACATGGAAAGATGCCTCTTTCTCAACTGACTGATCTCAAATTGCTCTCGGTTAACATTAGGGGTCTAAACACCCCTGAAAAACGTTCCCAACTCCTCCATTCGCTCAAACAATCAAACTCGCACATAGCGCTGATACAAGAAACACATTTTCGGACAGATTCGATCCCTAAATTACACAACAGCCTCTTCCCCACTGTCTTTCATGCCTCCAACTCTGCGGCAAAATCGAAAGGAGTATCCATCCTCATTTCTAAACACTGCCCCCTTCAAGTAACTGACGTTCATCGAGATCCGCTTGGCAGATTCCTTTTTATAAAAGGAACTCTACACCAGAGAACATTTACAATCGCCAATATCTATGCTCCCAACTCCGGCAAAGTTGCCTTTTTTCTCAATACACTGCACCTACTCTCCAGCTTCTACTCCGGCACCCTTATAGTCGGCGGTGATTTTAATGTCCCACTCGTCCCATCTATGGACACCTCCACTGGGGCTTCCTCCCTCACATACCGAGCCTTACGATCTATCAAACACCAACTAAGCAACCTCTTACTCCATGACACTTGGCGTACCCTACACCCTAAAGAAAAGGACTTCACGTTCTTTTCCTCCCCACACAACAAATATTCTAGACT
This sequence comes from Lithobates septentrionalis, assembly GCA_037952835.1. Lineage (NCBI taxonomy): Eukaryota > Metazoa > Chordata > Amphibia > Anura > Ranidae > Lithobates > Lithobates septentrionalis. The sequence goes on from JBBDGP010001284.1 coordinate 3,201,285, forward strand.
GGATCACTTCTTTCTTTCCCAACAAGACCTGACATACCTCACTAGCGCGACCATTGAACCGTCCTTACTCTCAGACCATAACCCCATCTCCATGACTCTACAATACACCACTCCACACAAACGGACTCGTATATGGCGCCTCGACAACTCATTGCTGTCTGACGAGGCCAACGCCCTCAGACTGTCTACGTGCCTCACGGATTTTTTCTCAAACAATTCGTCTCCTGATGTTACTCCCGCTATTGTATGGGCCTCACATAAATGTGTCATCCGCGGAGAATTGATGGCTTTAGCGGCGCAACGCAACAAACTTAGGTCCGCCCGTATTAACGAACTCGCTGCACGTGTACGCAAACTCGAACAATCACACAAAGCTTCCCTTGCTGCGGCCACCCTAACTGAACTTACTCAGACGAGAGAGGAACTTTTAGATATGCTAAACATTAAACTGAAACGGAAATTCGCATTAACACACAAGCTTTACTACGAATTCGGCAACAAGGCTGGTAAATTCCTGGCTAGGGCTCTCCAAGCCAGGAAGGCCTCTAACTCCATCCACAAGATTAACAGTCCTACGGGGGAGGCCTTGGTTACCAATAAAGACATATCAGCGCAATTTAGCCAATACTTCTCCAAATTATACAACCTTCCCCCATCCACCCACGCTACCGACACTTCCATAGACCGTCCAACTGCCATCAAAGAATTTTTAGCACAATATGGCCCCACCCCTCTTCCCCCTGAAGATGTGGAATCCTTAGACTTACCTTTATCGGAGACTGAATTACACACGGCTCTAAAACAAATGAAGTCAGGTAAAAGCCCTGGACCGGATGGTCTCTCGGTAAGCTATTACACATCCTTTGCTACCACCCTCCTCCCACATTTAACCAAAGCTTTCAACACCCTAGCCTCCGACTCCGTGGCTAATAACGACCTGCTTGACGCACACATTACGCTACTGCCCAAACAGGGTAAAGACCCTACACTTGTGACCAACTATCGCCCCATCTCCCTACTAAACGTAGATTTAAAAATTTATGCCAAAGCATTGGCCAATCGCATTTTACCCTTCATCCCTACCCTAATCTCCTTGGACCAAGTGGGCTTTGTCCCTGGCCGCGAAGCTAGGGACAATACCACCAAAGCACTGAACATCCACCACTGGCTCACTAAAACGTCTGCGCCTGGTTTCTTCCTGTCGTTGGATGCAGAGAAGGCGTTTGATAGGGTCGCCTGGGACTACATGGCAGCATCTTTGAGAGCTATAGGCCTTCCACCACGTATGATACAGATGGTTCTGGCCCTCTATTCTTCTCCGAGGGCGAGGATCAGGGTTAATGGGGAACTGTCGGACGCCTTCTCTGTATCCAATGGCACCCGCCAAGGCTGCCCCTTGTCGCCTCTAATATTCATATTGACCATGGAACCTATGCTCCGAAAACTGAGGGACAACCCGGCTATTAGGGGTGTGGACGTTCAACACACTCAGTATAAACTGGCAGCCTATGCTGACGATGTTCTACTTTTCTTGACAGACCCCATTACGACTTTACCAAACTTATTGACAGACTTCGCTCTCTTCAAATACCTCTCCAATCTTCAAATCAACTTTGAGAAATCAAAGGCCCTCAACATCACACTGCCAACGGCCACCGTGAACCTATGCAAAAATAACTTCCCATTCAGTTGGGAAAAATCTGACATTTCCTATCTCGGAATAAAACTTACCACAAACTTATCCGATCTCTACTCCAAAAATTTTCTACCTTTGCTCCTCTCCATCCAAGCGGATCTCAGGAAGTGGCACCTGGGCTCCTTTTCTTGGATGGGCAGGATCGCTATACTAAAAATGAATATCCTTCCCAGATTCCTATACCTTCTCCAAGCTATACCGATCAAACTCCCGATTTTCCTTTTTCCTCTCATACAAGCGTATTTGCAGGACCTTCATTTGGGCAACTAAAGCCCCACGACTTAGTTGGGATAGGTTGGCTCTCCCCAAACGACTTGGAGGCTTAGGCCTTCCGGATCTTCAAAAGTACCATTGGGCCTGCCATCTAGCCAGAGTGGTGGATTGGCACATACACTATCTTTCCAAAGACTGGATTGCTCTGGAAGATTCTTTCGCAAGTCTCCCAATTGCCAACTCACCTTGGATCAACCATAGACAGATCCCCCAGGATCTCACTTCCCACCCCTGCGTCGGCGCCACACTTTCCATTTTTAAATTGGCATGCAAACTGCTCAATCTTACCCCTTCACCTGGCCCTATGACGCCACTCGACAACAACCCTGACTTCCCCCCAGGCCTTACACTTAAACATAGGACTCCTGCCACACATACCTCACAGGCGAGGGCACATCAATTTTTTCTGAATGGTTCGCTCCTTACCCAACCGCTACTCTCCGCAGCTCTACCCAACTACGCTATACCCTTCTATAAATATCTACAACTCAGACACTTTCTTCAGGCCACCCCACATACGTCCCAGTGGCATAGAGACCACTCACCACTTGAACTTCTCTGCCTGAGCACCGAGCCCCAAAGTCATCTAATTTCCACGCTTTACTCCCTCCTTTTCACACATCACAAAGTTAAACAGGACAAACTGATACGCCAATGGGAACAGGATCTGTCCCTGGATATCCCAGCCAATGAATGGGACCAAATCTTCACCCTTATGCACAAAGGCTCCATCAACGTATCCACGCAAGAAAACAGGTTCAAACTGTTTTCCAAATGGTATAGGACACCTGAGAAAGTCCATCACTTTCACCCCACCATTCCCCCTACCTGTTGGAGATGTGGTACTTCCCGGGGCACTCTACTACACATTTGGTGGGACTGTAACCAGATTCAACCATTCTGGAATGAAATCAATCAGTTGATCTCCCAAATCACTACATTCCCACTTACACTCTCACCAGCACAATATCTGCTCCACCACACTCCCGCCTCCCTGAGCTCTTATAAAAAATCCCTCACCTTACATCTCATCAATGCAGCCAACCTTTGCATCCCCGCCTTTTGGAGGAACACTGCCCCCCCCACGGTCCGAGATTGGGTCCGCAGGGTGGACAGAATAGCCGACATGGAAAACCTTATATGCCAATCCAATGACCACCCTACCAAATTCTACACCACTTGGGCGAGTTGGCTACACTACAAACAAACCCAAACGTGGACATCACTGTCCCAAACTCTCCCCAGACCCCCTTGAAGGCTATCCTCTGCTTCCCGTGTGGTCTACCCACTATGACAATACCGCCTTTCGCGCCACCCTCCCCCCATCCCAGTTCCTCCCTACTATGTCTTCCCCGCACTGTCTCTCACTAATACTCGCATTATACAAATGCCAGTAAATACCCTGCCTGTTCAGCCCGCAAGTAAGGGCACATGTTTACACTGCTGTGACCACTACAGTCCCAGCCCGTCCTCCAGAGTCCATACCGGGAACTACACAGACGTACCACCACACCACTGATCTGTACCCTATTCACTTTCCTCCCCAACATCCCGGTCCATTCACAGCGAAGTTCCCTTTAGGGGTGAATGGTACCGGGATTATCACCCAGTGGTCTGCACCCCATCCACGGGCTTCTTCCGGGCTTGTTGTTCACTGCTGTCTATCTTAACAGAAGATACATCAGCTATTATCTGATGGTTGTCAAATCCACGGTGCTTCTCACTGACTCCCTCAGGCTAATTACCAGCCCGTGGACGTGTTACATACACTAAAAACAATTTTAGAGATATTGTAAGTTCACACATGTTACTGTTTGTATTTCACATAGATTCACCCACGGCGATCAAAGCCTTTTTCATGGGCGGACAGCTTATACCACTGCATTGTGACTGTCTATAACTCACCTGTAACCTTGCTTATTGATATGTATGTTACATAACTTCTGTTTGCCAAAAAATTTAATAAAATCTTTTTGGGAAAAAAAAAAAATGTTTGAATGCACTTTTAATTTACAGTTCTTTTGAGATTTTATGAAGCAATAATCTGCAGTTTTTGTACAATACAACATTGAAAACATGAGAAAAATATTCTGATCTTGCTGAACAACATTTTGTAGTTTGCACAACTGATTTTTTTGCACATAGGACACAGCATTGTTTTTATATACACCTAATGATAACTTTAAGAGTAATACTCTGCAAATAGTATGGAGCAATAATCTGCGATTTTTGCACAGATGTATGTTTTTGCACAGCAATCGAAAACCTAGTACGGATTGAAAAGTAATAATACTCTGCAGATATTATGGAGACTTGATCTGTGATTTTTGTATCGTATGATTTAGCACAGAAATTAAAGACCCAGTAAGGATTGCAGGCTATATTTTTTATGTACAAAAAAAATGATAACCTAAACAAGTCATGGGGCTCACATATGTCATTCCAAAGAAGATGTCTGCTTGGCGAGGCACTTGACCAATTCTTCAAAGCAGTCACAGGAGGGGGGGAAGGGTTTACTTCCATCACGGAAGACCTCAAAAACCTTTTCCTCAGGAGCCCCTTGCTCCTCTAAATGCAGAGCAACTGTCCAGGCTTCGACTTAAGGCGCCTTTCACATGGAGTGGAGTCCTCTCCGCTCAGCAGGGTATCCATGAACATATCCATGACCCCTGCTGAATCGGAGCTGAACGGGACAGATGTCAGTCTTTTGACATCCATGCCTGTTCGGTTTCTGCTCGGTGGACATGGGCGAATCACTGTTAGCTTTATGGGCGACTGTAAAGAGCTCTGCTGTCCATTTAAATCAGGCTGCCTTCAACCTGGTCCACAAAATCGAAGAGGACGCAGTCCCTCCTTTCTTTTTTTTTTTTTTTTTTTTTTCTTTCTTTCTCTGGACCTGGACAAACCCGGAGGTAGGTGGGTGTAAACGGACACCAGTCCATTTACATCAACCTGTCTATAAGGCTGCATAGACATTTCGTTCAGGTCCATGTAAAAGGTCCTTTAGCTGAGCTCTTCCTTTCGGTGCAAGGCTTGGCCCACAAAGACTACCAAACCGTCCCCAAAGCCTTCTTCACAATAAAGGGGCTCTTTCTTCTAAGAGGTGGGGGATATTCATTATGGTTTGTCTCTGGGTCACAGGTGTCCCAGACCTGTGCATTCAATCCATGGTTACAAAGTAGTTCAAAACTGTACCCCCTTTCACCTTTCTTCTTTTAAATGAACCAAAAGACTGCTCAGACAGTCAGCTTTGCAAAATACCCTGTGCCATCTCTTGTCCCAGGGAGTTGTTGTGCCAGTACCACCACAAGACAGGTTCAAAGCATTCTACTCCTGTTTATGGTACCAAACCCCAGGGGGAGTACTCATGCTAAAATTCCTCAACAGCTTCCTTCAAAATCCAAAATTTCACATGGAATCTGCAAGGTCACTAATTGCCTCCCTGAGACAAGGGGAATACATGGCACCCATGGACATCCAAGATACCTAATGTGATAGGAATACAAATATAAAAGCTGCGCTCAAAGGATGCTACAGTGATAAAAATTGATACAAATGATATAAATTGTGAAATCAAAAGCAGCCAGCACCAAAGGTTTAGTCCAAAAACCTTGCAATAGAAAAATACAAAAGAAAAAGATGCGGCGCTTAGAAGTAGGTTTAGGTGAAAACATAAGTCTAGGGAAAAACTAAGGCACAGTCTTATCCTCATAGAATAAAAAATATATGCACAAAAATATAATCAAATAAATATATGCACAAAAACATAATCAAATAAGTGATGCTGTGATCTATAACAATTGAATATAGGGGTGAGCACTAATATCCAAAAGAAAAATAATATATCAGCATATAAACAATACCAAATAAAAAAAGGGGAGAAAAACCCAAAGTATAAAGTCCACAAGATGAAGAAATCCGTGATTGAGAAGAAAAGTCCCAAATAAAGCAGGTGAAGATGCAGGTAGGGAAATCTTCTATATCACGTCACACCCGGGGTATAAAATCAAATGCGCTTACCGGATCCCGGTGACTGCTATTACGGCAGTCTAAATCAGCACAGGGAAATCGGTCTCCCCACAACCTTAGCGTACAGCGACCGTAAGCAGCAGATGATTCTCAGGGGTATAAACAAAAAGACAATCCATAGCGTAATATGTCCGAACAGTTGATTTATTAAAAGGAATTGCACTTACAAGATCATGGTGAAAACCAGCGTATTATCGTATTAACAAACTTCGGCGTCTCCGTCTATTGCCTCCACTTCCTTGTCTGGTGTGCGGAGCCCCTGTGCTGTGCAGCTTCCTTATTTTTCTTTTGGATATTGGTGCTCACCCCTATATTCAATTGTGTATATATCACAGCATCACTTATTTGATTATGTTTTTGTGCATATATTTTTTATTCTATGAGGATAAGACTGTGCCTTAGTTTTTTCCCTACACTTATGTTTTCACCTAAACCTACTTCTAAGCGCCGCGTCTTTTTTCTTTTGTATTTTTCATCCAAGATACCTGTCTGCATGTTTCCATTTAGAACAAAACTGTATATGGCATGGGTGTGCAGACACCTCTATTGGACACCAGTCACAGAAAGGCAATGGTCACCAGAGTTGCTGAAACAGGAACAGTTTATTTGAACTGATAATCGCATTAAAAAAACATGAAAAGTCAATGAGAGATTCAATCGTTAATATTGGTATGCTGTGGAATGAGCCCAAACCAGATCCACCAATAGCCAGAAGTAAACAACCAGGGGCTGTGCAGCCTACTTGCCTGTGTGAGGAGATGTTACGAACCTCAGCCGCGACCGAATCACGGAGCATGTGGTTACCCGGGCACAGGGGGAGCGTCGAGAATGGCTGGGCTGCTGACACAGCCACCACTCACAGCATTAATGTAAGGGTGAAAACTGAGAAACTAGGGGTGCAGCGAATGGAAATTTTGGTACCGAAAATACAGGATGCAGTTAGCCTAAAGCTGAAAATGACAGTTTTAAAAAAAAATATATATTTTTTTATATATATTTGTATTATATTCGACTTGAATATCATGAATTTAATTTGATATTGTTAATTGTTGGCCATTATTGGCACTTTTTTTTTTTTTTTTGTGCATGAAAAGCTCAAGAAAAGTGCAGTCTGTGACCATCTCTTGTATTATCATGTCCGCAGTCTCCTACTTAACCACTTCAGCCCCAGAAGGATTTGCCACCTTCCTCACCAGAGCACTTTTTACAATTTTGGCACTGCGCTGCTTTAACTGGTATATGCGCGGTCATGCAATACTGTAACAAAACTAAATTTTGTCCTTTTTTCTCTCCCCCCCCCCCCCCCCCCCCCCATTTAGGTCAAAATTCAATAAGCGTATATTTATTGGCTTATGCAAAAGTTATAGCGTCTACAAACTAGGGTACATTTTCTTCATTTCATTTTCTGGAATTTACGCAATTTTTAGTTTGCCTCATCTCATTTCTTGAGGTGCTATAATGGCAGGGCAGTACAACCCGCCCCCCCCCCCACCAAATGACCCCATTTTGGAAAGTAGACACCCCAAGGGATTTGCTGAGAGGCATGTTGAGCACATTGAATATTTTATTTTTTGTCACAAGTGATTAAAAAATGACAAAAAAAAAATTACACAAAGTTTTTACTGAAATTATATATTGCTTAAACATGCCATGGGCATATGTGAAATTACACCCCAAAATACATTTTGCTGCTTCTCCTGAGTACTGGGATACCACACGTGTGGGACTTTTTGGGAGGCTAGCCGCGTACAGGACCTAGAAAACCAAGCACCACTTTCAGGCTTTCTAAGGACGTAAAATGGTGATTTCACTCCTCACTACCTATCAGTTTCAGAGGCAATGAAATGCCAAGATGGCACAAAACCCCCCAAAATGACCCCATTTTGGTATTTGCTGAGAGGCATATTGAGTATTTGGCAGATTTTGCTTTTTATCACAAAGTTTTGAAAATTAAAAAAAAAAAAAAAATCCTTTTCTTTATTTTTCAAAAACAAATGAGAGCTGCAAAATCGCCATGCCTCTTAGCAAATACCTTTTGGGTGTCTACTTTCCAAAATGGGGTCCTTTTTTTAGGGGGGGGGTTGCTATCTGGGCATTTCATGGCCTCCGAAACTTTGATAGTTAGGGAGGAGTAAAATAACCATTTTAGTTTTCGGGGCCCCGTACACGGCTAGGCTCCCAAAAAGTCCCACCCATGTGGTATCCCCGTACTCAGAAGCAGCAGAATGTATTTTGGGGTGCAATTCCACATATACCCATGTCCATGTGTGAGCAATATATCATTTAGTGACAACTTTGTGTAAAAAAAAAATTACATTTTCCCGACAGTTGTAGCAAAATATAAAATATTCCATGGACTCAACATGCCTCTTAGCAAATAGCTTGGGGTGTCTACTTTCCAAAATGGGGTCATTTGGGGGGAGGAGGGTTTGAACTGTACTGGTATTTTATGCACAACATTAGAAGCTTATGCCACACATCACCCACTCTTCTAACCACTTGAAACCAAAGCCCTTTCTGACACTTTTTTTTTGTTTATATGAAAACTTTTTTTTTTGCTAGAAAATTACTTTGAACCCCCAAAAATGATATATATATATTTTTTAAAGCAAAGGCCCTACAGATTAAAATGGTGGGTGTTGCAATTTTTTTTTTCACACAGTATTTGCGCAGCAATTTTTCAAACGCTATATATATATATATATATATATATATATATATATATATATATATATATATATATATATATATATATATATATATATATATATATATATATATATATTTTTTTTTTAAAAAACAACTTTTTTTGAATTTAAGCCACAATCTCTGCGCTTAGGACATATAGCAGAAAAAAGGGGGGGGGGAGGGGAAGAAAGAGTAATGCAGAAGGAAAGGGGGGGGGGGGAGGAGGGAAAGAAGATGTAAGGTATGCTGCCTCCCCTGATTAAGCCCTCAAAAGGACTAACATGTGATAGATTGTAAGTGGGGGTATGGCGCTCCCTTGTGACGTGTAAATTAATATAGTATGCGTGACAGTGACTATACCAGATTGGCTATATAGTATTCCAAACACAAAAGGTGAAGACTGTGATACTCTTACTGGATAGACCCTTAATGTGTAATAAAAAACCTTATATAAAATATATATATATATATATATATATATATATATATATATATATATATATATATATATGTATATGCAACCCCTAATTATATTGCATATACCTCTGTGGCATAAGTAGTGTCAGATAAGTGCCACTAGGTGCTGCTGCTGAGCAGCTGATGTGATAAATCCAGCTTATATGTATGCAAAATTAGTGATATATATATATAACGGTGCAGTACCATATATATGCCAGTGCAGTGTATATATATATATATATATATATATATATATATATATATATATATATATATATATATATATATATATATATATATATATATATATATATATATATATGTATGTATATATATGTATATGTATATATATGTGTGTGTGTGTGTGTATGTATGTGTGTGTGTGTATATATATATATATATATATATATATATATATATATATATATATATATATATATATGACAGTGCAACCCAACATATACGTATATATATGACAGTGCGATCCAACATATATGTGTGCAATACAGTGCAATCAAGTCCAAAAAGAGCCGCAAAAAACTGTAAATGACATCAAGATTGCAAAACAGTCTGTTCTCAAGTGGTGCGTCCCAGTTTTAAATGGCAACAAAAAAGTTCCAAAAGCTTAGTGACTTTGGTGCCCACAGCGGTGAAATCCGTGACTTCTGTGCTCCCCTTTGGCTCCCCACTCACCAGCTCCCACTACCCCTGCAGGGGTGACAGACACTCTAGGATCCCAAAGCCGTCCTCTTATCCGGTATCCCGTGGTTGCTGAGATGGAATGGCCTCTCTCCCAGGAGTTCCGGATTACCGCTTCATACCATGTCCAAGAAGGGGATCGCCAGCAAAGGCCCTCATAAAAAGAGATGCCACCTCATAGTGTAGTATAATTAAAAACTTTAATGGCATAAAAACTCCCCTCTGGGGAAAAAACACATCGCACTACACTATGGGTGAAGCCGAAAGCCAGGAAGTGGTTCCCCGCGGCGTGCGGTCCAGCTGCGTTCCAGGCTCTCTCGCTCCGTACCCGGAAATGACGTAAGTGCGTAGCCCCGCCTTACGCGTTTCGTCATCGACGTTTTCAAAGGCGGCGCCATCTTACTACACCTCACAGGTTATAAGGTAGGCGGACATGCTGGATCCTCCCCTCTCCCGTCCCTATAGGGCTTTTGATTGGATTTTCAATCCCGTGGCTCCCCCTCCCGGTACATCCCCATTAGGCGGTGCCCAAATCAGATCCCTGTGTACGCAGGTCGAGGTATTAGTAATTATTACTGACCCATGCATCTCCGCTGACCCTTTACATAGATTGGCAGGCATATTTCACATAAAGCAATGTAAACATCAGGCATCTTGTAAAATGTCGGTTAAATTTTAGTAAAAAATCATCTTTAGTTACAAACCAGGTAGTATATCGTATAGGCACAGCCCGCAGTGGTGGATAACGGTACTGCATGTCCTCCACCCTGCAAACCCAGTGTCTATCTTGTAAAGGTGGATGTAATGGAATATAAACCCAAGTCCCGTTCAGGATCCACCGTAGTATGGATGCGGAACCAGGATATTGGATGTTTATTGCTATCTGTATGGATATCAGCCTCCGATCTCCAGACTTCAAAGGACAAAAGATAACATTTTTTTCTCATCTAAGATTTAAGACCAAATAAATGATGTTTCTGAGACCACCCAGGCCCCTCAAAGAGATTATACCCAAAGAATATTGTACATAGAGAACTGGCTGGCTTACAAACTGGCCTACAGACATTCCTATATAGGGCCATTATATTCCTAGATGTAGGTGCTGTGTAAGCATGCCGACTATAGAGTACTCTTTCACATGGTTGATATCCCACGTACATTAGCCTCCTAGTGCTATGTTAGATAGTGTATTCTCCCACTTAAACCCAGATACTCATTAGTAGACTTCCTCCAATATGGTATCCGCACCCCAAGGCCCCTCACTGCATTCTGGGGTGCTAAAGAACCCGAGGAGTTGGGGTACATGATATCAACCCGGGGGTGTGAGTTATATTAAAGACATGGAAAATATGAACGAAAACACCATAAATGGCATTTAGTAAAAGCAGAGGGAGGACAACCTGGAGGGCATAATTCAAGGCACATACACGTATATGGAAACAATATCCTGGTGCATGTAAATTGCACCTAGTCCCGCATACCTATGTGTGGGTACCCCCATATACATCCGTACATGCACATGTGCCCAATAATCGTTAAGGGTGTTTGGCTATGTTCAGACCTGTATGCCAACCCCATAATAGTTACATCTGAGGTTTTTCTGTCGCTTTCCCCTACTTCTCCATTAATCTGTAGCACATGTATGCAGAGGCAGTAGAATAGTTAGTAGCTTGTTGCTCTCTTCCCCCCTTTTTTTTATTAGACAACTGTCAGATAAAGGAAAAGAACATGTGCCAGAAAGGACCTGGGGGAAGTCTATACTGCTGTAAATTGATTTAAGGGTTAGCTATAAAACAGTTGAGGTCTATGTCCAAGTTCAGGCCTCTAGGGACAATAAACCCCAACCGATATATCCACCCTGTCTCATTCCTGGAGACTAGTGTTTCTTTATTGCCCCCTCTCCAGTGGGTTTTCACCTGATCAATGCCATAAAAAATGAGGCCACTGGGATCTTTTTGATGGAATTCGTCAAAATGCCGTGATAGGTGATGCTTCGGAAACCCTTTTTTGATATTTTTGATATGTTCCCGAATTCTGACATAGAGTGGGCAGGTAGTTTTTGAATTTGTATGCACTAAAATGCACTATATTGCCAAAATGTTTGGAAAAATTTAAGAGATGATCTTATGCTGAGTACATGGATACCAAACACGACATGTTTTAAAATTGCGCACAACCGTGCAGCAGCGACAAACTACATAATTTTTTTTTTAAAAGCCTTTACAGGATACCACTTTAGATTTACAGAGGAGGTCTACTGCTAAAATTACTGCCCTCAATCTGACGTTCGTGGTGATAACTCACATGCATGGTGCAATTGCTGTTTTCGTTCGCCTCTGCACACGAGCACGGGGGGACAGGGGTGCTTTTTTTTTTTTTTTAATCATTTTTATTGTCATCACAAGGAATGTAAATATCCCCTATGATAGCAATAGGTAGTGACAGGTACTTGTAACGAGCCCCTTGCTCGGTTCCACTTTCCCGGCACTCCTCTGAGGCTATAGAATCAGATTTCAGATCGCAACATCTGATGGTTCGGGCATCCGATGCTCTGGGAATTGAACTACAGCTATGTGCCGTTCAAATCCAGCTGTGATAGCTCAGAACAAACACCAGGCAGGCTGTATGTAAGTTCAACCAGGAATCTCTTTTATTGAAAAATACAGGCTCTTTTATACAGTAAAAGGGGAGGTGCATACCTCCTGCTCATATTACTCTGACCATACACCTGTGACCTAATTAACCAAATTAACATGGGCTAATTAACTAATCCCTTTAGACAGCCTAGATGACTCAGACATGACCTTTAGTCCAGACTGGCCGTCTTGTAGCTCAGAAAACACAATCAACATGATCACAATAGCAGAGTTAATTAACACAAACAACAATGGGGATCTAATGACTCTTAGATCCCATACTAGAGACTTATTTACAATACACATTCTAGCAGGCAACAGACAGGTGGCTGGAATTTACATCAGCATCTCCTAACAGTATTTGTCCAAGCATTATGAATCGGCCACTATTCCTAATATGGCAAATCCAGGGTCCCCAGAGTCTGTGTGTCCTGGGGGACCAGGACCCGAATCCACAGTAATACCACCTCAAGGGTCCCCAGGCATACAGCTCACAAAGAGCACCGTTCCCCCAAATGCCAGGGCCCACGATCGATCGGCAAAAGGCTAGCATTCAGTCCCCTCCAAAAGTCTCTCTCCCGGCTAAGTCTGTCACAGTACTCCTTCAAAAATTGGGGTCTATTAGACTCTAGATCTCCCCTCAGAGCATCTGACCACACCAAGATCGGTGTGAGAGGATGCTTTCCCAATGGCGCTGTTTATATCCAGCGAAACTAAAGTCAAAAAATACTTGTAGCTTCCGGTTTCTTAGGCCATAGAGATGATTGGAGCCATTCTGGTCTTTGATCAGCTCTATGGTCAGCTGGCGAAACCACCGGCTGCATTCTCAGGTTCCCCGGTGGGACAGGAGAGCCTGAAAAAGCCATGATGTTCCCTCCCACTGCTTGTAAAAGCAGTCTAGCTGCTAATTGACCGCCAGGATTTCTTTTACATGAAAGCTGACTGCTGACGCAAAAAAACGATACCAAGATGATACCTAAACCTGCAGGCATCAATTTGGTATAACCACTCGAAATGGTATGTTGCTGGTCCTTGTTGGGCACCATTTTTTTTTTTTTAAACTGTGGTGGTGAAATTGTCTTCTACAGCGCTGGTGATTTTACGTATCGTGAGAGCAAACGCTGTTGCTGTCAAGTTAAATAAATCTGTGCTGCAGCTGAATGGCGTACCTGAAAAGCAAACAATGGTAACAATTAAAACTAACTCAATAAAGCAACTTTTTTTTTTTTTTATAGCAATCTGTGCCAAAAAAAGAGTAAAACATATATGCCAAAGCATGGGGGCAATCCTGCCCCTAATGTTAGGGGCAAATCGCCCATCCACCCCTGACCCCCCCCATGCTTCGGCATATTTGGACCCTCTGATTTACGTATCGTGAGAGCAAACTCTGTTGCTGTTGATATAGATAAATCGGTGCTGCAGCTGAATGGCATACCTACAAAGAAAATAATAATTAACAAGAAAACGCAGTAAACCGTAAAGTATAAAAGAATTACATGCCTGCAAAGCAAACATGATAAAACATAGCAGTTAAGCATAAAATACAGTAAAACAGAGCAGAACAATAGAGAGAGAGAGAGAATAAGAAAAAGCATTTTTTTGGCTTTTTTTTTTTTTTTATTTAATATATTTTATTTATTTTTTTACTTTTTTTTTTTTTTTTTTTTTTTTGTAACTGTAAAGGTGCCAGGTTCGAGTCTCTCTAAAAATGCGGTGGCATCTTTGGAGACCCTGTGAAAATGTGTCCTAGGACTGTGCAGTGCTGAACCTACGCTAATACTCCACTAGTGTGTGATAGCGTTGGAAACATTCACCGATGCAGAGACCAGGCTGATCAGGACAGGAGGGACAATAAAAGCAGGTGTTACGCCTGTATCCGCGTTTCCTACAGACACGTCATCTTTGGGGGGTTCGTTGGGTAGGGGTACCACGGAGGACATACAGAAAATGCTTCTCATGCAGCCGGCTCATTGCATTTGCATTGTGAAGTTGGGGCACAGCACCGTCTGGAAACAGAAGGGCTGTAATGACCTCTTCCTGGAATTTTAAGGAAGGATCCAGTTCGTCCTTACGCCTTGTATATCACATAAGCGTTCAGCAGTGCCAATTGAAACAGGTATACAGACACTTTTTTTGTACCAGCGTCTGACTACAGGCAATTAACCACTTACCGACCGGCCACTGTATATATACGTCATTATTTTGAAGATGGATATCTCGGTAACGGCAGCAGCTGCTGCCACAACTGAGGTATCCATCTTTAGGGCCGGCAGTTCTGTGTATGATAATGGTGGTCTCTGCTGCGGGTTCACCGCGAGATCACCGTTATCGGCGGCGGGAGAGGTGCCGCCTCTCTCCCGTACCCTCCACCGCTTACCGGAGCCGTCGGTAGTGGCGGAGGCGATCGGGTCCTCTCACTTCCCCACCCGTCTCCATACCATAGGAGGGCGGAAGCGACCTCATGACGTCAGCTCCGCCCATTTGTCTTAAAGGCACATATTTTTTTTTTTTTTTTTGTCATTTTTTTCAAACGACTTTTTTTATTTTTGCATTAAAGTCCAAATATGAGATCTGAGGACTTTTTGACCCCAGATCTCATATTTAAGAGGACCTGTCATGCTTTTTTCTATTACAAGGGATGTTTACTTTCCTTGTAATAGGAATAAAAGTGATCCAAATTTAAAAAAAAAATAAAAAACTGAAAAAATAAATAAAATAAAGTAAAATAAATAAAAAAAAATATATATTTTTTTTAAAGCGCCCTGTCCCGACGAGCCCGCGCGCAGAAGCGAATGCATACGTGAGTAACGCCCGCATATAAAAACGACGGTCACACCACACATGTGAGGTGTCGCCGCGACCGGTAGAGCAATAATCCTAGCATTCTAGCTCTAGACCTCCTCTAACGCAAAACATGCAACCTGTAGAATTTTTTTAACCGTCGCCTATGGAGATTTTTAAGGGTAAAAGTTTGACGCCATTCCACGAGCGGGCGCAATTTTGAAGCGTGACATGTTGGGTATCAATTTACTTGGCGTAACATTATATTTCACAATAAAAAAAAATTTGGGCTAACTTTACTGTTGTCTAATTTTTTTTTTTTTTCAAAAAAGTGAATTTTTTCCAAAAAAAGTGAGCTTATAAGACCGCTGCACAAATACGGTGAAAAAAAAAGTATTCCATTGACCACCATTTTATTCTCTAGGGTGTTAGAAAAAAAACAATATAAAATGTTTTGGGGGTTCTAAGTAATTTTAGCAAAAAAACCTGTTTTAAACATGTAAACACCTAAAATCCAAAATGAGGCTAGTCCTTAAGTGGTTAAGTATGGCACCATCAACTCCTCCCATATTAAGGTTGTATTCGTGGACACAGGTGTTTCTCCACAACGCCAGTGGCCGTTAGCATTTGGACTGTCGTATTTGCATGAAGGGAGGACAGAATGGAAAACATTTCGTTAATCCCTCCACTTCACTGCGAGCAAATTATTACATCTTAGGCAGGCTCTCTCCCCCAGTCTAAGACGAGAATACAAGCCACTGGGGTAAGCCCCAGCATTTAGATCGCATGATGCCACATGTGCCAATTCCACAATCCAAAAGGTCGCTAAAGTGGCACGCTTGTGTAATAATTATCCACATACAAGTGGTACCCCTTTCCGAAAAAGGGTGACACAAAGTCCCACACAAGCTTGCCAGCTCTCCCTATGTAGTCTGGGCAGTTCACGGGCTCCATGTGACTATCTTTTCCCTCGTAAACAATAAAACCTATCTATATAGCCTGTTGCCCTGTCACAGAGCTTGTACAACTTGACCCAATATCTGGCACGCTTGCTGGAAAGATACTGTTTAAAAGACAAACGGCCAGAAAACTTAATCAGGTACTCATCAATGCGGATAACTTGATCAGGAGTAAACAAGGCTGCAAACTGTTGGTTGAAGTGGTTTACGAGGGGCCGAATTTTGTAGTCAATCAACTCCAGGGTCACCCCGAGGATGACGAGTTCATTGTCGTTTGAAGTGCATAAATCACAAGACCTGCTCATATCTATGGATGCAGAGAACACTGCATATGGTGAATTGGCTCAGTGGACCAATATGACCGTAACTCACTTTTTAGTTATGCCCATGAGGAGGGATAGACCCAGGAAGGTCTTAAATTTGGAAACTGTAATAGGTTTCCAATCTCTGACAAGGGTCTACTATGGATTAGCGGTGATGAATTGACCAACATACAAATTGCTTTGGTCCACAATAGATCTATAGAGATCTTCAGTGAAAAACAGCGAATAAAAATCAAGTGACGTAAAATCTACGGTTTCCACCTGAATTCCGGGTTGGCCAGTGAATGAGGAAAGTACGGGTGCTGCAGAAGTGGTGGGCTCCCAATTGGGATTGGCAAATGCAGCAAGAAGGGCACTATGGGCTCGACGGGCCTGTTTTTATCTTCTTGGTGGCTGCGGGACACTATTTGTGATAGCCACCACACCAGCTTGAACTGCACTCATGGGACTCGCCACGTCACCACGTGATACTGCAGTGCGGGTTTGACTACTGGTATCAATAACTGTTAGCGCAAAAAAACGTGCAACCAAGACAGAATGCAATCTATATAAGCAGTTCATAATCAGTTGGTCCATAGAGTAAGATGATGGGGTATAAAAAAGGCGGCTGCTGTCTGTGTATGCAGACAATTGGAGAGAAAAACCAGGTAGCACCACCTAAGTGCAGTATTAAAATCACTATTTAATGGCAAGGTACTTAAAATCACTCACAGGAGAGAAGTAAATAACAAGCTCATTTGTTCCCCGTAGTGCAAGGGGCTCCCAGTGTCCGGAATTGGCTCTGTGTGGCTGTGTGTTTGTAGAATCCTCAGCGCGTCCTGTGGCCACCAGGAAGGCATCCAGAACCAGCATGGAAATGACGTCACGGACAGCAGGGATATATCCAGAGGAACAGTGTGGTAGATGGAGATGGACAGGCTATGTGCTTGGAGCATCAGCTCCTTCTATAGGCCTCTAGATGATGCTTCCTGGTTTTTCTCTACTGGTTTGACTATGACCAGGGTGTACTGGGCCGCTGGTTCTTGCCAGTTCACCAGTAGGATGAGCAGCACTAGTACTGGCTCTCTGCTCCATATGAGAGCCCCGCGGTTCTTGCACCTCAACAGAACAGGGTCGGGTATGTCTGACCTTGGCAGGGACCACTACTCCATCAGAGCTTTCTGTCAGGGTGCCGCTGCTGTCTACTGGTTTGTATTCTGAGCCTGAATCTGAAAGATGGGTGACTTCCTCTTCATTCTCATCTGTCATGCTCAGAAACGTGTAGGCCTCTTCACAGGTGTACCTTTGATTTGACATTGTGGCCTCTAAATTTACTGGTACAACTAGTGAGACTCACAGGCAAAAAGAGCACCTGATTGTCAGTGACTGCTTCAAACGCTACCAAAAAAAAACGTTGGCGTTCGCAGGGATCAGGCCTGACTCTGCAAACACTGCAGTTATGTGTTTTGTAAGTGACAGTGATTGATTGATACTGCACTTGGGTGGGCTGGGCGGAGGGGCTAAACATGGGTGCTAGCAGGTATCTGGGCTGATCCTGCTAATGCGTTCTTGTGAACCCTAAACTACTGGGGATGCCAATATAGTTCTGTTCAGATCAAAGATATTGATCCGTTCAGACACTAGACTACTAGGGGAGGTGTATCGTGTGTGGGTGTTGGCGCTACTGGCACTAATCTGACGCTGCCTGGGGCTGAAGCAGACCCTAACTGACGCTAAAACCTAAATGATTTCACCCGCTGGGTTATCAGGAGGTTAAACCTTAGGTCATATATGGCGGGTGCCCTGACGCTATAAAAAAAACAAAACTAACCACTATTGCCCGCGACACTAATACGGTGATCACTGGTGATGGTAGGAAGGGTTAACTGGGGGTGATCAAGGGTTTAAAACCTTTATTCTGTAATATATGGGGGTACCCTGATGCTATAAAAGACTGATGGTGAAACTAACTGGCTAACCCGTGACACTAATACGGCGATAAGAATATAGATCTATATACTGTATTAGTGACACTGGTGACAGGGGGTGAAAGGGTTAAACCTTTATTGGGGGGGGTTTGGTGGGGTACCCTAGACCTACCGTGGCCTACTACTAACTGCCCTAACACTTATTAGTCACAAATGACACCAATGCAGTGATCAGTGAAAACTGCACTTGGTGACACTGTGACAGGGAGTGAAGGGGTTAACGGGGGGGGGGGGGGGGGGGCGATCAGGGGGGTGAAAAGTGTGCCTATGTGTAGTGTTGTGCAAGTTGTATGTCCTCTCTCTGGAACGGAAAAGAGTTCCACAAGGGGAGATGGCATAGTTTCCTCTGCCTGTGTTTACACTTACAAGCAGAGGACAGCCTCAGTCCCTCTCCCTCTCCAGAACCGATCACCAGGTCCAGGCCAGAAATCATTAGCCTGGAGACTGATCGGTTCTGAAGCAAACTCAAATAAAATCTCTGCTAAAAATCCATAATTCCTTGAGGCGCACAATATGTCTAGACAAGGGCCACTAATTATGTCCGGACAGCAACTTTGCAGTGACTACAGAACCATGCTCACAAAAGCACCATAAAATACAGAAAAACTGAAGGATTGCAAACCAAGTACTGAGCTAAAAAGTGATGAGGGGTCCAAAGTTGTTTATATTAACCACTTGACGACCGCCGCACGACGATATACGTCCACAGAGCGGCACGGGCAGGCAAAAGGACATACATATACGTCCTTGCCTTCCCGCGGGTGGGGGGTTCGATCGGACCCCCCCAGGTGCCAGCGGCGGTCGTCTTTGGTCTGGGAGCGTTCAGTGATGAGGGGGAGGCCATCCGATCGTGGCCCCCCCTCGCGATCGCTTCCAGCCAATGAGAATCCTCCCCTGCCTGTGCACCAAACACAGTAGAACATGCCAGGCACACTTTACACCCCCGATCGCCCCCCGATCCCCCCCGATCACCCCCCGTCACACTGACACCAAGCAGTTTTTTTTTTTTTTTTCTGATTACTGCATTGGTGTCAGTTTGTGACAGTGTGTTAGGGCAGTTAGGGTTGGCCCCCTTTAGGTCTAGGGTACCCCCCTAACCCCCCCTAATAAACTTTTAACCCCTTGATCACCCCCTGTCGCCAGTGTCACTAAGCGATCATTTTTCTGATCGCTGTATTAGTGTCGCTGGTGACGCTAGTTAGGGACGTAAATATTTAGGTTCGCCGCCAGCGTTTTATAGCGACAGGGACCCCCATATACTACCTAATAAATGTTTTAACCCCTTGATTGCCCCCTAGTTAACCCTTTCACCCCTGATCACCGTATAACCGTTACGGGTGACGCTGGTTAGTTCGTTTATTTTTTATAGTGTCAGGGCACCCGCTGTTTATTACCGAATAAAGGTTTAGCCCCCTGATCGCCTGGCGGTGATGCGCATCGCCCCAGGCAGCGTCAGATTAGCGCCAGTACCGCTAACACCCACGCACGCAGCATACGCCTCCCTTCGTGGCATAGTATCTGAACGGATCAATATCTGATCCGATCAGATCTATACTAGCTTCCCCAGCAGTTTAGGGTTCCCAAAAACGCAGCGTTGGTGGGATCAGCTCAGATACCTGCTAGCACCTGCGTTTTGCCCCTCCGCCCGGCCCAGCCCAGCCCACCCAAGTGCAGTATTGATCGATCACTGTCACTTACAAAACACTAAACGCATAACTGCAGCGTTCGCAGAGTCAGGCCTGATCCCTGCAATCGCTAACAGTTTTTTTGGTAGAATTTTGGTGAACTGGCAAACCCCAGCCCCAGGCAGCGTCGGGTTAGTGCCAGTACCGCTAACACCCACGCACGCACCATACACCTCCCTTAGTGGTATAGTATCTGATCGGATCAATCTCTGATCCAATCAGATCTATACTAGCGTCCCCAGCAGTTTAGGGTTCCCAAAAACGCAGTGTTGGGGGGATCAGCCCAGATACCTGCTAACACCTGCGTTTTGCCCCTCCGCCCGGCCCAGCCCAGCCCACCCAAGTGCAGTATCGATCGATCACTGTCACTTACAAAACACTAAACGCATAACTTCAGCGTTCGCAGAGTCAGGCCTGATCCCTGCGATCGCTAACAGTTTTTTTGGTAGCGTTTTGGTAAACTGGCAAGCGCCAGCGGCCTAGTACACCCCGGTCGTAGTCAAACCAGCATTGCAGTAACACTTGGTGACGTGGCGAGTCCCATAAGTGCAGTTCAAGCTGGTGAGGTGGCAAGCACAAGTAGTGTCCCGCTGCCACCAAGAATAAGACGACAAACAGGCCTGTCGTGCCCATAGTGCCCTTCCTGCTGCATTCGCCAATCCTAATTGGGAACCCACCACTTCTGCAGCGCCCGTACTTCCCCCATTCACATCCCCAACCAAATGCAGTCGGCTGCATGAGAGGCATTTTCTTTATGTCCTCCCGAGTACCCCTACCCAACGAACCCCCCCAAAAAAGATGTGTCTGCAGGAAGCGCGGATATAGGCATGACACCCGCTATTATTGTCCCTCCTGTCCTGACAATCCTGGTCTTTGCATTGGTGAATGTTTTTTGAACGCTACCATTCACTAGTTGAGTATTAGCGTAGGGTACAGCATTGCACAGACTAGGCGCACTTTCACAGGGTCTCCCAAGATGCCATCGCATTTTGAGAGACCCGAACCTGGAACCGGTTACAGTTATAAAAGTTAGTTACAAAAAAAAGTGTAAAAAAAATAAATATATAAAATAAAAAAAAAAGTTGTTTTATTGTTCTCTCTCTCTCTATTCTAACTCTATTGTTCTGCTCTTTTTTTACTGTATTCTATTCTGCAATGTTTTATTGTTATTAGGTTTTATCATGTTTGCTTTTTCAGGTATGCAATTTTTTATACTTTACCGTTTACTGTGTTTTATTGTTAACCATTTTTTTGTCTTCAGGTACGCCATTCACGACTTTGAGTGGTTATACCAGAATGATGCCTGCAGGTTTAGGTATCATCTTGGTATCATTCTTTTCAGCCAGCGGTCGGCTTTCATGTAAAAGCAATCCTAGCGGCTAATTATCCTCTAGACTGCTTTTACAAGCAGTGGGAGGGAATGCCCCCCCCCCACCGTCTTCCGTGTTTTTCTCTGGCTCTCCAGTTTAAACAGGGAACCTGAGAATGCAGCTGGTGATTCAGCCAGCTGACCATAGAGCTGATCAGAGACCAGAGTGGCTCCAAACATTTCTATGGCCTAAGAAACCGGAAGCTACGAGCATTTCATGACTTAGATTTCGCCGGATGTAAACAGCGCCATTGGGAAATTGGGAAAGCATTTTATCACACCGATCTTGGTGTGGTCAGATGCTTTGAGGGCAGAGGAGAGATCTAGGGTCTAATAGACCCCAATTTTTTCAAAAAAGAGTACCTGTCACTACCTATTGCTATCATAGGGGATATTTACATTCCCTGAGATAACAATAAAAATGATTAAAAAAAAAAAAAAAAAAAAGAAGGAAGGAACAGTTTAAAAATAAGATATAAAAAAAAAAGAAAAAAAAAAGGAAGGAACAGTTTTTAAAAATAAGATAAAAAAAAACAAAAAAAAAAAACACCTCTGTCCCCCCCCTGCTCTCGCGCAAAGGCGAACGCAAGCGTCGGTCTGGCGTCAAATGTGTCACCACGAACGTCAGATCGAGGGCAGTAATTTTAGCAGTTGACCTCCTCTGTAAATCTAAAGTGGTAACCTGTAAAGGCTTTTAAAAATGCATTTAGTTTGTCGCCACTGCACGTTTGTGCGCAATTTTAAAGCATGTCATGTTTGGTATCCATGTACTCGGCCTAAGATCATCTTTTTTATTTCATCAAACATTTGGGCAATATAGTGTGTTTTAGTGCATTAAAATTTAAAAAATGTGTTTTTTCCCCAAAAAATGCGTTTGAAAAATCGCTGCGCAAATACTGTGTGAAAAAAAAAAAAATGAAACACCCACCATTTTAATCTGTAGGGCATTTGCTTTAAAAAAATATATAATGTTTGGGGGTTCAAAGTAATTTTCTTGCAAGAAAAAAATTATTTTTTCATGTAAACAAAGAGTGTCAGAAAGGGCTTTGTCTTCAAGTGGTTAGAAGAGTGGGTGATGTGTGACATAAGCTTCTAAATGTTGTGCATAAAATGCCAGGACAGTTCAAAATTTCCCCAAATGACCCCATTTTGGAAAGTAGACACCCCAAGCTATTTGCTGAGAGTCATGTCGAGTCTATGGAATATTTTATATTGTGACACAAGTTGCGGGAAAGAGACAAATTGTTTTTTTTTTTTTTTTGCACAAAGTTGTCACTAAATGATATATTGCTCAAACATGCCATGGGAATATGTGAAATTACACCCCAAAATACATTCTGTTGCTTCTCCTGAGTACGGGGATACCACATGTGTGAGACTTTTTGGGAGCCTAGCCGCGTACGGGACCCCGAAAACCAAGCACCGCCTTCAGGCTTTCTAAGGGCGTAAATTTTTGATTTCACTCTTCACTGCCTATCACAGTTTCGGAGGCCATGGAATGCCCAGGTGGCACAAACCCCCCCAAATGACCCCATTTTGGAAAGTAGACACCCCAAGCTATTTGCTGAGAGGTATAGTGAGTATTTTGCAGACCTCACTTTGTCACAAAGTTTTGAAAAACCCCTACAGAATATAAAACCTTAAGAATTTTAGCGTTCGCTTCCACTTCTTTTATCAAACAAGCAGATAAATGGGGGCGGTATGGTTGTCCAAAACAAGGATGACTACCTAAAAGCCTTTTGCCTACTCTCAGACAGTAACACATATACAAAATTTAAGACAGATCCTTCCCGAATATCAACGGGCTCTAAATTTATTGGTCAATGACGCATTTGAACACTGGGTATTAAACAAAAGAAAAGCAAAGGAAAAGGCTTGATTTAAATCAACTCAATATTTTTTTAAAGAGCAACTGTCATCTCTGTCCTGCAGCAGCTCCTCCTCTGACCCGCTGTTAATTCACAGACAGTCCCATTCACTTTAACCACCTCAATACAGTGCACTTACACCCCCTTCCTGCACAGACCAATTTTCAGCTTTCAGCGCTCTCACACTTTGAATGACAATTACTCAGTCATGCAACACTGTACCCATATGAAATTTGCATCCTTTTTTTCCACACAAATAGAGCTTTCTTTTGGTGGTATTTAATCACTAGTGTCTTTTTCCCTTATCATGGCAGGCCAAGAGCTCTGACCCTGGGATTAGAAAGAAATGTCCTTCATGCAAAATTAAGTTAAATGAAGGCTGGAAAAAGGCTTTATGTCAAGCATGTATTGACGCCTTGGTGAGGGAAGAACCAACTTCCGCATGCAGTGATCTAATCGCATCTGTTAAAAAGGAATTGGATGCTACCATTCAATCCTTCAGATCCTCACTCACCTATCCATCTGCAAGTCAGCCCACTACCTCACAGTCCTCTCAAGGCTCACTGTTAATCCCAGCAGTGGAGGCAGAGATGGGTCCTCTGAACCAGGAAGGGCTTTCCCCATCCCATTCTAATGAATCAAATGAGGATGGTGATGAGCTGGAAAATATGTCTTCCAAGTATAAATTGTCTTTGGATCAGGTGGATGGCCTTTTAAAGGCTATTTATGCTACTCTAGGCCTTGAGGAAGAGCATAAGGAAATGTCTTTATATGACAAGATGTATGCAGGGCTTAGCGAGTCTAAGTCCCGTACCTTTCCAGTCAATGCAGTGATTTCTGAAACAATCAGAAAAGAATGGGCTGACCCTGATAGGAAATCATTTTTCTCCAGGGCTCATAAGAGAAGGTTCCCTTTTGATGAAGACCCAGCGGCTCTTTGGAATAAGGTTCCAAAACTTGATGCAGCCTTTTCTCAAGTGTCAAGATCTACTAATCTAGCATTTGAGGACATGGGGATCTTAAAAGACCCCATGGATAAGAAAATGGATCAACAGCTCAAGCGGACTTGGCAATCCATTATGGGCAACCTTAAGCCAGCAATGGCAACTACTTGCATCTCCAGGAACTTGGAGTATTGGGTAAATCAGCTTAAAGCTCATATAATAGCAGATTCCCATAAGCAAGAAATCCTTGACTCCTTTTCTACCCTCTCAGCAGCCGTAGCCTATCAGGATGACAGCTAAGGCGGCAGCCCTTGCTAATTCTGTTAGACGGGCTTTATGGCTAAAGACTTGGCAAGGGGACACAGCATCTAAAAACAAGTTATGCGGGGTCCCTTTTCTAGGAGACCTATTGTTCGGCCCTGATTTGGATTCAGTTCTGGACAGCACTGCAGATAAAAATAAATCTTTTCCTGTCAAAAAGAAGAAACAACCAGTCAAACGTTTTTTTCGTCCTCAAAGGGCTCAGGAACAAAACAAGCCTCAAGAGAAAAAGAAAAACTGGTCAGGGCAGAGGGGAAAAGGCAAAGGAAATGTCCTTTTCTATCCTTCTGCGTTAACCAGCAAGACGCAATGACAGTCGGTTACAGGTAGGGGGAAGACTACAAGGCTTTCTCCCCTATTGGGCAAGCATAACAGAAAACCAGTACATTCTGAATATGCTAGCCCAGGGTTACAATATAGAGTTTTCAGATCTCCCCTGAGAAAGGTACTTGATGACAAATCTTCCAAGAGATGTAACAAAATCCCTGGCAATGAAGAGCCTATTAAAGGATCTGATAGATCAGGGGGTTATGACTTACGTCCCACAGGGGGAGCTTTATCAGGGATTTTATTCCCGTATATTCCTGATAAAGAAACCATCCGGAGATTTTCGTTTAGTCCTAAACCTGAAACCGCTGAACAGATCAGTCCAATACAAAAGGTTTCGTATGGACTCCATCTTCACGGTCAAAAATCTATTGACAAGGGAATGCTTTATGGCATCAATAGACCTTCGAGATGCCTATCTGCATATCCCTATAGTCCCGCAGTCCCAAAGATTCCTAAGATTGGCGATAAATTTTGGGAAAAGAGGTTCTGCACTTGCAATTCAGGGCCCTCCCCTTTGGCCTGTCTTCTGCCCCACGAATATTTAAAAAAATAATGGCAGAAGCGCCTGCACCTCTTCGCATGCAGGGGATTGCGGTAATTCCGTACTTGGACGACCTACTCCTTTTTGCCCCCTCCAGGGAAAGACTGCTAGACAACCTGGGAAAGACCCGAGGTCATCTAGAAACCCTGTATTGGATCATAAATATGCAATTTCCTTGTCAAAAGAAGTTTATTGAGTATACAATGTTATAAAGATACATAAAGTAAGTTTACAAGGATCTATAAAGTAAGCTCATTGTTTTACAGTAGGGTTTATATAGGTAAATATCATGTAATTTCAAATATTAAACATCGGGTTCACGTAAACCTAAATTAAAGATATATATCATTTCCTTAGTTACTTTTGTAGGTATTTAAATGATTTATACCTACTATACATATTGTTAACAAGTAGAGTGTATATAGGTCAAATAAATTCTGATAATGAGCTTTAATCGTAAGGTGGAGAAAAGGAAAGAGAGAAGAAAAAGGGTTGAAAGGTAGAGGTATGGTCCACAAGGTTGTCCCGCTCGTCAGTTTATTATTATTTTTAGTTCTCTTTGAAGCCTTAGAATGGGTGTCTCTGTAAGTCATTTAATCTGTTACCATGGCAACAGGACAGAGTCATTGAAGTTTGACAGGAACTGTTTTATCCAAGGATGCCAAAGTTTTTCAAATTTTGGAATTTGATTTTGATTGATGGCTACCATCTTAGCATGGGACATTGTATTATTCATTCTGTGAATTGTTTCTGCTAGTAACAATGTAGGAGATTTCCATGCCTTGGCCACTGTTTGTTTTGCAGCCGTTATTAGTTGGATCATAAGTTTGAATTGAGAGAGTGTTAACCATTCCGGTTTTAGATTAAGTAAAGTTAAATATGGATCTGGTTGTATTATTTTTTAAAATATTTTAGATGCAATCACGAAGACTTCCTTCCAGAAGGTTTGGATTACTGGGCACGTCCACCATATGTGTAAATATGTGCCTATTTCTGGGCATCTGCAAACAAAGAGCTGAGGTATTAGGTGAATATTTTGCCACTCTAGCGGGTACAAGGTACCAGCGAGTTAGGACTTTATAATTTGTCTCCAGTGCTAAGATGTTGGGTGAAGATGACTTAGATGTGAGCCATATGTTAGACCAGTCCGTGTCTTCTAAAGTTCGTCCCAGGACCTCCTCCCACCTCTGAACGTAAGAGGGTCTATTAAGATTTGCTACTTCATATAATTGATTATAAAGTGATGAAATTGTACCTTTAGCAAATGGATCTTTTGTACAGATTGATTCAAAAATGGATAATTGGGATAATGGTGTATCCCCCTTTAGGAATGGTGTATAGAAATTTTTGATTTGGAGATATCTAAATATCTCAGAGTTTGGTAGATCATATTTTTCTCTAAGCGATGGGAATGAAAGGAATGATTTAGAATAAATATGCAATTTCAATCCAGCCCAGAAAATACTATTCCTGGGGTATCCGATCTGTTCAAGGGAACAAAAGATTTTTTTCCCAGAAGAGAAGGGGAAAGTCCAGAAGGTGGTAGCGTCCTTACAGGCAAGCCAGGAATTATCAGTCCGACAAGTGATGTCATCCCTAGGAACCCTAACCGCAACCATACCAGCCATTCAATGGGCAAGGTTGCATTTCAGGCCTCTCCAGAGCTTTCTCCTGAGAATATGGAATCACAGGTCAGAATCTCTGGAAGCAAAGGTAAAGATACCCACCAAAGTCAAGAGATCGCTTTGGTGGTGGAGAAGACAGGAGAATCTGTCACGACAGATGCCAATCTGTAACGACAGATGCCAATGTATGGGGTTGGGGAGCTCACTTAGACCAAGACTTCACGCAAGGAATGTGGTCTCGGACAGAAGCAAAGAGGTCCTCAAATTGGAGGGAGCTAAAGGCAGTCGCCTTAGCTTTAGATGCCTTCTCTCCTATCCTTCAAGGCTCTCATGTCCGGGTCCTCTCAGACAACGCCACTACCATAGCCTACCTAAACAAACGGGGGTACAAGAAGCAAAACACTTCAGTTGCTAGCTTCAAAGATCCTGTTTGGGCAGAAAAGCATGTTCGGTCCTTATCAGCAGTCCACCTCAAAGGCACCTTAAATGTAGTGACAGATTATCTGAGCAGAAGGCGGATTCAGGAGTCAGAATGGATCTTGAATCCGGAAATCTTTGCAATGATTACCAGGGCCTGGGGTCAACCACAAATAGACCTATTTGCGTCAGAGGAAAATACACAACTCCCAGTATTTTTCTCTATTCACAGAAACGACAAGGCCCAGGGGACAGATGCGTTAATCCAGCCCTGGAACTTCCATCTGGGTTACGCATTTCCTCCTTTCCAACTTATCCCGTTGGTGTTAAGAAAGATACAGAGGGAGAAGGTGGCAGTAATCCTAATTACTCCATTTTGGCCAAAGAGGGCATGGTTTTCCACCATTCTTCAGATGGCAGTCAAACCATTTTGCCTCTCCGGCAAGACCTGGTCCTACAGGGTCCAATACAGCATCCGGGAGTGGCCAGTCTAAGCCTCATGGCCTGGTTTCTTAGGAGCAGTTGTTAAGAAACAAGGGTCTGTCACAACCCTTGGCAACTACCTTACTTTCCAGTAGGAAAATAGTGACCAGAAAAATCTATGCTAAATATTGGAAGGTCTTCAACTCTTTTTGTCGTTCGACTAAGAGAAAAGTAAGAAATTTAGTGTCAATTTTGGAATTCCTTCAGGAGGGGGCAGACAAGGGATTGTCAGTCAGCACCCTTAAAGTGCAAGTAGCTGCTTTGGGAGTATTTCTAGAAAGACCAATCTCTTCTGAGCCCTTGGTTATAAGATTTTTCAAGGCGCTTACCAGATCTAGACCAGCTCCGGCTAAGCACTTTCCCAATTGGGATCCATCAGTGGTCCTGCAAGCCCTCACAAAGGAACCTTTTGAACCACTACAAGAAATCTCTCTAAGGAATCTTACTCTTAAGACTTTGTTCTTAGTGGCAATAACGTCAGCAAGGAGAATTGGTGAGCTGCACACCCTATCTGTTAAGAGACCCTTTTTGACTATCTACACAGATAGGATTATACTTAAAACCGATCCGGGTTTTTTGCCAAAGGTGGCGTCAGCACACAATAGGTCGCAGGAGATCATCCTGCCAACCTTTTGCTCTAACCCTTTGGGGGAAAAAGAAGGCAAATTCCATAATTTGGATGTAAGAAGGACTTTATTACATTATCTGGAGGTAACAAGTAATTTTCGGTCCTCGGACTCTCTATTTATTCTTTTTTCTGGTAAGAAGGGCCAGCAAGCTTCTAAGGGGTCTATAGCTAGATGGCTTAAATCAGCTATTCTAGCAGCCTACTCTCAATCGGGGCTATCTCCCCCGCTGGGAATTGAATTAAAGCGCATTCTACCAGGGCTCAGGCCACTACATGGGCAGAAATGGCTGGTGCCACCCCAGATCAGATTTGTAGGGCGGCTACGTGGTCAAGTTACCTTACGTTTGTCCGTCATTACAGGCTGGATCTTCTGTCAGCAAGTGAACAAGCTTTTGGCAGAAAGGTCTTGCAGGCTGTGGTCCCTCTCTAAGTGGGTAAGTCTCTGTTATCCTCTCAAGGTGCTGTCCTGAAAGCCGTTAAGGGAAAAATTAAGTTAGACTTACCGGTAACTTGTTTTCTAGGAGTCTTTCAGGACAGCAGCAACCCGCCCTTATTGTATTAAATTACTATGCTGTGACTAACCATATTCTGATTGTGTTCCAGCTGGGGCCGGAGGTTCTCCACTACTACTGATAAGTGGGAAGGAGCCTCCTTTTGAAGTTTGGTGGAGGTGTGTTTCCTGTCAAGTGGGTGGAGCCACGCTCTCAAGGTGCTGTCCTGAAAGACTCCTGGAAAACAAGTTACCGGTAAGTCTAACTTGATTTTTCTCTTTCACTGATGGGCACTGATAAGGCGGCACTGACAGGCACTGATATGACGGCACCGATGAGGTGGCACCAATGAGCGGGCACTGATATGCGGCACTGATAGGCGGAACTAATGGGCACTCATGGGTGGCACTGGTTGGCACTGATAGGTGACACTGGGCACTGAAAGGCTGCAAAGATGGGTTCTTTTGGGTGGCACTGATAGGCGGCACTCATGGGTGGCACTGATAGGCGACACTGGGC
Source organism: Lithobates septentrionalis (assembly GCA_037952835.1). NCBI lineage: Eukaryota > Metazoa > Chordata > Amphibia > Anura > Ranidae > Lithobates > Lithobates septentrionalis. The sequence goes on from JBBDGP010001284.1 coordinate 3,231,016, forward strand.
ACTGAAAGGCTGCAAAGATGGGTTCTTTTGGGTGGCACTGATAGGCGGCACTGATATGAGGCACTTATAGGCATCCCTGGTGGCACTGGCAGTGGTAGGCATTGGAGTGGGCACTGATTGGCAGCTGCCTGTGCATTGATTGGCAGCTGCCTGGGCACAGATTGGTATTTCCCTGGGGGTCTAGGGGGCATACCTGGTGGTCCAGTGTGGATGGCTTCCCTGGTGGTCCTGGGCAGGAATCGAGGGGGGGGGGGCTGTGCTGATAAACAATCAGCACAGACTCCCCCCTGTCAGGAGAGCAGCCGATCGGCTCTCCTCTACTCGCGTCTGTCAGACGCGAGTGAGGAAAAGGCAATCACCGGCTCTTCCTATTTACACCGTGATCAGCCGTGATTCGACACGGCTGATCACGTGGTAAAGAGTCTCAGTCAGAGACTCTTTACCTAGATCGGAGTTGCCGTGTGTCAGACTGACACACCGCAACAACGATCGCCACGATAATATCCTGATCACGTCATATGACGTCCGGTCAGGATATTGAAACCACTTTGCCACCGTCATTTTGCTATATAGCGGGCGGCAAGTGGTTAAGTAAGTAGCATGGTGAGTTTTTTTTAAGTTGTAATTTTTTTCCACAATTCTTTGCAAATTTTTTTTTTTTTTAAAGGGTAAATTTTATTGAAGTCCACAAAATTTTTACATTGCTATGTCACAATTCTCTTTCACAGCACAACAATTTATAATACAATCTATTGTACATTGGCATCATTCACTTAGACCTAATATTTGTTAACATGAAAATAATGCACTTCTATTAAATAAAGTAACCAATGTTGTTTTGTATTATCTAACTGTTTCCTTATTTTGTTCCTTACATTTCCTTCAGCTTTATATGTTCTGTCATTATTTCTAATAATAAATTTGCTTCTCACCTCACAACTCACAACTATCACACCTTTACACACTCATTTTTGATAAACAGATTTATACTTTAATCTCTCCTGATATATTTGCGATCCATTTCCCCCAAATTTTATCGAACTTTTTATTACTTCCTCTGGCTTGGTAAGTGAGTTTATACATTGGTGGGGCGTTATTAACCAATTTTAACCAGTCCACAACAGAGGGAGGACTCTGCTCCCTCCATTTGAGGGCCAAAGCCTTCTTGGCATAACAAAATAATATACGCAGAAGGGTCTTCTGCGATGTGGATAGATTCTCCTCCTCCAGGTCTCCAAGAAGACATCTGGCCGGAGAAGATATATTTGGGAGCTCAAGTTTTTCCTCCACATATGTGAGGATCTCCCCCCAGTATGCCATCACCTGGGGGCATTGCCACACCATATGGAAGAAATCTCCTACCTCCGCTTTGCAGCGGGGACACTCCGGGGAATCTCTCCCTCCCATTTTGTGCAGCCTTTTCGGGGTGTAATACATTCTATGTAAATAATTAAATTGAAGCATTTTATCTCTCGCTGAAATCATTGATGACACCGTGGTGTCCAACACCTCCTGCCATGTTTCTTCTGTAAGAGATGGTATATCTGTTTTCCACTGTGTAGCCACCCTGTCCAACCCAGGGGAAGAGGGTGATAGCAGTACTGAGTAATATCTGGAAATCAGTTTTGAGTGGTCTGCTTCAGCAATAAGTTTTTCCATTGCAGATGGGGAGAGAGTTACCCCAACCCCACCATATTGAGCCCTGACGGCATGTCGCAACTGGAGATATCTGAAAAAAAAGTGTTGGGTATGTTGTATTCAGTTTAAAGATCTGTGAAGGATCTGAAGATTCCATTCCTAAACAGCTGATGTGCGTATTTTATCCCATAAGCAGCCCAACAGGCTCCATCCGGAACCTTGGCTATTTCTGAGAGCTGAGGGTTATGCCACAGCGGAGCATTAGCAGACTCTGCCAGACTAGATCCCCCTATTAACCTATTACATATATGAAATATTTTATATAAGAGTTTCAAAATATTAGACCCCTTCTTTGGGTATGGCCCATTTCTAAAAAGGACATTGATCAGCGCTTCATACGAATGAACCTGGGCAGCCTAAGTGGCCACTGATGCTATGTTCATCTGCGGGAAGCCCCACCAATGTACATGTGTTAATTGGGCAGCTAGGTAATAATATCTTAAGTTTGGTAAAGCCAGTCCACCTGACCTTATGGGTAAGTGAAGCGTTTCCATAGATATTCTGGCAGGTTTAGGTCCCCAAAGAAAAGCGATAAGTGTCTTATTTATTTCTATAAACCATTGCTTAGGAATATATACCGGGGCATGCCAGAGTAGGTACAGAAACCTGGGCAACTAAATCATTTTAAATGTATTGATTCGCCATAAAAGGCCGAGAGGCAGCTTAGCCCAGGTCTGTGTACTCTCGTTTAATCGCTTCCACACCGGTATCAAGTTAATCGACACATACGAGCTCAGTGGTAACTGTATCTCAACCCCCAAGTAACGAAACCTGGAGACCAAAGATAATGATATCCCCTGAGAGAGCCTCGGAACATTTGCGGAATCATAGGGGAGTATTACGGATTTACTCCAGTTCACTTTGAACCCGGAGTATCTCCCAAAGTCAGATATTCTGTCTAAAGCTATGGGTAGTGACCCCTCAGCCTCCTCTAAATATAAAAGCATATCATCGGCGTATAAAGATGTTTTTTCTTCCCTCTCATTAATCTTACATCCCTTGATCTGTTCGTCTGCCCTCAGCAGTGCCGCCAACAGCGCTATTGCCAGAGCAAACAGCAGGGGCGACAAAGGGCACCCCTGCCGTGTGCCCCTAGCTATGCTGAAGAGCCCCGTAATGGAGTTATTGATACGTAATCTAGCCCGAGGTTCCGCATATAGGAGTCTGACCCATTTTACAAATCTTGGGCCGAAGCCCAGCCGCTCAAGGACCGCTATGAGGTATGGCCATTCTATAGAATCAAACGCCTTATGGGTGTCGAGTGACACCACCACCGAGTATCAGGAGTAGGGCCCTTCGATTGTAGTATAGTAAAGAGACGTCTCAGATTTATGGCAGTCGATCTCTCAGAAATGAATCCTGTCTGATCAGGATGAATAATAGATGCTATCACCTTATTCAGTCGTTTCGCCAGGATTTTAGCTAGAATTTTTGCGTCAACATTAATAAGGGATATAGGCCTATATGACTCACATAAATCATGGTCCTTGTGCGGCTTGGGGATCAGCACTATCAGTGCTTCCCTCATGGACTCAGGTAAAATACCTTTGTCAAAAGCATCTTCGTACATCTCAGTTAACCTAGGGGCCAAGGTTTCCGCGTACGCTCCGTACCACTCAACTGGAAAACCATCCAGTCCAGGGGTCTTGTTAGGTTTCAGGGACTTTATAGCTGATAGTACTTCTTCGATTGTAAACTGACCATCCAGTTCCTCTACCCCCTCCTCTGTAAGCTCTATCAGGGGTATTGGGGCAAGATACGTCTGCACCTCCTCCAACCCATAGTCCACCCTCGACGTATATAGATCTTTATAGAATGACAAAAATGCATCTGCGACATCATCATGTGATGTACAGCTTTTCCCATTCATTTTTTCTGAGTTTTTTTCTATCAACACCAAGTCTAGTTTTCTTATGTTCTCCCTCCATATTCTATGGGTGTCTGAGTTAGGGTTTTTAATGTAGTCTACCTCGGACTCAGTGGCCACTTGTTCCGCCTCTCTAACCTTCCATCCCTTATCTGACTGCAGTTGTTTAATTAATCCTGAGATGGATCCCCGGAGTGTGGCTTTGAATGCATCCCATGTGACCCCAATCGGGACCTCTTTCTTGTTTTCTAGCCAAAAATTATTAATGGATGTTGCGGTGGACCTCTCGAAGCACTCCTCCTTAAGCCACAAGGGGGATAACCTCCACACCACATAGCCCCTTGGTTTCTCCATATCTATGGAGAGAAGCATGGGAGAGTGATCCGAGATGACCCCCAGCAGATATTGAACATCCAACACCCTTGGTAACAGGTCCCTGGACACAAAGCATAAATCTATCCTGGAAAGTGTATTAAAGGTGGAGGAGAAACAGGAGTATTCTTTATCATCAGGGTGTTTCCACCTCCATGCCTCTACTAAGTCATAAGGTTTCACACATGCCTCTAGTGGTGATCCTCCTACCGCAGCCATCTTAAACCTATCCTTATCCGGGGATAACACAGCATTTAGATCCCCAGCCAAAATAATTGGACCCTCCGCCATTTGCAACACCTCAGCCATCATCTCCTCCCATACCTTAATTGTAAATGGGGGTGGTATATATACTGCCACCAAGGTATAACTTTGGTTATTAATAATTACTGCGAGGGCCACATATCTACCCATAGGATCCAATTTAACCGTTTTAACGGAAGCGACTTAGCCAACAATACAGATACACCCCTGGCATAACTGGAATAAGTAGAGTGAAATGCTCTACCTACATAAGCCCTATGAAGGGCTAACGTTTTGGACCCCACTAGATGTGATTCCTGGAGGAATATAATATGTGGCCTTCGCTTTAGAATGTATTTAAATACTAGGGCTCTCTTAATTTTAGAATTGAGTCCTCTCACATTCCACGAGAGAATATTAAGGGACTGCATCATGGTAGAAATGGAGTATAATAGTAACAGTATTTGGTTTATGGGGGGATAGCAACACCGGAGATACACCCCAACGGGAGTGCTCAATACACTTATGCTCTAATTCTTTCCCCCCGAAGTAACATGCGAGCATATACTTTTTTTCTGTGATTGCATCTGACTGATACCATATTCGTGAATATAAATATGAACTTTTTTTTCTGGTACCATTCTTTCCATTGCTTAAGCAGTAGTAAACATGTAAGGTACCCTGCAGTTACATGAAAAAACGCCAAAAACAAAAAGAAAAAAAATAGAACAATAACCAACCTTGCGATCAATTTGATTGATCAGAACTCCCTGTCCCCCCACCCTGCCTGCAGCCCCGAACATCCCACAGACTTTCACCCCAAACATTAAATCCAAGAAAAATGCTTCCTAAAGAGGGGGTATTCTTCCTGTACCAGCCGGCCAGGAAGTTTTAGAAATAGGTATGTGTAAGTTTACAGAGTTCTTCCGCACCCACGTTGCTTGTAGATCATATAATAGTGTTCCTGTCTGGTTGAATGTTAGCAGGATCTTGTAAACCGGCATCCATCAGATTTAAAGGTTGTCACTGATACTAAACAGGATATAAAACATCATCATTATGTCTATCGTTTCTCCCCAAGATACCTCCTGGGTGTCTGCTGCTGATAGTTCTAGCTGATCGTCACATCTTCACCCCTGTCTCAGGGATTCCAACCATCTATTCGCCTCTTTGGGTGACAAAAAGAATTGCGTTTGTCCCTTGTGAACCACTCAGAGTTTAGCCGGGTAAAGCATGCTGTAGGGTAAGCTGCGGTCCCACAGGCGCTGTTTCACACTTTGAAATGCTGCCCTTTGTTTCTGTGTGGCTGCAGAAAAATCTGGGAAAATGGAGATTCTGTTGTTGTTATACATTAGCTCAGGTAGGTTGCGGGCCTTCCTTAAAATAGTCTCCTTATCCCTGAAGTAAAGAGCGTGCCAGCATGGGTCTAGGATATCTCCCTGGAACAGGGGCTCTCAGTGGGATCCTGTGCGCACGTTCTATAGCGAATAAATGAGAGAAACTTTCTGCCCCAAATACCTGTTTAAGCCAGGACAACAGGAATTCCTCCGGGTTTTTCCCCTCTGTGCCTTCCGGGAATCCTAAGAACCGAAGGTTGTTCCTTCGCAGCCTGTCTTCTATGTCTCCCATTTTGGCCTCCTGGGATTTGTTGTCCGCCGACAGGTCTCTGACTTGTATTAGCAGGGGGTTAAGATAGTCTTCCACTGCACTGATCCTGTGTTCCGTTTGAGTAACCCTTTGCCTTACCTTCTGCACATCATCTTTGAGCATTAGTTTCTATTTGTGTGGATAAGGCTGCATGGCAGCTCTTAATAGTGTCCATAATTTGTAACAGCGTCGGCTCACCACCTTGAGTACCGGAGCCGCTCTCCTCAGATTCCGATCCTGGAGAGGGCAGAGGACGAGCCAGCGGGTCAGTCGGATCCAGCCAGTCTCTATCCCCCTCGGTCCACTCACGATCTGGCGGGGTGCTGTAACAGGCCGCGATCTCCCCAGCTGGGCGCCATCTTGGGAGTCCTCGTGCGCATATTTCGCCAGCTTCTCTGCGGGCGTAGGTTCCACACTCGGTCCATATTTCACCATCTCTGGGTGCCCGAGGTGTTCCGCTATCCTTTCCGGTTGTTTTGGGGTGAAATAGTGTAACCTACAGGTCAACAGGATTCGTCAGGATGTTAACGCGGTCGGAGCTCTGGAGAGAAGCTTCCTCACATACCGGAAGTTGGACACGCCCCCCCCCATTGCAAAATTTAAGATTTATTTATTCTTTTTACAAAATTGGCATATTAACAGGTTATTTCTCCCACAGAGCATATGCATACAACAAATTACACCCCAAAATACATACTGCTACTCTTCCCCAGTATGGCAATACCACATGTGTGAGACTTTTACACAGCCTGGCCACATACAAAGGCCCCACATTCAAGTAGCATCTTCAGGCGTTCTACAAGCATAAATGACACATCTCATTTCTCAACCACCTATTACACTTTTGAAGGCCCTGGAGCACCAGGACAATGGAATTGCCCCCAAAATGACCCCATTTTGGAAAGCAAACACCCCAATCTATAATGTATGAGGCATAATAGATAATAAGAGCGTTTAATAAGACTCGGAGCCACTCATTACAATTAGAAGAAAAGAGGTTTAACCTTAAACTATGTAGAGGGTTCTTTACTGTAAGAGCGACAAGGATGTGGAATTCCCTTCCACAGGCGGTGGTCTCAGCGGGGAGCATTGATAGCTTCAAGAAACTATTAGATAATCACCTGAATGACCGCAACATACAGGGATATGTAATGTAATACTGACACATAATCACACACATAGGTTGGACTTGATGGACGTGTGTCTTTTTTCAACCTCACCTACTATGTAACCATAATAATGAGTCGTTTGAACGGTTCAATTTTATTCCAGAAGTTTTTGGAAAATGTGGAAAAAAAATGAAAATGCATTTTTTTTTTTTTTTTACAGTTGACCATTTATCAGATATTTCCAACACATAGCATGTACATAGCAAAGATGAACCCCAAAATACATTCTGCTACTCCTGAGTATGGTGATACCACATGTGTGAGCCTTTTACACAGCCTGGCCACATACAGAGGCCCAACATCCAAGTAGAACCATCAGGCATTCTAGGAGCATAAATTACATAATTTCCTGGCAACCTATCATTTTTGAAGGCCCTTCATATTTCTAACACATAGCATGTACATACCAAGAATTACAATCCAAAATAAATTCTATTGCGGAAAGGGTAAAAAAAAAAAGCATTACCTGTGCTTTTAGTAGTATCAACAGAGGAGAGCACTGGTCCAGGCAGCAGGCAGGGATGTGCTTAGCGACAGCAATAGTAATTATCCAGGCAGCAGGCAGGAATATTGTCTGTAGTCAGCACAAGGATATTGTCAGCACATCAGTCCATAGAAATTGTCCAGGCAGAGACAGCCAACACAGCCATAATGATAGTCCTGGTACACTGTTACCTGCAGACACTCAATGTACCGCTCTCCAGCCCTTCATAAACATACCGCCTCTTGTTATAGCTAATTATTTGCATAGTCCAGGTAGCGGTGTGGTCCGTTCATGTGGCAAGCAGAGGCATGATGGCAGTAAGTCAGCAGCAGGCTGAGGGCCGCAATCAGGTAAGACCTGGGCACAGGGGTAGAGGCTTCGACCCACCTAAATCTCTATGAAGCCTCCGGACTTCAGACCCTAATCTGGAAATTCCGAAACACGGAGAAAACAAAAAAAAATTGTTTTCTCCATCCGGAAAAACAATTCTGGAGCCCATAGACATATATGTGAGACCCCTGTGTACTACAGTAGCAGGGCAACAGATCAGTCCAAGCGGTAGGCAAAAGCATAGTCCATAAAACAGGCCAGGGTCAGTTCATGGGGAGGCAGTCCAAACGGTAGGCAGAGGCATAGTCACAAAACAGGCCAGGGTCAGTTCACGTGGAAGGCAGTGGCATGGTTATTTGGGGAAGCATGGAAAATGGTCAGCACAGATGATGAAAATGGGGAAATGGTTAAAAATATGGGCTAATATTTTAGGGATGTATGATAAAGTTGGAAGCATTCACCAATGCAAAGGCCAGGTTGGGAGGGACACTGGGGACAATGGTAGCTGGTATCTTTTCGAAATACTCTTGGTGAACACGCAACATTTTTTTTGCCGTCTTCGGCTTGCTTCAGTTGGTGGAATGTTGAAGGGGAAGTGGCGCTCATGAAGTCGGCAAACAGCCTCAGAGCGAAGGCCTTCTGGGGGGGTCTTTGGTGATAGATGAGGAATGTAACAACTTCTATGAATTGTAGGAAGGGGGTGGGGCTTTCTGTGGGTTTGGTGTAGACTACGTAGGAATTATAAATGGCCAAATGGATGAGATAAATTGCTACCTTCTTGCACCAGAACCGAGACCTCCTTATCGACAAATAGGGCTGAATCATTTGATCATTGAACCCCCCTCCCCTCCATGTAGAGATTATAATCTTGGACACATACTGGCTTTTCAATGGGACCTTGTCTTCTTTGAACCTCAATTGTAGTGTCGTCATGGATGGTGGATATCATGTGCACGTCCCTTTTATCCTTCCACCTCAAGGCCAGCACTTTTTTGCATCTCAATGCTGCTCTTTCCCCCCTTCGCAGCTTTTTGTTTGCTAGAGATTATGGGAAGCCCTTCCTATTTTTTCTGGAGGTTCCGCAGGCCAGGGTTTTTGCAATGTATTGGTGTTTGAAAAGGGGCAGGCCAGTGTAGAAATTGTCAAGGTATATGTGATATCCTTTGTTCAGAAGTGGGTATGCCAAGTCCCATACAATCTTTCCAGTTGTGCCCATGTAGGCCGGGCACTTGGGGCTGGAGCTGGGAATCTTTTCCTTCATATATGCGGAACGCATACAAATATCCTGTGGCTTTCTCACAGAGCTTATATAATTTTACTCCGTATCTGTCCCTTTTGCTAGGAATATATTGCTTTATTCCTAGCCGGATTCAGATCTCTCCACTCAAACGGACGGGCATAGGATGATTGGGGATTGTTGGCAATATACTGCTGGGCTTATAAATTTGTCTGGTCCACAATAAATTGCAGCAAAGTGTCGGGCAAAAACAGGTAAAAAAAATCAATCGCTGTGAAATTTTGGGTGTTGGCCTGCACATCTGGCTGTGCTGTGAAAGGGGGAATAATTGGTGATCCCGAGTCGGATGGCAGCCATGTTGGGTTGGCAAGACCATCTGGCATATATGTAGAGGCAAATGAAACTAATAATAACACAGCGCTAACCCAATATAAAAAAGTGAAGCTGCTACACACAAATGTGACCAATATTCCAAACATACTATAATATAAATGTAACGCTAAAACAAAAACGAAATCCAAAATGTGAACAGATAATATAGTGGCCAGTGGATATAACCCACTGGGACATAAAAGCAGAAAACCAAAGTGATGTGTAAAGTTCAATAGCTCATGTTTATTATAAACTAAGACATGAGTATGAATAGGTGAAACAATGAAGTCCTATAGTGTAAAGGTAAAATATAAATCCAATGTGAATGGAAGATCTTCTGATCTGTGACTCATCAGCATGAAAATCTTGAGTTGGAAATAGATGGAATACTCTTACCAGAACGGGTGGATTCGAATGTCGGCAACACCAAATCAAACAGGCTTAGAGATCCAAAGGGGAAGTTGTCCTGAAGGGAGTCCACACACAGGGAATGGTTCTTTTCTAAGTTTATACTAACAGGTCTAGTGTTCAACGACGTGGGTCACTACCCACCTCACCGAGACCTGCCCTTTAGGACTTTCTTCTAGATGAGCTTGGTCTCAAGTTTTCGTTGTTTTTCATATCTCAGCGTCCAGTATATGAAATATAAAAATATAACCTATAAAGATGTCTATACTTGTGACAGTGACACTTTTACCATCAGAGTCGGCTAATACTGCACAGTATGTAGTATTTGATTTCAGGGAGTTTAGGTCTCAAGGATCTCAAAGATCTTTCAACGGCAACAAAGTTGTTCATAATCCACTGAATATCAGAAGAGATTGCATGCTGTCCACATCTTATGGAAGCGTTCAATTATGCAATAGCAATGGATTTTCCCATATTATATATTGTTGGCTGCGTTTAAGCAGATGTCTCACCATAGAACATTTCTATTTGCGAAGTGAGAGATGTGTAGAAGGCAACATTCAGGAGTTAGTTTTATGGAGGTGTCCGTGATCTTTCGTATGAGGTCGCAAATCTGGGACCAGAATGTTGAGATTTTAGGACATTGCCACCATATACGACATGGTGTACAAGTAGATTGACCATCTCCAGCATAGGTCAGAGGAAGTAGGTAACCATCTTTTTATTTTATCTGGTGTGATATACCAATGGTGTGAAGTTTGTATGCATTTTCTTGGTATCTGGTGCTGATAGAGCATTTGTGAGCTAAAATGCATGCATTGTTCCATTGGTTTTCTGATTATTTCAATGTTTAAAGCAGTTTCCCACTTCTCTTTTAGACTTGTCCTGCACTGGAGAGGATGTTTGCTGTAGCATAGAGTATGACATTTGAGGTTGCCTTTTTGCATTCCTCACCTGTTAAGCATATCTGTTCTAGCATAGTGAGTGGTCTAATACAGGAACTTTTTCTGTGTGAAACGGTGAGATAATTATGGATTTGCAGATCTGTCTAAAATGTGCACGGCAATTTTGGTACAGTCTCATCACTTGGAGCAGGGGTCTCCAAACTTTCTAAACAAAGTGCCAGTTTGCTGTCCTTCAGACTATAGGGGGGCCAGAATGGTGGCAATTGGAATTAGATAATGTCTCAGGTTTGGTGGTCAGTGGGAGTAAAAAATTTTATATAGCCCCTGAGGTCAGGAGAAGGAATTGTGCCCCATCATTGGTATTAGTGCAGGAATAGTGCCCTATTGGTGGTATAAATGGGAGGAATAGTGCCCCATTGGTGGTATAAAGATCTTGGTGGTATAAATGGAGAAATAGTGACCCATTGGTGGTATAAATGGGAGGAATAGGGCCCCATTGGTGGTATGAATGGGAGGAATAGGGCCCCATTGGTGGTATGAATGGGAGGAATAGGGCCCCATTGGTGGTATGAATGGGAGGAATAGGGCCCCATTGGTGGTATGAATGGGAGGAATAGGGCCCCATTGGTGGTATGAATGGGAGGAATAGGGCCCCATTGGTGGTATGAATGGGAGGAATAGGGCCCCATTGGTGGTATGAATGGGAGGAATAGGGCCCCATTGGTGGTATGAATGGGAGGAATAGGGCCCCATTGGTGGTATGAATGGGAGGAATAGGGCCCCATTGGTGGTATGAATGGGAGGAATAGGGCCCCATTGGTGGTATGAATGGGAGGAATAGGGCCCCATTGGTGGTATGAATGGGAGGATTAGGGCCCCATTGGTGGTATGAATGGGAAGATTAGGGCCCCATTGGTGGTATGAATGGGAAGATTAGGGCCCCATTGGTGGTATGAATGGGAAGATTAGGGCCCCATTGGTGGTATGAATGGGAAGATTAGGGCCCCATTGGTGGTATGAATGGGAAGATTAGGGCCCCATTGGTGGTATGAATGGGAAGATTAGGGCCCCATTGGTGGTATGAATGGGAGGAATAGGGCCCCATTGGTGGTATGAATGGGAGGAATAGGGCCCCATTGGTGGTATGAATGGGAGGAATAGGGCCCCATTGGTGGTATGAATGGGAGGAATAGGGCCCCATTGGTGGTATAAATGGGAGGAATAGGGCCTCATTGGTGGTATGAATGGGAGGAATAGGGCCTCATTGGTGGTATGAATGGGAGGAATAGTGCCCCATTGGTGGTATGAATGGGAGGAATAGGGCCCCATTGGTGGTAGGACTAGGGCCCCATCTATGGTAAAAATGGGAAGAAATGGGGCGTGGCCTGGCAAGCGATGGAGTAAGACGTAGGTAGTGGGAGCTCCTCTTGCCGATACTCCTGTGAAACAGCCTGAACTTGACTCCGGGTGACTTTCCTCAAAAAGCTGTCTGTGGGTCCCAGATCGGGATACAATATGTCGCCGCCAAAACAGACACCCGCAACGGCGGTTAAACTGGCTAAATTCTGACATGATGGGGACGACAGCCAGGCCAAAGATCGACATGCCACAGATACAGTGAAAGTGCTGGATGCAATAGCCGCCCTTCAAAGTATCCTCACATCCAAAATAGATGAGGTAAAGATCGATATTTCACTCCTGCGACAGGACCGCTCAAGTAAAGGACAGGGTTACTGAAGTGGAAACTCTTATCAGCAATGCCGAGGATATTTTACACCCACTACAGCACACCACTGAGGACATACAGAGGCAGATTCAACAGCTCCATTCCCATCAGGACGACATGGAAAATAGAATCTGTAGCTGCAACCTCAGATTTATTGGCCTGACAGAGCTGAAGGTAAAGACCCGGCAGAGTACCTGGAGAATCTCCTTTATAAAAGAGTATGGCAGGGAGGCCCTTTCAGTTATGTTTGCGGTGGAGAGGGCGCACCGTATACCAGCAAAGCCCTCACCCGCAGGAGCACCACGCCGAACCTTCATTGCAAAATTCCTGAACTTCAGGGACCGGGACAAGATCATGCGGCTTACTAGAGAAAAGGGAACCCTACAAGTAGGTAGCGGACGTGGCGGTATTCCCGGATTTTTCAAGTGAAGTGCAAAGGAAACAGTCGCAGTTCCAGGACGTCAGCGACGCCTCAGGGTGCTGCACCTCAAGTACGCCATGCTCTTTCCGGCCAGGCTCAGAGTGGAGGAAGAAGACCGGGTGCATTTTTTTGAGACCCCCGCTGCAGCCGTGGCGTGGCTAGATCGGCGAGGGGGACCAGCCTAAAGGATGCTACAGACAGCAGCTACATTTGAGTACATTCCCCCCCCCCGCCCCCTATCTAACTCACGATGCCTTCCTTTTTTAAACTGACATATGGAACCTGGGTTTACCACAGCTCTGCATATGCAGTGAGGGGAAGGGAGCACGAGCAGGCTCATGCATATACTGTGTTTTAAGATATACTATTGGAAACGTTTCTGTAGCCCGGAATGACTCTAACCCATGGATTGCTTCAGGTACTTCTGGCTCATTTGTGACTCTCAGCACTCTGCCTACATACTCCGGACATACCTATCCTACAGGGCTATATATACTGTGTCTACTATGCTTGAGGGCAAAGAGAAGCACAGTACCGGCATATAAAGGGGTACTGATAGTCCCACACTAACTTCCCACGCGTTGCACAGTTAACAATTGCCCTAGGAATGGGATTTAGGGATGCAACATATCAAGAATTGAACATAAGTTATGTGCCTCCAGCCGGGATTACCTGCTGGATGACTTTAGATCGGTTTACCTTTGGGTATTTGTTCTCATCATGTTGGCTAGGTGCAGAACTGGGAGGGAGGGTTGTTGTTCGATTTAAGGGCCAAAGTTATAGCTTTATTTGTTTCAATGAATGCTCATATTGGTTTTGGGATGCATTTATGATCATCCATGGAAGGTATTTACATATTACAGGTCATGGTATACAGATCCTAAAGCTAATGCTATTATATGTTGTGTTATCGCTGGTCCGTTACATTATTTATAACTAACTAACTGACTTAATGACCACAGCTAAATTCTTAACGTGGAATGTGCGGGGAGTGAGATATAAAATTTAACGTATCGCAGCTCTCGCTTATTTAAAATCACAGAAAGCAAATGTGATAGCACTAACTGAAACGCATGTCACAGGTCATCTGCAGTCTGCTTTGAAGCTCCCATGGATTGGCTGGGCGTATCATAGCACACACACCAACTTTTCTCTAGAGACCCTATTTCAATCTATTTTTGAATCGGGAATACTCCCCCCTTCTATGCAAGAGGCACAGATTATAGTCCTCCCCAAACCAGGCAAGAATCCCCAATACCCGGAATCATACCGACCTATATCCTTATTGCCAGTGGATATAAAAATACTAGCAAAAGTTCTTTCCTCCCGGTTAAACAGTTTATACTTTCCCTCATACACCCAGACCAAACTGGGTTTATGCCAGGGAAGAACACGGCGATGAATATAAGGAGGCTGTTTATGAACATCCAAGCTCAGCATGATAATGCGGGAACCAGAGTGGTAGTAGCCTTAGACACAGCCAAGGCATTCGACTCTGTTGATTGGATGTACATGTGGGAATGTCTGAGCTGCTAGGGGTTTGGCCCTAACTTTAATTATTGGGTGCAACTTCTATACCAGACCCCTAAGTCGCAGGTGTTTGTGAATGGATGGCTATCAGACCAGATTTCCCTGGAGAGAGGCACAAGACAGGGCTGCCCTCTGTCACCACTGTTATATGCCATTAGAGCAAACCCGGACATAATAGGCCTAAAACGGGGTGACTCCTGGGAAAAAATAGGCCTCTATGCGGATGATACTATACTCTACCTAGCGGATCAGGGACCCTCATTGCAAACAGCACTATCCATCATAGAGACAGTAGGCAAATGCTTGGGCCTGCGAATTAACTGGGATAAGTCTCAAATCCTCCCTATAGATCATTTTCCTCACTAAGCTGTGTTTCCAGAACTTCCCCTAAAGAATGTAGAAGAGATTAAATACTTGGGAGTGAAGGTCACAAGACACCTCAGACTATGTCTCCCTTAATGTGGAACCCCTGTTTGCAGTACTAAAATCTAAAATCTGGTCAAGATTGCCCCTGGGAGTAATGGGTAGAAATAATTTAATAAAAATGATATTGCTACCAAAAATTTTATATGCGGTCTGGCATGCCCCTCTGTACATCCCTCTGTACATCCCCCTTAAAGTTTTTAAAAAGATGGAAGCTATTCTAAATTCATTTGTATGGGGCCATGGTAGGCATAAATTGGCATGGCATATTTTTAAAAACTCTGCTTTGGAAGGAGGATGTTCCCTCCCAGATATCCAAGACTATTATGTGGCTTCACAGCTCTCACACTTATACTATTTTAATACTACTGAATCCCAGCGCTATAGGACTTTCGGGTGTGACAAACCAGGAAGGCCCTTACGTACCCCTATTCAGACCATTCTCCGCAAAGGACAAGGTGACCTCAAATCTCCCCGCTACAATACAGCGATGTTGTCACATCACCAAAAGATATGGGACATAGCACTAAAGAAGCAAAATAGACCACAGGTACACTCCCACACCCCACTATGGTTTAACGGCCAGTTGTCTGAGTTGAATACTGTACCTGAACCACAGCTTGGGCCTGGCAAGAGCAAGCAAAGGGTCACATTTGGCCTGGGAGACGCAGTTTAACCACTTACAGATTGCCGCACGCCGATATACGTCCTAAGTTTGAAGAGGAATATCGTTATGGCAGTAGCTAGCTGCCATAACCCCGGTATCCTCTAATTCGTCTGGCAGTCTGCTTTTCCGATAAGAGTGGTCTCTGCGGCGGATTCGCTGCGAGATCAGTTTTATCGGCGGCAGGAGAGGGGCCCTCCCCTCCCGCCGCGCTCCGGGCGATCAGATGTTACCCCTTGCTGGGTATGGAGATGAGTGAGGGGAAGCTGGGCCCTCACCTGTCTCAATAACATTGCAGGTTAAAACGTCACTTCTGCCCATAGCTCTTAAAGGGCCTTTTTTTTATTGCATTTTAGTGCAAATATGAGATCTGAGGTCTTTTTGACCCCAGATCTCATATTTAAGAGGTCCTATCATGCTTTTTTCTATTACAAGGGATGTTTACATTACATTGTAAAAATAAAAGGTAAAATAAATGAGAAAATGTTTTTTTAAACGCGCCCCGTCCCGCCAAGCTCGCGTGCAGAAGCGAACGCATACGTGAGTAGCGCCCGCATAGGAAAACTGCGTTCAAACCACACATGTGAGGTATAGCCGCGATCGATGGAGCAAGAGCAATAATTCTATCCCTAGACCTCCTCTGTAACTCAAAACATACAACCTGTAGAATTTTTTAAACGTCGCCTATGGAGATTTTTAAGGGTAAAAGTTTGTCGCCATTTCACGAGCGGGCGCAATTTTAAAGCGTGACATGTTTGTATCAATTTACTCGGCGTAACATTATCTTTCACAATATAAAAAAAAATTGGGCTAACTTTTTACTGTTTTTTTTTTTTTTTTTTTTTTTTTAATTTAAAAAAGTGTATTTTTTCCAAAAAAAGTGCGCTTGTAAGACCGCTGCACAAATACAGTGTGACAAAGTATTGCAACAACCGCCATTTTATTCTCTAGAGTGTTAGAAAAAAATGTATAATGTTTGGGGGTTCCAAGTAATTTTCTAGCAAAAAAACCTGTTTTTAACTTGTAAACAACACATCTCAAAAAGAGGCTTGGTCCTTAAGTGGTTAAAGACCACTGAGCTAGACCATCCATAAAAATCTATTTCTTGGCAGTCCATTGAAGGACATGGGACGTCTGAAACCCTCAGGTGCTACTGCCTCCTTGCACTAGCAAACAAAAGAACTGATGCCCAAGATGATGGCTTTAGAAGACTCTTCCAGGGTCCATCCATTATGACAAAAAGGGAATCGGCCTTTCTGAAAAATGCAGTAGCTGAGAGATAAACTTGCACTGCCATAACCCCATCTAAACAATATGGGAAATTGTAAACAGTTAATCTTCAAGTGCCGAGAGAATCTGATTTAGATCTCATGGAGTCATAGGGAAATGGACAGGGGAAGCTACATGGGGGGATCTCCCTTACGAAGACCTTAATCAGTGAGTGAAAGGCCAACATTCAGAATAGAAAAGAAACGGAATACAACACAGAAACTTGACCCTTGATAGTGCTGATAGACAGACACTAGTCCAGAGCCAGCATCAGGAAAAAAGCGGTTTCCAGGATTAGACCCAGATACTTCAGGATGATAAGCAAGTCCCAGCGATTAATTGCTGAAGGTTCAGAATCTATACAACATCAGGACTGTCAGCTTCATTTTGCCCAAAAGGGCCTGCACTAACTGCTCCCTCAACAGGAGGTCATCGAAGTATGCCTACCATGCCCAATGGCAGACCTTACAAGGAGTAGACTTCCGAGCTAGACATGTTTGATTTGTTTCATTGCGATTCAAAATTTGGACACCTTTTTCATCATTCTGAAAGTTTGGATGTATCCGAATTACAATAACAAATCCAAAATAACGAAACAGAATTCAGCCGAAATTCGAATAGAATAAAATAGAAAATAAAGGAATATAAATGAAAAGAATAAAAAAAAAAATCAACTATAAAAGGATAGAATAGAATGAAATAAAAAAAAAAAAGGAATACATTAGAATACAAAAAAATACAATGAAAAGAATAGATTTGAAAAAAAAATAGAATAGAAAATAAAAGAATAGAACGGGAAAAAAAACAATAGAATATAACCGTCTTCCGAATTTCGAGTAGAATGAATTCGAATAAAATAGAGAAAATATAACCGTCTTCCGAAATTCTAATTTTGAATAGGCTAAAAAAAACACTAGAATAAAATAAAAAGAATATAGCCGTCTATCGAAAACCGATTTTCTAATAGAATAAATTTGAATGCCAATTCGAATTGTCCGAATTTGGTCAGATCTTGAATATGATTCGACTGAATTCAGAAAAATCTAATTTGAAACAAATTTATTGGATTTAAGTAAACACAATTTAAATATCGAAACAAAACTAAACATGTTTTTTTGTTCTACACATGTCTATGCCTAACCTTTTTAGGATCATAGGAATCGCTGATTAAGTCCTGTCCTTCAGAACCTGGCCTTCAGTCATGTTAGAAGCTAGCGACTGTGAAGCAGGATTGTAAATTGGTCCTTGAAGCCAGACGATCCAGTAAAGCCCATGGATTCTTACTGGGCTGACGTACTACCTGGTGAGACTACCAGTCTGGAGCAATGAGTTCCTGGAATACCCTCTAGTTCAAGGGTCTCCAAACTTTCTAGATAAAGGGCCAGTTTACTGTTCTTCAGAATTTAGGGGGTCTACTCCCACTGGACTGTGGCCAGTGGGAGTAGAAAATATCCCAGGGTCAGTGGGAGTAAACAATGCCCCATCATTGGTTTTAGTGGGAGTAACCATTTCCCATTGTTATCAGTGGAAGGAATAGTGCCCCGTTGTTCATATCAGTGGGAGAAATCACACCCAATCATTTGTGTCTGTGGGAGCAATAGTGCCCCATCATTGGTGTCACTGGTTAGGGCTGGTTAGAGGCAAGCAAAGGGCCATATCTGGCCCCAGGGCCTCAGATATGTATGCCGCAGATATCTTGTCCAAGGTTTTCGTTTAATTTAAGACTGTTCAGACTGTACAGTCCTGGAGTCGGATAACCCTCCTTTTTTGCATGAGGCTTTTGGGCCTAATGGTGGCCTCATTCTAGTCCATTCCATATGCCCAGTTTCGTTCTAGGCCATTGCAATTCAACATTCTGGTAGCATGGGGCAAGCACACTGTCAGTCATAAAGGTCCCTGTAGGGGACAGCCTGCTTCTTGTTCCACTTTTGCAGATGGATTTGGCTCTTCATTATCTGTCAGACTTTTCAGCAAGGTTCCACATTTTCCCATAAAAGTGCACTCAATTAGAGTGCTATCTGGGCTTTTCAGCATCGGGCATCTTTTTCTCAGATTTATAAGCTGCCCACCTGGTCTTTGGTTTACGCTTTTGTTAAGCTTTTCATCTGATGTTGTCTTTGGTGGTAAGGTTCGTGGGGCTGTATGGGCTCTGAGTTCTCTCTTTAATGTCCCCAAGATGAACTACACACATGTGCAGGCACATTTCAGTTCAATGGGAATTGCAATACACAGAGTGGAGCATGTGACCAGAAATAATTGCACTGCTGGCACTACACTAGTAGCGATGAGCTACATCACTGGAGGATAGGAAGTGTGCACAGGATGAAAAGGAAGCCCGAAAACAATGGTAAGAGATTAATTAAAGAAAACAAAAAAAAAAAAATGGCACAAGTGATATTTTAGAATGAGTGATGTAAAAAAAAATATTGAGTTTAGTGTCACTTAAGTTACGTTGTCAATAAAAGCAATTTTAATGTCCATATATATTCTTTGTTTGTCAACCCCCCCCCCCCCCCCCCTTCTTCTTTTTTTTTTTTTTTTTTTTTTTATGTTTACTCTAAATTTAGGTTTTAACATATAAAATATGAAATGTTAACAACACCTAGCAAACTGGGGTGGGTAGAGAAGATTAGATTACCCGCTTGCCGACCAGCCGCCGTTGTACTGCTGCAACATGGCTCTGCTGCGCGAATCGCCGTCATGTTACGTCGGTAACATAGCCACTAGGGGGCGTGTGCGCGCCCCCCTGCTCGCCCCCCTGCTCCTCCACGGAGCCGATGTGAGTGCCCGGCGGTTGCGACCACCACCGGGCTCCCGCGATCGCTCGGGGCTCACTGAGAACCGGGATCTGTGTGTGTGTGTAAACAGTTTCCGGTTCTCTGTGGGGAGTACAGAGTATGAACAGGGATCTGTCATCTCCCCTGCACAGTCCCATCCCCCCTTCAGTTAGAACACACACTAGGACACACTTAACCCCTTCACTGCCCCCCTAGTGGTTAACCCCTTCACTGCCAGTAACATTTTTTTTTTTTTGTTAGTAAACAAGTTTATTTGTAATAATAAAAAATAAAAAAAAGACATACATGTAGATAGCATACAAGCATATTTTACACTTTGCATATTTCTTGAGCGGTTATGTACAGACTTTTTGTAAAACAATAAACTAAAGAAAACTAAAAAATGAAAACTCTGGCACTTTTATAATGGCAATTGAAATTTGCTGATAAGACACAAGCTGTCCCCGGTTTTCCGTCCCATGGTATGATAACCTAGCTGTATAGAACCCAGGGCAACTCCCAGCCCCAATCTTCTTGTTCTACATCTATCTATGCATCACATGTGTTGGTATTGTTAAGCCATGTATTCCAAATCCTGTCGTACTTAGCCGGACATCCCCTGTGTTTATATATAACCTTTTTGTAAGGTAGGGACAGGTTTACCATTTTGACCCATTCCTGAAAAGTAGGAGGGGAGGCCCTCATCCAGTGTTTTGCCACCAATTTTCTAGCGCAAAATAGTGTTTCATATAGAAAAGTAGCAGTGAATTTGTCTATGGTAACATCTGGGAGCAGCCCTAGTACACACAACCTTGGATCCACCTGAACAGGGGAGCCCATTTCATCATGGAGAAATTTAATAATTTGATTCCAATAGGTTTGGATAACCGGGCAATCCCATATAAGGTGGAAGAAAGAGCTTGACGAGCTCGTACATCTTGGACACTGAGTATCTTGGGTTTGGGAGAATTTGGCTATTCTAGCTGGTGTGAGATAGGCCTTATGGATTATGTATAACTGCGTCATACGCTCTGGAAGCCTGGGGGAGGCCTTTTTAACATTTTCTAGGACCTCGTCCCAATCATCATCTTCCACTGGGCCTATATCCTCTTCCCATCTAATTTTTGCTGTATCAATTATGCCCGCAACCGAGCGCGCCCGCAGGGCTGAGTACAAGGTTGATATCAATTTAGTTGGTTCTGCACCCGTTGTGACATCCACCAAAGGCAACACTTGTGGATTTGGGTATCCGGTAGCAAATTGTGTTTGTAGGGCATGTGTAAGTTGTCTATAGTTAAATAGCATATGTGGGGGCAATTGAAACTCGTCTCTCAGAGAGTTAAAGTCTCTTACTCCCAATGGGGTGATTACCTAGTGGAGGAAGATTATACCTTTCGTTGCCCATTTAACTGCCCCAGGAATCAAAAGTAATTCTCTTAATTGCGGGTTGTGCCACAGAGGGGTATGAGAGTGAAAAAAATCTGCACCAATCAATTTTAATGCTATCTCCCATACTCGTCGATGTTGTTTCAATAGGGGTCCTCGTCCAACCACTCCCCTCCCACCTGATCTACCCCTGAACAAAACTTGCAAGGGGCTATGGGTATCCTTATTGGGTTTATTGCAAACCAGAGTCTGGTACTTAGCACTGTCTGTGTTGTGAATGTAGTAAAAATTAGAAAGTTGTGCGGCTATATAGTATGAATGAAAATCGGGTAGGGCTGTTCCTCCTGATGTGGTGGGGTTTTTAAGAGTGTTCCATGCCAGCTTATGTCTACCTGAGCCCCAGATGAATGAGTTGATAAGCTTGTCGATTGTTTTAAAGACTTTGAGGGGGATCAGTATTGGTGAGTTCCAGAAAACATATAGAAATTTTGGCATTATGATCATTTTAATAAGGTTGATCCTACCCATGATCCCCAATGGGAGCCGTGCCCATACCTGCATGTGTTATTTAAGGTAAGAAAAGAGTGGTTCTATATTATTGTCTAGAAATTCCATGGGGTCCCTAGTTATTTTAATTCCCAGGTATTGAATGCATGCCACCCTCTGCAGAGGAAGATTTGCTGATATTTTATTGGGCGGCGAAATATCTAGAGGGAGGATTTGTGACTTTGACCAATTCATATGTAATCCCGAGTGTCTTCCAAATTTTTCAATTGTGTTGAGGGCAGCCTGTAGTGATGAACCTGAATCCTCCAGTTATAGGAGCATGTCGTCAGCGTATAAACTGACCTTTTCCGTCAGATTTTCCATTCTAAGGCCCTGTATCTCTGGGTTGTTCCTAAGGGATATGGCGAGTGGCTCCACTGCCAAAGCATACAGGAGCGGGGAAAGTGGGCAGCCCTGTCTAGTCCCTCTTTCAAGGGGAAATGGGTCCGACGTTCTCCCGTTCACCGACACTCTGGCCTCAGGTAGATAGTAAAGTAACTTAACCCACTTTATAAAATTGGGTCCAAACCCAAACCCCCTCAGACACTCCCAAAGGTATCCCCATTCCACAGAATCGAACGCCTTGGCGGCGTCTAATGCCACCACTACCCTACCGCCTGTTTCCTCATGCACCGCCGAGACGTTCATATATAAACGGCGTAAATTCATAGCCGTGTTTTTTCCGGGCATGAAACCTGTCTGATCCGGGTGTATTAGGGATAAAATGATTTGGTTTAAGCGCATTGCCAGTATTTTTGCCAAGATCTTAATATCGGCCTGAAGTAATGAGATTGAGCGGTAGGATTCAGGATACAGGGGGTCCTTACCCGGCTTGGGAAGCACTATAATCACCGCTTGTCTAAGTGAGTGTGGAAGGGACCCAGATTCAAAAATGTGGCTGTATAACCTTAATAGTTCAGGCACCAGTACGTCTGAGTAGGCTGCGTAGAAGTCTAGTGGCAGGCCATCCATCCAGGGGGCCTTTGCAGGCACCAGGGATGCCACAGCCGCCGTGATCTCATCAACGGTAAGCGGGGCCTCAAGGGCCTCCAATTGTGATTCCGATATTTGGGGAAAGGGAACATCCTGCAGAAATACCCCAGTTTCCTCTGCGGTGACCTGCACCTTAGATGAATACAGGTCTGCATAGTATGCCCTAAAAGTGTCCGCCACCCCTTTGGGGTCAGTGAGCAATGTATCACCTGTGCCCCTCAGGGAGACAACCACCGGGGGCCTGGTGTCTTGTTTAGCCAAATACGCCAATAGTTTACCCGCCCTTTCACCTTGTTCAAAAACTTTTTGCTTTGTGAAAAATAGTTTTTGTTTAGCCTTTTCAAAATGCAGTTGATCTAACATTCGGGTATACAGTTTAAGTGCTGAGGCTTTGTCCGGTGTGGGGTCTGTATTGAATTCATGTGTAATCTTGTCTAGTTTCTCGGTCGCCTTGTGGAGTATTGTGCTCGAGGTGGTTTTTAGTCTATTTATGCGGGCTGTCAGTAGGGTCCTAACGTACAGTTTGAATGATTCCCAGACCATGCCCACGGGTGCGGTGTGATTGTTGGTGTTAAAGAAATGTTGCCATTCTCCCGGTATGTCTTCCTGATCCTCCAGAGCCGCCAGCCAAAAGGGATGGAGGCGCCACAACCTAGGCCCCGTCGGCGGGGATAATGTCAGGGAGGCCCAACATGGGGCATGATCGGAAAGGGATCTTGTGTGATAGCCTGAATCTATCAGTTGGGGGAGTAGATTGTCTGAGGTGAGTATCATGTCTATTCGTGACATGGAGGAATGTGATGCAGAGAAACAGGAAAATACTCTATCACCCGGGTGTTGGTGTCTCCACGTGTCTGTAAGAGAGAACTCTGTCAGTGTGCGTCCAAGTCTGGTAGTGCTAGAGGGCTGAGCGTCTCGGTTCATCTGTAGCTTATCGGCGGATGGGTCCAGTACCATGTTGAAATCCCCAAGCCAGATGGCTGGCAATAAGGAGTGTTGTGTCATGTATAGAAGTCCTTCATTAATCAAGGTGGAAGTGTACGGTGGGGGTATATAAAACGCCAAAATGAGATATTGTGTGCCTGATATGGTGTAGTGCAGGAAAATAAATCTGCCCTGGGGGTCAGTCTTTACTGATATACAGCTGAATGGGACGATCTTAGCTATTAGGATTGAGACCCCTCGTGAGTATGGGGGGCATGATATGACCATCCTATCCATGGGCGTTTTAAGGCGCTCTGAAGATGTCCAGTGACATGCGTCTCAGGACCGTAATAGCGGCGCGATATGATTTAAGGCAACCAAAAATCGCAGATCGTTTGATCTTATCTCTGATCCCTCTGACGTTCCAAGTTAGGAACTTTATGCTAGTCATGTTTGGGTTGTTTATAATTATTGAGACGCATGTCAATGGGGTGTGCCCGGGACACTAATGTCCACCACTCAGAGGGCTCCCATCCATGCAATCGTATATTGTGCCGTTTAGGGTGTCTATCAGTGCTTACTGTTGTGCCATCTATCAATAACCATAAATATAACATATAACATTTCCCCTCCCCCCTCCCCCCTCCCTGCCCTCCACCTCCCAAACTTGGTTGGGGCATGCATCCCAAAACCTGTGCGATTGTGCAAGAACAACCGTCCATTTAAATAGACAAATACACCACGCACAACCTTAACCTTCGGCCACTGGGGGCGCATCATCGCTTTAAATAGCAGAGCACGCGCCACCAGTGAGGGCGAACAAACGCTGGTGTGAAGTTGGCAATGCAAGTAACAAACGGCATTGATTAGTAGTAGTCGGTATATAGATATTTCCAACCGACCACTCCACCGTGATATATAGTAAACATATATGACATTTCTATAAAATGGTACCTGAAAGAAAAAGAAAAATTTAACAGCTCAGAATAACATATAACGTATAACCTCCTCTACCCTCCCTCCAAGAGCTGTTAGGGGCCTTTCTGGTAAGGATGTTATTGTGTAAAAGTTCAGACTGCCAATCCGGAGCATGCATCGGGAAAGAAAAAAGTTTCGCTGGTGCATATCAATGACTTATAAAGTTGATGTGTTCTAGATAAATCCTTTTGGACGAGCAATCCCTAATGCCGCGTACACACGGTCCTACTTTTCGTCTACAAAAGTCCAACAGACGCTGATGGACTAAAGCTGGCTGGTAATCCGATCGTGTGTGGGCTTCTCCGGACTTTCAACCGACTTTTTTAGCCTCAAATACGACGTACTTTAGATTTGAAACATGCTTCAAAACTTTTACTTCGTACCTACGACGGACCCCGAAATCCGCTCGTCTGTGTGCTAGTCCGACGGACAAAAAGCCACGCTAGGGCACCTATTGGCTACTGGCTATGAACTTCCTTATTTTAGTCCGGTGTACGTCATCACGTACGAATCCGTTAGACTTTTGTGTGGTCGTGTGTAGGCAAGTCCGGTCGTTAGAAAGTAGGCCGCAAGTCCGCGGCAAGTCCACCGAAAGTCTGCCGGAAGTCTGTCCGACAGGCTGTCCGACTTTTGTAGACGAAAAGTACGACCGTGTGTACGCGGCATAAGTCTCTCAGTTGTGTGGAGTAAATCATCCCATACACATAATGGTCACATGTATGACATAAAGGCCCTTTGTGGGTATCGTATGAATGTCACTGTTCACGGGGAGAATAAGGTAAATAAGGCAACTTAGACACCGGACCTGTAGAGCCGAAAGACTAGCTGGCTGGGCGATTCCTTTCTGCTTCTCGGTGATCCAGCCAGGCCACTGCTTGAGTCGGGTCTTTGAAAAAATGTGCACAATCCTCTCCCACTACCCGAAGGCGAACCGGAAACAACATTGCATACTTCAGGTTGTGGGCCCTTAAGCGTCGTTTAATTTCACCAAAGCGAGCCCGCTGTTTTTGAACTTCTGAGAAATCCGGGAAGGCCATCACGTGACCCATTTGGAATGGTATATTCCCCTTGGTTCTTGCCATGCGGAGAATGGCGTCCCGGTCCCTGAAGTTCAGTAGCTTTGCTATAAATGTGCGCGGCGGTGCGCCTTCAGGGGGACGGCGGGCAGGCATACGGTGGGCACGTTCCACAACAAATGTATTAGAAAAGGCCTCTCTGCCATATGCGTTAATGAGAAGTTTTTCCAAAAAGGTGGCTGGATCAGGGCCCTCCGAGCCCTCCGGTAAACCAATGAACCGTACGTTGGATCTGCGGGCCCGGTTCTCAAGCTCGTCGTGTTTTTGAGAGAGTTGTTGAAGTTGACGCTGCATATCCTCCTGGCTGTGCTGTAGGGGGTGAATCATGTCCTCCGCTCGACTTATCCTAGCCTCCGTTTCTGTGACCCGTTCCCGGATCTTGGTCATATCCTGGCGAATCAATGAAATGTCCACCTTTACTTCCTCTATTTTAGAGGTCAGTGTGGCTTGGCATACCGAGATCGCCTCCAGGACTCTGTTAGTGTCTGCTGCCTCGTGTTCTGCTTGTTGGGCTGCAGGAGATGTTGCCGAGGCACCATCTTGTCCCCCCAGGTCCCGGTCTACACGGCGATACCTGTCTAGGGAGGAGGATGCCGCAGTGCTCCTTTTCGGTGGAGACATGCTAGACCAAGGGGCGGCTGGAGTAGTTACCCTCGCTGTGGATCGGTTTGTCGGTGAGAGATGTGCAGGAGATCGCTTTCAGGATATATATTACTGGCGGAGCTCTGCTCAGATGCGTCCGCTCACATTGCCGTCCAGGCCACGCCCCCGCCAGTAACATTTTTACAGTAATCAATGCAATTTTATAGCATTGATTGCTGTAAAAATGCCAATGGTCCCAAAAATGTGTCAAAATTGTCCGACGTGTCCGCCATAATGTCGCAGTCCCGATAAAAATCGCAAATCGCCACCATTACTAGTAAAAAAAAATAAAAAAGCCATAAAACTATCCCCTATTTTGTAGACGCTATAACGTTTGCACAAACCAATCAATATACCCTTATTGCGATTTTTTTTTTTTTTTTTTGTATATATTTTTGGGGGATATTATAGCAAAAAGTAAAAAATATTGCAAAATTGTCGCTTTTTCTGTTTTGTTTATAGAGCAAAAAATAAAAACCGCAGAGGCGAACAAATACCACCAAAAGAAAGCTCTATTTATAGGGAAAAAAAAGACATCAATTTTGTTTGGGTGCAACGCTGCACAACCGCGCAATTGTCAGTTAAAGCGACGCAGTTGCGAATCGCAAAAAGTGCTCTGATCAGGAAGGGGGTAAAATCTTCTGGGGCTGAAGCGGTTAAAAAATAAATGAAAGAAGAAAAACCGTAGTGCAAAAACAGACAAATAATAAAATGGGTCATGTATAAAACAAACCAACCAACAAACCCCTTATTTTTGAAAGTTTTCATACAGATATAGAAATATTTGTTTTGAGGTTGAATACTATTTTATGTAAAATCTGGTTCTCCAGGAAGAGTATTCTATAACAAAAGAGAAAGGAATTGTAAAATGTTCCCATAGCAACCAGTCAGATTTTTACTTTACTTTATCATTTTTGAAAGAATAAGTGAGTGTTTAATTGTTTTCTATACAGCGGGTAGAATGAGTATTGAACAAGTCACCATTTTTTGAGCTAAATATATTTCTAAGGGTGCTATTTAACATGACCTTTTCATCACATGTCAGTACCAACCAATGCAATCCTTACATACAAAGTTATGTGTAATAAAATGGCATGATACATGAAAAAAGTATTGAACGCACAAAGAAAGGGAGGTGCAAAAAGGCATGGAAAGCCAAGACACCAGCTGAAATCTATCAGTAATTAGAAAGCAATCCTGCCCCTTGTCAGTGCAAATTAATATCAGCTGGTTCTGTCTCAACTGATGGCCTATGAAAAGGTGTCTTCTTTCCAAGGTGTCACACAAGAAACCTCTCATGTTGGGTAAAAGCAAAGAGCTCTCTCAAGACCTTTCCAACCTTATTGTTGCAAAACAATCTGATGGCATTGGTTACAGGATTTCTAAACCTCTGAATGTTCTAGTGAGCACTGTTTGGACCATAATCCGGAAGTGGGAAGAACATCATTTCACCATAAACTTGCCACGACCAGGTGCTCCTTGCAAGATTTCTGACAGAGGAGTGAAAGAATTATTATAGTTGTTAAAGAGCCAAAGACCACTTGCGGAGAGCTTCAGAAAAACCTGTAATAGGTAAAATTGTTTCAAAGAAAACAATAAGTAATGCACTCGACCGTCATGGCCTGTATGCACGCTTACCATGCAAGACTCCATTGCTAAAGAAAAAGCATGTTGAAGCTTGTTGGCTGCAAAACATTGACAAGCCTGCAAAATACTGGGAGAATATAGTCTGGTCAGATGAGACCAAAATTGAATTCTTTGAATGCCATAATACACACCATGTTTGGAGGTCAAAAGGCACTGCACATCACCCCAAAAACACCCCCCATAGCAACAGTGACGTTTAGAGGTGAGAACGTCATGGTTTGGGGCTATTTTTCAGCATACGGTACTGGCAAACTTAATGACATTGAAGGAAGGATGAATGGAAAAATGCACCAAGACATTCTTGATAAAAACCTGCTGCCATCTACCAGGATGATGCAGATGAAATGAGGGTGGACATTTCAGCAAGACGATCCCAAACAGAGCCCAGGAAACTCCCCATTGGTTTCAAAGAAAGCAAAATAAAGCTGTTAGAATGGCCCAGCCAATCGCCTGATTTGAATCCAATAGAAAATCTATGGAAAGAACTAAAGATCATAGTTAATAGAAGAAGCCCGCAGAACCTTCAGGATTTGAAGACTGTGTGGAAGAATGGGCCAAAATCACACCTGAACCCCCAATGCATGGACTAGTTTCTCCATACAGGAGACGTCTTGAAGCTGTCATTACCAACAAAGGTTTTTGTATGAAGTATAACATTTCAGTTAGCGTGTTCAGTACTGTTTAACTGTGTTGTTCCCATTTTATTACACAACTTAACCTCTGAACTAATTTGTTGTGGTTTCTTTGTATGTACGGATTGCATGGTTTGTTACCGACAAGTGGTGAAAATTTCATGTCAGTAGCACCTTTAGAAATATATTTACCTAGAAAAATGGTGACTTGTTCAATACCTATTTTGCCGCTGTATATCACATCTTGAGATCTTGTTTACCACACTTGTCAGTCCCTTTTAACTCTTCATGTGTTATTTCTACTGCATCCTTGAATAACTGGTGTTATTGTGATCTTTAATACGGATGAGACCTTCTCATTTTTTTAGCCTAATAACTGCTAATGCTTGCAGAAAAACATTTTTTAGGTTTGTGTTTTTTGTTTTTGTTTTATCGATTCTAAGCCATGTTGTTTTACCTTAGGTTTTGCAGTTTCCCAGTGAGAGCGGTCTTGTGTTGTCTCTTCATAGCCATGCCAAGGATGTTTCCTTCCCTGTTGCAGAGATAAACGTCCACTCTCTTTCAAGCCAACCAATTGATCACGAAGGACCGAAAGCCAAGCTGTCTGGTATTTACTGACTGATGACTGATTTACTTCATATTTTGTTATTTAATGCGCATTTATTAGTCATTATATTTTTGTAACCGTGAGCCATGGTAAAGTAATGAAGCTCTTTTGAAATAATATTGTAAAATTCCTGTTCTTACATCAAAACTCAATGTCCAGTATCCCAAAAAAAAATTAGATCTGCGTAATTTAAAAGAAAAAAAAGGTTTCAAAGTTAACATGAATCTGTTAGTTGCTTTTAGGTTTTCAAGTCGATTCCAGGTATCCTTATATTTGTCTATGGAAATTGGTTAGCTGAGTAGTAAGTTGTTCCATAGGTTGAACATCTATGATATGCTTATAAATCGCTGTTTATAGTACTGATGCGCCGAACCTGGTGCATAGCACTGTTTGTAGGCGCTATATAAATCCTATATAATAGTTTGTGCAGCGCTTTACAACATGGGGGCAGACAGTACAGTTACAATACAGTTAAATACAGAAGGAATCAGAGGGCCCTGTTTATTAGAACTTACAATCTAGGAGGGGGAGCATCAAGTGATACAAAAGGTAATAGCTGTGGGGGATGAGCTGATGGAGTAAATTAAAGTACATTTGTTAGGTAGGGGCAGAATAGGCTTCTCTGAGGAGGAGGATTTTCCGAAATCGTCTAAAAGCAAACAGAGTAGGAGATAGTCGGACAGATTGGGGTAGGGAGTGCCATAGGAGAGGCTCGAGAGGTCCTGGAGGTGAGCATGGGAGGAGATGACTAGGGAGCTAGAGAGCAGGAGGTCCTGGGAGGAATGAAGAGAACTGTTTAGTTGGTATTTTGAGACTAGATTAGTGATGTAGCTGGGGGCTGAGTTGTTAAAGGCTTTGTAAGTTGTTAGTATTTTGAATTTAATTTGTTGGGCGAGTGGAAGCCAGTGGAGGGATTGATGGAGAGGAGTAGCAGACACTGAACGGTTAATAAGGTGGATGAGCCTGGCAGCAGCATTCATGATGGATGGAACGGGGATGGCCTATGTAAAGGTAATCCTGTGAGGAGGGAGTTGCAGTAGTCGAGGCGAGAGATGGCCAGGGAGTGAACTAGGAGCCTTGTGGTGTCATTGGTTAGGATGGGGCATACGTTGGAGATGTTGTGGAGGTTAAGGCGGCAAGATTTGGACGGGGGGCCAAAAGGATAGTTCAGCATCCAGAATTACACATAGAATGTTTACTTTTTTTTTTTCCCCACAGAACTAGGGCCGAAACAACTAATCGATTAATCGACAACTTATTGATTATGAAATTAATCGATTACTATTTTCATCGATTTATTTGGCCAGTAACATAATGGGGTTAAAACTAAAATTAGCCCTTTAGAGTACAAAAAGTTGTACTTTCACTGTTGCACAGTAAAAAAAAAAGGAACCCCATTACAGTAGCGATTATTTGCTCCTTTTTGTACTATAAAGGGGCTATTTTTTTTTAAAACCCCATTATGTTACTACACGTCTGTTTTTTGGTACTTTTTGCAGAAATGCACTACAGTTCATTTAACATTCACATCTATGCTTTTTTCAGCTGCTGCGTATTTGGAAAGGGTCAATGACTTTTTTCAATGCAAAACTGCTTTTTTTTGGCTCAATATACTTCATTGGAGAAGCTGCAGAAAACGGAAAATTGTATACTCACCTTTCCGTAATTTTCCTTTCCTAACGCATCTTCATGGCAGCACACATTGGGTTGTGACTCCGCCCCTACAGCCTGACAGGATTAGTTAACTATAAATTTGAAGGGGAGACACCCCGCTGCATTCTCTGTATATATAACCGTAAAAAGGGGTGGGATTCTGTGTGCTGCCATGAAGATGCGTCAGGAAAGGTAAATTACGGAAAGGTGAGTATACAATTTTCCGTTTTCCTGACGCCTTCATGGCAGCACACACTGGGAGATAACTCGCCAGTCGGGTGGGTGCAAGAAAATAATATTTATTCCTTATAATGCGGAAGAATTGGCTCTAACAACGAATCTACCGAAGTCTGCCATAGCCAAGTGAGCGGAGTCCACTCTATAATGAGAAATGAAAGTGCGTCTGGAGGACCAAGTAGTTGCCTTGCAAATCGTCTCCGGTGAGACCCTGCAATATGCTGCCCAGGAGGTAGCCACTTCCCTGGTCGAGTGAGCCCTGATGCCTTCAGGAATTGCCAGATGGCGAATGGAGTATGCCTTCTTGATGGATTTGACTAACCAGGAGGCGATAGTACGTGAAGTAGCCGCTTGACCTCGTCTGTTTCCATGGGGAATGACCATAAGAGAATCATAAGGAGTTGTAGCCGCAAGGTAACTAATGATGGTTGTTTTAACATCCAGCGGATGAGGTTTGCCTTGATCATTAGTAAAGGATGGTAAGACAATGTCTTGGTTGTAATGGAAGGAAGTTGCTACCTTCGGGATGAAGTGGCCTGAAGGTCTCAGTACCACTCTATCAGGAAAAAACACTAAGTAAGGTTCCGAAGCCATCAGTGCTTGGATCTCAGATACTCTTTGCTGATGTAATTGCGATGAGAAAAGACAGTTCCAAAGTTAGATCCCACAGTGAGATTGATTCAGATGGAGTAAAAAGAGGATTGGAGAAGGCATCGAGGACTACTGAGAGATCCCATGATGGGAAAACTGGTTTCTTGGGAGGTTTGATCTTCAGACAGGCTCTCAGGAATTGGATTACCAGAGGGTGTAATGCCCATCTAGTGCCTGTTTTGGCAAGCAAAGCGGATACTTGTACCTTTTAGGGTGCTTGAACTTAAGCCTTTATCAACTCCTGACTGGAGAAACTCTAAAATTTGAGGAGGCTCTGGGGAAACGGGATTCCATCCCTTCTGCTGTGCCATGGAAAAGAACTTACTCCAAACTCTTGTATAGGTGGTGGTGTTGGTAGTTTTCCTGGCTTGCATCAGGGTTGATATTACTTCCTGAGAACAGCCTTGTTCCCTTAACCTAGCCCTTTCAACTTCCAGGCCGTCAGATGCAATGTCAGAAGAAGCCTTCCTTCTATTCTGGCCGTGTATTTTCGCGCATGCGTGGCAGAACGGCGTTCTGGCGCATGCGCATTCGCGGTCCGGCGCTCGCACATGCGCACTAGCGCACACCTAACATGATACTCTGGGCGGCCTATAAAAGGCGCTCAGAGGATCAAACAAGTTGCTGGTTTGTCTCAGCTCCCTGTATTACCTGAACCTGTCTCCTGTACCTTGCCTGACTACCTGTTGTGACCCGGATTTGCCATTGGATTTCTCTGCTTCTCTCCTGGACCTGACTTCAGCTTGTTTATCGGATTTCCACCAGTCTCCTGTGTTTGACCCTCGGCCTGTTACTTGGACTGTCTCCTAGCCTGACTCTGCTTGCACCTGGACTACCCGTGTCTTCAGACACCAACCTGCAAACCCTGCAGCTCTAAACCACTGCTTACTGTGTTTGACCCTCAACCTGGTTCTGGACTTCCTATCTGTTGTCTCAGTTGTACCTCTGTCTACCAGTACCTGCACAGCGGCTCTTTTCTACCAAGACTCTCAAGCAAGTCACCAACAGTCCATTGGGGTAGCCTGTGCCTCTTCGTGCCGTTCCCTCCCTGTACCACCTCCAGGGGGCGGACTGCGCTTGTTCGCAAGGGTGAACCGCTCTCGGCATCTCGGCCTCGGTGAGTACTATTAGTGACATGCAACTTCTCCGGAGCTGGGTGTAGGAATTGGCCTTGAGATAGCAGATCCGGGGTTACCGGAAGAGGAATTGGAGGCTGAAGGCTGAGTTGCAATAGGGTCATGAACCACGGTCTTCTCGGCCAAAGTGGGATTACAGTGATTACTGTGGTTAAAGATCTTCGGAGCCTGGACAGGAACCTCGCAATTAGCGGGGTTGGAGTGAATATGTACCCCAACTTAAAGTTCCATGGGTGAATTAGACAATCTATTCCCTCGGCTGATGGGAATGACGCTCTTGACCGGAACCTCCGACACTTGGCATTTGCAGGTGTGGCTGCTAAGTCCACTTATGGTATTTCCCAAGTCTTCGTAAGAAGGGAAAAGGCCTGGAGGCTCAAAGACCATTCGTTGTTCGAGAGTGTCTCTCAACTCAGTCAGCTAACATGTTCTGTGCCGCTGGGACATATACTGCCCTTAAATCTTTTGGGTGTGCCTGTGCCCATTCCAAGATAGGACAGACTTCTTCCATCAGCGTGTGACTCTTGGTACCCCCCTGCTTCTGGATATAGGACACTGCCACACTGTTGTCCATCCGGATAAGCACATTCTTCCCTCTCAGGACTGGTGCAAATGCAATGAGAGCCTGGAAAGCTGCCCTGAGCTCTAGTATATTCGATACAACATCCTGGGCCTGGAACTGCCATCGGCCCTGAGCTGCTTGATCTCGAAAGTGGGCTCCCCAACCGCTCTGACAGGCATCTGAAGTGACTACTTCCGGGTCTGGTGGAACTATCGGTCTGTGTCTTCTGAGTTTGCTCGGGTGTGTCCACCACCATACCGATTGCTTCACCGATCTGGAAATGGGAATGGTCTGATGCATTGATACTCCATCCCACTGCCTTAGAAAGGAGTTTTGCATGACTCTCGTGCCATTGTGACCACTGCACCATGGTTGGAGTTGTAGACATGGACCCTAGCACACTCAAACAGGTTCTGGCTGGTAGATGCTTTGCTGACAATTTACGCATCTTCTGTATTAGAGGCTGAACTTAATCTTGAGGGAGTTGTATCCTGTTTAATTTGGTATTCAGACCCGCTCCCAGAAATGCCATATTTTGTGTGGGTTGCAAACTGCTCTTCTTCTAGTTGACTAGCCAACCAAAGTCTTGGAAAGTCGTGAGTAGAATTCTCAGATGACAGAGCAAAGTTTCCCAATTTTCTGCTAAAAGCAGGATATAATAATGGTCCAAATAATGGTGAATTTGAAGTCCCTTTTCTCTGAGAAACGCAACCAAGGGTAGCAGGACCTTTAGTGAACGTCCTGGGAGCCGAAGAGATGCCGAATGGGAGCCACTGGAATTGGAAGTGACATTGGTTGATGGTGAATCGGAGAAACTTCTGAAAGGTGGGATGAATCGGGACTTGTAGATAAGCGTCTGAAAAATCTACTGATGGCATCCAGTCGCCCAGGTTTACTGCCAGAAGTATGGACTGGAGGCTTTCCATCTTGAAGGCCTCTATTTTGATGTTCCTGTTGAGATTTTTTAAATCCAATGCAGGCCGCAAGTCTCCTGTCTTCTTCTTTACCAGAAATAAGGGGAAATAGAAACCTCTCCCCTTTTGACATGATGGAACTTCTAGAATTGCTCCTTTTTTGCTTCAATTCTGCTACATATTTTATTTGTAACCTCCTTTTGTTTAGCGAGGATGGAAGTCTGGTTGATTGGAAGTGATTTCCTGGGAGTCTGCCCATAAACTTCCATTTGTGTCCAAATTTGATTGTGGATAGTGTCCACAGATCCTTTACATGACTTGACCAGATCTGTATGAAGTTTTTGAGCCTGGCGCCCACCTGTGCCGGGTTGGCAGGCGAATCCTCAAAAGGACTTCTGCTGCTCTCCTGCCGGGGTAGTCTTGGACTTCTGCATCCTCAGGAAGGAAGGCCTTGCATTTTTCCAGTCCCTTCTAAATTCCCTACCGGGACGGTAGGATTTAGCTTCCCTGTATTTATCGGGAAGGTTGCGTCTGTAGGAGGGACCCATTTGGGCCTTGGGTCTCCTGTCGGAGGGAATTAATCTCGACTTCCCTCCCGTTATCTTGGAGATGGCGGAGTCTAATTTAGACCCGAACAGGTTTGAGCCATCGTATGGGATTCTGCACCAATTCGTTTTGGATGCAGTATCTGGCCAACCATGGTTTCAGCCATAAGGCCCTTCTTGCCGTGACTGAGGCTAGCATTGATCTTGCTGAAGACCTTATAATATCGACTGAGGCTTCTGCCACAGTCGCCTGCCAACTTAATTTCCTGAAGATAGGAGATTATCTTTCCTAATTCAGTGCCGTCTTGAAGGTCTTTCTCCATCCTGGTTGCCCATCCTGAGATGGCTTTAGCTATTGCCGCTGTGGTAATCCTTGGCCTGCAAGTGCCCCCGGCCATGGAATAGGCTTTCTTCGATTCTAGATCCATTTTCCGATCAAGAACGACCCAAAAGGAAACTACGTCCTCGATTGGCAGAGTGACATGCCGGGCAAGACGCATCAAGGAGGATCCAACGACGGGAGTGTTAATCAATGAATTGACTTTGGACTCTTTCAAGGGGTACATCTTTGCCAGTCTGTTGGTGAGACTGGACCGCTTGTCAGATCTTTCCCACTCATCTTTAATTAGATCTTCCAATTCACCTATAAAAGGGAAGTATTCTGGATCCTTTTTTAAATTTGGGAAATATTTTCAAACCTTTTGCAGTTCCACTTTATCTTCTTCCCAGCCGATTTGCTTCCTTAACTGATTTTGCAAAAGGTTCAACTAGGGAAAAATCGAAGCCTGCGGACATCTCCTGAGCCTCATCTCCGGAGGAAGATTCTAGTTTATCTGGCAAGGTCGGCGCGCTGCATACCCAGCAAGCGTTTTCTACAGAACGGGTGTGACGGCTCTGGCGGTGTGACCGACTATGACGGGACGGCTGTGGCATGAACGGCTACGTCTTCGGTGGCAGGAGGAAGATCTTGAACGGCTTCTGCGGGACTTCCTGCTTGAAGCATGACTCGATCTTCCATGCCTGGAACTTGCGGCTCTTGACCTGGTAGGGCTGCCAAAACGCAGCGTTAGTGGTCTGGCTCTTTTTTTTTTTTTCCTCCCCTTCTTCAATACTTACCCATGATGGACAGCCTTTTACCTAGTTTGCTGATGGTGGTCTGCGTGTGCAGTGGTCTCCATAGTATAGTGATAGGCAGCCTGAAGGAGAATAAAAAGTTTTTTTTTTTTTTTTTTTTTTTATTTTATTTATTTTTTTTGGGGGAAAGGAAGGGCTGGAGAGAGCCTAGGGGCAGAAGGTATTACTTACCTGAGTTGCTGAGTAAATTTTGGCAAAGCAGCAGTGGAATCCAGTTTTCCTGAGCAGCTACAGCAAATACATAGGAAAAGCTGTGTTTTTAAATCTGGCGCCGCCGTCGCGGCAAAATGACGCTTATGCGCAGTAGCCTCCCGAGCATCCCGGCGCCATCTTGGAGAAGGGCACAGCCTGTCATAGGCAATAACCTAGCTCTGCACACGTGCAGAGCGGAGGAGGAGTGTACGGCGGCCATGATGGCTCCACAGGCTGTGGACAACAAGGACCAGCGATCCCCTAAGCAGGGGAACAATACTAAATGGAAAGAGAAAAAAGGACAGGCAGAATAAGAGAGGAGACCACTACAAAACTATGAAGCTTTTTAAAGCTTACTGTGCCATATAAGCAGACACCCCCTGAGACCACCAGAACGGGGGTTCCCTCCATAGAAGCTCATTTAGAGACTGTATAGGAGGGACTTCCAAACAGAAGAGGCTTGAACCTGCTGGGGCGAGTGCGGTAAGAGGCTTTTTCCTTGATCTTAAATAGGAGAAACCTTGTTCATCCCAATCTGTCAGGTGAGGATAAAAAAAGAGAATGCAGTGGGGTGTCTCCCCTTCAAATTTATTGTTGACCAATCCTGTCAGGTTGTGGGGGCGGAGTCACAACCCAGTGTGTGCTGCCATGAAGGTGTCAGGAAAAGCATGTAATGTGTTTTTTTTTTTTTTTTTTTTGCAGCAATTTTTTTTTTTTTTTAAAATCTGCACAACAACAAATTGGCCAAAAAAAGCATAAAAAATGCAAAAATGCTAATCGCAGCAAAATCACGTGCGCAAAAAAAAATCAAAACTCACAGCAAAAAGCACTGCAGAAACAGATCAAAAGCAAACTGCATAGGTGTGTATCGAGCCTCATGCTGGCCACACGGATCAATTTTCAGACGAGAGTATTCATACGAAAAATCTTTGTACATTCGCTGAATGAAAGAGTGTTTGAAATTTTCTCTTGCTTTTAACATTGTTTTAAAACCAATGTAATTTCTGAACGAAAACCACGTACACTGTCTGAAAATTCCTTTGACCAAGAAGTTTTCGATCTCTAAATTTTCCCATCACTGTGGTTGAAAACAAACGTCAATTTGACCCCACTAACGACTAGAAAATCGAATGAACGTTTTTAAAGTGAATTTTTTTTCTTTTTTTTTGAAGGAAGACATTGTTTTTGTATGGCCAGCTTATAATATATTACAGTTCTATTTGCAAAACAGTCTAACTTTTTTTTTTTTCTTTTAAATCCATTTTTTTAGTCTGATATTTACTAGATTCAACCTCTAATAGTATACTGTATATACAGTATATCTCTTCTGTCCATTATTCTCAGAGTGGATTAAAGATTTTACACCCTAACCATATAGTTGGTTCTTTATATTTACCACTGCATATAGAGATACCGTATTTAAGAATAAATTGCCTTTTTTTTTTGACTTTACATATTAACTCAATTATACACCACTTTTTTAAGGTTATTAATCGATTATGAAAATAATTGTTGAAGCCCTACACAGAACATTATTGAAATGTCATAAGTGACCTTTCAGTACAGTTCTATTTACTGCAGAGCCTTTGTGATGCAGTAATTCTCATCATAATCCGCTGTACTAAAGTACTGCATGCGGTACTTCTATTTTTTTTTTTTTTTTTTAATACCAGCGCAGGAAACTCATCTGGTGTGAACAGGCCCTAAATGGTTGCTTCCATTTCATTGTGATCAAGCATCTTGCTGTATGAAATTAGGGTGGGCTTTGGTGATGTTACTACTGTGTTCACTGTTCTCTTTGCTGGAGGATCTGATGTGGGAAATGAAAATCCTGTCTAAGCAAGCGGAATGCCTTCATACAGAGACACAATGCAGAAAAAGTAAAGGCAAGTCAGTAATGAGAAAACGTGGAAAAAGTTTAACAGCAAGGAAGGAGAAGACCACAGACAATACTGGTGAACAGTTATTTGCCCTCTGCATTTTTTTTTTGCACAGATTCCAGATTTTAGTTTTCCTTTAACTCTTTGCCTAGGGTTTTCTCCACTTCAGCATGTAGTGGTGCTTTGGAAATCGTTCTGTAGGAAGATGGTTTAATAATTTTGTATATTCTAATTCCAGGCCTTTCCTGATATTATTGTAGTTTAGTCTCCAATATTTGCTTCCATTTCATGGCAATCAAACAACTTGCTGCTGTAAGTTTGCTTTCATGTTTAGACACTAATTGGGAGACCTTGGGGGTATGTCACTGGGTGTAAAGGTATTTCTTAGCCATACATCACAGGATGCAGGGTACTTCATATTCATGACTATTTGGGTTATCCTGCCACCTTTAGGTGAAGGGACACTGGCAAAAAAGTCACAAATTCCCCACCCAGGCATAATTCCTCTTATCTTAGCAAAGCCTCATTTTATAGGTAGTGTGCAAAGGTGATTGATACGCCTGCTGTTTTTTCTCTGAAGATCTTGTTTAGTGGGCTTAGTCTGATGTTTTATGGCTTATTCTGCACTCCTCTGCTAGAGTAGAGATGGGCTTCATCTGGATTGTTTGCCTACAGCCTGAAAGACCAGAGGGCCTGTACCCAAACCCTGCTTGCAAGAGCAGGAACGACTTGTAATGTTGCTGGTCGGTGGGCAGTGATCTCCAGAGTACCTAGTACTAGGTGACCTCGCTGGCAGAGTACTTTTACAGGTCCAGAGCAGTGATCTCTCTGCAGGGAAGTCAAATCTCTAAAGGCCCTGCGGGGCGAAGATTGGGCCTCCTGGCCGTGAAGCTAGACTGGTGAGTGTCTTTGTGGCAGAGCATGTCTACTTGACAGTGTTCCTTGTGTTTTTGGCGCAGCATAGGCTATTTTCCCTGTGGAACACTACGCCACAGTAGTAGAGTTCGAAAGATGTGGACCAGCATGGCGCATGCACAATGGCATCTATTTGCCATTTTGATGGCTTCATAGGTGCAGCTTCATGTGTGTCCACAGGCTCCTGGACTACATCTATACAGAACAGATTCAGCTGTTCAACTACTCTCAGCTTCTTCCCCTGTGCAGAACAGCAGCCTACAGCACAATTGAAGCCAGGGCTTAGTGAGTATTTGGGACACTTGTCTACCTCTTATAACTTGCCACTTAGGTGCAGAGACAGCAATCCTTTCCCTAACCCTCAGGAAGCCATTACATTGTTCAGGCAGAGAGGTATAGGAAGGATGACTGGGTTGGTTCCCAAATCTCTGTCATGTAGGAAGGACTCCCTGCACAGTTTGCCCTATAATAGTTCAGGGTCATCTTCACTGGTATCTCAATGTTTCAGGGGCACAATCCTCTGGTTCCTTTTGAGTTGAGGGAGGAATTTTTTACAGCCGTTTCTGATTTTTGGGATCAGCTCTCAGGGGTTCTTGCTGCTTTGGAATGCCTGGGATGCAAATGTGGGTGCTGTCCTTCACCCTCCTCCCATTTTTTGGAATGGTGAGGCATCAGAGGAACATCCTCAAGGGGAAGAAACTGTTGAGGATCGGGAATCCTCTATAGGCACGTTTTCCCAGGAGGAATCTCAGGGGTCTAGGGCTCTCACAGAAGATCACATTGGGCTTCCTGGCAGACATGATGCACACTAACTAGAAGTTACTTCTTCTGGAGTCTTCTTCCTAAACGGGTCTTTTATCAATGACAACTTTAAAAAATATCTCATCCACCAGGACTGTCAGCGTCTTCAAAGGATTCCTTTAGTAAGCTGTAAGCCTTGAGCTCTAAGCAAAAGCCTACATCCCAGTTCTTTGAGGAGAACTGGACCTCCGGGTCTGGAGTCTTCTTCATAGTGCAGGGGCACCCCCACTTTGGCAGGTAAGAGGACATCTGTCGGTGTTCAAGACTGCCTGAACCCAGGAAATTACAAACAAATGGGTCTGCATTGTGATGTCCATAGGCTACAAGCTGGATTTTTGCAGCTTTTTCTCCTGTACTTTATGCCTCACCAACAGTTTGTGTTTTTTGCAGCTGGTTTTGTGGTTATTGAGGAACTGAGATACCTACATTGTGGGGTGCCTGGACGACCTGCTTCTTAGGGAGCTGAAGTCAAATGTCCAGCATACATGTCCTGGAAAGAGTCTTTGGGTACTGAAACTTTAGAACTCGACCTTCATTCCGACACAACATTTGCAGTACTTGGGCCTAGTCCTCAACATGTCACAAGCGAAGGTATTGTTTCTGCAGGAGAAATGCTGTTCTCTTTGGTCCCTGGTGGAGTCCTTGAGGTAGTTGGTAAGTCACGCAATTTGAAGCCTGCATGAAGGTGCTGGGAAAGATGGTAGCCACCTTGCATGTTGTCTCCTATGCCCAGTTTAACTCCAGAGCTCTTCAGCTCAATATCTTGTCGCTATGGAATGAATCTCAGGAATCCCAGGATCTGCCAATGCCTCTGATTCCTAAGACCGGAATAACTCTGAAATGGTGGATATCCATGCAGAAGTTACATGCTGAGAAATCCTTCCTATTGATGAATTGCAAGTCTTGACAGTGGCTACCAGCCTGTTGGGCTGCAGAGGTGTTCTGGAGAGCTTCTCTTTTCAGGGAATGTGGTCGTCAGGCTAGGGGAGGTTGCTGGTCAACCTTCTTACACATTAGGCAATTCATGGAACACGAATCGTCCCTGCTTCCTGGTTTTAAATGTTTTAAACACAGAGGATGTGAGTATGTTTTCAACTGTACAATCTCAATAAATGTTTTGGAAAACGGTATTATGCTATGGGAGCATCTTTACTCTGCATGTGGGTGATACAAATGAATATCCAAAAGAGCAACGCAAAGAACGGTCACTAAAGGAGTGGATCTGGAAACTACCGCACAGTGGCAAACACTGTGAAAGTGAAATACTCCTTCGAGGGGTGAATATTTCCGGTGAGTGCAATACCTTAGGGGGCACTATAAAGGGCACACTCCTGAAGAGCACCTGTCACTTTTGTTGAAAAAGACTGTGTTACAAAAGGACTGTGTATATTAAATTATTCACCAAAGCACCAGTCACTTTAAATAAAATTGCACTTTTGTCACATTTATGCATTATCACATTGCAAGCTATTTAGCTGCATATAGCACCAGTCACTTAATTTATTTCAAGTTTGCATACTAGATGGTATAGCTTATATTAATCACTGGTTAGTGTCATTGTAGCACTCAGATTCCTGGTATAGCATTGCCTTTCAGAACAGCGCCACACCTACTGTCTCTATCCATTAGGCAATTCACCTAATGGATAGGTCTGTGTCCTGAACCAGAGATGCTTAGGTGTTTTACAGTGAATGTTGTGGGGGACTCACTGGGATTTTCTATCATTTATGCCTTCCCTCCACTGCAGTTTTTTCCTTGCCTATTGTGCATAATAAAGCTGGAGGGCATTCCAGTGAATCTGATTGCACCTGCTTGGCCAAGAAGAATGTGGTATGTTGACATCGTAAATTGCTTTGCAGATGAGCCATAGGCTCTTACTGATAGGACCTGTGACAGAAAATTTCCGATCTCCCACCCTGCTTTTGGTCGCTACCTTTTTGATGGCGTGACTTTTGAAGTCCAAGTCCTGAGAGTTTTGTGGCATTGTGTTGCCATCTTTTGTTCTAACCCGAAGCATCCTAAGGAGAAGTTCTGTTTCCACAGACTGATTCCCTGTTTGTTCCATGCAAGGGTCCTCACAAGGTTCAGGCTGCTTCTCTATTTCTCAGGCCTATAGTATGAAGGACAAGGTTCCTTTTATTACCGGTCAAAGCCCATTCCACCAGGAGTGTCAGTGCTTCCTGTTAAAGTATAAATAAAGTACATGTTTGTCTTTATTGGATGTTGTACAGGCAGCTGGTTTTCATAAAAAAACAGGGAAATTATGTAACTTCCAGGACTTGCCTGAATGGTATCCTGACATAATCATAGAATGGTTTAAATAATTTAGAGGGGGGGCGTGGCCAGGCAGCGGATGTAGCCGGACGCACCTTCAGTTCTCTCCGCGGAAACTCCGTCATATCATCCTGAAAACTCACCTCACCCCGAATGCTAAATTGCTCCTTACGGCCCGATTACCGCCCGATGTCCGCCGCAAGAGCAGAACGCGACCCGGACCACGGACAGCATGGCCCAAAATGGCGCCCAGGCACAACGCTCTGCTAAGGAGCTCCACAGAGAAGCAGCAGAAAAGCTGTTCTTTAGGTCCCTTGTCACGGATCCAGCCCTTTCATCTGGCACACCGGAGGATTCGTCTGCAGGTGTATCCGAAGCAGATGACACAGTACCTTTTGGAGGATGCCAATGGATCGGGGCTTGCCTGGGACACAGTGAGTACTCCAGAGGATAGCTCTACTAGGCCTCATATCTCAGCCAGCCCTTGTGCTGACAATGAACCCTCACTTACAGACATTTTTGCGGCAGTGAATACATGCAACGCTTCTCTGACAGCTCTCACAGTTGAGATAAAAGGGGTAAGAGCTGAAATCTCCTTTCTGCGACAAGACAC
Source organism: Lithobates septentrionalis (assembly GCA_037952835.1). Taxonomy (NCBI): domain Eukaryota; kingdom Metazoa; phylum Chordata; class Amphibia; order Anura; family Ranidae; genus Lithobates; species Lithobates septentrionalis. The sequence continues at coordinate 3,273,496 of JBBDGP010001284.1, forward strand.
ACAAAAGCTTAGGGAGAGAACCTCTGCACTAGAAGGGAGAGTCAGTTCCATGGAAGATGATATGGCACCCATGCAGAGGGATCTTAACTACAATAATCATCTTCTCACACAACACTCCTCCCGTTTAGAGGAATTAGAGAATAGAATGAGAAGAAACAATATCAGAGTGATTGGGGTCCCTGAAAGAATAGAAGGAAAGAATCCGGTGGAGTTTATTGAAAAATGGCTTGTGGCTGCCTTCGGCAAGGTTGTGTTTACCCCCATGTTTTCTGTGGAGCGGGCACACAGAGTTCCAGCTAGGCCTCTGCAACCGGGAGCCCCACCAAGACCCTTTCTGTTCAAGCTCCTCCACTATAAAGACAGAGATGCAATACTACACAATGCCAGGATTAAACCAGAGGCCCTAAAAATTGACAATACCAAAATATCCTTTTTTCCAGATTTTTCAGCTGACCTGCAAAGGCAGTATGCAAAGTTTATGGATGTCAAAAAATGCCTTAGATCTCTGGATTTAAAGTACGCTATGCTGTAGCCTGCCCGCCTAAGGGTAGAGGCACTGGGCTCAGTGCAATTCTTTGATTTACCATCTGCGGCTGCACAATGGTTGGACCGGGAAGAACAATTGATTCGGGAAGCTCGCAACCGACGTCCTAACCCCCCCTGACGGGTGAAGTATAACTTTGACAAGCATCCTATTGTTCTTACATTTACATATGCCAAGGCGGAGAAAGCTGTCGATGTATAGACCTATATTTACCACCAGGGCTACTTGTTCTTGCTGTTAAGACACTGAAGTGCGCTTCCACTGTTGCCCCCAAGATGATCTGGTCCAGACCTCCCACTGCCTTTTGGCGACTCAGTTTAGCCATGTTGGCCAGTTACTACTTTTTTTTTTTTTTTTTGGTTGCACCACCGCTGAGTCTCCACCGGTACCACCCCCTTTGCTTTGTACGGTTCCCAATATTTGCATTACTAGTATGTGCTCCCTCTCATTGCTACTTCGCCCATTGTAACTGCAGATACTTAATCGCTGCTCCCCCTCAGGTCACTGGAGAAAGATTTTTCCTCTCATTTTGCCCATACCTTTTTGCTCTAGTCACACTGCATTATTATCTGAAATTATCCTTGTTATTAATGTTCTATTCGTGCAATGTCAAAGATGACCAGAATTTTGTCCTGGAATGTCAGGGGTATGAATAATCCTGTTAAACGCTTGGCTGTGCTTTGCACAATTAAGCGCATTAACGTGGATGTGATCGGTTTACAGGAGACTCGCTTCCCCCCGACTTCCACTCCTCAATTTTCTGTACGACAGTTTTGTCATCAATACCATGCTACTTATTCTGTATACTCGAGGGGAGTGAGTATTCTGGTGAGATGTGATATGCAGTTCTCTGTTATGGAAGTTAAATATGATCCTGATGGCTGCTACATTTTTCTGTTATGCTCCCTATATGGGACTAAATGCATATTGGCAGGGTTGTACATTCCACCTCCATTCTCAACTAATCTCCTCAAAAAATTGGCAGACTTTATGTCCCGCTTTCCGGGCATGCCGGTCTTGGCCCTAGGGGACTTTAACAATTACATTGACCATGAAAAGGACACGCTACATGCCCGGACAGGGGACAGGTCAGAGACGATATGGTCCTACACCATTTGCTCGTCTTATATTAGAGATGGGTCTTACTGATGTCTGGAGAATGCGTAATCCAGATGCCATGGTGTATTCTTCCAATCTGCCTGGTAGGGGGGTTATCTATAATTGATTTGGGGCTAGGGAATGACTCTCTTACCATTTGGTTGAATCCTCGCAATGTCACCCCAGACAGGTGTCAGATCACTCCCCACTCTTGATAGATTTACAGATGGGGGCGGTTAAAGGTAACACCCTCTGGAAACTCAACCCCTTCTGGTTATCACTTATTCCAGACCCTGACCCGATACCAGAACTTCTCACGCATTTTTTCAAACATAATATAGACTCTACAAATATAGGTATAGTGTGGGAAACAGTAAAGGCATGTTTACGCGGACAGTTTATTAAAGTGATATCCCAGATTAAAACTTCTACTAAAAAATGGGAGCTATCAGTCTTAGAGGAAGCACAGCGCTCAGAGGTAAGATATGTAGCTGACCCCTCTGATGACACAAAAAGGACATGGTTGGCTGCTCAATCCATGCTTAGGGATTTATCTCTACAGCTGGCAGAAAACAAGATTTTTTCTACAGCAGAATCACTTCGAGGAAGGGGAAAATACAGGACATATGTTAGCAATGCTGGCCAAATCGCAACAATCTTCCACACATATAGGGACAGTGAGTGAAGCACAGGGGGTACCATGTTATACCACCAAAGCCATCCATAGATGTTTTTAAACAATTCTTAAGATGTTACAAGATGTTTATTCTTCTAAAGTCCAACCCTCACAAGACGATATCTGCTCATTTTTAGACAAATCTGCCATACCTTGCTTGTCTGACTCAGATTCAGCCCTGCTTAACGCTCCTTTGATGGAAGACGACTTGTTAGAAGCACTAGCTCATGCACAAAACGGCCGGGCTTCTGGGGCTGATGGCATTCCGTCGGAAGTGAATAAGCGTTATACTGCGCAACTTATCCCAACCCTTCTAAAAGTGTATAATGAAGCTTTTGAGACAGGGACTTTACCTCGATCTATGAACGAAGCCCTTATGGTAGTATTGTTGAAGCCCGGTAAGGATGCCCTATCACCAGATTCATACAGGCCTATATCGCTGCTTACATTTGATATCCAGCTGTTGGCCAGGGTCCTGGCAAACAGACTGGCCAAATGTATTCAACAGGTGATCCACAAAGATCAATCCGGCTTCATTCCGACAAGATCCACATCACAAAACCTTCGTAGATTATTTCTAAATCTACAGATCCCCACTGACAACCCAGGTATTAGGGTCATCTTCTCTTTGGGCGCAGCCAAAGCGTTCAATAGCGTTGAATGGCCCTATCTATGGGAGGTGTTGACCAGATTTGGGGTAGGTGTATCATTTTTAAAATGGGTTCAGTTGATATATAGCTCACCATCAGCAAGAATGCGTATTAACAAGATGTATCCGATTCCTTCAGGCTTCATAGAGGCACACGGCGGGGGTGCCCATTGTCATCCCTGTTTGCGCTTGCCCTAGAACCTCTGGCCATCCATATCAGACCTGCACAGAATATTACAGGATTTCAACGGGGGTCTAGACAAGATGTTGTATCTTTATACGCAGATGACGCACTGATTTACTTAGGAGGCACTGACAGCTCTTTGAGGAATGTGATGAACCTCATAGCTGATTTTGGTAAGGTGTCTGGTTTTAGCATTAATTGTCTACATATTTCACAACTCCCCTATATGGATAACACATAAATGGTTCTCCCAAATGGATGCTCAATTCAGAGATCTAATTTGGGGTAACAAACCTGTGCAAATTAGTCTGAGCTCTTTACAGTTAGCTAAAGATCAGGGTGGCATGGCATTACCGCATGCCAGATTCTATTTTATAGCCTCACAGCTACAACACCTAGGCAACTGGCGGGGAGTAGATACACCAGACCCAATCAGATTCTTGCTGATACCCAAGGAATCCGGTCTTACAGCTCTGGCCCATTTAGAAGCAGGACTCACACATTTGCCAAACACCCTCCCCACAATTATGTTATTAAACACATTATGGACATATACTAGGTCTCTTCTTAAAATAAAAGGGATATGCCCCTTTACCCCTATATGGAGAAATAAATATTTCAAAGAACTTCTCAAGCTTGAGGATTTTCGCCATTGGGAGGAAGCAGGCATTTAATACATTACACAATTGTACACTGGATCCATACTTAAATCCTTTGCAGATCTCAGAGAGGAGTTCTCCCTTCACAAGAATCAGTTCTATAAGTATCTCCAATTGAGACATGCAATCCAATGTGAGAGTAGAATGTCTCTACTTGTACAGACGGTACACCCCTTGATGAGTGATGTATTGTTGACAGATGAGAGGAAAGGTATGATATCAAGGGTATACACTAGACTACTTGGCTTCACACATGAAGCTGGGACGCTCCCTTGCAGAAGGGGGTGGGAGCGAGATTTGGGACCTATAGATGGAGATACTTGGGAGTTATGTCTGACATCTGCGCCCTTGGTATCAGTATCGCAGAGACTATCCCATTTATATCTATTACACAGGGTATACAGAACACCAGTTAAATTACACAGGTGGGGATTTAGAGAAACCCTGTTATGCCCAAAATGGGGATCTATTACACATGATGTAGAAGTGCCCAAAGCTCTTCAGATATTGGCAATACATTCTTAATACCATCTCGCAAGTCTACCAGTTCCCAATTCTGCAGGATCTGATTGTGTGCCTACTGGGTGCCTTGGAGATACCCTCACTCTCACCAAACGGTCATATTGCTGTTCTGCGTCTATTATATATAGCTCATAAGGCAATTGCGAGGCTTTGGATAACTCCGAGGGTACCTACGGGAGGACAGTGGGTGGAACTGGTGAATAGGTTGCTAATACGGGAGAAACTTGCCTATCAACACAGTAATGTCCTGAAGAAATTCTACTTAATATGGCAACCATGGTTAGATACTCCAGGTTTGGGACCGACTCAGTGATGGACAGACTTCTGCAAATGTAAATGTGAGGGTGGAATTATTTGGGTATACTATATTCCAGGATATAAAATATGTCTAGGGTGGGTTGGGGGAGATGCTGTGGTGGATGTATCATACACTTAAAAAGGTTTTGACTGTTTATATCCTATAGGGACGTGATTGTTTTATTTTTCCTTCCTTTTTTCTTGGGTACAATAAACTTTACGTCTGTTACTTGCTCTTTCATACACACAGGATGTACAGGTCAGTTAATGATATTTGGATCTAATCTAGGTCCAGCAACACAATATAATAACTTGCTTACATGTTGTTTATTGTAGTTTTAAACTATCATATAATGTAATTGATGTTGCATCTGAATTTTCTTGCTGCCTATGTCTTATTCTGACTGTATGTATACTTATTGGTTATTATACAAATAAACACGTTTTTTATTTAAAAAGATAATTTAGAGAGTTCACTAATCTAATCTGATACTCTCTGATTGGACTAAGACAAGCCGTACTGTAGATGACTGGCTCGATTCCCCCATCAGCACTGAATGTCTCCAGCAGTGCTATTGTGGCATTGCCAGCAGGGGGGCGAGGGGAGCCTTCCCGGCTGGCAAAATGCGATAATACCTGCTATAGCCACTGGCAGTATTTGCATGTAGAAAAATCTGACAGGCTGGTTTTACACAAGTTGATCAATGGATCGACTTGGGTACAATCTGCCTGCCCATAAGAGGATTGAAATTCAGCTAGTCCCTGCTGAACCAACTGAATTTCGATCTATGTGTGGCTGGCTTAATAAGCACTCCTTTTTTGCAAAACACAATATGACAAGAACAATGTCTGTCCTTTTTTTGGTGGCCTCAGCTTAAAAAGGGCGGGGGAGGGTGGGGGAGCACAATTTTATTTATTTTTTTTTAAGCAAAGTTTATTATGTTCACAGATCGTTCCCCAGATATTGAGAATTATTCAGAAGATGAAGATGAAAGTTTTTCTTCAGAGCAAGAGGGTAGTGATGACCCACTCCATGGTCAGGTAACTTCTATATTTATTCTTCTGTACAGAAACTTTTTACAAGTGTATGTCAAAATAATTAATACATTTTCATAATGTATTATTATATTTTCTAGTGTGTAAGTATTACAAAAAATAAATCGGTTTGTGTACTTACCTTTTTTTTGAGGAAGAGACCTCAGGGGTTTTGAAAGCTTGCAGTTTTTTTATGTCTTAAAGTAGAACCAATGACAATTTTTTTTTTTTTGTCATTTTGGATAGAATAAGGTAGGTTTATAACTGTAATTTGGTGGGCAGTTTTTTTTTTTTTTTTTTTTTAATATATACAAAAAATGTATTATTTTGGGCGACTTTGTAGGTTTCTTTTGAAATGCACGTTGTATGTCCTTTTGAGGGTACGATGAGTTGAATATCGCTATTCCTAGCTGTATCTGAGTGACATGAATAATTTTACACTTAAAGGATAAGTTCACTTTTTGTAACATGTTAAACCCATATTCAGGGTGTAACATGTTACAAATCCCCCGGCTCCCAGTTGGGACAAGCGGCCGGGGGGGGGATCTGAGCCCTGCCCCCAAGCTCTCTGTTTTACACTCTACCTCTCGGCCACATCATTCATTCACAGAGTTTTGTGAATAGAAGACTACAAGGTCCAGCAGACTTTGAGGCTGTCGGCTTGTAGTTATTAAAGTGGTTGTAATCCGCTGGTGATTAAAAAAAAAACCAAAAAATCCCTGCAAGGCATTGTCATAATGTGCTAGTATGCATCGCATACTAGCACATTATGATAGACTGACCTTCGAACAAAGCCCTCCAGTGCTGCGATGTCAACTTTGAGGTGGCTGGCATCTTCCCCCGGTCCTTCTGGGGGGTTTGTGGCCTCTGGCTACATGAGCTGCCATTTCCAGCACAGGCTCTGTAAGCCTGACCTACAGAGCGCATGCGTCGGTGATATCATCGGCTGCATGCATTCTGAATATCTTTTTAAACTGTGCAAGTCTTATTATAGGCTTGCCCGTATGTACAAGATAAGTGGTAGTACTGAGTTTACTACCACTTTAATGAACTACCATGGTGCAAATGAACTACCATGGTGCAATTGAGCGCTATGGTAGTTCATTGATGCTTGCTGTTCGTGTGTAAGTGCTTGGCCGTACGATGTTCGGCCAAACGGCTTACATACAGTGCCTGCAAGAGCCCTGCAGTGCACCCACAATCTATGCTCCCAATAATAATTTTTTTTTTTTTTTTTAGAAAAGGTTAGAACCCCTGTCAGTTTTTATTGCTGTCTGTGCCCCTGTTATGGACATTCACACTCTTTGTCCCGTTTACCATTTATCATTGAAAGTAAAGAAAATCCCAAATTTTAGGTTGTCCCCAGAAAAATAATAGAGGGGAAATTCCAATTGGGACACTAGTTCTGGTGACCTGGGATCCAAAAGGAATTCCCTTTTTTTATTTGCAGAGATTTCTTCTCACTTCCTGTTTGACTATGGGACAGAAAGTAAAGTGAAATCTCTGAAATGGGACACAAAATAAAGTCTGGCAGGTTATAAGCTAACTTGCTCTATCCAAAATAAAAACAATCTTTGCCTACAGTTCTACTTTAACTTACATGAGTGAAAATCCCCAATTCTGCTGCTGTTTAATTTTTGAAATTGCAATTTACCATTAAAACCTTAAGGCCACTTTCAAACTGAAGCGCCAGGTCCGTTAGTGGTAAAGCGCCGCTAATTTTAGAAGGGGTTAATAGCGCCCGCTAACGCTGCTTTCAAAGCGCTGCCCAATGGGTGGAGCAGCAGGGTATAAACTGCTCCCGCACCGCCCCAAAGATGCTGCTTGCAGGTTTTTTTTTCTGTTCTGCAAGCGCGCTGCCCCAGTTCCCTGCTCCACCTCTGCTTTGTTCAGCCACTGGAAGTGAGGAAAGTAAGCCCTGTGTAAGCTCTGAAACTCTTTTGTCAGAGTTTACAAAGGAACAAGGATTCTCTCTGCCCACCTCATCCAAACAGAGAATGCTTTGTATTCATTTAAAAAAAATGCAGGACAATTCTAATTCTTTGAATGGCAGCACTGCTAAGTGAGAGACGCCTTTTGGTTATTATGCAGAAGGAAAACCACTCGGCACAAGACTCAGAAGATCGCTGCTGTCACTGCTATTACTACAGTGATTTTGCAGCTTCCACAATGATTACTCAGGCATGAGAGGTGCATACTTTGGTCCAAGCTGGACTGATGTGTAACTATGCTTTAAAAATCCTGTCTAGAGTTAAACTTTATTGTTGTAAAGGTAAGTAAAGTATGTATTGTGCAATTTATTGATCATCTTAATGTAATATACAATTCACGTGTCACAGGACTTGCAGGCCACATGGTTTACTTTACATGCTGTATGGATCAGATGTAAGGTTCATCCTGAATGTTGGGCATTAACCGATTCAATAAAAAAAAAAAAAAAAAAAAAGCAAGACAATGTTGTCTGCAATGTACTTTATAAGGTTCTTTATGTTGTACAATCATTAAATAATGTAGCGGACTCAAAAAGTTAATTTCATATCGGAGTATCTAGCTATTATTGTTACAATAAGTGTATCCAGGCTCTAGTGTGTGTGTGTGTATGCATGTAAAGATACGTACTGTTTAAAACTGAGGTGCTTATGCATGCATAGAATAAATAAAGCAGTGCAGCGCTATACCCAGAGGTTCAAATAAAAGTCCCTTTTTAAAGTTAAAATCAAAAAGTTGATAGAGAAAAGGTCTCCTCTCTAGTGGTCTAGGTGCTCATGACAGTCCATGCAGTGCTATACATCCGTGATTCCACCACCAGCTAGCCAAACTGCTCACCTCAGCATATGGACCCCTGAGCTAACAGACGGGTCAAAACAGCATTTACCACTCAGTGGATAGGGATGGAGACTTGCGTGGGCAGATGGTCACACGATATTATAGGCGGCACTCAGTAATTGATGATTATATTCACATGAAATAAAAATGAAAGTACATAGTGCACACTGTGTGGCTAAGATGATCACATTTAATAAAAGTCAAGTACTCACATACACAGCACTATACCCTAGTGCTGGGATAAAGGTAAAATGGCATAAAAGGATAACGTCAGTAGAATGGTGGCTGCAGTGATGTCCAAGGAACTCCCGCACGCGTATCATCCACATCCGGACTTCATTAGCGGTAATGGAGTCCAAGACATCAGATCTATATATATAGAGCCCCAATAACTATTTCCTATGTGGTAAAAAAAACCTCCCATGGGCACCGTCCAATCAGCTCTGGCCGCTATGGGGTCAAGGGGATTGCTTCCTACCGAAGCTAATAAGTCACTATAGTAACCAAGGCCTCTACATCATGACGCCCGGTCATGTGACCATACGATCAGAAAGCAAAACCCCTGTTGGCATAAAACTATGTTAAAAAGCCGCCGTGACGTCACCGACGTCGGGGCGGCCGGTCCTGTGACCTTACACTCGTGTTACCAGCAGAAGCTGGAACACAAACAGATGTAGAACTCCGCCCCTCATGGCTAAGCCTCCTCCTCAAGCCGTTGCTATGGTGATCGGCTTAACGTAGCAGCAGCCCTCACACAGCCTGCTTTGTGACATTTGGATGTCACAACCAAATGCCACTGTTTTTAAAGCTGCTACCGGACCACAGACTGGGAAATTATTGTACCGATCACCATACATACATACAATAGGCTGAGAAGGAAGAAGGGGATTTCAAATGAAATGGTTAAAATAAAATTTAATAAAATAAGCAGCACATAGAAAATAAAATTCCCCATATATTATATAAGAAACAACATCACTGCAGCCACCTGACGACCATACCATAAGCATAATATACACTGAGATTGGGAATAGATAAGATGAACAAAATACAAATATACATATCGAGATTACAGAGAGAAAATATACCATGCACGTAATTAACGATCTGAGATGATACACCATGCAAATTATTATCGATCGGAAATGAAACAATTCAAGTCGAATTCGACATCGAGTCCCATGGGTACCCCCACTTGGGTCTCGTAAACCCAAAACGACTCACGGCGGCTCAATTGTCGCATAAAATTCCCCCCCTCCATTGAGGGGTCACTTTTTCAACCCCCCAAAATTCTAATTTGACAGAGCTTCGAGCATGGAATAATCGAAAATGCTTGGAAACATTGTGAGTAACCAAACCTTTTTTAATATTATTCACATGTTCTCCAATTCTAATATGCAAAGGTCTAGATGTTCTCCCTATATACTGGAGGCCACATTCACACTCCATCATGTACACTACCCCTGTAGTGGAACATGTGATAAAATCCTTTATTTTGTAAACTTTCTTGGTTGCTGTGGCGACAAACTCCTTACGTTTTTTAACATTACCTTTAGCCTGTTTACATGGTGGACAATGTCCACAGGCTTAAATATCCTATTCTCAAACAGGACTGGTGGATCGTTAACCCCAGGGGCCAACTTATCTCTCAAAGACAGGGCCTTTTTGTAGACAAACTGGGAAACTGAGGAAGAGCTGGACCAAGCACCTTATCCCGCTTGAGAATAGGCCAATGTTTGCAAACAACTCCTTCAAATTGTTTATACTGAACATTGAAATCAAGAATCATTTTAATATTCCCTGATGTATCCTGTTGGACTTTAGGGCAATTGGACACCAACGTGTTTCTATCGACATCCGGACACTTTCAATAACTCTATCAATACTGGTCCTGTCATACCCCTTTTGAATAAAGCGGGCCGACAGAACCTGTGATTGTGAGATGTAATCACTCTCCTGTGAACAAATTTGCCTGATGCGCACAAATTGTCCCTTCGGAATATTGCACAACCACAGAGTGGTGGCAGCTTCCTAGGGGAATGAACGCATTGCGATCGGTCTGCTTAAAATGATTCATCAGCCTAAACTGATTCCCCTCCATAGAAATATCCAAGTCCAGGAAGACAATCCGTTCGCTACTGATGTTCCAAGAAAGAACTATGTTCCTGGTATTCTTGTCAAATTTCTGGAAGAATAAATCAAGATTAAAACAATTAAAAGAACCGGGCTAGAAATCTATAGTAAGTGAATTCCCATCGATCAAATATCTCAAATAATGTGTTATGATCAAGACAATAATTTATATTCCGAACCCAAATATCAACACAACATATATGTGATTAATTAAATAATTAATGAAAATTGTGACTGTATTGAAAAACTATAAGCAAATAAATTATAAGAAGTGACAAAAAAGATTGAGTCCGTGACTTGATGGTGACTTCAAATAAAAACAGTCCTTAATGCAAATAATTCCACCAGTAGTGATTGGAGACTTTAGTGAGTGAAAACATCTCGTGAAAAGGATCCACCACCTATGAAGATGTATGCTTACCAGAGGTAAGCTTTAATAAAGCTTATGCCTGAAATCCACTCTGCGGGGACACCACCATCGGTCTCAGCATAGAGGGAGGATCGCCCGGAACTCTCCAACAAAAAGGCCAAAAACTCAGCAAAAGGAACCCAGGGAAATAAAAAACACATCCTCCATAGTGTGAATCCGCTTAAACAATTTATTGAAAAAAAGTAAAAGTAGCGCACTTACTAGAAGTAACGAATAAAACAGCATGTATAGTAAATCAGCCGGCTGGCCTGCATGCACCCGTTCACAGTGGGATAGAAACGATGTCAGCGCGTCTGCCTTCCGACGTACGTTTCGTCCTATTGGACGTTGTCATAGGAACGGGCGACGCGCTGACGTCATCGTTTCTATCCCACTGTGAACGGGTGCATGCAGGCCGGCCGGCTGATTTACTATACATGCTGTTTTATTCGTTACTTCTAGTAAGTGCGCTACTTTTACTTTTTTTCAATAAATTGTTTAAGCGGATTCACACTATGGAGGATGTGTTTTTTATTTCCCTGGGTTCCTTTTGCTGAGTTTTTGGCCTTTTTGTTGGAGAGATCCGGGCGATCCTCCCTCTATGCTGAGACCGATGGTGGTGTCCCCGCAGAGTGGATTTCAGGCATAAGCTTTATTAAAGCTTACCTCTGGTAAGCATACATCTTCATAGGTGGTGGATCCTTTTCACGAGATGTTTTCACTCACTAAAGTCTCCAATCACTACTGGTGGAATTATTTGCATTAAGGACTGTTTTTATTTGAAGTCACGATCAAGTCACGGACTCAATCTTTTTTGTCACTTCTTATAATTTATTTGCTTATAGTTTTTCAATACAGTCACAATTTTCATTAATTATTTAATTAATCACATATATGTTGTGTTGATATTTGGGTTCAGAATATAAATTATTGTCTTGATCATAACACATTATTTGATCGATGGGAATTCACTTACTATAGATTTCTAGCGCGGTTCTTTTAATTGTTTTACTTATTTGATTCTTCTACCTATGAATTAGGACTGCAGCTTGGGGGTGTAGGGAAGCGCAGTAATTTTTTTTTTTTTTTTTAATAAATCAAGATTGGTCCTATCTCCCGTCCAAATCATAATAATGTCATCAATATATCTTTGGTAACAGACAAGTTCCGGGGGCGTATTTTTGTAGATAGCGTCTTCCTCCCAGTGTGCCATAAATAAATTGGCAACACTGGGAGCGAACCAGGCCCCCATAGCTACGCCTCTGGTTTGGAGGTAAAATTGTCTGTTGTACCAAAAATAATTTTTTCATAGACAAAAATTCAAACAATCAAGAATGAAGCTCTTATGTCTTCTCGTAAGATCGGATGTTCTAAAAGCCCACTGTACAGACTTCAAAGCATCCTCATGACTGATAATTGTGTACAGTGAGCTGACATCCGCCGTGATTAAAAAACAAGAAGACAAATCTGGTAAGGCTTCTATAATCTGAATAATATGTTTGGTATCTTTCAAAAAGGATCGGGTTTTTGAAACCATGGGTTGAATAAAAAAGTCAATGTATTGACCCAGTCTCGACGAGACTGAGTCAATCCCATTGACTATTGGTTGGCCAGGTGGGTTGGTACTACTCTTGTGTATTTTTGGCAAAAAGTATATTATTGGAGTGCGGCATGCAGATGGATCCAAATATGATGCTTCTTTGGCACTCAGCACTTCAATATGCTTCCCTCTTTCTATCAATGAGTGTAATTCCTCCTTAAACTCGAACATGTGATCCTTCGTAAGCTTAACATACGTGTTGTAATCACTTAACAGGTTCTCCATTTCGTTATTAGAATATACTTTGCTAAGTACCACCAAACCCCCTTCTTTATCCGCTGGACGTAACACTAAATCCTTCCGTTCAATTAGTGATTGAACACCCTTCTTGATATATACTGGATCGTTCACTTTCCGGATCTTGGGTAATTCCAGATCCTTAGCAATCATGTTTTTAAAAACATCAACATGCTTGGTGTCCAGATTGGGGGGATTAAAGACTGATGCATGCATGTCACTCATGAGCATATAAATCATGTGCAGAAAAGTAACCAGTAGCTTGAAGAGTTAAATTGATTGCTGGTATAACAGCCATAAACTTTAATCAGATCAAGTAATACACCCGTACAATGCCTATGTGGATCTTTGGCTTTTGGAGGTGATTAAGGTATATTTTAATCATCTGGTTATCAGTAGCTCACAGTTAGGATTTATTAATCAGTCTGAAAATTTCAGTTTGTGGCTGAATCAAACCACACTTACAAGACCTGGAATTTAAGGCCAGTTCAAGCGACGTTGAGTGGAAGCCATCAAGGGAAGGAAGGTTGCATTGTAATTTGCAGCTCCTGTAAACCAGTTCTGGGAAGGATCCAAAGCGTGGTTCCTCTGGTTACTCTATTTTCATTCACTTTTAGGGTAGTGATGGAGATTTAATCCCTCTATTAATTCTTATATCAGGAATGAGGAGGAATGAGAACATGATGAGCATAAGAACATGAATCTGTCCAGTGTTCTAAAATCCTAAAGCAGCACACCGACTGGGAGAGGGAAGGATCAACACTCTGAATCATTGAAACTTTGCATAGTGCTGTCAGGGAACAGTTTGCATACAGGGGGCAATGTCCTCATCAGTCTGCTTTTTCTCCTTCACTCCCTGATCACAGGTTAGGGGCATCGTGGTGACCAAGCTGTGCTGCCTAAATGATAGGTTTGTCTTTCAGAAAATGGTACATGTTACACCCATAATTTGGGTGTAACATGCTTTAGTCCTGCCCCCCTCACCCCTGATTTTACCTCCCCCACTCCTTTGTGACAGTGGGTGGGAGTTGCATAGTCTGTAAGGTTGAGTAAAGACACCAGTCCATCCAGATCAACCTGTGTGTGTGTGTGTGTGTGTGTGTGTGTGTGTGTATATATGTATGTATATATGTGTGTATATATATATATATATATATATATATATATATATATATATATATATATATATATATATATATATATATATATATATGTATGTATGTATGTGTGTGTTTGTCAATAGTAAAGCGTATACCCCTGTATGTTGTGATCATTAAGATGCCCATCTAATAATATTTCTCAAGTCGTCTTTTTCAGGGCAGCATCTGTGAGATGGGGCTCCTCCCACCTAAAACAGGAAACACATCATCCACCATTTTAAAAAGCCGTCACATACCTCAGTTCTTGTGTTTCCCCCGGACCAACAGGAGCTACGAGCAGTTTATTTTCTTTTAGGCTCTGTGCTAGTTGCAGGGGGCCTCCGACTGCCTGCAAAGCCTCTAGGGATGTTAGGCAGCTTCAGGACAGGGGCAACTGGAGGACCCTCCTCGAGGTTACTCTGCCCTTTTTGCCTGAGGTTTCGCTCCCACTGGAGGGTAAGAAACCATCCCCCATCTGCAAGCATAGAAACGATGGCGCCCTGAGTGTCTCTCCCTCATTGCTGCAGGGCCAGGAGGACAGAGTGCCATTTGCTCTTTTCCCCCCCAGGCACTGGCTCCCACCTGCTGGCGGTGTCTTGCTTGTGGGATGTGGTGACATCATCACTTCCGACCGGCGCCATTTTGTTGGAGGTATGAGCGAACGTGTGGTACACCACACTTCAACTTGCGTCACTTCCAGGTGCATCCTGATTTGGTTGCAGCGGGTGACATCACTTTCGGTTTTGCCAAGGCAGTGTTTTTGGAACCTGTAACATGCATCCTCCATCTCATGGAGCCAGATACCTTCTGCAGCAGGGGGGACAGAGCACACTATCAGCCGGTATGTGTCCACTCATACTGCTGATGGGGGCGGGGCCGGAGCAGGGGCAGGAAAAGCTTTTAAGGCACATGCGTTGAATGTTTGCTTGAAGCAAACCATGTCAATCGCTGCACCATCCTGCCCTGCAGAGCCTGCGAGCCAGGACCGCTCCAAGGTAAGCCAGATCATGCTGAGGCCACCTCTGTACTTACCAAACCACTATGCACATAATTCTAATTGGTAGTAGCAGCAATTTTATTTTTTCATTTTTTTTTATAAGGCTAAGACCAGTGGCTTGTATTGCCTCCTTAAGCATGTGCTTCTTGTGATGGTAAAATGGCAGCCAGGGGGCATGGCCAGGATGGCGGACTGAGCGGACGTGTATTCTGAGCTCTCCTGGAGTGTGATCCGCAAAATTCTTTCCGCTGCACCGACTAAAGGAATTTTGGGCTAGCTGGATGTCTTCCATGACTCCTGGCTACAAAAAGAGGGGTAAGAAACTGAAGTTCCCCCCGAATATCCCAGAGGAGGAAGGCTCGCTCCCTCGCTCCATGGGTTCCCCTGCGCGCCATAGTAACATGGCGTCGCAGACAGACCACGAGGAGGACCCTGCTTTGGCCGGACTGACGGAGCTTATGGCAGCTATCAATTCCTGCCAGTCTGCTGTTACTTCTTGTCAGGCTTCCAAGATGGAAGAGGTTCAGCTGAATGTGGGCATAATCAGGCAAGATCTGGATAAAATCCGCTCTCGGGTCTCTGAGACTGAACGGAGGATTGGAGAGGCAGAGGACACGATTACTGCTCATGATGCCTCCATCCGTACCCTACAGACAAAGGTGAGAGCCCTGGAATATCGTGCGGAGGACGCCGAGAACCGGAGCAGGAGGAACAACCTCAGGATCGTGGGTCTCCCGGAAGAGGTAGGATGGTGGGTCTCCCGGCCCTGTTTGCGGAGGAGTTGTTGCGCTCCATGCTCCCAGCTGCTCAGCTTTCCCCGTATTTCGTGGTGGAGAGGGCCCATCGCGCGCCGCCCCGTTCGGGGCCTGAGGGGTCCCCCCTCGCACCTTTATCCTGTTTATTAAATTTCCGGGACAGGGACGAGTTACTCAGGGCCTCACGTGTTGCTGGCGAGCTGCCCTACAAAAATGTCAAGCTTTTACTGTTCCCGGACTATACCATGGAAACACAGCGCCAGCGCCGCTCTTTTGATATGATCAAAGCTGCTCTGTGGAGAAGAGGAATAAAATACAGCATTCTGTTCCCTGCCAAGCTACGAGTGGTAGATGGTGAGACAGCTCGATTTTTTTTTTAACCAATCCTAAAGATGCGTCCGCCTGGCCGGAGACTCTCCCCCCGTAAGTTTGCCTTTCATATCCTGCATCTATTGGCGCGTTGTTGAGATCGCTTACTCTACATGACTGGAAATAGACGAAACTGCTTATCCCCATTTGTCTACTGTGCCTGAACTCCAATCCCTTCTATCTTCCTCACTGGATTCCTATGGTTGCTGCTATGCTCAGAGACTCATGCTGGAGGGGTAGATTGGCTGATCCAGCAGCCCTTGCCTTAACACTGTTATTGGAGGATACTTGTCCCCTGTCGCAGCTTTTCCTTTTATGCTCATTTCAGGTTGTCCTGGGGGTAGGGCTGGGAGATTTTCTTAAAAAAAAAAAAATCTTCGATTCTCTTAAAAAAAACTCGATTCACGATTCAAATCGAGTTTTTTTTTTTCTTGGAAACCGCGCCGGTCCCGAGGCGCTGCGGGCATGAGCTTTTAGGCGAGGCCGCGGCTTCGGCCTAGTCCGCAGCGTCCGGCCTCGCGGGCTCGGCCGAAGCCGCGGCCTCACCTAAAAACTCCTTGCCCGCAGGTCTTCAGGCCCGGCGTGGTGTCCGTGCCGGTCTGGAGGCGCTGCGGGCATGAGTTTTTATGCGAGGCCGCGGCTTCGGCCTAGTCCGCGGCGTGCGTCTGTAGCCGCGGACTAGGCCGAAGCCGCGGCCTCGCCTAAAAACTCATGCCCGCAGCGCCTCGGGACCGACGCGGTGAAAAAATAAAAATCTAAAAAAAATCGATTTGCTTAAATTTTTAATCGATTTGACCTCTCAACGTGATTCAAGATTTGAATCGATTTTTTTCCCAGCCCTACCTGGGGGTACTTTTTCCTGCCCCCCCCTTCTTTTATTTTTTCTTTTCTTTGTAACGAACAATAACGACAGTGCCCCAGCTTAGTCAGGGGATGAACAGAACGTTTTATCCTCTCCTGCTTATCACTCCACCGGCTCTGGGGTACGAACTTATACACAAACACCTACAGTGGCTTGCGAAAGTATTCAGCCCCCTTGAACTTTTCAACCTTTTGCCACATTTCAGGCTTCAAACATAAAGATATAAAATTTTTATTTTTTGTGAAGAATCACCAACAAGTGGGACACAATTGTGAAGTGGAACGAAATCTATTGGATTTTTGAAACTTTTTTAACTAATAAAAAAATGAAAAGTGGGGCATGCAAAATTATTCGGCCCCCTTGCGTTAATACTTTGTAGAGCCACCTTTTGCTGCGATTACAGCTGCAAGTCGCTTGGGGTATGCCTCTATCAGTTTTGCACATCGAGAGACTGAAATTCTTGCCCATTCTTCCTTGCAAAACAGCTGGAGCTCAGTGAGGTTGGATGGAGAGCGTTTGTGAACAGCAGTTTTCAGCTCTTTCCACAGATTCTCGATTTGGATTCAGGTCTGGACTTTGACTTGGCCATTCTAACACCTGGATACGTTTATTTGTGAACCATTCCTTTGTAGATTTTGCTGTATGTTTGGGATCATTGTCTTGTTGGAAGATAAATCTCCGTCCCAGTTTCAGGTCTTTTGCAGACTCCAACAGGTTTTCATCCAGAATGGTCCTGTATTTGGCTGCATCCATCTTCCCCTCAATTTTAACCATCTTCCCTGTCCCTGCTGAAGAAAAGCAGGCCCAAACCATGATGCTGCCACCATCATGTTTCACGGTGGGGATGGTGTGTTGTGTGTGATGAGCTGTGTTGCTTTTACGCCAAACATATCGTTTTGCATTGTGGCCAAAAAGTTTGATTTTGGTTTCATCGGACCAGAGCACCTTCTTCCACATGTTTGGTGTGTCTCCCAGGTGGCTTGTGGCAAACTTTAGACAAGACTTTTTTTATGGATATCTTTGAGAAATGGCTTTCTTCTTGCCACTCTTCTATAAAGGGCAGATTTGTGCAGTGTACGACTGATTGTTGTCCTATGGACAGACTCTCCCACCTCAGCTGTAGTTCTCTGCAGTTCACCCAGAGTGATCATGGGCCTCTTGGCTGCATCTCTGATCACTCTTCACCTTGTCTGAGCTGAAAGTTTAGAGGGACAGCCAGGTCTTGGTAGATTTGCAGTGGTCTGATACTCCCATTTCAAAATGATCGCTTGCACAGTTCTCCTTGGGATGTTTAAAGCTTGGGAAATCTTTTTGTATCCAAATCCGGCTTTAAACTTCTCCACAACAGTATTACGGACCTGCCTGGTGTGTTCCTTGGTCTTCATGATGCTCTCTGCGCTTTCAACAGAACCCTGATACTATCACAGAGCAGGTGCATTTATACAGAGACTTGATTACACACAGGTGGATTCTATTTATCACCCTCAGTCATTTAGGACAACATTGGATCATTCAGAGATCCTCGCTGAACTTCTGGAGTGAGTTTGCTGCACTGAAAATAAAGGGGCCAAATAATTTTGCACGCACCACTTTTCAGTTTTTTAATTGCTAAAAAAGTTTAAAATATCCAATAGATTTCGTTCCACTTCACAATTGTGTCCCACTTGTTGGTGATTCTTCACAAAAAATTAAAATTTTATATCTTTATGTTTGAAGCCTGAAATGTGGCAAAAGGTTGAAAAGTTCAAGGGGGCCGAATACTTTCGCAAGCCACTGTAGATCCCCTGTTTGATGATGGTGTTGTGATGTCCCGTTCCGGCTACACGACCTCAACTTAAGTTACCGGTTTTTGTTTTTGGGGTTCATGGGACTCAGGTGCTCCTCACTGTTTTGGGGGGTGGGGATGTTCATTGGTGTTTGTGGTTGGTTGTCTATGCTAACCACTTTTTATTTTCAGGTTCTGGTTGGTCTATTATGGCATGGATCTTATTACACATACATAGGTACTAATATGTAATGCTGTTTTGTATTTTGGCCGGATGCGTGCCCCCGATGCAACCGGATGGGAGTTTTTTCCCATCCTTTTTTCCCATCCTTATCAAGGGAGGGCCCTCCTGAAAATTGTTTCGTTGTCATGGCTGGATGTTTAGTGGTGTCGTGGAATGTACGGGGCTTAAACTCTGCTGTGAAATGCTCTCTAGTGTTTGACTATTTGCGCAGGCTCCGCCCACAGGTGTGCATCCTGCAGGAGACGCATCTTGTGGGCTCCCGCATCCTTAGTTTGAAACGGGTATGGGTTGGTACTCACTACCATGCGACATATTCCAATTATGCCATGGGGGTCAGTGTGCTAGTTCACAAGTCCCTGCATTTCCAACTGCTGGATGTTCGTCTAGAACCGGGGGGTAGGTATGTTCTCCTACATTCTCTCATTGAGGAGATTCCTGTTGTTATTGTGGAAATCTACCTGCCTCCTCCGGCAGACGTGGGTGTGTACTTCATGATCTGATGCAGCAAGCCACGCTATATAATTTAGAAAATGTCCTATTTATAGGCGATTTTAATATGACCCCAAATAGGGAACTGGACAGGATGCAGACAATTGGTCCCCAGCAACAGGACCTTTCCCGCTGGGCGTCCACTTTCCATATGACTGATGTTTGGCGTCACTTCCATCCCACTGATAGAGAGTTTACTTGCCTCTCCACCACACACTGAACCATGTCTCGCATTGACCTAGCATATGCCTCCCCCAGCCTTGTGCGGAGGTTGGTCTCGGCGGAGATCCTCTCCCGAGGTATTTCAGATCATGCTCCGTGTCTGTGACCATCCAACTTTCTCCGATGGTGGGAGAGAGGATGTGAAGGCTGTCCAAGTACTGGATTATGGAACCGGAGATCCAAGAGGAGCTACCGGAGACATTGTGCGGTTTTTGGATTAACAATGCAGACTCTGCTGGACCTCTGGTGCAATGGGATGCTTTTTAAGGCATGGCTTAGGGGAGAATACATGACTCGCATATCTGCGAGAAAAAGACAATCTGCGCAGTCTCTGAGGCTACTAGAGGACCAGGCTAGGCTGAAGGAGGTGGAATATGTGAGATCTCCTGATCAGGCCCATTATGTGCCCTAGCAGGATGTCCTGCGAGAGTTGTCTCTTTGTAGGATTGAGCTTACCAAAAAGTCTATGCTGGATAGCGCCCAAAGGGTATTCCAATTTGGAGACAAGAACGGTAGATTGTTGGCCTGGCTTGCCAGGGGACAACATAATGTTACTCGCATTGGTAGGTTGAAGGACCTGGACGGCGGTCTATTGACGGCTCCAGCGGCTATTAGTGCAAGATTTCTTGACTTCTACAAGACTCTCTATTCTTCTAGAGCTGGATTCAACCATTCCCAGTTGATTCAGTATCTAAACCAGGTCACCCTCCCCTCTTTAGAGCCCGAAAAATGTGCTGAACTGGAGAAAGATATTTCCTTAGTAGAGGTTCATGAGGCCCTGGGATCCATGCAGCAGGGGAAGGCCCCAGGACCAGATGGCATACCCATTGAATTTTATTCTGTGTACCAAGAACACCTCGCACCTAGATTTACTTCGCTACTACAGCAATCTCTTACTTTAGATGCTCTCCCTGAATCATTCTCTGATGCAGTTGTGGTGTTGGTGCCCAAACCCAGTAAGGACCCGGAAGAGTGTGCCTCTTACTGACCTATTTCCCTTATTAACGCAGATGCCAGGAGACTTGGGACGGTGATGGAGGACCTTGTACACGTAGACCAAACTGGGTTTATGCCGGGGAAGGGCACCGATATTAACATACGCCGTCTGTTCCTGAACCTGGCTGCCACCCATGATAATGAGGGATCAAGAGTCATAGCCTCTCTAGACGCGGAGAAGGCTTTTGACTCTGTTGAATGGGAATATTTATGGGAGGTACTGAGGAAATTTGGGGTGGGTCCTAAGTTCCTTCACTGGTTAGGTCTATTATATCGGGCCCCCAGGGCACGGATTAGGGTAAATGACTCCCTTTCAGATGTTTTTCTCCTCCGGAGGGGGACCAGGCAGGGATGCCCACTGTCCCCCAGTTTGTTTGCCTTGGCCTTAGAACCCCTGGCGACACTGGTTCGTGAATCTAGCCGCATTGTGGTACTGCGGGTTGGCCCTCTGGAGGAGAAGATATCCCTATATGCTGACGACACCCTACTCTATTTACATGATGCAGGTTCTTCGCTGCAGGCGGCCCTGGAAATTTTTGATGAGTTCGGGCGTTTCTCAGGGGTCCGCATCAATTGGTCTAAATCTGTACGCTTTCCCCTAGATGCAAGGGCCAGGGATCTAGCGACCCAACCTGTATTGAAGTGGGCGGAGGAATTCACATACCTGGGAATAAAAATATTGCGAGACCCTAAGTCCTTTCGGCGCCTTAATCTACAGCCTATAGTTGCACGCCTTAAAGACCACTGCTCCAGGTGGGCCAATCTGCCCCTTAATTTGCTAGGGCGTATAAATGTATTGAAAAAGATTTACCTACCTAAGTTTAATTATATCTTTCGGAACTGCCCTACATGGATACCCCAGGCATTTTTCAAAGAAATAGACGGCTGCATTGGATCCTTTTTATGGAGGGGATCCTCCCCTCGGATAGCCAGATCAACTCTTAAGCTCCCTGTCAGTTGTGGGGGTTTGGCCTTACCTAACTTGCTGGTGTACTATTGGGTGCTCGTGCTAGTCACGGTTAGGTGGTGGTTTGAACAGTCTAGGGCCAATGCAGCGGTCTGTTTGGAGGCGGCTATGGTGGGTTCCCTTAAAGAGCTCGGTAATCTTGTATATCGTGGTGCTTCCTCCAGTCCTGCCCTTTCAGGTCCCAGTAGGGCCACTTTACGTGTATGGGGAGTGGCTAGGAGACGATTTTTGTCTCCCAATAGGTGGTCCCCCTATTGTCCGTTTTGGGGTAATCCTACCCTCCCACATTTCAGGACAATTCCTGACCCCCAAGTCTGGGCCAGGTATGGAATTAAACTTCTGAAGGATGTTGTCTCCTCCGGGGTCATGGTTTCCTTTCAGAACCTTGTAGGAAGATGTGGCCTTCCTGCAGGAATGCTGTTTCACTACTATCAGTTGCGGCACGTTCCGTGCTCAGTTCCCGACACCATCTGACCTTGAGACGGATGTGGTCGAGGAATTATTGGCGCAGGAATCCCTGACTAAGCCCCTTTCGGTATTATATTTGACGTTACTTAGAACAGACTAAAAAAAAATGGATGTATTGTGGGATAAATGGAAGGCTGATATCCCATCCCTAGATAGAGAGACTTGGGAGGAATGTTTTGACAATAGCTCCCAACTGGTGATATCCTCCAGGGACAAATTAATACTAATCAAATTCCTGCATAGGATTTATTTCACGCCTCAGAGAGTGCACAGAATTTACCCGCAGAGGTCCCCGAACTGCCTGAGATGTCAATCTCCAGATAGCACCTATATGCACATGTTCTGGTTATGTCCTAGACTCTCCCGCTATTAGGCTGATATCTTTAAATTTATTAACGTACATCTCCAGCTGGAGTTGCCCCTAATGGCAGCGTTGGCCCTACTGGGTATACAAGAGGATGACCAAAGGCCTCGGTATACTAAACGTCTGCTTTCATTGCTGCTCTTTTATGCCAAAAAAGAGATCCTCCTTAAGTGGACTTCCCCCTTGCCACCTACAGTTAGGTCATGGGAAAACTCGGTTAATGCTATTCTCCCAATGTATAAACTAACCTATATGAATAGAGGCTGTCCTCAGAAATTTGAGAGTGTCTGGCAGCCATGGACCGACCCCCTGTGACTTGCAATGTCCTTCTTGGTGTCCTTGCCTTATCTGTCTACGATGTACTGTATTTGACTGTGCTCTGTGCTTCGGTGTCCCCCCCCCCCCCCCCCCCTGTTTCTGACACTAGATGATGGATAACTCCTTATGCTCCTGCCTTGAGTAATGTATACCTACAATGTCCTATGGTTATATTCCATACTGTGTATTGTATATATATTGTTCTTCCATTGTTGTGATCATTGCAATAAGTTCATGTCTTCTAATGTACTGTGATCCATTTTTTTCAAATAAAGACCAACCTTGTTTTTGTAAAAAAAAAGGCAGCCAGCTGGGCCAAAAATCTTTGCCAAAAGCACATAAGCAAACCTGTGGCAAAAGAATCCCTGGGAGTCTTAAAAAGGTTAGTCTCCTCTCTAAAAGATGTCAGACACCTTCCTCTCCCTTCAGTCTGGGGCTCAGTCAGGTTTTTTAGTGCTTGATTTTGGGTGGATCCTGCAATATATAATTGACTGGCTCTTGGACTAGTCCCCTATGCAAGGGCTGCATAGACAAACCTGTGCTTAATGACTGCTCGTGATCACAGGCAGGTGGTGTACGGCTGACTGCTCTGGCCACATTTCCAGGCTCAGTATGTCAGCAGCTTTAATTTGCTACCGGATCTGACCAGGTTAAGACCTTAGAAATTGAGAGACTTTGGTTGCTTCTCACCTGGGTGAGATAGTCATGTTTGCTTCAGTGTACTTCTCTATATAGGTAACTCATTCCAACAAAACATTTGGCTTTGGTCAGGGAGGAGTGAAAGCTGTACCTAATTATGGGTTACCAGTATCCACTATACACACCAGTTGGTGTGCGCAACCTTACACTTCATTTAGCTGAAGTCCCCCAGTACTTCCACTGGATAGATCTATACAGTAAAGCATTGGTAGCCACAGAGCAAATTGTAGGGACGCTACGAACACACGCTCTGCACATGCGCAATCACTTTTATGGACCTGTAAGTAATTGCTTTTGGCTTGTTTGCACTGGAGATATGTTCTCAGTTTGAACCCTGCTAACCTGTGTATGCAGTACTGCAGCATAGCCAATAAACTGCTTAAAGAGACCATATCAATTTCACACTATCTGTGGTCCTTTGTCTCTTTGCATATTTAACAATTTCCAGCCCAAGGACGTCATAACGTCCTTGATTTTCAGTGGGAATATCTGAATGATGCCTGCAGCTACAGGCATCATTCAGATATCCTCTTTTTCAGCCGGAGATTCTGCGCACTGTAAGAATGATCATTGCGCAGTTCAGCTGCTAGATCGTTCTTACAGGCGACTTCCCCCCCGCCGCCCTCCGGTGTTTCTCCGGGCTCTCCCGTGCCATCGGGGACTGGGAGAAAGAATCGGCCGCCGCCAGATGAAGATCATAGAGATTTACGTTGACCGGATGGTCATCAGTCATCTCTATGACCGGCGGAGGCCCGGGCGCGACGTTATGACGTCATGTCCTGGCCACGCTTCTACACAAAGCCGCGATCGCGGCTAGAAAGCATGGGATCGAGAATTTGTTTCATTTCTTGATCTCATGCTTTCCAGCCTGGAGGAAAGATGTGGGGTCTTTTTGACCCCGCACCGCTCCATAAAGAGGACCTGTCACACACCATTGCTATTACAAGGGATGTTTACATTCCTTGTAATAGGAATAAAAGGAAAGTTATAGGAAAAAAAAAATTAAGAGAGTAAAAATAAAGTAAAATAAGCAATAAAAAGAAAGAAAAAATTTAAAGCGTCCCTGACCCTGGTAGCTCGCGCACAAAAGCGAATGCATGCACAAGTCCTGCCCACATATGTAAACGCCGTTCAAACCACACATGTGATGTATCGCCGTGTGCGTAAGAGCGATAGCAACAATTCTAGCACTAGACCTCCTCTAACTCTAAACTGGTAACCTGTAAAAAAAATGAAAATGTCGCCTATGGAGATTTTTAAGTACCGAAGTTTGGCGCCATTCCATGACTGTGCAATTTTAACCACTTGCCGACCGGGCCATAGCCGAAAGAAGGCTGCAGCGCGGTCGGCTAGTTCTGGGTGGACGTCCATGGGACGTCATCCCAGAATACTGCTCTCCCTGGGGCGCGCACCCGGGAACTTCCCGTCATGATGCTGGTTCCTCCCTCCCCTCTGTGTACCGATCGGTACAGTGCGAGGGGGAGGGATCGGATGGCAGCACTGCTGTTGGCTGCATGTGTAGTGCCCGCAGCGCTGCTCAGTGACAAATAGTCACATTCATCCATCCCTCCATGCTCAGCCATCCCTGCAATATATTCTGCAATATACCCTGCAATACTCTGCAATATACCTCGCAATACTCTGCAATATACCTCGCAATACTCTGCAATATACTCTGCAATATACTTTGCAATACTCTGCAATATACCCGGCAATACTCTGCAATATACCCGGCAATACTCTGCAATTTACCTCGCAATACTCTGCAATACTCTGCAATATACCCTGCAATACTCTGCAATATACCCGGCAATATACTCTGCAATACTCTGCAATATACCCTGCAATACTCTGCAATACTCTTCAATATACCCTGCAATGCAATACTCTGCAATATACCCGGCAATACTCTGCAATATACCCGGCAATACTCTGCAATATACCCGGCAATACTCTGCAATATACCCGGCAATACTCTGCAATATACCCGGCAATACTCTGCAATATACCCGGCAATACGCTGCAATATACCCGGCAATACTCTGCAATATACCCGGCAATACTCTGCAATATACCCTGCAATACTCTGCAATATACCCTGCAATACTCTGCAATATACCCTGCAATACTCTGCAATATACCCCGCAATACTATGCAATATACCTCGCAATACTCTGCAATATACCCGACAATATACCCTGCAATACTCTGCAATATACCCTGCAATACTCTGCAATATACCCTGCAATACAATATACTCTGCAATATACCCTGCAATACTTTGCAATATACCCTGCAATACTCTGCAATATACCCTGCAATACTCTGCGATATACCCCGCAATACTCTGCAATATACCCCGCAATACTCTGCAATATACCCCGCAATACTCTGCAATATACCCCGCAATACTCTGCAATATACCCCGCAATACTCTGCAATATACCCCGCAATACTCTGCAATATACCCCGCAATACTCTGCAATATACCCCGCAATACTCTGCAATATACCCTGCAATACTCTGCAATATACCCTGCAATACTCTGCAATATACCCTGCAATACTCTGCAATATACCTCGCAATACTCTGCAATATACCCTGCAATACTCTGCAATATACCCTGCAATACTCTGCAATATACTCTGCAATATACCCTGCAATACTCTGCAATATACCCTGCAATACTCTGCAATATACCCTGCAATACTCTGCAATACTCTGCAATATACCCCGCAATACTCTGCAATATACCCCCCAATACTCTGCAATATACCCTGCAATACCCGGCAATATACCTCGCAATACTCTGCAATATACCCTGCAATACTCTGCAATATACTCTGCAATATACCCTGCAATATACCCTGCAATATACCCTGCAATACTCTGCAATATACCCTGCAATACTCTGCAATATACCTTGCAATACTCTGTAATATACCCTGCAATACTCTGCAATATACCTCGCAATACTCTGCAATATACCCTGCAATACTCTGCAATATACTCTGCAATACTCTGCAATATACCCTGCAATATACCCGGCAATATTCTGCAATATACCCGGCAATACTCTGCAATATACCTCGCAATACTCTGCAATATACTCTGCAATATACTCTGCAATATACTCTGCAATACTCTGCAATATACCCTGCAATACTCTGCAATATACCTCGCAATACTCTGCAATATACCCTG
The DNA here is from genome assembly GCA_037952835.1 of Lithobates septentrionalis. Taxonomy (NCBI): domain Eukaryota; kingdom Metazoa; phylum Chordata; class Amphibia; order Anura; family Ranidae; genus Lithobates; species Lithobates septentrionalis. The sequence goes on from JBBDGP010001284.1 coordinate 3,300,223, forward strand.
CAATACTCTGCAATATACCTCGCAATACTCTGCAATATACCCTGCAATATACCCTGCAATACTCTGCAATATACCCTGCAATACTCTGCAATATACCCTGCAATACTCTGCAATATACCCTGCAATACTCTGCAATATACCCAGCAATATACTCTGCAATATACCCCGCAATGCTCTGCAATATACCTCGCAATACTCTGCAATATACCTCGCAATACTCTGCAATATACCCGGCAATACTCTGCAATATACCCGGCAATACTCTGCAATATACCTGGCAATACTCTGCAATATACCCGGCAATACTCTGCAATATACCCTGCAATACTCTGCAATATACCCTGCAATATACCTCGCAATATACTCTGCAATATACCCTGCAATACTCTGCAATATACCCTGCAATATACCCTGCAATACTCTGCAATATACCCCGCAATACTCTGCAATATACCTCGCAATACTCTGCAATACTCTGCAATATACCTCGCAATACTCTGCAATATACCCTGCAATACTCTGCAATATTCCCAGCAATATACTCTGCAATATACCCCGCAATGCTCTGCAATATACCTCGCAATACTCTGCAATATACCTCGCAATACTCTGCAATATACCCGGCAATACTCTGCAATATACCCGGCAATACTCTGCAATATACCCTGCAATACTCTGCAATATACCCTGCAATACTCTGCAATACTCTGCAATATTCCCAGCAATACTCTGCAATATTCCCAGCAATACTCTGCAATATACCTCGCAATACTCTGCAATATACCTCGCAATACTCTGCAATATACCCTGCAATACTCTGCAATATACCCTGCAATACTCTGTAATATACCTTGCACTACCCCGCAATACCCTGCAATACTCTGTAATATACCCTGCAATACTCTGTAATATACCCTGCAATACTCTGTAATATACCCTGCACTACCCTGCAATACTCTGCAATATACCCGGCAATATACCCTGCAATATACCCCGCAATACTCTGCAATATACCTCGCAATACTCTGCAATATACCTCGCAATACTCTGCAATATACCTCGCAATACCCTGCAATATACCTCGCAATACTCTGCAATATACCTCGCAATACTCTGCAATATACCTCGCAATACTCTGCAATATACCTCGCAATACTCTGCAATATACCTCGCAATACTCTGTAATATACCCAGCAATACCCTGCAATACTCTGCAATACCCTGCAATACTCTGCAATACTCTGCAATACCCCGCAATTTTTAACCAGTTCCCGCCCGCCGTCATATGACATCTTTGACTTTGTGCGGGGATATCTGAATGATGGGTGCAGCTACAGGCATCATTCAGATATCAGCTTTTTCAGCAGGCGATTCCCATAAGAATGATCATAGCGGCTGTTTCACTGCTTGATCGTTCTTATGGGAGGCGAGAGGGGATGCCCCCCCTTCCCGCCACCCTCCGGTGCTTCTACCGACTCACCGCTACGATCGAAGCCAGGATCGTTTTTTTTTTTTTTTTTAAACTTCAGGCTTCCCAGCCTAGAGGTGAGATGTGGGGTCTTATTGACCCCATATCTCACTGTAAAGAGGACCTGTCTTGCCATATTCCTATTACAAGGGATGTTTACATTCCTTGTAATAGGAATAAAAGTGATCAAAATTTTATTTTTGGGGGAAAAAAAGTGTCAAACTAAAATAAAGTAAAATGAACAATACATTTTTTTTTTTTTTTTTTTAAAGCACCCCTGTCCGTGTGCTCGCATGCAGAAGCGAACGCATACGTAAGTCCCGCCCACATATGAAAACGGCGTTCAAACCACACATGTGAGGTATCGCTGCAATTGGTAGAGCAAGAGCAATAATTTTGGCCCTAGACCTCCTCTGTAACTCCACTTGTAAGCAGTAAAACATTTTAAAGCGTCACCTATGGAGATTTTTAAGTAGCGAAGTTTGGCACCATTCCACGAGCGTGTGCAATTTTGAAGGGTGACATGTTGGGTATCTATTTACTCGGCGTAACTTCATCTTTCACATTATGCAAAAACATTGGGTTAAATTTACTGTTTTGTTTTTTTTAAAGCACAAAACTGTTTTTTTTTTTTTTCCAAAAAAAAAGCGTTCGAAAAATTGCTGCACAAATACAGTGCTAGATAAAAAGTTCCACCAACCGCTATTGTATTCTCTAGGGTCTTTGCTAAAAAAAAAAAATATATATATATATATATATATATATATATATATATATATATATATATATATAATATAATGTTTTGGGGTTCTATGTAATTTTCTAGCAAATATATGATTATTTTTACATGTAGGAGAGAAATATAAGAATTGCCCTGGGTGCTCCAGAACGCCTGGGGGTGCACCCTGCATGTTGGGATTCTGTATGTGGCCACGCTGTGTAAAAGTCTCACACATGTGGTATTGCCGTACTCGGGAGTAATAGCAGAATGTGTTTTAGGGTGTAATTTGTGGTATGCATATGCTGTGTGTGAGAAATAACCTTCTAATATGAAAATATGTAAAAAAAATAAAAATAAAAAAAAAATCTTGATTTTGCAAAGAATTGTGGGAAAAAATGACAATTTCAAAAAAACTCACCATGCATCTTTTCAAATACCTTGGAATGTCTTCTTTCCAAAAAGGGGTCATTTGGGGGTATTTGTACTTTTCTGGCATGTTAGGGTCTCAAGAATTTTTAGATAGGCCGTCAGTACTTCAGGTGTGATCAATTTTCAGATATTGGCACCATAGCTTTTGGACTCTATAACTTTCACAAAGACCAAATAATATACTCCAATTTGTACTAATTTTTGCCAAAGATATATAGCAGTATAAATTTTGGCAAAAATTTACGAAGAAAAATTACTAATTTGCTAAATTTTATAACAGAAACACAGAAAAATTTTTTCAGTCTTTTTTCTTTTATAGCGCAAAAAATAAAAAACCCAAAGGTGATTAAATACCACCAAAAGAAAGCTCTATTTCTGTGAAAAAAAGAACAAAAATTTCATATGGGTACAGTGTTGTATGACTGAGTAATTGTCATTCAAAATGTGAGAGCACCGAAAGCTGAAAATTGGTCTGGTTAGGAAGGGGGTTTAAGTGCCCAGTGGTCAAGTGGTTAAAACGTGACATGTTGGGCATCTATTTACTCGGCGTAACATCATCTTTCACATTATATAAAAGAAATTGGGATAACTTTACTGTTTTTTGTTTTTTTAATTCATGATAGTTACATAGTTGGGTTGAAAAAAAGACACAAGTCCATCCAGTTCAACCATAAAAAAAAAAAAAAAAAAACGTACAATCCAATATACCCAATTCTATACCCACAGTTGATCCAGAGGAAGGCAACAAACCCCAGCAGACCATGCTCCAATTTGCTACAGCAGGGAAAAAAATTCCTTCCTGATCCCCCAAGAGGCAATCGGATTTTCCCTGGATCAACTTTACCTATAAATGTTAGTTCCCAGTTATATTATGTAAATTTAGGAAAGTATCCAGGCCTTTCTTAAAGCAATCTACTGAGCTAGCCAGAACCACCTCTGGCAGGAGTCTATTCCACATTTTCACAGCTCTTACTGTGAAGAAACCTTTCCGTATTTGGAGAGAAAATCTCTTTTCTTCTAGATGTAAAAAGTGCCCCCGTGTCCTCTGTGTTGACCGTAAAGTGAATAACTCAACACCAAGTTCACTATATGGACCCCTTATATATTTGAACATGTTGATCATATCCCCCTTATTCTCTTCTCAAGAGTGAATAAATTCAGTTCCTCCAATCTTTCCTCATAGCTGAGCTCCTCCATGCCTTGTATCAGTTTGGTTATCCTTCTCTGCACTTTCTCCAGTTCCCCAATATCCTTTTTGAGAACTGGTACCCAAAACTGAACTGCATGTTCCAGATGAGGTCTTACTAAGGCCCCTTTCACACTGGGGCGGTAGGGGGCGTCGGCGGTAAAACCGCGCTATTTTTAGCGCTTTTACCGCGGTATTCGGCCGCTATCGGTGCGGTTTTAACCCCCCGCTGGCGGCCGAAAAAGGGTTAAAACCCCTCGTATAGCGCGGCTATAGCTGCGGTATTACCGCGGTATAGCCGCGCTGTCCCATTGATTTCAATGGGCAGCAGCGGTGAAGGAGCGGTGAATACACCGCTCCTTCACCGTTTCAAAGATGCGGCTTGCAGGAGATTTTTTCTTCTGCCAGCGCACCGCTTCAGTGTGAAAGCCCTCGGGCTTTCACACTGAACAAACCGCGGAGCCTGTTTAGGGGCGGTTTGCAGGCGCTACTTTTAGCGCAATAACGCCTGCAAACCACCCCAGTGTGAAAGGGGTCTAATGATTTGAACAGGGGCAAAATTATTTCTCTCTCTGGAGTCCATACCTCTCTTAACCACTTCAGCCCCAGAAGGATTTACCCCCTTCCTGACCAGAGCACTTTTTACAATTTGGCACTGCGTCGCTTTAACTGCTAATTGCGCGGTCATGCAATGCTGTACCCAAACAAAATTTGCGTCCTTTTCTTCCCACAAATAGAGCTTTCTTTTGATGGTATTTGATCACCTCTTCGGTTTTTATTTTTTGCGCTATAAACGGAAAAAGACCGAAATTTTGGAAAAAAAATATTTTCTACTTTTTGTTATAAAAAAAATCCAATAAACTCAATTTTAGTCATACATTTAGGCCAAAATGTATTCGGCCACATGTCTTTGGTAAAAAAAATGTCAATAAGCGTATATTTATTGGTTTGCGCAATAGTTATAGCGTCTACAAACTAGGGTACATTTTCTGGAATTTACACAGCTTTTAGTTTTATGACTGCCTATGTCATTTCTTGAGGTGCTAAAATAGCAGGGCAGTACAAACCCCCCCCCCCCCCAAATGACCCCATTTTGGAAAGTAGACACCCCAAGGAAATTGCTGAGAAGCATGTTGAGCCCATTGAATATTATTATTTTTTTTGTCTCAAGTGATTAATGACAAAAAAAAAAAAAAATTACAAAAAGTTGTCACTAAATGATATATTGCTCAAACATGCTATGGGCATATGTGGAATTACACCCCAAAATACATTCTGATGCTTCTCCTGAGTATGGGGATACCACATGTGTGGGACTTTTTGGGAGCCTAGCCGCGTACGGGGCCCCGAAACCAAGCACCGCCTTCAGGATTTCTAAGGGCGTAAATTTTTTATTTCACTCCTCACTACCTATCACAGTTTAGAAGGCCATAAAATGCCAAGATAGCACAACCCCCCCCAAATGACCCCATTTTGGAAAGTAGACATCCCAAGCTATTTGCTGAGAGACCTGTAGAGTCCATGGAATATTTTATATTATTTTATATATTTTTTTGTGTTTGTTTTTTTTTGTGTGGTTTTTTGTTTTTTTGTTTTTTTTTTTTTACACTTTTTTTTTTTACACTTTTTTTTTTTTGTAACTTTAACTTTTGTAACTGGTACAGTACCAGGTTCAGGTCTCTCAAAATGCGATGGCATCTTGGGAGACCCTGTGAAAGTGTCCTAGTCTGTGCAGTGCTGTATCCTACGCTAGTACTCAACTAGTGTAAGGTAGCGTTCAAAACATTCACCAATGCAAAGACTAGGATTGTCAGGACAGGAGGGACAATAATAGCGGGTGTCACGCCTATATCCGCGCTTGCTGCAGACACAACATCTTTTTTGGGGGGCTCGTTGGGTAGGAGTACGCAGGAGGACATAAAGAAAATGCCTCTCATGCAGCCGGCTTACTGCATTTGGTTGGGGAAGGTGAGGTGGAGCACCGTCTGGAAACAGAAGGGCTCTGACGATCTCTTCCTGGAATTTAAGGAAGGATCCACTCCATCCTGAAGCTCTGAATAGCACATAAGCGTTCAGCGAAGCCAATTTAAAAAAATAAACAGACACTTTTTTGTACCAGCGTCTGGCCTTACGGGCAACTAGGTACGGCGCCAAAAGCTGGTCGTTGAGGTCCACCCCTCCCATGTTAAGGTTATATTCGTGGACACAGAGGGGTTTCTCCACAACACCAGTCGCCATAGTAATTTGGACCGTCGTGTCCGCATGAAGGGAGGTAAGAACGAAAACATTCTTATTATCCCTCCACTTCATAGCGAGCAAATTATTACACTGCAAGCAGGCTCTCTCCCCCAGCCTAAGACGGGAATCTACAAGCCACTGGGGAAAGCCCCGGCGATTAGGTCGCACGGTGCCACATGCTTCAATCTGATGATCAAAAAGGTGACTAATAAGTGGCACACTTGTGTAATAATTGTCCACGTACAAGTAGTACCCCTTTCCGAATAAGGGTGACACCAGGTCCCACACAATCTTGCCAGCGCTTCCTATGTAGTCAGGGCAGTTTGTCGGCTCTACGTGACTATCTTTTCCCTCGTAAACCATAAAACTACATGTATAGCCTGTGGCCCTGTCACAGAGCTTATACATCTTGATCCCGTAGCTGGCACGCTTGCTGGGAAGGTACTGTTTGAATGACAAGCGGCCACAAAACTTAATCAGGGACTCATCAACGCAGACAACTTGATGGGGAGTAAACAAGTCTGCAAAACGTTGGTTGAAGTGGTTTACGAGGGGCCGAATTTTGTAGAGCCGACCATATTCAGGGTCTCCACGAGGACGACAGAGTTCATTGTCATTGAATTGCATGAACCGCAAAATCTGCTTGCATCGTGCCCTGGTCATGGAAGCAGAGAACACAGGCATATGGTGAATTGGGTCAGTGGACCAATATGACCGCAACTCACTCTTTTTGGTTATGCCCATGAGGAGGGAAAGGCCCAGAAAGATCTTAAATTCGAAAACCGTAATTGGTTTCCAATTTCTGGCGGGAGGACTGGGGAATAGTGGCGATGTGTTGACCAGAGTACAAATTGCTTTGGTCCACAATAGATCTATAGAGATCTTCAGTGAAAAACAGCGAATAAAAATCCAGTGATGTAAAATCAACTGTTTCCACCTGAATGCCGGGTTGGCCAATGAATGGGGGAAGTACTGGTGCTGCAGAAGTGGTGGGTTTCCAATTAGGATTGGCGAATGCAGCAGAAAGGGGACTATGGGCACGACGGGCCTGTGTTCGTCTTCTTAGTGGCAGCGGGACACTACTTGTGCTTGCCACCTCGCCAGCTTGAACTGCACTTATGGGGCTCGCCACGTCACCAAGTGTTACTGCAGTGCTGGATGTACGACCAGGGTGTACTAGGCCGCTGGTGCTTGCCAGTTCACCAGAAGGAATAGCGGCGCTAGTACTTCTCTGCTCCATACGAGGGACCTGCGGTTCTTGCACATCAAGGACAGAAGAAGTTCGGGGTCTGGTATGCCTGACCTTGGCAGGGACCACAACTCCGTCGTCAGAGCTATCTGTCGTGGAACCGCTGTCGTCTACAGGATCGTATTCTGAGCCTAAATCTGACAGATGAGTGACTTCCTCTTCACTATCTGTCATGCTCAGGAACGTGTAGACCTCTTCACTAGTGTACCTTTGATTTGCCATTTTGGGCTCTAAATTTAGTGGTACACTAATGAGACTCGCAGGCAAAAAAGCTCCTGACTGTTAGCAACTGTATCAAAACGCTTCCAACAAAAACTGTTAGCGATCGCAGGGATCAGGCCTGACTCTGCTAATGCTGCAATTATGTGTGTTTAGTGTTTTGTAAGTGACAGTGATCGATCAATACTGCACTTTGGTGGGCTGGGCTGGGCCGAGGGGCAAAACGCAGGTGCTAGCAGGTATCTGGGCTGATCCAGCTAACACTGTGTTTTTGGGAACCCTAAACTGCTGGGGACGCTAGTATAGATCTGATCGAATCAGATACTATACCACTAAGGGAGGTGTATACTGCGTGCGTGGGTGTTAGCGGTACTGGCGCTAACCTGATGCTGCCTGGGGCTACGCAGACCTTATCTGACCCTAAAATTTAACTTGTATCACCGCCAGGCGATTAGGGGGTTAAACCTTTATAAGGTAATAAACGGCGGGTGCCCTGAAACTATAATAAACAAACTAACTAACCAGCGTCACCCGTAACAGTTATACGGTGATCACTGGTGAAAGGGTTAACTAGGGGGCAATCCGGGGTTAAAACCTTTATTAGGTAGTATATGGGGGTCCCTGTCGCTATAAAACACTGACGGCGAACCTATATACTTACCTCCCTAACTAGCGTCACCTGTGAAATAATACAGTGATCAGAAAAATGATCGCTTAGTGACACTGGCGACGGGGGGTGATCAAGGGGTTAAAACTTTGTTAGGGGGGTACCCTAGACCTAAAGGGGGCTAACCCTAACTGCCCTACCACTTATAACTGTCACAAACTGACACCAATGCAAAAAAATAAAAAACTGCTATTGGTGTCACTGTGACGGTGTACAGGGGGGTGATGGGGGGTGAAAAGTGTGCCTAGTTTGTTCTACTGTTAGTGTAGTGTTGGTGCAACTCACATTGATGTTTTCTCTCCTCGGCGTGGGAACGCAAAGACCGGCTCGAGGAGAGATGACATCACTTCCTCTGCCGCTGTTTACATTACAGCAGCAGAGGAAGATTGTCATTCGTTGGGAGCGATCGCAAGGGGGTGGCCACGAATGAGTGGCCTCCCCTTCAGCCTGGCTCGCTCCCCTAACTTAGCCGACTGCCCGCGGGAGGCAGATCACGTACCAGGTACGTGATTTTGCTTGCCCGTGCCATTCTGCCGCAGTATATCTGGGTTAGGCGGTCGGCAAGTGGTTAATACAAGAAAGGACTTTGCTTGCTTTGCAAACCGCAGCTTGGCATTGCATGCTATTATTGAGCTTATGATCTACCAAAACCCCCAGATCCTTCACTACGGATTCCCCCTGATGTGCTCCCCCTAGCATGCATATTCTTAGCTCCCAAGTGCTTAACTTTACATTTCTCAACATTAAACCTCATCTGCCACATAGTCGCCCAATTAGACAGTGAATTGAGGTCAGCTTGTAAATTGGAGACATCCTGTAAGGACGTTATTCCACTGCATAGCTTGGTGTCATCTGCAAAGACAGAAATGTTACTTTTGATACTATTTTTTTTTTTAAAAAAAGGCGTTTTAAAAATTTTTGCGCAAATACCGTGCGACATAAAAAGTTTCAGCTACCGCCATTTTTATCTTCTAAAAAAAAAATATAATGTTTGGGGGTTCTGAATAATTTTCTAGCAAAAAAAATATGATTTTTACATGTAGGAGGGGAGTACCAGAATAGGCCCAGTATGGAAGTGGTTAAACACCCTCATGCTGAGGCTATACAAAGTTTAGTCTCTGATCAACTCCCGGTGTACACAGAGGCTTCTAGTGAGAGATGCTTGGAACACACCTCTTCAGTGGATCGTTGATCCAATAAAGCGCTTTGTGACCCCCCCCGAGTAAGGGTGATCACAGGCTTTCTGGTAAGCCTTTAATCTAACTATGGTGATGGGTATCATGCTGTCAAGCATCTGATCAATGCTCTACACCTTTTTATGGGACCGGGATCGCTTCTATTGAATATCAGCCATATATAAACTTTTTTTTCTCTTTTCACCATTGTTATTCAACTTTAACTTTCTTACATTTGTATCTAATATTGCACTTAACTTACAGTTGGTTGTTTATTGCACATTTGCACTTTACAGTTTATCACATGCTGTATACATGCATTGTGTCATGAGTTGCACAGTTTAATCCTAGCGTTGCACTTAATATTTTGAATTTTCTTTTGTGCCCAATATCTGAGTTATAGTGTTCAGCTGCTGACTTACTTTTTATTCACTGAGAGTGGGTATAATTTTACACTTATACAGAGCAAGTTGTACCTAGGTCCTGGATTCTGCTAATTGCTTGATGACATAACCATCAATTGCGTATGCATTACAGATCAGGGGGTATCTCTTAAATTTATACTCCGTGACTGAACTCAGGGTTCTGCAGTACGTTCGTTCGTATTTTATGTTCATCATGATTATACACATGGGACATGAACATGCACTTGAAGTAGACTAATAGGTACTGGACATCTGGTTGCGGATGTTCAACCAAGTTCTCTTTGTGGCAGATCAAGACTTTTGTCAGAATACTATCTGTGACGGTTTTATTTGATACGTCTAACAATCTACTTTGTGCATAGGCCTCAGCTGCAAGTGATATATGCATACTGCTTTAACCACCACTATATGCAATTGGCAATATGGCTGTCTTTATACATGGACAACGTGTGTGTGTGCGCGTGTGCATGGTTTGGGGATCATACCTCTGGGGAGGAACCTGACCAGGGTACCTTTTTGAATTTATGAAGTTCACAACCGGTTACTCTATATATTGGTGATATTTCTAAATACCTTCTGTAGGAAATAGGCTTTGTTGCAGAAGTTTCTACATAATTGAGCACTAGTCAGTTCCTTATACATGTATCTCTTTGATTATATTCCAGTTGTATCAGTATCTGTCCTTGTATATGGATTACCCAGGAGACCTAGCTCCTGAGGCTTCATTCAGCAGATCATTAACTCCCGCACATTCTAGAGACACTCTCTGGGCCTGACACTGGTAGCTTTATAGGACATGAATCTCTAGCATCGGGGGAATATGGTATATCACCTACCTCCTCAAAAGCTATTGTGCTTATGCAGACACCCCTACATTAGAGATGGTCTTCATATTATGGCACTATACAAGAGGGCGTACCAACATGAAGGATGTGGGGCCCTATATTATATTGTAGTGTCTATGTCCTATTCAATCGTATATCCCGAGCCAGGTCATTCATATAATACTGTGCAGCACATTTTATGTGCAGGTTTTATAGGCTGTGTTTCATTATTTGCCATCACTCGGCCCTTATACCTGGCTTGGGTTGTTATGGCACTATATTCAAATATAGTCAATATGTATCTTTTATTATATGGCCCCTGAGCAGAAGTGAATCATAAAGTGGAACTAATCCTATTGATTTAAGTTTTTAAAAAAAAGTTACATTCCCGGAATGCCTGGATTGCTAACTGTCACATTTTCTTGCTGCTTCAACCAAACTGTTAAACCATCAAATGGCTGGTGCCATGACTGATAGCATGTGCAGCACCATGGCAGTTGCAGATTAGACAGAAGCAGCTTCCTTGTACAAACTCAGCAGTGCCTAAAAATGATGGAAATGGAGAGCAACTGACCATGTGCAGAGCAGGATGAGACCGAGTATTACTGGATTGTACACAGTATAGACACTTTTTAAAGTTTTACATAGCTATACCTGCAAAAAGGGGCCAGCCTGAAGTGATCTAGCAGGACTTGGTTAAAAAGCAAAAGTTACATTTCAACACAAAGTGGTGTAACAGTCAACATGAATGGTTTATCCTGTTACTGCTACAGACTCATTTAGTGTTGAAAATATATTTATTAACATTTTCATAGAAAATATAGCGAACAACATGAAATTTCACAATCCATGGATGGTCATAAACAAACGTGTAGGGAGTCATCCCGATGGCTATCATCCATAGCTAGACTCCAGTGATCTAATAGGGTTGAGCTAGAGTGAAAGACAGTATTATGGTATAAGAAATGATTCCGGCTAATAAGCCTTAGTGCCTGTAGTATAAATTTATACTTGTAGGTTGTAGAGAGTAAGAGAGAAAAGACCAGAGCGGAAAAAGAAGAGGGGAGGAGAAGGAAAAAGAGGAGGGGAAGGGATGAGTTAGGGAGGAACATGGAAAAGTAGGGAAAGAGCTTTGGAGGGAAAAGTCAAATGGCAGAAGAGCTGCTGATGAGACATTTTCTAGAGAAAGTAAGTGTTCGATTAAAAGGTGGCTGGTCAATGGCTACAAGGGCTAGTGAGCCTCAGGGGTGAGGTTCTCGTTTTAGAGGTTCTCAGTGGGCTCGATAGCATGTTCATTAGGGTGCCTGAGGTGGAAAAGCGGAGCCAGACAGACCACAACATCCTTTACTTTTCATATGTGTCATTATCAAGGGTCAACATCTCCTCCATCCTCATGGTATCATTCATGGTTGAAACCCACCGTGACAGAGGAGTGGTGGTTGTTTTCCAATATGATGGAATGAGCTGTCTCGCTGATGACATAAGAAAAGTAGTAGGTTTCGTTTTTGTGTTGTAATAGACCCGGAAAGCATAGAGAGGAGAGCAATCTTTGGGGAGATCGGTAATGTTTCATCATAGATTTTATTATAACATTCAAATACCTGAGTCCAGAAGGGGCGGATCCTCTCACAGTCCCACAAGACGTGTAGATAAGTCCCACTAGGGGCGTCACATCACCAGCAGGAGGCTGAGGAAGATGGAAAAGTTTTGTGCAAAGTGGCTGGGTCCCTGTACCACCTGGATAGGATCTTGTAATTCTTTTCCTGAGAATAGCATGATATATGATTTATGTGTAAAGTGGAACAATATCTGCCATTCCGATCTGGAGATGTCCTCACCCAAGTCCGCAGACCACATCCTGGTGTAATGTGGCAAGTGATTGTGCATTAGGGCCTGTGGTAGGCCTTATAGGGATGAGAGAAGGTGTCTGGGTATTTCCGTGAGGGAGCACAAGTCCTCAAACCCAGTTTGGGGACGGTGTACCTGCAAGGAAGCGTTTAGGTGTTTAGTGAGTGTTGACATGTGCAGGGCAGTAAGCCAGTCACAGGATCCTGCCGGCGTGACCGGTGTCCCCTGTAAATGATGAACAGAAGAATGCGCTTGAGGCCAATCAGTACGTTTGTAAGGCCCCAAGGTCGTCGCTCCCACGCCCTGTGGGAACATTGGGTTATCAAACAAAGTTGTCAGCAGGGATGGGTCAGAAGATAAGATGGCATTGAGACCTCTGCCATACCAAAGTTTAAGAGAGGCTAGCGTTAGTGGTGGGAGATAGGGCAAGTGAGCGTAGTCATGTCTATATCCCAATAGGAGGGCCCCAAGGCCCACAGGGGCTAAGTCTTGCTCTATTGAGACCGACGCCTTCAGGAAAGGACGAGGGAACCATTCCAGTACACGTGCCATATGGGTGGCTTTGTAATAGAGTTCAAAGTCAGGGAGACCAGCCCCACCCTGTAACTTCGAGAGAGTAAGTAGTTTGTACTTAACTCTGGGGAGCCCACGGTTCCACATAAATCTAATCGCCAGGGAGCGTAAGGAGGTGAAGAAAGATTTGGGAACTATGACAGGGATCGTTTGAAAAAGGTATAAAGTTTGGGCAGGGTATCCATTTTAAGAGTGTTGATCTGCCCGAACCACGGCAAGGGGGATCCACCCCATTCCTCCCAGGTCTTTTTGTATGCGGGAGAGTAGGGGGACATAGTTCAGTAGAAATAGGTTGGTTAGGTTAGCAGGGATAATAACCCCTAGGTATGATATCCCTTTTGATTGCCATTGAAAAGAAGTTTGATTTCAGTAGGGACAATGTAGAGGCAGGGAGGGATATATTGAGAGCCTCCGTTTTGGCTATATTGAGTTTAAAGTTACTAAAGGAGCCGAACCGGCGGAATTGAGTTGGTAGTGAGATATTTGGATTTTGTATATAGACTAAAAGGTCATCAGCATATAGGGATAGCTTGTGGTGGGAGGAAGGCATTTGAATGCCATGAATGGAGGCGTTCTGGTGTATGGCACATGCTAGGTGTTCTATAATGGTAACAAACGAAAGGGGGGAGAGGGTACAGCCTTGCCGTGTACCATTCGAGCTGTCAAATGGTTCCGATGTAGTGCCCTTTACTAGTACTGTGGCAGAGGGCTGGGAGTACACAAAAACATTACTTTAGTGATGAAGATTGTTCCTAGGCCTAATTGTTCAAGGGAGAGTCTTAAATCTCCAATTAACCCTATCAAACACCTTTTCGGCATCGAAGGCTAGGAGGCAGGCTTTTAGGTCTTTGCATTGTATAAAGCAAATAAGGTGAATTGTTTTAGTGGTGTTGTCCCTTGCCTCTTGGCCTGGGACAAACCCTACCTGGTCATTATGTATCACTCCCGGGAGAAGGGGGGACAAGCGGGTGGCCAATACCTTTTGCGAACAATTTAAGATCAATGTTGAGCAATGATATAGGCCTATAGCTACTACACTGGGATGGGTCTTTGCCCAGTTTCGGTATTATAGACATGTTGGCAGCTAGAAGCCCTTTAGAGGGTAAGTTGGAATCATCAATAGAGTCAAAAGCTTTTGTTAGGAGTGGTGCTAGTTGAGGGGCAAGTGTTTTGTAGAATCTGGGAGTGTACCCATCTGGTCCAGGACATTTGCCGGTTTTCAGGTCTTTTATGTCTTGTAAAAATTCAGATGTGGCTAGAGGTTTATCAAGCTCTGAAGAGTCTGATACATCAATGGTGGGTAACGCTGTCTCTGCGATGTAGTCTCGCATGTCGTCGCTGTCGAGGTAGTATTCTGGGTACGTGGGGTTTTACGTGATAGGTTGTAAAGTTGTGAGTAGTATTGTTGAAAGGAAGCAGAGATGCCTGATGTATTGAACGTCTTGTCTTGGTTGGGTTGGATGATAAAGAGGATGGAGTGACGGGGGGGTCTAGGGTGGAGGGTCCGTGCCAGATTTGTTTGCGAGTGAGTAGTAGTGATTACGTGCTCTATCTCTAGCAATTAGGGAATGAGAGTCTAGAAGTTGGAGTAGCTCTCGACGAGCTTTGGATAGTTGTACGAAAATGGTGGGGTCTAGGTCTCGTTTATGGATCATGAGTTCAATAGTAGAATGGAGGCGGCGTATATCGTCGACTCTTATTTTTTTGAGGCGAGAGCCATGCTGTATAAGTACCCCCCGTACCACACATTTTAGAGCTTCCTATTGATTAAGGGAGGAGGTTATGTCTGAGGAGTGATCAGATGCAAAATTCTTAATGGTTTTAGAGACATTGGCTACACAGACAGTCTCGTAGTAAATTATCATTGAGTCTCCAATGTGGGCCCCGAAGGATAGTCTGGTGAGAACCGATGAGGAACCGAGCCTGACCCACATTGGGAACGTAAATATTTGCCACTGTGAAGAGAAAATTGTTTAGTTTCAATTTTAAGAATATGAAACGACCTGCAACATCGATAAGGGAGTCTTGCACCTCTGGATTAAAGGATTTATGGAAAGCGACAGAGACTCCCTTGGATTTGGCTTGGGGGTTGGTACTATGGTACCATTGTGGATAATATTTGTTGCGCAGGGCGTGTATGGATCCCGTGCGGAAATGTGTTTCTTGTAATAGCAAGATTTTAGAACGCATTTTATGGAAGTGATATCGTGTCTGGCTCCGCTTCTCTGGTGTGTTAAACCCCCTGCAATTAAAAGATGCTAGTGCAATTGGGCCATCATTCGCCATAGGAGGTCTAGGTGGGCATGGAGTGAGATAGACTTGTCTGATAGCTCACGAATCAGCAGCTCTTGACGGGGGGGCAGGGTCGGGGGAGGTATAGGAGAAGAGGGGGCAGAGGGGAGGGGAAGAAGGAGGCAAGGAGAGAAGAAACGCAATAAAAAGGAGGCAGGAAGGTGAAAGAGCGATGACACATGTCAGAGAGCCCTTATACATGTAAAAACAATTGTCACAATCATTACTATATTTCCCCAAACTAGTAGATTTTAGTGCAAACAGTATAGTAATTACTTGTAGTGGTAATGGTGAATGGAACCAACAGGTCAAATTTAGAAAAAATGGAACTAT
The DNA here is from genome assembly GCA_037952835.1 of Lithobates septentrionalis. Lineage (NCBI taxonomy): Eukaryota > Metazoa > Chordata > Amphibia > Anura > Ranidae > Lithobates > Lithobates septentrionalis. The sequence continues at coordinate 3,315,870 of JBBDGP010001284.1, forward strand.
AACAAAAAAGGCCACTAGGTGGCTCAAAAAGATCAATAGTAAGGGATAAAAAGACCTTCTATTGAGGTACACATCAGTGTACTCCACAGTGCCCATATTGGCACTATGGAAAAAAGAAAAAACCCTCAAGGGGGGTGCGGGGCAAGACCATAGGGCAGAGCAGCTCCCTGTACCCCAACTCCATGGGGATCACAAAAATAATCAGAACCATTCATTAAACAACATAATAGTAAAACATTAATGTGTAGCCAAGGTTATGAACAGAATGTAGGAAAATCAGCATAACGGGCAATATGTGAGTGAAATAGAGGTTATTGTGGGATGGTAATCCACAATGGGGGGTGTCAGCATGACATACATATGTACTTCAGACATTTAAGGAGGCAATTTACATAACCTATAATTTTAAGAGGTACACATGTGGATGAATTGTCCAAGGCTACCTGGTGGGGGGGGGGGGGGACAGCGAGGAGGAATTCAATAAAAGAAGAGGGGAAAGATACGAGAGGATCATAGGTATCAAACCAGATCACTGGACGAATGTACATTAAGTAGGAGAGTATAGGAAGTCAAAAAAAATCTTCAAAAAGCAATGGAACAACTTGCAAACAGGGTGGATGGCAGCGAATTAAGCCTATATAGGCCTTGGAATGTCACAGGGATGATCCCTGGAGAAAGAAGAAAACAGGAAGGCAATCCAGGCTGAGTTCAATCGTTGGGATCCTGCTGTGAGGTAGATCTTGGGTTGCGTTTGCGGCTCTGTTTTTGCCATTGTGGGGTGAAGGGTAATCCCGGGGTACTCGGGGAAAACGGCCAGTCTGGCAGGGCAACTTGCGGCAGCTCCAATGTACTGAGGAATGAAGGTAGGTCTCCCAAAGTGCGAAAGATGGCGGTTTTACCCTCGTGGTGTGCTCTGAAATGGAAGGGGAATCGCCATTGGTATTTTATCTGCTTTGATTGCAGTAGCTGTGTAAGTGGTTTCAATGCTTTCCTCATTGCCAGTGTTTGGTGGGAGAGATCAGGAAGAAGCATCACAGGGGTGTCGTTGAAGAGGATTGTGTGCTGAGAACTGGCAGCTCTCATTATATTCTCCTTTACCTTGTAAAAGTGGACCCGGCACAGGGTATCGCGTATGAAGGAGGGGTCAGAGGTTCGGGGACCTGAGGTTCGGTGCACACAATCCAATTCGATGGTGTCATCTTTGGCACGTTGTAGCAGTTGATTAAAAATGTCCGTCACAGCCGCAGGTAGATTTTTGGGGTCTACAGATTCGGAGATTCCCAGTATGCGTATGTTTCGACGAGTACGATTTTCAATATCGTCTTGTTGGTAGGAAAGCTGCTGCAGCATGACCGTGTGAGTGTTGAGGATTCTGTCATGTGTCTGTACAGAGTCGCTTAGGCTGTCTGCATTGCTTTCTATATCTTCAAAGCGTGCCCCTATGTCCTTTTTAAGGTCAGAGATCTCCTTCTTGTATGCTTTCTCAATCCTGTGTACACAGTGCTCAAAGTCTGCTTTAGTGGGCAGGGATCTGATGTAACTATGGAGGGATCTGATCTGTCCCAGCCCTCCCCTGAACCCAGGGAGACATTAGAGCGGCTCCTGGTAAGCCTGGGAGTAAAGTCAGAGTCCTCAGGGAGTGATATTTGGCTGTGTGAGCTCACCTGTGTGTGCAGGGCCGATTCAGAGTGTGCTGGGGATGGTGGAGCCAGGGCCATCTTGGATTTCGGGCGGCGCTGTGAGGCAGACCGAGATCGGGCAAAATAATCATCCAGATCACCCCCTTGACGGTTTCCGCTGGTGCCCTTCGGTGCCTTGGGCTTGTCTTTCCCCATTGGTGCCTTTTTTAGCTGTTTTACCGGCCGTTATGAGGTCCGTGGAGCCAAGGGATCCAGGAGCTGTGTGCAGGCACGTCTCACTGCTCCATGCGTCAGGCCACTCCCCTCTCAGTCTCTTTTAAGCAGGGATCTACCTAACTCTACTCATACCAGTATCACAACTACCGCCAGAGTCCTTGGGGGGACTCAGACTTGATACACAGGAAGAACACCTGACATTTGCATTCAGATGAGGGGACAGTTATATTGCCTATACAAGAATGTACTGTATGATTGTGCTTACATATTGCTCATGTGCATAGTAACTGATTGGCATTGTAGCAATTCCTGTGTATTTCTTTCTTTTGTGATCAGAGTGCTTACAGTACCTGGTCACCCCTTTTTGCACTGGTCAAGGGCATTGTTTCTTAGTCCATGCTTTAAGTAGTTATTTGGACACCTCAGGAGTTGCAGGGATCAATTATGGTCTAGGTATCATGGAATTCTACTATACTGTTTTTATTCTCCAGTCTCTATAGTCCTTACATTAGTTTACTCCAACTCGGGTATGGGTGATCTCTTAGCTATTTTCAGACCCAACCAGGGATAGAAAGCAGTGTCTCAATGCTTACAGTGCCTGATTGGCTGCTCATTAGATGGTGCCTGGCCGGTTCCAGGGCCAATGACACTTGGCAAACCATGTGGCATTACAGCGATGATTTTTTTTTTGTTGTGGCCACTTAAGGACAGCATTCTGATAACCACTGTAGGGGTTTTTTAGTTCCTACTGTCTTCCAGTGCGTGGAGCAATTTTTCCCATGGCCCACAGATGATTTGATTTTAGTGCGATTCCTAACACTGATTTAATTTAGGGATTCCCTGATGCTCTTCATAGTTATATGTAGAACCTCTCAGTGGAGTCAGAGGTCATTTCACAAATGTTTGTCACCAGTATGGACAGAAGAAGGGGTTCCCCTCAATAGCTCCACAGAGCTGGCAGTTAAATCAGACTAGCATCTCTTACATCTACCAATCTCAATCGGGTACCACCCAAGGGAATCGCAGCCCATGCTACCAGGTCCTGGCCATCTTTATAGGTGGCGAATGCAGGAGCTACGCCACACCAGATCTGCCAGGTGGAAACCTGGTCGAGCTTCAGTACCCTTACAAAAATATTACAGGATAGGTTTCCTGTTCAGCCAAGACCAATCTTTCAGTAGAAAGGTCCCTCAGTCTGTAGACCCCCCTAGTGGTATTCCTTGCTAAATCCCCTCAGATGCTGCCCTGGAAGACTACTTGAGAAAACAGTTTGGTACCTGTGGCTCCTTTTTCTAGGAAGTCTTCCAGGGCAGTACCCATCCCTATGTTTTCTTTTTTAGGCAGAAGATTTATGGAAGCATGGTGTATATTTCTCTGTTGTTTGTTCGGGACTCCTATATAACTGGGGTATGTGACAGCTTTTGGTGGATGATGCGTTTCCTGTTTTAGGTGGCAGGAGGATTTCTCAGATGCTGCCCTGGAAGATGTCCTAGAAAAGGAGTTACAAGGTACATCAACACTCCCTGCTCATACCACTGCTAGTGGTAGAGAATTCCACATACTTACTGCTCTGACAATAAAGAACCCTCTACGCAGATTAAGGTTAAACTGTTACTCTTCCAATTTAAGTGAATGGCCACATGTCTTTTTAAACTGCCTTTCACTGAAAAGTTTTCTCCCTATGCTAGGGTCACCAGTAAGGTATTTGTACATCGCTATCATATCCCCTCTGAAGTGTCTCCTCTCCAGAGAATAAGTTCAATGCTTGTAGTCTTTCCCCATAGCTGAGATCCTCTAGTCCTTTTATTAGCTTTGTTGCCCTTCTCTGAACTCTTTTCAGTTCCAGCACATCCTTCTTGAGGACTGGTGCCCAGAACTGGATGGCATACGCAAAATGCGGCCGGACTAGAGTCTTGTAGAGTGGGAGAATTATCTTTTTATCTCTGGAGTAAATCCCATTTTAATGCATGCTAATATTCTGTTGGATTTGCTTGCAGCAGCTTGGCATTGCATGCCATTGCTGAGCCTGTCATCTACTAGGACCCCTAGGTCCTTTTCCATCCTGGATTCCCCCAAAAGTTCTCCCCCTAGCGAGTAACTTGCTTTCGTATTTTCAGCACCCAAATGCATTTTTTTTTTACATTTTTCACCATTAAACCTCATTTGTCATGTAGTTGCCCACTCCATTATTTTATTTATGTCTTCTTGTAAGTTTTCCACATCCTGCACAGAAGTTATTGCCCTTTTTAGCTTTTGTATTGTCCGTGAATATTGAGATTGCGCTATGTATCCCATCCTCTATCTTTTATGAATAAATTCAACAGAATTGGTCCCAGGACAGATCCTTGGGGGACCTCACTTACCACACTGAATCATTCTGAGTGTTTGCTATTTATCACCACTCTTTGGACTCGCCCCTGTAGCCAGTTTTCAATCCAGGTACTCACCCTATGGTTCATGCTGCCAGACCTCACTTTGTAAAGTAATGCCGCGTACACACGGTCGGACTTTTCGTCTACAAAAGTCAGACAGCCTGTCCGACAGACTTCCGGCAGACTTTCGGCGGACTTTCGACGGACTTGCGGCGGACTTTCTAACGAACAGACTTGCCTACACACGATCACACAAAAGTCCGTCGAATTCTTACGTGATGACGTACACCGGACTAAAATAAGGAAGTTCATAGCCAGTAGCCAATAGGTGCCCTAGCGTGGCTTTTTGTCCGTCGGACTAGCACACAGACGAGCGGATTTCGGGGTCCGTCGTAGTTACGAAGTAAAGATTTGAAGCATGTTTCAAATCTAAAGTACGTCGGATTTGAGGCTAAAAAAGTACGTTGAAAGTCCGGAGAAGCCCACACGCGATCGGATTACCAGCCAGCTTTAGTCCGTCAGCGTCCGTTGGACTTTTGTAGATGAAAAGTCCGACCGTGTGTACGCGGCATAAATGTTTGTGGGGAACTGTACCAAATGCCTTTGACAAATTCAGATACACCACATCCAGAGGCCTGCCTTTATCTAGATGGCAGCTCAATTCCTCATAGAACGATAATAGATTGGTCTGGCAAGAACAATCCTTCTTGAATCCATACTGATTACTACTAATGATACTGTTTTCATTACTAAAATCTTGGATATAGTCACTTATCCTCCCCTCCAATAGCTTACAGACTATCGACGTTGGGTTGACTGACCTGTAGTTTCAGGAATATATCTCCTCCCTTTTAAAAATATTGGTACCCCGTTGGCTTTTCACCAGTCAGATGGTACCATTCCAGTCAGGAAACTGTCCATAAATATTATAAATAATGGTCTAGCTATCACTTGACTGAGTTCCTTAAGGACCCTCGGGTGTAAGCCACCTGGTCCTGGTGACTTGTTTGTGTTAAGTTTTTTTTCAAGTCTATTTCTGATACTGGCTTCTGTTAGCCATGAGGGTACCTTCTGTGACGTGGTGTTAACATTTACAGTCTTGGTTACTATATCCCCATGTTTCTTTCCTTCATGAAAACTGTAGAGAAGAATGCATTTAAAACATTTGCCTTATTGTCTTTTGTAACCAAATTCCCTTCATCGTCCCTTCTGGGGCCAATATGCTCTGGCCTTACTTTCTTACTGTTAATATATTTAAAACATGTCTTGTGTTTTTTTTTTTTTTTTACTCTTCTCCGCTATGTGCCTTTCGTGGTCTATTTAAGCTGACCTGATTGTGGTCTTACATTTATTCCTGCATTCTTTGTATTGTTCTTTTAAACTTATTTCCCATTGGAATGCACTGCACATTTAGCATGCACTTAAAGCACTCCCATTTTTCATCAGTTTTCCTTGTTACTAGGATTTTATGAATAAAGAATATTTGCGCTGCGCTTGATAATATAAAGATAATACCAAAAATCACTTATAAATAAATATCAAATAAAGTGAATATATATTTCTGCACAAGAACTTCCTATGTAAAATGTGCATACAATCATCTACAATGTATATGTGTACCATACAATTTTAAGTGCAATGTGCATATATAATTATACCAAAAAAATCTTAATCCAGTGATGAGCTAAAAACATGCAGTATCTTGCAAAAAGTGCAACATGCAAGGAAATAGCATAAAAGTGCCCAGTGCATCTTAAACACAGTTGATATAATCTGTGTTTAGTGATATCCTTATTATAGTGTCCATGAAATGTCCAAATTAAATGTGCATCTGTATCCAAAATAATCCAAATCATCCAATGTGCTGAATTCGAATGCTGCAAACAACCGTGGTGTGCCTCGGTGACCCCCCAAAGTGATTGCGCTCACCTCAGAGCGCGTGACACAGTGGTTAGCTGCGTCAAATCACGCCTTGTAGCCACCCCTTGGGCTCTGCATGGTAAGCTAGATGCGATCTCCACTCATTCTGAGTTAAATGGCTCCATAGACACCCTCTCCTCTATGATCTCTCTGGTGACTTCTAGAATCTTCTTTGTATTTCTCTATTCTATCAGGGAGGGAGGTGGAAGCAATGTGATGGTCATATGATCTCCAGACTTCACAGGAGGAAAATTCTGGATCTCCTCTGCCGCCAAATCCAGCAACGTCTGCTCTCTACGTCCTTTGGAATGTCCTGTGTACCTGACAGAATAGAGAAATACAAAGAAGATTCTAGAAGTCACCAGAGAGATCATGGAGGAGAGGGTGTCTATGGAGCCATTTAACCCAGAATGAGTGGAGATCGCATCTAGCTTACCATGCAGAGCCCAAGGGGTGGCTACAAGGCGTGATTTGACGCAGCTAACCACTGTCACGCGCTCTGAGGTGAGCGCAATCACTTTGGGGGGTCACCGAGGCACACCACGGTTGTTTGCAGCATTCGAATTCAGCACATTGGATGATTTGGATTATTTTGGATACAGATGCACATTTAATTTGGACATTTCATGGACACTATAATAAGGATATCACTAAACACAGATTATATCAACTGTGTTTAAGACGCACTGGGCACTTTTATGCTATTTCCTTGCATGTTGCACTTTTTGCAAGATACTGCATGTTTTTAGCTCATCACTGGATTAAGATTTTTTTGGTATAATTATATATGCCCATTGCACTTAAAATTGTATGGTACACATATACATTGTAGATGATTATATGCACATTTTACATAGGAAGTTCTTGTGTAGAAATATATATTCACTTTATTTGATATTTATTTATAAGTGATTTTTGGTATTATCTTTATATTATCAAGCACAGCGCAAATATTCTTTATTCACACTTTTTGCACGATTATGAATACGTGAACTGCGTTTGCTGCTAGATAGATATATATATATATATAATTTTTTTCATAGATGTCTTTTTGATTCTCATGTTTTGTGCACATTGAGCATTGCATTATTGTGGCTCGCAAGACTTCTTTCTGTTTGTACTAGGATTTTATCCCATTTAATATTGCGTAGCAAAGGGCACAAGTTAGGAAAGTTGGCCTGTGGTCGCTGTTTCCTAAGTTGCTCTGTATTTCCACATCTGCGATCAGGTCTGTGCTGTTTGTAATCAGTAGGTCTAGTAATGCATTGTCTCTTGTTGGTGCATTCATCAACTGACCCATGAAATTGTCTTGCAAGACATTTAGGAAATGGCGAGCCTTTTGATGAATGGGCAGTTACTTCTGCCCAGTTGATATCTGAATAATTTAAATCCCTCATTATGACATTGCCTTGCCTTGCCACCATTCCAAGCTGTTAAAGGAGGTCAGCCACCACCTCCTGCCTCAGGCTAGATGGCCTGTAACATTGCCACCCCCTCCCTAGCTCCATTCGTAATGTCGTCCCTCACGTTCACTTGCACATCATTCTTGATATTCAGGCATACCCCTCCCCCTTTCCTACCCTCCCTATTCCTATGATATAGGGCAGGGGTAGGCAGTCTCGGCCCTCCAGCTGCGGTGAAACTACAAGTCCCATGAGACATTGCAAGACCCTGACAATCACAGGCATGACTCCTAGAGGCAGAGGCATGATGGGTTTTGTAGTTTCACCACAGCTGGAGTGCCGAGGTTGCCTACCCCTGATATAGGGAATATAGGGAATACCCCTGAATGGTTTCCAGCCAATCATGTGAGCTGTCAAACCAAGTTTCTGAAATTCCCAAAAAAATCAAAGTCCTCCGCGTACATTAGCAGCTTCAGTTCACGCATTTTATTAGCTAGACTTCTAGCATTGGTGTACATGCCTCATAATTTTGTCCTGTCACATACATACTATATCCTTGTTAGTTGATATGGGGCTGCAATTGGGATATACCAACTTACTTCTCTTATCTTTTGGTATTCTGTTCACTCTACCACTAATGCCTCCAATATTACCAGTTGAACCTTGCTCATTGCTGTCTGTACCCTCCCCATTTCGATGCAGTTTGTCCCTGCTACAGAACCAGTAGTCGACTGAGAAATCGGCCCAGCTCTTCAGCCACTTGTTAATTCCCCCTAATCTCTTGCTGCCTCTCAAGGTATGGGCAGTGTTTCTGAGAATACTACTTTGGAGGTCCTTTTCTTCAATTTAGGTCCTAAGTCACTGAAATCATTTTTTAAATCCCTCCCATCTTCCTCTAACTTTGTCCATTGGTGCCAATGTGTACCATGACAGCTGGGTCCTCCCCGCTGATAGCATAGATTACTGGACAGCCGACCATTCTCCCTTGGTAATCCACGGCGACCCCGATGACACACACACAACAGGCAGCTTTTGTGTGCAAAGTGAGTCTGAACTCTTTATTAAGAATTATTTCTTTATATGTCAGTTACAACACAGAGGGGAGGGGTAAACTCACTCCTAAGTTTCTAAGAATTAACTAGGCTTCTACAGAGATTTTTTTCATCATTAATTTTAGGCAGCTGAAAGGAACTTACAAAGATAGCTTATCTGCATAGACTAACTACCTAGAATAAGGCTAAACACAATGAGTCATATAGTGTGGGTTCTAATTTAAAACTTGGCTCAAACAAAAAGTCTAAAACTCTAACGAGAAAGAAGTGTAAGAAAAGGCACGTACATTCTTTAAAAACAAGCTTTTAGAATGGAGGGGAGATTACAAAATGGAGTGACAGTTGATCATAGGCTCTTAAACCCGCCCCACCCAATAATTTGTCCATCCGATCCTCACTGTGCCAAACTTCTGCATCTGGTAAACAACATACAGTTCGGCGCTCACCGTCTTTGACAGATGGCCCTCTGTGTACTTCTAATAATTGAATCCCCTACCACCAGGATCTGTCTTTCCTTACTCTTAGCCTTACCCCCGCCCTCACTGGAGGAATAGTTCCCCTGGCAGCTCAGGGTGTCGCACTGCTCTAGCATTGCCGCTCCTTGACTGGTTTCACCAGCATCATGCAACAGGGTATATTTATTGGGCTGTACCAGCCCATGACTGGCCTCCATGATGTTTTCCCCGCCTAACCGTCACCCAACATTTCTGCTCTTGTGCCTGCACCCTTGTATCTCCACCTATCTCTGTGCTAGTCCCTGCCAGCACCTTACGGGTACATTCCGTACTTGCTCTCAGGTTGGAGATTATTCGCAATGTTGCCAGTTGCTTCCCTGGATTCAGGACCTAGGACTTCCAGGGAAGCAACCTGCTCACATTTTGTGCAGCATTATTTTCCCTTGATAAGATACTCAAGGAAAGCAATACATGTCACAAGATGTGCATTGAGTCACGTTACCATACCGGTTGGACATTGTACCCACTAATTTAATGGGAATACTACTAGATGATTAGGGATTATACTCTGCCCAATTAATTGATAAACTCGCTTCCTGACTCTATTTTGTTCCTAATTTACACAGCCCTCTGCATTTGCTCCTCCTGATCCCTGATCTCAAGGCCCACAGAATTCTTGTACTCCCACTTATATTTAGTCAACCTCATGGTGCTCGCCATTTACTTGCAGTGCTCGCCATGGACTCGCAGTGCTCGCCTGTTAATCGCCAGTTACTCGCAGTGCTCTCCCATACAGTACCCACACTACACCATCTTCTGACAGTGTCCTTATTACACACAGTCCGCCTACCTTTATGGTCTGTGTTAGGCAGCTCCTCTCCTCCTGCTCAGCCTCATCTAGAAGCTGTCTCCTACAGGGCTTGTCGGCATCTGCAGCCTCTGCCAGTGTGTCACTCTCTGCACCCACCGCCTCTCCTGGTCTGGTATACACTTACCCTTGCCTCTCCCGGTCTGGGACACTCACCCTTGCCTCTCCTGGTCTGTCTGTCACACTCCCTATCTCGGTCCTGCACCTGCCACCTCCTCTGGTCTGCCTTACACACTCAATCTCACACCAGCTTACTCCCACACCCCGCTCTTATTACGGATTCTTCTCCCCGCACCTGCTATCACATTATGAAAATAGCACTGGTGTGCAGGGCTCCGCCCGCATGGCCACCTCATTTATTCACAGCAATCTGTGAATGAGAGAACTGCAAGTACCGTCATCTATTGCAGCTGATGGCTTGTAGTTCTCAATAGACTGCAAGGGCGCTGATGAGTGGGGTCTCATAGTTTTTTCAGAAGCCCTGCAGCTTGTACACAGTCAGCCCGTTTCAGAGGTACTGGCTGAAAGCTGCAGGGCATATCTGCAGTATCCTGACATTGTACCCCTGATCCACTGATCAGGGGTGCAGTGCATTGCAAGCTCCTGCAGGAAATAATAATAAATGCACATATTTTTGCAGGAAAAAAATGTATATTTTTTTATTTTTCCCTAAAATGATGACATCACGGAGCTGGTGAATATTAGAGACCTTGCGCTCCTCCACCTTCTGTTTGAGGATGCCCCACAGATACTCAATAAGGTTTAGGTCTGGAGACATGCTTGGCCAGTCCATCACATTTACCCTCAGCTTCTTTAGCAAGGCAGTGGTCGTCTTGGATGTGTGTTTGGGGTCTTATCATGTTGGAATACTGTTGTCACATGTAAAGATATAATAAAATATTTACAAAAATATGAGGGGTGTACTCACTTTTGTGAGATACTGTACATTAGCCTTCCTCTTTTAACTGTAGTAGTTTAAGACAGGTGACCACATTTACATCCTTGGCAGGTTAAGCATTCAGTGCACAGTATATGACATTATATGCATTTTAAATGTGCATTTACATCTTCAGCCTTCTTTATTTTCCCCAGGTACTGTCATTAGAATTGTCTCAGGAATCTTTGCAATATACAGGCCAAGTTTCTGCTTCATGGGTCTTCAGCTAGTCCTTGAGAACTGACTTATTATTTAGCCAACTTTGATATTTTTGTAATAAAAGCTATGTATAAAGTGTTTGGGTTTTTTTTTTTTTTTTGGATCTTAGGACTTTTTTTATGAAGATGATGATGTCCGAAAGGTGAAGAAATCGCGAAGGAAAATCCAAGCCTCATCAGCCATAACTAGAGTGAGTTTTTTGTCTTTTCTGAGCAGTTTTTTGTCTTTTGCCCAGTTTACTAGGTTCAGTGTTGTTAACTTGCAGCAAGATCCTCAATCTAAAAGCTGATTACCCAACCCATATCCTGTTTGTAAAGACCACGTGTAGTTGTTGGAGGCTAGGCAACTGTGTGTTCAACTGAATGATTTTCATATTCCTACAATATTGCTTATGCCTCATATTATACGCTTCAGTGTATGTCATTTTGAAAACCTCCAGACATTTCAGAAAAAAGCATAACAAAATATCGTGTGTGTGTTTGTGTTTGTTTTTTTTTTTTTTTAATATTCTTTTTCGATTACAGCAGCCAAACATAAAGCAGAAGCTTAAGTCCCTCCTAAACAGGTTCAAAGTTTCAGAAGAGGTAAGGATGGAATGCATTATAAAACATTGTTGGCATATCCTTTGGGATAACGGTGTTTACATGTAATGAATGCAGTACACATTTTTTTTTTTTTTCAGAGAATTAGCTGCAGGCAAGAGTTGCAAAATGAAATAAAGCCATTGATGCCATAAAGACCTGTAGTGTTATGATGTAAAACTATTAATCTTTATGGTTTACCTAATTATTCTCCATTTTGTTATTCTCCTTATGTTCATCTCTTAAAATTGAGTCACCTTAATGTTTTTATCACTCTGTCCTCATGCATCGTCCTTGCCTTCACTTTTCTGAATGTTGCATGAAGGCAAGTGGTTAGCATTCTCGTCTTGTAGTGTCCTAGGTATATGTAACGGGATTCTTGGATTGTAAGACTGACCTAAATAATTTATTACAGTATTCTCCCCAGGGCTTTTTTTTCAACATTGTTTTTTTTATTGGGGTTTTGTCAGGTAAACAAAATAAATGGTGATCACATAGAACAGTCATCACATAATGCACAATTGCACAGGTACAAAACATTTTGGTGTGCACATGGTAGCCTGTCCCTATTCACTAAATACAATAATATAGTTAATATTGTTTAGCTGTTGTGTGGAAAGGTAACCTAGTTCAAGATAGTTTGCTTATGAGTTACGTTAATGACAATTTTACACATGTACGGCTTGCTCGCAAAACTGAAGCATGAGGATTGGAGATTTGGCTATACAAAGCGTAGTTCCACCCATAAAAATACGTTTACATAACTGTGCAGCAAATAACATAACAAATGACATTTGGACAGATTTTATTTTTTTTTTTACTTGCGTATTAATCCCTGTTGCTATGTGATCCCTTCTAATCTTCACCTTCCTCACCGCGGCATTTGACGTCACTTCCCTCGGCTCCTCTGCTCGCTGCTGCTGCTGGGAGAGGTGTGTCATCATTTCCCAGGAGTCGGTGGGCAGCCTCGAGGGCTAGGTTGCCATCACAATGGGGCGGGCACTTCCATTGTGATGGCAACCTGTATAGTTTCCAGTGCTGCTACATGCTATTACTGCGCATGTGCGAGAACGGGCGGTGCATGCTGGGAATACAGCAGCGCCGTATCCCAGAAGAATATGCTTGTGGGCTTCTCCTGCACACAAGTAAGATGGGAATCCACAAGAAGGAAAAAGCGAAGGTTTTTTAATATAAATATATCATAAAGGCAGTACTAATGACAAGAATAAGAATTGCTTGATATGCATTATGCAAGAGTAATAGTTATTTAAAAATCAAAAAAAAAAAATCAAAGATGTGGGTGGAACTCCGCTTTAATGTTTTTGTTTGCCAGTTTACAAACTTTCTGAAGGCAGATGTCTTAAAATGACTGCATTTCTGTGTCCCTCGTTGTACAAAAAATATATATTTTTTTCTACAAGTATGAAAACTCATGAGTATAGCAGTAGAGTTGATTACGGGGCCTTTTCATTAGGGGACTATACTTTACAGCTCATTGTTATTTATTTAAACATTGTTGTTTTTGCTGTTGTCAGAATGTCTAATCCTCAAATGCATTCGGTTTTTTGAATATATTATAGAGCTGTGTACTGTATCTGGGGAAAGAAAGGGGGAGGCTTTGTTAAGCTAAATTTGCTTTTTTTCCCCCTAAAATTCATTTTCAAGGTTGGGTTTGGTTTGGATCATGTATCACGTGATGAGATTAGAGAAGAAGATCTTGATGATTTATATGATAGCCTGGAGATGTTTAACCCAAGTGACAGTTGTCCAGAGTTAGAAGAAAGTGAAAGTGTCCTCAGCACCCCGAAACCAAAACTGAGGTACAGGTTTTTCTCTTTGCATTCTTTTTTTTTTTTTCACCATTGTGCTGACTTTGGGTAGGTCACTTTTATATGTATCGTCTCTGTTTAATTATTTAGACCATTCTTTGAGGGGGTTTCTCAGTCCAGTTCCCAGACTGAAATTGGAAGTCTAAACAGTAAAGGAAGCCAAGGAAGAGACATCAACAGTCCAGTGAGTACTATTAACGAGAGTGTGAAAGAGTGGAAGAAATGTTTGTGGGGCTTTACAAAACTAAAATGTAAAAAGTTGAAAAGTGCAGAGTAATACAAAATTTATGTAATCCTAATTAATTTCCACACCCAAATAAGCTTAGGTTCAAATATTAGGCACACATGGTAATAGAATTTTAACATAATATTTTAATATATCCTTTTTTTTTTTTGCACATCTGTGTTCCAGGGGGACCTTTCAGTTGAAGTAAAAATGTCTCGTCGGGAAGAGTCAATGGATACAGAAAGTCAGGTAAAGTTGGACGTGCATTATTCATATATCCAGTACTGGTCTTCATGCTGGCACTTCATTTTTATATATTTTCTAGGTACTTTTTAAAGATTGCTCACACTGGGAACTTTTTTTGCATTTTTATGCATTCTTTATAATAGTTTTGCAAGGGATCCATTAGTAGCAAAATGAAAGCCAATCTGTTGCTATTTTAATATATATATATATATATATATATATATATATATATATATATATATATATATATATATATATATATATATATATATATATATATATATATATATATATATATATATATATATATATATACAGACGCCATACCATGGGTTATACTGATATCTACAGTAGGGTTTGGACACTGAACAAAGTTCAGGATACCAGTACACTATAGGCTTTAATCCCATCCTACCAAGTATGCTCAGTTTAGTTTAGAGTCCTGAAGAGTTGACTTTTCTTTAGCTCTGCTGAATCAAGACTTTTTCTTATAAGATTTTCTTCAATCAAGTAGCTGGTGGTTGATTCATGCTGGATATATAAAGTCCTGGAATCTCTCCAGTCAGCTAACAAGTGCAGGTCTTCCCTATTCACTGAAATATTGTGCATCTCTGTGATAGTTCTCTGTACCCTGCAGTGACCTGTCTGGTCATTGCTTACAGCAAGGGCCTTGCTGTGTATTCACAGAAGTGTTCTTTTCATCTTTAGAGCATATAGTCTCCTTATACTTCAGATGTTTTGAAAACTTTCTGGTAATTGTGCATATGAGTGTGTCCTGTTGTGCTGGTCCCTAAGGAGGGGTTCCCAGTTTGGTGGCTGCCTATTTCTTAATTTACATCTACCTTTTACCATAGTATCTGCTATTTTTAGGTGTGTTTTCACACCTCTGTTTGAAATTTTAACTAACTGCATTTACTGCAAGGCCCTGCTTTCTTTGCCCTTTACACTGTGACAAAGTGGGTGAGCTTAGTGCACGTGGATCCCCAGACCACTTCTACTAGGTCTTTGCAAGTGCTGTAATACCTTACAGAGCTCCTGGCTGCTTTATTGTTACCCATACCCTGAAAGGGAAACAGCAATTCTGCTCTCCCTGCTGTGAATATTTGGACACATCCAGGCCACTCTTGCTGCTCATTTTAGTTAGTAGGCTTATCAGCACTTGGAGCGTTAGTAAATATCCCTATTGGGTCACTTTATCCGCACACTATATTGAAAATGTGACAGCCACTTGAAGACCAGCATGTTTAACCCCCTTTGCTGTCAAGCCATTTTTCAGTTTTCATCACTGTGATACGCTACATAGTGACATAGTAGGTGAGGTTGAAAAAAGACAAGTCCATCAAGTCCAACCTATGTGTGTGATTATATGTCAGTATTACATTGTATATCCCTGTATGTTGTGGTCATTCAGGTGCTTATCTAATAGTTTTTTGAAACTATTGATGCTCCCCGCTGAAACCACTGCCTGTGGAAGTGAATTCCACATCCTTGCTGCTCTTACAGTAAAGAACCCTCTAAGCAGTCTAAGGTTAAACCTCTTCTTATCTTAATGAGTGGCCACATGTCTTATTAAACTCCCTTCCACGGAAAAGTTTTATCCCTATTGTGGGGTCACCAGTATGGTATTTGTAAATTAAAGTCATATCCCCTCTCAAGCGTCTCTTCTCCAGAGAGAATAGGTTCAGTGCTCGTAACCTTTCTTCATAACTAAAATCCTCCAGTCCCTTTATTAGCTTTGTTGCCCTTCTCTGTACTCACTCAATCTCCAGTGCATCCTTCCTGAGGACTGGTACCCAGAAATGGACAGCATACTCCAGGTGAGGCCGGACAAGAGTCTTGTACAGTGGGAGAATTATCGCTTTATATCTTGAGCTACAGTGCCTTGCAAAAGTATTCACCCCCTTGGCTTTTTACCTATTTTGTTACATTACAGCCTTTAGTTCAATGCTTTTTTTAATCTGAATTATATATGATGGATCATAACAAATGATTATCAGAAATTGATCATATGGATAGCTTGACTCCAATGTAAAAATGCATATAAAAGCAAAGGAGAAGGCCTTCAAAAAATACATGGTTGAGGGATCATCCTCAGCATTCAGACTTTATAAAGAATGCAACAAGAAATGTAAGGGTGCAATAAGGACGGCCAAGATAGAACATGAAAGGCACATAGCGAAGGAGAGCAGATAAAAACCCAAGAAATTCTTTAAGTATGTAAACAGTAAAAAAGGGAGGACAGACCATATTGGCCCCATAAAGAGTGAGGAAGGACATCTGGTTACAAAGGATGGGGAGATGGCGAAGGTATTGAATTTATTCTTCTCCTCAGTCTTCACGAGGGAATCGGGGGGGCCTAAGTAACCAAAACTGCAGTGTTTATCCGCATGACACATCACAGGAAGCACCTCCATGGTTAACAGAGGACAGAATTAAAATTAGACTTGGGAAACTTAACATTAATAAGTCACCGGGACCAGATGGCTTGCACCCGAGAGTACTTGGGGAACTCAGTCAAGTAATTGCCAGACCATTGTTCCTAATTTTTACTAACAGTCTACTGACTGGAATGGTACCAGCTTATTGGAGAAAAGCCAATGTAGCACCAATATTTAAAAAGTGCCCTGGTGTATCTGGATTTTGCAAAAGCATTTGACACAGTCCCCCATAAACGTTTACTGTACAAAATAAGGTCCATTGGCATGGACCATAGGGTGAGTACATGGATTAAAAACTGGCTTCAAGGGTGAGTTCAGAGGGTGATGATAAATGGGGAGTACTTTGAATGGTCAGGGGTGGTTAGTGGGGTCCCCCAGGGTTCTGTGCTGGGACCAATCCTGTTTAATTTATTCATAAACGAACTGGAGGATGGGGTAAATAGTTCAATCTCTGTATTTGCGGACAATACTAAGCTAAGCAGGACAATAACTTCTCTGCAGGATGTGGAAACCTTGCAAAAAGATCTGAACAAATTAATGGGGCGGGCAACTACATGGCAAATGAGGTTCAATGTAGAAAAATGTAAAATAATGTATTTGGGTGGCAAAAATATGAATGCAATCTATACACTGGGGGGAGAACCACTGGGGGAATCTAGGATGGAAAAGGACCTGGGGGTCCTAGTAGATAAGCTCAGCAATACCATGCAATGCCAAGCTGCTGCTAACAAAGCAAACAGAATATTGGCATGCATTAAAAAGGGGGTTAATTGCGGATATAAAACTGATAATTCTCCCGCTCTGCAAGACTCTGGTCCGGCCGCACCTAGAGTATGCTGTCCAGTTCTGGGCACCAGTCCTCAGGAAGGATGTACTGGAAATGGAGCGAGTACAAAGAAGGGCAAAGCTAATAAAGGGTCTGGAGGATATTAGTCATGAGGAAAGGTTGCGAGCACTGAACTTATTCTCTCTGGAGAAGAGACGCTCGAGAGCGGATATGATTTCAATTTACAAATACCGTACTGGTCACCCCACAATAGGGATAAAACTTTTTCGTGGAAGGGAGTTTAACAAGACTCATGGCCACTCTGTAAAATTAGAAGAAAAGAGGTTTAACCTTAAACTACATAGAGCGTTCTTTACTGTAAGAGCGGCAAGGATGTGGAATTCCCTTCCACAGGCGGTGGTCTCAGCGGGGAGCAGCGATAATTTCAAGAAACTATTAGATAAGCACCTTTTTTCTCTTCTCTCTCTCTCTCTCTCTCTCTCTCTCTCTCTCTCTCTCTCTCTCTCTCTCTCTCTCTCTCTCTCTCTCTCTCTCTCCCCCCGACCCCCTCCTTTATCTCCCTCGACTTTAGAGATACCCTTTTTTCTTGGGTGTTTGGTGTGTGAGGTATAAAAAATGGAGACCCTCTCAATAGTGTCAATAAATCCTAAAGGACTAAACGCTCCTGAAAAGTGACGTATACTTCTTCAGGATCTGAAATGCTTAACGATTGATATAGCATTTATTCAGGAAACACATTTTAGGGAGAATAGGCTAGAAATAGATCCTTCCCAATAGGCTATCATGCTACTAATCCTGTTGCTAAGACAAAGGGGGGGGGGGGTGTCTATTTTGATTTCTAGTAAGATTCCATGGTCATGTACAGAATCAGGGGGGCAATACCTGCTTCTAAAGGGTAAGATTGGGGGAATAGGG
This sequence comes from Lithobates septentrionalis, assembly GCA_037952835.1. Taxonomy (NCBI): domain Eukaryota; kingdom Metazoa; phylum Chordata; class Amphibia; order Anura; family Ranidae; genus Lithobates; species Lithobates septentrionalis. The sequence continues at coordinate 3,333,974 of JBBDGP010001284.1, forward strand.
GTAACCCTTGCCTCTTTCTATGCTCCTAACACACAACAAGATACTTTTCTTAGGAAATTTTTGGACAAAGCTATGGGATTCCTGGAGGGTCAGCTGATCCTAGGGGGAGATTTGAATATCCCCTTAGTTCCAGGAGAGGACACTTCTGCAGGGGTCTCAGCCACACCCCAGGCGTCCGGAAGCAAATCTCTTAGTCGCTAAATATGGAGCAAGATTAGTGGATACTTGGCGTCTCTTTCACTCTGGAGAGACTATTCCTATTCAGCCCCACATAGGACATATTCTCGTATAGACTATTTTTTTTATTCCACACAATCAACTGCATGCAATAGAGGAAGTAAATATTGGAAAAATTACCTGGTCAGATCATGCACCAATTTTTTTGATATTTAACCTATCAGATATTCAACCCCCCCGGTCCTGCAATGTGGAAACTTCAAGGAAAGCCTCCTACAGGACCCCTCCGTTTTGGAGGAGGTCCGTAAGGAGGCAACACAGTATTTTCAGATTAATGACACACCGGAATGTAACCCTGAAGTGGTTTGGGAAGCCCACAAAGCAGTGATATGGGGAGTTTTGATTAAGCAAGCTAATATCCCGAATAGCAGATATCCACTGTTTAGAGACTTTGCATAAACGAGCCCCCACCACAGTTGAAACTGGATCTTTTGACGGTGCGTTAACAGATTACAGACTTACTTTTATGTAAAGCCAAAAGAGCAATACAAATAGGAAGAAAGAAGAGCTATGAATATGGGAATAAATGTGGTAAACAACTCGCTAGCTCTTTGAGGGAACCGCAATTAAGGACTTATGTTCCAATGATTATGGAAACTGAAGGTGAAAAATATATATTGCCCAGAGAAAAAGCACAGAGCTTTGGTGATTTTTATTCATCCATGTATAGTTTAAATTTGAACCCCCAAAACCAGACTGTGGTGGATGAATACTTGGCATCCTCTGGAATGCCTAGTTTGACGTCTACCGCACGGCAAGAATTGGAAATACCAATTACATTGGAGGGAGTTCAAGAAGCGGCGAACTCGGCAAAAATGGGCAAGGCTCCTGGCCCAGACTGTTTTACTGCTCAATATTGTAAGCTTCTTTTTCCTATTTTAGGGCCTTATTTGGTTAAAATGTACAATGGTTTGGGAGACACAGGCTCGTTTCATACGGAATTCTTTAAAGCTTTAATTACGATCTTACTTAAGGAAGGTAAAGACCCAACGCAATGCCGGAGTTATAGACCGATATCTCTTTTAAATGCGGATTTGAAGCTTTTTTCCCCCTAATCTTTCAGGACAGCCACCTGAGAGACCTTGGCTCCTCCCCTCTGTAGGAAACGCCTGCGCCAGCCTTCTTATAAATTTCCTCCTCCCCTGCTGGCTCCTCAGTTATTTGTTTCCTCCAGAGGGGAGACACCAGTGGAACCAAGCCAGGAGAGTCAGGAGGCTCAGGCAGATGTCCTAAAAAGGAGCAGAAGCTCCTTGGGCAGTCCAGGGGAAAAACTAACCTGGAGGAGGATTTGTCACACCCGCATCCCTGAGTGCAGACGTAGGTCGGGGGGGCTCCATTTTCAGTACCGAGCGCGGTAGCAGGAGGTGCATGTCCAGCCGTCCCATACCCTCAAGCAGCGTGTAGCACTGGCAGTGTAAATCACGCCGGGTATTGGGACCGCACGGCGCCAGTGGCGGGTGACAGCACGTCCGGTGGAAGGGGCGTGTACTTCCGGGTTCGCGGCTTCCGGTTCCGGCCGCGAATCATGAAAAGGAGCCAGGCATGGGCTGTAGAGACAGCAAAGGCCCCGGTGGTGACACCCTAATGTCGGACGCAGAAGGTAGAGACCAGACTGCAGCTCCAGCAGAGACCAGCTCCAGCCATGTTAAGGTAAGGGGGACCTAAGGTAGCACTTCCCTGGCCTGAACCCCCCCCCCCCCCGAAGGAGTACATGAATAGAGGGGGGGGGGTAGATAAAGTTCCCTCTGGTGTCAGAGGGTGGTTCATGGGGCCTCTGGTGAGGTGAGCCCATATGAAAACGCTGTGCACCTGCAGTTTTGCAGGAGAAGATTATGGTAGTGTTAATACTGTGGGGGTTTTCTTTTTATATCGTTTCAGAAAACAGACAAGACCAGGCCCTCTCACAACTCAAAGAGGTGCCCTTCTTGTAAAAATACACTTAAAGATTCCTGGGGGAAAGCGTTATGTAAGGAATGTATTAACAAACTAGTACAGGAACATTCCACTGAGCAGGGCAGCGATTTAGCAGCATCTGTTAAGGAACTATCGAGTACCTTTGAATCCTTTAAAACCTTCTTTGAAGGGTTTCAGATTCCACAGCTGCAGACTGCTCCTCCTTCAGTACAAACGACACTAGCAAAAATACAAGCACTACCCTCCACTAGTGCAGGCCCTTCATCCACCCCTAGGGAGGAGGCAGAAGAGGAGCCTGACAGCGCAGCGTCTGGCTCCCAAGAATCAGAGATTGAAGCCCTGGAAGGGGATTCCAGAAAACCCTCCTGTTACAAACTCTCATTGGAAGAGGTCGACCATCTTCTAGGAGCCATTCATACCACATTAGGTATACAAACTGAAAAGAAACCTTTATCCCTGCATGATCAAATGTATGAGGGTTTAGGAGAACAGGAAAAGAAGAATTTTCCTGTTCATGAAGTACTAATAGAGGCAATTAAGAAAGAATGGCAGGAACCAGAAAGAAAGCCATTCTTTATTAAAGCCTTAAAGACGGTTTCCATTTTCAGATGATAAGTCATCAGTATGGAACAAAACCCCAAAGCTAGATGCGGCCTTCTCACAAGTTTCGAGACATATGGATCTAGCTTTTGAAAATATGGGGGTCTTATCTGAAGCAATGGATAAAAGGATGGACTCCCTGTTAAGGAAGTTATGGGACTCCACAGTGGGAAGCCTAAAGCCAGCCATGGCAGTCACGGTAGTGACCAGAAATGTAGAGTTCTGGTTGAACCAGATTCAGGCACACATCGAGGAAGGAACTGCAAAGGAGCAGATTTTATCCTCTTTTCCCACTCTTCTGTGAGATATCGCGGATGCATCAGCAGAACTGGTGCGCATGGCGGTCAGATCTTCGGCACTAGCCAACTCTACAAGAAGGGCCCTTTGGCTTAAAACATGGCAAGGTGATTGCGCATCTAAAGCCAAACTTTGCGGGATCCCTTTTACAGCGGACCTGCTGTTCGGGCCAGGGTTAGAAAAAGTGCTGGACCGTACAGCGGACAAAAAGAAGGCATTCCCGCTGAAACGCAATGCAACCTGGAGTCAGCGACACCAGAATAGAAGGAAGCAGAGGGGGGACACAAAATCCTGTTTCTCAGCACCCAAGGCAGAAAACTAAAAAAGACCTTGGGTCTAGAGAGGGAAGGGCAAGGGAGGAGCGATTTTTCGTCGTCCTGAACAAACCAGAAATAAACAATGACAAAGTAGTCCCAGTGGGAGGAAGACTGGGGGCCTTCCTCTTGCAATGGGAGTCAGTTTATTTTGAGAACAATAAGAGAGAGGTATTATCTAGAGTTCTCAAGATCACCCCCAAGCAGATTTTACACCACCAAGCTTCCAAAGAACAGGGAAAAAGCCAGAGGGTTAATGAGTTCCATAAAGAATCTCAGGAAACAAGGTGTAATCATCAGGGTACCAAAGGAAGAAAGAGGGCAGGGCTTCTACTCCCACATATTCGGAGTACAAAAACCTTCGGGAAAGGTCAGACCAATTCTCAACCTCAAACCCTTAAGTCTATCCATAACTTACAAGAGATTCAGAATGGATTCCATATACTCAGTGAAGGCTCTGTTACCACCAAGCTGTTCTATGGTCTCCCTGGACTTAAAAGATGCGTACCTACACATACCCATACACCAAAGTTGTCAGAAGTTTCTAAGATTAGCGATAGAAACAGGAAAAGAAACCTTACACCTTCAATTCCGAGCTCTACCCTTCGGCCTATCTTCCTCACCAAGAATTTTTACAAAAATTCTGGCAGAAACAAACAAGGGGGAACCAAAAGCGTAGCCCTGTGGTCTTTAGCGAAGGAAATCTTGAAATGGGGAGAGGAAAACATTCTCTCTTTTATCAGCAGTCCACTTAAAAGGGGATTTAAACAAAGTGACAAATTTCCTCAGCAGGAAGAGAGTGAGAGAAGGCGATTGGGTGCTAAAACAAGAGGTATTCGAGCAGATTGTAAAAAAATGGGGAACACCTCAGGTGGACTTATTTGCTTCAAGAGAAAGCAGGAAAGTTCAAGCATTCTTTTCCCTGAGAAGAGAAGATGGAGCACTCAGGGTAGATGCATTAGCACAAAATTGGACGTTCAAAAAATGTTATGCCTTTCCCCCACCGGTACTATTACCAGCGGTGATAAGAAAATTGCGTACAGAGAGCACATCTCTGATTCTCATAGCACCTCACTGGCCCAGGAGACCGTGGTTCTCTATGCTCAGAGAACTCGCCATAGAGCCCCCCTGGTTGTTACCAGTCCAGGAAGACCTACTTTCCCAAGGCCCAGTGTACTGTCCCCAGGTGGAAAGGTGGAATTTAGCCGCCTGGTATCTGAGGAGCAGCTGCTAAAAGCAATAGGGTTCTCAAGCCGTTTAATAGAGACACTGCTGAAAAGCAGGAAGGTTGAGACACGTAATATCTACCAAAGAGTATGGAAATGTTTTAGCAGATGGTGCACAGAAACCAACTTCAAAACACAAAGCTCAGTCGCAGTCTTATGCCCCGTACACACGGTCGGACTTTGTTCGGACATTCCGACAACAAAATCCTAGGATTTTTTCCGACGGATGTTGGCTCAAACTTGTCTTGCATACACACGGTCACGCAAAGTTGTCGGAAAATCCGATCGCTCTAAACGCGGTGACGTAAAACACGTACGTCTGGACTATAAACGGGGCAGTGGCCAATAGCTTTCATCTCTTTATTTATTCTGAGCATGCGTGGCACTTTGTCCGTCGGATTTGTGTACACACGATCGGAATTTCCGACAACGGATTTTGTTGTCGGAAAATTTTATATCCTGCTCTCAAACTTTGTGTGTTGGAAAATCCGATGGAAAATGTCCGATGGAGCGGTCGGAATTTCCGACAACACGCTCCAATCGGACATTTTCCATCGGAAAATCCGACCGTGTGTACGGGGCATTAGAGTTTCTACAGAGTGGTGTAGATAAAGGCCTAAGTCTTAGTACACTAAAGAGTCAGGTGTCAGCACTGTCTGTTTACCAGGAAGAAGCTTAGCATCAGATCCATGGATAATCAGACTCTTTAGATCCGTGAGCAGGCAGAGGCCGATACAGAGTTCAGCCTTTCCAAAATGGGACCTGTCATCAGTGCTGGAAACTATGACAGCAGAACCCTTTGAGCCCTTAAAAGATTGCAGCCTGAAGATGCTGACACTTAAAGCAATCTTTTTGGTAGCGATCACTACAGCCAAAAGGGTCTGCGTGATGGAAGCCCTATCGATTAGACTCCCCTTTTGTCAGATTTTCCCAGATCGCATAGTCTTTAAAATGGATCCGGGATTTCTGCCTAAAGTGGCCTCAAAATTCCACAGAGGCCAAAAGATAGTGTTACCCTCATTTTGTTCAAATCCTTCGAAAGAACAAGAAATAAAATTTCATAATTTAGACGTCAGGAGATGCGTCTTACATTATTTAAAGGTAACAAAAACACTTAGAAAGACGGATTCTTTATTTTAATTTCTGGAGCTAGGCAAGGGCATAAGGCTTCAAGAAGCACTATAGCCAAATGGCTAAGAAACGCCATTGTACAAGCTAGGAGGCATGCAGATCCCAGAGGGAATCAGGGCACACTCCACAAGGTCAATGGCAGCATCACAGGCAGAGAGAGCTGGAGCAACGCCGCAACAGATTTGTAAAGCAGCAACCTGGTCCAGCTTTGCCACTTTTGTAAGACATTATAAAGTGGACCTATGGTCAGCCAAAGATCAGACCTTTGGACGTAAGGTCCTACAAGCTGTGGTCCCGCCCTAGGGGTAAGTGCTCGGTTATCCTCTCAGGTGGCTGTCCTGAAAGACGATTAGGGCAAAAACAAAGTTACTTACTGGTAACGTTCTTTCCCAGGGTCTTTCAGGACAGCAGGGTACCCACCCAAATGTATATTAAGGCATAAAGATTTCCTTACAGGAAATGTGATAGTTGACTATGTGTATCATATGTTCTTGTGTCTCCCCAGCGGACTGAAGGTGCTCTTCAAACCATAACTCAATTGGTGCAATATAACAGATTATATACCATGTATTTCAATACATCATTCCCACATAAACATGTGCATCAGCCGCAAGGAATATATGCATCAAGGGATAGAGATTACTCTGAACCTCTTAAAATTACATATACTGAAAAACTGGATCAGACTGCATTAACCGCAAGCCGCATATGCATCACACTGGAAGTGGAAATCGCATGCCCATATTACAGTTCAAAACTTGAGACCTGGACCCAGTGTGCAGTGCAGCAGTTAAATCACAGTGTAGTGTAGAAGTCCCATAAAATTCATCACAAAGACAGGTCAAGAACTCCCAAGGGTGACTTTGGTGCAGAAAATGTTGCCTGGTGACTTTTGTGCTCCCCCTTCTGATTGCCTACTCACCAGCTCCTGGTACCCCTGCAGGGGTAATACGCCTGTAGTTTTTTTAGATGGGACTCTCCGCCTCCTGTTCTCTGCGGTGGATGCCTCCGATATATCCTGATTGGTGGGGGTATTGTAAGGCCCTCGTGCATCAAAAAATATAAAGAGCTTCCATAGCGTGATATAGTAAAAAACTTTTATTTTCCTTAAAACATAATTTAAACAAAAAAAGTCCCAAAAGCTTCTGTGTTCCTACCCAGTAAACCCTGGGATAGGGTGACAGCTGTTCCCAACAGATAAAACAAGTTAAAAAAGTCACTGTATCCGAAGCATATAGCAAGATGGGGGGATATGACAGCCGATCGCTGCACTTGCGTTCCACCCACCTGTATGCCCGGAGGTGACGTAAAGAGCGTGGTTCCGTCGTTTTTCTTTTGCTTATAAAATATAGAGGTAAGAGAGGGTTTGACACTCTATGAACATATAAGAAGGGTCCCTCAGAGCAGAGCCCGAGATATACTCTGTGTAACGAGCCCCTACTCGCTCGGTTCCACTCTCTCCTCTGCGGCTATTGAATCAGATTGCCAATCGCAACGTCTAATGGTTCGGTCATCCGATGCTCTGGGATTCGAACTACAGCTATGTGCCATTCGAATCCAGTTGTGATAGCTCAGAACAAACACCAGGCAGGCTGTATGTAAGTTCAAACAGGAATCTCACGTTTATTGAATGCACACAACACACTTTTATACATAGCAGTTTGAACACCCCGCCCCAACAACTACTTTCCTATTGGTCAATTGTAAAGTACACTCTAGTTCTCACTCAGGTCCTTTTGGCCATGCAAATGAGGACTTGAAACCGGGTCAGCAGGGATTGGTCCGATAGCTTGAATAGGAGGACTGATATGTGTAATGACACAGAGAAGCCTCAGGGGGTAATTAAAGTACATAAACAAACGGTCAAACACAGAACAATGCATTTCTTCCAGACCATGGAGCCGTCTGGAGGGGGTTAGCCTTAAAACAGGGCAGAAGACGACCCCCCCCCCCCCACTGTGTAATACAATCAAAGGAGAAATACTTCAGTATTCCAAGCTTCATGACACTCTGGTTCTGGGTAGGAGGTTGTCCTTTTTATGTTTCTGTGAAATTAAAATGAGATGATTTTGAGGTATCTAGAGTGCAGGGCTTTATGTTCTGGAAGAAAATGAATTTAAATGTATACTAGATTAGTATATAGATATGGATACTATGTTATATATGATTGCTGGTTGGTATGGAGAGGTGACCATGTCAGAAGGAGGGCGCCACCATCCCTGAATAACATGCGCAAACAGAGAAAATTCGGTGGGATTTTGTAGGCGCCAGGTAAGTAATTTTAAACAGACATCACAGCAATAAAAAAATATAAATGACATTTTATTGAACATAGACAAGGTTTAAAAAATGATGCTGGCTTTGCATAATATAACAACATAGAAAATAAGGGGTCACTCAGCACTTATAATCCCTACATGTTTCGCCCGTTGGGGCTTCCTCAGGGGATATGTGTTGAAGGACCAAGCTGGATATATCTCGAAGTAGAATAAACATACAATTAGGAACCATCAACAATAGTAACTCGAATTATATAATCAAGAAGAAAAAAAGAGATGTTAGTGACTGTCCATAGCTAGGTAGTGTAACTGCCAACTGATGAATAGTTACCTGTTATAAGGATGCAACCAGGAATAGGAAAACGGACATTGCGCTGTACAGGAAGGGGTTTGGCCTGGGTGGGACAAATGGGGGCCGTAGGATCGTGTCTGCCATATAAAGGAATAATGTGAATAGGATGGTGAAAAAGAAAAGAATGTGAGGGAAGAAAAGGGAGGGGGAAGGAGGGGAGGGAAAGGAGGAAATCCCCCCCCCCTTTTCTTCCCATCCCTCCCCTTTTTCCTCCTTTCCTTTCCCCCCTTCCCCCGCCCCTCCCTTTCTCCCCCCCTTCCCCCTCCCTTTTCTTCCCTCCCTTCTTCACATTCTTTTCTTTTTCACCATCCCATTCACATTATTGCTTTATATGGCAGACACGATCCTACGGCCCCCATTTGGGCCCACCCAGGCCAAACCCTTTCCTATACAGCGCAATGTGTGTTTTCCTATTCCTGGTTGCATCCTTATAACAGGTAACTATTCATCAGTTGGCAGGTACAATACCTAGCTATGGACAGTCACTAACATCTCTCTTTTTTTCTTCTTGATTATATTATTCGAGTTACTATTGTTGATGGTTTCTAATTGTATGCTTATTCTACTTAGAGATATATCCAGCTTGGTCCCTCAACACACATCCCCTGAGGAAGCCCCAACGGGTGAAACATGTAGGGATTATAAGTGCTGAGTGACCCCTTATTTTCTATGTTGTTATATTATGCACAGCCAGCATAATTTTTTAAACCTTGTCTATGATCAATAAAATGTCATTTATATTTTTTATTGCTGTGATGTCTGTTTAAAATTACTTACCTGGCGCCTACAAAATGCCACCAAATTTTCTCTCTGTTTGCACATGTTATATATAATGTCTGTAGAGTGTATTCCTTGCTTCCTTTTCAAATAAATAAAAAGATAAGCACCTGAACGACCACAACATACAGGGATATACAAGGTAATACTGACATATAATCACACACATAGGTTGGAGTGATGGACTTGTGTCTTTTTCAACCTCACCTACTATGTAACTATATGTAACACAATAGTCTAAGTTGTTGACGTAAAATTAGAAAAATATATACATAAAACAATTTTTTAGAAATAAAAAACTGATAATTGGCATGTGCGTATGTATTCACCCCCTTTTTTATGAAGCCCATAAAAAGCTCTGGTGCAACCAATTACCTTCGGAAGTCACATAATTAGTGAAATGATGTCCACCTGTGTGCAATCTAAGTGTCCCATAATCTGTCATTAAATATACAAACCTTTTTGAAAGGCCCCAGAGGCTGCAACACCTAAGCAAGAGGCACCACTAACCAAACACTGCCATGAAGACCAAGGAACTCGCCAAACAAGTAAGGGACAATGTTGTTGAAAAGTACAAGTCAGGGTTAGGTTTAAAAAAAAAAAAATATCCAAATCTTTGATCCCTAGGAGCACCGTCAGATCTATCATAACCAAAAGGAAAGAACATGGCACAAAAGCAAACCTGCCAAGAGACTGCCTCACACCAAAACTCATGGACCGGGCAAGGAGGGCATTAATCAGAGAGGCGGCACAGAGACCTAAGGTAACCCTGGAGGAGCTGCAGAGTTCCACAGCAGAGACTGAAATATCTGTACATAGGATGACAATAAGCCATACGCTCCATAAAGTTGGGCTTTATGGCAGAGTGGCCAGAACAAATCCATTACTTTCAGCAAAAAACAAAATGGCACTTTTTGAATTTGCGATAAGGCATGTGGGAGATTCCCAAAATGTATGGAGGAAGATGCTCTGGTCTGATGAGACTAAAATTGAACTTTTTGGCCATCAAAGAAAAAGCTATGTCTGGCACGAACCCAACACATCACATCACCCAAAGAACACCAAAGAATGTGTTGGAATGACCTAGTCAAAGCCCAGACCTCAATCCAATAAAAAATCTATGGTCAGACTTCGATTGCTGTTCACAAGCACAAACCATCCAACTTGAAGGAGCTGGAGCAGTTTTGCAAAGAGAAACGGGCAAATATCCTAGTGGTAAGATGTGGCAAGCTCATAGAGACTTATCCAAAGCGACTTGGAGCTGTGATAGCTGCAAAAGGTGGCTCTACAAAGTATTGACTTTAGGGGGGTGAATAGTTATGCACATTGACCTTTTCTGTTATTTTGTCCTATTTGTTTGCTTCACAATAAAAAAAAAAAATCTTCAAAGTTGTGGACATGTTCTGTAAATTAAATGATGCAAATCCTCAAACAATCCATGTTAATTCCAGGTTGTGAGGCAACAAAACACGAAAAATGCCAAGGGGAATGAATGAATGTAAGCCCCTTTTTAATGCATGCCAATATTCTGTTTGCTTTGTTAGCCATGAGGGTGCTTCCTGTGATGTGTCACGAGGATAAACACTGCAGTTTTGGTTACCAAAGCCCCCTTGATTCCCTCGTGAAGACTGAGGAGAAGAATAAATTTAATACCTTCGCCATCTCCCCATCCTTGGTAACCAGATGTCCTTCCTCATTCTTTATGGGGCCAATATGGTCTATCCTCCTTTTTTACTGTTTAGATACTTAAAGAATTTCTTGGGATTTTTTTTTTTTTTTTTGCTCTCCTCCGCTACGTGTCTTTCATGTTCTATCCTAGCTGCCCAAAATTGCACCCTTACATTTCTTGTTGCATTCTTTTATAAAGTTTGAATGCTGATGATGATCCCTCAACCTTGTATTTTTTGAAGGCCCCTCTCTTTTGCTTTTATATGCATTTTTACATTGGCGTTAAGCCATCCAGGACTCTTGTTCGCTCTTTTAAGTTTATTACCCAATGGGATGCATTGGCTAATGCCCTTATTTAATATGCTCTTAAAGCAAACCCATCTATCCTCCGTGTTCTTTCTTCCTAAGATTTTATCCCAATTTATATCTTCTAGCAAGGTTCGTAGTTTAGGGAAGTTGGCTCTTTTGAAATTCAGTGTCTTTGTATTAACCTTATGTTTCCTATTTGTGTGATTTACACTGAAGCCAATTGACCAGTGATCGCTGTTTCCTAAATTGCCCTGTATTTCCACATCCCTGATCAGATCTGTATTGTTGGAAATCAGTAGATCTAGTAACGCTTTATTTCTACTTGGTGCGTCTACCATCTGACCCATGAAATTGTCCTGAAAAACATTTAGGAACTGGCGAGCCTTAGACGAATACGTGGTTCCCTCCGCCCAGTCTATGTCTGGATAATTAACCACTTCAGCCCCGGAAGGATTTACCCCCTTCCTGACCAGAGCACTTTTTACAATTTGGCACTGCGTCGCTTTAACTGCTAATTGTGCGGTCATGCAATGCTGTACCCAAACGAAATTTGCGTCCTTTTCTTCCCACAAATAGAGCTTTCTTTTGATGGTATTTGATCACCTCTGCCGCTTTTATTTTTTGCGCTATACATGGAAAAAGACCGAAAATTTTGAAAAAAATGATATTTTCTACTTTTTGTTCTAAAAAAAATCCAATAAACTCAATTTTAGTCATACATTTAGGCCAAAATGTATTCGGCCACATGTCTTTGGTAAAAAAAATGTCAAGTGTATATTTATTGGTTTGCGCAAAAGTTATAGCGCCTACAAACTAGGGTACATTTTCTGGAATTTACACAGCCTTTAATTTATGACTGCCTATGTCGTTTCTTGAGGTGCTAAAATGGCAGGGCAGTACAAAACCCCCACAAATGACCCCATTTTGGAAAGTAGACACCCCAAGGAAATTGCTGAGAGGCATGTTGAGCCCATTGAATATTCATTTTTTTTGTCCCAAGTGATTGAATAATGACTAAAAAAAAAAAAAAATTACAAAAAGTTGTCACTAAATGATATATTGCTCACACATGCCATGGGCATATGTGGAATTGCACCCCAAAATACATTTAGCTGCTTCTCCTGAGTATGGGGATACCACATGTGTGGGACTTTTTGGGAGCCTAGCCGCGTACGGGGCCGCGAAAACCAATCACTGCCTTCTGGATTTCTAAGGGCGTACATTTTTGATTTTACTCCTCACTACCTATCACAGTTTTGAAGGCCATAAAATGCCCAGATGGCATAAAACTCCCCCAAATGACCCCATTTTGGAAAGTGGACACCCCAAGCTATTTGCTGAGAGGCATGGTGAGTATTTTGCAGCTCTCATTTGTTTTTGAAAATAAAGAAAGACGAGAAAAAAAATGTTTTTCTTTTTTCCATTTTCAAAACTTTGTGACAAAAAGTGAGGTCTGCAAAATACTCACCGTACCTCTCAGCAAATAGCTTGGGGTGTTTACTTTCCAAAATGGGGTCATTTGGGGGGGGGTTTTGCCACCTGGGCATTCCATGGCCTCCGAAACTGTGATAGGCAGTGAAGAGTGAAATCAAAAATTTACGGCATTAGAAAGCCTGAAGGCGGTGCTTGGATTTCGGGGTCCCGTACGCGGCTAGGCTCCCAAAAAGTCTCACACATGTGGTATCCCCGTACTCAGGAGAAGCAACAGAATGTATTTTGGGGTGTAATTTCACATATTCCCATGGCATGTTTGAGCAATATATCATTTAGTGACAACTTTGCGCAAAAAAAAAATAAAAAAAATAAAAAATTGTCTCTTTCCCGCAACTTGTGCCACAATATAAAATATTCCATGGACTCGACATGCCTCTCAGCAAATAGCTTGGGGTGTCTACTTTCCAAAATGGGGTCATTTGGAGGGGTTTTGAACTGTCCTGGCATTTTATGCACAACATTTAGAAGCTTATGTCACACATCACTCACTCTTCTAACCACTTGAAGACAAAGCTCTTTCTGACACTTTTTGTTTACATGAAAATTTTTTTTTTTTTTTGCAAGAAAATTACTTTGAACCCCCAAACATTATATATATATTTTTTAAAGCAAATGCCCTACAGATTAAAATGGTGGGTGTTTCATTTTTTTTTTTCACACAGTATTTGCGCAGCGATTTTTCAAACGCATTTTTTGGGGAAAAAACACACTTTTTTAAATTTTAATGCACTAAAACACACTATATTGCCCAAATGTTTGATGAAGTAAAAAAGATGATCTTAGGCCGAGTACATAGATACCAAACATGACATGCTTTAAAATTGCGCACAAACGTGCAGTGGCGACAAACTAAATACATTTTTAAAAGCCTTTAAAAGCCTTTACAGGTTACCACTTTAGATTTACAGAGGAGGTCTACTGCTAAAATTACTGCCCTCGATCTGACGTTCGCGGTGATACCTCACATGCATGGTGCAATTGCTGTTTACATTTGACGCCAGACCGACGCTTGCGTTCGCCTTAGCGCGAGAGCAGGGGGGACAGGGGTGCTTTTTTTTTTTTTTTTTTTTTTTTCTTTTCTTTATTATTCTTAATTTTTTTTCTTATTTTTAAACTGTTCCTTTCATTTTTTTTTTTTTATCATTTTTATTGTTATCTCAGGGAATGTAAATATCCCCTATCATAGCAATAGGTAGTGACAGGTACTCTTTTTTTGAAAAAATTGGGGTCTATTAGACCCTAGATTTCTCCTCTGCCCTCAAAGCATCAGACCACACCAAGATCGGTGTGATAAAATGCTTTCCCAATTTCCCAATGGCGCTGTTTACATCCGGCGAAATCTAAGTCATAAAATGCTCGTAGCTTCCGGTTTCTTAGGCCATAGAGATGTTTGGAGCCACTCTGGTCTCTGATCAGCTCTATGGTCAGCTGGCTGAATCACCGGCTGCATTTTCAGGTTCCCTGTTGAGACAGGAGAGCCAGAGAAAAACACGGAAGACGTTGGGGGGGAGGGGGCATTCCCTCCCACGGCTTGTAAAAGCAGTCTAGAGGCTAATTAGCTGCTAGGATTGCTTTTACATGAAAGCCGAACGCTGGCTGAAAAGAATGATACCAAGATGATACCTAAACCTGCAGGCATCATTCTGGTATAACCACTCAGTCGTGAATGGCGTACCTGAAGACAAAAAAATGGTTAACAATAAAGCACAGTAAACGGTAAAGTATAAAAAATTGCATACCTGAAAAGCAAACATGATAAAACATAACAACAATAAAACATTGCAGAATAGAATACAGTAAAAAAGAGCAGAACAATAGAGAGAATAGAGAGAGAGAGAACAATAAAATGACAACTATTTTTTTTTATTTTATATTTTTGTATGTTTTTTTTTTACACCTTTTTTTTATAACTGTAACCGGTTCCAGGTTCAGGTCTCTCAAAATGCGATGGCATCTTGGGAGACCCTGTGAAAGTGCGCCTAGTCTGTGCAATGCTGTACCCTACGCTAATACTCAACTAGTGAATGGTAGCGTTCAAAACATTCACCAATGCAAAGACCAGGATTGTCAGGACAGGAGGGACAATAATAGCGGGTGTCACGCCTATATTCGCGCTTGCTGCAGACACATCTTTTTTGGGGGGGTTCGTTGGGTAGGGGTACTCGGGAGGACATAAAGAAAATGCCTCTCATGCAGCCGACTGCATTTGGTTGGGGATGTGAATGGGGGAAGTACGGGCGCTGCAGAAGCGGTGGGTTCCCAATTAGGATTGGCGAATGCAGCAGGAAGGGCACTATGGGTACGACGGGCCTGTGTTTGTCTTTTTGGTGGCAGCGGGACACTACTTGTGCTTGCCACCTCACCAGCTTGAACTGCACTTATGGGACTCGCCACGTCACCAAGTGTTACTGCAGTGCTGGTTTGACTACGACCGGGGTGTACTAGGCCGCTGGTGCTTGCCAGTTCACCAAAACGCTACCAAAAAAACTGTTAGCGATCGCAGGGATCAGGCCTGACTCTGCGAACGCTGCAGTTATGCGTTTAGTGTTCTGTAAGTGACAGTGATCGATCGATACTGCACTTGGGTGGGCTGGGCCGGGCGGAGGGGCAAAACGCAGGTGCTAGCAGGTATCTGGGCTGATCCCGCTAACACTGCGTTTTTGGGAACCCTAAACTGCTGGGGACGCTAGTATAGATCTGATCGGATCAGATATTGATCCGATCAGATACTATACCACTAAGGGAGGTGTACGGTGCGTGCGTGGGTGTTAGCGGTACTGGCGCTAACCTGACGCTGCCTGGGGCTGGTGCTTGCCAGTTCACCAAAACGCTACCAAGAAAACTGTTAGCGATCGCAGGGATCAGACCTGACTCTGAACGCTTCAGTTATGCGTTTAGTGTTTTGTAAGTGACAGTGATCGATCGATACTGCACTTGGGTGGGCCGGGCGGAGGGGAAAAACGCAGGTGCTAGCAGGTATCTGGGCTGATCCCGCTAACACTGCGTTTTTGGGAACCCTAAACTGCTGGGGACGCTAGTATAGATCTGATTGGATCAGATATTGATCCGTACAGATACTATACCACTAAGGGAGGCGTATGATGCGTGCGTGGGTGTTAGCGGTACTGGCGCTAATCTGACGCTGCCTGGGGCGACGCATATCACCGCGGGGCAATCAGGGGGCTAAACCTTTATTCGGTAATAAACGGCGGGTGCCCTGACACTATAAAAAATAAACAAACTAACCAGCGTCACCCGTAACAGTTATATGGTGATCAGTGGTGAAAGGGTTAACTAGGGGGCAATCAAGGGGTTAAAACATTTATTAGGTAGTATATGGGGGTCCCTGTCGCTATAAAACGCTGACGGCGAACCTAAATATTTACGTCCCTAACTAGCGTCACCAGCGACACTAATACAGCGATCAGAAAAATGATCGCTTAGTGACACTGGTGACGGGGGGTGATCAAGGGGTTAAAACTTTATTAGGGGGGGTTAGTGGGGTACCCTAGACCTAAAGGGGGGTAATACTAACTGTCCCAACACTGTAACTGTCACAAACTGACACTATGCAGTAATCAGGAAAAAAAAAAAAAAAAAAAAAACCTGCTTGGTGTCAGTTTGTGACGGGGGGGGGGGGGGTGATTGGGGGGGGATCGGGGGGGGGGATCGGGGTGTTTTGTATGCCTGGCATGTTCTACTGTGTTGTGTGTGTGTTGTGCACTCAATCACATGTCTTCTCTCCTCGGCCCGGAATGGAAAATACCGAGCTGAGGAGAGATGACATCATTTCCTCTGCCTCTGTGTACAATACAGAGGCAGGGAAATGATCCCATTGGCTGGGAGCGATCGCGAGGGGGGGGCCACGAATGGATGGCCTCCCCCTCACCACCGATCGCCGGGGAAGATTTGCCGACCGCCGCAGGCACCGGGGGGGGGGGTCCGCCCTGTCGACGTACATCTGTGTGCGGCGGTCGGCAACTGGTTAATATCCACCATTATGATCACACTTCCCATCCTTGCTGCTAATCAAATTGTGAAAGGAGGTCTGCCTCCTCCTTCAGGTTAGGGGGCCTATAGCATACTTCCAGTATTGTTTTCCCCTTGGCTTCATCACTTTGGAGCTCTAACCATAAGGATTCCACCTCCTCTCTAGCTCCCCAAGTCCTCATGTACACTGCTGCTGGTAAACGGGCGTTCAGAGGCAGTTGGCTGCTTTTTATTCAGCTGCCTCTGAACTCATTAAATGTTATCTCGTGTGTACATGTACACAGGTTCGTTTTAATGTCGTTTTTAGGCAGTTGCGTTTATAAGCTTTTCTTTGAAGGCAAAAAAATAAGTTCAGACGCAAAACGCCGTAACGCGATACTGGTGTTTTGCCGCAATTTCATTTATAAGCGTTTTTACTGGTGCCCTTTTTTTTTTTAACATTACAAAACTTATAAATGATAGCAAATGATGAAAAAAACACTAATTTTTTAAAAAAAAACTTTTAATTGCTTGCTATGCTTCATAGACCATTTTTATACCCCTAATGAGCATGATCCAATCCAATACACCACTAGCATTGCTGTTAGCCAATGTATAATTGGAATTTGACCTATATGTTAGATTTCAACCAGATGACCCCACCATTGAGCATCACCCCCGACTTGATCAAACATATTTGCATGAAATTTAGGGTTAGGGTTAGTGTTTCCTATTAGGGTTAGGGGGTTAGTGTTTTCCCTTTGAAGAACAAGTTTAGGGTTATGGTTTCTGGTTAGAGTTTCTGGGTAGAGTTAGCGGGTTATGGTTTTCCCCTTGAAGAACAAGTTTAGGGTTATGGTAAGTGTTATGGTTTCTGGTTAGGGTTTCTGGTTAGGGGGTTATGGTTAGTGTTTTTCCCTTTTGAAGAACAAGTTTAGGGTTATGGTTTCTGGTTAGAGTTTCTGGTTAGAGTTAGGGGGTTATGGTTTTCCCCTTGAAGAACAAGTTTAGGCTTATGGTAAGTGTTATGGTTTCTGGTTAGGAGGTTATGGTTAGTGTTTTTCCCTTGAAGAACAAGTTTAGGGTTATGGTTTCTGGTTAGAGTTTCTGGGTAGAGTTAGGGGGTTATGGTTTTCCCCTTGAAGAACAAGTTTAGGGTTATGGTAAGTGTTATGGTTTCCAGTTAGGGTTTCCCATTAGGGTTAGGGGGTTATGGTTAGGGTTTTACGCCTGAAGAAAAAGTTAGGGTTTCCGGTTAGGGTTAATTAAAAATATTTTAAAAATTGCTTTTAAAATTTGCTTAAAAAAGACAAAATTAGGAAAAAAATTGAAATTACACATACAGATTTTAAAAAAATAATGAAACAAACATTTCTAATCAATTGCAATTTTAAAATTAAATATATTTAAAAAATTGCAATTAAATTTTGCATAAAAAAGACAAAATAAATAAAAAAAATAAAATTACATATACAGCGTATAAAAAAAATAAACAAAAAAATATACTAGTCAATTGCAATTTTAAAAATTAAATATATTAAAACGTTTGCATTTTTTTCCTCACATATGCTTAGTATGTGATCCATAGTAAAAGCACCGAAATTGAGGTAGATATAAGTACACTGCTGCTCTCTCAGCTGGTCTCACGGAATGGCTGAAATAGTTAAATACTACTGTTTTTTGGGCTTTGGGAGGGTCCTATGATGTCATCTTAAATAAATGCTTCTAGACGCAAAACGCAGCATGCAAAAGTGACAAAATGGGCGTTTTTATAAACGCCGGTTTGAAGCTATCAAAAAATTCATTCAGAGGAGGTTGCTTCAGCGTCCCGTGTACATTAAGCCTTAGTGATGTCATCTCTCACAGTCACTTGTACATTATTCTTGATATACAGGCATACCCCTCCCCCTTTTTTACCCTCTCTATCCCTGCGATAAAGGGTATACCCTTGACTGGTTGCCAGCCAATCATGAGAGCTGTTGAACCCAAGTCTCTGAAATTCCCACAAAATCCAAATCCTCCTTTTACAACAGTATCTCTAGTTCACCCATCTTGTCCGCCAGGCTTCTGACATTGGTGAACATGCCACATAGTTTAGTGTGTGTGTATAATTAAAAAAATATATAAATAAAAAAATATATATATATATTCAGAGGATATGAATGATAACACAAAAACATTTCTTTCACACATGGTTGGTGTTTGGCTGAAGCCATTTATTATCAATCAACTGTGTTTACTCTTTTTAAATCATAATCACAACAGAAATTACCCAAATGACCCTAATCAAAAGTGTACATACCCTGGTGATTTTGGCCTGATAACATACACACAAGTTGACACAAAGGGGTTTGAATGGCTATTGAAGGTAACCTTCCTCACCTGTGATCAGTTTGCTTGTAATTAGTCTGTGTATAAAAGGTCAATGAGTTTCTGGACTCCTAACAGACCCTTGCATCTTTCATCCAGTGCTGCACTGACATTTCTGGATTCTGTCATGGGGAAAGCAAAAGAATTGTCAAAGGATCTGCGGGAAAAGGTAGTTGAACTGTATAAAACAGGAAAGGGTTATAAAAATATATCCAAGGAATTGAGAATGTCAATCAGCAGTGTTCAAACTCTAATCAAGAAGTGGAAAATGAGGGGTTCTGTTGAAACCAAACCACGGTCAGGTAGACAAACTAAAATTTTAGTCACAACTGCCAGGAAAATTGTTCGGGATGCAAAGGAAAAACCCACAAATAACTTCAGGTGAAATACAGGACCCTCTGAAAACATGTGGTGTGACTGTTTCAAGATGCACAATAAGGAGGCACTTGAAGAAAGATGGGCTGCATGGTCAAGTTGCCAGAAGAAAGCCATTACTACGCAAATGCCACAAAGTATTCTGCTTACAATACGTCAAACCGCACTGAGACAAGCTTCAAACCTTCTGCCACAAAGTCATTTGGACCAAAATTGAGCTTTTTGGCCACAACAACACTGCATTTGAAGAGTCAACAAGGCCTATGATGAAAGGTACACCATTCCTACTGTGAAACACGGAAGTGGATCGCTGATGTTTGGGGATGTGTGAGCTACAAAGGCACAGGACATTTGGTCAAAATTGATGGCAAGATGAATGCAGTATGTTATCAAAAAATACTGGAGGAACATTTGCATTCATCAGCCAGGAAGCTGCATGTGGGACGTACTTGGACATTTCAACATAATGATCCAAACTCAAGGCCAAGTCGGCCTGTCATTGGCTACAGCAGAATAAAGTGTAGGTTCTGGAGTGGCCATCTCAGTCTCCTGACCTCAATATCATTGAGCCACTCTAGGAAGATCTCAAACATGCATCTCATGCAAGACAGCCCAAGAATTTACAGGAACTGGAGGCTTTTTGACAAGAGGAATGGGCAGCTTTACCTTCTGAGAAGATAAAGAGCCTCATCCACAAATACCACAAGACTTCAAGCTGTCATTGATGTTAAAGGGGCAATACACGATATTAAGAACTGAGGTATGTAAACTTTTGTTCAGGTTCATTTGGGTAGTTTCTGTTGTGATTATGATTTAAAAAGAGTAAACACAGTTGATTTGATAATAAATGGCTTCAGCCAAACCCTAACCATGAGTGAAATAAAAGTTTGTGTCATCATTCATATTCTCTGAAAAATGGGCAAGAAATCATAAATTCTGCGAGGATATGTATATATGTGTATGTATGTATGTGTGTGTATGTATGTATGTATATATATATATATATATATATATATATATCACAAAAGTGAGTACACCCCGCACATTTTTGTAAATCATTTTCCCTCCCCAGTGTCATGTGAGTCGTTAAGTGTTACAAGGTCTCAGGTGTGTTAAATTTGGTGTTATCGCTCTCTCTCTCATACTGGTCACTGGAAGTTCAACATGGCACCTCATGGCAAAGAACTCTGAGGATCTGAAAAAAAAGAATTGTTGCTCTACATAAAGATGGCCTAGGCTATAAGAAGATTGCCAAGACCCTGAAACTGAGCTGCAGCACGGTGGCCAAGACCATACAGCGGTTAGATGGGACAGGTTCCACTTAGAACAGGCCTTGTGCTATGGTTGACCAAAGAAGTAGAGTGCACGTGCTCAGCACCATATCCAGAGGTTGTCTTTGGGAAATAGAAGTATGAGTGCTGCCAGCATTGCTGCAGAGATTGAAGGGGTGGAGGGTCAGCCTGTCAGTGCTCAGACCATACGCCGCACGCTGCATTAAATTGGTCTGCATGGCTGTCGTCCCAGAAGGAAGTCTCTTCTAAAGATGATACACAAGAAAGCCCGCAAACAGTTTGCTGAAGACAAGCCGACTAAGGACATGCATTACTGGAACCAGGTCCTGTGGTCTGATGAGACCAAGGTAAACTTATTTGGTTCAGATGGTGTCAAGCATTGTGGGGGCAACCAGGTGAGGAGTACTAAGACAAGTGTGTCTTACCTACAGTCAAGCATGATGGTGGGAGTGTCATGGTCTGTGGCTGCATGAATAAATATATTATATTTATTATATTAGTGCCTTGCAAAAGTATTCACCCCCTTGGCATTTTTCGTGTTTTGTTGCCTCACAACCTGCAATTAACATGGATTGTTTGAGGATTTGCATAATTTAATTTATAGAACATGTCCACAACTTTGAAGATGGTTTTTGTTTTTTTGTTTTTTTTTTATTGTGAAGCAAACAACAAATAGGACAAAATAACAGAAAAAGTCAATGTGCATGACTATTCACCCCCACTGGGATTTTTGCCCATTCCTCCTTGCAAAACTGCTCCAGCTTCTTCAAGTTAGATGGTTTGCGCTTGTGAACAGCAATCTTTTAGGTCTGACCACAGATTTTCTATATATTGGATTGAGTTCTGGGCTTTGATTAGGCCATTCCAACACATTTACAACCCCTGGCAAAAATTATGGAATCACCAGTCCCTGAGGATGTTCCTTCAGTTGTTTATTGTTGTAGAAAAAAAGCAGATCACAGACATGGCCAAAAACTAAAGGCATTTCAAATGGCAACTTTCTGGCTTTAAGAAACACTAAAAGAAATCAAGAAAAATAATTGTGTTGGCCAGTAACCATTAGATTTATAGAAAAAGCACAGGGAAAAAATTATGGAATCCCTTAATTCTGAGGAAAAAATTATGGAATCACCCTGTAAATTTTCATTACAAACACTAACACCTGCATCAGATTAAATCTGCTTGTTAGTATGTAGGTAAAGAGGGTAAATCATCACGCAGTGTTGCACAAGATGTTGGTTGTTCACAGTCGGCTGTGTCTAAAACATGGACCAAATACAAACAACATGGGAAGGTGGTTAAAGGCAAGCATACTGGTAGACCAAGGAAGACCTCAAAGCGTCAAGACAGAAAACTTAAAGCAATATGCCTTGAAAACAAAATGTACAACAAAACAAATGAGGAACAAATGGGAGGAAACTGGAGTCAACATCTGTGACCGAACTGTAAGAAACCGCCTAAAGGAAATGGGATTTACATACAGAAAAGCTAAAAGAAAGCCATCTCTAACACCTAAACACAAAAAACAAGGTTACAATGGGCTAAGGAAAGGCAATCGTGGACTGTGGATGATTGGATGAAAGTCATATTCAGTGATGAATCTCGAATCTGCATTGGGCAAGGTGATGATGCTGGAACTTTTGTTTGGTGCCATTCCAATGAGATTTATGCAGACGACTGTCTGAAGAAAACATGCAAATTTCCACAGTCAATTATGATATGGGGCTGCATGTCAGGTAAAGGCACTGGGGAGATGGCTGTTATTAAATCTTCAGTAAATGCGTTTACATTGAAATTTTGGACACTTTTCTTATCCCATCTATTGAAAGGATGTTTGGGGATGATGAAATCATTTATCAAGATGATAATGCATCTTGCCATAGAGCAAAAACTGTGAAAAAATTCCTTGAAGAAAGACACATAAGGTCAATGTCATGGCCTGCAAACAGTCCGGATCTCAATCCAATTGAAAATCTGTGGTGGAAGTTAAAGAAAATGGTCCATGACAAGGCTCCAACCTGCAAAGATGATTTGGCAACAGCAATCAGAGAAGGCTGGAGCCAGATTGATGAAGAGTACTGTTTCACTCATTAAGTCAATGCCTCAGAGACTGCAAGCAGTTATAAAAGCCAGAGGTGGTGCAACAAAGTACTAGTGATGTGTTGGAGTGTTATTTTGTTTGTTTTTCATGATTCCATAATTTTTTCCTCAGAATTGAGTGATTCCATAATTTATTCCCTGTGCTTGTTCTATAAATCTAACTGTTACTGGCCACCACAATTATTTTTCTTGATTTCTTTTAGTGTTTCTTAAAGCCAGAAAGTTGCCATTTGAAATGCCTTTAGTTTTTGGCCATGTCTGTGATCTGCTTTTTTTCTACAACAATAAACAACTGAAGGAACATCCTCAGGGACTGGTGATTCCATAATTTTTGCCAGGGGTGGTACATGTTTCCCCTTAAACCACAGTGTTGCTTTAGCAGTGCGTTTGGGGTCATTGTCCTGCAGGAAGGTGAACCTCCTTCCTAGCCTCAAATCACACAGAGTGGTACAGAATTTGCTCAAGAATACCCCTGTATCTTTCCCTCAACTCTGACCAGTTTCCCAGTCCCGACTGCTGAAAAACATCCCCACAGCATGATGCTGCCACCACTATGTTTCACTGTGGGGATGGTGTTCTTTGGGTGATGTGTTGGGTTTGCGCCAGACATAGCGTTTTCTTTGATGGGCAAAAAGTTCAATTTTAGTCTCATCAGACCAGAGCACCTTCCTCCATACATTTTGGAAGTCTCCCACATGCTTTTTCGCAAACTCAAAATGTGCCATTTTGTTTTTTGCTGAAAGTAATGGTTTTCTTCTGGCCACTCTGCCATAAAGCCCAACTCTATGGAGTCTACGGCTCATTGTCGTCCTATGTACAGATACACTAGTCTCTGCTGTGGAACTCTGCAGCTCCTCCAGGGTTACCTTAGGTCTCTGTGCTGCCTCTCTGATTAATGCCCTCCTTGCCTGATCCATAAGTTTTGGTGTGTGGCCGTCTCTTGGCAGGTTTGCTGTTGTGCCATGTTTCTTCCATTTGGTTATGATAGATTTGATGGTGCTCCTAGGGATCATCAAAGATTTGTTTATTTCTTTATAACCTAACCCAACATTGTCCCTTACTTGTTTGGAGAGTTCCTTGGTCTTCATAGCAGTGTTTGGTTAGTGATGGCTCTTGCTTAGGTGTTGCAGCCTCTGGGGCCTTTCAAAAAGGTGTGTATATGTAATGACAGATCATGTGACACTTAGATTGCATACAGGTGGACATAATTTCACAAATTATGTGACTTCTGATGGTAATTGGTTGCACCAGAGCTTTTTATGGGTTTCATAACAAAGGGGGTGAATACATACACACGTGCCAATTATCATTTTTTGTTATTTCTGAAAAATAGTTTTATGTATTTATTTTTCTAATTTTACTTCACCAACTTGGACTATTGTGTTCTGATCCATCACATAGAATTCAGATTAACCGTTTGCTGACCGCCGCACACAGATGTACGTCGGCAGAATGGCACAGGCAGGCAAATTGGCGTACCTGTACGACCCTTTTGAATTTGCTGCCTATTGCGCGCGCACTCCAGGGGAGCGTGCTCGCTGGTCCCAGGAACTCTGTTTGCCTGCGGCCCGCGGTTGCAGTGAAGAGAGGCAGAACGGGGAGATGCCTTTTGTAAACAAGGCATTTCCCTGTTCTGCCTAGTGACATGACAGAGATCCACTGCTCCCTGTCATCGGGAGCAGTGATCGCTGTCATGTCATTGGTAGCTTATCCCCCTACAGTTAGAACACCTCCCTAGGACACACTTAACCCCTTGATCACCGCCTAGTGTTTAACCCCTTTCCTTCCAGTATCATGTACACAGTAACCTGTGCATTTTTATAGCACTGATCGCTGTATAAATGACAATGGACCCTGTGACGGATCCTATCCCACACTCCACTGAGTGCCTCCGTCATTAACACCGCTTCCTCCAGTATGACCATCAGAGAGATATAATATTATAGCTGCATTAAATACAAGTCTAGTCGATAATAGCTTGTAGAATCTTGACTGCTTTATTGGGCAGAACACAGCCTTTTTATACACATTTTTTTTTTTTTTTTTTATAAATCTTTTTTTTTGAAAAATTTTACATTACAAAAGAGATAAAAAGAGCATAAAGAGCAAGGAACATCACCACAAACAGGAATGCATTACTATCATCCTTTTCTTTTTTTCTTCTTTCTCCTTTCTTTTCCCGTACATTTTTATTAATTCAAGTTATACTAGTTCAAAATACCCGTGTACAGTAAGCTTTCAAGATGGTTTCTTCTTTCCCCTCCCCCCCCATTTTACTCCCTCATCCCACCCCCTATCCAGCCTCCCGCCATTCACTCCACCATACTTCTTGAGACTAAACCCGCCCCATACCATCCTGCCCCGCCCCCCCTTCTATTCTAACCTTGTCCTGGTCTAGCCATTTTTTCCATATATTTTCAAATTTCTTATAATTACCCCTCTTCTTATATATGTACTTTTCCCTACAGATCACCTCCCTTACTGCATTCTCCCATTCTGGCACCGTCGGCGCCTCCTTCCTCTGCCAGCGCTGTGCAATGAGCTTTCTTCCCTGGAACAGGCATCTAACCCTTGCTGTCTGTATGTCCTTTGATTTCGCTTTATCCTCCGTCAGTCCCAATAGGCACTCTCTCGCCTCCAACCTCAGCGATGTCCCAAGCACTACGTTTATTTTTTCCACCACTCCCTTCCAGTATCTATGTAATTTGGGACATCGCCAAAACATGTGAATCCAATCTCCATTCCCCCCTCCACATCTTTGGCACTTTGGGTCAGGCCTCTTACCCCACTCAAATAATTTCAGGGGTGTGTAATATGCCCTATAGGATAAATAAAGGTGAGACATCACCTGTGAGGGAGAGAGAGTAACCCTGGGCCCTAGCGACAAGACATACTCCCATTGATCATCAGACAGTGCTCCCACATCTTTCTCCCATTTAATCCTATTTTTATTTTCCACCATACCTTCCTGAGCTGATGCCTTCAGGCATCCATACAAGTCAGAGATCAAACCCCTCGTGGAGCCTGCGTCAATCAGCTTTCTCAAAGAGGCCATTTCACACCATACTGGTGTTTCCTTCCCAAATTGTGCCTCCAGGGCATGCCTAATTTGCAAATATCTATAAAATGACCTGTTGGAGATTGCGTATTCCTCTACCAGCTCACGAAAAGATTTTAACCTCCCAGCCCTGTACATCTGTGCCAAGTAGTGGATACCCTGACGGTCCCATTCCTCAAAGCGTCCCATCTTTTTAAGCTCATTGACGCTGTTGTTATCCCAAAGTGGGGAGAATTCTGCAAAGCCGGTGTATCCCAAATTTTTTTTGGCTTGTACTCACACCTTAACCATCATCCGGGTAGTGGGGCATTTAGTGCAAAATGAATCTGCCTCTAATCCCTCCACAATTGTGTCATGAACAGTGTCATTCAACAGAATACTACCCCCCACTCCTTCATCCCCTGGCCTATTGCTAACTCCCACCTGTTGCAATTGGGTTGCTAAAAAATAGCCTTGTGGGTCTGGTACCGCCAGGCCGCCCTTCACCTCTGGTTGCCGCAACGTCCGCAAACCGATCCTAGCCACCCCATTTTTCCAAATAAGCTCCCTGAACACACTGTCGATTTTTTTAAACCAGTGCTTGGGAATCCAAACAGGGGAGTTCTGCAAAACATATAAAATTTGGGGTAGCCAGACCATTTTGATCAGGTTGCAGCGCCCGGCAACCGAGAGGGGCAGGCGTCTCCACACTCGGCACTTCTGCTTCAGCTTTTTCAACAGTGGAACGAGGTTTCCGGATATGTACTGTCCTGGATCGCTAGATATATTGATCCCCAGATATTTCATTTGTCTGACTACTTTGACTTGGGATACTTGGGGAGGGAGGGGTACACCCAGGGGGTCTATAGGCAAAATCACTGATTTCTCCCAATTGACCAATAGCCCATAGAAAACACCAAACTCCTCAACTATCCTCATAGCTGATTCCAATGATTCCTGTGTGTCTGCCAGAAACAGCAGAATATCATCGGCATACAGGGCTACTTTGTCCACCCCTCTTTTTCTTTTAAACCCCTGTACACCCTGTGCCATCCTTAGAGCAACAGCCAAGGGCTCAATTGCCAGGGCAAAGAGCATGGGGGACAAAGGGCACCCCTGTCTTGTACCCCTGCTCAGCTGGAACCACTCTGAGCACTGTCCATTAATTTTAACCTTGGCCCTCGGATTAGCGTATAGTAAACTTAGCCATTGGACGAACCCAGAGCCAAACTGATATTCCACCAGCACCTTCCACAAGTAGTGCCATTCCAGAGAATCGAAGGCTTTGGCTGCGTCCAATGAGAGAACCGCTCTCCTGCCACTATTTTCTATGGGTATTTGCATGTTAAGATATACTCGTCTTATGTTCGTACTTGTGGATCTGTCCGGGATAAACCCGGACTGGTCCACATGTATTAATTTGGAAATGATCTTGTTCAGCCTGGCGGCCAATACTTTCGCCAAGATCTTCACGTCCGAACACAACAGCGAGATGGGCCTATATGAAGTCATGTCTATTGGGTTCTTCCCTTCTTTCAGCAATGTTATTATTGTAGCTTCCGACATAGAGGAAGGTAAGATTTTATCCTCCCTGGCTCCATTAAATACCTCCAAGAGTAAGGGCAATAGTACCTCCCCATATTTTTTAAATATATATGGGCAGACCATCCGGGCCTGGTGATTTTTGGCCCGCCATGTCTCCCACTGCCCTTTGCAACTCCGTGAGAGTCGATGGGGCAGCCAGCATTTCCCGGTCCTCCCTTGTTACTGGGGTTATCTCCAGCCCCTCAAAGAAACCCTGCATTTCCCCCTCAACATTTGTTTTAGATGAACTATATAGTTTCTCAAAGTATGACCTGAATTCACCCAGTATATCAGGGGTAGTTATTTTTAATACTCCTTCCCTCCCCTCAATTGCTGGTATAGCACTCGGGGGGCCATTTGCCTTGGTTATCAGGGACAGAGCTTTCCCGACTCGCTCTCCTTCTCCAAAAAAGCTCCGCCTCTGAAAGGATCTAATTTTTTCCATCTTTTCCTGGAGTACCCTGCTGTACTCTTCCTGTCTCCTCACCCAACACTCATAGCTAGCTTGGGATGGTGTTACTATGAACTGCGCCTCTGCCAATCTCGCACTTTCTTTGGCTCCTAATTCCTCTGCTTGTGACTGTTTTCTAATATATGCGACTTTCTGAATTAGGGCTCCCCGGAGGTAATCCTTCAGGAAGTCCCAGACTACCCTCAATGGGGCCGATCCTAAATTAATATTAATAAACTCTAGCAGGCCTTCCATCACTTTCTCCTCCTCTCCTATAAGCTCAAGCCAAAAGGGGTTAATCTTCCAACCACCCCCACCATATCGCTCCCCTACCTTTACAGTGGCGATAACTGGCGTGTGGTCCGAGACACCTCTTGGCTCGTAGACTATTTCCTCCACTACGTTTAGTGCTTCCATATTGCCCAGGACAAGGTCAATTCTGGATAAGCTGGCGTGAGTCCTGGAGTGGCATGAATATTGCCTCTCTCCCGGGTGCCTCCTCCAGATATCCACCAGCCCTATTTCATCACAGTATTGCAAGAGGGGGCTCTTGGTGACCTCACTGGTTTTGCATTTTGGTGGGAACCTGTCTAAGCTCTTATTCATCGTCATGTTAAAATCCCCCATTACTATTACCGGGGTCCCGGGAGAATCCGCTATGAACCTGGCTAGATCTTCCAGTATTACCATACTAAACGGGGGGGGGGGGGATATAGACATTGGCCAGTATATATCTTTTATTTTCAATTAAACAAGAGAGAAAAATGTACCTTCCATATTCGTCCACCTTACTCTGACTGCAGGAGAAAGCCAAGTCTGTGCCTATCAAAACACTCACCCCTCTTGAGTAGGATGAGTGAGTGGAATGAAACTGTATCCGAAATTGCTTATTACCTAAAGTGTTGATTGTTTCTTTTACCAAGTGGGTCTCCTGCAGACAGAGTATTTTAACGTTCCCCTTTTTGGCTATTGAAAAAATTACTTGTTTTTTAAGGCTATCCTTTATCCCCCTTACATTCCATGAGCATATATTAATCCGTTTTTCCATATCGGGGGGTTTATTACGCCTACTTACAGTGCTCATGAACCATTGGGTCTGGTACCTTTGCGAAGCTTCCATCTCCTATTAATCCAAGCCACCCTCATTTTGTGAGTACTTTGTGTCACCCTACCTTTTTTCAATCCCTTTAGTCTAGCCATCTGAACCAACACACATCCACCCATCTCCACACTCCCTACCATACTTCCCTGATTATGTACCTCTACCACCCACCCTACCCCCCTTCCCCCCCCCTCCCACCACCCTCCCCCCCCCCTCCCTGTGCAATAGCCCTATGCCCAGTTTTGGGCCTACCCCTCGAGCTTCTATTGTGACCTTCAAAGCCTTCTGAGGCTAAAGAGAAAAACCGTGCGCCAAACCTAGTAGGAGGGGACTTTTCCCCTACATATGAAAAAAAACAGAGAATTGTGCTTATTACTGTGCATATGATTTGTGCAAGTACCTCTGTGATTTATATTTAATCCCCCCCTCCCCCCACTCCATCTCCACACCACATCATGATAATAAAGAAACAAAAAAAAAAACACCTAGAGAAAAAGCAAAAAACACCGAAAAGGAGTGTCCAAGCAATCAAAGTTCCCAGCTGCCTAAGTTCCTTCTCCCCGCTTAATTCTTTCTTCGTTTTTTTTCTAGCCAGGTTGATACTTCATTAGGGGTAGAAAAAAACCTAACCTCCCCCAGAGCTGAGACGCGCAACCTTGCCGGGTATAATAGCGCATAATTGATTCTCAATTGCTGGAGCTTACGCTTGCATTCTCCAAATTTAGCTCTTTGCCTCTGTAACTCGGGGGAGAAGTCTGGATAAATTGAAATCCTGGCTCCATTGTGCTGAATGTTAATTAACTCTCTTGCCTTATGTAAAATGGTGACCTTGTCTCGGAAACATAAAAGTTTTTAAGAATAAGGGGCCTGGGGTGGCCCCCTAAAGCTGGGGCCCTGGGGGCTATCCTATGTGCGCGCTCAATAGCGAAGTTGTTTGAGAATGAATCCTTGCCAAGTTTCTCCTTCAGCCAATCTTTCATAAATTGAATGGGATTATTCCCCTCGCAACCCTCTGGGAGCCCTAGTACCCTCAGATTTTCTCTGCGCAACCTATTCTCCATACTATCGATTTTCTGTAAAAAGTCCTTCAGTTGGATTTTCATGAGTGCTACTTCTTGTTTTAATGGATACACATCATCTTCCATTTGGCTAAACCTCTCCTCAAGGGCTGTAGTCCGGGTGCAAACTGCGCGCACTTCTCCCTTAACAGCAAGTAATTCATCTCTAATGTCCTTGAGTTGCTCAGACACATCATTGATTGCTTGCAAGTATTGACAGCCAAAAAGATATCATTAAGGGACGGCTCCCCCTCTTTTGCCGATCCACCCTGACCTCCCCCTACCACCCCCTCCAGGCCCAGAGCCTGTTGCTTTCCCGGAACCCCACCTGCTGCCGGACCTGCTGGTGGCATAGCTGCCAAAGTCCCGTTTTCTTGGGTCTAGCTTCTCCTCCCAGGGTGGCCAGCTTGATGCTGACCTCCCCCTGAGCTGCTGGCCTTTTTGGGGGTTTGGTTTGGGGTATGCGCAAATCGCTCCAACTTGGCGGCCACTTGGTTCCCATTTTCCTTGGCTCCGCGGGTTCCAAGAGCCCCTGTCCCTTCTTGAGCTAGCCCGTCCTCCATCCCTTTCTTCCTAGTCATTCCAACAGGAAACAATCAGAGACTCTGTCCTAGGTCTGTAACAGTTCTTGTTCCCCACTGTATCTGCAACAGTGGATGACACAGTGGAGCCTATATGCTGTGATGTGTTGTGGGTGAGCATACAAGGCAGCAGCCAACTCACCCCTCCAGCGCCACGAACAGTCCTCTGCTGTTCAGGTCTTCCCGGGGCTCTCCAGCACTGCCGCTCAATCCCGGATGACGGCGCCTCCCTCTCTCACTGGGACAGGCGCCGCTGATGCCGTTCTCGGGAGAGCTCCGTGCGAGTCGCCCTGCTCTGTAAGGCGGCGTGTAACAGCCGCGGCGGCTTCTCTAGATGCTCCGAGCATTCCCCCTCCTCAGTGCTTCCGCTCAGTCTCACCGTCTGCTCAGTCTTGCCATGTCAGGTGTAGGAGTAGGAGCGAGGGGAGAGAGCAAGGCACGGCCACAGCGCTCTCCCTCACCTCAGCATCCGGTCACGCCCCCCCCCATGGGCCACCTTTTTATACACATTTAACACAAGGGGATAGATAACGAGGTAGGGCTGACTCATGTACACTCCCCCCTCCCCTCTAGCAAAAACTTAAAAGACAATAATATATAATTAACATGTTAATTAACACAACACTTAAGGTAGACCTGGTGACCAGACAGTTCGTCTCTGCAGGTTAATGTGATCAGCTCTTTCAAGAATCATGTATTGTTCAGAATAAACAACTAAGAATAGTCTTTGGGCAAGTCCAAAAAAGTAAAAGATTAATATAGAAATGCCAAATAACAGGGTGAATGTGGACAGAAAAAGGTCCTTGCAGCCAGTGTCCGCGACAGTGCCCCCCCCCCCCCCCCGTCCCATAGTCCGGCAGACCCAACTAGATCCACCACGGGTCAGCTTGGGGCCATCAGTCCATCAGTGTTCCCATTTTGCTTTCCTGGCCGATACTGTATGGTAAAATTGTAGGGCTGCAGTGCCAAGCTCCATCGTAACAAATGTCCATTATCCCCGGAGACCCGATTAAGCCAGATTAATGGATTGTGGTCAGTGAGCACCGTAAAAGATCGTCCATAGAGATAGGGTTGGAATTTCTTGAGAGCCCACACCAGCGCTAAACACTCCTTCTCCACGGCTGCATAACCGACTTCCCTGGGTAGCAGCTTCCGACTGATGTAGGCCACTGAGTGCTCACCACCATCAGGTCCTACTTGGCTCAGTACTGCCCCCAGCCCGAATGTAGAGGCATCCGTGTGGACACAAACGTTTGGTTGGGTCAGGGGCAGCTAGAACAGGAGCTGAAGTTAGTGCATTCTTTAATCGTTGGAAGGTAGCTTCACACTCGGGGGACCACAGTACCTGTCGGGGAAGGTGCTTCTTAGTCAGGTCTGTCAGGGGCTTAGCGATGGAACTATATTGCAGGACAAATTTCCTATAGTACCCAGCTGTGCCGAGGAATGCCAGGACCTGGGTTTTAGTACTTGGGGTCGGCCACTTGGCAACTGCCTCAATCTTAGCAGGCTCGGGCCGTTGTTGTCCACTGCCTACTCGATGTCCAAGGTACTGTACCTCGGACATCCCTATGCTGCATTTCTCTGGCTTAAGGGTTAGTCCTGCAGCCTTGATGTGGTCTAACACGACACCCAGGTGAACCAGATGGTCCTCCCAGGTATTACTGTAGATCGCAATGTCGTCCAGATATGCACAAGCATAGTCCTGGAGGCCATCAAGGAGTTGGTCTACCATCCTCTGGAAAGTCGGCGGTGCATTCTTCATCCCAAATGGCATTACTTTAGACTGGTATAAGCCAAATGGGGTAATGAACGCCGATTTTGGAATAGATTCCGCATCCAGAGGAATTTGCCAGTACCCTTTGCATAGGTCGAGGGTTGTCAGGAATTTTCCCTGAGCAATTCGATCTAACAGATCATCGACCCGGGGCATAGGGTAAGCATCAGTGGTGGTGCACTCATTTAATCTGCGGTAGTCTACACAGAAGTGAGTTGTGCCATCCCGCTTCGGTACAAGGACCACCGGGGAAGCCCAGGGGCTGCTGGATGGCTCAATGACTCCCAACTCAAGCATCTCCTTAATCTCATGACGCATCCCTTCTCTCACTGCGTCAGGTATCCGGTAAGCCGCCTGTCTTAGTGGCAGTTGTCCGGGGGTCTCCACACGGTGCACTGCCATAGTAGTGTACCCAGGGACTGTGGAGAACATTTCCCTTCTCTAAGGACCTGGCTAGCTTGTTCTCTCTGCGTCGGCCCTAGCTGGTCGTCAAACTTTATCGTCTCTATCCCTGCAGTAATTCTATTTAGCTCCGGGAGCACCAGCAGGGGAAGATTCTCAGAATCCTCCACAGCTGGAGCACATATAGCGGCTACCTCTCCCGATCTTTCCCAGTATGCTTTCAACATGTTCACATGAAAGGTCCGTCGGACTCTTTCATCCGAACATTTAGCCACTAGGTAGGTTGTGTCACAGAGCTTTGCCACAACCCGGTAAGGTCCCTGCCAAGTGGCCTGTAACTTGTCCTGCTTGGTTGGCCTGAGGGCAAGAACCTTCTGCCCAACCTCCAGAGTGCGGTTCCGAGCAGTACGATCGTACCATCGTTTCTGCCGCCTTTAGGCAGCCCGAAGGTTCTCCTGGACAGTGTCCGTGAGCTCCTTTAGTCTGTCCCTAAACTCAAGAACGTATGCTACGATAGAGGACCCTTGGGGATCAATTCCCCCTTCCCAGTGGGCTCTGACTAGATCTAGGGGCCCCCTCACCCGCCTCCCATACAGTAACTCAAATGGGGAGAACCCGGTAGATTCCTGCGGCACCTCCCGATAAGCGAAAAGAAGGTGTGGCAGATATCTCTCCCAATCCCTGTGAGAGGTTGCAAATGTCCTAAGCAGCTGTTTCAGTGTTCCATTGAACCTCTCACACAGTCCGTTGGTCTGGGGGTGATAGGGAGAGCTCTGTAAGGGCTTTATCCCACAGAGCCTCCATAACTGCTGAGTGAGCTCAGCAGTGAACTGGGTCCCCTGGTCAGAGATGATTTCCCGAGGGAAACCCACCCTGGCAAAGATCCGGAGCAAAGCATCAGCCACAGTTTCTGCATGGATATTTGCCAGGGGAATGGCCTCCGGGTACCGGGTGGCATAATCCACCACAGTAAGGATATATCTCTTCCCAGAAGGACTAGGTGTGGGCAATGGTCCAACCAGGTCTACAGCAACGCGGCTAAAGGGTTCATCAATGATCAGTAAAGGGTGTATGGGGAGCTTTCAGCGGGCCCCCATGCTTGCCCACCCGCTGGCATGTGTCACAGGTCTGGCAATACTGTCGGACATCCCCTGTAATCCCTGGCTAAAAAAACGACTGAGTCAGACGGTGGAGGGTCCGGGACATCCACAGGTGTCCGGCTAAGGGTATGTCATGCCCAATGCGCAGCAGGTCATGGCGATATTTCTGTGGCACAACCAGCTGCCGCTTGGGTGGATGGGAGGCTGTCTTTCCCTCAGTAACCCGATAGAGTAATCCCTGGACCCACTCTATTCGCTCCCTCTCCAACCCCCCAGGGTCCAATCCTGCTCTTTCCCTATAGCTAGCTAAGGAAGGGTCGCTAAGAGTTGCCTGAGCAAACTCTTGGGGAGAAGCCCAAGTCGGGGTAGGAATAGTTGGGGTAGTACAGTCTAGGTCAGGGGTGACAGGTCTTACCTGGGTCCCGTCCTCGAGGGAGCGCACCTCCATCCGGGCTTGCTGGCGGGTGGTAACAGGATAGGCTTCCGGGGATACATCCAGGGAGAAGGCTGAATTTAAACGTCCCAAATCGTTGCCCAACAAAACCTCTGCAGGTAAGTTGCATTATTCCCACTTCCACTTCTTTGGCCCCTGAACCCCAATCAAGGTGAACCCTGGCAGTGGGGACCCGCATAACATTTCCCCCAGCCACCCGCACAGCCACAGACCGTCCCATCTGCTCTGCCAGGTTTATCATTCGGGACTGTATCAGGGTAATAGTAGCTCCCATGTCCCGCAGTCCCTGGGCAGCCCTACCATTAATCCACACGGCTTGTCGATGGTGCAAACGATTATCTGTAGTGGCAGCTTGCACAGGGTCTGCCTCATGTAGAATTCCAATGTTCTCGTCGCTTGGGTAAGTCACATCATCTCTCTCCAGACAGTGTGCAGCAGCCCAGGCAGGTCCAAGGGTTCTGTTCCGCGCGTCCTGGGAAACATTCTGCGGACAATACCTCCTAACATGCCCTGCTTGGTTGCATCTATAGCAGAGGTCCCCTTTTCCTCGTGAAGATGGTAGTTGAGTGGGGCCGGGGATCGACGGCTGGTGTGGAGGGGCAACGCTCCGTGGAATGTTGGGGACAGGCTGAGCTGGGGTCTTAGGCTCTGGTTGTACAGTCCGCCTTGAATCCACGTATTGGTCAGCTAGGGTGGCAGCTTCATCTACTGTGACTGGCCGCCGATCCTTTACCCAGTCTCTAACCTCATGTGGGGTATGATCGTAGAATTGTTCCAGGAGGATTAGCTGGAGCGCATCTGCCATGGTAACAGCTTGGCACACGGTCATCCAACTCTCCGCTACTCGGGTCATTTGATGAGCCCATTCTGTGTTAGGCTCTCTCTCCTTTCGGCGGAGGTTGCGAAACCTCAAACGGTGTGCCTCTAGAGTAATGCCGAAGCGAGCCAATAGTCTTTCTTTTACCCGGTCATATCCTGGCTGATCTCATCTGGGACATTATTGTACGCCTCTGCAGCCCTTCCTGTGAGACGGCTGACCAGGAGCGTGACCCAATCTGCTTTATTGACACCTTGGAGACCGCATTGCCGCTCAAACATTTGCAGGTAAACATCCATCTCATCTTCACCATCTTGAAACATGCGGAAGGCGGCATAGGGTAGCTTTTTGCGGGCCGCTGGAGCTTCCCGGTTGAACATAACTGACGCTCCTTGGTCCCGCTGGAGTTCAGCCATTCGCAGCTGGGACACCTCTGTTAACAGTCTAGTCGATAATGGCTTGTAGAATCTTGACTGCTTTATTGGGCAGAACACAGCCTTTTTATACACATTTAACACAAGGGGATAGATAACGAGGTAGGGCTGACTCATGGACACTCCCCCCCTCCCCTCTAGCAAAAACTTAAGACAATAATATAATTAACATGTTAATTAACACAACACTTAAGGTAGAGCTGGTGACCAGACAGTTCGTCTCTGCAGGTTAATGTGATCAGCTCTTTCAAGAATCATATATTGTTCAGAATAAACAACTAAGAATAGTCTTTGGGCAAGTCCAAAAAAGTAAAAGATTAATATAGAAATGCCAAATAACAGGGTGAATGTGGACAGAAAAAGGTCCTTGCAGCCAGTGTCCGCGACAGACCCAAAATAGTGTCAAGTGCCCGATGTGTCCGCCATAATGTCACAGTCACGATATAAATTCCAGATCGCCACCATTAATAATAAAAAAAATATTTATTATAGCAAAAAGTAAAAAATATTGCTTTTTTTTTCAAAATTGTCACTTTTTTTTGTTTATAGCGCAAAAAATAAAAACCGCAGAGGTGATCAAATACCACCAAAATACAGCTCTATTTGTGGGAAAAAAAGGACATAAATTTTGTTTGGGTACAACAACGCACAACTGCGCAATTGTCAGCTAAAGTGGCGCAGTGCCGAAACGCAAAAAATGCTCTGGTCAAGAGGGGGGTAAAATCTTCCGGGGCTGAAGTGGTTAAAAAAATTTAACTAAATGCTGTAATGTAACAAAATTGATAAAAAGCCAAGGGGGTGAACACTTTTGCAAGGCACTATGTATGTGTGTGTGTGTGTCTATATATATATATATATATATATATATATATATATATATATATATATATATATATATATATATATATATATATATATATATATAAATATAATAATATATATATATTTTTATATTTCAATAGCCGAGTGTTCCCCGCACTCGCTGTCACACACAGCCCCGCCCCCTGCTCCTCATCATCCATCAAGCTTTCACTATTTAATACTTGGTTGCAAATCCTTTGCAGTCAATTATAGCCTGAAGTCTGGAACATATAGACATCACCAGACGTTGGGTTTCATCCCTGGGGATGCTCTGCCAGGCCTCTATTGCAACTGTCTTCAGTTCCTGCTTGTTCTTGGGGCATTTTCCCTTCAGTTTTGTCTTCAGCAAGTGAAATGCATGCTCAATCGGATTCAGGTCAGGTGATTGACTTGGCCATTGCATAACATTCCACTTCTTTCCCTTAATGTCTTTGGTTGCTTTCGCAGTATGCCCAGGGTCATTGTGCATCTGCACCGTGAAGCGCCGTCCAATGAGTTCTGAAGCATTTTTCTGAATATGAGCAGATAATATTGCCGAAACACTTCAGAATTCATCCTGCTGCTTTTGTCAGCAGTCACATCATCAAATACAAGAGAACCAGTTCCATTGGCAGCCATACATGCCCACGCCATGACACTACCACCACCGTGCTTCACTGATGAGATGGTGTGCTTTGGATCATGAGCAGTTCCTTTCCTTCTCCATACTCTTCTCTTCCCATCACTCTGGTACAAGTTGATCTTGGTCTCTTCTGTCCATAGGTTGTTATTCCAGAACTGTGAAGGCTTTTTTAGATGTTGTTTGGCAAACTCTAATCTGGCCTTCCTGTTTTTGAGGCTCACCAATGGTTTACATCTTGTGGTGAACCCTCTGTATTTACTCTGGTGAAGTCTTCTCTTGATTTTTGACTTTGATATACATACACCTACCTCCTGGAGAGTGTTCTTGATCTGGCCAACTGTTGAGAAGGGTGTTTTCTTCACCAGGGAAAGAATTTTTCGGTCATCCACCACAGTTGTTTTCCGTGGTCTTCCGGGTCTTTTGGTGTTGCTGAGCTCACCGATGCGTTCTTTCTTTTCAAGGATGTTCCAAACAGTTGATTTAGCCACACCTAATGTTTTTGCTATCTCTCTGATGGGTTTGTTTTGTTTTTTAAGCCTAATGATGGCTTGCTTCACTGATGGTGACAGCTGTTTGGATCTCATATTGAAAGTTGACAGCAACAGATTCCAAATACAAATGGCACACTTGCAATGAACTCTGGACCTTTTATCTGCTCCTTGTAAATGGGATAATGAGGGAATAGCACACAAATGGCCATGGAACAGCTGAGCAGCCCATTGTCCCATTACTTTTGGTCCCTTAAAAAGTAGGAGGCACATATACAAACTGTTGTAATTCCTACACCGTTCACCTGATTTGGATGTAAATACCCTCAAATTAAAGCTGAAAGTCTGCAGTTAAAGCACATCGTGTTCATTTCAAATCCATTGTGGTGGTGTATAGAGCCAAAAAGATTTGAATTGTGTCGATGTCCCAATATTTATAGACCTGACTGTATATTAGTTTTGTCTGAAAATCGGTTCAGTCTAAATTTTTTTCTTTAAAAGTCTAATGATATTTACCAGATTCAACCTCTAAGGCCCCTTTCACACTGTGGCGGTTTGCAGGCGCTATTGCGCTAATAGCGCCTGCAAACCGACCCGAAAGTGCCGCTGCTTTCATTCCAGTGTGAAAGCCCCAAGGGCTTTCACACTGGAGCGATGCGCTGCCAGGACGGTAAAAAAAGTCCTGCCAGCAGCATCTTCGGAGCGGTGAAGGAGTGGAGTGTATACCGCTCCTGCCCATTGAAATCAATGGGACGGTGCGGCTATACCGCCGGCAAAGTGCCTCTGTAGAGGCGCTTTGCGGTGGTTTTAACATTTTCTCGGCTGCTAGCAGGGGGGTAAAACCACCCCCGCTAGCGGCCGCATACCGACTGTAAAGCGCCGCTTACAATAGCGGCGCTTTACCGCCAACGCCCCCGCCCCAGTGTGAAAGGACCTTAATAGTATATACAGTATATCTCTTCTGTCTGTCATTCTCAGAGTGGATTAGATATTTTGCTCAATAACCATATAGTTATTTATGTTTACAGTACCATTGCATATAGATATTTAAGAATACATTGCCTTTTTTTTAAAACTTTACATATTAACTACATTATACACCATAATTCTCTTAAGGTGGCTATACGATTAATCAAAACAATCAGCCAACTAATCGATTATGAAAATAATCGTTAGTTGCAGCAGTACTTGTAACACTTAATGAGTTACATGACATCAGGGAGGGAAAATGGACCCAATTTGGACATTTTCACTTAGGGGTGTACTCACTTTTGTTTGTCAGCCGTTTAGATATTAATGGCTACGTGTTGAGTTATTTTGAGGGGATAGCAAATTTACACGGTTATACAAGCTGTACACTCATCACTACTTTATTTTGTGGCAAGGTGTAATTTCTTCAGTGTCGTCACATGAAAAGATATACTGTAATAAAATATTTACAAAAATGTGAGGGGTGTACTTACTTTTTTGAGATGCTGTATATTTGCTGTCTTCATCTTTATATACTGTTTAGAAAGTGCACATCCTGTTAGATTTTCTGTTCCTTTTTAGCACTGCAGTGAAGCCTGGGCATACAACAAAGACAGCTGATTGGAGGCTAGGCACACACCCTGTCTCCTCATAGGTAGAGACTTTCAGCTCTGTCCCTTGAATCACTCAAGGCTCTGCTAATCTGTTTATAGCATCCTCCCCAACGCAAAGCTGCTTTTATCATATGTGACAGAGAACTTGTCAGGAGTTATCAGGCTGATAACAGAAGAACGGAGCAGGAGACAACTATGGGACATAGAGCTTTGAAGAGAGATAACAAAACACTGCAGATCTATGTGCCCAGCTCAAATTTCATGAATCTGGTTTACATCCACTTTAAGCACTTCAGCCCCCAGGAAGGATTTACCCCCTTAATGACCAGGCCATTTTTTTGCGATACAGCACTGCATCGTTTTAACTGACAATTGAGCAGTGCGACGTTGTACCCAAACAAAATTGATGTCCTTTTTTTCCACAAATAGAGCTTTCTTTTGGTAGTATTTGATCACCTCTGCGGTTTTTATTTTTTGCTCTATAAACAAAAAAAGACCAACAATTTTGAAAAAAACAATATTTTGTACTTTCTGCTATTATACATATCCAAAAAAAAAAAAAAAAGACATTTCTTCATTAACTTAGACCAATATGTATTCTGCTACATATTTTTTGTTAAAAAATCGCAATAGGTGTATATTGATTGTTTTGCCCAAATAGCGTCTACAAAACAGGGGATAGATTTATGGCCTTTTAATTTATTACTTTTTAAAATGTTTTTACTGGTAATGGTGGCGATCTGCGATTTGTAGCTGGACTGCGGTGGACAAATCTGACCCCAAGTTAAGCTTTTTGGGGACCAGTGACCTTATTACAGTAATCAGTGCTAAAAATAATGCACTGATCAATGTATAAATTATACTAGCAGGGAAGGGGTTAACACTAGGGGGCGATCAAGGGGTTAAATGTGTTCCCTGGGTGTGTTCTAATTGTGTGGGAGCTGGGCTCACTGGGACAGCATAAAGATCGCTGTTCCTGATTACTAGGAACATCAGACCTCAGTTTTGTCCCCTGTCAGAACGGTGATTCGCCTCTTTGTTTACATAGGCAGATCTTCATTCTGCCTCTCTGTGCAGCGGTCGTGGGTAGCCAGCGGACATCGAGTCTGCCCCATGGCACGCGTGCACATGCAGTATCTATTACATGATACACGCAATAGAGCTGCCCTGCCACAGTATATGTGCGGCGGGTGGTCTTAAAGTGGTTAAACAGAAGTGCGAACAGAAGCAGTTTGTGGCCATCCAGTTGCAAGGACTTAGAATTCCTGAATGATTTCAGAATATTAAGCCTGTCAGAGTAATTTAGGTATCTTAAAATGACAGGTCTTGGTGTGCACCTGTCGTTTGATGGCGCTCCTAGGCGGTGAGCCCTCTCGACTCAAAATGCATGTTGTCGTAATTCTGAGGGCAACAAGGAATACATGTGGCACAGATGTCGTTTAGTGATTCTGAGTTGATGGATTCTGGGGGACCAATGACCCGCAGGTTATTGTGACGACAGCGGTTTTCCATATCATCCAGCTTGTCAACTATATATTGCCTTGATTGTTGCTCATGGGTAAAGGAGGTTTGAAGCTCATCGTCTAAGTCTGACATGCAGTGTTCCAGCTCAGAAAGCCTTTTGGCATGATCGCCCAGCTCCTTCCTGAGCTGTGTTATCTCTGCAGCAATTGCCCTGTCCACTGCTGCTGTTATGGTTGGTGGGGGACATGATAGCAGCAACAGCTTGTGCCAGCTTAGCATACTGATCTTCGGGCGGGAGAGGGGTTGCGGTTGTGAGTTGTACAGGATCAGCATTATGCGCTAGTATGTCTGAGGTGTCCGATACATCCGCCATGTTAGATGTGTGGGGACGGGCTGAGAGAACTCCGGTCAGATGGCTGCAGGAGTGCAGGTGGAGCCGTGGATGACAAATCTGTCCATCCCCGGTGATCTCTGGGCTAGCGTGAGGGGGGCCTAGAGCCGCTCACCGTCCGCGGGCACAAGAAGCAGGATTTATAGATTACGTTATTCCCGTTCCTCGCTTCCTCACATGTGGAACCGGAAGTATGAGTTTTTTTTTTATTAAGCTGTGTCCCTCAATGGACTCAAAGGAAAGGATTTTTTGGTGACCACAAACAGAAATCCTATTTTTCTGCATAGACCGAGAGAGATCTGACAATATGAGGCAATATTGAAACAAATGTGAAAATAGTAAGGAACAACATAACAACCAGCAAATGTAATTAGTGCAGGAATGTAAACGATGTAATGTACAGCATAACTTGCACATAACAGGTGTTGGATGTATGCAACATGCCTCTTTAATGTCTTGGCTAACTGACCCTGTGATGTCAAATAATTGTTTCCCCTTGAAATTCATGACTGCCCGTGAACAACATCTTTTGAAGTAACCACACTTAAAACCAAAGAAATAGATTTATGAATGTTATATTGGTTACACAATTAAACAAAATGCTCTATGTATGGAATGTGAAATTTAATCAATTCCATAGGCCCTGTTCAACATCCTTGTTACCACTTAACCTGTATAAGGGCCTGTTTTGATGGACTTTTGTTGACATCAGAACCACTGCCTCATAAAGGTGGGTATGCAAAAGCAGCTTGAAGGAGCTCAACTGTGGGTCAAACGAACCCTAATAATCTCAGAAGTATTACAAATGTTAAATGCAAGCTGAATTCACCTGAAAGCAAGCTGCATGTCCCCATAGTATTTTAAAGCATATGTAACCCCCCCCCAAAAAAAAAACTGTAGTATACTGTTAAAAAAAATTAAAAGAACACTTTGAAAACACATCAGATCTCAATGGGGAAAAATATCATGCTGGATCTCTATACTGATATGGACTGGCTAATGTGTTAGGAACGAAAGGATGCCACATCATTTGATGAAAATGAAAATCATCAAACTACAGAGAGCTGAATTCAAAGACACCCAGAAAATTAAAGTGAAAAAATTATGCAGCAGGCTAGTCCATTTTAATGCAATTTTATTGCAGCAACTCAAAATGGTACTTAGCAGTTTGTATGGCCCCCACGTGCTTGTATGCATGCCTGACAACATCAAGGCATGCTCCTAATGAGATGATGGAGGTTGTCCTGGGGTAATTCCTCCCAGATCTGGACTCAAGGCATCACTGAGCTCCTGAACAGACTGAGGTGCAACCTGGCGGCATCAGATGGACCGAAATATATCCCAGAGGTGTTTTATTGGATTTGGGTCAGGCGAGCATGGGGGCCATTCAATGGTGTCAATTCCTTCATCCTCCAGGAACTGGATGCATACTCTCGCCACATGATGCCGGGCATTGTCGTGCACCAAGAGAAACCCAGGTCTCACTGCACTAGCGTAGGGTCTGAAAATGGGTCCAAAGATTTCATCCCCATACCTAATGGCAGTCAGGGTGCTGTTGTCTAGCCTGTAGAGGTCTGTGAGTTCCTCCATGGATATGCCTCCCCAGACCATCACTGACCCACCACCAAACCAGTCATGTTGAGCGATGTTACAGGCAACATAACGTTCTCCACGGTTTCTCCAGACCCTGTCATGTCTGTCACATGTGCTCGGGGTGAACCTGCTCTCGTCTGTGAAAAGCACAGGGTGTCAGTGGTGGACCTGCCAATTCTGGTGTTTAATGGCAAAAGCCAATAGAGCTCCACAGTGCTGGCCAGTGAGCACAGGGCCCACTGGAGGACGTTGGGCCCTCAGGCCACCCTCCTGAAGTCTGCAGAAAAACTGAAAGTGGCCACAGCACCATTTATTGCACAACATAAGTAAACACTTAGATTTTAACTAAACACAGTTGTTTGGGCTTGGAACAGAGGAGAGCTGAGTGCAGCACAGCCAGTGAACTGGCAGGCGGCTGTCATGCAAAAGATTCCAGACCTGCCAAAGGGATGTGAATACAGCGCCGTCTACCGGCTCCTAGGACCAAGACAGCAGGCATGGGAAAGTAAAGGGGCGTATACAATGTGTTTCAGAGGCTCTGCCTCCAATATCAAGTATGCATGAAAGTGAAGCAAGATTTTTTTATTTATTTTTTTATTTTTATTTTTTTTATACTATACAAGAAAATCTTGCTTTACTATTAAACCTGCTTGATAAAGGAGGCAGGGCCTCTGAAACTCATTGTATACGACTTCCTACATTCACATGCCTGCTGTCTTGGTCCTAGGAGCCCGTATATCCCGCTGTCTTCACATGCCTTTGGCGGGTCTGGAATCTTTTGCATTACAACCGTCTGCCAGTTCACTCGCTGTGCTGCACTTAGCTCTCCTCTGTTCCAAGCTCAAGCACAACTATGTTTACTTGAATGTAATGCCGCGTACACACGGTCGGACTTTTCGTCTACAAAAGTCCAACGGACGCTGACGGACTAAAGCTGGCTGGTAATCCGATCGTGTGTGGGCTTCTCCGGACTTTCAACATACTTTTTTAGCCTCAAATCCGACGTACTTTAGATTTGAAACATGCTTCAAATCTTTACTTCGTAACTACGACGGACCCCGAAATCCGCTCGTCTGTGTGCTAGTCCGACGGACAAAAAGCCACGCTAGGGCACCTATTGGCTACTGGCTATGAACTTCCTTATTTTAGTCCGGTGTACGTCATCACGTAAGAATTCGACGGACTTTTGTGTGATCGTGTGTAGGCAAGTCTGTTCGTTAGAAAGTCCGCCGCAAGTCCGTCGAAAGTCCGCCGAAAGTCTGCCGGAAGTCTGTCGGACAGGCTGTCTGACTTTTGTAGACGAAAAGTCCGACCGTGTGTACGCGGCATAAGTGTTTATGTTGTGCAATAAATGGATACATGCTTTTATTAACATGTGCGCTGTGGCTACTTTTATGTTTTTTGCAAACCCACGAGGATCTTCCCAGATCTGATGAACACTGCTACACAGCAATTCAAGCTCTGACCCACCT
Source organism: Lithobates septentrionalis (assembly GCA_037952835.1). Taxonomy (NCBI): domain Eukaryota; kingdom Metazoa; phylum Chordata; class Amphibia; order Anura; family Ranidae; genus Lithobates; species Lithobates septentrionalis. Next base: position 3,377,946 of record JBBDGP010001284.1, read on the forward strand.
TTCCACCCACCCCCTCTGCTCATCCATCCCTGTGGGACATCCTGCTCTCCTGCCCTCCTGGTTGCTAAGGCTGCTGGCTATTTAAACAAAGCTTGTTCCATCCAGCTGGGTCCCTGACCTTTCAGCTGCAGCTGACTCTTCAGCAGCATTAGTCCTGGAATCTCTTCCCTTCCATTACCAAGTACTTTATCAGATATCTTATCAATTTGCACACATACCATGATTATTATGATCACCATCGTTATCTATAAGAAATAATTTTTGATATGTCTGATCTCCTGAGCGCAGAGAGATTACGTTTTCTTTTTGCACCCTCATGAAGTCTGTTTCTGATTGTTTGGTGATAGACATTCACACCAGTGGTCTGCTGGAGGTCATTTTGTAGGGCTCTGGCTGTACTCATAGTACATAGTTAGTAAGGTTGAATAAAGACACCAGTCCATCCAGTTCAACCTGAGTGAGTGTGGGTGTCTACAATTATCCCTAACCCTGTACATCCCACACTCACATCATTCCCTACTCTCAATCCAAGGTCCCCATTCATATACTAAGGCCAATTTTGGACAGAAGCCAATTAATCTACCAGCATGTTTTTGGAGTTTGGGAGGAAACCGGAGTACCCGGAGGAAACCCACGCAGGCACAGGGAGAACATGCAAACTCCAGGCAGGTAGTGTCGTGGTTGGGATTCGAACCAGCGACCCTTTTTACTGCTAGGCGAGAGTGCTAAACACTACACCACTGTGCCGCTCATCTTGTTCCTCCTTGCACAAAGGAGCAGATACAGGTCCTGCTGATGGGTTAAGGACCTTCTACGGCCCTGTCAAGCTCTCCTAGAGTAACTGCCGTCTCCTGGCAGCAAACCTTCTAGCAATGGCGCGTATTGATGTTCCTTCCTGGAGGAGTTGGACTGCCTGTGCAACCGCCATAGGGTCCAGGTATCGCCTCATGCTACCAGTAGTGATATTGACCCTAGCCAGATGCAAAACTAGTTAAAAAAAAGTCAGAAAACACGAGTAGGGGAAAAAAAATAAAAAAATGTCAGTGGCATCCACCTGTAAAGTTTAAGTTTTTTTGGTGATCTAAAGGGTTTTTCTCCTTGCAGAAGGTGCAAGGTGTGTAGGGTTAATACGTTAGGAGATGGGAGATTGACTGAATTTACTTCAGCCAACACGGGCCTAACATACCCTATCAAATCACTAATAACATGTACCACAAAATGTGTTGTATACCTTCTAAGGTCCCCATGTGGGCTGGAATATGTGGGACGTACCATTAGGATGTTGCACGTTAGGTTAGGTGAACACATCACTAACATCAAGCAAGGATTTGATAAGCACAGTGTTTCTAAACACTATGATATTGTGCATAACAGATCCGACGGGCACCACTTTCATCGGTATAGAAAAATACGTCCCCCATTGGCATGGCAGTAATGGTAAGAGGACCATTTCTAGATCCGAGACTAACTGGATCTACAAATTAGGTTCCCATGCCACCAATGGCTTGAATATAGAATGGGACATCAACTGTTTCATTATTAACAGTTGATGTCCCTTCTGGAGAATGCTTATTTTACGACTAAGCGATTTTTCTTTGTAGTAGTTCTTTTGCCATTTATTGCTTTTGATTTTGGAGCCCAAAATTATGTTTTTACCTGGGGTCCTCATTTAATGTTATATGTTCATCATGATCATGCTAATGGATATGTATTCATGATGATCATGTTAAGAGATTCCTCTGCTATTAGGAAGTGAAGTTATATGCTACATTATCCACCTGTGTTAGGATGTGAGTCATATTAATCAACACACGCCTGGGGTTAATTTATATATTTTAGTTTGTCATTTTTATTTTATTTTATTTTTTATTTGTATTTCCGGTATTATCCCTAATAATGCCCATTAGATGGCATTAGTCTGGGCAGTATGCTATTTCTTACATGCTTGGCAGCGGTTTTAGCTGCTAAATCAATATATTAAAATAAATGCCTTTGACTTTTTATACTTTTAGTAGTATTTATAAATGTCCACTAGATGGCATCAGCTTGGACAGTTTGTTTTATTCTATACATGCCTTATAGCCGTCCTAACTGTTTACTATCACATTAGGCGTGTCCCATTATGCCTTTAGAATAGGAATTTCCAGCTGACCAATTATATTATCCAGCTTGGACAAAGCTAGCCAATGACGGTGTTTCCTGAAGCGCCGTCTGGCTATATAATGCGCGTGTGCGATTGCGTACCCCTGATGACGTCAGTTGTGACGAAACGGCCGTAGGGTCACAACGTGAACTCTCATCGCACATGCGCGGTTTCAATTTAAAACGGCGGTGGAGTCTTTTGTTGTTTCCTCGCTGGTTTTTCATTGGCATTGTATATGCGATCTTATGCAGTGTATCTGCTATTTTATCTGCCTTTTTTTAAATAAATGGAACTTGGTTCTCTGCACTATTGGAGTCCCTTCTTTTTTATGATTCACCCTTGCTGGAATGTTTGCTGCATGAACCATCCTGGGACCACACTCTCCTGAGTGTCTCCTGCTGTTGCTGACAAGCCATCATTGAAGGAGGTCAGAGGGACATTGGCTGCAATTCGAATAGGATATCAACGGTGATCTACTAAGCCTGTTTTGACCCCCCTGAGTAAGGGAGGTCGCAGGATTTCTGGTAAGCCTCCATTTTTTTCTCCCTGTGGTGGGCGGCACTATCGAGTTGATTATTGGATCGTGATCCTGCACTCTTTATCTCACACCTTCTTTGGATAATTTTTTGGACTTCATCACTTTATTTCAATATTGTTTCAGATTATATTTTAGGTTACAAGAGCACTTATTTTCCACTGATGGGTGTTTATACATTGGTGGTTCATTATTATTATTATAGATTGCTCACAGCATCTTATTAGTATATTGTCACTTTCATTGTTGCCACTATTTTTCATTGGTGTTATTATCATTGTTTGGTATAATAATTCATCTAGATTTATGTCCAGCGCTGCCATGTTCATTATCCAGACTTAATGATTGCTGTTCACAAGTGCAAACCATCCAACTTGATGGAGCTGGAGCACCTGTGCAAGGAGGAATGGGCAAAAATCCCAGTGGTAAGATGTGGCAAGCTCATAGAAGCTTATCCAAAGCGACTTGGAGTTGTGATAGCCGCAAAAGGTAGAGATACAAAGAGGGTGAATAGTTATGCACATTGACTTTTTCTTTTATTTTGTTTGCTTTGTTTGCTTCACAATAAAAAAAAAAAAAAACATCTTCAAAGTTGTGGGCATGTTCTGTAAATTAAATGATGCAAATCCTCAAACAATCCATGTTAATTCCAGATTGTGAGGCAACAAAACACGAAAAATGCCAAGGGAGGTGAATACTTTTGCAAGGCACTGTACCTCAGCTCGTAGGGTAAATGAGTTACAGGCTCTATCAGTGAGGGAGCCTTTCCTCACAATTTTTGAGGATCGGGTTGTTTTGAAAACTGATCCAGAATTTCGGCCTAAAGTGGGCAGTATATTCCACAGATCCCAGGACATTTGTACTGCCAACCTTTTTGTAGTTCGCCAAAGAGCGACCAGGAAAGAAAATTTTGTATTTTAGACGTGAGAAGAATTCTTCTCGTCTACCTTGAGGTCACCAAGACCTTTAGAAAAAGGCGCCTTGTTTGTCCTCTTTTCAGGAGCACACAGGGGAAAGAGTACATCTAAAGCCACCTTGGCTAGATGGATAAAGCAAACTATTTCTGAAACTTACAAAATTAGGGAAGTTCCTCCGCCTTTTGTCACTGCGTACTCAACAAGAGCCTTGTTTGCGTCTTGGGTTGAGAGGGCTGGAGCCTCACCAGAACATATTTGTAGGGCTGCCACATGGTCCAGTTTTTCGACCTTCATTAAACATTATCGCCTGGATCTCCTATCTGCTTAGGAGCAGGCATTTGGTCGTACGGTCCTTCAGGCAGTTGTCCCTCCCTAGTCTGCTAAGTTCTGCTCATCATTTCATGGGCTGTCCTGGAAGACGCTTGGAGAAAAGCTGAGTTAGACTTACCGGTAACTTCTTTTCTGAGAGTCTTCCAGGACAGCCGGATTCCCACCCGGTTTTGAAGTTATGTGTATTATGCATATGTTTTACAGGGATGTCCTACGTTTCTCGAGAATACTGACATGGGGCCTGGAGGACCTCCCTTTTATCTGATGGGGGTTAATGTGTTTCCTGTACTGGTAGGAGGAGCCCTAGGTCTCATGGGCTGTCCTGGAAGACTCTCAGAAAAGGAGTTACCGGTAAGTCTAACTCTGCTTTTTTGTGTTAGTATTCATATTCTCTGAAAAATGGCCAAGAGATTATAAATTCTGCCAGGGTGTGTAAACTTATGAGCACAACTGTATGGACTATAAACTGAGAGACTTCTAAATAAATGGTTGTGGAACGAATCATTTGAGTTTCCATTGTTTCTTATGGGGAAATTTGCTTTGATATACAAGTGCTTTGGATTACAACCGTGTTTCCAGAACAAATTATGCTCACAATCCAAGGTTTTACTGTACTAAGTTTATGTGCGTGGGTTTAGATATAAACACCACCAACAGTAAAATGTAGTTTTCTTGTAGAAGTCTTAAAATGATCCATTACTAAAGCTATTACTAAGTTGCTTCAGACATTATATTATGATACTTTTCTCACCCTTTTTTATCTAGTTATCTTTGAAACTTTTTTCCCTGCTATTTTACCAGGATGTCTCTTTGGATATCTCACAAGATGTAGACACGCTTTCTGAAACACTCACCTTTACTGTCCCTGAAAAGTCTAAATCTGTGAAGAGCCCAAGGTAAGTCTTGACCTCTCTCTCCTTTTTTCAAAGTTATGCATTACCTGAGGGAATATAAATGTATAATCTTTATCAAAGGTCAAAGATGTTTTATTAAATTGTATCATTCATCTGCTTCCAGCTTGACACCTCAAAGCAAAAGAAGTGTCTCTGTAAAAGAGAAACCCCCCAACAAAGTACTTTCTGAGAGAGCTCAAAGTACGGAGAGTGAGAGAGGGACAGAAATGGGGCAGAGCATACAGGTATGTTTGTAACTATCGTCACTTATTAAGTTGAAGTATTTAATAAACCATTATGTATATATAACAAAGCAGACCTTTTTATGAAAATGAAAGGTTTCACAATTGATGTCCGTGTGCCTCACTGTTGCCCTCTTGAAAAATTGGGTGCTTGGAGTCCTGTATAAATGCACTCAAGCTTTGTGTGTGTACTTTCCTGGAAGGCAGCAGTAAAGCATTGGGATGTTGCCTGCACCTCCGGGAACTGTCAGAAGCCTTGGGTAAGGGAATTATCTTGGGTAATTATTAGTACAGGACACAGAACCTGTGTTGATAGACCATGAGTTATATGCAGGCTATGTTCAGGTAATTGGACACTGGCAAAATCCTTGCTGGGCTGCCCCTAGTATGCACCCATATAACCCTACCCACTTTGTGAGTCCCCACTGTTTTGCTAGTGTCCTTATGTGATGGACCTAGTCTCCTCTAGAGAAGTATTGTCTTAATCATACAGTACAGCACACAGGCAGAGTATACATACACCGTGGGTTATAGGCATGTACCGTCAGGTGATTTGACACTGGCAAAGCTTTAGAGGGCTCCTCCTCTAAAACTCTACCCCATTCTGTGAGCCCTCAGTTTTGTGCTAGTGTCTGAATGTGATGGACCTTTTCTCTTTCACAGAGAGAATCAATCACCCTTAGCTTATCTAGATTTTTCTTGTTTATTTTGTCTTCTGATCTTTCAATCAACCCCTCACTGTTTTCTACTGCCAACATAGAAGCAGTGTATCCATATTAACGCAACCTTTGTAAAGCTTTGGAAGCTGTAGCTGGACCCCGTGCTGTGGGGATGGCCTGTAAAATTGTTTCTGGTACTGGATCTTGCATTGGCACTTGGTGCAACACACACATTGTTAGTCACAGGGTGCTATATAGGTCCGGGGCTGTGGTCCATCGCTATGGAACCCAGTCCCTGAAGACCCATTTGGGGGCATGCCCACCGTGACGGGCGAAACTTGGACTGTATTTACCATTCAGCATCGTGGACAGGTGGGACAGGGTCACCCTTTATTTCTGACCATTCCTGTAAAAATGGGGCTAGGTTTTGGAATGTATTCACCTTGCAGTGTATTTTATTTTCAAATTTGGTGCTAAAACTGAATCATTCTTGGTCTATGGATTTCTAGCTGTTACATCACACAACCGATTGCGCACTTTACCGCCACATCTGCCTAGAGCTTTTATAAGGCATTAAGGTGCTTCCTCCCACCCATTTTGCTTTGAGGATTAATTACAAGATGGGCTGCACCTGGGTTAATTCATACTCCTTAGACATACTTGCTCTATACTCTGCACTGCATTTCCTGTATACCCCACAGGGGAACACCCTCGCTTGTAGATTTGGCGGAGACCAGGCAAAAGTTTGTCAATGCAAAATCACAGGTGAACATTCACTCTGCTGAAAGCCTGCACAACACTTAACCTCAGAGTGATGACGTGTCCCTTGCACCAGAGCAAGAATCGTCTCTAAAACAGGTCTCCGCATCCAATTTTAGCTCTTTTAGAACACAACAAACAACCTATTGGAATAAAGTAGAATTCTCGGCATCTGTCACATTTCCTTGGACAGGTTATGGCCTAATACAGTCATCTTAGTCCAGGGCACAAAAAGACCACGCCTTTTCTGCTCCATATCTCAACCTGAGTAATCCCAATATGCTGTTTCTAATGGATACAAGAAGGGAATGCCTTGGGCGAAATACAACGTGGTTATTGTAAAGTATGAGGAGAGGCTCTTTACAGGAAAAGGCGGCTAGTTCAGAAACGTATCTGAAAGACACGATAGAAACCAAAAAGGCTACTTTGTATTAGAGATCCTCTAGGAGGATATCCTTGATAGACTGAATGGGTGGTTTCTGTAGGGCACAGATAACCAAGTTGAAATCCCAAAGAAGCACAGGGTTCTGCAACGGGGCTTAATTGAAAATGAGGGAATAAGGCTGAGACCTGACCTTTAAAGGCACTTAAGGCCAAGGTCTGGTGAACTGTTTAGCTCACATTCTGGCCATCCTACAGAGTAATTTTTGAGATTGAAGTGCATGTTATAAAAGGAAAAAAAAAAGATTTCTTTATTTTAGCAAAGTAGGAATCAGACTAACAAACTTGGGTTTTCTCTATCCTTTTAATACATGTGTTTCAACGGTCATGCCAGAGACATAGAAGCAGGATGGAATAAAGGGTCTTGAGATGGCAGATCCTGCCTCCTGGGAAGAGGCCACGATTCTTCTGCTAGAAGTCTGGGGATGTCTGTGTACCAGATTCTTCTTGGCCAGCTTGGTGCAATTAGAAACCATTTTCCTCACATTATAGAGAAGGCGAAAAGTAGGGGTGCACCGAATGGAAGGATGCACTAGGCCGAAAACCAAAACTTATACCGAAAATGACAGTTTTTAATAAATATTTATATTATTTTTATATATAATTATATTATATTCAACTTTTTAATTAATATCATCAATTTAAATTAATATGAATTTGTTTGCCATTATTGGCACCTTTAGTGCAAGGAAGGTCAAGAAAAATGCAGTCTGCAGTCTCTAACCATCTCTTGTATCATGTCTGCAATCTCTTAACTGCTTGCCGCCCGCCTACCGTCAAATGGGGGCGGGGCAGTGAGGCTCTCGTTCCGGGACGCCGTCACATGTTTCTGGGCTGGCGCACCCTGGTGGTGGGAGGAATGTGCACTCCTTTTTCAAGCTAGTTTAGATTAGCTGGATGTACTAGTATTTATGTATACCTAGTGCTGCTACAGGCAGCATTTTTAGTAAGCGTTAAACAATAAATGGATAGAGGCAAAATACATTCTCGGATAGAAAAAAAATACACACACACATGTATATTCCACATATTCCATATGTGCATTTAAAAAGGCAATGGCAATATGCATTTGTGATATGGAAATAAATATAATGTAATATAGGTGAAAATTTATATCACACTAGCGAAATGTAGTAAATATTAAACAAAAGGGGGGGCTTTTAGATTGTAATTACCGTATATACTCGAGTATAAGTCGTTCCGAGTATAAGTCGAGGCCCTAATTTACCACAAAAAAATGGGAAAAATTTAGTGACCCGAGTATAAGACGAGGGTGAGAGCCTCACTGTGCCCATTTGCAGCCATAGGTCCCCCGAACTTCAAACTCGGTAGTTAAGTGTTCCTGGATGCCCCCTAGCTGCAGCCAAAATTTGGGGTCTCTGAACCCAAAGGGTCCCGAAATGACATTGCTGCAGATGGACACAGTTGACCGACTTTGGGGCCCCGTATCTTGGGTCCACTTAGTGTTAGGAATCCCAAATTTGGTGTGCAAACCCAGTGGAACTAGCACCATAAAATATCCAAATATCGGTTCAGAAAATGTCAAGCACTTTTCTGCAGCAGAGAATGACATTTTCCGAACCGATTTTGGGGCCCCGTATCTCGTGGCCACTTAGTGCTAGGAACCCCAGCTTTGGATATGTTGTGGTACCAGTTCCACTGGGTTTGCACACCAAATTTGGGGTTCCTAGCACAAAGTGGCCCTGAGATACAGGGCCCCAAAGTCGGTTCGGAAAATGAAATTTTTTGCTGCAGAAAAGTGCTTGACTCGAGTATAAGTCGAGGGGGGCACTTTCAGCACAAAAAAATGTGCTGAAAAATTCGACTTATACTCGAGTATATACGGTAGGTATATCCGAAATACCATTGTTCCGCTCTCAAAACACTGACTGTTGTGTGGTTCTAAACGGACAGCTAAACACTTGTCAGAGACTCCAGTAAACGGAAGCCCAATGCTTGATTTGTCTACCGAAGTAATCCAACTTTATTTTAGTTTTTAGTTTTTAGATTTTAGGTTTTTGTGAAACTGCAATACAATACAATAACAAGATATCAGTACACATAGAATAACTAATCTAGCATAAATGACAGATGACACAACAGAAAGACACTTACAGGTGATGATGTCTCAAGCCCCTTGGGAGAGAAACAGACATGCTGCATCCATGTAGAATGACAATCTAAAATGGCTGAAGAACTTCCTGAACCAAAGGTCGCATCTTGTATGAGAAATTTACCTGACTGAAGATAAAGCTGCTACAGACTTTGGCCACTAGATGGCAGTGGTAAACTACACATTCTATATGAGTAATTATAACTTAATTAGCCTGCAAGGCAGCACAACCATTATATACAGTATTAATATGACATCACTGGTAATGTTTACGTAACCTTTATTATGTAAATGGGCTATAACCAGATATTGTCTGATAAAAAAATAGATTTTATATAAAAATTGAATAATTGTAGATAGTATTCCACAGGATAGGAGCAGGGGTCTCATTAATAGGAGCAAAATGTCAGAGGGCATAGTATAAAGGGGAAAAAAACAATGATATGTTAAATTATATAAGATATGTATATAGCAACACATAGATGCAGAACATGGGATGGTGTTCCGCAGTGTAGAATTAGATTATTTACGTATATATTATTGTGAGTGATTAGATAGGGAAGCTAGGTCTTAAGCGTCTCGGCAGGAGACACAGCATCTGGATAGTTACTGTGTGTGTGTCTGAGCAGAGATCATCCTATAAGAAAAACACATGCATCATGGTACCAGTGTCAGGTACATTTACTTACTGATCTGGGAATCCCACCACCCCAGATATGTCATTCTCATGGATCACATGACGGACTATGATGATCTGCAGAAAAAGAAGGGGGAAGGGGAAGAAGTTAATATTATGATGTTATAAAATGGTGGACACCTCCTTGTTCTTTATTCAAGCCACCAGGTGAGAGGGTATTTAGAGAATAGATCCAGAAAGTCTCGCATTCGCAAAGCCTGTGGAATCTTTCGGCTTCAGAGAGGTTTCTGGAAATCTGTTCTATCCACACCTCTAGACCTACAGATGATTCCTGATGGTATTTGGCAAAGTGGCGAGGAACGCTGTGTTTGTCAGTGCCTCCCTCTACCCACCTACAATGTTCACCAAATCTCTTTCTGAATGGACGAATAGTACGTCCTATGTATAATAAATTGCAGGGGCAACTTAAACAGTATACTACATAGACAGAAGAGCAGTTGTAAAACTCACCAAACGTATAAGTTTTCCCTTTTGCAACAAACTCTTTTTTCCCATGTTTGATGAACGCACAAGGTTTGCATAGGGGTTTGTTGCACCTATACATGCCAACAATGGGAATAAGGCACAGGTGAGTGGAGGGAGTGCAATGCTTGTGTTTTGAGTTTGCTTGGGGCTATTTTGTTTTTGAGATTGGGGGCTTTCCTGTACGTGACTCTTGGATGTTCTGGGAGAAGAGGTTGAAGATGAGGATCTTCCAGCAATAGGTCCCAATGTTTTTTGAGAATTTGTTCCATTTTTTTGTGTTCTGTATGGTATTGGGTGGTGAAATGAATTGTGTGATCAAAAAGGCTCTTTGTCTTTTTTTTTAGATGGTTTTTCAACTAGGTAATGTGAATATGCTTGTTGAATCAGAGTCGGGGTACCCTTTTTCCTGTAGCTTATTTTTTAAGATAACCCTCTGTTCTATAAAATCTTCAGTTTTTAGTACAGTTACGTCTGAGTCGACAAAACTGGACTTTGGGGATTTTGTCGGTCCATTTTTGGTGGTGGCAGCTCTTGTAATGCAAAAGAGAGTTGCCTGCTTCCAGTAATTTTTGGCGTGTATAGTATCTCCAATGTAGCATAGTTTTAGATCGAGGAAAGCCAGCTTTTGTGAGTCTGTGAAGTGTGTAAAGGATAGCTTATGTGGATTGTTGTTGCAATGTGCAACAAACCCTGTAATGGATTCATTAGGCACATACCAGATGATTAGGATATCATCAATGTAGCGACCGAAAAATATTACGTTTTTAGAAAAAGGATTATTGTGCCATATGTTTTGGGTCTCCCACAGCCCCATGGCAAAATTGGCACCCATAGCAGTGCCTTGTGTCTGTAGGAAGAATTGGTTGTTGAAATTAAAATAGTTGTGGGTTAAACAAAATTTAGTTTCCAGAATGAATTTGGGTTTGGCCGTGGCTCATGTAAGGGTCCTGTGACAAGAAATGTTCTAAGGCTGTGAGGCCAAACTGGTGAGAAATGGATGTGTATAAAAAAAAATTAACGTCCAGAGACATCCAGACGTAATTTTGTTCCCATTGTAGGCTTGTAGCTGATCTAAAACATGTGTGCCGTCCCTGATGTAAGACTGTAAACTTTGTGCTAGAGCTTGTAAATATATGTCAATGTACACGGAGAAACCTGAAGTGATGCTGTCCATGGATGCGATAATGGGACGGCCCGGGGGACAGAGGGTATTTTTGTGTACTTTGGGAATGTGATGGAAACAAGGGGTATTGTAAAAAACCTTTTTAACCACTGCATTACCCACATATAGTCTGACGTCCGCAGGTGGGATCTCCCATCCTGGGCGGGCGTCATATGATGTCCTCGGCTTCCCAGCGGTATATAGGGAGCCCGCCACGTCACTCGGGTGCCGATGCGCGTGCCCGGCAGCCGCGATGTCCGCCAGGCACCCGCGATTGCTTGTCACTGAGTAGGAACGTGGTGGATCTGTGTGTGTAAACACACAGATCCACATCCTGTCAGAGGAGAGACAGATTGTGTGTTCCTAGTATAAAGGAACACCGATCAGTCTCCTCCCCAAGTCAATCCCATCCCTCCACAGTTAGAATCACTCCCTAGGTAACACCGTTCACCCCTTGATCATGCCCTAACTCCTTCCCTACCAGTGTCATTTATACAGTAATCGGTGCATATTTATAGCACTGATCGCTGTATAAATGTCAGTGGTGTCAAAAGTGTCCGATCTGTCCTCCGCAATGTCAGTCACGATAAAAATCACAGATCGCTGCCATTACTAGTAAAAAAAAAAGTATAATAAACAGTGGTATAAAAATAATCTTAAAAACAGACTAAAATATCACACTAAACAGCGCTAATGTTGAGCAAAATAAAACAAACATGTGGCCAACTACACATGAAAAAAGTCCTTTTTTAAGAGTGGTGAAAAGTTCAAAGTGTAGTTCAGAAAGTGTTCAACAGGTGATCATGAAACAAAGTCACAGCGTGCACCTTCCACCGATCAGTCCAAATTCCACCCTGTGCGAACACACTCCCCTCAGGGGGTTAAACTCACCAGAGCTAGATAATAATAAGCCTCCAAAAAAAGGAAGACACATCCACGCCACAAGCTGCTGCTACCACCACTCTGGAGGGATCCCAGATGCTCAGGGCTCACAATAAATCAAACGAAAGAAAAGCGCACATAGCGTAATCCTGTTTATTGAATATAGACCCCTCACATCACACAAAGAAACCCCCCTTCAATAAAAATTCGTACATCAATAATGCAATCAACACAGCAAATCGTACGGAACGTTTACTTCACCGCATCGGCCGGTTCAGCTGCCCAGGAGCCGCCATCCACTTCCTGGTTGTGTAGCAGGCTGCGGTGGAGCGCAAACGTCACTTCCTACGTCGTGTAAGCCACGCCCTGACGCGTTTCGTCATATCCTGACTTCGACAGAGGGCGTGGCTACACGACAAATAGATCGGCTTATATTATCCCACTCCATCCCCCTTGGCCAATCACAGCGCAACAGAGGTGCCGGCGGGTGCACGCCGTCAGCCTAAGTGAACACTGACGGCTTACTACAGGGGGGGGACGAGGGACAATAAGCAACTCTGCACATTTAAAAAGAAAATAACTACGGAATATGCAAATTCATACACCCACCAGCCAAACAGGCCAGTCAATAGGCATATGGATTGGCACTACACAGCATGCCCATCCACACGGGGCACAAGGGACTAAACCCTATACAATTACATATAAAACCACATATTTACACCAGTCTGTATACAGATATAGGGAGCTGCACAATGTATCTTAAGTGGGCTATAAATAACAGCGCTCACCTCATTAACATTTTAGGTAGCAAAATCTTGAATATTATATATAAACCCTCATACTCCATGAATGCAAATGTACATAATTCAACACGCTCCATCATTAATACAGTACTTGATCATAATTGTAGTATTTAATAGGAGATGTACTACTCAATTAAATTATATATACTCAGTCAATATTTTTGAGAGGACAGGTAATACTAATCACAATAAATAAAATAAAATAAAAACAAAGGAAATCATTAAAATTTAGACTGTTAGAGTGTCTCACTAATGCTAATTTGGACAACTCGACTAAGTATAATGATTCTTCACAAGGCTAAAAAGGAGAGATAAAAAATGCATTTAAAAAGAGGCAACATGCATTTATAGAAACGCAGGAGTAGATCTAAAAATACCCCAAAATCTAAAAAAAAATCTGAAAAAAATCCAGAGATACAAAGATAAAACGGAGGCACCTATACTAAAAACATTGGCAAAAGGGTCAACTCCCAATAATAGATAAAATATCAGGCAGTACTCGAATCGATCTATAAAAGTCACTCAGATATTAATAATCACTTATGAAACAGTTAATATCGAGATCCACGTTCAACACTTTTGGCGATAATGTGTCTGCCAAAAAGATCCATTGGGTCTCTCTCCTAGACAGGTCACGAACTAGATTTGAACCCCTCCATTTTGGTTTTAAATGATCAACGCCCCAAAATTTGAGGCCTGATGGATCTTGATTGTGCAATAATTTAAAATGGAGCAATACATTGTGGTCTTTAAAACCTATTTTTATATTCGCTATGTGCTCTGCAATCCTAACTCTCAAAAGCCTCTTTGTGCATCCTATATAAATAAGCCCACATGGGCATTGCAGAGCATAGACCACAAAGGAAGTGTTGCACGTAATAAATTCAATAATGGTAAATTCTTTACCGTTAAAAGTGGACATGAAGCTTTCCAAAGCCCTCATTGGTCTATCCACCTCCCTACATGCACAACACCTCCTGCAACTAAAAAAGCCCTTTCTATCCCAAAAGGTCAAGGGCCTCGAAGGAGGGTCTAACACTTTCCGCACTATCTTGTCCGCAAAGCTCTGGGACCTTCTGTAGATAAATTTAGGCCTACAGGGTAACACTGGATGCAACGTTTTGTCCATACGTAAAACGAGCCAGTGGGCATTGAAAATGTCTTCCACCTCCCTATACTGAGAGTGAAAGCCCGAAATGAAACTCCATTCATGATTGTCCGTATTCTGAGCAACTGGCACTTCTTCTAAAAAAGAGTCCCTAGGCCGTACAGCCAATTCCTGAATAATGGAGTCCAATGCTTCCTCAAAGTACCCCTTTTCCATAAACTTTTTCTTAATAATCTGGGCCTGCAGCATAAAGTCAGCTTCTTCCGAACAGTTCCTTTTCACTCTAGTGAGTTGTCCCTTAGGTATATTTTTTAACCACTTAGGGTGATGCCCACTATTAACGGGCAGGTAACTGTTGGAGTCTGTGGGCTTAAAATAAACCTTGGTCCCCAGCCTATTCCCCTGTCTGAAGATATTCACATCTAAGAAGTGAATGTCACTCTGACTGAATTCACTGGTCAGTTTAATATTATTAACATTGGAGTTGAGCTCATTCAAAAATTCTTGTAAACTCTCACTTGACCCTTCCCAAATAAAAAACAGGTCATCAATATACCTTTTGTATAGCAAAAGTTGACTGCGAGTGGCAGAAAAAATCGTTTTATCCTCCCACTCCCCCATAAACAAATTTGCTATGCTCGGGGCGAATTTGGCCCCCATAGCGACGCCTCTACGCTGGGAGAAGAACTGGCCATCAAACCCAAAAAAGTTGTGGCTTAAATCCGCCGTTACCAAATAGAGTTCTTGCTTCCCTGTTAAATCCACCTGTTGTAAAATCTGTAGGAGACTTAGTATCCCTAAGATACGCCCTAGTTTGTATGACACTATCCTGAAGAAAGTGATCAAGGTATTGGCCCATCCGAGACGTGATGGAACCAATCCCGTTAACTATCGGTCTCCCAGGGGGTTTATTCAGATCCTTATGTATCTTAGGCAAGGTATAAATTGTAGGGATTCTGCTACTACTCGGCACAAGATACCTTCTTTCTCTATTAGACAAAACCCCTGTTGAATAGCCCATTTCAACAAGATTCCTAAGATCCTTTTCATATTGTGCGGTAGGGTCCTTTGCTAATTTTACATACGTTTTGTCGTCATTTAACATCTCAGTGAGTTGGTTATGGTAAAATTCCTTATTTAAAATCACTACCCCTCCCCCTTTATCAGCAGGCCTGATGACTATCTCCTTCCTCTTTTCAAGCATGGAGATCCCATCTATTATGTGCTGGGGATTAACATTCTTTTTAGGCACTAGCTGCTCCAAATCACGCGTCACCAACCCTTTAAACACTTCAATATGTTGATTAGCGCTATTAAGGGCATTAAAGAGGGACTTATTCCTCAATCCACTGTCCGTAGGCCCTAAGGCATTCGTGGCAGCTGGTCGGGAATTCTTATTTAAAAAATGTTTCTTGATGTTTATTTTCCTCATATATCTATGTATATCAATAAAAACATCAAACTTATTAATGGGCCTTTTCAGGCCACACTTCAAACCCAAATGCAAGATGTTAGTTTCTTTATGAGATAAAACCACATTACTTAAATTAAAAATGCCTCCTAGTCCTGCCCTCTCCTTCTTTTTTTGGCCCTTCTTCCTCCCCTTGTTCTTCTCTCCACTGGTTGGGATGGAGGGCATAATCCCCCTCCCGTCGCGGCTGTTCCCTCCACTGTGGTTCGCGATAGTCCTGTCTCGGCTGCGTCTGTCCTGGAGGCCTCCCTCTTTGATGAGAGTTCCCCCGGCCCCGTTTCTGCCAGCCCCTCCCTAAAAAAGGACAGGGAGATTGGAACCCAGCTCTCTCTCCATTTCCCCTCAAGGGGTCGAATCTATTATATACAGGGACCTGATAATGATTATTGGAAGGTGTATAATAATAAGGTTTATTAAATCCATTCCTCCCCTCATTACTTCTCCCATATTCCGCCTGATAGGAGTGACACAAACATCCGGGGGGCGGCTAGGTCCATCATCTCTTCTATTACCACCAACACACGGGACCGCATTGCGGAATCCTGTTTATTGAATAAAGTTGAATATAATTGAAAAAAGTATGTGTGTGTGTGTGTGTGTGTGTGTGTGTGTGTATATATATATATATATATATATATATATATATATATATATATATATATATATATATAATATATATATATATATATATATATATATATATATAATATATATATATAATAAAAAATGCCATAAATCTTTACTCATTTTGTAGACGCTATAACTTTTGCGGAAACCAATCAATATACGCTTATTGCGATTTTTTTTTTTTTTTAACCAAAAATATGTAGAAGAATACACATCGGCCTAAACTGAGGAAACATCTTTTTTTTTTTAATTGGGATATTTATTATAGCAAAAAGTAAAAAATATTGTGTTTTTTCTCAAACTTGTCTCAAAGAAAGGATGCCTCCGCCTTGTCAATGACGTTAGCGTGAACTGCCTCATCAATTAATGTGCCTCTACCTTGAACTCAGGCAGAGGATCTTTGCTGAGTTTTTGGTATGTAATGGAATCTGAAAGTAGCTTGTTGGCTTCATTAATGTAATCCGTGCGATTCTGGATGAATATGCCGCCCCCTTTGTGGGCATTTTTAATGATAATGATGTTATTATTGGTAAGGGACAGTAATGCGTTATGTTCCGAGAGGGGAAGGTGAACTGATGGCGCGGAATGGAAAGATGTATGCTGGCATAATTTGAGTAAATCGAAGTAAACAATTTTGTAAAAGGTCTCCAGGTATGGACCTTTTGCCCGATATGGATAGAATATGGATTTGGGCTTAAGGGAGGAGTGTATGACAGATGGGGAGGTGTGAAGGTGTTGAGTGAAGAGTTCAAGATCTGAAAGGGAATAGTGATGTAGTTATTCTAAGGTGTCTATTAAATCATTATGAAAGTGGGATTCTGACATGTCTAACATACTGACTGAAGGTTCCTCTATCACATTGGAGATGTCAGAATTTTTATTGGCTTGCATGAGAAAAAATCTTTTAAGTGTAATGCCCTGTACACACGACCGATTTTCCCGTCGGAATAAACTCTGAAGTTTTTTCCGACGGAATTCCGTTCAAGCTGTCTTGCATACACATGGTCACACCAAATTCCGACCGTACAACGGGACTAGAAAATGGAAGTTTAATAGCCAAGTAGCCAATAGCTTCCGTCTCGTACTTGCTTCAGAGCATGCATCGTTTTTGGTATGTCGGAACAGCATAGAGACGAGCAGTTTTCCTAATAGGAATTGGTTCCGTCTGAAAAATTTAGAACAAGTTCTCTTTCTAGGTCTGTCAGAATTTTCGACGTAAAAAGTCCGATGGGGCATACACACGATCGGAATATACGATGAAAAGCTCCCGTCTGACTTTTTCTGTCGGACATTCCGCTCGTGTGTACATGGCATAAGACTTCTTATATGTGTCTTTAAATCTTTAAACAGCAGATGAGGATAAGGTTTGTTGGGTGGAGCAAAATTTAAACCCCAGCTTAGCAGTGTTGTTTCAGCAGGGGTTAAAGTGTGGTGAGATAAATTGAATATTTTTACAGTTTTCGGGTTTTGAGTTTTTGTGGATTTTGTTCCATTTTCCCCTCTACGCCCCCAATGTATTTTTTTTTCATTTTAGTTTGACAGGTAGTAGAGGATTGAGGGACAAAAAAAAACTCTGGGATACATTGAATTCCACAGCATGTTCAGAGCTTGGAAAATACTGAGTGGTGATATTGTCTCTTATGTTGAATGTGTCGTGGCTGGCACTGGCTAGGAGTTCTGGATTGAATTCTAATGTGGATGCTGTGGTGATGTATGATGACCCAAAAACTGTGGGATAAGACAAAGCATATTTTCTTAGAGTTGGGGATCGGATCATTAATGGAGGGTACAGGGGTGGGGTCAATAAGGAGCACGGACATTGTGCCACTTGTAGTAGGATAAAGATTTGTGATAGGGGAGGGAAATGGTCATTGAGCAATGTGCTGCATACTGGATGTGCAGTCTGTGAAGATGAGGCTGCAACACTGGTACCTCTATTACAAAATGTGGGTAGATCGTGAAGTAATATATTGGAGGGTTTTTTAGGGGATAAGTGGGAGGAGGAGGTGGCATTTGCTTGGTATGAGACTTAGCAGCTGATGATCGAGAGGTAATGGACATCAAAGGTGGTGGTACTAATGGAATATGATGGGATGAAAAATTAGGTGGCATGGGACGTGACTGATCATCCTTTTTCCATGATCCTTCTTTTTCCAACGCCACATGTATATTTGTTTGTAAAGTAATCTAAACTGAGACCAGAGGATTATAAAGGCATCTGAGGCTAGAGCTAGAGGATCCCTGGTTCTGGAAAAATTTCTTGTTGGTTCTGGAGACTAGGATGCCCACATTTGGAATCTCTCATTTTTGGCATATCGGATTGAAACCTTCTGAATGAAGGGCCCATTACACTTGATCCAGGCAAAAGGTGCTTGAGATAACCCACTTTCTAGTTGTCCACTCCTAAGGACTGCAGAGATCACTGCACTAGATTATCTGGGGCTCTTCCTTCAAGACAGCCAGAAGGGGATTCCAGTGCTGCAGGGTTGAACTGACTGCTCTAAGTTTCGATAGCGATAGGGAAGAAAGGACTTTTCCCACTGAGACAGGGGTGGTGATGCACCAACATAAGGAATTCATTGCTTGACTGACAGGAGCATGGGTAAATCTAGATAAAGAGCCTGCTTTTTCTAGGTCAGTAACATGTTTTGGTGGCAAGTTCTTGAAAGGAAATGGGCTAATGGTACGACCTTGAAGGAGGCTAACATTAGGCCTAAAACTCTCATGGAGAATCTTAAAGGGATATTTTTTTAATTTTAATTCTTGAGCATGTGCTCTTCGAGAAAGAAATTCTTTTTTGGAAGAAAAACTTTTGCTGAGAATGTGTCCAGGACCAGACCCAAATATTCTAAGCAAAGGAAAAGCTGTAGAGAAGATTTGTTGAAATTGATCAGCCAGGCAAAAGCCTGGAGCATCTGAATTGCCTTGTGGACATTTTCTGATAGCTGCCAGGCAGAGGAGTCCTTCAGAAGAAGATTATCTAACCTGTGACATGGATGCCTTTAGTTCTGAGAAGGGAAAGCAGAGGTGCTAAATAACACCTTTGTAAGCACAAAAGTACTTATGGAGGTGGGTAAATGGAAACATGCAGATAGGCATCTTGGATATTCACAAATGCCATGTATTCCCCTTGAGGCAATTACAGATGACAGATTCCATGAAAAATATTGTATTTTAAAGGAATCAGAATTTTTAATCCAGAATAGGATGAATACCCCTGTTGGGCTTTGGTGCTGTGAAATGGCTTAACCACTTCAGCCCCGGAAGGATTTACCCCCTTCCTGACCAGAGCACTTTTTACAATTCGGCACTGCGTCGCTTTAACTGCTAATTGCGCGGTCATGCAATGCTCTACCCAAATGAAATTTGCGTCCTTTTCTTCCCACAAATAGAGCTTTCTTTTGATGGTATTTGATCACCTCTGCCGTTTTTATTTTCTTGCGCTATAAACGGAAAAAGACTGAAAATTTTGAAAAAAAATGATATTTTCTACTTTTTGTTATAAAAAAAATCCAATAAACTAAATTTTAGTCATACATTTAGGCCAAAATGTATTCGGCCACATGTCTTTGGTAAAAAAAATGTCAATAAGCGTATATTTATTGGTTTGCGCAAAAGTTATAGCGTCTACAAACTAGGGTACATTTTCTGGAATTTACACAGCTTTTAGTTTATGACTGCCTATGTCATTTCTTGAGGTGCTAAAATGGCAGGGCAGTACAAAACCCCCCCAAATGACCCCATTTTGGAAAGTAGACACCCCAAGGAAATTGCTGAGAGGCATGTTGAACCCATTGAATATTTTTTTTTTTTGTCCCAAGTGATTGAATAATGACAAAAAAAAAATAAATAAATAAATTTACAAAAAGTTGTCACTAAATGATATATTGCTCACACAGGCCATGGGCATATGTGGAATTGCACCCCAAAATACATTCAGCTGCTTCTCCTGAGTACGGGGATACCACATGTGTGGCACTTTTTGGGAGCCTAGCCGCGTACGGGGCCCCGAAAACCCAGCACCACCTTCAGGATTTCTAAGGGCATACATTTTTGATTTTACTCCTCACTACCTATCACAGTTTTGAAGGCCATAAAATGCCAAGATGGCACAAACCCCCCCCCAAATGACCCCATTTTGGAAAGTAGACACCCCAAGCTATTTGCTGAGAGGCATGGTGAGTATTTTGCAGCTCTCATTTGTTTTTGAAAATGAAGAAAGACCAGAAAAAAAAATTTTTTTTTTCTTTTTTCAATTTTCAAAACTTTGTGACAAAAAGTGAGGTCTGCAAAATACTCACTATACCTCTCGGCAAATAGCTTGGGGTGTCTACTTTCCAAAATGGGGTAATTTGGGGGGGGTTTGTGCCACCTGGGCATTCCATGGCCTCCGAAACTGTGATAGGCAGTGAAGAGTGAAATCAAAAATTTACGGCCTTAGAAAGCCTGAAGGCGGTGCTTGGTTTTCGGGGTCCCGTGCGTGGCTAGGCTCCCAAAAAGTCCCACACATGTGGTATCCCCGTACTCAGGAGAAGCAACAGAATTTATTTTGGGGTGTAATTTCACATATTCCCATGGCATGTTTGAGCAATATAACATTTAGTGACAACTTTGTGCAAAAAAAAAAAAAAAAATTTGTCTCTTTCCCGCTACTTGTGTCACAATATAAAATATTCCATGGACTCGACATGCCTCTCAGCAAATAGCTTGGGGTGTCTACTTTCCAAAATGGGGTCATTTGGGGGGGGGTTTGAACTGTCCTGGCATTTTATGCACAACATTTAGAAGCTTATGTCACACATCACCCACTCTTCTAACCACTTGAAGACAAAGCCCTTTCTGACACTTTTTGATTACATGAAAAAAATATTTTTTTTTGCAAGAAAATTACTTTGAACCCCCAAACATTATATATTATTTTAAAGCAAATGCCCTACAGATTAAAATGGTGGGTGTTTCATTTTTTTTTTTTCACACAGTATTTGCGCAGCGATTTTCAAACGCATTTTTTGGGGAAAAAACACACTTTTTTAAATTTTAATGCACTAAAACACACTATATTGCCCAAATGTTTGATGAAATAAAAAAGATGATCTTAGGCCGAGTACATGGATACCAAACATGACATGCTTTAAAATTGCGCACAAACGTGCAGTGGCAACAAAATTAATACATTTTTAAAAGCCTTTAAAAGCCTTTACAGGTTACCACTTTAGATTTACAGAGGAGGTCTACTGCTAAAATTACTGCCCTCGATCTGACCTTCGCGGTGATACCTCACATGCATGGTGCAATTGCTGTTTACATTTGACGCCAGACCGCCGCTTGCGTTCGCCTTAGCGCGAGAGCAGGGGGGACAGGGGTGCTTTTTATTTATTTATTTTTTTTCTTTATTATTTTTTTGCTTTTTTATCTTATTTTTAAACTGTTCCTTTCATTTTTTATTTTTAAATCATTTTTATTGTTATCTCAGGGAATGTAAATATCCCCTATGATAGCAATAGGTAGTGACAGGTACTCTTTTTTGAAAAAATTGGGGTCTATTAGACCCTAGAGCTCTCCTCTGCCCTCAAAGCATCTGACCACACCAAGATCGGTGGGATAAAATGCTCCCCCAATTTCCCAATGGCGCTATTTACATCCGGCGAAATCTAAGTCATAAAATGCTCGTAGCTTCCGGTTTCTTAGGCCATAGAGATGTTTGGAGCCACTCTGGTCTCTGATCAGCTCTATGGTCAGCTGGCTGAATCACCAGTTGCATTCTCAGGTTCCCTGTTGAGACAGGAGAGCCAGAGAAAAACACGGAAGACGGTGGGGGGGGGGCATTCCCTCCCACTGCTTGTAAAAGCAGTCTAGAGGCTAATTAGCCGCTAGGATTGCTTTTACATGAAAGCCGACCGCTGGCTAAAAAGAATGATACCAAGATGATACCTAAACCTGCAGGCATCATTCTGGTATAATCACTCAAAGTCGTGAATGGCGTACCTGAAGACAAAAAAATGGTTAACAATAAAGCACAGTAAACGGTAAAGTATAAAAAATTGCATACCTGAAAAGCAAACATGATAAAACATAATAACAATAAAACATTGCAGAATAGAATACAGTAAAAAAGAGCAGAACAATAGAGAGAGAGAATAGAGAGAGAGAACAATAAAACGACAACTATTTTTTTTTATTTTTGTTTGTGTTTTTTTTTTTTTTACACTTTTTTTTTGTAACTGTAACTTTTATAACTGTAACCGCTTCCAGGTTCGGGTCTCTCAAAATGCGATGGCATCTTGGGAGACCCTGTGAAAGTGTGCCTAGTCTGTGCAATGCTGTACCCTACGCTAATACTCAACTAGTGAATGGTAGCGTTCAAAACATTCACCAATGCAAAGACCAGGATTGTCAGGACAGGAGGGACAATAATAGTGAGTGTCACGCCTATATCCGCGCTTGCTGCAGACACAACATCTTTTTTGGGGGGGTTCGTTGGGTAGGGGTACTTGGGAGGATATATAAATGCCTCTCATGCAGCCGACTGCATTTGGTTGGGGATGTGAATGGGGGAAGTACGGGCGCTGCAGAAGCGGTGGGTTCCCAATTAGGATTGGCGAATGCAGCAGGAAGGGCACTATGGGCACGACGGGCCTGTGTTTGTCTTTTTGGTGGCAGCGGGACACTACTTGTGCTTGCCACCTCACCAGCTTGAACTGCACTTATGGGACTCGCCACGTCACCAAGTGTTACTGCAGTGCTGGTTTGACTACGACCGGGGTGTACTAGGCCGCTGGTGCTTGCCAGTTCACCAAAACGCTACAAAAAAAAGTGACAGTGATCGATCGATACTGCACTTGGGTGGGCTGGGCTGGGCTGGGCGGAGGGGCAAAACGCAGGTGCTAGCAGGTATCTGGGCTGATCCCGCTAACACTGCGTTTTTGGGAACCCTAAACTGCTGGGGACGCCAGTATAGATCGGATCAGATATTGATGCGTTCAGATACTATACCACTAAGGGAGGTGTACGGTGCGTGTACGGTGCGTGCATGGGTGTTCGCGGTACTGGTGCTAATCTGACGCTGCCTAGGGCGACGCATATCACCGCCGGGCGATCAGGGGGCTAAACCTTTTTTTCGGTAATAAACAGCGGGTGCCCTGACACTATAAAAAATAAACAAACTAACCAGCGTCACCCGTAACGGTTATACGGTGATCAGTGGTAAAAGGGTTAACTAGGGGGCCATCAAGGGGTTAAAACATTTATTAGATAGTATATGGGGGTCCCTGTCGCTATAAAACACTGACGGCGAACCTAAATATTTACGTCCCTAACTAGCGTCACCAGCGACACTAATACAGCGATCAGAAAAATGATCGCTTAGCGACACTGGCGACAGGGGGTAATCAAGGGGTTAAAACTTTATTAGGGGGGGTAAGGGGGGTACCCTAGACCTACAGGGGGCTAAACTTTTATTTGGTAATAAACGGCGGGTGCCCTGACACTATAAAAAATAAACAAACTAACCAGCGTCACCCGTAACAGTTATATGGTGATCAGTGGTGAAAGGGTTAACTAGGGGGCAATCAAGGGGTTAAAACATTTATTCGGTAGTATATGGGGGTCCCTGTCGCTATAAAACACTGACGGCGAACCTAAATATTTACGTCCCTAACTAGCGTCACCAGCGACACTAATACAGCGATCAGAAAAATGATCGCTTAGCGACACTGGTGACGGGGGGTGATCAAGGGGTTAAAACTTTATTAGGGGGGTAAGGGGGGTACCCTAGACCTACAGGGGGGTAACAGTCACTACCCTAACACTGCTAACTGTCACAAACTGACACTATGCAGTAATCAGGAAAAAAAAACAAAACAAAAAAAAAAAAACCTGCTTGGTGTCAGTTTGTGACAGGGGGGGGGTGATTGGGGGGGGATCGGGGGGCGATCGGGGGTGTAAGGTATGCCTGGCATGTTCTACTGTGTGTGTGTGTGTGAGTGTTGGTGCACTTACATGTCATCTCCCCTCGGCGCTGGAACGGAAACTCCCGAGCCGAGGAGAGATGACATCACATCCTCTGCCTCTGTGTACTATACAGAGGCAGGGGATGTTTCTCATTGGCTGGGAGCGATCGCGAGGGGGGGGCCACGATCGGATGGCCTCCCCCTCGTCTCCCATCGCTTCCAACCAAATGCCGACCGCAGCTGGCACCGGGGGGGGGTCCGATCGGACCCCCCACCCGCGGGAAGGCAATCACGTTTCAGGTACGTGATTTTGCCTGCCCGTGCCGCTCTGCTCACGTATATAGGCGTGAGGCGGTCGGCAAGTGGTTAAAAAGAATACTTTTGAACCTGCCTTGTGGTAGTACTGGCACAGCTACACCCTGGGACAGAGGTGGCTCAGGGCATTCTGCTAATGCCGCATACACACGGTCAGAATTTCCGACAACAAATGTTCGATGTGAGCTTGTTGTCAGAAATTCTGAACATGTGTAGGCTCCATCGGACATTTTTTGTCGGAATTTCCGACAAACAAAATTTGTGAGCTGGTTCTCAAATTTTCCAACAACAAAATCCGTTGTCGTAAATTCTGATCGTGTGTACAAAATTACACGCATGCTCGGAATCAAGCAGAAGAGCCACACTGGCTATTGAACTTCATTTTTCTCGGTTCGTCATACGTGTTGTACGTCACCGCGTTCTTGACGTTCGGCATTCCCAACAACATCTGTGCGACCGTGGGTATGCAAGACAAGGTTGAGCCAATATCCGTCGGAAATAAATCCAGGATTTTGTTGTCGGAATGTCTGATCATCTGTACGCGGAATAAGTGTCCTTGGACAGTTTTTGGTTGATTTTAACAAAGAAATGGTATGGTGGTACCGTTTTGAAACCCTTTTAAACCATGGACTGAACCTGGGACTGCTGTGACCCAGAGAGAGGCAAACTGTAATAGATGGGGTCCCTTCATTGTGAAGAGGGCTTTGGGGAAGACTTGGTGACCTGAAAGAAAGGGCTAAATGCAGGCTTTAAAGATGAAGCCTAGGTTAGAGCAGACACGCTCTGCGTTTAGAGGACCCAGTAGCTTCTGGGGAGGATGGGTTTGGGACCTTCCTCAGTGGGAGTAAAACCTTTCCATCTGTGACCTATGAATTGGTCTATTGACTCACCAAACCACTGTCTTCCTTGGAAAGGCATAAATGTGAGTCGCTGTTTGCAGACAACGCCAGCTGTCCAAGCATTTAGCCATAGGATTCTGCGGTTGTGAATGGCGATTAGTCTTTCTGAAAATTTGTCTCATGACATGTTCTAGGGCATCCGCACAGAAAAGCAGAGCAGAAGACAATTGCTGTAATTTATAACAATACAATCCTAAAATACAGGATCATGTTGACTATTCATTTCCTAGTCCAGTTAGCTGCAGTTTGACACATTGAAACTGCAGCGAGAGCTGGTTGCAGGGCTGGGCTTCAAGATTAAAGAGCCTTCAGGAGAGCCTCAAATTTTCCATCTGCAGAATCTTTGAAAAAGGGACATCTTCGATAGGAACACTTTAGGATGAAGAAGTTTGTTTGAGATCAAGATGGCAGGATCAACCACAATGATATCCCATTTCTTTGCAAACATTTTCCACTTAAGAGTTCAGCAAAGATTTTGGGGGAGAGTGAAAATCTTTCAGGAGTGACCCAACTGTCATAGACTGTACATGCTATCGGTTCTTGAACAGGGAATGTTTTGCAGGACTCCTTGTATCCAAAGAGGGCATGGAAAGACAGAGAGGTTGCACAATGCCAAGGCTTTTGTGGAAGGGGCAATGACCTCTTCCATGATAGCAAGCAAGTTGCATGAAGATCCCTCTTTAATATAGAGACAATATGGGGAAGGCATCTTCCTCCAAAAGAGCTTCCATTTTCTCCCAATGATGGTTTCAGCATTACACCTCAATGAGCACATTGTCCTCCAATACTTATCTCCTGTTCCTATGCATCCAAAGAAAATCTCTACATTGCCTGGACATAGGCAAAGCCATATAAGTGTACTTCAATGCTACTCCTCTGATCAGATGGCTGGATTCCCCATTTGCCCCATCCTCAAGACCTCGCAAGAGACCCCTGCTTCAACGTTCACAATCGCACGTGGATAAGGTTTTTTTTTTTTATCAAAAGAGCTTGCATTCTAAAAGGGAAATGGCCTCCTGCACTTTTATTCTCCCAACACAGCAGATGTCTCCAGGGAATTTTGTCACCAGGCCTCTAGCGCAGCTGTGTAAGAATGCTGCCTGGCCTTCTGTTCATACCTTTTCAAATGTTTAACAGGTGAATGTCCAATCTTCTTTTAATACAGCTTTGGGCAGCAAGATTCTTGCAGTGGCACTCTGAGGTGTTGGGTCTTCTTCCCTTGTTGGGCCTGTTGGCACAGTTCTGTTAGGCTCAGGGCCATCTTTAAGGTAGGGCAAAAGGGGCAGCTGCCCTGGGCCCTGTCGTTGTGGGGCCCAAAGCAGCTGCCTCATACTTGCCAACAATCCCAATTAAAATTCCATCATCCCTCAAGGTTTTAGTCCCATGTTGTGTCCTGATATCTGTGTGAAGTTCTGTTACTAATGGTGCCCAGCTCTGCCCTATTGTGTACAGATGACTCACCTGCAGACCCTGTGTTTACATGTAAGTACCGGCATTGATATGTAAATAGTGGCAGCATTCATATGTAAATAGGGGTGGGCTAGCAGGATTCATATGTAAATAGAGGTGGTACTCATATGTATATCATGCCTCCCTGAGGTCATATCGACCATCACCTATTCTGAATGCTGCCCACTGGGGAAATAAAGGGGCATGCTTGAAGGTCCTGCCTACAACTGTGGTCATTAAGCCTACCATCAGCATGTTCTGCAAAGGTAAGCAAATTGGTGGGGGGGAGGGTAGTTTGGGGTGTGCAGAGGTAGGCAGAGAAGGCATTACAGTTTGGGATGTACAGGTGAGCAAGGAGTGGATGTATGGAGGTAAGGAAGGTGGGCGCAAAGAGGAGCAGAGGAGGCAGGTAGAGTTAAAGGGGAGGGGGATTGGAGTGGAGAGGATGGGGGATGTTTGGGGTGCAGAGGTTGGCATAAGTTTTAGGATTGCAAAGGTGTACTGACAGGGTGGATAAAGATGCAGGTCATGTGTAGGACAGCCCATTCATTTCAATCTTATTTTATTGAAGGGAACAAAAAGTGAAATGCATTCCACATAGACAACATCAATAACAGTAATAGGTGATGACAATAAATCAAATGTATATGAAGGATACACAATGTAGTATTGTGCCAAGTTCATTATGTGTGTCGATTAACAAATAAACATTATTTAGAACAACATGTTTAGACATAATATGGATAACGAAAGGGCCCTCTCGCTGCAAGGGAGGGGATTACGTGTAAACTTCATGTATTACTACAATCAAACTTATTCTAAAAACCTGTTATGCTGTAGAGGATTTGCCTGTGAGGGTCATATTTTGCATCTGGATTGAGAGGAGTACATTTATACAAAGAGGAGAAGGATTTGAGGGAAAGTAGGGAAAGCAGAGCATACTCTGACCCCACTATGTGAAGACGAAGTAATGTTAGCTTTGGTCAGTGGATCTTGTTAGGAGCAGGGTGCCACACAGGTCCATGGCTATTGCTCCTAGACCCTTAAGACCCCTATTGCGGGTATGCCCACCTGAGTGAAGCTTGGACCTCTAGTAGACTCAGTATTCTGAATAAGGTAACAGGGATTTCCCTGTAGACATTAGTGCTTGGCTTTTAATTCGATAAACCACAGTGGGTGCCCCACTATGTAGTTTTATAGGCAGAGGTATGGGGAGTTTTTCACTTTAATGTGCTTTCCTTATTATAGTTCTCTCTACTGTTTATCAATCAGAGCAGTTTAAATTTGACAATAGAAAGCTGTGTCATGCTTCCTGGCTGATACTTTTCCCGCCTGCCTTTTCCTCTGAAAGCACAAACCACATGTTGCTTCACTCCTTCTGCCATCTACTACAGAGATGCAACCATAGGAATGTGGTCAGCACCAGGTTATAGCAGAGCCTGTATTGCATAACCCTATCTAATCTGATTTTCCATTTAATGAATAACCAACTGGGTATCGCCTCACTTAGCAATGGTGGATCACAAGCATAAGGGAGCTGGCACAAAAGAGCCAAAAATACTGCAGGAAACCCAAAATGCTGCTCGAGATGACAGCTATTCCCTTGTCCCAGGGCAACGTCCTATTATGATGCCGCTCTCCTCCACTCATTCTAGCTCCCTTGCAGGCACCACCTTGCAGCCTCCCTGACAAAAGCAGTTTTCTCTGCCACTGTGTCTGAATGCCTTGGAAAGTTTTCAGCGCTTCTAGAACCTTCAGTTTCCAGAGGCCTAAAACTCTGCACATCTTCTGTTCCCCCCTGACAATGTTCAGGGGTTAGAGGGGGAACCTCCTTTTACTTTAGGATATCATGAACAAAAGTATTGAGGATATTTTAGCTGAGACTGCAGAGTATTTTCTTGGACTGCATTTTGAGGTATAAGCTACAGCTTTGCACCAAAATGCTCTCTAGTATGGACAAATTAATTTATACAATGTGCACTAGTGTTTGCCTAACAGCACCTGACTCTCCACAGCCAAAACAAGCCCCTATTAGCATAAAGAGACCTATTAAGTCAGGACACTTGATTGTGTCCTTTGAGGTCTGACTCAACCCTTAAAGGGTATTCACACATCCTAAGCTTTTTGATAAGATTCATCCTATGGAAAAGGATTTTTAAGAAGAAATGGTCTTTGTGGCTGAAAGCTTGGTCTGCTGAATTTGCTTTTAAAAAGCATCTTTTTTGCATGCCTTTTGGTGGTGAACGCCAACTTGGGGAATCCCTTGATAAATTTCAGAAAGTCCCTAAGGGAAAATTACTCCTATCCCACAAGAAAAAACCCAAGTCCAAATGGTTCTTTCTAGCTCTCCCCAGGAATCCACCTCCAAAACCAAGGCTTGGCACTTCCTTTCATCATAAGCCCATTACCTCAATCAACCAAACTTGCCCAGAAACCCTCTGCACAACTAAGATGCTCCTTCATGGAGAGATGTCCGTGGGCATTTGTGTCCTTATGAATCCAAGACATCCCAGACTTCTGGGCCCAATCTGTAATTTCAAAGGGGTACAAAATACAGGGAATGGTTGTATCAGTTCCTTCAGAACGGTTTCAAGGTTTCTATTTAATCTATTCACAGTCCCAAAACCAAATAGGAGCATTTGCCTAATACTGGATGTGACAGGAGTCACTTTGGGCAGGGGGCCCGTGGAACCCAGAATCTCTTGGAGAGGTTGGGAAACCCTTGTTCCATCTCCCCGTGCACCTCCTATGTCTATTGCATCCTAACACACGCGCATAATTCTGGCTTTAAATACGTGCGTATCAAAGTAGTTTGCTAAACAGCCCATTGTCCCCACGCCCTGCCTCATGATGGCCTGCAAAAAGCGCGCCCAAAGTGGCAAAACCTTTCCGCCTCCGTGACCTTGGTGCAGGCTGACACGGGTGTGACGTAATGACCTAATTTCCCCCGTGTCGGAAGTAGACGGGCAGCCATAACAGAAGATAGAACCACGCCAGTGCATAGCGTCGTGTCATCAGCTGCATTCCATTCTCGCAGGGATAGACCCATACATAAAAATAGAAATGTCTAGACACAGCCACAGCCGCAATAGATATAACCAAAAGTGAACAAACTATCCACACGCCAGCACAGGCAGTATCGCTGCCACAACACACAGCACAATATGGATATTCCATTAACAAAACCCTCAAAATTGCGAAGGAACATAAATTACATTAAATTTTTATGGTAGGAATAAACAAGTTTTTTTTGTTTGTTTTTTTTTGTTGGTTTCCCTTCCTCCCTTTTACCCCTTTTCTCTTCTCCTTTATTCCAAATATATCACCTTTGGATACCTTGTTAATTTTGTTACCATTTTATATCTTTTTGTTATGTGTTATTATATAGTAATCTAATCCCGTTTAATTTTAATAGATACAGATGTGCTGTTCCTTATTGCTGCTATGTATTCTGATGAAGCATTGAAAAGCAAAACGCATTAACCCTGAATGCTCATCTCTTGTGAACAGTAGCTGCACATATGTTACATATTGTTACATGTGATTTGAACTGAGTGGGTTCTGTGTATATCAGATCCTAGGTTGATTTTTTTTAACTCAAGAAGTTTATAGTGATGCTTTCATAAAGCTTACCGTATATACTCGAGTATAAGTCGTTCCGAGTATAAGTCGAGGCCCTAATTTACCACAAAAAAATTGGGAAAAACTTATTGACCCGAGTATAAGACGAGGGTGAGAAATGCACAGCTACTGTAAGTGGAAAAGAGGGTCAACAATGCCCATTTGCAGCATCACTGTGCCCATTTGCATGCCTCACTGTGCCCATTTGCAGCCATAGGTCCCCTGAACTTCAAACTCGGTAGTTAAGGGTTCCTAGATGCCCCCTAGCTGCAACCAAAATTTGGGGTCTCTGAACCCAAAGGGTCCCGAAATGACATTGCTGCAGATGGACACAGTTGACCGAATTTGGGGCCCTGTATCTTGGGGCCACTTAGTGCTAAGAACCCCAAATTTGGTGTGCAAACCCAGAGGAACTAGCACCATAAAATTTCCAAAGCTGGGGTTACTAGCACCAAGTGGCCCTGAGATACAGGTCCCCAAAAATCAGTTCAGAAAATGTCAAGCACTTTTCTGCAGCAGAAAATGACATTTTCCGAACCAGTTTTGGGGCCCTGTATCTCAGGGCCACTTGGTGCTAGAAACCCCAACTTTGGATATGTTATGGTACCAGTTCCACTGGGTTTGCACACCAAATTTGGGGTTCCTAGCACCAAGTGGCCCTGAGATATGGGGCCCCAAATTCGGTTCAGAAAATGTCAAGCACTTTTCTGCAGCAGAGAATAACATTTTCCAAACCGATTTTGGGGCCCCGTATCTCGGGGCCACTTAGTGCTAGCACTAAGTGGGCCTGAGATACAGGGCCCCAAAGTTGGTTCGGAAAATGACATTTTTTGCTGCAGAAAAGTGCTTGACTCGAGTATAAGTCGAGGGGGGCACTTTCAGCACAAAAAAATGTGCTGAAAAATTCGACTTATACTCGAGTATATACGGTATATGTTTTATAAATGATCTCAACCTGGTGTTTCACATTTAAAGTCCCTTTTCTCACTCCGTTTCCAATAATTGGGCAGTTGATCTACTTTTTCTCTTTTGCTTTTTTTTGTATCTCTTCGTTCCTCTCCTGTTTTCTCTTCGATGAAGCATATCTGGTCGATTTATTATTTTTTTTGGACCCATTCCCCCATGCTTTAGATCTTTTGCGTGCTATGAGTTTATCTGTTTTATGGAACAAGGTACAGCCTGTATGCATTTTTTCCATGATTTCCTGGCTTGCCTTAGCGATCTCCTGCCAAAAGGCCTGTATCTTTATACATTCCCACCACAGATGCGCAAAGGTTCCCGCGAACCCTGTCCCCCTCCAGCACAGGGGGGATACATCCACCCAGAAGCTTCGAGCCCTCAGCGGGGGCACATACCACCTAGCAAAAAGTTTAAAACTGATTTCTGTCGTCTTAGCATCCATTGAGGAGAAACAAGCTAGTTTTAATATTCTCCACTTCTGGTGCCCATTTAATTCTACACCCAGGTCCTGCTCCCATTTCCCAAGGTAAGGCGGGAATTCGGGTTCTCTTTCATTCACAGGCACCTTGTATAGTTTTGAGATACTGTGATGAATACTAGAGGGAGAGCTGAGCAGTTTTTCTATTGGCTCAAGATTATTTTCTTCCCCATAATGGCTGTGGCAGTGTCTGTGCAAATTGTTTGTCACAGATCAGCTGCAGAGCTGATCTGTGTCTCACCTTTACTACTGTATGCCGGCTGGCACCTGTTGTTCCACTAGCTTGTGCTCTGCTCTGTACACTCTGCAGCAGCTATGGCTGTTGCCGGCCACACCTGTTGCCTAATACATGATTCCTTCCTGCTACTTCCTGTCCAGCCCCTCATGTTCTTCCCTATTTATATCCCTTTCAAACCAGCTACTGGTTGCTTGAGCAACATTTGTTTCGGAGCTCCCTTCGTGTAACCTGCCTTAAACCTGACCTCTCGTGAACTGATCTCGTGTACCCACTCGGCTTGTTCTGATTACGTTGTCTGCAGCCCGCCCTGACCCTGGCTCGCTATCCGGCTCTCCTTTTGCTTCATCCATCCATCCTTGTCTGACAGTGTCTCCTGGTACTTCCCTAGCGAGTGGGGTGAACCCGGGGGGTCGTGACCTGGGGTCTGCACGCAGCTAAGCCCAAATCCTTGTGAGGGTGTCCCTGGCAGAATACCGGCTGGCCCTTAGACTCCACGCCCTGGGGGATCCCGTGTCACCTGCTCCCCTGTGGGCTCACTGTAAGTAGTACCATGACAGTGTTGTTTTTGTGCGTGTCTCCATTTGTCTAGTGGCATACCACCCCATTTCTTTTTCATGCATCACGGGCCACAGAGCCATAGTGGTTACTATGTGGGTTATATAGGCCACCTTTAGGTGATGGACACTGGCACACCCTAAGACAGGAAGTTCACTCCCTATATAACCCCTCCCATTACTGGGAGTACCTCAGTTTTTTCGCCAGTGTCTAAGGTGTTTGTCGCGAGTAAAGACGTGCTGTGCTGAGCTCCGCTGGAGAAATCTTTGCTGGGGCAAGCCATGCCACCGGAAGTGTCTTTTCTAGGTCCAATTGAATGTTACCTGGGCCTCGTGTCGGAAGTAACAAGGTTTTGCCTGTAACGCTATTATTTTTAGAGCTGGATCCCAGGATTCAGTGTTTGGTTTCTTCAGCCATATTTTCCTGGTGGGGTGCTTTACAGGCCCAGGAGTGTGGATCCCCCGATAACAAGGGGCCTGAAGGTTTTTTAACGGAACCCACCGTGAGAGGTGAAGATTGGGTCTGTTTGGTTTACCACAGAACCCTGCAGCCGGATAAGGTAAGGGAGTTTCCTAAGGAGTTTTTCTAATTCCTGTGGGTTTTCTCTGTTAAGTAAATGTTGCTATGCCTAAAGTGGCCACCAGGGGCTGTCAAGAGCACATACCTGTTCCATGCTTGTCAGTCGTGCTCTGTGTCACAAGCTGCACACTTCCTCCGAGCCCAAGCTCCGGGTAGGATGTGGGAAGGGTTTTTTTTTTTTTCTTTTCAGGAATCTCCCACCACAGCTTCCTTTCAGGCTAGAGGACATGGGTCAGTTGGCGGTATGCCGCACCACTGCCGCCGCCATTATGGCAGCTCTCCATCCACCTGCCCACCTCTCTTCTCTGGACCAGCCCCCCTACATGTGCAATGCGGCCGGTTCGGACCCCCCGCTTGCGCGGGAAAATTGTCTTTTTTGAAAAAAGCTGAGGGGGGGCGGAAGGGGGGGCGGAGCATCAGCTCGGCGTGGCACAACGCGGGTTTTTCCAAATCTATAAAGGTGGAGGGACACAGAGCAGATGAATGGCATGTGAGTGTGGGGGTGACACAGGCATTCCCAGGCATGTTTACTTGGCATCAGACTGAGCCTTGATAGCAACGGCAGTTGCTGAACTATTTTGCTCAGCAGTGGGTGCATTTCTGGTAGTACTGTGCTTAGCACTATGGGTAGAAGGGGAGGTACAAATACCCCGAAAAAGGGCTCAAAGGGATCTCCCTCAGGCTCTGAGGACCCCTCCCTCTGCAACACCATCTCCCCCTGAAAGACCTAGGGAGGCTAGTCAGAGTGAGCCGTCGGGGTTAGGGGCTGCAACTGCTTCTGGCATTTCAGCCCCTGTATATATTACTCAGGAGGTTTGTTTCCTCCGCCATGAGTGGATTGGAGGAAATATTAGTGGCCTTAACCCCAGGGACAAAAGAAGTCTTGGGGGAGGAAACCTAAAAGACGGAACGCTAAAGCCTCCTTATGAAGGGGCGCCCCCGTTCGAGTAGGGTTGATAACTGCTACAGTTTTCAAAGGTCTGGCAGGAGGATTTTCAGGACAGATGGGTGGTCTCCACAATAACTCTAGGTTACAAACTAGAGTTCCGAGAATTCCTGTCTCAACGTTTCCTCAGATCAAATGTTCCCAAAGACCCAGAGAAAAAGAAGCATTAGATCAACTTTTGTCACAAAAAGTAATCATGGGGTTCCCATGGAAGAGCAGGGTTTGGGGGTTCATTCAAACCTTTTCACCGTGCCAAAACCAAACTGAGATGTCAGACCCATTCTAGATCTCAAAGATCTAAACCGGTTCCTAAAAATTTGATCTTTTCGCATGGAATCAATCCGATCAGTAGTCTCCATCCTACAAGGAGGAGAACTTCTGGCATCAATCAACATCAAGGATGCATACCCGCATGTACCTATTTTCCCCGCTCATTAGAAATATCTGCGTTTCAAAGTGGAAAAACTTCATTTTCTGTTTGTAGCTCTACCTTTCGGTCCAGGTACTGCACCTCAGGTGTTTACAAAGGTCCTGGCCCCTCCTCTGGCCAGATTAAGGGCCCAGGGTATAACGATTATAGCTTACCTAGACGACCTGCTCTTAAATAGACCGGTCGGTAGCCCGCTTTGGCAAAAGCTTGGTCACCAGTCAACTACCTGGAATACCTAGGTTGGGTCCTCAACCTAGAGAAGTCTTTTTTAAAACCAGTAAGAATACTAGAGTACTTGGATCTGATTATAGATACAACCCAGAAGAGGGTGTTTTTACCCCAGGCAAAAATCAGCGCAATAAAGAAGCTGGTTTAGGTAGTCAGGGCGAAGAAGGGTCCTTCTATTGGCCTTTGTATGAGGTTGTTGGGAAAGATGGTGGCTTCATTCGAAGCAGTTCCCTATGCTCAGTTTCATTCGAGACTGCTGCAAAACAGTATCCTGTCTGCCTGGAACAAGAAAGTCCAGGCGCTAGATTTTCCGATGCGTTTGTCGCCAATAGTGCGTCAGAACCTCAGTTGGGGTTTGATACCCGGAAAGGGAAATCCTCCTTACCAGTTACCTGGAAGGTGGTAACAGATGCCAGCCTTTCGGGTTGGGGAGAAGTTCTGGAAGAGCCGACTGTCCAAGGGAAATGGTCCAGAACTGAGAGCACCTTACCCATCAACATTCTATAGATTCGGCAGCGTACCTAGCCCTAAAGGCCTTGACATTCAGGTTGCAGGGTTGTCCTGTCAGGATCCAATCCAACAATGCCACAGCAGTGGCTTATATCAATCACCAAGGGGGAACCAGAAGTCGTGCATCCCAGGGAGAGGTAAACCATATCCTAACCTGTGCAGAAAAGCATGTACCGTGCATATCGGCAATCTTCATTCCAGGGGTAGAGAACTGGCAGGCGGACTACTTCAGTCACCAGCAGTTGTTCCTGGGGGAATGGTCTCTTCCCCTCAACATCTTCCTGGCTATATGCCAAAGATGGGGGATCCCGGACGTAGATCTGTTTGCATCCACGTTTAACAACAAGATTGACGACTTTGTGTCAAGAACAAGGGATCCACTTGAATGCGGAACAAATGCGATGGTGACCCCGTGGGATCAGTTCTCACTGATTTATGCATTCCCTCCTATTCTGCTGCTACCACATCTTCTTTGCAGGATCAAGCAGGAAAAGAAGTCGGTGCTTCTGCTGGCCCCAGTGTGACCCAGAAAATCTTGGTATGCAGAAATAGTAAAGATGGCGGTAGGGGCCCCATGGACCCTACCACCACGTCCAGACCTGCTATCGCAGGGACCAGTGTTCCATCCTACCTTACAAACTCTAAAGTTAATGGTTTGGCTATTCAAAACCACATTCTGAAGAATCGCGGGCTTTCAGGCTCAGTGATATCTACCTTGATTAATGCTAGGAAGCCAGCTTTATTAATTCTATTAATTTATTAATTAAGTAATTTATTCTAGAGTCTTGAAGGCATATGTTTCCTGGTTTGAATCCAGGGGTTGGAATCCCAGAAAGTATGTCATAGGTAGAATCCTTGCTTTTCTGCAAATGGGGTTAAAGACGAAGCTGGTCTTGAGTACTATCAAGGGCTAGGTCTCGGCCTTATTAATATTATTTCAACGTCCGCTTGCTTTGCATTCTTTGGTCCGAAGATTTATACAGGGGGTAATGCGGCTTAATCCACCGGTTAGAGCACCCCTGAACCCTTGGGATTTGAATTTAGTTCTGTCGGCAATAATTAAACAGCCTTTTGAGCCGATACGACATATTCCCTTGGTCCTTTTGACAAGTTTTTCTGGTAGCCATTTTTTCTGCAAGAAGGGTAACAGAATTGGCCCTTTCTTGTAAAGAGCCATATTTAATCATTCACAAGTATAGAGTAGTATTGCGTCCTCATTGT
The DNA here is from genome assembly GCA_037952835.1 of Lithobates septentrionalis. Taxonomy (NCBI): domain Eukaryota; kingdom Metazoa; phylum Chordata; class Amphibia; order Anura; family Ranidae; genus Lithobates; species Lithobates septentrionalis. The sequence goes on from JBBDGP010001284.1 coordinate 3,414,574, forward strand.
AGCTTTCTACCGAAGGTGGTTTCAGGTTTTCATCTAAACCTGGATATTATTCTGCCTTCATTTTTTCCGGAACCCTATTCTACAGAAGAAAAGTCACTATTCTCTGGATGTAGTGACAGCGGTCAAAATCCATTTGGAGGTGCCTGCTCAGGTTCTAAAAACGGATGTTTTTGTTTGTGTTGCCTGAAGGTCCTAGAAAAGGACAGGCAGCGTTGAAATCTACTATGCCAAGTGGATTCGGCAAGTTGTTATTCAAGCTCATGGTTTGAAGAGGAAAGTTCCACCTTTTCAAATCAAAGCACACTCCACCAGGGCTGTTAGTGCTTCATGGGCAGTGCATCACCAGGCCTCTATGGCTCAAATCTCCAAGGCCGCAACTTGGTCTTCAGTTCATACATTCACCAGATTCTATCAGGTGGATGTAAGAAGGCATGAGGATATCGCCTTTGGGCGCAGTGTGCAGTAGGCAGCAGTATAGGTCCTCAGGTCTGATTGCACCCTACTTTTGTTTGTGTCTCTCTCTCCCCTCAGATAGCATTGCTCTGGGACATCCCATACAGCAAATACTGTGGCTCTGTGTCCCGTGATGTACGATAAAGAAAATAGGATTTTTATAACCGCTTACCTGTAAAATCCTTTTCTTGGAGTACATCATGGGACACAGAGTTCCCTCCCCTCTTCTAAAACATGTATATTGCTTTGCTACAAAACTGAGGTACTCCCAGTAAGGGGAGGGGTTATATAGGGAGCTAAACTTCCTGTTTAGGGTGTGCCAGTGTTCATCACCCAAAGGTGCCTATATAACTCATACAGTAAATACTGTGGCTCTGTGTCCCGTCATGTAATTCAAGAAAAGGATTTTACAGGTAAGCTGTTATAAAAATCATATTTTTGTTTTCTGGCTTTCTGCATACACAAGCTGATTAATTGTCTTTCTCAAACAGGTTCCCCGGAAGGTGTTACTTGATCAGTTAAACCAAAATCTCTCAGATCCATCTCTTCCAGAAACCATTATTATTGTGCAGACATTAGACTGGCAGGGTCAGGTAAGAAAATCTACTCTAAATACCAACAAGCATTTGGTTAATGTTTTTTTCTTTCTTTTAACTAAACACAGCTGAGGAAACATTTTAGAATAATTTTAAAACTATCTTAGTCACGCAGTACAGGACACTGGATCATTGACTATTGGCTAATGCAGCTACATTCAAGTGATTGGAAATGGGCAAAAAAAAGCCCATATACCCCTCCTTCCCATCTATCCCTATTTTTTGCAAATGTCCTTAGGTGATGGACCTCCTCTCTACTGTGAAGCGGATCTCTTTTCTGTTGAGGTTTTTAGGTAGATTCTTTTGTCAAGATTCCTGGCTGCACCATAGCCTTTTATTGGGTACTCTTTTCTTAGTGGCCAACAGCAGTTCCTGGCATTCTACTCTACAACACCATCCGTGAACACCTACATGAGTTCAGCAGTCTATCATTTCTGGCACAGAAGACTTTACCCTTCCGTCTCTACATCTGCGGAGGTTGTGAATACCCCTATGTAGGGACATCTTTTTTTTTTTTTTAATTGCACTGCACATGGCAGACCATAAGTGCAGAGGTTATGGGCCACGTTTCCTTGCTAACTCAGACCTAGCACATGGCTTCAGGGGTGGAAGAATGTTAGTCTATCGCCACAGGGCCCCAGTATCTACTGTTTGGATGGTTACCTGTCTTCCTCTGGGCACTCCACTGGTTGCTTTTGGCCACACAACCCTCCTCCTAGTTATGCAGGTAGGAATTTTCTGACACAATGTCTAATTTCATATGCAGAATTGCAGTTCATTTAGAGGTTGTAGCTAACAGACACAAGCAAGCCCCTTCAGTCTCCACTCACCTTTGCTGTGTACAAACTGCCTGTAGAGGAGGTATATGAGGAAGATTAAAAACAAAAGAAAAGGGGAGACCATCCTAACACCACATGCTACCGAAATAATGATAGTCATCCTTCCCTCGCCACTCCTCTATAGTTAATAGGCGTTTGCCGTAGCCAAAACCAGCATATAAAAAGATATTCTAGGGGGGTCATAAAAAGAGAGGGCACCACCCAGGAAAACACAGCTACTATGGCTAGAGTGGGCAAATAAGGGAAAAAAAAGAAAAAAAATTAAATACAAAATTTATTGAGTATCAAATATATAAAGAAAGAAAAAACTGCACTGGAGGTAGATGGGTAAAGCTGCAGCTATAAGTGGGGTACACCAAATACAAAATATAAAAAATAAAGCCGCGCTTTAAACTAATGTATACATATATACACTGTAATAATGTATAAAATTAAATAAAAAGTTCTTTGAATTCATGAAAATCCAAAAGAAGTGAAGAGAAAAAATATATATAAAAATCCTCAATAGTCCAATTGCTGGTACTAGATGCTCAGATGAATCAAAATAAACGGCAAATAATAAGTAGAATGCTTACCAGATGGTAAGCCAAATAAAGCAAGTGGCTTAAACCCAGCCTGGGCCTTTATAGAACCAATCCCGGTGAATATGGACAAACTTCCACTCGAGAAAATGGACGTAGATTCATAAAGATTCACCCCAAAAAAGATTTTAAAAAAACATAGCGTAATACAGATGTAAACCTTTGAATGAGCAAACTGACACAGCCTAAGGGAACAGCCTCCTTGCATCGAATGATGTAGACCAATCATGCCAGACATATCCAAAGCTCCACGATACCCATATTGTAAAAGATATGGCAAGATAGTGTAATACCTTTTAAACTGGTTTTATTTATAAAGAAATACACTTACAGTATAAAAGATGATAAAAGCGATGCCGGCCAACAAACAAACTCCCGTCCTCAATGGGGCGATGTGGTGACGTCAGCACGTACCTCCCATATGCGTTTCGTCATAAGGTGACGTTTTTAATGGGGAACCATTGAAACCGTCGCCTTATGACGAAACGCGTCTGGGAGGTACGTGCTGACGTCACCACGTCACCCCATTGAGGACGGGAGTTCGTTTGTTTGCCGGCCGGCATCGCTTTTATTATCTTTTATACTGTAAGTGTATTTCTGCGTGTAAGTGTATTATGAATCTACGTCCATTTTCATTTGCTGTCGGTGCCAAGAGGTGAAAGATACTTTGACCATAAACGACTGCTAATATGAAACTCACTTTTCCCTACAAGAAGTTATAAAGGAATTTGACAGCGTTGAATGGTGCTACCTCTGGGCTGTTCTTAGGTCAATTCCAAATGAGACCTAATTTCTGTAATTGGGTGAAACGCTTATACCTTGCCCCAAAGGAGTTCATTAGGATGAATGGCTTACAGTTCCCCTTCTTTGGGTGCCCACTCCCCCCCCCACTTCTTTTTTGCTGTTGCAGACAAACCCCTGGCTTGTTTATTTCCCTGATGTTACTGGGTTTGGGATGCAGATGATGTACTATTATTTCTCTTGGATACTCTAACCTCTTTACCATCTGCTATGCATCATATTTATGATTTTGACAAGTTTTCTGGAACACAAATTAATTGGTAGAAACCAATGTTATCTTTGCACGCACTTCCTGCTCCTTTTTTTTTCTCCTACCTTTTGTACATCTTAAGGTTGTCCCCACCCAAAAATATTTGGACATTATTATAATGAACTCCCCTGGAGATTACATCTCAGATAACATTGTACCCCTACTGTTTAGATTCCAAACTCAGTGTGATATATGGTGTAAGTTGCCCTGGTTCAGTCGTGTCAATTAAATAAAAATGGTACGGGTGCCCCAACTGTATCTTTTACATAATTCCCCAATATGAATACTGTACTGCTAAACATTTTAATAAAATGAATGCCTTCTTTAGGGATTTGATTTGGGAAAAAGTAGTACTCTAGGATTAAATTGGAGCCATTGCAATATTTCAAAAGTGTTCAGAGGTCTGCCTGTTCCTAACCCTTAGGTATACTTGTTATTGTAGCTCAGCTGCAGCACTTAGTCAGCCGGGTGTTTGTGTGGACTGTCTTAGCTACTCCTTTAGATTACTTGCATTCTTATTTCAAGATACACATCCACTCCATGCCCTTGAAACACCCATTCATAATAGGTTTAAATCTTCCCAGGCCGCCCATCTTTTATTAAGAAAGGTATGGGACACTGCAAAGAAACTGTTAGGGGTATCCTTACTAGATGTACTTAGATTTGACAAAATGACCATTTCCTGAAATTCGCAAACTACGGGGCTTTCAGAGATGGGAGAGGCTGGAGTTCACACCTTGTTCCATTACTACCATAATGGCTCTTTAAAGTCCTATGCACAGCTAACTAATACATTTTGGACTTGAAGCTAAATTGTTTTTTTACATGTTCCTTGAATTAAGGCATGTTATGCAGGCACAGCCTAACCTGGCTTCTGTTTCCTTTTCTCATATGCACATAATTGAAAACTTTGCAAGGGCATTCTTTAGAAAAAGGCTTGATTTTCTGCCACATATGTGACATAAAATTTTTATTGAGATGCCGGTTAGCTCCTAGAGCACAATAGAAGTGCAAATTTTTCACACAGCAAAACTGACCACTGTGGTTTTAAAGGAGAAAAGGGTGAATGTCCTTGCATGGCCTAGTCAAAGCCCAGACTTAAACCACATTGAAAATCTTTGGAATGACTTGAAGACTGCAGTCCACAAACAGTCACCATTAAATTTAACTGAACTTGAGCAGTTCTACAAAGAAGAGTGGGCAAATATTGCACAGTTTAGATGTGCAAAGTTAGTAGACATCCCAACAGACTAAAGGCTGTAATTGAAGCAAAAGGTGGCTTGAAAAAGAGAATCTTAAGAGGGGATATGATCGAAATTTACAAATCTTCATATAATGACACTAGCATTGGAAAAAAAATACTTAATCTTGGGTTTCTAAAGAATACAAATAGCCACACAATGAAGTTGGACAAGACATGATTCAGTCTTAAACTGCATAAGGGGTTCTTCTACTGTTAGTGCACTTGCAAAAGAAGTAGTTACTTCCATTCCCTGCTGCCCGTTCCTTCAAATGTTGAGAAATCTTTAAATGAAATTTAGAAGAAAAACTGACACTTGCAAGTTTGTCATCTTCTAGGTCCCCTGCAGCTACGATTGATTCCTTCCTTTAATCTCCACACTTTTACCGTATCCTATGATGGGTGGAGATCAGAGGAAGCAACCCGTTGGCTTTTAACCACTTGCCGCACAATCACATAGATGTATGTCATTGTGTTCAAGTGGTTATACCGGGGTCATGGCTACAGCGGTCAGCCATAATGCCGGTATTAACATTTTTATCCGACGATTCCCTAAGCTGTAATAGTGACCTGACTAGCCGATGAATCATTTACAAGCAGTGGGAAGGGTCGAGACCCGCTCCTTTATTACTTTTTCTATTTCTTTTTCTTCTTTTTCTTTTTCTTTTCTTTCTTTCATTTTGATTGGTTTTACATTTTCTTGGTCTTTTCCTTCACAGGTTTATATATGCTGACCCGTTGTAATATTGACACAATAGTCATGTTTTTTACGAGTATTGTTTTTGGCTATGGTCGACCATATTATAGCCCTCAATAAAGATGTAATAAAAAAAAAAGGGGGGTAAAGGAGAGATCTGGGGTTTTAGACTCCAGATGTCTCCATAAAGAGGACCTGTTATGCTTTATTGCTATAACAAGGAATATTTCCATTTCTTGATTTGTGACTGGAATAAGTGATTAAAAAAAAAAAAGGGACAGCGTAAAAATAAAAACATTTTTTATAAAATAACACACAAAGTATCACTGCAAATGTAATGGCTAGAGCAATAATTATAGCTCTAGACCTCCTTTGTAACTCTAAACTGGTAACCTGGAATTTTTTCTAAAGCATCACCTATGGAAATATTTAAGTATCATAGTTTGTCGCCATTCCATGAGCGTGTGCAATTTTAAAGAGTGACATGTTTGGCATATCTGCACTCGGTGTAACATCATCTTTTATATTGCACAAAAAAAATTGGGTTATATAATGTGTTTATGCATTACAACCCATTAAAGTATATTTTCTTTTTCGTACATCATGGGACATAGAGCCACAGTATTTACTGAATGGGTTATATAGGCACTTCTAGGGGATGGACACTGGCACACCCTAGACAGGAAGTTTAGCTCCCTATATAACCCCTCCCCTTGCTGGGAGTACCTCAGTTTTTTCGCCAGTGTCTAAGGTGTTGGTCACGAGTAAAGACGTTCTGTGCTGAGCTCTGCTGGAGAAATCTTTGCTGGGGCAAGCCATGCAACCGGTTCCATTCAAAGTGTCTTTTCTAGGCCGAATTGAATGGTACCCGGGCCTTGTGTCGGAAGAAACGAGGTTCTGCCTGTAACGCTTCTCTTTTTAGAGAGCTGGACCCCGGAATCCAGTGTTTGGTTTTTTCAGCCATATTTTCCTGGCAGGGTGCTTTACAGGCCCAGGAGGGTGGATCCCCCGATAACAAGGGGCCTGAAGGTTTTTTAACGGAACCCACAGTGAGTGGTGAAGATTGGGTCTGTTTGGTTTACCACAGAACCCTGCAGCCGGATAAGGTAAGAGAGATTCCTAAGGAATTTTTCTAATTATTGTGGGTTTTCTCTTTTAAGTAAATGTTGCTTTTCCTAAATTCCCCCCTGGGGGCTGTCAAGAGCATGTACCTGTTCCATGCTTGTCAGTCGTGCTCTGTGTCACAAGCTGCACGCTTCCTCTGAGCCCAAGCTCCAGGAAGGTTGTGGGAAGGGGAGTTTTCTCTTTTCAGGAATGTCCCCCCACAGCTTCTTTCCAGTCTAGAGGCCATGGGTCAGTCGGCGGTATTCCGCACCGCTGCCGCCGCCATTACGGCAGCTCTCCATCCACCTGCCCTCCTCTCTCCTCTGCCCCAGCCCCCCCTCAACGTGTGATCCATTAGAATCGGAGCCCCCGCGGGAAAATGGTCTTTTTTGAAAAAAAGATGGGGGGGGGCGGAAGGGGTGATCAGAGGAGGGGGCGGAGCATCAGCACAGCGTCGGCGTGGTTCCACACCCACAACGCGGGCTATGTATAGCTATGAAGGTGTACTTTTTGCAGGCGCACCCAGCTAAAGGAGGGACACAGCAGATGGCATGTGAATGTGGGTGACAGGCATTCCCAGGCACGTTTACTTAGCATCAGACTGAGCCTTGATAGCAGCGGCAGTTGCTGAACTATTTTCCTTAGCAGTGGGTGCATTTCTGGTAGTATCTCTGCATTTGTGCTTAGCACTATGGGCAGAAGTAGAGGTACAAGTACCCTGAAAAATAGGGGCTCAAAGGGATCTCCCTCAGGCTCTGAGGATCCCCCCCCCCTCTGCAACGCCATCTCCCCTGAAAGACCTAGGGAGGCTGGTCAGAGTGAGCCGTCGGGGTTAGGGGCTGCAACTGCTTCTGGCATTTCAGCCCATATATATATTACTCAGGAGGTTTTTTCCTCGGCCATGAGTGGATTGGAGGAAAGATTAGTGGCCCTAATCGCATCTTCACAAAGTGGAAGAAAACGCATTAGGTCCCCTTCTACCACCCAGGACCCTCAAACAGGAACTCTGGGAAAGGGGAGACCAGTCTCCCTCAGGGGAATGGGAAGAGACTGATGACTCCTCTTCTGTGGAATCAAGTGGGGAAGGACCCTCTTTAGCTTCACAGGCTGAGAAATTGCTAGTGCATTATCTTACCGAAATGGTCCGCTCCACATATAAGTTACCCATAACGGAGTCGTTTGAAAAGCACACTTCTTCTTTGGGTTCACTGAAGCCTCCTCAAGCTGTGCATGCTTTTCCTGTTCATTCATTGCTGGAAAAGCTTATTTATTCTGAGTGGGATCACCCAGATAAACATTTTCAATGTTTCTAATGCTCAAATGCTTAGGGATCCAACCGACAAAGTTGGCATTCCTCATTCCTGTTAAACATTTTTTCCTTGGCAGGTTCAGTAGCTCAACCTGCAGTGGCGGCAATTAGGGTATGTCAGTCCTTAAGAGACAACTTGAAAGAGGTGCTCAAGGTTTTCCCTGAACAGCAGGCCCAGGAGTTAGCCGAGCTGCCAGAGGCTTTGTGTTTTGCAGTTGACACAATCAGAGATCCTTCAGACCTCTCACCTTACGCTTGGGTTGGTGCATATGCGTAGAATCCTATGGTTGAAAAATTGGTCAGCCGAAGCGCCATGCAAAAAGCTGTCTGGTTTTCCCTTTCACGGTGTAAGGCTGTTTGGGGATGATTTGGACAATTGTATCCAATAAGAAAAAGGAGACCACAGGGCCAAGCGCTGCGCTAGAAATAGGTATATTCAACATGAAATAAATCAAGTAAGGAGAGCTGCCAGCACCAAGAGTCTACAATACAAAACCCAAAACTATAAAAAAAAAAGAAGGTGCAGCGCTAATATCACAAAATAAATATTTACCCAAAGAGAAATCACCAAACCAGAATATTGACAACCTGAAAAGGTGAAAGCATTCTAATAAATGAAAACTAATGTGAAGTACCGATTCTGGAACTATTTTTATATTCCGGTATACAGGTGGATAAGAAATATTGTATAGATGTCATTAATTAAAAAATTTGAATTGAATAAAGACACTCAAAGCAACATAAATAATAAAATCTAAATAAAAGAGTACATGTAAAATTTACCATATAAAATGGACGTTGGGGGATAAATAGTCCCAACCATAAGTGAACCAAGTATAACTCTAGTTCCAAAATTATATTAAAATTAGTCTCAAGATCATGTGTGAAAAACCGTATAAATAGGAAAACTAAGGCAATGTCCAATGTGAGCATTGATTGAGTCCCAATAAGCTTAAAAAGTGAATCAGTGAATAATGCAACAGAGCAAATGGTGACATAAGGATCCCTCATCCGAAGAAGCAGAGCACCCGAAGTGAGTATATAATCAACTTACCGACTGAACAGACCAATATGTTGGTCTCACCAAGCCCAGGGAATTCGGTCTCCCAAAAACCTATAGGTCATCTGAATATGCTGGATGCTGGACCTATATCACTCGGTGTCACTCAAAAACAAAAGGGGCTCCATAGTGTAGCATTTGAGTACAAAATTTATTGAGCTCAAAAAGGATTGCACTTACAAGAGGCAGCTGCATGAGCGCAGTAAATCACACAGCAACAGAGTAGATCTGAACGGTGGCATCTCCCGAGGCTTCCTTTGCTCGCTGTCTGCTACAAACCATCGCCTCCGAAGAGGTAAAGCGTGATGACATCAGAGATGCAGGTTCCTCCCTACGCGCTTCGTCACTAGCGGACGTCGTCTGGGGATTGGCTGCAATAGCTGAGTGATCACACAAATGCTTTATATAGTGCCGCAGCACCATCTTAACTTAGGGCTGTGAGGGCACTTATGATGGAAGTGTATAGGCAATGCCATTTTGTCTAATGGTATGTCCAAAATAGCGGAACAAAATAAGCTGTGGAGACCTAAATAAACACCTAAGGTAGAGATAACAAATTATAGTATAGTATTATTATTAAACAAGCTTAATTACCTCACCCTTGGTAAGAAATAATATTAAAAATAAACCATTTATTAAAATTACAAATAAATTACATTTATAAAATTAGATAGAAATAAAAATGTATAAAAGTGTAATAAAAATGAGAGCAGCTGAGAGGCATGGTGAGTATTTTGCAGCTCATTTGTTTTTGAAAATGAAGAAAAAAGAAAAATGTGTTTTTTGTTTTTTTGTTTTTTTCAATTTTCAAAACTTTGTGACAAAAAGCGAGGTCTGCAAAATACTCACCATACGTCTCAGCAAATAGCTTGGGGTGTCTACTTTCCAAAATGGGGTCATTTGTGGGGGGTTTGTGCCATCTGGGCATTCCATGGCCACCGAAACTGATAGGCAGTGAGGAGTGAAATCAAAAATTTACACCCTTAGAAAGCCTGAAGGCGGGAGGTATGACATGAGGCGTCGGACGTGAAGGAAGGAGCCTGAGTTTGCCGGCCGGCGAGCTGGCGGGTACCTACACGGACAAGCCGCAGCCCGCATGATGGAGAGGTGCCGTGCGTGGCTTCGGCTGTTACAGGCACTGACCGTGCTGTTATTCGGGCGCTCTGAGGTTCAGATCCACGCGGCGGATCGTGTGCTTGACACAGCGCCTGCGGGTGGTGAGGCTCATGGAGCGGCAGTAGCAGCCACCCCCCCCAGACCCCATTCATAGAGGTTCCGACCCAGCGCCATCCTGGTCGGCCGCGACGGCCTAGGACAGAAGCAAACAGAGGAGAGGTCTGTCTGGGCATTCGTCTCATCCCCAAACTGCATATCTAAACCATAATTCCCAAGTATCCAGATAGAAGACATACGGTAAGGTCAGCTTGGCCTCCTGAAGCATCTGAACACAGGTAAGAGAGGATCGATAAGGGGGATGTCCCAAGTATGCTGAAGATAAGCTGAAGGTACACTACAGGACTGTGTAAACTGCACGTTGTTGTATTGCTAACCCGCACATGGAGACCCCTGGGGGGGACATGGTACACTGCAGCCATCAGAGGAGGGTCTGAAGGACTAGGAGTGGAGCAGTCATTTATTGAACTGTAGTTTTTCTTAAGTGCAGCCATCTAGCGGCTCTGCTGGGCACCTGTTAGGGGCTAAAGCAGGGAGAGAGAAGGAGGGAAAGAAAGGGGCTGTTTTGAACAGGAATCTTGCGGAGATCTTTCCTGGGTGCAGCACGTATTTATAGGACGCAGCGGGTAAAGTTCAGCAAGTTTGCGGATACGGAAATAAAAGCGCACAAGTTCAGCAAAGACGTTGAGTCCCATTGACTAGTCCTCGATTAGCCCCTGTGGAGACTACGAAATTACCATGAGTAAATCATTGTCTAAATCTGCAAAGGGGGGGGCCCTAAAACTCCAAAAGATAATGTCTCAGGGAGTACAATTAAACAGTACCTGGCCCAGGGGTTAAGCCCTAAGAATACTAATCCCGAGACCCAAAAGTCAGGCAAAATGGACAAAAAGAAGGGAACAGATGGGAAGAGAGAAGAGACCCCAGATCAGTCCAGAGACGATTTAACAACTGAAAGTGAACTAGAAATAACTAAATTAGAAGATCATAGCATAGAGGCCCAACTCCCCACAAAAAATGAAATTCTAGAAATGTTCAAGAGTCTGGAAATCTCAATTGAAACCGAGATAAAGATGCTGAGGACAGACCTGGGAAACCTGCTGGTTAGAGTTGAGATGTCGGAGGATAAAATTGACAAACAAGCCCTATATAGGCTAGAAGACCAAGAAAATAGAAATAGAAGACAAAATCTGAGAATCCGGGCGGTACCGGAAACAAGGGGGGAGGATTTGAGGAAAGTCATAACTGCAATTTTTCGACCCCTACTCGAAGTTGGAGTAGAGGAGTTCCCAAATATTGAAAGGGTACACCGGGTAGGAAGACCAGACACCACGAGAACAGAAAGAACTCGGGATATAATGGTGAGATTCAGATTCTACGAAGACAAAGCTAAAATCTGGGTAAAGTTAAGAGGAAAACCCCCCCTGCAATACGAGGGAGCAAAGATCCAAGTTTATGCAGACCTGGCGCCGGAAACATTGGCGAGGAGACGCGCTTTGAAACCCCTGCTAGAACAGATGATGATACAGAACGTAAAATATAGCTGGGGGTTTCCGGCATGTCTATTAGGATTTAAGGATGGAAGATCTGCCAGGTTAAGATTCCCTGAAGAACTGGGGGATTTTTGGCAAAAAATTGGATTTACAAGTTCCACTGTTGCCAGACTGATTTAACGAGCAGAGGGTGGGCCAAGGGACGGGACATGGCTAGAAATGCAGAGTTTAATAAGTGTGGTGGAAGGAGTCTGGGAGGGGGGTTGGGGGGGTGGAGTACAGAGAAGAGTGGTCAGTGGCGGTGGGAGAAAGCTGTCCGGAGTGGGATATCCGCCGGTCGCCAGTTTGCCGCCCCAGTAACCCCCTCCTATAATGGAGGTGGGGTGGGGAGGCACACTGAGAGCTCCACCTTAGGAGTTTGAGATCACAAGAGGGTCATGACTTATGTGGTCCTCGAGGATCGAGGGGTCCGGTGGGGACCAAGGAAGGAAGGTAGGGTTGTGGGAGGGTGGGCGGAGATGGGTTGGGGGAGGGGCACTGGGGAGGGTGGGCGTGACGGGGGGGAGGGAGGGTGGATACCTCAGATACAGCGGCCAAAAGAGTGGGTAAACCTCTCCATAGACAAAAGAAACGAACCCCACACAGGATAGCGAGAATACAGTGATGACAACAATAAATTTTATGACCTATAACGTTAGAGGACTAAACATGCCCACTAAGAGACATAAGATAATGAATGAGCTCAAATGGTATGGGGCAGAGGTAGTCTTCCTCCAGGAGACACACATTTCCCATGAGTCAAATCTAAAATTGTATTCTACAGATTTCCCGATATGGTATCAAGGGGACACAATTACAAAAAGAGCAAGGGGGTAGCAATTGGGTTCGCGAAAGGAACCAGGTTTATATTGGAAGATAGGCTAACTGACCCAGAAGGTAGATTTCTTTTTCTTAAGGGCAGACTATGTGAGAGGGAGTTTACACTGGCAAACATCTACGCCCCCAACAAGAACCCGATTAAATATTTTAAGAACCTTTTGGAAAAGCTGAGGGACTTTAAGAAGAGACATACGATCCTGATGGGAGATATGAACTTCTGCATGGATCCTGGTCTGAATAGTTCGACCCGGGCACAGGGGACAAATAACGTACAATTAAGAGGTAAAACAAAAATTGTATGTCAGTCAATTGGTTGACATATGGAGGATTCAGCATTCTAAAATACAAGATTTTACATTTTACTCCCTGTGCACGGGTCCTACTCTTGAATAGACTTTATTTTCGTGGAACATAGAGACATCGATTAGGTGATAGATTCTAAGATAGGAATCTCTTCACTCTCGGATCATACCCCTGTGAGGATGAAAATGACAGTCACTGGGAAGCAAGGGCAACATTTTAAGTGGCGTCTAAACGAGGAGCTGATCCGAGATGAGGAGGGGTCTGCTAGAGTCGGAAGGGAGTTGGAATATTATTTCACTGCAAATGATACTGGAGAAGTATCGGGGTCCACCCGGTGGGAGGCCCATAAGCCCTACATCAGGGGGATCCTGATAGAAATAGGGGCTAGGAGGAAAAGTAAGAGAACAGAGAAAACCCAAAAATTAATAGAGGAAATAACTAGGGTCGAACAAGAACATAAAAAAACTTTAGGGCCACCATCAAGTATTATACTAAAAGGTAGTGAATAAAAGGGCGGAGTTGAAAATGGTTATGGAACAAGAAACAAGGAAAACACTCAATAGGATTGCAAGAGAAAGATACCAGTGGGGAAATAAACCAAATAAACATCTGGCGAGAATGGTACAAAAAAAAGCCATTAACTTTATTGAGAAAATACAGACTAAGGATGGACGCATGGTGTATTCATCAAAAGGAATAGCGGACATTTTTAAAAATTATTATCAAGAATTGTATTCTGTAGAACAGCGGGGTGCCCAGCTAGGAGGGAAGAGCGGGAAAAAATCAAGTTCCTAAAGAAAGTAGGACTCAAGGATCTCGGATTTTGCCAGGGAGATTTTGGAGGCCCCAATTACAGAGGAGGAAATAAAGGCCCTGCTTGAGTCGGCACCCGGGAAAAGTCCCGGGCCAGACGGACTCGCACTGTTTTACTACAAAAAATACAAAGAGATCTTAGTCCCAAAGTTATGCAAATATATGAACGGTCTGGGGGCAGACTATGAGATTAGTAGGGAGGCACTAATGGCCTCCATTACCCTTATATTGAAAGAAGGTAAGGAGGGAACGATGTGCTCGAGTTATCGGCCAATTTCTTTACTTAATGCCGATATAAAATTATATGCTAAGGTACTGGCTGGCAGGCTAAAAGGGCTAATGAATACTCTTGTTAATCCGGACCAGGTGGGATTCACCCCTAAAAGAGAGGGGAGAGAACAGGGTTAAAACGTTGCTCTTACTCCAAAAGATAAAGGAAAGTGGACCCCCAGGACTACTGCTGTCGATCGATGCTGAAAAGGCTTTCGACAGGGTAGACTGGGGGTTCATGATGCAGACCTTGGAAACTATGGGAATCTGCCCAAGAATGATTAGATGGATCAAAACATTACATCATCACCCCACTGCAGCAATAAAAGTTAATGGCTTAATGTCCCCCCCTTTTGAGATGAAAAATGGGACGAGACAGGGGTGCCCCCTGTCCCCACTACTATTTGTTCTATCCCTAGAACCACTCTTGGCCACGATACGCAACGACCCCGATATAAGCGGATTTAAGGTGGGAGAGGAAGAACACAAATTCGCAGATGCTGTATTGTTTTACATCACGAACCCGCGAACTACTATGCCCAAGTTATTCAATACCTTGGGACAATATGGGGAGGTATCTAACTTTAAAATAAATTTAGCAAAGTCTGAAATATTGAACATCAACTTAAGTAAGACAGAGGAAAGGGTAGTGAAAAACGAGTTCAAATTTGGCTGGACGAATGAATTAAAATATTTGGGAATTAAACAAGCAAACACAATAGAGAAGATCTATAGTATAAACTATATACCCCTCCTCAACGAAGTCAGAACCGAATGTAAAAGATTCACCGGTAGGCCTCTATCATGGATAGGACGCATCAACATTATAAAGATGGTTCTCCTGCTGAAGATTACGTATAGGTTGCCAGTGTTGCTTTTCTCAATAATACCTTAGAAGGCTAAAAATAATATTAACAAATTTCATTTGGAAAAATAAAAAAAAACAAGAGTCTCCTTTCAAATATTAAAACAAGGGAAAATGAATGGCGGCCTAGCTGTTCCGGATATCCAAAATTATTATAAAGCAATAGTTCTGTCAGGAGCCGTAGAATGGGCTAAAGGGGAAAATGAAGAAAGGTGGGTTAATATAGAGAAAACACTGAATAAGGCACAACTGGGAAGTATTATTTGGAATCCTCCACACTATAGAACTTTAGATGAAAACACTCACGCACTGACACGGCATGTCTTTAAAATTTGGGACGGGATATATAAACAAGTAAACGGGAAATATAATTCACCTTTAATAGCACTGAAAGACAATGAATATTTTGCACCTGGCACAAAAAGTGTAGGAGGAAATTGGTTAAAAAGGGGGGTAACACAATTAAGAGACATAATTAAAAATGGTAAAATGATTTCAATACAACAATTTAGGCACGATAGGGATGCACGCGGGACGGATGAGTGGTGGTATCTTCAGCTGAACCATTTTGTTAATAAGTTACCTCAACCCATTAGGTCTGGAGATGATCTGACGGGGTTGGAACGATTGTTTTCAGCGGAGGATTCAAGGAATATAATTTTCAAAAATGTATAAAATATTGTTAAAGGCAGAAGAGGTGGAGATACCGCCATTCATTAGAAAATGGGTGAAGGAACTAGGTTCACAGCGGGACAAGAACATCATTGGTAAAATTTTGAAACTAGCTCATAGTTCGGTAGTAGACACTAGAACGGCAGAAATGAACTATAAATGTATGGCTAGATGTTATGCAACTCCAGATATAATAAGTAAATATCAGAGGAACAGATCGGCGCAATGCTGGCGAGGCTGCACGGAGGTAGGAACAATGGCCCACCTGTGGTGGGACTGCCCTAAAATTAAAACATTTTGGAAGAAGATTTTATTTTTTATCAAGGAAATCACTGGGATAGATGTGGTGGAGGACCCGTGGGTTGTTTTGTTTCATGGTGGGGAGGGAGATACTAAACCATACAAGCGGTCGCTGGTCCCTCACCTTATAAATGCAGCAAAGAGACTAATACCCAAAAATTGGCAAAAGGAGGAGGGTCCATCAATCTGGGAGTGGATAGACTCGGTAGAAGAAACATATAACATGGAATGTCTGTGGAGCAGTCTAGACGCAGCTAATAGGACCACTGACAATATTGGGAGTGTTGGAAAAAATTCAAAAAAATGTCGAGTTGCGCCAAGGTATTGAAAGTTTAGGTCTAGGGTAGGGAGATGCGCTGATGTAGGACTATGGAGAGAGGGCGGGCTGGGTTCGCAGAGGTGGAGCGGGGTGAGGGGAGGGTGGGCCTTTGGGCGGTGGGGAGGGTTAAATAATTCCGTAAGGAGCAGCTCATTTTCCTAGCTGCATGGGGTGTGTTAATTTATATAAACCTTTGGATATGATATGAGCTACTATGATGTGACGGTGAGTGGGATGGAAAAGATGAACTGCAAAGTTGATTTAAGTCTCTCAGATCTGTCAGCTGAAGTGGCAAAAAAAAAAAAAAGAAAGCCTGAAGGCGGTGCTTGGTTTTCGGGGTCCCGTACGCGACTAGGCTCCCAAAAAGTCTCACGCATGTGGTATCCCTGTACTCAGGAGATGCAAAAGAATGTATTTTGGGGTGTAATTCCACATATGCCCATGGCATGTTTGAGCAATATATCATTTAGTGACAACTTTGTGAAAAAAAAAAAAAAATTGTCTTTTTCCTGCAACTTGTGTCACAATATAAAATATTCAATGGACTCAACATGCCTCTCAGCAAATAGCTTGGAGTGTCTACTTTCCAAAATGGGGTCATTTGAACTGTCCTGGCATTTTATGCACAACATTTAGAAGCTTATGTCACGCATCACCCACTCTTCTAACCACTTGAAGACAAAGCCCTTTCTGACACTATTTGTTTACATGAAAATTTTTTTTTTTTTTAAAGAAAATTACTTTGAACCCCAAACATTATATATTTTTTTAAAGCAAAGGCCCTACAGATTAAAATGGTGGGTGTTTCATTTTTTTTTCACACAGTATTTGCTCAGCGATTTTTCAAACGCATTTTTTGGGGCAAAAACACTTTTTTTTAATTTTAATGCACTAAAACACACTATATTGCTAAGATGATCTTAGCCGAGTACATGGATACCAAACACGACATGCTTTAAAATTGCGCACAAACGTGCAGTGGCGACAAACTACATACATTTTTAAAAGCCTTTAAAAGCCTTTACAGGTTACCACTTTAGATTTACAGAGGAGGTCTACTGCTAAAATTACTGCCCTCAATCTGACCTTCGCGGTGATACCTCACGTGCATGGTGCAATTGCTGTTTACATTTGACCCCAGACCAACGCTTGCGTTCGCCTTTGCGCGAGAGCAGGGGGGGACAGGGGTGCTTTTTTTTTTTTTTTATCTTATTTTTAAACTTCTTTTGAATGAATTCCTTAAATTTTTTTTTTTATCATTTTTATTGTCAGGGAATGTAAATATCCCCTATTATAGCAACAGGTAGTGACAGGTACTCTTTTTTGAAAAAAATGGAAAAATGGGGTCTATTAGACCCTAGATCTCTCCTCTGCCCTCAAAGCATCTGACCACACCAAGATCGGTGTGATAAAATGCTTTCCCAATTTACCAATGGCGCTGTTTACAACCGGCGAAATCTAAGTCATGAAATGCTCGTAGCTTCCGGTTTCTTAGGCCATAGATATGATTGGAGCCATTCTGGTCTCTGATCAGCTCTATGGTCAGCTGGCCGAATCACCGGCTGCTTTCTCAGGTTCCCTGTTGGGACAGGAGAGCCAGAGAAAAACATGAAATACGGTGGGGGGGGGATTCCCTCCCACTGCTTGTAAAAGCAGTCTAGAGGCTAATTAGCCGCTAGGATTGCTTTTGCATGAAAGCTGACTGCTGGCTGAAAAGAATGATACCAAGATGATACCTAAACCTGCAGGCATCATTCTGGTATAACCACGCAAAGTTCAGCAACATACCAGTACGTTGCTGGTCCTTGTTGGGCATATATTGTAATCTCTTTTTTATGCAGCCTGTGGGCTGAACGAAAAAGATTGATCGGTGGGTATGCCCACCATTAGAATACCTCCCTTCATCCACCCACTTCTAATGATGGGCATACATGCACCATTTATATATGCCGAAGCATTGGAGCATCCACCCCAAAAGTTAGGAGCAAATCGCTCCTCCGCCCCTGCTGCCCCCATGCTTCGGCATGTATCACCTCTGACAGCGCTGGAGTCATGGCTTTATGTATCGTGGAAGCAAACGCTGTTGCTGTCAAGATAATTAAATACGCGCTGCAGCTGAATGGCGTACCTGAAAACAAAAAAATGGTTAATAAAACACAGTAAACAGTAAAGTATAATAATTTACATAACTGAAAAGCAAACAGGATAAAACATAACAATAAAACATTGCAGAATAGAATACAGTAAAAAAGAGCACAACAATAGAGAGAGAGTGAACAATAAAACGACAGCTATTTGTTTTTTTTATTTGATATATTTTTTGTTTTTTTTTACACTTTTTTTTTGTAACTGTAACTTTTATACCTGTAACTGGTTCCAGGTTCGGGTCTCTCAAAATGCGATGGCATCTTGGGAGACCCTGTGAAAGTGTGCCTAGTCTGTGCAATGCTGTACCCTACGCTAACACTCAACTAGTGTATGGTAGCGTTCAAAACATTCACCAATGCAAAGACCAGGATTGTCAGGACAGGAGGGACAATAATAGCGGGTGTCACGCCTATATCCGCGCTTGCTGAAGACACAACATCTTTTTTGGGGCGTTCGTTGGGTAGGGGTACTCAGGGGACATAAAGAAAATGCCTCTCATGCAGCCGACTGCATTAGGTTGGGGATGTGAATGGGGGAAGTACAGGTGCTGCAGAAGTGGTGGGTTCCCAATTAGGGTTGGTGAATGCAGCAGGAAGGGCACTATGGGCACGACGGGCCTGTGTTTGTCTTCTTCTTGGTGGCAGCGGGACACTACTTGTGCTTGCCACCTCGCCAGCTTGAACTGCACTTATGGGACTCGCCACGTCACCAAGTGTTACTGCAGTGCTGGTTTGACTACGACCGGGGTGTACTAGGCCGCTTGTGCTTGCCAGTTCACCAGAAGGAATAGCGGCGCTAGTACTGCTCTGCTCCATACGAGGGACCTGCGGTTCCTGCACCTCAACAACAGCAGAAGAAGATTGGGGTCGGGTACGCCTGACCTTGGCAGCGACCACAACTCCGTCGTCCGAGCTATCTGTCATGGAGCCGCTGTCGTCTACAGGATCATATTCTGAGCCTGAATCTGACAGATGAGTGACTTCCTATCTGTCATTCTCAGAAACGTGTAGGCCTCTTCACTAGTGTACCTTCGATTTGCCATTTTGGGCTCTAAATTTAGTGGTACAGTAGTGAGACTCACAGGTAAAAAAGCTCCTGACTGTTAGCGACTGATTCAAATGCTACCAAAAAAAAGTTAGCTTTCGCAGGGATCAGGCCTGACTCTGCGAACGCTGCAGTTATGTGTTTAGTGTTTAAGTGATAGTGATCGATCGATACTGCACTTGGGTGGGCCGGGCGAAGGGGCAAAACGCAGGTGCTAGCAGGTATCTGGGCTGATCCCACTAACGCTGTGTTTTTGGGAACCCTAAACTGCTGGAGACGCTAGTATAGATCTGATCGGATCAGATATTGATCCGTTCAGATACTATACCACTAATGGAGGTGTATGCTGCGTGCGTGGGTGTTGGCACTACTGGCACTAACCTGATGCTGCCTGGGGCGACGCAGACCCTATCTGACCCTAAAACCTAACTTATATCACCGCCGGGCGATCAGGGGGTTAAACCTTTATTAGGTAATAAACAGTGGGTGCCCTGACACTATAAAAAATAAACTAACCAGCCTCACCCGTAACAGTTATATGGTGATCACTGGTGAAAGGGTTAACTAGGGGGCAATCTCGGGGTTAAAACCTTTACCTAGGTAGTATATAGGGGTCCCTGACGCTATAAAATGCTGACGGCGAACCTAAATACTTTCCTTCCTAACTACCGTCACCAGTGACACTAATACAGCGATCAGAAAAACGATTGCTTAGTGACACTGGCGACGGGGGGTGATCACGGGGTAAAAACTTTATTAGGGGGGTACCCTAGACCAAAAGGGGGCCTAACACTAACTGCCCTACCACTTATAACTGTCACAAACTGACACTAATGCAATAATCAGTAAAAAAAACAAAAACTGCTATTGGTGTCACTGAGGGGGTACAGGAGGGTGATCGGGGGTGAAAAGTGTGCCTGGTGTGTTTTACTGTTAGTGTAGTGTTGGTGCACTTACTTGGATGTCTTCTCTCCTCAGCGCCGGAACGAAAAAGACCGACGCGAGGAGAGGTGACATCACTTCCTCTGCCGCCGTTTACATTACAGCAGCAGAGGATGATTTTCATTTGTTGGGAGCAATCGCGAGGGGGTGGCCACGAATGAGTGGCCTCCCCCCAGCATTGATCGCTCCCCTAATGATGCTGACCGCCTCGGGAAACAGATCACGTACCAGGTACGTGATTTTGCCTGCCCGTGCCATTCTGCCGCAGTATATCTGCGTTAGGCGGTCGGCAAGTGGTTAAGGAAGCAATTTATGTCCCAATCTACATTTAGGCCAAAGGGTGCATAAGATCTCATATTGAAAATCCACTTTGTTTCAAGCTGAGATACAGACCTGATCTTATTAGTACCTCTCCAATGGGGTTGGATTTTATCAATGGCTAAGAACAGGGTACCATTGATCTTTTTATCAGGATGCTTAGCATAATGCCTAGAAAGGTTATGCTTGGTGAACCCACGTTTGAGATTCCCGTAGAGCATATAATAAAAGACTCTGTTATAGGATCTATTTGTCTGAGTAGAGTCAAAAGTCTCACATTTTCTCCCCCTGAAGGAATTAACCTGGCAGATATTACATTTCCTGCAGGGGAAAAATCCTTTCATCGTTTGAAAGAAAGAGATCCTTTTAGGGGGATCAACAATGTTAGGAGCGATGCTATGACGTAGAGAGGGAGCTCCTCTATAGATGACTACCGGTTGGTCTGGGATGACAGAACCTAAAATCTTATCACTTTTCAAGATATTCCAATGTTTGTTAAAAATCTTCTTCACAGAATAGTGTTGATTGGAATATCTAGTGATCATAGAATAACCAAATTTTTCATCTAAGGTTTGATTTATTCTCCTAGGGCCATTAATCATATGGTCTCTATCACGATCACTAACATTTTTAATGGTCTCGTCTATATCCTTCTCTTTATAGCCCTTATCCAAGAATCTAGTCTTCAAGACTAATGCCGCGTACACACGAGCGGACTTTACGGCGGACTTTGCCCGGCGGACTTTTCGACGTACTTTCCGACGGACTTTCTGAATGAACGGACTTGCCTACACACAATCCACCAAAGTCCGTCGAATTCGTACGTGATGAAGTACGACCGGACTAAAACAAGGAAGTTCATAGCCAGTAGCCAATAGCTGCCCTAGCGTAGCTTTTTGTCCGTCGAACTAGCATACAGACGGTGGACTTTTCGACCGGACTCGATTTCAACGGATAAATTTTAAACAAGTTTCAAATCTAATTCCGTCCAACTTTTGAGAAAACAAAGTCCGCTGGAGCCCACACACATCGAATTGTCCGACGAAATCCAGTCCGCCGGGCAAAGTCCGCCGTAATGTCCGCTCGTGTGTACGCGGCATAAGGCTTGCTGTTGGTAATCAGAAATTGAGGTACAATTATGTCTAATTCTTTGAAATTGGCCTTTAGGTACTGCACTAAGCCATGCTGGATGATGACAGCTAGTTAATGGGATAAAAGCGTTGCGGTCAGTCTCCTTGAAATGGGTGGTAGTAGCCAAGCGCCCATCCCTAACAAAGATGTTAAGGTCAAGGAAATGAATCCATGACTCACTCGCTATGCACTGCAGGGAGATACCTCTATCATTGGAATTGAGTTTCGCAAATAATGCCTCTAGGGAGGGTAAATCACCCTCCCATAGGAGGAGAGCATCATAAATGTACGTTTTCCAAAGACGCAGTTCACTTGGGGGATTTGTGTCTATTACCTCCCGTACCAACTGAGCCATAAACAAGTTCGCCAGGCTCGGGGCGAACTTGGCGCCCATAGCAACGCCACGCGTTTGTAGAAAGAAATTGCCACAAACAAGAAATAATTGTGGCTTGTTGCAAAAATCAAGAGATCTACAATGAAGTCCCTCTGTAAAGTTGTCAAAGTATGATCCCGTTCTAAATAGAATTTGACCGCCTCCAAGCCCTGTTGATGGGATATGACAGTATATAAAGAGGCAACATCAGCTGTCGCCAAGATGAGACCTTCTCTCCACTCATAATCTGCCAATATTTTAATAACTTGAGATGTATCTTTCAAGTGAGGAGTTGCTGCAACCAAAGGTTATAAAAATTCATCCACATATCTGCCAATTCTGGCAGTTACAGAGTCGATACCGCTGATGATAGGGCAGCCAGGGGGCTTGGACAGACTCTTGTGGATTTTAGGCAAGTAATAAATGACTGGTATTCTCGGCGCAGAAGGTATGAGATATGCTTTTTCTTTTTTATTAACAATACCCAACTGAAAACCTCTGTCAACTATAGACAAAAGCTCTCTTTTATATTTGGCTGTAGGGTTTGAGACCAATTGGGAGTATGTCTGCTTGTCCGATAAAAGCCTCTTCATAAAAGCCTCCAAATAATCACTTTTATTTAAAATAACAATGCTCCCACCCTTGTCTGCGGGGCGTATAATATCGTTACGTGCGCAAATCTGTTTCATACTCTCTTGAAAATCATTGTTCCCGTTAGATCTAGGTGTTTTGAGAGCCACTAGATCCTTGACTACCATTTCTTTAAAGATTTGAACAGAAGGGGCTACAAAGCCCGGAGGATTAAATAACGAGGCATTAGACAGTCTAGTGTGGCGAATATGAGCCATATCAGTTCCTCCACCAACCTCAGAGGGTGGAGGCTCACCCAAATTATTCTCAACCCGAGAATTAACATTAGGTGTTCTACTTGTGACCAGAGTATGGGATCTATTTGTACAAACTAGTTGACTTCGATTGTCTGTGGGATTAAGCAAGAGATATCTTTTGATATTCAACTTGCGGATGAACTTCTGGACGTCAATAAATGTCTCAAATTTGTTGAGTGCACGGGGGGGTTGGGATTTCAGTCCCTGATTAAGAACTCTCTGTTCACCTTGAGAAAGTTGAACAGAGCTCAAATTAAAAACACCACTGATATTTATCGTTTTCTTTTCTTTGGACCTTATCCACAAGAGTCTATCCAAACCCCCTGGCCGCCCTATCATCAGCGGTATTGACTCTGTAACAGCCAGAATTGGCAGATATGTGGATGAATTTTTATAACCTTTGGTTGCAGCAACTCCTCACTTGAAAGATGCATCTCAAGTTATTAAAATATTGGCAGATTGTGAGTGGAGAGAAGGTCTTATCTTGGCAACAGCTGATGTTGCCTCTTTATATACTGTCCTATCCCATCAACAGGGCTTGGAGGCGGCCAAATTCTATTTAGAACAGAATCATACTTTGACAACTTTACAGAGGGACTTCATTGTAGATCTCTTGATTTTTGCAACGCCCTTCGGATCTACTCTGTTGCTGTGTGATTTACTGTGCTCATACAGCTGCCTCTTTTAGGTGCAATCCTTTTTGAGCTCAATAAATTTTGTACTCAAATGCTACACTATGGAGCCCCTTTTGTCTTTATGTTTTTGAGTGACACCGAGTGATATAGATTCAGCATCCAGCTTTTTCAGATGACCTATAGGTTTTTGGGAGACCGAATTCCCTGGGCTTGGTGAGACCAACATATTGGTCTGTTCAGTCGGTAAGGAGATTATATACTCACTTCGGGTGCTCTGCTTCTTCGGATGAGGGATCCTTATGTCACCATTTGCTCTGTTGCATTATTCACTGATTCACT
Source organism: Lithobates septentrionalis (assembly GCA_037952835.1). Lineage (NCBI taxonomy): Eukaryota > Metazoa > Chordata > Amphibia > Anura > Ranidae > Lithobates > Lithobates septentrionalis. The sequence continues at coordinate 3,438,408 of JBBDGP010001284.1, forward strand.
TTTCAAGATTATTGGGACTCAATCAATGCTCAAATTGGACTTTGCCTTAGTTTTCCTATTTATACTGTTTTTCACACATGATCTTGAGACTAATTTTAATATAATTTTGGATCTAGAGTTATTTATATTTGGTTTGTTTTCACTTATGGTTGGGACTATTGATCACCCAACGTCCATTTCATATGGTAAATTTTACATGTACACTTTTATGTTTTATTATTTATGTTGCTTTGAGTGTCTTTATAAAATTATAATTTTTTTATTAATGACACCTATACAATATTTCTTATCCACCTGTATACCGAAATATAAAAATAGTTCCAGAATCGGTACTTCACATTAGTTTTCATTTATTAGAATGCTTTCAGCTTTTCAGGTTGTCAATATTCTGATTTGGTGAGTTCTCTTTGGGTAATATTTATTTTGCGATATTGGCACTGCACCCCCTTTTTTTTGTTTAATTGTATCCAAAAGATTTTAAGTGGGAAAAGTACCCTTTTGCCAGTTAAGAAAAGGAGTAAACGTCCCTCATTTAAACAGGCTCTTTCTCCAGTGCCAGGGGCATCAGCCTCCAGGCAGTCGCGACGGCTTCCACCGTCAGGTTCAAGAGGTAAATCTCCAGGGACAAAAGAAGTCCTGGGGGAGGAAATCTACTAGACAGAACCCTAAAGCCTCTTTATGAAAGGGCGCCCCCGCTCGTTTGAGTGGGGAGAAGACTGCTACAGTTCCCAAAGGTCTGACAGCAGGATTTTCAGGACAGATGGGTGGTCTCCACAACAACTCTAAGTTACAAACTAGAGTTCCGAGAATTCCCGTCTCCCCGTTTTCTCAGATCAAATGTTCCCAAAGACCCAGAGAAAAAAGTCCCTCCTTCAAGCGTTGGAGCGACTTTTGTCGCAAAATGTAATCATGGTGGTTCCCATGGAAGAGCAGGGGTTGGGGCTTTATTCAAACCTTTTCACTGTGCCAAAACCAAATGGAGATGTCAGACCCATTCTAGATCTCAAAGATCTAAATCGGTTCCTAAAAATTCGCTCTTTTCACATGGAATCAATCCGATTAGTGGTCTCCATCGTACAAGGAAGAGAACTTCTGGCATCAATCGACATCAAGGATGCATACCTGCATGTACCTATTTTCCCCGCTCATCAGAAATATCTGTGTTTCAAAGTGGAAAAACATAATTTTCAGTTTGTAGCTCTACCTTTCGGTCTAGCTACTGCACCTCGGGTGTTTACAAAGGTCCTGGCCCCTCCTTTGGCCAGATTAAGGGCCCAGGGTATAACGAATATAGCTTACCTAGACGACCTGCTCTTAATAGACCAGTCGGTAGCCCGCTTAGACCAAAACTTGGTCACCCCAGTCAACTACAGTGGGGCAAAAAAGTATTTAGTCAGCCACCAATTGTGCAAGTTCTCTCACTTAAAAAGATGAGAGGCCTGTAATTTTCATCATAGGTATTCCTCAACTATGAGAGACAAAATGTGGAAACAAATCCAGACAATCACATTGTCTGATTTTTGAAAGAATTTATTTGCAAATTATGGTGGAAAATAAGTATTTGGTCAATATCAAAAGTTCATCTCAATACTTTTATATATCCTTTGTTGGCAATGACAGAGGTCAAACGTTTTCTGTAAGTCTTCACAAGATTGTCACACACTGTTGCTGGTATGTTGGCCCATTCCTCCATGCAGATCTCCACTAGAGCAGTGCTGTTTTGGGGCTGGCTCTGGGCAACACGGACTTTCAACTCCCTCCAAAGGTTTTCTATGGGTTTGAGTTCTGGAGACTGGCTAGGCCACTCCAGGATCTTAAAATGCTTCTTATGAAGCCACTCCTTCGTTGCCCGGGCGGTGTGTTTGGGATCATTGTCATGCTGAAAGACCCAACCACGTTTCATCTTCAATGCCCTTGCTGATGGGAGGAGATTTGCACTCAAAATCTCACGATGCATGGCCCCATTCATTCTTTCATGTACACGGATCAGTCGTCCTGTTCCCTTTGCAGAGGAACAGCCCCAAAGCATGATGTTGCCAACCCCATGCTTCACAGTAGGTATGGTGTTCTTTGGTTGCAACTCAGCATTCTCGATCCTCCAAACACGGCGAGTTGTGTTTCTACCAAACAGTTCTACATTGGTTTCATCTGACCATATGACATTCTCCCAATCCTCTTCTGGATTATCCAAATGCTCTCTAGCAAACCTCAGACAGGCCAGAACATGTACTGGCTTAAGCAGGGGGACGCGTCTGGCACTGCAGGGTCTGAGTCCCTGGCGGCATAGTGTGTTACTGATGGTAGCCTTTGTTACGTTTGTCCCAGCTCTCTGCAGGTCATTCACTAGGTCCCCCCGTGTGGTTCTGGGATTTTCGCTCACCGTTCTTGTGATCATTTTGACCCCACGGGGTGAGGTCTTGCGTGGAGCCCCAGATCGAGGGAGATTATCAGTGGTCTTGTATGTCTTCCATTTTCTAATTATTGCTCCCACAGTTGATTTCTTCACACCAAGCTGCTTGCCTATTGCAGATTCAGTCTTCCCAGCCTGGTGCAGGTCTACAGTTTTGTTTCTGGTGTCCTTCCACAGCTCTTTGGTCTTCACAATAGTGGAGTTTGGAGTGTGACTGTTTGAGGTTGTGGACAGGTGTCTTTTATACTGATAACAAGTTCAAACTTGTGCCATTTATACAGGTAATGAATAGAGGACAGAAGAGCCTCTTAACCACTTCAGCCCCGAAAGGTTTTTCCCCCTTTCAGACCAGAGCACTTTTTACAATTTGGCACTTGCTGGCTTTAACTGCTAATTGCGCGGTCATGTAATGTTGTACCCAAAGGAAATTTGCGTCCTTTTTTTCCCCACAAATAGAGCTTTCTTTTGATGGTATTTGATCACCTCTGCGGTTTTTATTTTTTGTGCTAAACGGAAAAAGCCCGAAAATTTTGAAAAAAAAATATTTTCTACGTTTTGTTATAAAAAAAAATCCAATAAACTCAATTTTAGTCATACATTTAGGCCAAAATGTATTCAGCCACATGTCTTCGGTAAAAAAAAAAAAAGGCAATAAGCGTATATTGGTTTGCGCAAAAGTTATAGCGTCTACAAACTAGGGTACATTTTCTGGAATTTACACAGCTTCTAGTTTATGACTGCCTATCTCATTTCTCGAGGTGCTAAAATGGCAGGGCAGTACAAACTCCATTTTGGAAAGTAGACATCATAAGGAATAGCTGAGAGGCATGTTGAGCCCATTGAATATTTTATTTTTTTGTCCCAAGTGATTGAATAATGACAAAAAAAAAATAATTTTACAAAAAGTTGTCACTAAATGATATATTGCTCACACATGCAATGGTTATATGCGGAATTGCACCCCAAAATACATTTTGCTACTTCTAAGTACGGGGATACCACATGTTTGGGACTTTTAGGGAGCCTAGCCGTGTACGAGGCCACCGAAAACCAATCACCGCCTTCAGGACTTCTAAGGGCGTAAATTTTTGATTTCACTCCTCACTACCTATCACAGTTTTGAAGGCCATAAAATGCCAAGATGGCACAAACCCCCCCAAATGACCCCATTTTGGAAAGAAGACACCCCAGGCTATTTCTGAGAGGCATGTTGAGTTCATGGAATATTTTATATTTTGCCACAAGTTGCTGGAAAATGACTAACTTTTTTTTTTTTGCACAAAGTTGTCACTAAATGATATATTGCTCACACAGGCCATGGGCATATGTGGAATTGCACCCCAAAATACATTCTGCTGCTTCTCCTGGGTACAGGGATACCACATGTGTGGGACTTTTTGGGAGCCTAGCCGCGTACGGGGCCCCGAAAACCAAGCACCGCCTTCAGGATTTCTAAAGTCGTAAATTTTTTATTTCACTCCTCACTACCTATCACAGTTTCGAAGGCCATAAAATGCCAAGATGGTACAAAGCCCCCCAAATGACCCCATTTTGGAAAGTGGACACCCCAAGCTATTTGCTGAGAGGCATGGTGAGTATTTTCAAGCTCTCATTTGTTTTTGAAAATAAAGAAAGGAAAGAAAAACATTTTTTTTTTTTCTTTTTTCAATTTTCAAAACTTTGTGACAAAAAGAGAGGTCTGCAAAATACTCACCATACCTCTCGGTAAATAGCTTGGGGTGTCTACTTTCCAAAATGGGGTCATTTGGGGGGGGGGGGGTTGTGCCATCTGGGCATTCCATGGTCTCCGAAACTGTGATAGGCAGTGAAGAGTGAAATCAAAAATATACACCGTTAGAAACCCTGAAGGTGGTGCTTGGTTTTCGGGGTCCCGTACAGGGCTAGGCTCCCAAAAAGTCTCACACGTGGTATCCCTGTACTCAGGAGAAGCAACAGAATGTATTTTGGGGTGTAATTTCACATATGCCCATGGCGTGTTTGAGCAATATATCATTTAGTGACAACTTTGTGCAACAAAAAAAAATTGTCTTTTTCCCGCAACTTGTGTCACAATATAAAATATTCCATGGACTTGACATGCCTCTCAGCAAATAGCTTGGGGTGTCTACTTTCCAAAATTGGGGTTTTGAACTGTCCTGACATTTTATGCACAACATTTAGAAGCTTATGTCACACATCACCCACTCTTCTAACCACTTGAAGACAAAGCCCTTTCTGACACTTTTTGTTTACATGAAAAAATATTTTTTTTTTGCAAGAAAATTACTTTGAACCCCCAAACATTATATATTTTTTTAAAGCAAAGGCCCTACAGATTAAAATAGTGGGTGTTTCATTTTTTAAAAAAAAAATTTTCACACAGTATTTTCGCAGCGATTTTTCAAACGCATTTCTTTGGGAAAAAACACACTTTTTTAAATTTTAATGCACTAAAACACACTGTTGCCCAAAATGCTTTCCCAAATTCCCAATGGCGCTGTGTACATCCGGCGAAATCTAAGTCATGAAATGCTCGTAGCTTCCTGTTTCTTAGGCCATAGAGATGATTGGAGCCATTCTGGTCTCTGATCAGCTCTATGGTCAGCTGACCGAATCACTGGCTGCATTCTCGGGTTCCCTGTTGGGACAGGAGAGCCAGAGAAAACCATGGAAGACGGTGAGAGGGGGGGACATTCCCTCCCACTGCTTGTAAAAGCAGTCTAGAGGATAATTGGCTGCTAGGATGGCTTTTACATGAAAGCCGACCGCTGGCTGAAAAGAATGATACCAAGATGATACCTAAACCTGCAGGCATCATTCTGGTATAACCACTCAAAGTCCAGCAACATACCAATAGGTTGCTGGTCCTTGTTGGGCATATATTGTAATCTTTTTTTTTTTTTTCATGCAGCCTGTGGGCTGAACGAAAAAAAGAGATTGATCGGTGGGTATGACCACCTCCCTTCATCCACCCACTTCTAATGATGGGCATACATGCACCATTTATATATGCCGAAGCATGGGGGCATCCGCCCCAAAAGTTAGGAGCAAATCGCTCCTCCGCCCCTGCTGCCCCCATGCTTCGGCATATATGCTCTTTTTTTTTTAACTGTGGTGGTGAAATCACCCCCTATAGCGCTGGAGTCACCGCTTTATGTATCATGGGAGCAAACGCTGTTGCTGTCAAGATAAATAAATCCACGCGGCAACTGAATGACGTACCTGCTAAGCAAATGATGGTTAACAATAAACCAAAGTAACATTACAGTATAATGCCCTGTACACACGGTCGGACATTGATCAGACATTCCGTGGATTTTTTCCGTCGCATGTTGGCTCAAACTTGTCTTGCATACATACGGTCACACAAAGTTGTCGGAAAATCCGATTGTTCTGAACGCGGTGACGTAAAACACGTACGTCGGGACTATAAACGGGGCAGTAGCCAATAGCTTTTGTCTCTTCATTTATTCTGAGCATGCGTGGCACTTTGTGCGTCGGATTTGTGTACACACGATTGGAATTTCCGACAACGGATTTTGTTGTCGGAAAATTTTATAGCAAGCTCTCAAACTTTGTGTGTCGGAAATTCCTATGGAAAATGTGTGATGGAGCCTACACACGGTCGGAATTTCCGACAACAAGGTCCTATCACAAATTTTCCATCGGAAAATGCTTTCGTGTGTACAGGGCATAACAGTAAGACATACCATACCTGCAAAGCAAATACAAAAAAATAGTAAAAAATAAAACATTTTTTAACGCAACCTGTGCCTAAAATATATATATGCCGAAGCAAGGGAGCATCCACCCGCAAAAGGTAGGAGCAAATCACTCCTCCGCCCCTGCTGCCCCCATGCTTCGGCATATATGCTCTTTTTTTTTTTTTTTAACTGTGGTGGTGAAATCACCACCTACAGCGCTGGAGTCACAGCTTTATGTATTGTGGGAGCAAACGCTGTTGCTGTCAAGATAAATAAATCCGCGCTGCAGCTGAATGGTGTACCTGAAAACAAAAAAATGGTTAATAAAACACAGTAAACAGTAAAGTATAAAAAATTACATACCTGAAAAGCAAACATGATAAAAACATAATAACAATAAAACATTGCAGAATAGAATACAGTAAAAAAGAGCAGAACAATAGAGAGAGAGAACAATAAAACGACAACTATTTGGTTTTTTTATTTTATATTTTTTTGTGTATTTTTTTTTTTACATTTTTTTTTTATAACTGTAACTTTTGTAACTGTACTCGGTTCCAGATTCGGGTCTCTCAAAATGCGATGGCATCTTGGGAGACCTTGTGAAAGTGTGCTTAGTCTGTGCAATGCTGTACCCTACGCTAAAACTCAACTAGTGTATGGTAGCGCTCAAAACCTTCAATGCAAAGACCAAGATTGTCAGGACAGAAGGGACAATAATAGCGGGTGTCACGCCTATATCCGCGCTTTCTACAGACACATGTTCTTTGGGGGGCTCGTTGGGTAGGGGTACTCGGGAGGACATAATGAAAATGCCTCTCATGCAGCCGGCTTGCTGCATTTGGTTGGGGAAGGTGAGGTGGAGCACCGTCTGGAAACAGAAGGGCTCTGACGATATCTTCCTGGAATTTAAGGAAGGATCCAGTCTGTCCTGAAGCTCTGTATAGCACATGAGCTTTCAGCAAAGCCAATTGAAATAAGTATACAGGCACTTTTTTATACCAGCGTCTGGCCTTACGGGCAACTAGGTACGGTGCTAACAACTGGTCGTTGAGGTCCACCTCTCCCATATTTTGGTTATATTTGTGGACACAGAGGGGTTTCTCCACAACACCAGTCGCCGTAGTAATTTGGACAGTGGTGTCTGCATGAAGGGAGGTAAGAACGAAAACATTCTTATTATCCCTCCACTTCATAGCAAGCAAGTTATTACACTTCAAGCAGGCTCTCTCCCCCAGCCTAAGATGGGAATCTACAAGTCGCTGGGGAAAGCCCCGGCGATTAGATCACACGGTGCCACATGTTCCAATCTGATCAAACAAGTGACTAAAAAGTGGCACGCTCGTGTAATAATTGTCCACGTACAAGTGGTACCCCTTTCCGAATAAGGGTGACACCAAGTCCCACACAATCTTGCCAGCGCTTCCTATGTAGTCTTGACCCTACATCTACATCTTGACCCTGTATCTGGCACGCTTGCTGGGAAGGTACTGCTTGAATGACAAGCGGCCAGAAAACGTAATCAGGGACTCATCAACGCAGACAACTTGATGGGGAGTAAACAAGTCTGCAAAACGTTGTTTGAAGTGGTTTACGAGGGGCCGAATTTTGTAGAGCCGATCGTATCCAGGGTCTCCACGAGGATGACAGTTCATTGTTGTTGAAGTGCATGAACTGCAAAATCTGCTCGTATCGTGCCCTGGCCATGGAAGCAGAGAACACGGCCATATGGTGAATTGGGTCTGTGGACCAATATGACCGCAACTCACTCTTTTTGGTTATGCCCTGAGGAGGGATAGGCCCAGAAAGATCTTAAATTCGGAAACCGTAATTGGTTTCCAATCTCTGGCAAGGGAGCACTGGGGAATAGTGGCGATGTGTTGACCAGCGCACAAATTGCTTTGGTCCACAATAGATCTATAGAGATCTTCTGTGAAAAACAGTGAATAAAAATCAAGTGACGTAAAATCAACTATTTCCACCTGAAAGTGGTGGGTTCCCAATTAGGATTGGCGAATGCAGCAGGAAGGGCACTATGGGCACAACGGGCCTGTGTTCGTCTTCTTGGTGGAAGCGGGACACTACTTGTGCTTGCCACCTCGCTAGCTTGAACTGCACTTATGGGACTCCCCGCGTCACCAAGTGTTACTGCAGTGCTGGATGTACGACCAGGGTGTACTAGGCTGCTTGTGCTTGCCAATTCACCAGAAGGAATAGCGGCGCTAGTACTTCTCTGCTCCATACGAGAGCCCTGCGGTTCTTGCACCTCAACAGCAGAAGAAGATTGGGGTCTGGTACGCCTGACCTTGGCAGGGACCACAACTCCGTTGTCAGAGCGATCTATCATGGAGCCACTGTCTACTGGATCGTATTCTGAGCCTGAATCCAACAGATGAGTGACTTCCTCTTCACTATCTGTCATGCTCAGAAACGTGTAGGCCTCTTCACTAGTGTACCTTTTGATTTGCCATTTTGGGCTCTAAATTTAGTGGTACACTAGTGAGACTCACAGGTAAAAAAGCTCCTGACTGTTAGCGACTGTATCAAAACGCTACCAAAAAATTGTTAGTGATCGCAGGGATCAGGCCTGACTCTGCGAATGTTGCAGTTATGTGTTTACAGTTTTGTAAGTGACAGTGATCGATCAATACTGCACTTGGGTGGGCTGGGTGGAGGGGCAAAACGCAGGTTCTAGCATGGATCTGGGCTGATCCCGCTAACACTGCGTTTTTGGGAACCCCAAACTGCTGGGGACGCTAGTATAGATCTGATCGGATCAGATATTGATCTGTTCAGATACTATACCACTAAGGGAGGTGTATGCTGCGTGCGTGGGTGTTAGCGGTACTTGCACTAACCTGGGGCGACGCAGACCCTGTCTGACCCTAAAACCTAACTTGTATCACCCGCCAGGCAATTAGGGGGTTAAACCTTAATTAGGTAATAAACGGCGGGTGCCCTGACACTATAAAAAACTAACCAGCGTCACCCGTAACAACGGTGATCACTGGTGAAAGGGTTAACTAGGGGGCAATCAGGGGGTTAAAACCTTTTCTAGGTAGTATATGGGGGGTCCCTGACGCTATAAAACGCTGACGGCGAACCTAAATACTTACCTGCCTAGCTAGCGTCACCTGTGACACTAATGCAGCGATCAGATAAACGATCGCTTAGTGACACTGGCGATGGAGGGTGATCAAGGGGTTAAATCCTTATTAGGGGGGGTTAGAGGGGTAACCTTGACCTAAAGGGGCCTAACACTAACTGCCCTACCACTTATAACTGTCACAAAATGACACCAATGCAATAATCAGCAAAAAAAAAACCTGCTATTGGTGTCACTGTGACAGGAGGTACAGGGAGGTGATCGGGGGTGAAAAGTGTGCCTAGAGTGTTCTACTGTACGTGTAGTGTTGGTGCAAACTTACTTTATGTCTTCTATCTTCGGAAGCCGGACCAAAAAGGCTTCAAGAGGAGCGATGACATCACTTCCTCTGCCGCTGTTTACATTACAGCAGCAGAGGAAGATTCTCATTCACCAGGAGCGATCGTGAGGGGGTGGCCATGAATCGGTGCCCTCCCCCTCACCTCTGATCGCTCCTGACGGTAATCCGACCGCTGCAAGCATCGGGCCCCCGCCTGCGGGCCGGCAGGGACGTACAGGTAAGCCCTTATGCCTGCCCGTGCCATTGTGCCGACGTACATCGGCGTGCGGAGGTCGGCAACTGGTTAAAGAAGATACAGGTCTGTGAGAGCCAGTAATCTTGCTTGTTTGTATGTGACCAAATACTTATTTTCCACCATAATTTGCAAATAAATTCTTTCAAAAATCAGACAATGTGATTATCTGGATTTGTTTCCACATTTTGACTCTCATAGTTGAGGTATACCTATGACAATTACAGTCCTCTCATCTTTTTAAGTGGGAGAACTTGCACAATTGGTGGCTGACTAAATACTTTTTTTGCCCCACTGTACCTGGAATAGCTAGGTTGGGTCCTCAACCTAGAGAAGTCTTCTTTAAAATCAGTAAGAAGACTAGAGCACTTGGGTCTGATTATAGATACAACCCAGAAGAGGGTGTTTTTACCCCAGGCAAAAATCAGCGCAAAAAAGGAGCTGGTTCAGGTATTCAGGGCGAAGAAGGGTCCTTCTATTGGCCTTTGTATGAGGTTGTTGGGAAAGATGGTGGCTTCATTCGAAATGGTTCCCTATGCTCAGTTTCATTCGAGACTGGTGCAAAACAGTATCCTGTCTGCCTGGAACAAGAAAGTCCAGGCGCTAGATTTTCCAATGCGTTTGTCACCAACAGTGCATCAGAGCCCCAGTTGGTGGTTGATACCCGAGAATCTGCGGAAAGGGAAATCCTTCTTACCAGTTACCTGGAAGTTGGTAACAGATGCCAGCCTTTCGGGTTGGGGATCAGTTCTGGAAGAGACGACTGTCCAAGGGAAATGGTCTAGAACCGAGAGGACCTTACCCATCAACATTCTAGAGATTCAGGCAGCGTACCTAGCCCTAAAGGCCTGGACATTCAGGTTGCAGGGTTGTCCTGTCAGGATCCAATCTGACAATGCCACAGTAGTGGCCTATGTCACTTACCAAGGGGGCACCAGAAGTCGTGCAGCCCAGGGAGAGGTAAGCCAGATCCTAACCTGGGCAGAAAAGCATGTGCCGTGCATATTGGCAATCTTCATTCCAGTGGTAGAGAACTGGCAGGCGGCCTACTTAAGTCACCAGCAGTTTTTCCCGGGGGAATAGTCTCTTCACCCCGACATCTTCCTGGCTATATGCCAAAGATGGGGATCCCCGACCTAGATCTGTTTGCGTCCAGGTTCAACAACAAGATTGACAACTTTGTGTCAAAAACAGGGGATCCACTTGCATGCGGGACAGAATCGTTGGTGACCCCATGGGTTCAGTTTTCAGATTTATGCATTCCCTCCTATTCTGCTGCTACCACGACTTTTTCACAGCATCAAGCATGAAAAGAAGTTGGTGCTTCTGGTGGCCCCAGCGTGGCCCAGAAGATCTTGGTTTGCAGAAATAGTAAAGATGGCGGTAGGGGCCCCATGGACCCTACCACCACGTTCAGACCTGCTATCGCAGGGACCAGTGTTCCATCCTACCTTACAAACACTAAATTCAATGGTTTGGCTATTGAAACCCACATTCTGAAGAATTGCGGGCTTTCAGGCTCAGTGATATCTACCTTGATTAATGCAAGGAAGCCAGCTTCCAGAGTCATTTTATTATAGAGTCTGGAAGGCATATGTTTCCTGGTGTGAATCCAGGGGTTGGAATCCCAGAAAGTATGTCATAGTTAGAATCCTTGCTTTTCTGCAAATGGGGTTAGAGATGAAGCTGGCCTTGAGTACTATCAAGGACTAGGTCTCGGCCTTATCTGTATTGTTTCAATGTCTGCTTGCTTTGCATTCTTTGGTCCAAAGATTTATGCAGGGGGTAACGCGGCTTAATCCACAAGTTAGAGCACCCCTGAACCCTTGGACTTGAATTTAGTTCTGTCGGCATTACAGAAACAATCTTTTGAGCCGACATATTCTCTTGGTCCTTTTGACAAGGAAGCTAGTTTTTCTGGTAGCCATATCTTCTGCAAGAAAGGTATCAGAATTGTCGGCTCTTTCTTGTAAAGAGCCATATTTAATCATTCACAAGGATAGAGTAGTATTGCGTCCTCATCCTAGCTTTCTACCGAAGGTGGTTTCAGGTTTTTAAAATGGTTATGGGGTATTCCTGCGCTATCGTAAACGGGGTGAGGGAGAAAGGAGGAGGGGAACCAAATCTCAGTGAAACAAGGAAAAGCAGCCTACACCGAATGGGGTACAGCCTGTCCCCGGCTAAAGAGAAATTGAATAGAATGTGGTGCTGCGCTAATCCTAATGAGATAGGCGTATAATGACTCTGTAATGGTGAGTATCTCTCAGTACACCTAACTTTAATATTTGCAACTATAAAAGAGCAGTGGAAAAGTAACCTAATGTGACAGTTGTGTAATTGTGTACTGGTGGTATGTATGACCAAATAATAATAATACAGATACTCAACTGGTGCTAATATATAAAGCATGCAAAGGGATCAGTGCTTAAACATCATGATTACAAAACATAAATATATATAAATAGATAAATAAAGAATATATAGCAGCTGGCCTAAACCATCGCCAGTCGCCGGCTGGCTTAACATATATCTGATATAAATCAACACATTCTCAGGTGCATGTATAAACAAAGTAAAAAGTTCTTAAAGTGCATACAGTGAAAATTAGATGTGGCTAGGTGCTAGAAAGTTAATTTATATGCATGCAAATCATTCGTGCAAAATAGTATCAGGTGTGATGCTCCGTTCGGCAAAAAACAGTAAATCAAAGTCCATAAAAAATATGTGATCCCTTCAGTGCTAAAAAATGGGTGACAATGGTGATCAATCTTCATGCAACAACGTGCACACTGGTGGGCAGTGGCCCCTTACCTGAAGGTAATGGGGTAATCGCATTTAGCCACTTTGATGCATGGCAGCCTTTGTAGAGACCATGGGTGTAACCAGCTGTAAGGGATGGTAGAAATATGGTCCTATCCTGGTCACTTCTCTTGTGGGGGCGTCTGGTCCTTTCAAGTAGTGTCCCGGGGTCACCCAGATAAATTAAAAAGGAAGCCCACAATAGTGTAGTATTGTATAGAAACGTACCACTTTTATTAAAGCATAAACATATGTACTCACATCAAAACGTTAAAACTGGGTGGAGATCCGACGAGCGGCGAGCTCGTAATACAATAGTTGTCATAGAGTGCCTGTCCCGTCCCTACGCCTGGTTTCAGGTTTTCATCTATACCAGGATATTGTTCTGCCTTCATTTTTTCCAGAACCCTGTTCTACGGAAGAAAAGTCACTACATTCTCTGGATGTAGTGAGAGCTGAGCTGTCAATCTATTTGGAGGCAACTGCTCAGGTTCGGAAAACAGATGTTTTTGTTTGTGTTGCCTGAAGGTCCTAGAAAAGGACAGGCGTCATCGAAATCTATTGTTAAGTGGATTCGGCAAGTAATTATCAAGCTTATGGTTTGAAGAGGAAAGTTCCACCTTTTCAAATCAAAGAGCACTACACCAGGGCTGTTAGTGCTTCATGGGCAGGGCAGTGCATCACCAGGCCTCCACGGCTTAAAGATAGCATTGGGACATCCCATTCAGTAAATACTGTGGCTCTGTGTCCTGTGATGTACGAAAGAAAATAGGATTTTTATAAAAGCTTACCTGTAAAATCCTTTTCTTCGAGTAAATCACAGGACATCAAGGTCCATCCCTCCCCTCTTCTAATACACGTATATTGCTTTGCTAGAAAACTGAGGTACTCTCAGTAAAGGGAGGGGTTATATAGGGAGCTAAACTTCCTGTCTAGGGTATGCCAGTGTCCATCACCTAGAGGTGCCTATATAACCCATTGAGTAAATACTGTGGCTCTGTGTCCCATGATGTACTCAAAGAAAAGGATTTTATAGGTAAGCTGTTAGGATTTTTATATTTCTTCCAAAAGGAATAGCTTTTTAAAAAAAATGGTGCGCAAATTACGTGCAAGATAAAAAATTGCAATAACCATCTTATTCTCTAGGGCCCCTGCTTCAAATATATATATATATATATATATATATATATATATATATATATATATATATATATATATATATATATATATATTGTGTTTTGGGGGTTCAAAGTAATTTTTGAGTAAATACAGATTTTTACTTGTAAACAAAAAGTGTCAGAAAGGGACTGGTCTTCAAGTTGTTAACCAAACTGAGAAGCCACTGCAGTGGAACTCACTGACGTGACTGACTATGGCTGTGGTTCTCTGGGCAGGGTTGCTTGGATCACAAGACTAGTTAAACAGGATCTGAAACCTTTTGGCAACGAAGACAGTTCACATACTGTACAGTATATGTACGCTGCCAGCTAAAAATTCCAGTTTGCCCTCAGCAGGCTCTTCTTTCCAAGATATACACACTTTACTGTCCGTCAGGAACCCTTATGTTTGGCAAACATGGTACTACAAGATTTCATCTTCGGCAAGTAAGCGATGCTTACCTGTGCACATCTTCCAAGCTCTTTTTTGCTCAGCTAGTGGAAGATATTTTAAGGAAATTTTATATGGAAGATGAATATCAACGAAAAGGTTTTCATTTATTTCATCACGTCTTTGAGTTGCTTTATCAGGCTATTGCTTGTGTCCTAAAAGCCTGCTGAGGACAAAGTAATTTTTAGCTGGCGACTGCCTGCTGGTGTTGAGGAGTATGATGACCTGAGATTGCCAGAAGGGGACTGAACGGAGCTGGAATAAGAAAGGCAGAACCATAGAACCTCACTGTAAGCTGTTTGCAGCTTACTGTTTGGTGTGTGGTGGAGGATTGGTGACACTTGTGGTCATAACTTACTTGGCACAACTTATGTGTTTTGTGGAAGACACAAATGGACACTGTTTAATAAAATTGAAAGGAAGCTCCAAACTGACTTACAACAAGTTAATAGTACCTTTCTATCATTAAGGATGTCCCTATATGATACTCCTATACAAATCTGTATCGGCACTCTCCGTTCCACACTCTCAAACACACATACAGAGCTCTGCGGGTAGCAATGTAGACCAAAGTCAACACACGGACACAGAATAATGCATCACTCGTCCTTTATTTCCTGATTCAGTATCTTAAATACAATATATTGTCAGGATATGACCAAGTAATATTTACAACCTTACACCAAAAGAAACCAATAAAGAAAGTATCCACCCATTGCTTGTCGTCATTAAAGACAAAAATCCACTTTCATAGTATTGTTAATATACATATGTTTGTCACCCTTAATAACACCGGTTAGTGATTTAATACACATTTCTTAAAGTATATATTTGTGTGTATTATTGTACAAATCTTAAAGTTCGTTCCCAGACATATTTATAATTATATTTATAAACAAAGTCTGGGCGCATCACCAGGCTGTCTACAAGTATTTTCTAATTCTCACGTTTCCTATCACCTTTTCTATAGTAATAATTTCTATAACGATAACAATAACAGTGTTGCCACATATGAGACTGGCCAACTAAAAGCTATTGTTAAAGACTCAATCTAAGTTAAGTCACAGTAAAGCACAAAGTAAGTACAAAATTAAGGGGGGGTCTTTACAAGACCCTTACAAAAAATATTTGCCTTTTATTCATGAATGCATTTATATGCAAGGTGCATAGATGAAATATTGGAACTGCTGTTTATTTGTATATGTTGATACACACGGTGGTGGATTACGCTTATGTTATTGCCACTATTTATTTTTTATTATCCCTGTATATTTAATGCCGGCCATACACGGTTCGAATTTCGTATGAAAGAATTTTCGTATGAATTTCGCACCATTAGTGGGCTGCAACAACGGCCGATTTTCGTGCGGCAATCAAATTTTAGGAATCAGACATGATGGAAATTTTCAGAAAAACGAACGATTTTTTAATCAATAATGGGAGAATCGTGCGATAAATGTAATAAAAGAAAATTTACGGAGAGAAAAGAAGATTCCCAGCCACGAAATTTTTTTTCTGTAGCAACATGCGGTGAAATTGAAGGCTTGGTCGGCCGAATCTCGAAAATCAATGATGGCACCATCGGATCACAAAAAAAACGAACATTCTGATTTTGTAAAGAAAATTTGTTTGAAATTCGACCGTGTATGGCCTGCATAAGTCTGTCTGACACTAGTAAGTGGAGATATGTTCACGCCTCCCTTTTATCTAGCTCTTTCCCTCATATTTTCAGTATATGTTAACTTGAACATCTAGAACAGAGTGAGAGGAATTTACTAAAACTGGAGCAGCCAGAACCTGAAGCATCTGTACATGGCAACCAATCAGCTTCTAGTGTTCGTTTTCAAAGCTTGGACTGAATAATCTGAAACTGAAAGCCAATTGGTTACTATGCACGGCTGCTCCAGACTTCTGTCTGCTCTAGTTTTGGTAAATTCTCCCCAATATGTTTGAAATTTGTGCAACGAGTACAGAAGATTTTTCCCTGATCTTTTTCACTTTTTCATTTCAGTTTGTCTCAAGCCTGTTTCAGCAGCAGCAGAAGCCATGTGTATGTATAACATGTTCTTCAGATGTACAGTGTGCTTTGACTGCAATACTTGCT
Source organism: Lithobates septentrionalis (assembly GCA_037952835.1). Taxonomy (NCBI): domain Eukaryota; kingdom Metazoa; phylum Chordata; class Amphibia; order Anura; family Ranidae; genus Lithobates; species Lithobates septentrionalis. The sequence continues at coordinate 3,454,711 of JBBDGP010001284.1, forward strand.
CGAATACAGAAACAGTGAGTATACTGACCTTTAATGTTTTTTTCTCTCTCGAGTCACACACAAAACAGATATCGTATTTGTTTTGCTAGTAGCTTCTGCTCCGAAGAAGAGTGTGTACCCTGTTTACGACAGCATTCTCTAACAAAACTGCTCTTTGCCGTGAAATATGTTGTACCATTTATAGATTATTTCTTTTAGCTTAATTCTGCAGTAGAAGAGACAGGCTGGATATTCGTAGACACTGGGTTATAGGCTGCTACCTTCAGTTGATTGGACACGGGCAAAGCTTTGCTGGACATGCCCCTTTGGTGTACCTCTAATTATATTCCACTATCTTTGACATCAGTTTCTTTGCTTCGGTGATGGGCCTCTTTTGTCTTACTAAGACATCATTCTATTATTAAATACCGTATTTATCGGCGTATAACATGCACTTTTTTCCCCTTAAAATCGGGAAAATCGTGGGTGCGTGTTATACGCCGATCCCCCGCTGACTGAGCGGAGCGATCGCCGACCGCAATTTGAAAAGGGCGCCGCCGGCGCTGAATTACACAGAGCCATTCCTCGGCTCTTCTTGGCCACTTTCGGCTTCACTCGAGCGCCGCCCGAACCTAGTCGAGTGTACTCGGCTCGGCTAGGTTCGGCTAGCTCCGCTCACAGGGACTGTGCGTGACTGTGAGCGGAGCTCGACGAACACACTCGGCTATCTGTATATGGGTGGCCCTCGGCCCCGCTCACAGTCACGCTCATCCCGGGCGGGACTACGAGTGGAGCCGAAAGTGGCCGAAAGTGAACGAGAGCCGCCGAGAAGAGCCGAGGAACGGCTCTGTCTATTTCGGCACCGGCAGCGCCATTTTCAAACTGCAGTGACACTGACATGTCACTGCAGTTTAACTGCAGCCTGTGCAAGGCTGCAAAAGGACACAGAAAAGCTTCAGATCGGCACTGGCAAAGCTGCAAGGCTGCAAATGGACACTGATAAGGCTGCAAATGACACCAAGGCTGCTGACTGCAAGGCTGCAAATGACACTGGACGCTGTGCAAGGCTGCATTGATGGGCATTTAAATGTAAGTTTTTTTTTCCTTAAAACATTTTTTTCCTTATAATTCCCTCCTAAACCTGGGGTGCGTGTTATACTCCGGCGCGTGTTATACGCCGATAAATACGGTAGTTTATTATTTTTCTTTGAAATCAATCAGCTCCTCACTGTCTTCTAATACAATAGAAGTGGTGCATCTGGATTGGTGCAACCTCTGTATGACCTTGGGAGTCATACCTGGACTCCACATTGTAGAGATGGCCTTTAATGTTTCCGGCACTGGATACTTCTTTGGTGCTCACCTTGGCACTGAGTGCAGCATGTGTAGTTACCTGCAGGGCTCTATACAGGTCTAGGGCTCGTGGTCTATCCCAATGGAACCCAGACCCTAAAGACCCATCCAGGGGTATGCCCACTGTAAACGGGCGAAGCCAGGACCACAACTGGGGACCATGGAAATGGACTGGGAACACAGATTCACCCAGTATTGGACAGTAACTTAACTTATGATTCCTGAATAGAATTTGTTTCTACTTTATTCGCTTGCTAACCAGGGCATGACGATGTACGTCAGCACAATGGCACAGCTGCGCAAATGGGCGTACCTATACGTCCCCTTTAAATCACGGGCTTGTGGGCGTGCCCGATGTTAGCCAGTGGCCCGTGATCGTGACACGGAGAGGCAGAGCGGGGAGATACCTATGTAAACAAGGCATTTCCCTGTTCTGCCTAGCAACATGACAGGGATCTACTGCTCCCAGTGATCGGGAGCAGTGATCTCTGTCATGTTCTAGTGAGCCCACCCCCCCTACAGTTAGAACACAGTGAGGGAACACAGTTAACCCCTTGATCGCCCCCTAGTGTTTAACCCCTTCCCTGCCAGTGTCATTTACACAGTAATCAGTGCATTTTTATAGCACTGATCGCTGTATAAATGTCACTGGTCCCAAAATAGTGTCAAAAGTGTCCGATGTGGGTAAAGGTTGAAGCTGTTAGGCGTGATTGACGCAGGGAGGTGCGGTCTGGGCATGACGGAGTGAGAGGCGGAGCATCGCGGCGGCGCGCTCGAGCAGGAGAACGGGTCTGGCGTGCGGAGTGAGACACGCCAAGAGGGACCAAGAGCGGCTGCAGGGACGAATCTATGCCCAGAGTGTACGCAGGAGTATATGCCTGGAAGCAGACAAGGGAAGGGCACAGGTCGGTCGGAGGTACCCGGATACCCCTCTGTTTCTAAATACCTTATTGGTAGGACGGAGCCAGCGATAGCAATGGAGGCCGGGACCGTCTCACAGCGCGCTGCTCGGGCGGCCCTGAGACAGCAAGCAGTCATGGAGGAACCACCTATCCCGATTATTGTAAGTGTCTCAGCTGGTAACATTCGCACGGAGGTGGCAGAAACCGCAGAGACCAGCCCCCCAATTGTGCCCCGCACCGTGGCTGTTACAGAGACTCAGGTACGTCCTGGTTATAAGGGGGGAACTGTTGTACTGGCTGCTGAGGAGGTACAGGACATTAGGAAGCTCATACAGGCGCTACCTACTAAAGAGGAATTACAAACTTTATTGAGTGACATAAAAATTGCGGTCAGGGAAGAATTAGGTGAAGTAACTGCTAAATTGGAGGTGATGGACAGAAGAATGGGCACTTGTGAGTCCCTACAGTCCTCGGCAGATGCCCGTATAGAACTACTGGAAAGGAAGTTTAAAACACAACATCAGCAATTGCTACTGCTGCAGTTACAAGCAGAGGAATTTGAGAACAGAAGCAGGAGAAACAATGTACGCATTAAAGGGATCCCAGAAACAATAAAACCACCCAACCTGAGGGAAACAGTAACCGAGGTCCTTAATAAATACCTAGGAAAGCCAGCCGACAGTCATATTGAGCTGGACCGTGTTCATAGGAGCCCAGCTGGGCCTATGTTAGAAGCAGGCCCCCCTAGGGATGTGCTCTGCCGTGTGCACTTTTTTAGGATAAAGGAGGACATAATGAGAGCGGCTTGGCAGAAAGGGGTGCTGGAAGTTGCAGGCCAGGGGGTCCAGGTGTTCCCAGACCTCAGCCGGCAGACGAAAAAAAGGAGAAGGTTACTGAGGCCATTGCTGGATCAAATCCGGGCAAAAGGTGCAACTTACAGATGGGGACACCCATTCTCGTTAATCATAAAAAAGGATGACCACACCTTTGCCCTGATGGCACCAGAGCAATTACCGGACCTATTTAAGTTTCTAGGCTCAGAAATATTGGAGATCCCTGATTGGATTGACATGACTATGGACACTGTTAGAAAGTATACACATCAGAAATAATTAGAGGATGCAGGGAAATAGGAGAAGGAAATGGGGCTAGAATCGCATGTTGGACATGACTTTTGTTTTTGCTTTCCTATGTGCCATATTATTTTTCAATGAATTCCCTCCAATTGTGTTGCTCCGGACTTGATGGAAGGTTCGGGGGACACTCTCCCCCCCCCTGCAGGTGCTCTTTGTGGCATACCCCCCTAAAGGGGGGTAGAGGGGGGAAGGGTAGAGAGAGAGTTTTTTCTCCTCTCTCCCTCTTGCTTTCTTTTTATTTTTTCCCTGTGGGTCTCTGTATGCTCCTTTACGTAAAATGGAAGATGTTTTTTTTTGAGTAGGATATATCAGAGGCAATATCAATGGGAGGCCCATTGCCCATTACTGCTTTTTTTTTTTTTTTTTTTTTTTTTTTAGAGCAATAAGGATAGGTTGCATTATGACACCTTACATGGAGGTTTTGGTGGTTACACATGTTACACTGGTTGTATATATGGAAGTAAGGGGGAGGGTATAAAAGGGGGGGAGGGGGGAGGGAGAAGGGGAAGGGATATATGACACTAAATAATATGTTTTTTGGCTGTATATAAAATTTTCACATTAAGGGATAAGGATCCTCAGGGTCCCCTAAGAAATAGAGGAAGTTGAGTGGTTTTTTTTTTTTTTTTTTTTTTTTTTTTCTTTTTTTTTTTTTTGTGTACATATCACAGGGGTGGGTACAGTTAAGTGGGTGGATTTGGGTGGATTTATTGCTGTGTTCTGGTGAGAATATGCCACGAGAATTTAGAAGCACAGGATGTATAAGAAGTGTTTGGTTGGAAGGTGTGTGTTTTTTTTTTTTTTTATTTTTTTTTTTTTCTCCTCGCCTCCCTCCCCCTCCCCCCCCCTCCCCTGGGTCCCCTCCCCTTTTGCCCTTTAAACACCTCGGCTTACCGGGGAGGGCGGAGGGGGGGGTGCTAGGGGGGGGGGGAGAACAGGGATGGAGGGGGGTGAGATATGGGACATTTGGGAGTAAGGAGCGGGGAAGGAGATGGATGAGGGGGGGAGGAGGGAGAGGGAGGGAACGAATGGTTCTATATGTTAATAAGCGGAACACAAGTATGGAAATGGAAATATAGTAGGGTAACTGATTGACAACATTACAGGGTCTTTCTCCTTGGCTGTTTCACTCGTAGATATTACTAATGAGCGTGCCGCTGTGGTTTTTTTTGATATACAGATACTCAAACTTTTTGTGCTCAGGGGCACTCGCCCACAATAGACGTCTCCCCTCCGAGTGGAGGGAAAGCCGGAGGCGTCTTCAAAAGGGGTTTTTTTTTTTTTTTTTTTTTTTTTCTTTTTTTTTTTCCTCCGTCAAACGGCACCGAGGTTCCGCGCCGTTCGGAGGGTGTCCTCCAATTGGTATAAGGGGGGTCTTCCCTTTTTTTTTTTTTTTTTTTTCTCCTCCTCCTGGGGTTTCTGAGGGGGGACTTCTCTCCTCGTAAATTTTAATAGACCGTAAAAAGAAAGGTTAAGAAAGGAAGGAAACATGACCAGAATAAAATTCACCTCATACAATGTCAAGGGACTGAACATCCCGGAGAAGCGGATTAGGCTGCTTGCGGAGATGGGAAGGTTGGGGACGCAGATTGGCTTCCTCCAAGAGACACACTTTAGAAGGGACAGAATACCAAAACTTGGAAATTATAAATTCTCTACAGCCTATCATAGTACATCTCCGAGCTCCAAAACCAATGGAGTATCAATTATAATTTCAAAACAAATCCCATGGGAAGAGTTGAAGGTAGTTACAGATGAGGAGGGTCGCCTTTTAATTGTAAAGGGACAATTGGGACCACAGAGGATCACATTGGTGAACCTTTACCTCCCAAATGAAGACCAGGTGAATTACCTGGAGACTTGTCTACAAATGGTACACCAACACAAGGAGGGTATTTTAGTGATAGGAGGCGACCTAAATTTTGCAATAGACCCGCTCCTGGACACGTCAAGGGGAGCATCACATCTCTCCGCGACAAAAATACGAAGAATTAAGAAATTGAGTAATCTGCAAGTAATAGACACATGGAGGTCAATCCATGTCCAGGACAGGGACTATACGTTTTACTCGGCAAAGCATAAAACATACACGCGCATCGATTATGTTATGATATCGCAGTCAGCCATAACATCACTGGTGAGCGCAGAAATAGGTTCATTTACCCTTTCAGACCACGCCCCGACAGATTGTACGCTGATTTTGGGGGAGGACGAACGCCGGGAATGGCACTGGAAGATTAATGAAACCCTATTAAAAGACAAGGAGTATGAGCAAAAACTTAACCAGGAGTTGGACTCCTTTTTCCTGACAAACGAGTCGAGTGAGGTCACCCCATTTTGCGTATGGGAGACACATAAGTGCGTGATGAGGGGTGTTCTGATATCACTCGGGGCGCATAGGAAGAAGGAGCTTAACGCAAGGGTTGAGGATCTGCTCGGAAAAATTAGGGCAGTAGAGCTGAAACACAAAGAATCTCATACACAGGTGTTAGAGGAGAAACTAGGGGGCCTCAGAGGGGACCTGAACTTGCTCCTCATCGAACAGGCGAAAGCAAAACTGAAATTGGGAAGGCGGACACTATATGAATTTGGGAATAAACCAAGTAGGATGCTGGCAAAGGCCCTTAAGGATGCTACAAAACCATCCCATTTGTCGGGTATTAAAACACAGCAGGGGAGTATGGCGAAATCATCACAGGAGATGGCACATATTTTTAAGGAGTATTATGAGGGGTTGTACCAGTTGGAGGGCCATCAGTCCCCACACAGGTGTAGAAATAAACAAGAAAGGGCAAAAGAATATCTAAACAACTCAGAAATGCCAAGGTTAAAAGATGAGGTAATAAGAGATTTAGACGCACCAATCTCAATAGAAGAATTTAAAAAAGCAATAAACCTGCTAAAAGTAGGGAAAGCCCCGGGCCCAGACGGGTACACTCTGACGTATTATAGATTTTTCGCTGAGAAACTGGCTCCAAGGTTTGTAGCGGCCTTTAACTCCCTACGGGAAGGGCGGAGGATACCTAAAGAAACTTTGATGGCACATATAGCAGTAATTCCTAAGGAAGGAAAGGACCCATCCCAATGCTCTAGCTATCGGCCTATTGCGCTACTCAACGTGGATTTGAAAATTTTTTCTAAGATCCTGGCGCTAAGACTAGAAGAACATATCCCGGCATTGATTCATCCAGACCAGGTGGGATTCACGGCAGGAAGGGAGGGTAGGGAAAACACACAAAGAGTAATAAATGCAATATATACAGTACAGAGTAGACAGGAACCCCTTGTACTGTTCTCGGCCGACGCAGAAAAAGCTTTCGATAGGGTTGATTGGATTTTTCTTAAAACAACCCTACAACATATTGGACTGGGGAAGGGAATGCTGAGCTGGTTCTCAAACCTCTACTCAGTCCCAAGTGCAAGGGTTAAGGTCAATGACAGGCTATCGGATCCCTTTGAGATTCAGAATGGAACGCGACAGGGGTGTCCTCTTTCACCAATTATTTTCATACTCACACTGGAACCATTCCTAAGGAAAATACGAGCGGATTGCAATATTAGGGGTATTAAGACGAAGGGAGAGGAACACAAACTAGCAGCATATGCTGATGACTTGATCTTTTTCATAACCTCTCCAATTATATCCCTCCCTTCCCTTCTAAGTGAGATCAATGAGTATGGGGAGTTAGCAAATTATAAGGTAAACTACACGAAGTCCGAAGCGATGGGATTGGAGATGGATACAATTGAAATACATCGGATAAAAGCACAATTTAATTTTAGGTGGACAGATTCCCATATAAATTATCTGGGGACCAAAATCTCAAAGAAGCTTAGCAGAATGTTTGAACTAAACTATGCCCCATTGCTAAGACAAATTAAACAAGATTTCAGGAGATGGGACAGAGATATCTTTACCTGGTTTGGAAGGACAAATATTATAAAGATGAACGTGATGCCCAGAATTCTCTATTTGTTTCAAACGTTACCAATAAAGATCCCATCAAACTTTCTTAAGGACCTCAGATCAGGATTTCTAAGGTTCATATGGGCAGGGAAACCAGCAAGAATAAGGAGAAACATCCTAGTACTCCCAAAAGGGAAGGGAGGTATTGGTTTCCCAGACCCAGTACATTACTGGGAAGCCCTACAACTAGCGAGAGTGGTGGAATGGTGTGCCTCGGTAAGGAAACCGCATATACAGCTAGAACAGGCGACGTCTAAAATTCCATTGGAAGGAATAGCATGGATTAAAAAATCAGAATTACCCACCATAGTGAAAAAACACCCGCTAACAGGGGCAACTACCCGCTTTATCTACATGATTTTCAAAAAAACAAATCTTTCACCAACTCCGAGCCCAATGACACCGGTATTGGGTGCCCCGGACTTCCTACCAGGTTTAACCGATCGGAGGTATGAAGCAATAAAACATAAAGGGAAGAGCAGGCTGATTGACTTCTCTAGGGACCGCCGCTTGATGACAAGAGGCGAGATAGAGGGTGAGGTAACAGAGGACTTGGACTATTTCAGGGCTATGCAGCTAGGAGCGTATATTCGCTCAAAAAATAAAAAATTTCTAGTAATAAGGGAGCTGACTAGGTTCGAACAGACCTGTCTAAATGGTGAAAGTATCAGACATTCTTTATCATATTTTTACGAAACATTAACATGCCCGGAAGTGACACAGGAGCTCAATTTCATGTTAGCCTGGGAGAGAGAGCTTGGAGTAACGTTTACTCAAAAGCAGAAGACGAAAATATTAAAATCAGTACATAAAACATCAATTGCCAGTAGATACCAAGAGGGAGGATATAAAATTCTTACCAGATGGTATAGAACACCAGCAGTCCTTCATAAAATTTACCCGCAAGTATCAGATAGATGTTGGCGTTGTAGGAGGGGGGAGGGAACGATGATACATATATTCTGGGAATGTGAGGATATCAAAGGCTTCTGGGAAACAGTTGAGGAAACGATTAAGGATATTACAGGTGTGTCCCTTGGGAGCAACCCGGCTGCATTTTTATTAAATGATGTCCCTCTGTCGGCGGAAAAATACAAGAGATCTCTGCTCAAACACCTTCTCACCGCCGCAAGGGCGTGTGTCCCGGCTCTCTGGAAGAGTACAGCCCCCCCGACCAAATTTCAGTGGTGGGCTAGAATTACAGAAATTCAACAAATGGAAAAATTGACGATGATGCTGAAAGACCAAGACGAGAAATACCGGAGGACTTGGTCTCCCCTGGTAGAATATAGAAATAGAGAATAGGAGAAGGGGGACATATAAGACCGAAGGGACCTGAGGAGAGGGGTTCCCCCCTCCCTCCCCGTGGGGGGGGGTGGGGCAAATTAATAATAATTTTTTTTTTTTTTTTTTTCTGGGGGGTGGGGGGGGGCAATGGGGGTAGGGGAAATGGAAAAGGGGGAATTATATGCCTTGCCCTTGGGACAGAAGAGTTTTAGAATCAATTGGTAATGAAACGAGTGAAAAAGCTATATTATGGAAAAATGAATTTGTATATATCGATAAGATGTCTGAGAAGAAATGTTTCAAGTGGCATGTGATTCATGGTTGTTGAAAAATAAAGAATTTATAAAAAAAAAAAGTGTCCGATGTGTCCAGCGCAATGTCGCAGTCACGATAAAAATCGCAGATCACCGCCATTACTAATAATAATTTTAAAAAAACAAATAAAAATGCCATCTATCCCCTATTTTGTAGATGCTATAACTTTTGCGCAAACCAATCAATATACGCTTATTGCAATTTTTCTTTTTTTTTTCACCAAAAATTTGTAGAAGAATACATATCGGCCTAAACTGAGGTAGAAATTTTGGGGTTTTTTTACATATTTTTTGGTAATATTTATTGTAGCAAAAAGTAAAAAATATTGCTTTTTTTCAAAAATGTCGCTTTTTTTGTTTATAGCGCAAAAAATAAAGACCGCAGAGGTGATCAAATACCACTTAAAGAAAGCTCTATTTGTGGGAAAAAAAGGACGTCAATTTTGTTTGGGTGCAACGTCGGACGACCGTGCAATTGTCAGTTAAAGCGACGCAGTGCCGTGTCACAAAAAGTGCTTTGGTCAGGAAGGGGGTAAATCCTTCCAGGGCTGAAGTGGTTAAAACCATGAAGAAACCAGAATCCTGTTTGAAAATAATATATAATGTTATGACATTACAGACCCATAGGCCAATATATCAGGCAGGTATGTCCAGAGTAGCAAATGGAAACCCACTGTGGCTGACAGTCAGTATAAAGTAATAAGCTTAGGGAGAATGTTCTTGGTAAATACTTTGGCCTGTATAGCATCTTTCTTTCTGGTCTTTTGCTATGCATGTTATTCATCTCTTACTTTCTTTTCAACAATTTTTATTAAAATAGTTTCAATAATAATACAATTTTCAGTAAAAAAACACAGCTTACATGTCACCCTTGAAGTGTCAAAATGTATTCCATATGTAATTATACAATCTAGAATTGATTTGGATTTGGTGAATAGCTCATCTGCTTCTACTGTTTTTTTCTAATGCAATTTTCTACCACGTGGTTTACCAGATCATTCTCCTTTTGCGAATAGTAACTGATGGAAAGACAGGGTAAAACGGAGGGGTGGTGGTGTCTGTCTCTGTGAGAAGTGATCACAAAGCGAGTGTAAAAGAGAACCTAGTTGATGGAGAGTGTGATGAGTTTGAAGCATTATGGGTGGAACTGTACATGGGTGTGCGGGGGGGGGGGGGGACACCTGAGGCTATTTTCTTTCATCCAAGGAGCTATCAGTTAGCCCAGATGTATCACACATGTGTATGAGATATAACAAGTCAGTGACTAAGCAACTAGGGACACCAGTGTTCATCAGCAAAATAGTTGGTTGCCCTATCCATGAGAATGAGTAAAGCAGTAATAAAAAATAAGCAAAAAGGTTAGATAAACACGAAAGTGAACATATGGCATCAGTCTTGTCAGCATTAGGGATGAGGCAAGGGCACCCTAGAGTGCAGAAGCTGGCGGCATATACTGGGTGCTTCGGAGGCTGGCAGGACTTTAGCAATATATTGGTCCCACTTGTGATTGAAATGTAATGAGGTTGTTTTTGCTTTGCATCTATCTAGTAAGGCAACTTTGCGGTATATGCAGGGAAACTCAGACCGCTGCAGTGTATAAATGTGCTTTTACTATACAATAAATTTTGTACATATAAAACTATTACAATATTAGGAATACAATTCAAGACTGACAGATATACCTATAACAAGCAAAATGCCTAGCAAATATGCAGAAACTATGATCTGTAACAACAGTATAATTACGCTTCAAAGTTACCCAACTCCGGTTAATGTGTGTTTGTGATCTCCATTGACTAGCTCTCAGGCTTTTTTAAGCAGTTGCTGGAGAATCTGTCAAAAGCGTCTTCAGGTATCTACTGGCTGGTTACAGACCGTCTATGGTGTTAATGCATTATGGAATCCTGTCCAGCTTATGCCTGACAAACTTTCATGTCAAATGGCCAAGCTTTTTTGACAACGGTTACAATATTGTTTACCTTAGTTACAAAATAACACACCCTTTGCAATTAGAGAGGCGTTCTCAAATTATACCTCAAGATGGCACTCTGGTATCATACATGCCATAGGTTATATGTTAGGTTCTCAATCTATTGTTTACACAACAATAGATTGAATAACAGTCAACTAAAATACAACAATGGTAAGTTCCCATTGTTTGAGGACTCTGTGTTCCTGTTACCAGGGCATTAGTTTGAGAAGCATCCACTCAAACACAACCTGATTTCTGTTTCTGTGACAGACTACTAAACAGATTGTTCCACACCTGCACTAAAGTCTGAGCGTAAAAACATAAAATATACATACAGTGGGGATGGAAAGTATTCAGACCCCCTTAAATTTCTCTTTGTTATATTGCAGCCATTTGCTAAAATCATTTAAGTTCATTTTGTTCCTCATTAATGTACACAGAGCACCCCATATTGACAGAAAAACATAGAATTGTTGACATTTTTGCAGATTTATTAAAAAAGAAAAACATGGTCCTAAGTATTCAGACCCTTTGCTCAGTATTTAGTAGAAGCACCCTTTTGATCTAATACAGCCATGAGTCTTTTTGGGAAAGATGCAACAAGTTTGTCACACCTGGATTTGGGGATCCTCTGCCATTCCTCCTTGCAGTTCCTCTCCAGTTCTGTCAGGTTGGATGGTAAACGTTGGTGGACAGCCATTTTTAGGTCTCTCCAGAGATGCTCAATTGGGTTTAAGTCAGGGCTCTGGCTGGGCCATTCAAGAACAGTCACAGAATTGTTGTGAAGCCAATCCTTCGTTAATTTAGCTGTGTGCTTAGGGTCATTGTCTTGTTGGGAGGTAAACCTTCGGTCCAGTCTGAGGTCCTGAGCACTCGAGAAGGTTTTCGTCCAGGATATCCCTGTACTTGGACGCATTCATCTTTCCCTTGATTGCAACCAGTCGTCCTGTCCCTGCAGCTGAAAAACACCCCCACAGCATGATGCTGCCACCACCATGCTTCACTGTTGGGACTGTATTGGACAGGTGATGAGCAGTGCCTGGTTTTCTCCACACATACTGCTTAGAATTAAGGCCAAAAAGTTTTATCTTTGTCTCATCAGACCAGAGAATCTTATTTCTCACCATCTTGGAGTCCTTCAGGTGTTTTTAGCAAACTCCATGCGGGCTTTCATGTGTCTTGCACTGAGGAGAGGCTTCCGTCGGGCCACTCTGCCATAAAGCCCCGACTGGTGGAGGGCTGCAGTGATGATTGACTTTCTACAACTTTCTCCATCTCCCGACTGCATCTCTGGAGCTCAGCCACAGTGATCTTTGGATTCTTCTTTACCTCTCTCACCAAGGCTCTTTTCCCCCGATAGCTTAGTTTGGCCGGACGGCCAGCTCTAGGAAGGGTTCTGGTCGTCCCAAACGTCTTCCATTTAAGGATATGGAGGCCACTGTGCTCTTAGGAACCTTAATTGCAGCAGAATGTTTTTGTAACCTTGGCAAGATCTGTGCCTTGCCACAATTCTGTCTCTGAGCTCTTCAGGCAGTTCCTTGACCTCATGATTCTCATTTGCTCTGACATGCACTGTGAGCTGCAAGGTCTTATATAGACACAGGTGTGTGGCTTTCCTAATCAAGTCCAATCAGTATAATCAAACACAGCTGAAATCAAATGAAGGTGTAGAACCATCTCAAGGATGATCAGGAGAAATGAGCACCTGAGTTAAATATATGAGTGTCACAGCAAAGGGTCTGAATACTTAGGACCATGTGATATTTCAGTTTTTCTTTTTTAATAAATCTGCAAAAATGTCAACAATTCTGTGTTTTTCTGTCAATATGGGGTGCTGTGTGTACATTAATGAGGAAAAATGAACTTAAATGATTTTGGCAGATGGCTGCAATATAACAAAGAGTGAAAAATTTAAGGGGGTCTAAATAATTTCCATCCTCACTGTATATTTATATCAAGTGCAACACATTCCGCCCTTGATTTTCTCTCAAACTCCACACAGAAAATCACTTCATTACCAATAACTCATTCTAAACATTAATTTTCCTTGAATGTAACCCCCCCCCCCCATATTTCTGCAACTGAGAAGGTGTTTCAGTCTTTCTCTAAAATTTCATTAGAAAGTCCATTCTAAATAAGTCCAGGCCTGTAACACATCAAAAGCCTTGCTCTTCACAGCTCTAGCAGTTTTCCATTATTCTGTCCTCCATGAAGCCACTCTTCTCTGGTCTTCCTATGGATCAAATTGAAAACAGCCTGTGGAGTAGAAAACAAAGATTATCTGTTCCTTCTAATAATACATAAACAGTAGACCCTGGGCCTTCAGCTACAATCTCTCCTCTAACTGGCTTCTTGCCTGGATCTCTGACCAACACTTTACCACCTGCCTGTATCCACTTCTTACCCTCCCAAACAACAACACTAGGGAGGAGAGGAAATATACTGACATTTCCCAGATGATCACTGCTGTTTATTTTGGAAAGTTTGTTATAGAACCTCACTTTCCACTTTTGCTGAGAAGTATCCACTAACCCATCAGAGTCCTAACCACTGTCCTGAGCGTCTGCCAATGCAAATATAATTTCAAACCTTCCTGCCAGATTCCCTTCCATTCCTAGATAGGCTTCAGATACATCACTCTTGGTTTCTAGGTCATGGGAAGCAGTAACGTGGTACCTGTTAAGCCCTGTTCTTTCATGAACTCTATGTAAATACTAAACCCTGCACTCCATCTGTGGAATCTGCACCCAGTCCCCACCATCCTCTTATGTGGTGTGCTTTTGGCTATTGGTGTAGAATTTAACAATACTGCCTGTGTGAAGACCCGATCCTACCTCCTTGGTGTATGTGTGGGTGTAAATTTGTGTATCTAGTCCTTCAATAGCCAGTTGTATCTTTTATTCAAACCCACAACCAGTACACTCCAGAATCTTTGAAGAGTGAGCCGTTATCACTTTGGACTTGTTTGGGACAACCAAATGCAACAAGTTTTTCTGGAGCAGTTGAAGCATTGAGACTTGCAAGGATGAACAAGCAAAAGTCCTGAATAGCTGTTCACTGCAGTGCAACAATATCTCAGTCCATTGTTTCCCTGGGGCAGGGGACCTGTGAATCAATCTGCCAAATCTCTGCAGGCCTCTAACCCCTCTTAATCAATCCAGTGGAGTACTTTTGCAATGGCCATTGTCACACTTCTCATACTGTACAGTTCCCTATTACACTCCTTATTATGTCAATGGGTATAGGCAATCCTCTCTGCTGTGCCCATTCATATGTTGCTTTCTGCCCCAAATATCCAGATTGCTTGTGGGCGCAGTTGGCCAAGTTCATCAAGACAGGATTAATTGGCACAGCTACGTTCACCTTGGCAATTTTATCTGCCACTCTGTTATAGTTCTCAAAGTCTGAGACCAGGGGCACATGTGCATCAACATGTCCCACTTTTATGGTTCAGGAGTGAGCTTCCTTCCAGATGTAGTCCCAGTCTTCCTTGCCTCCCCTCACTACCTTTCCATGAATTATACATTTATAGGACTTTCACTTGGGAATCCAAGTTGTCATTCCTTTAAAGACCACCCAGCTGTCAGTGTAGATAGTGACATGGGAAAAAGGGTCCTCCTGAAGAGTCATCACTACAGCTTTCAACTCTGCATATTGACTGGACCCTCCAATTCTGATCTCCTGCAGGACTGTCTGTACTCGAGTTGTAGGCTGCTGCTGTCCATTTATGCCCAGACGATGTGACTATGGCCGGACCATCAATGAACCGTGCAGACTGCTTCAGGTCTTCTGACAGAGACTCAAAGGGTGAAGCCCCCTGAATGGAGGATGACTGCAACACAGGAATTCTTCTTCTGGCTGGGTGCTGGTAAAAGTGACAAGCATTGCCAACGGTTTTGAAATGTCTGACATCCCCAGTTGCGATAGCCCCTCTATCTTGAAAGTACTTCTAGTTTATCTGTGTCTAGGCTACAGTTGCCCTAGTGGTTAGTCTATTATCTCTCACCCATCCTGCTATTGGCAGTGCAGTATGGATGGTAACTGTGCCCATTCCTGTAATGGTCTCTACATGTTGAAGTGCTGTGTAGGCCCCAAACAGGTACTTCTCTAGGGGGCATGCATCTCTTCTGTGCCCCTGTCAGTTGTTTGGACCAAAATCCAATGGGTATTGCTCTGTCCTTTCTTTTCATTTGGCTGCCATAGACTCCAAGATATGGTACCATCCTGCTCCACTACATCCAGCTGAAATGGCACTCCTTGTCTGGTTTCCAATCCCTGATGCTGCAAAATGGCTTCTTCAGCAGCAAGGAGTGCGGTCTGCTGCTCTGAACCCCATGAGAACTCATTCTTTTTCCTGGTGACATTGTATATAGGCCTCAGGATCAGTCCAAGATGTGGGATGAACGATCTCTAGAATCCCACACTTCCAATGAACTGCTGTGCCACCTTTTTGGTAGCAAGGGGCAACAGTGCCTGGATAGTTTGCACAACTGACTGGAATTTTCTTTTGTGTCCCAGTCCACATCATCCCCAGGAATTTCACCTCTGTGGCAGATCTTTGGCCTTTGTCTCTGTTGATAGCTCACCCTCTGTTCTCCATGTGCTGTAACAGCAGGTGCAGTGCTTCAGTTACATCTTCTTTTGCCCCAGAGATCATGATGTCATCAGTGTAGTAAAAAACAGCGACTTTCAAATTCAGGGTACTTAAATCTCAGGCAATCAGTCCCTGACAAATCATTGGCGAATGAAGGTAGCCTTGCCAAAGGGCAGTGAAGGTGTACTGGTGGTAATCCCACACCAAAGCAAACTAGTCTTGACACTCTGGGTCTGTCAAAATCGAAAAGATGGCATTAGCCAGGTATATCACAGCATGATAATCTCCTGCCTCTTTAGCAATTTTCTCAACAATTGAGATCATATCCGGTACAGCTGACTTGAATGGAGATGCCACTTTGTTTAGAACTCCGTAATCCACAGTCATTCTATTTGTCCCATCAGGTTTCTTTACTGGGAACACCAGAGACAAAGGACTTTACAGCAGGTCTAAGGATCCCTACTCAACAGTTCTTGAATAGTCTCCCCAATTTCTTTGTGGCCTCCAGGAAGTCTGCACGGCTTGAGACAGACTGGCTTGACTAGTGAAGGAATGTAGACAGAGGTCCATTTTGCATGACCTCTGACCACAGCCATCATCGCCCTAATGGTCCCCTGCTGTCAATGTCCTCACTTCTATTATAGGAGACCCACCTTCCTGCCATAAAGGATAGGGAACTTCCCAGACCACCAACGCTACCCAGGTGCTATCTAATAAATCAAGACATTCAAAATGGGTGCTTGCATCCCAAGAAATGTGGTTTAGAGAGATAACTGACCCAATGGGTTTAAAAGAGGTAACAAAAACATACCAAGCATAGCGTTGACTTCTTTCTTCCACATGTGTACCACCAATAAGTGGACTGCGTTACCGGAGATGCACAAGACACTTGCCTGCGGACAATGGAGTGAAGAGACACCCTAGAGAGTGCCCCAGCTGGATAGGTTATGCAACGTGTCTGCTCCATAAGGCTGAAAAAGACAGTGTAAGCGATCCCCAGTAAGGCTGTAAGAAGAAAGCAAACAAGACAGTTGAACAACAATGATCAAAGCTGGCATCGGGCTAAGAGTGAGGGAGCAGCAAAAGAAAAAGGCAAATTAGTGAATAATGGGCAGAAGGTGGTCCAGCGGCGAGAGGTAGCTTGCACAGTTATCAACGACGCTTATTGCGGCTATAGTTATTGGAGTAGCGAAGCCTCCTTGGAGGGTCTTTCCTCGTGCTACGTTGATTCTTGGGACCAGGTGGTTGAGGAGAAACAGAATAGCAATATTGGCTTGTAGGCATGGCGGGGTGTGTCGGCTCAGAGCGGGACGCTGTGGCTGTGCTAGAGCCGCTGCCCACAATGAATTGGTCCATCCCAAGTCTCCTGGGGTGTCAGAGGGAGACTGAAGGGGCTCATGAGCGTCAGCAGAAAGCAGCTTTATAAGCTGCTGGTACCAGAGCCACCAGTCCTTGCTCCTATCACATGAGGAGCCAGAACCGGAAGTTTTGAGGATAAGCTTTTGAAATCCTTTTAACCATTTCAAATCTCTAGAACTGGTTTCTTTCAATATCTCTAAGTTTCGATTATGCTATACATGCTCAACAGAAGCTAAGTTGCCTTAGATTATATACACTAACAGAGTTGTTTAGCGTGCTTAATGCTTCTTCTAAAAGGGATAACGTTTAAATGGGAACAACACGTGGATCCTATAACTGAAGATCAATGGGAATATATTCTGTGTAACGTCCCTAATTTAGCTTTATTCACCTCTAGTAGGATGACACAGTTAAATATATTACATAGAACATATAGGACACATAAGTGGTTACATAAAATTTGATTTACAGATTCCCCTCTTTGTCCTAGATGCCCTCGAGACCCAGGCTATCTGATCCACATGTTGTGGCGGTGTGCAATATTGTCAAGAAATAGTGGATATGATAAACATTGTATACAATATTCAAATTCCCTATGTCCCGCTCAGCTGTGTTTTGAGGGAGTTTTTTTGGAGTTAATGGAGTAAAATCAGGATTTCTCAAACTAACATTAAGCATTTTTCACTGCCGGCTCAGTTTTTTTTTTTTTAAGCAGAGGTGTCAGTCTGGTGCTGTTTAAACTGACAGTGAAGGGCAAACTACTGTGTGCTGTGCGGGCTACCCACTCACATCCTAAGAACCAGCAGTATAGTCAGTGTTATCTGGTGCTCCAAATGGAGGAGTAATCCTTAGGGGTATAGTCTGGGGCTGTAATAGCTGTATGGTGATGTATCCATAGGTTGGGTGGTTGGAAAAGAAAGGGGTTATTAGGGGTTAAAAAAGGAAGGCAGCCGTCCTTCAGAGTGTGTCCAGAACTGTGCAAGACATGTAAGAAAAAAACAGGGAGGGGGAGGCGCCGAACTGAGTGTAGCATTAAAACAATGACTTTAAAACACTTACAAGATCATAAAAGATGCATGCAAGTAAAGTGCAGTCCTGGCTTTCCACTTGGCTCTGTGGGTCCCAACGCTGTTCCGGATAGCTGGAAAGGATTGGGCAGCTGGCTGGAATGGATCAGTGTTTCTCCAGGAACCAGAAAGCTTCACACAGACCAGCGTGGACCGTGGAACAGGCAGTGATGTCACCGGCATCTTATTGGACCAAGGTAGGGCTGGAATCTTGTCAATCAGGGCTGCAGTGGTGAAGGCTACGCCCACAGAGCTGGCTGCTCCTTCTATTGGCCTGCTGCTGCATGAGGTGCCTCCGTCATCCGCTCTCTCCTCTGTCCTCTCTCCCCCTCCCTGCCTGTCAGCTCCGTCCGCTCCTAGATGCCACCCTCCTGCTGTAAAAATAAGTTTTTGTTCTATAGTTCCCTCTTTTAGATAACATTAAACTCCCCAGTGTATGTGATTTGTAAAAATATGCTGCCTAATGCATTATTTCCGAGCAGTGCTCACGTGACTGCCTGCTAGTCTCCTACTCCCTGCTGATGTCAGCAGGGGATAACCAGCCCCTCCCCCTGCAGCTATCAGATCAAGAGAGGAGACCAGCGGCAATCATGTGAGCAGCGCTCGGAAATAGGGTATTAGGCAGCATTTTTAATAAAAATCAAATACACTAGTGAGCTTAGTGTCATCTAACAGAGGGAACTATAGAACAAAAAAATTGGCATAACAACTACTTTAGATTACTCTGAATACTGGCTATTAATTGTCTCCTGTTTTTGGCAAGGAAGTTAGTGGCTAGGAAGTGGCTCTCACCAGCCCCTCCAACACTGGATGATTAGATTAACCACCCTGGCAGTATGATTGTCATATTTTTGCGTCTCAAAGCAGTACATTGTTTTGCATAGAAATATGACATTTTATATTTTAGGCCTGTACTTCTTAGTAATAACACACTTAAATCTGTCCAAACAGGAGTCTAGTAGACATCCTGGGTATGATAAAGTTTGAAACACTAAATCATAAATTATAATATAAAAAAAAATTATAAAAAATAATATAATAAAATTTCCCCACGATTCACTATCGGTCAATATGGCAAGTGTTCTTACATAGTTACATAGTAGGTGAGGTTGAAAAAAGACACAAGTCCATCAAGTCCAACCTATGTGTGTGATTATGTGTCAGTATTACATTACATATCCCTGTATATTGCGGTCATTCAGGTGATTATCTAATAGTTTCTTGAAGCTATCAATGCTCCCCGCTGAGACCACCGCCTGTGGAAGGGAATTCCACATCCTTGCCGCTCTTACAGTAAAGAACCCTCTACGTAGTTTAAGGTTAAACCTCTTTTCTTCTAATTGTAATGAGTGGCCACGAGTCTTATTAAACTCTCTTCTGCGAAAAAGTTTTATCCCTATTGTGGGGTCACCAGTACAGTATTTGTAAATTGAAATCATATCCCCTCTCAAGCGTCTCTTCTCCAGAGAGAATAAGTTCAGTGCTCGCAACCTTTCCTCATAACTAAGATCCTCCAGACGCTTTATTAGCTTTGTTGCCCTTCTTTGTACTCGCTCCATTTCCAGTACGTCCCTCCTGAGGACTGGTGCCCAGAACTGGACAGCATACTCCAGGTGCGGCCGGACCAGAGTCTTGTAGAGCGGGAGAATTATCGTTTTATCTCTGCAGTTGATCCCCCTTTTAATGCATGCCAATATTCTGTTTGCTTTATTAGCAGCAGCTTGGCATTGCATGCCATTGCTGAGCCTATCATCCACTAGGACCCCCAGGTCCTTTTCCATCCTAGATTCCCCCAGAGGTTCTCCCCCCAGTGTATAGATTGCAATCATATTTTTGCCACCCAAATGCATTATTTTACATTTTTCTACATTGAACCTCATTTGCCATGTAGTCGCCCACCCCATTAATTTGTTCAGGTCTTTTTGCAAGATTTCCACATCCTGCGGAGAAGTTATTGCCCTGCTTAGCTTAGTATCGTCTGCAAATACAGAGATTGAACTGTTTATCCCATCCTCCAGGTCGTTTATGAACAAATTAAATAGGATTGGTCCCAGCACAGAACCCTGGGGAACCCCACTACCCACCCCTGACCATTCTGAGTACTCCCCATTTATCACCACCCTCTGAACACGCCCTTGTAGCCAGTTTTCAATCCATGTACTCACCCTATGGTCCATGCCAACGCACCTTATTTTGTACAGTAAACGTTTATGGGGAACTGTGTCAAATGCTTTCGCAAAATCCAGATACACCACGTCTACGGGCCTTCCTTTATCTAGATGGCAACTCACCTCCTCATAGAAGGTTAATAGATTGGTTTGGCAAGAACGATTCTTCATGAATCCATGCTGATTACTGCTAATGATATCATTCTTATTACTAAAATCTTGTATATAGTCCCTTATCATCCCCTCCAAGAGTTTACATACTATTGATGTTAGGCTAACTGGTCTGTAATTCCCAGGGATGTTTTTTGGGCCCTTTTTAAATATTGGTGCTACATTGGCTTTTCTCCAATCAGCTGGTACCATTCCAGTCAATAGACTGTCTGTAAAAATTAGGAACAACGGTCTGGCAATCACCTGACTGAGTTCCCTAAGTACCCTCGGATGCAAGCCATCTGGTCCCGGTGATTTATTAATGTTAAGTTTCTCAAGTCTAATTTTAATTCCGTCCGCTGTTAACCATGGAGGTGCTTCCTGTGTTGTGTCATGAGGATAAACACTGCAGTTTTGGTTACTGAAGCCCCCCGATTCACTCGTGAAGACTGAGGAGAAGAATAAATTCAATACCTTTGCCATCTCCCCATCCTTTGTAACCAGATGTCCTTCCTCATTCTTTATGGGGCCAATATGGTCTGTCCTCCCTTTTTTACTGTTTACATACTTAAAGAATTTCTTGGGATTTTTTTTGCTCTCCTCCGCTATGTGTCTTTCATGTTCTATCTTAGCTATCCTAATTGCACCCTTACATTTCTTATTGCATTCTTTATAAATTCTGAATGCTGAGGATGATCCCTCAACCTTGTATTTTTTGAAGGCCTTCTCCTTTGCTTTTATATGCATTTTTACATTGGAGTTAAGCCATCCAGGATGTTTGTTCGCTCTTTTAAATTTATTACCCAATGGGATACATTGGCTAATGCCCTTATTTAATATGCTCTTAAAGCAAACCCATCTCTCCTCCGTATTCTTTGTTCCTAATATTTTATCCCAATTTATGCCTTTTAGCAAGGTTTGTAGTTTAGGGAAGTTGGCTCTTTTGAAATTCAGTGTCTTTGTGTTCCCTTCATGTTTCCTATTTGTGTGATTTATACTGAAACGAATTGACCTGTGATCGCTGTTACCTAAATTGCCCCGTATTTCCACATCTGTTATCAGGTCTGTATTGTTGGTAATCAGTAGATCTAGTAATGTTTTATTTCTAGTTGGTGCGTCTGCCATCTGACTCATAAAATTGTCCTGCAAGACACTAAGGAACTGGCGAGCCTTAAATTAATGCGCAGTTCCCTCCGCCCAGTCTATGTCTGGATAATTAAAATCCCCCATTATGATAACACTTCCCATCCTTGCTGCTAATCCAATTTGTGATAGGAGATCCGTCTCCACTTCCTCCCTCAGGTTAGGGGGCCTATAGCATACTTCTAATTTACTATCACTGTTTTCTAGCTGGTCTCAAACCGCTTTTGATGTAAAGGGACACTTTTTGGTTGCCAGGGACAATCTCAAGTTTCCAGGCAGAAAGAACATCTATTCCCCCTAAATCCATCGTAAAATTAATATATTTTTTCCTACTTAATAAATGCATATTTACTATGTGGGTGCATGTGTCGTTATCAGGCATACTGTTGCTAACAATATTATGCTTTACTACTATTCTTATTTATATTAGATCATGTGCTGCTATGTGTACATAATTTTTATTATGCCTATGCTATTTGTACATCTCCTATACATATATACAATGAATGTTTTACTGCATATGAAATGAATACCCCTTTTATTGTCTGTCACTCAATAAACATTTTATATTGCATTTCAAATATGGTTTATTTTTCCTCCACTACCCAAATGCTTCATTTAAAGTCCCAACTCCCCTTCTTAATTGTACCTGAAAGAACAGTATATGTAATATAAAAGTGCATGCAGGGCATTGGACAAAGCACTAGGGACAAATGAGGTGAAATGATTTCATATAGTAATGTAATCTGTAAGATTACAGTGTACTGTTATTTTTTTGTATTTGCCGCCGGGCTCCACTCCCATGCGTCACGACGCTCGCAGGGAACGGAGCCCAGCATACAGAGGCATCAGGCGGAGGACACAGCCCGCAGACAAAGTGGGGGGACATTGCAGGATCCTGGTAAGTAACCTGCACCAGGATCCTGAGATGCAATCCTGAGTGTGGCTCGGGGTTACCGCTAATGGTACTGAAATTTTAACCCCGAGCCACACTCGGGAATACACCCAGGGAGGTTACTGTCTCTCTTTTGGGAAAAATGATGTATCAAAAAAGGATGCCCCAATCAATTTGAAAATCTAGTTTGCATGGCTAGAAGCGCCTCAAGAGACCCTACTGGAAGGTATCTGAGATAGCTCACTATGGTGATACAGTATATCCATATATCTACTTCCTATGTTATTTTTGAGTGATCAATAAATACCTAAATACACAGTAGAACTAAATACCACCACAGTAGAACTTTATAATTAGCTAGAGGTCTAAGTATTCTAATCCTACTCTGTGATCTGTCTCTAGGTCTTTTTCCTATGATAGCTTATATGAAAGCTTATGAGGCATGTTAAACAATTTATATAACAGTGATACACCACCTGTTAAGGACCCCACCGATAACATCTGATTTTATTGACAGTTCCTACCATTATGTCATCTTTCTTTTAAAGTTGTAAGAAAATGAGTAATCTGACATAAACTGAATGATTCCAACTGGGGCATTTGCAATTGAAGAAAGTAAGGTGTGTCTGATAACTCTGCGAACATAGAAGTGCCCAATGCGGAATAATTCCTTATTTATCCACCATTAAAATAGTAGAGGCTGCATTCCAGGTGGGAACTCGGGGTTGGTAAATAATAGGGCTATTGGTGTATGATGGGGGAGGAAAGGATATATTTTGCATGAAAAATGCCACAATCGTATGTGATAGTGCAGGGCATATTACCTGACAATTCTTAACCACTTGCCTACAGGGCACTTGCACCCCCTTCCTGCCCAGGCCATTTCTCTTACGTTCATTAACGGACACAGCTCCATTCTCTTGACCGTAGGGTTATATCTTCCTCCTTTCAGGAGAGACTAGGCAGAACATGCATTGCAAGTGAAAAAAACAGAACTATACAGTTCCGCCCAGGGAGCGGTCCCTCTGATATAACCCCTCAGCCTGCCTCCTGCAGCTCAGTTTTTTTTTGTCTAGCAAAGGAGACGGACCTAGGCTCCCTATCTGGACCATTGGTCCTGGGGTTTTTTTCTGGATTTTGCCTTTTTGCGCAAGATTTTAAGATCCTGTGATCTATCATCAGCCGGCTGGGTGACAGGCTGGATAAATATAGATCCTTGTAGTCTCCCCAGCCTGGCCACTGAGCGTGTGCAGGCCCTACCTATGCGCTGGGTTGGCCATGACATGCCCCTCAGGCTCCAAGGCGGGCCGGTGAGCTCCAAGCATACATATGACCGGACTACGGATGTCTGTCACAGTGTGCCATGGCCCGCAGCCACTCCGTACTGCTCGGGTGTGGGTCTGTGATGGGATGTCCCCAGCTCGTCCGGAGGGTAAGTACAACTCTTCCTGTCTCGGCAGGACTGAGCAGCTGGGCATTCCCTGGGAGGTCGATTATGGGGTCCCTCTTCTCCCTTTCTTCTCTCCCTGTCCCTGCTTTTCCCTCCCCTCCCGTGGGGGATGCTGCAGACTAGCGGTGTGTGTACCTAGGCAGGGGTCCTCCGTGGGGCTCTTATCCCTGATGGGGGGGCTGTGCTGGCTGTCTGTGTCCCTGATTCTGTGTTTCTGGGTGTCTGTGGGCTTCTTTATCTAGGTACATCTCTGTGTACAGTTGTGATGTCGGCCATTTTCTGTTAGCCCTGTGAAAAACGTGGGTGGCGGCCATTTTCCCGGAGCTCGGGGGCCATTTTCCCTGTGTTTTTGTCCTATGTACAGGACACCCGGTGGCCATTTTCTTGTAGCCTGGTGCGCTTTTTCTCCACACAACTCTATTCCCTGGGCTCAGTACAGTGCGGTTTTCGTTCCAGGACACCTGTGCATTCTCACAGGATACAGCCAGCAGCAGCAGCACGGCACAGCTCTCGGTCAGGGTGGTGAGTCCTGTGGTGGGAACCCCTCAGTCTGTAGCAGCTAGGAGGGTGGGACTATATACCTTGTCCTAAGTCCCCAAGGGTGGCAGACAGGAAGGGTCAGCATGGCGTCAGAACCTGATATTTCTTCCCCAGATCTCCCTGCAATTGCAACCGGCTCACCTGCAAATAGTGCGGTGCCTTTGGACGCTTTGTCGGCGGTCCTTGAATCGTTCGTTGCCAGGGTGGAGACGGCGTGCGGGCGCAAGGGGGATAAGAAACTGCCCCCGTCCTCCGGGAAGAGCTCTGATTCGGACTCTGGCCCCGCAGTGACTGGTGGCCCCTGTTCTGATGTGTCAGAGGACGCTGACCAGGACCGATCGGACAGCGAGGATGATTCCGTGTCTGGGTCCGCGCAGGAAAAAGCGCTATTTGGAGCACTTATCACCGCTGTACGTGATACCCTGAAAATACAGGATGCGGCAGGATCCTCTGCCGAGGTGGCGGTCCCTTTTGGGTCCCGTAAGCCAGCCCGTACACCTAAGGTGTTTTCGTATCTGACTTACTTTGATAAGTTCATATACAAGGAATGGGGTAGCCCACAACAGACCTTTTCGGTCCCAAAATGAATGGCGGTGCGTTACCCCTTTGAGGAGAGCCTTCTTAAGAAATGGGCGGCTCCCCTGGTCGTGGACCCCCCAGTGTCCAGGTTAAACAAAGTAACCACGATCCCGGTAGAAGGGACTCCTGCATTTAAGGATCCTACCGACAGGAGGGCCGAGGCAGTGGCCTGATCCATCTTTACGGTAGCGGGGTCAGAGCTACGACTGGTACTGGCCACGGCATTCGTGTCGCAGACCCTTACTGAATGGGCGAAACTATTGCACCGTGAATTGGAGAAACAGCAGTCTCCTCCTGTCTGCGTGGAACTAGCAGACCAATTGGTGCAAGGCCTTAAGTATGTCTGTGATGCGGCCCTGGATACACACTTCCTTTGCTCTCCAGAGCATCAGTATCAGCAGTGGTGCTGCGGCGCCTGATATGGCTGAAATGCTGGTCTGTGGACCAGGCATCTAAAAAAGCTCTGACGGATTTGCCTTTCCTTGGTGAACGGCTTTTTGGAGCCTCGCTAGATGACATTATTAAGAATGTCACGGGTGGGAAGAGCACTTTACTCCCACAGTCCAGGAAGGGTAAGGAGCCACGCTGCAGGCAAGGGCCCTCTTTTCCGCTCAAGAGGTTTTCTCGTCCGCCCGGAACCTCAGGTAAACGTTCGACTACTGAAGCACAGAAGCGACCCTGGCCTCGCAAGCCTAGCAAACCGGCGAGCAAAAGTGCTACTGCATGAAGGTTTGCCCCTGCCCAACACGGGTGGGGGGTCGCCTTTGGGAGTTTGCAGTTCGGTGGGCCTCGGCTATCCGACAAATGGGTCTGCGAACTGATTTCATCGGGCTACAAGATAGTTTCTCTCTTGGCCACCAAAAAGATTTTCTCCCTCCAGCATACCCTTACTCCCGGCTCGCCGGGAGGCCCTGTTTGGGGCAGTAAGGGACCTGCTCAGCCGCGGGGTGATAGTGCCTGTTCCAGAAACGGAAAGGTTTCATTGATTTTATTCCAATCTGTTTGTAGTCCCCAAAAAGGAAGGGGTACGTCCAATCCTGGACCTAAAAGCCCTCAATTGCTTTGTGAAAGTACAGAGGTTCAGAATGGAATCAGTTCACTCCGTAGTCGCTGCACTCCATCAGGGGGACTCTCTGGCATCTCTGGATATCCAAGACGCGTACCTGCACATACCCATATGCCTCAGGCATCAGAGGTTTCTGCGATTTGCAGTAGGGGAAGACCACTACCAGTTTGTGGCTCTCCCTTTTGGTCTGGCTTCAGCACCCCGAGTCTTTACCAAGGTATTGGCTCCAATTTTGGTGTTGTTGCGACAACGTGGGATCGCAATCGTGGGTTACCTAGACGATCTCCTTCTGAGAGCAGCTTCCGCCTCAGAATTAAGGGAGGATGTGGCGATCACCATGCACACTCTACAAGAGTTTGGGTGGGTGTTGAACCTCAAGAAGTCAGTGCTAGTGCCAACTCAACGTCTGGAATACCTAGGCTTTCTGCTGGATGCCGTGGAAGGGAGAGTGTTTCTCCCTGCAGACAAGCTGCAGACTCTCAGGACCGCAGGGAAGCGGTTGAGGAGCCGCAGGTGGTCGTCGCTGCGTTTCTGCATGCGAGTTCTGGGCCTTATGGTGGCTTCATTCGAGGCGGTACGGTACGCCCAATTTCACACCAGTCTTGCAGAGGGAGATATTGTCGAAATGGGACAGATCTCCGTTATCCCTGGATCGACAGATTCGGGTGAGCCAGTTAGTCAGGGACTCTCTTCTCTGGTGGCTGAGATCTCCGGCCCTTCGGTCCGGGAAATTGGTCCTACCACTGCATTGGACGGTGATCACAACGGACGCCGGCCTGACTGGCTGGGGTGGAGTATTGGGAGTACAATCGACACAGGGCCTCTGGTCGTGAGAGGAATACCAGTTCAATGTGCTCGAGCTTCGAGCGATCAGGCTATGCCTCTCCACATGGTCGATGAGACTACAAGGACGTCTGATCAGGATCTAACCAGATAACACCACGGCGGTGGCATATGTCGACCATCAAGGATTAACGAGAAGCTCGGCTGTAGCACGGGAGGTCGCTCACATCCTTCGGTGGGCAGAGCGACATGTACCGGCCCTGTCGGCTATATACATCCCGGGAGTAGAAAACGGGCAGGCGGACTATCTGAGTCGTCACATGCTGGACCCAGGAGAATGGGCTCTGCATCCGGAGGTGTTCAGGCTTCTTTGCCTGCGGTGGGGCACACAAGATGTGGACCTTCTGGCCTCTCGGCTCAATTGAAAGGTGCAGAGGTTCGTGTCCAGGACAAAAGATCCTTGGGTGGAAGCGTCAAACGCCTTGACTCCATGGGAGCAGTACCGGCTGATTTACGCCTTTCCTCCGCTCAAACTGTTACCACGTCTACTCCGCAGAGTGGAGGCCAAGGGGATCCCAGTCATACTGATTGCCCCAGATTGGCCTTGGCGTCCTTGGTACGCCGACCTGATACAGGTGCTAAGGAACCAAGGTCTGTTGGACTTGGTCATTTCCACTAGTCTTGCAAGTCGCCCTATCTGCTTATCCACAGGGATAAGGTGGTGTTGCGTCCGCAACCTTCTTTTTTGCCGAAGGTGGTTTCGGCCTCCCACCTCAATGAAGACATTGTTACCATCTCTGTGTCCTAAGCCGACACATCCTAAAGAGGTGGCCCTCCATTGCCTGGACATGGTCCTGGCTCTAAGAGTATATTTGTCTGCCACGGCTCCCTTCCGGAAGTTAGATTCACTGTTTGTTTTGGTGGCTGGTCCGAAAAAAGGGCGAGCGGTCTCGTCAACTACCATTTCCAGGTGGATCAGACAGATCGTGGTCCAGGCTTATGCCTTGAAGGGGCAGTTGCCCCCCTTTCCTGTCACAGCCCATTCCACTAGGGCAATTGGGACTTCTTGGGCTTTCCGACATCAAGCGTCAGTTTCCCAAGTGTGTAAGGCGGCGACTTGGTTGTCCGTTCACACCTTTACCAAGTTCTACAAGGTTGATGTAAGCGCATCTTCGCAAGCTTGCTTTGGCCGCAAAGTTCTGCAGGCGACCGTGTAATGTTGCAATTTACATTTTGTTGGACAAAGTTCATGTTGTTGTCCATGCAGTTTGATGCATTTGTCGCCCGCAGATTCTACTGCGGTTGATTCAGAGGGTAACTCCTCCGTTTGGGGAGCACTTCTGGTTGTGGGTGAAGTTCTGTTTTGCTGTTCCCACCCCTCGTTATGACACTGTTTGGGGACGTCCCTACGGTCAAAAGAATGGAGCTGTGTCCATCAATGAACGAAAGAGAAAATAGGATTTTTGTACTCACTGTAAAATCCTTTTCTCTGGAGTTCATTGACAGACACAGCACCCACCCCTCCTTTTAATTACGTTATACTGCTTGTTGACGTACTGAGCTGCAGGAGGCAGGCTGAGGGGTTATATCAGAGGGACCACCCCCTGGGCGGAACTGTATAGTTCTGTTTTTTTCACATGCAATGCATGTTCTGCCTAGTCTCTCCTGAAAGGAGGAAGATATAACCATACGGTCAAGAGAATGGAGCTGTGTCTGTCAATGAACTCCAGAGAAAATGATTTTACGGTGAGTACAAAAATCCTATTTTTTCAGCTTTCAGCGCTGTCGCATTTTGAATGACAATTGCGCGGTCATGCTACACTGTACCCAAATAATTTTTTCTATCATTTTCTTCACACAATATAGCTTTTCTTTTGGTGTTATTTAATCACTGCTGGGTTTTTTATTTTTTACTAAAAAAAGACCCAAAATTTTGAAAAAGTATTTTTTTTTTTTACCTGGTTTTTGTCAGTAAAGTTTGTAACTAAGTAATTTTTCTCCTTCACTGATGTGAGCTGATGAGACAGCACTGATGGGCACTTATAGGCTGAACTGGTGGGCATTGATGAGGTGGCACTAAGGTGGCACTGATAAGGCACTAATTTGCCACACTGGTGGGCACTGATAGGCTGAACTGGTGGGCATTGATGAGGTGGCACTAAGGTGGCACTGATGAGGCACTAATTTGCCACACTGGTGGGCACTGATAGGCAGCACTGGTGGGCACTGATAGGCGGTACTGATGGGCGACACTGATGGGTAATGATGGGTGGTACTGATGGCCAGCACTGACTGGCATCGCTAATGGGCACTGATTGGTGGCACTGGTGGGCACTGATTGCTGGCACTGGTGGGCACTGATTGCTGACATTGTTGGCGCTATATTGTAATCAGGGCACTGATGATCGGTGCCCTGATTACATGTGTAGATGTCCCCCTGCATTGGGATGCCGCTGATCGGCTCTCCTCGCCACACACTCTGTCAGTGTGAGGTGAGGAGCGCCAGTTACCGGCACCTCTGTGTTATCATGTGACCGGCTGTGATTGGACACAGCCGATCACATGGTTAAAGAGCCGCGGACACGGCTCTCTACAGGGATCGGGTCGCGCCGTGTTATAGCAAAACGGCGCGGACACGATCGCTGAGCTGCGCGCCAGAGCGGCTGTTCTGGGACGCTGACATATGAGCCGCACCGCCCCGCCGTCATTTTGACGGTGGGTGGGTGGCAACTAGTTAGGGGGTGTCCACAACATAGTTACTGATAAAGTTACATAGTTAATCTGGTTGGAAAACGTCACAAGTCCATACAGTTCAACCTACAGGGGAATAAAAAAAACAACCAACACATACAAATAGAAATCCTCCTTATACCCTATCCAATACCACAGCTGATCCAGAGGAAGGCAAAAAAAACCCCCAATAAAGCAAAATCCAATTTCCTCTAGCAGGGGAGAAAATCCTCCCTGATTCCCCAAGAGGCAATTGGATATTCCATGGTTCAACTTTACCTTTAAATATTAGTATCCAATTATATTAGTCATGACCATAAATATTGGCACTCCTGTATTTCTGTCAGATAATGCACCACTTCGCCCAGAAAATTGTTGCAATTACAAATGTTTAGGCATTCTCAGGTTTTTTTCTTTTGTATTGGTATGACACAAAGGTGGAGAAACAAAAAGCCAAATCTTGACACATTCCACGCAAAGCTCCAAAAATGGACTGGACAAAATTGCCACCCTCAATTTAATATTTAGTTGCACACCCCTTGGGAAAAAGAACTGAAATCAATCGCTTCCTGTAACCATCAGTGAGCTTCTTATACCTCTACTGGAATTTTGGACCACTCTTCTTTTGCCAACTGCTCCAGGTCTCTCAGTTTGGAAGGCTTCCTTTTACCAACTGCTATTTTGAGATCTCTCCACAGGTGCTCTATGGGATTTAGATCTGGACTCATTGCTGGCCAGTTCAGTACTATCCAGCGCTTTTTCTTAAACCATTTCTGGGTACTTTTTGACATGTGCTTTTGGTCATTGCCCTGCTGCAAGACCCATGAGCTCAAGAGACCCAACTTTCTGAAACTGGGCTCCACATTGCACCCCAGAATTCTTTGATAGTCTTCAGATTTCATAATGCCATGCACACAGTCAAGACATCCAGTGCCTGAAAGAGCAAAGCAACCTCAAAACATCATTGAACCTCCACCATGTTTGACTGTTGGGACTGTATTCTTTTCTTCAAGGCCTCATTTATTTTTCTGAAAACCGTAGAAGGATGGGCTTTACCAAAAAGCTGTAATTTTGTTTTGTCTGTCCACAGCACATTCTCCCAAAAGGATTTTGGCTTCCTCGGCTAAGTTTTAGCAAACTCTTTTATTAAAATTTCTTTCATCGACGTCCAGAAAGATGAGCTAGAGTACCATGAGCTGTAAACTTCTTGACAATGTTGCGCACAGTGGACACAGGAACATTAAGATCTCTGGAGATTGACTTGTAACCTTTTATATTGTCCATGCTTCTCCACAATTTTTGTTTTTCTGTGTGCCCCAGATGTCAGATTTGACAAAATGCGTAGGGCGGAGCCTGTTGTGATGTCGGTATTGGAAGCGACTGGGAAGCTTACTGCTGTACACCGGTGGTTTTTATATGTGGAGAGCGTTTTTTTTTTCTGGAGGATATGTGAATGTTATTTCTTTGTATCCAATGAACTACAGTTTTCTCAATTTATTTCTATACAACATGCGGAGCTATTGACTATTGAGGTCACAGCGGTATCACTATCAAGGTTTTAAAGATTCCCACAACAGGTGCGCTAGTTGAACTATCTGTAGGGGTTGGTCAATTCTGTCCAAACTCAAAGCTTACTGATCACTTCTTTTTATTGGAAATTAACACAATGATTTGTTTTATCCCGGACGCATATTGGGATATTATGGACTTTATGAAATGCGATTTTCATTATTATACAATTCACCTCACTGCTTAGGTGATAGGCATTAATATCTTGATGTTTAGCGCAACATTTTCTATTTTATTTTTATGCTAGGTTATGTGTCGCATGGTGACGGATATAGTAATATCTAATATTCTTGTATCTCAGGGGCGTTTCTGGATGAATAGCAAAGTCTTTGTGTAAATATGTCTGTCTCATCTCTCCTTATGGGTGTGTGAAGAAGTGTGTCCGTCTTTATCCAAGGCTGCATCTCCACCAAAATGTTAGGAATTTGTTTCTTAGTAGAAATTGAAGAAACCTGTGTTCGTACAATACTTCCAGAAAAGTTGTTTATTGTTCAGAAAGATAAGTAAAGACAAGACTTATATAGTGACATATGGTATGGCGATGGCTTAAGATGGAGTAAGAGATATCAGATGTTACATTCTCCATAGTATAGGGTTCCTTCCCTCTCTTTCCACCTCTCTTCCCAACTACCATTCAACCCTCTTCAATTCTTATACTGTTTCATAATTTTATCTCAGCATATCCTAGAGTAACACCCATTTTTGTATATATGCTTATATGGCTTCAGTCTAAAGTTAAGTTCTATAACTCCACCCATTGTCCTGACATAGTAACTGAGAATAGAAGTACCTACACAGCAAAACTACTTCTCTCCGTCCTTTGTCCTGTAACCTTCATTACAATTACATTATAACATTCATGTGTTTCATATATTTTTCAGAAACTTTTATCACTTAAAATAATAAACTCAAAATCTCTAACAATTCCCCCTCAATGCACTATAATCAACAAACAAAATAAGTGCATTCATCTTAACCACTTGCCGACCGCCTCACGCCTATATATGTGAGCAGAATGGCACGGGCAGGCAAAATCACGTACCTGGTATGTGATTGCCTTCCCGCGGGCGGGGGGTCCGATCGGACCCCCCCCCCGGTGCCAGCGGCGGTCGGCATTTGGCTGGGAGATTTGAGAGACGATGGGGAGGCCATTCGATCGTGGCCCCCCCCTCGCGATCGCTCCCAGCCAATGAGAAACATCCCCTGCCTCTGTATAGTACACAGAGGCAGAGGATGTGATGTCATCTCTCCTTGGCTCGGGAGTTCCGTTCCAGCGCCGAGGAGAGAAGACATGTGAGTAAGTGCACAACACTACACAACACAGTAGAACATGCCAGGCACACTAAACACCCCCGATCCCCCCCAATCACCCCCCCCCCCCCCCCCCCGTCACAAACTGACACCAAGCAGGTTTTTTTTTTTTCTGATTACTGCATAGTGTCAGTTTGTGACAGTTAGAAGTGGTAGGGCAGTGAGTATTAGCCCCCTGTAGGTCTAGGGTACCCCCCTAACCCCCCCTAATAAAGTTTTAACCCCTTGATCACCCCCTGTCACCAGTGTCGCTAAGCGATCATTTTTCTGATCGCTGTATTAGTGTCGCTGGTGACGCTAGTTAGGGAGGTAAATATTTAGGTTCGCCGTCAGCGTTTTATAGCGTCAGGGACCCCCATTATACTACCTAATAAATGTTTTAACCCCTTGATTGCCCCCTAGTTAACCCTTTCACCACTGAACACCGTGTAAGTGTTACGGGTGACGCTGGTTAGTTCGTTTATTTTTTATAGTGTCAGGGCACCCGCCGTTCATTACCGAATAAAGGTTTAGCCCCCTGATCGCCCAGCGGTGATATGCGTCACCCCAGGCAGCGTCAGATTAGCGCCAGTACCGCTAACACCCACGCACGCAGCATACGCCTCCCTTAGTGGTATAGTATCTGAACGCATCAATATCTGATCCGATCAGATCTATACTAGCGTCCCCAGCAGTTTAGGGTTCCCAAAAACGCAGTGTTAGCGGGATCAGCCCAGATACCTGCTAGCACCTGCGTTTTGCCCCTCCGCCCAGCCCACCCAAGTGCAGTATCAATCGATCATTGTCACTTACAAAACACTAAACGCATAACTGCAGCGTTCGCAGAGTCAGGCCTGATCCCTGCGATCGCTAACAGTTTTTTTTGTAGCGTTTTGGTGAACTGGAAAGCGCCAGCGGCCTAGTACACCCCGGTCGTAGTCAAACCAGCACTGCAGTAACACTTGGTGACGTGGCGAGTCCCATAAGTGCAGTTCAAGCTGGTGAGGTGGCAAGCACAAGTAGTGTCCCGCTGCCACCAAAAAGACAAACACAGGCCCGTCGTGCCCATAGTGCCCTTCCTACTGCATTCGCCAATCCTAATTGGGAACCCACCTCTTCTGCAGCGCCCGTACTTCCCCCATTCACATCCCCAACCAAATGCAGTCGGCTGCATGAGAGGCATTTTCTTTATGTCCTCCCGAGTACCCCTACCCAACAAACCCCCCCAAAATAGATGTCGTGTCTGCAGCAAGCGCAGATATAGGCGTGACACCCGCTATTATTGTCCCTCCTGTCCTGACAATCCTGGTCTTTGCATTGGTGAATGTTTTGAACGCTACCATTCACTGGTTGAGTATTAGCGTAGGGTACAGCATTCCACAGACTAGGACACACTTTCACAGGGTCTCCCAAGATGCCATCGCATTTTGAGAGATCCGAACCTGGAACCGGTTACAGTTATAAAAGTTACAAGTTTGCAAAAAAAACACAAACAAAAATTTAAAAAAATAGTTGTCTTTTTATTGTTCTCTCTCTCTCTATTCTCTCTCTGGTGTTCTGCTCTTTTTTACTGTGTTCTATTCTGCAATGTTTTATTGTTATTATGTTTTATCATGTTTGCTTTTCAGGTATGCAATTTTTTATACTTTACTGTTTACTGTGCTTTATTGTTAAAGCGGGGTTCCACCCAAATTTTGAACAATATCTGTATGTATTCTCTTCCTTGCCTAGATGCTGACATGCCGTTTAAAAAAATTTAAATCGCCGTAATTACCTTTTATTTTTCTATTCTTCTTTGCACTTCCTGGTTCTCCTCCCGTGGGAGTAGGTGTGTTTCTAGCCTCTCCCAGACTCCTGGGAGCTAGTCTCAGGCTTCCCAGGATGCCACTGAGCATGTGCGGGAACGAGCAGTGAATGCTGGGAGCACAGCATTCACCACATCCAGGAAATAAATGCTTGTGGGCCCACAATGAAGATGGAAACCGCCTGCAGTGAATAATATAAGTTATTCTTTCCGACGAAATCTGACACAGGCGGACATATTACACGCAATATGTGAGTATTTAATGCTGAGAAGAAAAGTTTGTGAATGAACTAAAAAAAAAAAAAAAACGATAGGTGGACCCCCGCTTTAACCATTTTTTTGTCTTCAGGTACGCCATTCACGACTTTGAGTGGTTATACCAGAATGATGCCTGCAGGTTTAGGTATCATCTTGGTATCATTCTTTTCAGCCAGCGGTCGGCTTTCATGTAAAAGCAATCCTAGTGGCTAATTAGCCTCTAGACTGCTTTTACAAGCAGTGGGAGGGAATGCCCCCCCCCACCGTCTTCCGTGTTTTTCTCTGGCTCTCCTGTCTCAACAGGGAACCTGAAAATGCAGCCAGTGATACAGCCAGCTGACCATAGAGCTGATCAGAGACCAGAGTGGCTCCAAACATCTCTATGGCCTAAGAAACCGAAAGCTACGAGCATTTTATGACTTAGATTTCGCCGGATGTAAACAGCGCCGTTGGGAAATTGGGGAAGCATTTTATCACACCGATCTTGGTGTGGTCAGATGCTTTGAGGGCAGAGGAGAGATCTAGGGTCTAATAGACCCCAATTTTTTTCAAAAAAGAGTACCTGTCACTACCTATTGCTATCATAGGGGATATTTACATTCCCTGAGATAACAATAAAAATGATTTAAAAAAAAAAAATGAAAGGAACAGTTTAAAAATAAGATAAAAAAGCAAAAAAATAATAATAAAAAAAAAAAAGCACCCCTGTCCCCCCTGCTCTCGCGCTAAGGCGAACGCAAGCGTCGGTCTGGCGTCAAATGTAAACAGCAATTGCACCATGCATGTGAGGTATCACCGCGAAGGTCAGATCGAGGGCAGTATTTTTAGCAGTAGACCTCCTCTGTAAATCTAAAGTGGTAACCTGTAAAGGCTTTTAAAGGCTTTTAAAAATGTATTAATTTTGTTGCCACTGCACGTTTGTGCGCAATTTTAAAGCATGTCATGTTTGGTATCCATGTACTCGGCTTAAGATCATCTTTTTTATTCCATCAAACATTTGGGCAATATAGTGTGTTTTAGTGCATTAACATTTAAAAAAGTGTGTTTTTTCCACAAAAAATGCGTTTGAAAAATCGCTGCACAAATACCGTGTGAAAAAAAAAATGAAACACCCACCATTTTAATCTGTAGGGCATTTGCTTTAAAAAATATAATGTTTGGGGGTACAAAGTAATTTTCTTGCAAAAAAAAAATAATTTTTTCACGTAATCAAAAAGTGTCAGAAAGGGTTTTGTCTTCAAGTGGTTAGAAGAGTGGGTGATGTGTGACATAAGCTTCTAAATGTTGTGCATAAAATGCCAGGATAGTTCAAAACCCCCCCAAATGACCCCATTTTGGAAAGTAGACACCCCAAGCTATTTGCTGAGAGTAATGTCGAGTCCATGGAATATTTTATATTGTGACACAAGTTGATGGAAAGAGACAATTTTTTTTTTTTTTTTTTTGCACAAAGTTGTCACTAAATGATATATTGCTCAAACATGCCATGGGGATATGTGAAATCACACCCCAAAATACATTCTGCTGCTTCTCCTGAGTACGGGGATACCACATGTGTGGGACTTTTTGGGAGCCTAGCCGCACACGGGACCCCGAAAACCAAGCACCGCCTTCAGGCTTTCTAAGGGCGTAAATTTTTGATTTCACTCTTCACTGCCTATAACAGTTTCGGAGGCCATGGAATGCCCAGGTGGTACAACCCCCCCCCCCCCCCCCCAAATGACCCCATTTTGGAAAGTAGACACCCCAAGTTATTTGCTGAGAGGTATAGTGAGTATTTTGCAGACCTCACTTTTTGTCACAAAGTTTTGAAAATTGAAAAAAGAAAAAAAAATATTTTTTTCTGGTCTTTCTTCATTTTCAAAAACAAATGAGATTTGCAAAATACTCACCATGCCTCTCAGCAAATAGCTTGGGGTGTCTACTTTCCAAAATGGGGTCATTTGGGGGGGGTTTGTGCCATCTTGGCATTTTATGGCCTTCAAAACTGTGATAGGTAGTGAGGCGTGAAATCAAAAATTTATCCCCTTAGAAATCCTGAAGGCGGTGCTTGGTTTTCGGGGCCCCGTACGCGGCTAGGCTCCCAAAAAGTCCCACACATGTGGTATCCCCGTACTCAGGAGAAGCAGCTGAATGTATTTTGGGGTGCAATTCCACATATGCCCATGTCCTGTGTGAGCAATATATCATTTAGTGACAACTTTTTGTAAATTTTTTTTTTTTTTTGTCATTATTCAATCATTTGGGACAAAAAAAATAAATATTCAATGGGTTCAACATGCCTCTCAGCAATTTCCTTGGGGTGTCTACTTTCCAAAATGGGGTCATTTGGGGGGGTTTTGTACTGCCCTGCCATTTTAGCTCCTCAAGAAATGACATAGGCAGTCATAAACTAAAAGCTGTGTAAATTCCAGAAAATGTACCCTAGTTTGTAGCTATAACTTTTGCGCAAACCAATAAATATACCCTTTTTGACATTTTTTTTACCAAAGACATGTGGCCGAATACATTTTGGCCTAAATGTATGACTAAAATTTAGTTTATTGGATTTTTTTTATAACAAAAAGTAGAAAATATCATTTTTTTTCAAAATTTTCGGTCTTTTGCCGTTTATAGCGCAAAAAATAAAAACGGCAGAGGTGATCAAATACTATCAAAAGAAAGCTCTATTTGTGGGAAGAAAAGGACGCAAATTTCGTTTGGGTACAGCATTGCATGACCGCGCAATTAGCAGTTAAAGCAACGCAGTGCCGAATTGTAAAAAGTGCTCTGGTCAGGAAGGGGGTAAAATCTTACGGGGCTGAAGTGGTTAAATAACTGTCTATGATCCTCTTTTTTCAATACAAACAATACAATAAACATTAATACAATTTAGTGTGTCAGATATTGTACATAAGCATTTTCCAAAACTCTGAGATATTCCTATGAAAAATAATTATTTCATTGCATTGCGAAAATATAAAAAATAATATATTTATTAATTTTAATTAATTATCCATCTAAATCATGTAACATTCAAGATTTTCTTCCTTCAACTTTATAAACTTATTTAACTTCTTGGGAAACTCTTATAACTTTAACCATATCATATAACTATTTTAATATAAAGAAGAAATAAATATCTTTAAAACATCAAATTATATTGCTTTGTAATATAAATTATTTTTTAAAATATACAATTTCTTCCATTCCAGGAAATTTCAATAACTAAATAACTTCAACAAAATTATTTTTTTTTACATTATCCTTGACACTGAACAATTATAAGCATAATAAGTAATCTACTCGTCTGTATATACATGAAAAACATAAAGCTTTCCCATTCTTTGTCATATTTTTATATATTCTATTTATCTTTCTATTTATTTATCTTTCTATCTATGACCAGCAAGCAACTCTTTCCATTTCCTTTTTTTCCTTCCCTCTCTTCCCAACTACCATTCAACCCTCTTTGATTCTTATACTGTTTCATAATATTATGTCAGCATATTCAAAAGTAACACCCATTTTTGTATATATGCTTATATGGCTTCAGTCTAAAGTTAAGTTATATAACTCCACCCATTGTCCTGACATAGTAAGTCAGAATAGAAGTACCTACACAGCAAAACTACTTCTCCCTGTCCTCTGTCCTGTAACCTTCATTACAATTACATTATAACATTCATGTGTTTCATATATTTTTCAGAAACTTTTATCACTTAAAATAATAGCACATGGTATGTTGCAGCTGTTTTGAATTAGTGTGTACTTAGCACAGTTTTTGTCTCTATTGCATATACTTGCCAATATTTTTGGCCTTGACTGTATGCTCATTTAGAAAAGAGTCCAGGCCTTTCTTAAAACAATCTACTGGGGGGGGGGGGGGGGGGGGGGGAACAAACCCTGCAAGACAAAGGCATAATGAGCTAGTATGCATTGCATACTAGCTCATTATGTAAGGCTTACCTCAGAACGATGCCCTGAATCGGCGTCGGCACTCTGAGTACACGGCCGACATCTTCCACCTGATTTACTTCCGGGTTCGGGGCTCTGGTGCTCTGATTGGCCCTGAGCCGTGATGATGTCACTCTTGCGTATGCACGCGGGAGCCGCCGGTCACGGCATGGCTACTGAAGAAAAGGCACCAGCGGCCCCTTTCTTCGCTGTGCATGCACCGATGACAACGACAGCAGTGCATATATTGAATATCTCCTAAACTGTGCAAGTTTAGGAGATATTCACGGTACCTACAGGTAAGCCATGTTCTAGGCTTACCTGTAGGTAAAAGTGGTGTAACAGAGTTTACAACCACTCTAAAGTGGAGTTCCGCCACTCTCGGCAGTGGGGACAGGTACCTGTCAAAAAAATGGCACCAAAGGGAGGAGGCAGATAAGCGGGGCTTCCACTTTTGAGTGGAACTTGGCTTTAAAGTGAATAGCTCTACACCAAGTTCACTATATGGACGCCTTATATATTTATACATGTTGATCATATGCCCCCTTAATCTCCTCTTTTCAAGGGAGAATAAATTCAGTTCAGCTAATCTTTCCTCAAGCTGAGCTCATCCATTCCTCTTATCAGTTTGGTTGTCCTTCTCTGCACTTTCTCCAGTTCCCCGATATACTTTTTGTGAACTGGTGCCCGAAACAGAATTGCATATTCTAGATGAGGTCTTACTAATGAATTGTACAGGAGTAAAATGATAGCTCTCTGCAGTCCATACCTCTTTTAATACAAAGGATTTTGCTCGCTTTGGAAACTGTAGCATGATGCTGCATGCTATTATATAGCCTATGATCTACCGTAACACCCAGATCCTTCACCACCATTGATTCCCCGAATTGTACTCCCCCTAGTATTTATGATGCATGCATATTTTAAACCCTCAAGTGCATAATTTAACATTTATCAGCGATAAACCTCATTTGCCACACAGTTGCCCAATTAAACGGTGCATTGAGATCAGTTTGTAAGTTGGACACATCATGTAAGGATGTTATTCCACTGCATAGCTTGGTGTCATCTGCAAATACTTTTAATCCTGGACCCTATATCGTTTATAAATATATTAAAAGGTAAGGGTCTCAGCACTGATCCTTGGGGTACACAACTAATAACCTTTGACCATTCAAGGTATGAATCATTGACCACTACTCTCTGAATATGGTCTTTTTAGCCAGTTTTCTATCCATTTACAAACTGATTTTTCCAAGATTGTAGACTTTACCTTATACACTAGCCGTGTGTGGGGAACTGTGTCGCACACTTTTACAAAACCCAAGTATGCTGTGTCCACAGTCACACCTTTTGTCTAAGGTTTTGCTTACCTTCTCGTAAAAAGTAATACGATTTGTTTGACAACTTCTGTCTTTCACGAATCCATGCTGGCTATTACCTAAAATGTTTTTTTTCTAGCAAAAACTTATCTATGTGATCTTTTATTAAACTCTCCAGTATCTTCCCAACTATAGAAGTTACACGAACAGATCTATAGTCACTTGGTAAAAACTTTAACCCCTTTTTAAAATATAGTCACCACATTGGTCTTATGCCAATCCAGTGGTACTTTGGCAGTCATTAAAGAGTAACTAAATTGGAAACAATGGCTTAAAATGACAGAGCTAAACTTTTTGGACCTGTGGGTATATGCCATCTGGTCCAGGTGCCTTGTTAACCTTTATGCTGTCTAAATATTTCTGGACCATATCTATTAATAGCCATAGTGGTTTATTAGGTGCATGAGCTTCCCAATGCTCCTTTGTATACACAAAGCTAAAAAAGGTATTTAAAGAGGAGGTCCAGCCCTCCACGAAAAACTAAGTCAGCAGCTACAAATACTGCAGTTGCTGACTTATATTAACACTTGTCCAGAGAGCCCGCAATATCAGCACCGCAGCCGCCACCATTCCTGGTAAGGGCACCCGACAGTGAAGCCTTTCGGTTTCACAGCCAGCTCTCTACTGCGCATGTGCGAAGCTCGCTGAGCTTTCTAATTGGTCCAGTGGCAGAGGAAGGAGTAGGGGGCCGAACTTCCGGAAGACGGGGCCACGGTCAAAAACAGTTACCTGTCCCCCTCCCCCCTGAAAGGTGCCAAATGTGGCACCGGGGGAGGGGGGGGGAGACACGGATAAGCGGAAGTTCCACTTCTGAGTGGAATTCCGCTTTAATAAATTTGCCTTCCCTTTGTCCCCAGTAACCCACTCCAGGTTATGTTTTAAAGGACCTACATGCTCAGACCTGACCTTTTACTATTGTATTTGAAGAATTTTTTGGGGTTTGTCCAATCTTTTTGCAATCTGTCATTCGTTTTGAATTTTCGCGGCCTTTATTTCCTTTTTATATATACTTATATTCTTTTTAACATTTTAAATGCTGATAGTGTGCCTTCATTTTTATATTTTTTTTCTCTAAAAGCTCTTATTATTTAGAGCTTTCTTACTTTGGCCGTGAGCAACATAAGTTTTGTTTTTAACCTTTTAAACTTATTGCCCATTTGTGGTTACTACTCACTCTACATGAGCAGTGAGCACTGCTGCGACTTGGAGTTCTGTGTGTATTTTCATCTAATTCTACAGGGTGGACGTGGCTGTGAATTTTAGCTATAAGATTTTGCAGGCAGCTCTGTTAACCTCTTTTCAGTTTTGTTTGGGCGACACGTTTTACCCTGTTGTGTTCTAATCCACCTTTTGTTTAGTAAACTGCTTTTGGACATCTGATGATATGGAATGTTCAATATTATGACCCTCACTGAATGATAGGGAAAATTGGATTCTTTTGTATAACATCTCTTTGCATAACATCTTTCTCTGATGTCCATTGAGGGAACAACTCATCTCCTCTTGTTGGGTGTACATGTTACTTTAGCTGCTCATTCATCTCTTCATTTGTTCCTACCACTGAACATGCTTGATAGAGGTGGTGAACATCAGAGAAAGGAAATTTTACAACGAGAAAGTCCAAAGTCTATATTGCAATGATATAATGCTACAACCTTTCAATCTTAAGTAAAAGAACCACACCTGTGCTCAGACCACAGCAACGCATACTGTAGACAAAACTCGAGACGAAAAAGCAGGCAACATGGTGTGTTATGCCTCATAAAAATCTTCTTTATTGTAAATCCATCATCAGTATAAGATATCCTATGCAGGAGAAGTGTTGACGCATTTCAGCCCGGGTGGTCTTTAGTCATAACAAATCACTTAGTAACAACAGCACAATAAAAAATCGCCACCTGTTTCAGAAGTGGTGGAGGTAGAATATTTAACCCCTTCTGCAGAATAAACCTCTAACCGCAATCCAGAAGGTAAAAAAAGGAAAAAAAAACAAACAAAACTATACATATTAAAAACAAAAAACCAATCAAAGATGAGCTAATAACATCCAAAGGTGAATCTGAGTGAGGGGACTGGCAAACCCAGGTAAGGGGAATATAGCTAATCTCAGCAAAAAAGGTGAGGGAGGAGTTATCGGAGGTGCAGACCCAGATCCCACCTGAGGTTTAACCCCTGTGAGACCCTGGTCTGCAACGTAAATATCCACCAAACCTGCCTCTCCAATATTCTCCAGTGATGATGTTCCCGTATCCTTGTTCTTAACCACTTAAGCCCCGCTCACTGTATATATACGTCATTTTTTTGGAGATGGATATCTCGGTAACGGCAGCAGCTGCTGCCACAACCGAGATATCCATCTTTACAGTGAGCGATTCTGTACACGATAATGGTGGTCTCTGCGGCGGGTTCGCCGCGAGATCACCGTTATCGGCGGCGGGAGAGGTGCCACCCCCCCTCCCGCCGCTCTCCCGTGCCTTCCGCCGCTTACCGGAGCCGTCGGTAACGGCGGAGGCGATCGGGTCCTTTCCCTGCTGAGGTATGGAGACAAGTGAGGCCAAGATGGCCCCCACCCGTCTCCATACCATGTGACGGCCGGAGCGACGTCATTCGACGGCTCCGCCCACTCTCTTAAAGGCACAAATTTTTTTAGTGTCATTTTTTTAAACGACTTTTTTATTTATTTTTTTTTTTTTTGCATTTTAGTCTAAATATGAGATCTGAGGACTTTTTGACCCCAGATCTCATATTTAAGAGGACCTGTCATGCTTTTTTCTATTACAAGGGATGTTTACATTCCTTGTAATAGGAATAAAAGTGATCCAAATTTTTTTTTTTTTAAAAACAGTGAAAAAATAAATAAAATAAAATAAAATAAATAATAAAAAAAAAAAAAAAAATTTTTAAAGCGCCCTGTCCCAACGAGCTCGCACGCAGAAGCGAACGCATACGTGAGTAGCGCCCGCATATGAAAACGGTGGTCAAACCACACATGTGAGGTATCGCCGCGACCGGTAGAGTGAGAGCAATAATTCTAGCCCTAGACCTCCTCTGTAACGCAAAACATGCAATCTGTAGAATTTTTTAAACGTCGCCTATGGAGATTTTTAAGGGTAAAAGTTTGACGCTATTCCACGAGCGGGCGCAATTTTGAAGCGTGACATGTTGGGTATCAATTTACTTGGCGTAACATTATATTTCACAATATAAAAAAAAATTGGGCTAACTTTACTGTTGTCTTATTTTTTTTTTCAAAAAAGTGAATTTTTTCCAAAAAAAGTGCGCTTAGAAGACCGCTGCGCAAATACGGTGCAAAAAAAAGTATTGCAATGACCGCTATTGTATTCTCTAGGATGTTAGAAAAAAAACAATATATAATGTTTGGGGGTTCTAAGTAATTTTCTAGCAAAAAAACCTGTTTTAAACTTGTAAACACCTAAAATCCAAAACGAGGCTTTTTTTTTTTTTTTTTTCCAAGAATCCTACTTTGGTGGATACAGCATCGGTCCCCTGTTGGCTCTAAGACTGAGAACCAAGCGATTAAACATCGTTAATCGGTTCTTAGAGCTCCGTGAGCAGAGAACTGGTGATTGGTTTGTGCCCCCCCCCATGCGTTCGCTGGAGCGCTGGGCTGGAGCAGCTTGCTCAAGCTCTCAGCGCTTGCTAAAAGGCTGGGCCAGGTGCCGGACCAGGATTTTGGGCAAATTCCGACCATATTTTCGCGATCTTGCTTCAGCCTCGACCGACTCTGTGACATCAGCCAACAGTGGTTACCCAGTGTGGGTGCATGACAACTCTAGAATTTGCAGCCTTTCTGCAATACTGAAAAGCGCTGTTTGGTAGAAT
The DNA here is from genome assembly GCA_037952835.1 of Lithobates septentrionalis. Classification (NCBI taxonomy): domain Eukaryota; kingdom Metazoa; phylum Chordata; class Amphibia; order Anura; family Ranidae; genus Lithobates; species Lithobates septentrionalis. The sequence goes on from JBBDGP010001284.1 coordinate 3,498,227, forward strand.
ACAGAACAGGCAAATTTTTCTTAATGATGTTCAAAAATCTTCATATTCTTTAGAGAAGGTAGTCACAAAAGTGACAGCCTGATCCTCGAGTCTATCGACATGTTTTTTGGGACCCATGCTTATGCATCCCCTTAAGGCTCCATTCACATCTATGCAGGATGCTTTTGAGCATTTCTGCAGTGCTTTTTGCGGTGCTTGCCGCGTTTTTGGACACGCGTTTTTGCGGGGTTTTTTGCAGATCTCGCTTTTTTTCACAAAGTTTTGTAAAAAGAAAAAAAAAAATTTCTTTTCTTCATTTTCAAAAATAAATGAGATCTGCAAAATACTCACCATGCCTCTTAGCAAATACCTTGAGGTGTCTACTTTCCAAAATTAGGTCATTTGGAGGGGTTTTGTGCTATCTGGACATTTCAGGGCCTCCGTAACTGTGATAGGTAGTGAGGAGTAAAATCACAATTTCACGCCTTTAGAAAGCCTGAAGGCGGTGCTTGGGGTCCCGTACGCGACTAGGCTCCCAAAAGTTCTCACACATGTGGTATCCCCGTACTCAGGAGAAGGAGCAGAATGTATTTTGGGGTGTAATTCCACATATAACCATGCCATGTTTGAACAATATATCATTCAGTGACAACCTTGTGTAAAAAAAAAAAAAAAAGTGTATTTTCCCAAAGCTTGTGGCAAAATATCAAATATTCCATGGACACAACATGCCTCTCAACAAAGAGCTTGAAGTGTCTTCTTTCCAAAATGGGGTAATTTGGGGGGGGGAGGGTTGTGCTATCTGGACATTCTATGGCCTCCGAAACTGTGATGGGTAGTGAGGAAGTGAAATCACCATTTTACGCCCTTAGAAAGCCTGAAGGCGGTGATTGGTTTTCGGGGTCCTGTACAGGGCTAGGCTCCAAAAAAGTCTCACACGTGGTAACCCTGTACTCAGGAGAAGGAGCAGAATGTATTTTGGGTTGTCATTCCACATATGCCCATGGCATGTTTGAGCAATATATCATCTAGTGACAACTTTGTGCAAAAAAAAAATTTATTTTCCCGCAACTTGTGGCAAAAGTTGGACTAAGTTGCCCATCAGCAAATAGCCGCGGGTGTCTACTTTCCAAAAAGGGGTCATTTGGGGGGGGGGGGGGAGGGTTGAACTATCCTGGCATTTTATGCACAACATTTTTTTTTTTTTTTTTTTTTAAATCAGAAAATTCTTTATTGAGCCACAAAAGACAAATTACATAGTAGACAATCGAGCATTAAATATGACATAATATATGTTATGAACATAGAGCATTCAATGCTGTCTTGACCATGCATATTCAATGAAAATAAAGATTGTTACAGCAGTGGCATCAAATAGGTTTTACATTTATTTAACAACACACCGTATTGCGTAAGAGAACAAAAGTTCTCCCACCCAACACAGCTACCAGATGACAAACTGGTCATCTAACCATAAACCTTGCTCCTGGTCTGCCCAAATAGGTTTTAGTCTCCCGGATAAGCATCATAAATACACCAATTACCGCCTCTGTTAAGCAAGCTGTATACACTTAAACTTGAAATATTCTGTGCATAATTAATTGTGGGGGTGCCAATCCCGGGGAATCCAACCAGGGTTGCCATATAGAATTAAATTTTCGAGATACATTTCTATGCTGATATGTTAGATGTTCTCTGATAAGGATATAATTTACTTGTTCTATCCATTGTTTTTTGGTAGGAACATTTACAGATAGCCAGAATCTGGCCACCAACTTACGGGCCAGATATAATAATCTGATTATTGCTATATTATTAGGAGGGGGGTATATTTCTTCATCAATTGCTCCCAGAATACATATCAGAGGATCCAAGGGGACCCTTATTTGAAATACTGATGAGATTGTATCTGTAATATCGCTCCAATAACGGTGTAGTTTGGGGCAGCGCCACATCAAATGGATCAGTGACCCCTCTTCTCCACACCGTTTAGGGCACAAGGGAGAATCCCTTCTGCCCCATCTATGTAGTTGTATTGGCGTACGATAAGCTCTGTGTAGCAAGAATAGATGCGACAGTCTGTGTGTTTGTGATACAGAAGTTAATGGCCCTGTCTGAAGGCATGTATCCCAGATATCCTCACTCACCTCTCCCAAATCCTCTATCCATCTACGTCTGCATGGTAAATTTGCAGTGTCTTATATAGCATAAAGCAAATGTGAGTAAATGTGAGATATAAGACCCTTTTTTTCCTGACCATAGAAAATGTCATTAATTAGGGGATGGGTAACAAGTACAAGAGCAGCTGACCGGCCTTGGATCTGAAGGGCATGACGTAACTGAAGATATCGGTAAAATTGATGTCTGGGAAGCCCAAACTCCGATTGCAACTCCATAAAAGATTTTAAAATATTTTGGTGAAATAATTGAGAAATATTATGAATTCCAGTATTTCTCCACAACTGGAAACCCTCCAGTTTATGTATTTCTGCTAGGTTCGGATTGTTCCATAGGGGGGTCTCTGCTAGGAAGCCCAGAACTTGTAATTTAGATTTGACCGTAGACCATAATTTTTTAAGAAGAACTATGGTGAGGGCAATTTGTGGCAGGCGTAATAATCCCGCCTCCAAAACCGCCAGCACCGATGTATTTAATGTTCCAGATCGCAGCATGCTTTCAACCGAGTCAGAGTCATTTAGCAATCCAAGACCACTTAAGTGTTGTAATTGAGAGGCATAAAAATATAGTTTAGGGTTGGGAACCGCCGCTCCACCCCGATCTTTACCATACTGCAAGGTGGAAAGACTTATTCTAGCAACTTTCTTCCTCCAAATTAGGGATCTAAATAATGTCTCAATACGGTTAAACCACTTTCGGGGTATCCACTGCGGAGAGTTGTGCATGATGTATAGAAGCTGAGGTCCCCAGACCATTTTGATTAGATTTATTCTGCCAATTACTGATAAGGGGAGCTTACACCAAGTATTGCAAGTCATTTGAAGTTTTTTGAAAAGAGGTAGTAGGTTATCTTCTAAGTATTTGTTTGGGTTGACTGTCACATGTATTCCTAGATATTTAAATGAGGAAACCACTTTAAGCGGTCTTGCACTAGCCGGCAGATCAACCATTGGCTCATCTACCGGAAGAATTACGGATTTACTCCAATTTATGGAGAATCCTGACAATGAACCAAAATGTTGTATTATCTTCATCACATTCGTAAGTGAAGCCTCCACATCCCCCAGGTAAAGCAGAGTGTTGTCCGCATAAAGAGAGATCTTATCAGAAATTGGGCCTCTAACAAAGCCCACAATAGATTGTGAAGATCTTACCACCTCTGCCAGTGGTTCAAGGGCCAGTGCGAATAGCAGGGGTGAGAGTGGGCACCCCTGCCTCGTACCTCTAAAAAGAGGGAATGAATCTGAAAGATCACCATTTACGCGGATCCTAGCTGTGGGGGCCGAATACAGCAGCTTAACCCATTGAATAAAATTAGCTCCTAAGCCAAAGCGCTTCAAGGTTTCCCATAGGTACGGCCATTCGACACTGTCGAAAGCCTTGGCAGCATCCAATGAAAGTATTGCTCTTTTGCCAGGGTTGTCGACAGGGATCTGGAGGTTAAGAAAAAGTCTTCTTATGTTGAGGGCTCTGGATCTCGACGGGATAAACCCGGATTGGTCCCTATGTACCACTTTGTGTATGACTTTAGCAAGTCTTGTGGCCAGCACCCTTGCCAGCAATTTAACATCTGTTGTCAATAAGGATATGGGCCTATACGAGTCAGGTAGATGGGCCTCTTTACCCGGTTTAAGAAGAAGAACAATAATTGCTTCATTCATGGATTGGGGCAAACTTCCTATTTTTTTGGCATCCTCAAACACTTCCCTTAGGTGTGCAATTAGAGTTTCAGAATAGCGCTTATAAACCTCCGCCGGCAAGCCATCCGATCCCGGAGACTTACCAGGAGAGGAGAGCGCCAACGCCTCCAGTAGCTCCTCAGCCTCAAGAGGAGCGTTCAACTGTGCTACGTCCTGGGGCGGGAGCTGCGGTAATTGGCATTGATCTAGAAAAGAATTAATTTCCAACAGGGTAGGATTGACTTTCGTAGAGTACACACCAGCATAGAAATCTCTGAACGTGGATAGTATCTCAGTATGGGAGGAAACCAGAGTGCCCGATGGGCTCATGATTGATTCTATGTGGGACGAACCCCTTTGGGAGTGAATCATCATAGCAAGCATATGTCCCGTGGTTTCTCCCTCCTCAAAATATTTTTGTTGAAGAAAGAACCTCTTTTTTTCTGCAGTGGTTAATATTAGGTGGTTGGCCATATGCTGCGCCTCAAGAAAAGACCTCTCGGTATCTTCCGAAGGGGATTCGATAAAGGCAGATTCAGTTCTCTTAACCTCTTTCAATACAGTTTGTTCCCAGTTCTTGATCTCGGTCTTAATGGTGTTAATAGATCTAATAAATTGGCCTCTCAAAAAAGCTTTTAATGTGTCCCAAAAAATTCCCGGGCTAGATGAAGGTTTGTTAAACTTAATGAAAGATTCTAGATTATCAAAAATGGGGTCAGGTGTAGGAAACAATGACAACCAAAAAGGGTTGAGTTTCCAGTAGTTCCTCTTTAGAACACCCGATGTGGAAATCTCTATACATAGGGGAGAATGATCAGAAACAGTTCGTACTTCATATTTTGTGGAAGTTACTAATGGGAGCATCAAATCATTACCCAGACCGAGATCAATCCTGGATAGACCTTTATGTGTAGCAGAAAAACATGAATAACTTTTTGTCTGCGCATGACTCATCCTCCATACATCTCTCAATCCTAGTTCCGCAATAAGGCGGGCAAAGGACGTCTGTCCTCCTCTCACCCCACCCGAAGGGATCTTTGTGGTCATTTTGTCCAGCTCTGCATCTAAATAATTGTTAAAATCTCCAACAATAATTGCCGGTATCCCCGGATGTTGTGAGAGGAAGGAGGCCAACGTCTTAACGACCTCTATCGAAAAGGGAGGTGGTATATATATATTTCCAATAATGCATTGTAACCCATCTAATGAGCATACCAGAAAAACATAACGACCGTGAGGGTCAACAACCGATAATGTATGAGTAAAACTTATATTTTTGCCTACTAGAATGCTGACACCCCTAGCATAGGAAGAGAAGACAGAGTGAAACTGAACGGTAAATAATTTTGTAGAGAATGGGGATTCCTGAGCAGGTAACATGTGTGTCTCTTGAAGACATACTACTGAAGATCCCATGCGTTGAAGCATATGCAATACAGCTAGGCGTTTCACTCTGTCTCCCAGGCCCCTAACATTCCAGCTAGCAAGCATTATCTGTTTAGCCATAACGCATTAAAACGTAAATAAATAAAGGTAAGTTATATAGGACACATAGAGAATGTACCAGAGAGCTGCCATTATTATGTTGAACACAACCATATAGGTAAGGCAGTCTTTGGTGTAGCTTCCTCAGGCCAGGTAGAAATCGTTGAAGCAGTACCAAGAGCAATGAAGTAACTGTGTCCCTGGGGACAAAAATCAAAAAGAAAGCAGCAAAATAAAACAGAAACTGTAGCGTCCACGTAGGACCCGCAACTGGGGGGCTAAATTCAGTAGCCGGCTTTGAAGAGCCAAGAGGCAACAGGCCTTGATTTACTTGCATAGACTTATCTATCATCAGTAAATTGTTTGTGCGGTATCCTCCGCCTTGAAGCAAATATTGTCATCTTGTGACTGAAACTATTATGAACGGATAATAAATGCACCGTCATTGCTTTACAAAAATAAATTTTTCTTTTCTCAGAGAATAGGGAATGGTATTGATCTTCAGGTATTTCTGCGTCTTCTGCCTAGATCTTCTCGTAAGGATTTTTCCTCTCTGTCCAGCCATTGCACCGCCATCGCAGGCCTCTCAAAGAAATGCACCTCGTCCCTGGCTACTACACGGAGACGAGCCGGATAAAGCATAGAATATTGTAGGTCCAGAGAACGGAGTCTCTTTTTAATATCATTGAACTGGGCCCTCAGCTTTTGTACATCAGCTGAGAAGTCTGGAAACAGTGATATTTTGGAGTTTTCAATCACCAGGGCATCTCCCAGAGTGCGGGCTTTTGATAGAATTATGTCTCTGTCTCTGTAATGAAGCATTTTGAAAAGAAATGCTCTAGGAGGATTGCCTGGGGGCAAGGGCCTAGATGGAACCCTATGCGCCCGCTCCACTGCAAACATGGGGGAGAACGAGTCTTTCCCAAATTTGTCCAGCAGCCATTTTTCAATAAAATCGACCGGATTCCTGCCTTCCATTTTTTCAGGGATGCCAATAGCTCTGACATTATTTCTGCGTAGCCTGTTTTCTAAATCATCGAGTTTTGCAGCATGTTTAGCTACCATTATTTGTTGAGCATGTGAGTCCCTTTGCATGGGGGCCCAGTCATCTTCTATGGTGCTAATACGTCCCTCAATGGCAGAGGTCCGATCCCTTAATTTTTGCATATCCTGACGCAGGAAAGACATCTCTGTCTTCATCCCCTTAACCTCTGATGCAAGTGCTGTGATAGAGAGATTACATGAGGTGACAGCTGAGAAGATATCTCTCAATGTGGGTTCCTGTTCAGGCGAGCTCGCGGTTTGGGCCTTGTGTGATCTATGGGGCATAAGTAGATTACTCACAGTGTCCCAGGGCAGCAGAGCAGCGTGCGGATCTTCCAGGGGAACAGTGTCATCTGCCTCCGATTGCGAACCGCTTCGACTCTCCGCTCCATTGCCGTTCGGTTCTGGTAAGTCCCATACTTCAGACTGAGGGAAAAGCTTCTGCACGGCCTCCCTGTGTTTCGCTGTGGCTGACTTGAATGCCGCGCCGCCATCTTGGGCCTCGTGCTCCGGAGCGGAGCGGGCCGTAGAGCCGCGTCTGGGGTGTTTAGCAGCCATGCTGGTATGTCTCCGTGAGCGGGCGATCGTAGCTGGTGTACCGGGGGGTAGTCTGGTGCTAGGTTCGGTCTGTCAGCAGAGATTTGCAGGATAACTGAGCGGATTTTCGGCGGAGCTCACAAGATGTGCGACTGACTACATCCGCTGCCAAGCCACGCCATATGCACAACATTTAGAAGCTTATGTCACACATCATCCACTCTTCTAACCACTTGAAGACAAAGCCCTTTCTGACACTTTTTGTTTACATGATTTTTTTTTTTTTTAAAGAAAATTACTTTAAACCCCCCAAACATTGTGTATTTTTTTTAAAGCAAAGGCCCTACAGATTAAAATGGTGGCTATTACAATTTATTTTTTTCACACAGTATTTGCGCAGCAATTTTTCAAACGCAATTTTTTTGGGAAAAAACACACTTTTAAAACTTTTAATGCACTAAAACACACTATATTGCCCAAATGTTTGATAAAAAAAAGATGATCTTTTGCCGAGAACATGGATACCAAACACGACATGCTTTAAAATTGCGTACAAACACGCAGCGGTGACAAACTGCATACATTTTTCTGATTTTGATCTGACCTTCGCGGTGATACCTCACATGCATAGTGCAATTTCTGTTTACATATGACACCAGACAGACACTTGCGTTCGCCTTTGCGAGTGAGCACGGGGGGACGGGTGCCTTTTTTTTTTTTTTTTTTTTTTTAAATCATTTTTATTGTTATCGCAGGGAATGTAAATATCCTAGATCTCTCCTCTGCCCTCAAAGCATCTGACCACACCAAGATCGGTGTGATAAAATGCTTTGCCAATTTCTCAATTGCGCTGTTTATCTCCGGCGAAACCTATGTCACGAAATGCTCGTAGCTTTCGCCTTCTTGGGCCATAGAGATAATTGGAGCCATTCTGGTCTGATCAGCTCTATGGTCAGCTGGTGGAAACACCGGCTGCATTCCGGGGTTCCCTGTTGGGACAGGAGAGCCCAAGAAAACCATGGAAGACGGAGGGAGGGGGAGGGGAACGTCCCCTCCGACTGCTTATAAAAGCAGTCTAGAGGCTAATTGGCTAATTATGCTAGGATTGCTTTTACATGAAAGCTGATTGCTGGCTGAAAAGAATGATACCAAGATGATATCTAAACCTGCAGGCATCATTTTGGTATAACCACTCAAAGTCCAGCAACATACCAGTACATTGCTGGTCCTTGTTGGGCATACATTGTAATGTTCTTTTTTTCATGCAGCCTGTGGCCTGAACAAAAAAAAGAGAATGATCGGTGGGTATAGAATACCGCCCTTCATCCACCCACTTCTAATGATGGGCATACATGCACCATTTTCTTTTAACTGTGGTGGTGAAATCACCTCCTACAGCGCTGGAGTTGCTGATTTATGTCTCATGGGAGCAAAAGCTGTTGTCAACATAAATAAATCAGTGCTGCAGCTAAATGGCCTATCTGCTAAGCAAATGATGGTTAACAATAAAACAAAGTAACATTACAGTTTAACAGCAAGACTTACCACACCTGCAAAGCAAATACAATAAAAAATAGTAAAAATAAAACATTTTTTAACGCAATCTGTGCCTAAAAAATGTATGTATGCCAAAGCATGGGGGCATCCGCCCCTAATGTTAGGAGCAAATGGCTCCTCCACCCCTGCCCCCATGCTTCGGGATATATACTCTTTTTTTTTTTTTTTTTTTTAAACTGGTGGTAAAATCGCCTCCGACAGTGCTGGAGTCACGGCTTTACATATCGTGGGAGCAAACGCTGTTGCTGTTAAGTTAAATAAACCCGTGCTGCAGCTGAATGGCGTACCTGAAAACAAAAAAATGGTTAACAATAAAACACAGTAAACTGTAAAATATAAAAGAATTACATACCTGAAAAGCAAACATGATAAAACATAGTAACAATAAAACATTGCATTGTAGAATACAGTAAAAAAGAACAGAACAATAGAGCGAGAGCGAACAATAAAACAACTATTTTTTGTTTATATATATAATTTTTTTTTTTTTTTAACTTTTTTTATTTTTTTTTTTTACACTTTTTTTTTTTTTGTAACTGTAATGGTTCCAGGTTCAGGTCTCCCAAAATGCGTTGGCATCTTTGGAGACCCTGTGTAAGTGTGTCCTAGTCTGTGCAGTGCTGTACCCTATGCTAAAACTCCACTAGTGAGTGGTAGCGTTCAAAACATTCACCAATGCAAAGACCAGGATGGTCAGGACAGGAGGGACAAAAATACCAGATACCAGGGAGGACATACAGAAAATGCCTCTCATGCAGCCGGCTTACTGCATTTGCGGTGGGAAGTTGGGCCAAAGCACCATCTGGAAACAGAAGGGCTCTGATGATCTCTTCCTGGAATTTAAGGAAGGATCCAGTTCGTCCTGAAGCTTTGTATAGCACAAAAGCAATTAGCAAAGCCAATTGAAATAAATAAACAGACACTTTTTTTGTACCAGCGTCTGGCCTTATAGGAAATTAGGTACGGCGCCAACAACTGGTCGTTGAGGTCCACCCCTTCCATATTAAGGTTATATTCGTGGACACAGAGGGGTTTCTCCACAACACCAGTCGCCATAGGAATTTGGACTGTCGTGTCTGCGTGAAGGGAGGAAAGAGCGAAAACATTCTTCTTATCCCTCCACTTCCCAGCGAGCAAGTTATTATACTTCAAGCAGGCTCTCTCCCCTTCAGCCTAAGACGGGATTCTACAAGCCGCTGGGGAAAGCCCTGGCGATTAGATCGCACGGTGCCACATGCTCCAATTTGTTGATCAAACAAGTGACTAAAAACAAGTGACTAACCACTTGCCGACCGCCTAACGCAGATATACTGCGGCAGAATGGCACGGGCAGGCAGAATCACGTACCCATACGTGATCTGCCTCCCGCGGGCGGGGGGTCCAATCGGACCCCCCCGGTGCCAGCGGCGGTCGGCATTTGACTGGGAGCGTTGAGAGGCGAGGGGGAGACAGTCCGATCGTGGCCCCCCCCTCGCGATCGCTCCCAGCCAATCGGAATCCTCCCCTGCCTGTGTGTAGTACACACAGGCAGAGGATGTGATGTCATCTCTCCTCGGCTCTGCAATTTCCGTTCCGGCGCCGAGGAGAGAAGACATGTGAGTGCACAAAACACACACACACAGTAGAACATGCCAGGCACATAAAACACCCCCGACCCCCCCCAATCACCCCCCCCCCCGTCACAAACTGACACCAAGCAGTATTTTTTTTTTTTTTCTTATTACTGCTAGGTGTCAGTTTGTGACAGTTAGAAGTGGTAGGGCAGTGAGTATTAGCCCCCTGTAGGTCTAGGGTACCCCCCCTAACCTCCTCCTAATAAAGTTTTAACCCCTTGATCACCCCCCGTCACCAGTGTCACTAAGCGATCATTTTTCTGATCGCTGTATTAGTGTCGCTGGTGACGCTAGTTAGGGAAGTAAATATTGAGGTTCGCCGTCAGCGTTTTATAGCGACAGGGACCCCCATATACTATCTAATAAATGTTTTAACCCCTTGATTGCCCCCTAGTTAACCCTTTCACCCCTGATCACCGTATAAGTGTTACGGGTGACGCTGGTTAGTTCATTTATTTTTTATAGTGTCAGGGCACCCGCCGTTTATTACCGAATAAAGGTTTAGCCCCCTGATCGCCCGGCGGTGATATGCGTCGCCCCAGGCAGCGTCAGATTAGCGACAGTACCGCTAACACCCACGCACGCAGCATACGCCTCCCTTAGTGGTATAGTATCTGTACGGATCAATATCTGATCCGATCAGATCTATACTAGCGTCCTCAGCAGTTTAGGGTTCCCAAAAACGCAGTGTTAGCGGGATCAGCCCAGATACCCGCTAGCACCTGCGTTTTCCCCTCCGCCCAGCCCACCCAAGTGCAGCATCGATCGATCACTGTCACTTACAAAACACTAAACGCATAACTGCAGCGTTCACAGAGTCAGGCCTGATCCCTGCGATCGCTAACAGTTTTCTTTTAGCGTTTTGGTGAACTGGCAAGCACCAGCCCCAGGCAGCGTCAGATTAGCGCCAGTAACGCTAACACCCACGCACGTACCGTACACCTCCCTTAGTGGTATAGTATCTGAACGGATCAATATCTGATCAGATCTATACTAGCGTCCCCAGCAGTTTAGGGTTCCCAAACACGCAGTGTTAGCAGGATCAGCCCAGATACCTGCTAGCACCTGCGTTTTGCCCCTCCGCCCGGTCCAGCCCAGCCCACCCAAGTGCAGAATCGATCAATCACTGTCACTTACAAAACACTAAACGCATAACTGCAGCGTTCGCAGAGTCAGGCCTGATCCCCGCGATCGCTAACAGTTTTTTTTGTAGCGTTTTGGTGAACTGGCAAGCATCAGCGGCCTAGTACACCCCGGTCGTAGTCAAACCAGCACTGCAGTAACACTTGGTGACGTGGCGAGTCCCATAAGTGCAGTTCAAGCTGGTGAGGTGGCAAGCACAAGTAGTGTCCCGCTGCCACCAAAAAGACAAACACAGGCCCGTCGTGCCCATAGTGCCCTTCCTGCTGCATTCGCCAATTCTAATTGGGAACCCACCGCTTCTGCAGCGCCCGTACTTCCCCCATTCACATCCCCAACCAAATGCAGTCAGCTGCATGAGAGGCTAATTAGCCTCTAGACTGCTTTTACAAGCAGTGGGAGGGAATGCCCCCCCCCCCCCAACGTCTTCTGTGTTTTTCTCTGGCTCTCCTGTCTCAACAGGGAACCTGAAAATGCAGCCAGTGATTCAGCCAGCTGACCATAGAGCTGATCAGAGACCAGAGTGGCTCCAAACATCTCTATGGCCTAAGAAACCGGAAGCTACGAGCATTTTATGACTTAGATTTCGCCGGATGTAAACAGCGCCATTGGGAAATTGAGAAAGCATTTTATCACACCGATCTTGGTGTGGTCAGATGCTTTGAGGGCAGAGGAGAAATCTAGGGTCTAATAGACCCCAATTTTTTCAAAAAAAGAGTACCTGTCACTACCTATTGCTATGATAGGGGATATTTACATTCCCTGAGATAACAATAAAAATGATTAAAAAAAAAAAAAAAATGAAAGGAACAGTTTAAAAATAAGATAAAAAAAAAATAATAATAAAGAACAAAAAAAAAGCACCCCTGTCCCCCCTGCTCTCGCGCTAAGGCGAACGCAAGCGTCGATCTGGCGTCAAATGTAAACAGCAATTGCACCATGCATGTGAGGTATCTCCGCGAAGGTCAGATCGAGGGCAGTTATTTTAGCAGTAGACCTCCTCTGTAAATCTAAAGTGGTAACCTGTAAAGGCTTTTAAAAATGTATTTAGTTTGTCGCCACTGCACGTTTGTGCGCAATTTTAAAGCATGTCATGTTTGGTATCCATGTACTCGGCCTAAGATCATCTTTTTTATTTCATAAAACATTTGGGCAATATAATGTGTTTTAGTGCATTAAAATTTAAAAAAGTGTGTTTTTCCCCCAAAAAATGCGTTTGAAAAATCGCTGCGCAAATACTGTATGAAAAAAAAAATGAAACACCCACCATTTTAATCTGTAGGGCATTTGCTTTAAAAAAAAATATAATGTGTGGGGGTTCAAAGTAATTTTCTTGCAAAAAAAAAAATATTTTTTTATGTAATCAAAAAGTGTCAGAAAGGGCTTTGTCTTCAAGTGGTTAGAAGAGTGGGTGATGTGTGACATAAGCTTTTAAATGTTGTGCATAAAATGCCAGGACAGTTCAAACCCCCCCCAAATGACCCCATTTTGGAAAGTAGACACCCAAGCTATTTGCTGAGAGGCATGTCGAGTCCATGGAATATTTTATATTGTGACACAAGTTGCGGGAAAGAGACAATTTTTTTTTTCTTGCGCAAAGTTGTCACTAAATGATATATTGCTCAAACATGCCATGGGAATATGTGAAATTACACCCCAAAATACATTCTGTTGCTTCTCCTGAGTACGGGGATACCACATGTGTGAGACTTTTTGGGAGCCCAGCCGCGTACGGGACCCCGAAAACCCAGCACCACCTTTAGGCTTTCTAAGGCCGTAAATTTTTGATTTCACTCTTCACTGCCTATCACAGTTTTGGAGGCCATGGAATGCCCAGGTGGCAACCCCCCCCCCCCCAAATGACCCCATTTTGGAAAGTAGACACCCCAAGCTATTTGCTGAGAGTTATAGTGAGTATTTTGCAGACCTCACTTTTGTCACAAAGTTTTGAAAATTGAAAAAAGAAAAAAACATTTTTTTTCTCGTCTTTCTTTATTTTCAAAAACAAATGAGAGCTGCAAAATACTCACCATGCCTCTCAGCAAATGGCTTGGGGTGTCTACTTTCCAAAATGGGGTCATTTGGGGGGGGGGGGGTTGTGCCACCTGGGCATTCCATGGCCTCTGAAACTGTGATAGGCAGTGAAGAGTGAAATCAAAAATTTACACCCTTAGAAATCCTGAAGGCGGTGATTGGTTTTCGGGGCCCCGTACGCGGCTAGGCTCCCAAAAAATCCCACACATGTGGTATCCCCGTACTCAGGAGAAGTAGCTAAATGTATTTTGGGGTGCAATTCCACATATGCCCATGGCCTGTGTGAGCAATATATCATTTAGTGACAACTTTTTGTAATTTTTTTTTCTTGTCATTATTCAATCACTTGGGACAAAAAAAAATGAATATTCAATGGGCTCAACATGCCTCTCAGCAATTTCCTTGGGGTGTCTACTTTCCAAAATGGGGTCATTTGTGGGGGTTTTGTACTGCCCTGCCATTTTAGCACCTCAAGAAACAACATAGGCAGTCATAAATTAAAGGCTGTGTAAATTCCAGAAAATGTACCCTAGTTTGTAGACGCTATAACTTTTGCGCAAACCAATAAATATACACTTATTGACATTTTTTTTACCAAAGACATGTGGCCCGAATACATTTTGGCCTAAATGTATGACTAAAATTGAGTTTATTGGATTTTTTTTAGAACAAAAAGTAGAAAATATCATTTTTTTTTCAAAATTTTCGGTCTTTTTCCATGTATAGCGCAAAAAATAAAAATGGCAGAGGTGATCAAATACCATCAAAAGAAAGCTCTATTTGTGGGAAGAAAAGGACGCAAATTTCGTTTAGGTACAGCATTTCATGACCGCGCAATTAGCAGTTAAAGCGACGCAGTGCCAAATTGTAAAAAGTGCTCTGGTCAGGAAGGGGGTAAATCCTTCCGGGGCTGAAGTGGTTAAAAAGGGCCCAAAATACATCCCTGTGAATTAGACCAGTTAGTCTTAACATCAATAGTATGCAAGTTCTTGGAGGGGATGATAAGGGACTATATACAAGATTTTAATAACGAGAACAGTATCATTAACAGTAATCAGCATGGATTCATGAAGAATCAATGTTGCCAAACCAATCTATTAACCTTCTATGAGGAGGTGAGTTGCCATCTAGATAAATGAAGGCCGTAGACGTGGTGTATCTGGATTATGCAAAAGCATTTGACACCGTTCCCCATAAACGTTTACTGTATAAAATAAGGTCCGTTGGCATGGACCATAGGGTGAGTACATGGATTGAAACCTGGCTACAAGGGTGAGTCCAGAGGGTGGTGATAAATGGGGAGTACTCAGAATGGTCAGGGGTGGGTAGTGGGGTCCCCCAGGATTCTGTGCTGGGACCAATCCTATTTATTTTGTTCATTAACGACCTGGAGGATGGGGTAAACAGTTCAATCTTTGTATTTGAGGTTGATACTAAGCTAAGCAGGGTAATAACTTCTCAGCAGGATGTGGAAACCCTGCAAAAAGATCTGAACAAATGAATGGGGTGGGCAACTACATGGAAATGAGGTTTAATGTAGAAAAATGTAAAATAATGCATTTGGGTGGCAAAAATATGAATGCAATCTTTACACTGGGGGGAGAACCTCTGGGGGATTCTAGGATGGAAAAGGACCTGGGGGTCCTTGCAATGCCAAGCTGCTGCAAACAAAGCAGACTATTGGCATTCATTAAAAAGGGGATCAACTCCAGAGATAAAGCGATAATTCTCTCGCTCTACAAGATTCTGGTCCGGCCGCACCTAGAGTATGCTCTCTAGTTCTGGGCACCAGTCCTCAGGAAGGATTTACTGGAAATGGAGCGAGTACAAAGAAGGGCAACTAAGCTAATAAAGGGACTGGAGGATCTTGGTTATGAGGAAAGGTTGTGAGCACTGAACTTCTCTCTGGAGAAGAGACGCTTGAGAGGGGATATGATTTCAATTGATAAATACCGTACTGGTGAACCCACAATAGAGATAAAACTTTTTCACCGAAGGGAGTTTAACAAGAGACATGGCCACTCATTAAAATTAGAAGAAAAGGGGTTTAACCTTTAAACTATGTAGAGGGTTCTTTACTGTAAGAGCAGCAAGGATGTGGAACAGGCCGTGGTCTCAGCGGGGAGCATCGATAGTTTAAAAAAAGTATTAGATAAGCACCTGAACGACCGCAACATACAGGGATATGCAATGTAATACTGACATATAATCACACACATAGATTGGACTTGTGTCTTTTTTCAACCTCATCTATTATATAACTATGTAACTCCTACCCATTCACCAAAGAAAGGAGTGTAGTGTGAAAAAAAATACAGTAGAAAGTTTTTGACAAGTCTTAAAAGTATTAAATATATCTTCTTCTTCCCCCTGCTTCTTCTTCCGGTCTTCTTCCATCTTCTCCCGCATCTTCATCTCATGGGCTTCTCCTGCTTCTTCTTCCACTCTTCTTTCTTCTGTCTTTTTTGTCCGGTGTTCTTCCTCTGCTGCCGCCGACCCTCCTCCGATGCTGTGTCCCGCTGATCTGACGTAATCTGAGGGGGATGCGTAAGCATGTGGTTTTTTTTGGGGTGGGGGCGCTGATGCCCCCCTGCCCCAAAGCACCCACCCCACCATGTTGAGGGCATGCGGGCTGGTATGGTTTGGGGGTGGGGTCGCTCGCTTGTCCCCCCTCGTTCCTGACCTGCTGGGGGGCCTGCTTGGATAAGGGTCTGGTATGGTGTGGGGGGGGGGGGGGTCCCCTCTGAATCCAAACTAGACCCCTGGACCTTGAAGGGGGGGGCAGTTCCCCTCTCCCCCCCCCCCCCCCCGAAATGTGCCAAATGTGACACCAGAGGGCGGGAGGAAGCGTATAAACCAAAATTCCACTTTTGGGTGGAACTACGCTTTAACCACTTCCCGCCCGGCCTATAGCTAAATGACGGCCGGGTGGTGGTTCAATTATCCTGACTGGGCGTCGTATGACGTCCAGCAGGATAACTGCTGGTGCGCGCCCGTGGGGGTGCACATAATGGCGATCGGTGGTGCGGCGTGTCACTCTGACACACAGCTACACCGATCTCTGTAAAGAGCGTCTGATAGAGGCTCTTTACCACGTGATCAGCAATGCCGCCTATCCGTATCACCCCTAAGTACCCTTCAGTGCCCATCATTGGTGCCGCCTTGTCAGTGCCGCCTTATCAGTGTCCGCCAGTGAAGGAGAAAACTTACTTATTTACAATATTTTATAAAAGAAACAAAAGAAAAACTTTTTTTTTTTTCTTTCAAAATTTTCGGTCTTTTTATTTAGCAAAAAAAAAAAACGCAGTAGTGATCAAATACCACCAAAAGAAAGCCCTGTTTGTTAGAACAAAATGATAAAAATGTTGTTTGGGTACAGTGTAGCATGACCACGGAATTGTCATTTAAACAGCGCTGAAAATTGGCTTGGGGAGGAAGGGGGGTAAGTGCCTGGTATTGAAGTGGTTAAAGTAGAACTATGGGCAAAACTTTTTTTTTTCATTTTGGATAGAGTGAGTGTTATAACCCTGGTCAGATTTTTTTGCGCCATCTGTCGCCCTTTGCAGATATTTTCCTTCACTTCCGGTCCTATAGCCAAACAGGAAGTGAGAGGAAAACTCTCCAAATAAAGGGAATTCCTTTGGGACCCCCAGGTCATTAGAACTAGTGTCCCCATTGGAAGACTCCACACATAACAATATAATATTCTTGTAGTTCCTGAGAATAAAATGAGATAACTTTTTCCTTGTATAAGTTATTCTCCAGTAGTGATTTTTTTCCAGACTTTGTTGCTCATATTGAATAATAGGTTGCATGAGATCAAAGGAACAATTAGACAATATTGTATTTTATTCTTGGACAAAGTCCTCTGAATAAACCGTAGTAGGATTTTTTTTTCCCCTCAACCTCCGAGGAATCTTTTTTTGTGGCACTAACTATGTTGTATAATTGATTATCTGTGTTGCTTTACAATATGTGGGATGTACAACCTGGCCTTTAAGGATAGGGGAGCATATCTTTTTCATGCATCATGGGACACAGAATTGGGCTAATATTCATTACCTGCTGGGTTATACGTCATCTCCAGGTGAATGGACACTGGTAGACCAAAGGTCTTTAGAGAGGAAGTGATCCCAGATATAACCCCTCCCATACAGGAAGTACGTTAGTTTTTTACCAGTGTCTGCAAGGTGGATGGCACAGTTTAACCACTTAAGCCCCGGGCCATTTTGCTGGCCAAAGACCAGAGCACTTTTTGCGATTCGGCACTTTGTCGCTTTAACTGACAATTGCACGGTCGTGCGACGTGGCTCCCAAACAAAATTGACGGGTTTTTTTTCCACAAATAGAGCTTTCTTTTGGTGGTATTTGATCACATCTGCGGTTTTTATTTTTTGCGCTATAAACAAAAAAATAGCAACAATTTTGAAAAAAACGCATTATTTTTTGCTATAATAAATATCCCCCAAAAAAAATATAAAAAACATTTTTTTTTTATATCAGTTTAGGCCAATACGTATTCGTCTACATATTTTTGGTAAAAAAAATCGCAATAAGCGTTTGGTTTGCGCAAAAGTTATAACGTCTACAAAATGGGGGATAGTTTTTATGGCATTTTTATAAATTTTTTTTTTTTTTTTTACTAGTAATGGCGGCGATCAGCGATTTTTATCGGGACTGCGACATTATGGCGGACACGTCGGACAATTTTGGCGCGATTTTTGGACCATTCACATTTATACAGCGATCAGTGTGATTAAAATTGCATTGATTACCGTGACTGGCAGTGAATGGGTTAATACTAGGTGGCGCTGTAGGGGTTAAATGTGTCCTAGGGATGTGTTCTAACTGTAGGGGGGATGGGCTAGCTGTGACACATCACTGATCATAGCTCCCGATCACAGGGAGCTATGATCTGTGACACTGTCTCTAGGCAGAATGGGGAGATGCTTGTTTACAATAGCATCTCCCCGTTCTTCCTCTCCATGAGACGATCGCGGGACCCGCGACCCGACTCATGTAGCCCCCGGTCGGCGCGTGCCGGTGCGCACGCAATGGCACGGCGGCAAATTCAAAGGGACGTACAGGTACGCCCATTTGCCCAGCTGCTGACGTACATTGTCGTGCGCCGGTCGGGAACCGGTTAAAGGCAACTTTAGGTGCGGGACTAGGGATTGTCCTTGCTGTCCACACATTTCTGGAGGTCAGGAAGTGTCATCCAGCAGTAATGGCAGGATCATTCCTTTAAAACTCTTTTTTAATACCACATATGTCGACTGTCATTACTTGCAAATCATGCAATATCCAATATGTGGGACGCACCACTCGCAGGCTATTCAATCGCTTTTGTGAACATTTAAGCGATATTAGAACAGAAAAATCTACTAATGTAGCGAGACATTTCAACAACCATCACAGTGGGAATGCCAGTTTGGTGCAAGTACAAGTAGTAGAAAGGGTTTAACTTTCAGCCAGAGGTTGGGATTTATTTAGACTTTTATGTAGGAGGGAAGTTTACAGATTTTTTTATTTGAGTACCCATATTCCCTCTGGTTTAAACTATGAACTATGAATGGGATGTTTCCCACTACTTTGAGTGATTTTAGTATAATGTGTCATATTTTCCTCGTGTGTATATTTCCTTATGATTAACTTGACTTTATATTTTTGTCCTATTAATTAATCTCTGGTTTTTGGTCTCCTTTGATGAAATGTTTGCTTGGTCTTTCTGATTTTTCTTAGCTAGTGTCTATTTTTATGGTTCAGTTATATGTGCATATATTTAACATAACATCAACTATAGACACATTTTTTGTTTGAGGACTACTCCGTTCTCGTTTTTTGTAAACGTCTGGGTGTTTGGTTTTAATGGTGTCAGTATAGTGGTGTTTTCTTGTGACCTTTTATGGGCATCTTTATTGGCATTTTAGACGTCGTCTATATACATTTTTTCATACTTTAGCCGATATGGTTTATTTGGGGGCAATTTAATGCTCAATCATCCCAATACTCATACATTTGTATCCAATCCTGAGATGTGTATTGATTGACATGCCTTTACATGTGTGTGGGCATTTGTCCACCACACAAATGAATAAGTTGGTCTATGGAATGTGCTATACTCCACCAATATTGGTGCTCTTTACCTTTGTGTTCATAATTACAAATATAATCATATACATATGCTTATATGCATCTGTGTAGGTGTGTGTGTGTGTGTGTGTGTGTGTATATATATATATATATATATATATATATATATATATATATATATATATATATATATATATACTGTATTAACCGGTTCAATACAGGGCATTTTCACCCCCTTCCTTCCCAGGCCAATTTTTAGTTTTCAGCGCCGTTGCACTTTAAACGACAATTGCGCGGTCGTGCGACGTAGTAACCAAAAAAAATTGACGTCCTTTTTTCCCCACAAATAGAGCTTTCTTTTGGTGGTATTTGATCACCTCTGCGGTTTTTATTTTTTGCGCTATAAACAAAAGAAGAGCTACAATTTTGAAAAAAACACTATTTTTTACTTTTTGCTATAATAAATATCCCAATTTTTTTTTAAAAAACATTTTTTCCTCAGTTTCGGCCGATACGTATTCTTCTACATATTTTTGGTAAAAAAAAAAATCGCAATAAGCGTATATTGATTGGTTTGCGCAAAAGTTATAGCGTCTACAAAATACGGGATAGATTTATGGCATTTTTAAAAAAATACCGTATTTATCGGCGTATAACACGCGCCGGCGTATAACACGCACCCCAAATTTAGGAGAGAATTTTAAGAAAAAAAACTTTTAGGAGGGAAGTTTAAGGAAAAGAAACTTACATTAAAATGCCCATCAATGCAGCCTCATCAGTGTTCATCTGCAGCCTTGTTGGTGTCATTGCAGCCTTTTCAGTGTCAGTGCAGCCTTGTGAGTGCAGCCTTTCCCCAGTGCAGCCTTGTCAGTGCAGCCTTGTCAGTGCAGCCTTGTCAGTGCAGCCTTGTCAGTGCAGCCTTGTCAGTGCAGCCTTGTCCCCAGTGCAGCCTTGTCCCCAGTGCAGCCTTGTCCCCAGTGCAGCCTTGTCCCCAGTGCAGCCTTGTCCCCAGTGCAGCCTTGTCCCCAGTGCAGCCTTGTCCCCAGTGCAGCCTTGTCCCCAGTGCAGCCTTGTCAATGCAGCCTTGTCCCCAGTGCAGCCTTGTCAATGCAGCCTTGTCCCCAGTGTTCATGCCTGCCGCCTCCGCCGACATACACATGTTAGTAGTTTTAAATATGGCGCCGCGGAGTTCGGAGGGACTCGGCGCCGGCGGAACTGAACGAATGCCGCCGAGATACACACATACTCACAGTCCCGCCCAGTCCCGCCCTATGATGGACATAACACAGGTCCAATGGCGGGACTGGGCGTGACTGTGAGCGGCGCCGGAAAGAGCCGAATACACTCGGGTATGTGTATCTCGGCTCTGTGATTTCGGTGGCGCTCGTTCAGCACCGCCGAGTCCCTCCGAACTCCGCGGCGCCATATTTAAAACTACTCTCTATGTTAATGTCGGCGGCGATCGCCGACATTCACATAGTGATAGCGGGGATCGGCGTATAACACGCACCCACGACTTTCCCCTGATTTTAAGGGGAAAAAAGTGCGTGTTCTACGCCGATAAATACGGTATGTTTATTTATTTTTTTTTACTAAAAAAAGACAGAGTAATAACCCAGCGCCAGTGATAGACCACCCAGAGAGTTTAAAAACAACACATGTGCTGTATAGCATGTACAATATGTGTATTACACACAACCCTTACACAATTTAGAGGGGGAGACCATCAAAAATACCCCGTGCAGACCAGCGGCAGGCTCACTCCCATCGACGCTCTAGCGGCTTCCCCGCACTGACGTCATCCGTCCTAGACGCGAAGCTCCGGCCAGGCTGCTTCCCGCATGGCGGAGCTGCACGCCGTGGTCATCCCACCATCTGCCTGAGCAGGTGAGGCTGCTTCCCGCACGGCGGAGCTGCACACCGCGGTCATCCTACCATCTGCCTGAGCAAGTGAGGCTGCTTCCCACACGGCGGAGCTGCATACCTCCACGCCGTGGCCATTCTACCACCCACCTGTGCAAGTGAGCCCCCCCACATGACGCCAACCTCTCCAAGAAATGAGGTAGTCTTGAGCCTTTCTTCTGCTTGTGAGTACTTTGTTTTTATCCCCTTCATCTCGCCTACTGTTATCTGCTTGGAGCCTGTGGTTTGTTTTTATCATTCTACCCAGTGTTTCCTGTGGGACACAATTGAATGGATCTGTAGTGTTGGCCTCCTACTGTTCAAAGCTGACTGTCCTCCTACTCAAGCACATGCTGATGTTAAGTGCAATACATATTTATTATTTCCACAATTGTGAGAAATTGGTTTTTATATCCCTTTCATGACTAAGCCTATTTTTGAAATTTGGTGTTTACAAGTTAAAATCCATATTTTTTGCTAGAAAATTACTTAGAACCCCCAAACATTATATATATTTTTTTAGCAGAGAATCTAGAGAATAAAATGGCGATTGTTGCAATATTTTATATCACACGGTATTTGTGCAGCGGTGTTTTAAACGCAAATTTTTGGAAAAGGGACACTTCCATGAATTTTAAAAAATCCAAACCGTAAAGTTACCCCAATTTTTTTGTATAATGTGAAAGATGATGTTATGCCGAGTAAATAGATACCAAACATGTCACGCTTTATAATTGCACGCACACGTGGAATGGCGACAAACTATGGTAGCTATGAATTTCCATAGGCGACGCTTTAAATTTTTTTTACGGTTACCAGGTTAGAGTTACAGAGGAGGTCTAGTGCTAGAATTATTGCTCTCGCTCTGACGATCGCGGCGATACCTCACATGTGTGATTTGAACACCGTTTACATATGCGGGCGCGACTTCCGTATGCGTTTTATTCGCTGCGCTAGCTCGCGGGGACGGGGGCGCTTTAAAAATTTTCTTTTTTTCATTTTTAATTTATTTTATTTATTTTTAGACTTATAAATTGTGTTTTTAAAAAAAATGTTTTTTTTTTTACTTTTATTGCTGTCACAAGGAATGTAAACATCCCTTGTGACAGTAATAGGTGGTGACAGGTACTCTTTATGGAGGGATCGGGGGTCTAAAAGACCCCCGATCCCTCCTCTGCACTTCAAAGTATTCAGATCGCCGAAAACGGCGATTCTGAATACTGTATATTTTTTAAAATTCGGCGCCATTGGCAGCCGAGTAAACGGGAAGTGACGTCATGACGTCGCTTCCGCGTTTACATTGAGAAGGCTGGAACGAAGCCGCCCACGGCTTCGTTCCAGCCCGCCCACAGCCGCCGGAGACAGCCGATTGGACACCGGGCTTCCCGATCGCACGGGAGGCCCGGTAAGAGCGGCGGGAGGGGGGATGTCCCCTCCCGCTCCTCCGGTATAACAGCCGAGCGGCTTTTAGCCGCATCGGTTGTTGTATACGGGTAGCCGATCGCCCGCTCTAAACAACGGTACCGGGATGATGCCTGCAGCTGCAGGCATCATCCCGGTATAACCCCGGAAAGCCGAGTACGCACATCTGCGTACGGTCGGCGGGAAGGGGATATTTCAATTCTGTGTTATTGTGGTTTTTTTTTTTTTGCATTAATGTGTTTTTTCTGTAACAGTGCTTTCAAACCTGGTTTCATTAGTAGTTACTATTGTTACCTTAGATTGTCTTTATGACTGGTTCACCACTGGCCTATTAAAGAATTTAATTTTTTATGCCTGTTGCATTTTGCTTTTCAAAAATATCCGGGGCGCTGGACTATACGTGTTGTTCTTATTTTTTTTACTAGTAATAGCGGCGATCGCGATTTTTTTTTTTTGTGACTGGGACATTATGGCGGACACATTGGACACTTTTGACACATTTTTGGGACCATTCACATTTATACAGCGATCAATGCTATAAAATTGCATTGATTACTGTGTAAATGTGACAGGCAGTGAAGGGGTTAACCACTAGGGGGGCACAAGGGGTTAAATATGTTTCCTAGGGAATGATTCTAACTGTAGGGGGCGGGGACGTACAAGGGGAGGAGACCGATCAGTGTTCCGCTGTACTGAGAACACAGATCGGTCTCCTCTCAACTGACAGGACGTGGATCTGTGTGTTTACACACACAGATCCACGGTCCGGCCCGGTTAACGGGCAATCGTAGGTGCCCGGCGGACATCGCCGCACACGCACCGGGTCCTGAGCAACGCGGCGGGCGCCCCCGCGCCCCCTAGGCGGCCGGGAAGCCCAGGCCGTCATATGACGTCCACCCAGGATGGGAGATCCCATCTGTGGACGTCATTTGACAATGGCCGGGTAGCGAAGTGGTTAAGCTATCGGTAAAGTTTGGTCTATGTGAGATTTCCCGTAATACATATATAATATATCTTTTTACATGGGATTTCTCCTGCCATGATTTCATCACTATATTTGCTGGTTTGTGTATCTCTGAAAGTATATTTATAGATGTTTGTTCTTTTATGTATACTTTTTTTTTTTTTTTCCTTTATATGTTTTTTCAATGTTTTTATATTTTCTGTGTGTGTGCGATATAGTCACTTTTGCGATATTTTGAATTATATATGCATGTATGTGTCTTTTCTTCAGATGTACATGTCTCCTTTGATACATTTAATTTGCATACGGTGTGTTGAGTAGTCCTCTCATGACAGGCGATCGATTCTTACCTGTCTTATCTTGATTGGTTCCAGACACACACGTTGGTCTATAAAGGAGCACACCTGGTGATAGTCAGGGATGATTAAGCACTTTGTGTGAAACACGTCTGCTGAACAGTGTGGATCCCTCGTGTGTCATGTTTTAATCCTTTGATTCTAGAATAAACAACATTTTTTCATCACTGGATGTGCCGCTTCTTCTTTTTGTTGCATCGATTTCCCAGGTTGCGGACCTTGGCAGGCACCCAGTCCCACCCAGTCTTGTTTCTACAATAGTATCAAGAGATCCTTAATTGCAGACAGCCTTTGAGCGGTGTACACTCTACCTCTCTTTTCCCTTGGATGGCACGGTTGTTTGAGCTCTCTGAGCTCCAGGTCTCTAGTCCCACAAACTGTTCTTCAATCGGATCCATTTAATCGTCTTTATATGCTTAGATAAATGGTACCCGAACCTCGCAAAGAAGACTCAGATCCTTTCACACCACCATTTTATTTGACATCTGTTACTCCACACCTTGGAAGACCTGGAAGTGACTGTGTTTTTTGGATTCAATACAGCAGGTTTCTCGTTTGGCTCTCTTGTCTGTACATATGCACAGACTTTTGTGGCTTAAGAACTGGTCAGCCGAACTTTCTTGTGAAATGTTGGCAGGTTTCCCCTTTCATGGGGAACGTTTATTTGGTGATCATTTGGACACCTATATCCAAAAGATTTCCGGAGGGAAGAGTTCTCCAGTTCCTGTGAAGAAAAGCCCTAGGAATCCCTCGTTTAAAACTTTGGGAACTGCTTCCTCAAATGTCTTAGTGCCAAGGCAGTTCCACCGCCAACAGGGCGCTAGGGCCAGGGCCAGAAAAAGCCCTGGGTCCAAAATTCTTCTGAACCCAGCACAAAGCCCTTGTTTTGAGGGAGTGGGGGGAAGGCTGCTGCACTTTGCGGACATTTGGAGAACAATTATTCAGGACGAGTGGGTCACCTGAATTATATCCTGCTGGAGTTGCGGGGGGTTCCCCCTCAGAGGTTTTTAAGATCCAGCGTTCCCTCAGATCCTCCAAAAAGACTTCTTGCTTCAGGCACTAGATCATTTAGTGCATCAAGTAATGATTGTGCAGGTTAACAGGTTTTGCCGCCTTCTATGGCTACGGCCAATATAGTCCTCATATTGAAACCCGGAAAAGATCCAATAGACCCAAGTCCATACAGGCCCATCTCTCTGCTGCAGAGTGATATTAAGCTCTTGGCTAAAATCCTAGCGATTAGGCTGAACGATGCCATTACGGGCATTGTGCACCCTGATCAGGCTGGATTAATGCCCAACAAGTCGACGGCGGTGAATCTAAGGAGGCTTTACCTAAACATGCAATCCCCGGCGGATAATGTGTGGAAGAGGGCCTTGCTCTCATTGGACGCTATGAAGGCCTTCAATAGCGTTGAGTGGGAGATCCTTAGACGCTTTGGATTTGGGAACGCATACATCTCATGGGTGCGTCTGCTATATCACAACCCGCAAGTAGCCATTAGGGCGTCTGGGGCTTTGTCACACACCTTCACTCTAGGGAGAGGCACACGACAGGGGTGCCCTTTGTCACCCTACTCTTTGCATTAGCCATAGAACCCCTAGCGATTAAAGTAAGAGCCAACCCGGATATTGCAGGATTTAGATATGGGGACAAACAGGAGAAACTCTTGTACGCAGATAACACTATGATCCTACTCAGGGATATGGATAACTCCCTTACGGAAGCCATGTTCACCATAGTGGAATTCGGCAGGTACTCGGGGCTCCAGATTAACTGGACCAAATCCTGATGCTTATTGACGAAGAGGGGACGCCCCCACCACTAATACCGTGCCCCTTACTACCTCATTCAGATACTTGGGAATCCAGGTGATGCCTAAGATCCGGGATTATGGTAGACTACATATATCCCCATTGCTACAAAGGTTTAGAGATTGGATTAAAACATGGAATTCACACTCTGTCAGTTGCAGGTAGGGTGCACCTGATTTAAAATGATCCTAATGCCTCTAATACTATATGTACTTCACAATGCACCAATGGTAGTGACTTTAAAGATGTTTAGAATCGTCAATTCCCTATTTCGAACGCTTATATGGAAAAAACGTTCACCCAGAATTAAACTTAAACACCTTCAACGCCCTAAGGTCGAAGGAGGGCTTGCCCTCCCGAATCCCTGGCTTTACTACATAGCTGCACAGCTGCAGCAATTGATAGGTACAATGCACACTGACGCAGAGAGAAGAGAGCGTCTGTGACTCTTCAGAATTAGTAATGCTGCATACAGTAAAGAGAGACTCGGTACCGACAGCCCTGGAAGTGTTAGACTTTGGCAAATCAAATAAACTATACCCGACTTACAACCTAGTCCAAAAAATTTGGAACAAGACTAAATATCTACAGGGAGTGACAGGTTACACGGACTATAGCCCAATTTGGTCCAACGGCCCATACCCAGAACTAGCCAAACTACAGCATGGTACACTATGGAAGAGGTATGGGGTGGTAAATCTCAGACAGATTTTTCACAATGGGAAACTGCACACATTTGAAACCCTACAGAGACTATTTGGGTTACCACAGTTCATGCGGTTTCACTACATGCAATTAAAGCACACTGTAACGGCCCAGAGTAGATCCTCGGAATGGTCCCCTTCACCAACCCCATTGTTTAATCTGATAACAAGGGCTGCCAATACTAAGGGATTTATATCGCAATGCTATAGTATGCTATTGCACTTTTTGGGTAAGCACCCCCTGAGAATGCTGGCCAAGTGGGAGGGAGATGTGGGCTCGATTGATGGAGATCAGTGGGAGGAGGTCCTGCAAGCTGTGCCCACATGCTCTTTGAATGTATCGCAAAGATTGACACAATTATATATATTGTTAAGAGTATATTATACCCCCCACAGAATGTATGTTATGGGCCTCCGGCCCACTCCACCAGATGCACGAGAGACCATGGAGACCTGATCCACCTACTGTGGAGGTGCCCGAAACTCCACCCCTACTAGAAGGGGGTGGTGGACACCATAAACAGGGTGTTTCAGGTCTCGATGCCCACAAATCCAAAACACTGTCTACTCAATGTACTAGATGAGTTAGAATGGGAGGAGAGCACTACAGTGGCAGTTAATAGAGCTCTATTCCTGGCACGTAAGTTAATAATGACACACTGGATATCGGACGACCCTCCTGCTCTCAAAGAGTGGATTAATGCTGTGGGAGAAATGCTCCGGAAAGAAAAAATAATCTACCAACATAGAGGTTGCTTCCAGAAGTTTGAGAAACTTTGGGGACTGTGGCTGAATGTACCGGGACTTGCCCCGGTGGATGTGGTCATGGGCAGATTGCTGGGCATGGGCATCTGAGGTGGCTAAATGTCAGACCAATTGTCATGGTTATGCAATAGAGTTTCTCTGTCAGCTTACCTGTCTCCATGTGTTCATCTCTAAAGACCAGCTGCCTCTCACCTGACTGGTTTTATAACCTCTCCTCTAAGCATGGCCCCACCCCAGGCCCTATCAGGGAACCCTATATTAACCTGTGCACTGCAAGCCAGCAGTGCTGATCAACTATTGTGTGTTAGCCTCCGTGTGTACTTGCTGTGTTTCCTACGTCTGATTCCAGTTACCGACTTTGGCCTGTTCTTAACTATTCCTATCTGCTCGTGACCCTGACCTTTGGCGTGTCCCCGACCATCCCTGTTTGCCTGTGACCCTGAACCTTGGCGGGAACTCTGTTGTCCTTGTCTGCTTGTGGCCCCGACCTTGGCTTGTCCCTTACTTTCCTTGTTGTTCCAGCCTGCTGCCTCCTTCCCTCTTCTCCTGTAGTCTACCGTGAGCGTGAGCTGTGAGACCCTGGGGGCCGTGACCTGGAGCTAGACTGCAGCGCAGTCCATCCTCACCACTAGAGGCTCTGGTGAACACCTGCTGGCTCCTAGACTCCATGCCCTGGGGAATCTATGCTCTAGCTCCCAGTGGGATCTGTGTCAGTGATCCAGTAGACCTGCTTCCTGAACCTCCCAGGGTTCAATCCGCAGCAGTCAGTCCTAGGGTCCACTACCTTAGCGGGGCACTTCTGACTCCTACAGAGTGCATCTGTCACCTAGCCTCAAGGTGACCTGACACCAATAGACCAATTTTTCAAACACTAGTGCCTTAAACCAGATTAGGACATGAGTTATGACCAGGTAGTCAAGAAGTGTAAAGACAAGTAAGAGGCACATGATATTAAGAAAAAGTGCAGTTTGCAGATTAAGCATGTATGTTGTATCTAACATTTGACTGCATACTTGAATGTATTTGAAACGTCGGTATGTATTTATATGGGTACTTCAATAAACTTTTTTTTTCTGGATAAAAAAAAATGATTGTACAGGTTCCTGCATTTGAAAGAGCGAACCTGTTTTTCGGTTTAAAAACCAAACCGGGTCACGAGGCCCATTTTTGGACCTAAGATCCCTGAACCAGTATCTACTAATCCAGTCCTTTCAGATGGAGTCTGTCCACTCAGTTGTAGCCTCGCTCCAGATGGAAGACTTTTTAGCCTCCATCGATATAAAGGACGTGTATTTACACGTACCTATCTTTTAGCCTCATCAGAGGTTCCTGCGAGAGGTCAGACCATATTGGCCCCATAAAGAATGAGGAAGGACATCTGGTTACAAAGGATGGGGAGATGGCAAAGGTATTGAATTTATTCTTCTCCTCAGTCTTCACAAGTGAATCGGGGGGCTTCAGTAACCAAAACTGCAGTGTTTATCCTCATGACACATCACAGGAAGCACCTCCATGGTTAACAGAGGACGGAATTAAAATTAGACTTGAGAAACTTAACATTAATAAATCACCGGGACCAGATGGCTTGCATCCGAGGGTACTTGGGGAACTCAGTCAGGTGATTGCCAGACC
This sequence comes from Lithobates septentrionalis, assembly GCA_037952835.1. Classification (NCBI taxonomy): domain Eukaryota; kingdom Metazoa; phylum Chordata; class Amphibia; order Anura; family Ranidae; genus Lithobates; species Lithobates septentrionalis. Next base: position 3,527,125 of record JBBDGP010001284.1, read on the forward strand.
GTTGTTCCTAATATTTACAGACAGTCTATTGACTGGAATGGTACCAGCTGATTGGAGAAAAGCCAATGTAGCACCAATATTTAAAAAGGGCCCAAAAAACATCCCTGGGAATTACAGACCAGTTAGCCTAACATCAATAGTATGTAAACTCTTGGAGGGGATGATAAGGGACTATATACAAGATTTTAGTCATAAGAATGATTTCATTAGCAGTAATCAGCATGGATTCATGAAGAATCGTTCTTGCCAAACCAATCTATTAACCTTCTATGAGGAGGTGAGTTGCCATCTAGATAAAGGAAGGCCCGTAGACGTGGTGTATCTGGATTTTGCAAAAGCATTTGACACAGTTCCCCATAAACGTTTACTATACAAAATAAGGTGCGTTGGCATGGACCATAGGGTGAGTACATGGATTGAAAACTGGCTACAAGGGCGTGTTCAGAGGGTGGTGATAAATGGGGAGTACTCAGAATGGTCAGGGGTGGGTAGTGGGGTTCCCCAGGGTTCTGTGCTGGGACCAATCCTATTTAATTTGTTCATAAACGACCTGGAGGATGGGATAAAGAGTTCAATCTCTGTATTTGCAGACGATACTAAGCTAAGCAGGGCAATAACTTCTCTGCAGGATGTGGAAATCTTGCAAAAAGACCTGAACAAATTAATGGGGTGGGCGACTACATGGCAAATGAGGTTCAATGTAGAAAAATGTAAAATAATGCATTTGGGTGGCAAAAATATGATTGCAATCTATACACTGGGGGGAGAACCTCTGGGGGAATCTAGGATGGAAAAGGACCTGGGGGTCCTAGTGGATGATAGGCTCAGCAATGGCATGCAATGCCAAGCTGCTGCTAATAAAGCAAACAGAATATTGGCATGCATTAAAAGGGGGATCAACTGCAGAGATAAAACGATAATTCTCCCGCTCTACAAGACTCTGGTCCGGCCGCACCTGGAGTATGCTGTCCAGTTCTGGGCACCAGTCCTCAGGAGGGACGTGCTGGAAATGGAGCGAGTACAAAGAAGGGCAACAAAGCTAATAAAGGGTCTGGAGGATCTTAGTTATGAGGAAAGGTTGCAAGCACTGAACTTATTCTCTCTGGAGAAGAGACGCTTGAGAGGGGATATGATTTCAATTTACAAATACCATACTGGTGACCCCACAATAGGGATAAAACTTTTTCGCAGAAGAGAGTTTAATAAGACTCGTGGCCACTCATTACAATTAGAAGAAAAGAGGTTTAACCTTAAACTACGTAGAGGGTTCTTTACTGTAAGAACGGTAAGGATGTGGAATTCCCTTCCACAGGCGGTGGTCTCAGCGGGGAGCATTGATAGCTTCAAGAAACTATTAGATAATCACCTGAATGACCGCAATATACAGGGATATGTAATGTAATACTGACACCTTATCACACACATAGGTTGAACTTGATGGACTTGTGTCTTTTTTCAACCTCACCTACTATGTAACTATGTAACTATGATTTGCAGTAGAGGAATGTCATTTTCTGTTTGTGGCTCTACCCTTCGGACTTGCTACAGCTCCCCGGGTGTTCACAAAGGTCTTAGCACCAGTACTGGGTCTTTTAAGGGCCCAAGAGATCCTGGTGTTTGGGAATCTGGACGACCGCCTGCTCAGAGATCACTCATTACAGGCTCTAGGATCATAACATTCACAGTGCGGTATTTGAAAAGCTTAGGCTGGATCATAAATACCGAAAAGTCAGCCTTGAAACCAGCTCAAGGTCTAAAGTATTTAGGTCTGATCCTATATACGGTCCAAGCAAGAGTATTCTTGCCCCCCGCAAGGATATATGCCCTTAAGAATCAGGTGCGTCAGATAAGGGGCACCAGGCAACCCTCCATTCGGCTATGTATGAGTCTTCTAGGAGGATGGTATCCTCCTTCGAGACGGTGCCCTATGCCCAGTTCCATTCTAGGCCTCTACAACAAGACCTCTTGTTGGCTTGGAACAGGAGAGGACAAGCCCTGGATTATCCAATGTTCTTATCCCCTCGGGCATGCTTAAGCCTAAATTGGTGGTTCCAGGATCAGAACCTGCGAAAGGGAAGATCCTTCCTCCCGGTAACTTGGAGAGTACTGACTACAGATGCCAGTCTCTCAGGCTGGGGAGCAACCCTAGAAGGGCTCACAGCTCAGAGGAAATGGTCATAGACAGAATAGATCCTGTCCATCAATGTCCTGGAATTACGGGCAGGAAGACTGCCCTACGGTCCTGGACGGTGGAGCTTCAGTACTATCCTATCAAGGTTCAGTCTGACAATGCCACTGCAGTGGCCTATATAAACCACCAAGGAGGTACCAGGAGTCGTTCAGCTCTGAAGGAGGGGAACCACATACTAGCCTTGGCAGAGGGACATATGCCGATTCTATCGGCAGTCCATATCCCAGGAGTAGAGAACTGGAAGGCAGATTATCTCAGCCGCCAGCAGATCTGGCGGGGGAAAGGTCCCTACACCAAGGGGTGTTCCAGGAAATTTGACAATGTTGGGGAAGGCCAGATATCGACCTACTGGCATCCAGGTTTCAGCAACAAGCGTACAGCAGTTTGTGTCCCGAACAAGAGATCCTCTGGCAATTGGAGCAGATGCTCTGGTAGTTCCATGGAGCCAGTACTCCCTGGTTTATGCTTTTCCTCTGATCCCTCTCCTTCCACATTTGTTGCACAGGATTCGGAGAGAGGGAGTTCCAGTCATTCTGGTGACACTAGCCTGGCCCAGAAGGCCCTGGTTCCCAGAGATTGTGAGACTGACAATAGACTGGCCATGGACGATTCCACGGCGCCCCAATCTACTGTCTCGAGGTCCTATATTCCACACCAATTTACAGTCTCTAAGTTTGATGGCATGGCTATTGAAGCCAGGGTGTTAAATGAGCGTGGCACCTCGGGACCAGTGGTGTCTATCCTAGTGAATGCTAGAAAAGCTCTCACTAGGAAGATCTATCATAAGGTCTGAAAGACTTATATTGCTTGGTGTGAAGCCAAAAAGTGGCATCCTCGGAAATGCGTGATTTGGGAGAATTCTCTTTTCTACAGTCAGCTGTGGAAATCAAATTGGCTTTGAGTACAATCAGAGGTCAAGTTTCGGCCATATCAGTATTCTTCCAAAGACTTTTAGCCTCCCATTCACTGGTCCAAACCTTTATGCAGGGGCCAACTCGCTTGCTTCCCCCCATTAGGTCACCTATGTGTCCTTGGAACGTGAACTTGGTGCTGTCTGTGTTACAGAAACAACCATTTGAACCTATCAAGGAAGTTCATTAGTCTTGCTGTCACGCAAGCTAGCCTTCCTGATGACTATCGCCTCGTCTAAAAGGGTGTCAGAGTTGGCGGCCCTTTCATGCAGGGAACCATACTTGATCCTTCACCACAACAGGGTCGTGTTACGACTTATTCCATCCTTTTTGCCAAAAGTGGTGCCGGCCTTTCATTTAAATCAGGACATTATTTTGCCTTCTTTTTTTTCTCTCGGCCTCGTTCAGCGGAAGAGAGACGACTGCATTCCTTGGACGCTGTCTGGGCAGTTAAGGTTTATATGTCTAGATCTGCGGAGATCCGAGGATCAGACTCCTTTTTTGTTTTATCAAAAGGACCCAAGAAGGGGCAGGCAGCTTCCAAAGCTTCCATTGCCAATTGGGTCCGTCAGTTGGTCATTCAGGCCTATGGTTTGAAACGTAAAGCTCCGCCCTTTAGGGTGAGAGCTCATTCTACCAGGGGTGTAGGAACCTCCTGGGCTTTTCGCCATCAGGTATCTGTGGCTCAGATTTGTAAGGCTGCTACCTGGTCTTCAGTGCATGCATTCACAAAATTTTATCAAGTGGATGTTCGAACAGCCGTGGATTCGGCTTTCGGCCGCAGTGAACTGCGGGCTGCCGTTTAAGGTCTGTTTGGCTTTGTGTCTCCCTCCCCTCAAGGCTATTGCTCTGGGACATCCCAGCAAGTAATGAATATTAGCCTAACTCTGTGTCCCATGATGTATGAAAAAGAAAATAGGATTTTTTCGTCATACTTACCTGTGAAATCCTTTTCTTTGAGTACATCATGGGACACAGAGGTCCCTCCCCTCTTTTTGAGGATTCAGTGCTTGCTACAAAACTGAAGTACTTCCTGTATGGGAGGGGTTATATAGGGTATCACTTCCTGTTTAAAGACCTTTTGGTCTACCAGTGTCCATTCACCTGGAGATGAAGTATAAACCAGCAGGTAATGCATATTAGCCTAACGCTGTGTCCCATGATGTACGCAAAAGGATTTTACAGGCAAGTATGACAAAAATCCTATTTTTCTTTATCGTACATCACGGGACACACAGCCACAGTAATAACTGTATGGGTTATATGGCACCTTCAGGTGATGGACACTGGCACACCCTAAACAGGAAGTTCAATTCCCCATATAACCTCCTCCCCTTACCATGAGTACCTCCGTTTTTTCGCCAGTGTCTTAGGTTTTGGTCACAAGTAAAGATGTGCTGTGCTGAGCTTAGCTGGAATATTCCTTGCTGGGGCAAGCTATGCAACCAGATCCATTCAAAGTATCTTTTCCAGGCCAAATTGAATGGTACCCGGGTTGGGGAGAAGTCCTGGAAGAAGCGTATGTCCAGGGGAAATGGTCCAGAACCGAAAGGACCTTGTCCATCAACATTCTAGAGATTCGGGCAGCGCGCCTAGCCCTAAGGGCCTGGACATTCAGGTTGCAGAATTCTCCTGTCAGGATTCAATCCAACAATGCCACAGCAGTGGCTTATATCAGTCACCAAGGGGGCACCAGAAGTCAGGCAGCCCAGGGAGAGGTAAACCATATCCTAACCTAGAAAGAAAAACATGTGCCGTGCATATCGGCAATCTTCATTCCAGGGGTAGAGAACTGGCAGGCAGACTACTTAAGTCGCCAGCAGTTGTTCCCGGGGGAATGGTCCCTTCACTCCGACATCTTCCTGGCTATATGCCAAAGATGGGGGATCCCGGATGTAGATCGGTTTGCTTCCAGGTTCAACAACAAAGTCGACAACTTTGTGTTAAGAACAAGGGATCCACTCGCATGCGGAACAGATGCGTTGGTGACCCCATGGGATCAGTTATCATTGATTTATGCATTCCCTCCTATTCTGCTGCTACCTCGACTTCTTCGCAGGAAAGGAAGACAGTCGGTAGTTCTTGTGGCCCGGAAGATCTTGGTAAGCAGAAATAGTAAAGATGGTGGTAGGGGCCCCATGGCCCCTACCACCACATCCAGACTTGCTATCGCAGGGACCAGTGGGCCATCCTACTTTACAAACGCTAAATTTAACAGTTTGGCTATTGAAACCCACATTCTGAAGAATCGTGGGCTTTCAGGCTCAGTGATACCTACCTTGATTAATGCAAGGAAGCCAGCTTCCAGAGTCATTTATTAGAGTCTGGAAGCCATATGTTTCCTGTTGTGAATCCAGGGGTTGGCATCCTAGGAAGTTTGTCATAGGTAGAATTCTTGCCTTTCTGCAAATGAGGCTAGAGATGAAACTGGCCTTGAGTACTATCAAGGGCCAGGTCTCGGCCTTATCAGTATTGTTTCAAAGTTCACTTGCTTCGCATTCTTTGGTCTGAAGCTTTATACAGGCGGGTAACACGACTCAATCCACCGGTTAGAGCACCCCTGAACCCTTGGCACTTGAGTTTAGTTCTGTCGGCATTACAGAAACAGCCTTTTGAGCCAATACAACATATTCCTTTGGTCCTTTTGACAAGGAAGCTAGTTTTTCTGGTAGCCATTTCTTCTGCCAGAAGGGTATCCAAGTTGGCGGCTCTTTCTTGTAAAGAGCCATATTCAATTGTTCACAAGGATAGAGTAGTATTGCGTCCTCATCCTAGCTTTCTGCCAAAGGTGTTTTCGGGTTTTCACCTAAACCAGGATATTGTTTTACCTTAATTTTTTTCCAGAACCCTGTTCTAAGGAAGGAAAGTCACTACATTCTTTGGATGTAGGGAGAGCAGTCAAAAACTATTTGAAGGCGACTGCTCAGATTCGGAAAACAGATGTTTTGTTCGTGTTGCCTGAGGGTCCTAGGAAAGGACAGGCAGCATCGAAATCCACTATTGCCAAATTGATTTGGCAAGAAATTATTCAAGCTTATGGCTTGAAGAGGGGGGTTCCACCTTTTCAAATCAAAACTCAATCCACCAGGGCTGTTAGTGCTTCATGGGCAGTGCATCACCAAGCCTCCGTGGCTCAAATCTGCAAGGCCGCAACCTGGTCTTCATTCCATACATTCACCAGATTCTATCAGGTGGATGTAAGAAGGCATAAGGATATTGCCTTTGGGCGCAGTGTGCTGCAGGCAGCAGTATAGGTCCTCGGGTCTAATTGCACCCTACTTTTGTTTGTGTCCCCTCCCCTCAGGTGGCATTGCTCTGGGACATCCCATACAGTTATTACTGTGGCTCTGTGTCCCGTGATGTATGATAAAAAAAATAGGATTTTTATAACCGCTTACCTGTAAAATCCTTTTCTTGGATTACATCACAGGACACAGAGGTCCCTCCCCTCTTTCTGGTTACACGTGTATTGCTTTGCTACAAAACTGAGGTACTCCTGGTAAGGGGAGGGGTTAAATGGGGAATTGAACTTGCTGTTTAGGTTGTGCCAGTGTCCATCACCTGAAGGTGCCATATAACCCATACAGTTATTATTGTGGCTCTGTGTCCCGTGATGTACTCCAAGAAAAGGATTTTACAGGTAAGCTGCTAGAAAAATCCTATTTTTATGACTCCACTAATCCACACACTAAATTAATTTCCAATGCTTCGAGACATTTTAAAGAATACCATGGAGGTGATGTCTGTTCTTTGAGATTTTGTGGTATTGAGCGTGTGGCTCCAGCTCCCAGTGGAGGAGATCATCGTGATTCAGATTATTAGTGGATATTTAGGTTGCGGACCGGGTCCCACAGGGGTCAAACCTCAGGTCGGATCTGGATCTGCACCTCCGCTAACTCTCCCCTATTTTTACTGAGAATTATGTCTATTCACCTTACCTGGGTTTGCCAGTCCCCTCAATCTGACATTTGAATGATATAATTTTCTCTTTGGTTGATTCTTTTTGTTTTTAGTATGTATAGTGTTGTTTGTTTGTGCTTCATAGTTGGTAAGGTTGAATAAAGACATCCAGTTCAACCTCTGTGTTCTATTTTTCTTTGTTTCACCTTCTGGTTTGTGATCAGGTTTATTCTGTAGAAGGGTTAAATGTTCTACCTTCGCCCTGAACCAGGTGGTAATTTTTAATTGCACTATTACTGAGACCCCTTTCACAGCACTCCCAAACTGCCCCAAAGATGCTGCTTGCGGGACTTTTCCTAACGTCCTGCAAGCGCACCAACCAGTGTGAAAAGTAACACTGAAATTAATGAGGCCGTTTTTGGGCGCTTTACAGGTGCTATTTCTAGCGCTAAAATGCCTGAAAACCGCCTCAGTGTGAAAGGGGTCCAAGTGATTTGTTATGACTAAAGCCCACCCGGGCTAAAACACGTCAACACTTCTCCTGCATAAGATACTGTATCTTTAACACCTGATGGATTTGCAATATAGACAATTTTTATGAGCATAACATGCAGTGTTAGTGTCTTGAGATACCTAATCTACATTATTTGAATATTTTCTTACATTTGTTCTGAATTTGCTTTTGATTTATAGATGTAATTGGGATTTTGTTTTGCAGTTGTCACATGGCACCTGGTCCGCCAAAACCTGTAAAGGTGGTGTGTGTTGGAGGTCACACTTTCCTAAGTTTCCTGCTTGGAGCATACGTCACAAACCTAGCATCAAGAGCTTCTGATTGGTTAGGTTATTTGCGCTTCCTGTTAGTGCCACTAGGTAAGTCAGCTCACCTATGTTCTATAGCTAATAATAAAAGTTCTAACACTAAAGATACCATATATAATGTCTGAATTCAGTCTCCATAATGGATAATGCTTTTGGTACCTATAATTATACTTAGATCAAGAGTTATTAGGTTAGATTTGAGGTTTAGGTTAGGAGGAACAGGCTTAAGTGTTAAAAAAGAGGTTAAGGGATAAAGCGTTAGGCTAAACGAGCAAAAACAAAACTGAAAAATTGGTGGGGGACACATTTTCCGCCCCAGCTTTGTTTTTTTAAGTTTTCCAGAAAAAAAACCAGAAGAGTGGAATATGTTCTTTTACAATGATAAATAAAATATCTATGACATGGTATTGAAACTTTATAAAATGAAGACCTTAATGAAAGATTTCTGAGAGTTTATGCAAAGTCTGAAATTATTGCAAGATCTCTGAGCTCAAGACAAGCAAATCCTGGAATACAATTCAAGTAACACTGTACTTCTCAGTGCAGTTTTTAAACAAGAGACATATGCATGTCTGCCACTAGGGGGCACTGCAGGGAAAGGCTCAAGTTAGGTTTGGTTGCCGGCTCCATCTTGTACAGCAAGTCCCCTAGTTACAAACAAGTTCTGTTTCGGGAGCTCGTTAGTAGGTTCAGCTTGTTCGTAAGTCCAACAAAGATCAGCACTTGTAGACAAAGGCTGTGAGTTCTGATCAGTGTTCTGGCAGGGTGAGTCCCCCTGTCAGAATACACAGGCATAGAGGGGGAGATCACTGCACCAACATTGCTCTTGTTGGTATGGTGATCTGTCAGTCTTTTTTCGTTTAGCCCGCTGGGTTGGAGTGTGCGTACCCAGCTTTACACATGATTGCATCTTTGAAAGTTTGCAAGTTGAATGTTAGTATGTAGGGGACTTACTGTCCCTCCTACAGTTAAGTGATTGTTGGGATACAGTAGGTTATCGTTTCTATCATTTCAGACATTAACAGGTAAGAGGGTAAATTGGTCTGACAAATTTAGTTTATCTTTATAACCTTTAAATGATTCTTATTAATATTTTCCATAATCACAGCATATTTCCCTAATGTCTGGTCAGAAAATTAGTTTGTTTTCCTCCTCTCAATAAAATGGTTAGATCAACATATAGATTGTGGAAACCTTTCCACAGTGCAATCTCTGCTGAGAGCAAAGGTGCAATTTGCAATTATTGTGAGAAGAAATATTTTTTTCCAATTGATACAAGGATGACAAAACACATCCTTGCATGCCAGAGGTGCCCTAAAGATAATAAAAAATACTTCATGGAATTAAATGAGGACCATAATGAAAATGTAAGTAGCTTCCCCCCCCCCTTCCCCAGAGTTCTCATTCCAGAGAAACTATTTCTGCTGTTTCTTGATCATCACAAAGGGGGAGAGTTACTATTGCGGTGAACGGGCTGGTGACCTAATAGGATCAGTCCTCTGATATATACCTTTCCTGCTCTAAAGATCCTCCCTCTTCTGCTTCGCCTGATAGATAAAAGAATTTTAGTATTTTTGGCTCCAAGCTGTCAAAGAAACATGCTGTATGCACATATAGTTCGTCTTCAGGGGGAAATTCTGTGGCCAGTACCAGACCTTCTGAATCTTCTTTCTCAGGATCTGCTGTCTTTGATGGCCTGGCTGTTGAAACCTAAGTTAGAGAGAGAGAAGTCTGTCTGAATTGGTCATCTCTAAACTTCTAAGTGCCAGAAAATCGACTTCTCAGAAGACTATCACCGCGCCTAAAGGCTTTTTTTTGCCTGGTGTGAACGGCGGAAGGTTAACCCTTGTCAACACTCTGTGGGACGTGTCTTGTCCTTTTTTCAGTCAGGGATGAGTCAGCGATTGGCCCTGAGTACAATCAAGGGTCAACTATTGGCCTTGGCTATTTTTTTTCAGTGGTTATTGGCATTGCAGTCCTTAGTGAAGGCTTTCATGCAGAGTGTGGCTCACCTTACCACAGAAGAAAATGCTAAAAGCCCCCCAGGCAAATCTGTTTGGCTCCTGAGACAAGGAAGGGTTCCTTATGTTTCTTTCAGGCTTGCATGTCCAAGTCTTGCCTACATTTTTGCTGTAAGTCCACCATGTCCAGGAGCAAGCCCTCCTCACAATGAAGGAGCACTTGTCATAGTGGGGAGACACTTGTTGGAAACGGTCATTTGGGACACAATGTTTCAGACCTCTAGACTCAGAAAGATTTATCCAGCAGCTACAAGATTAAGTGTGGGCCTTGATTAAGTACACAGTTGTGCAGGGTCGATATGATTGAAGTCTGAGAAAAGCTCAGGGCAGTTTCTGCCATTCACCCCGCGGAATAGGAAGAGGCAGATTAGGAAGACTGCCTAGCAGCAAGGGTTTTTGTTAAGTTTTAACTTTTTTTTTTTTTCAAATTTTTTATTTTTTTAGGATTTTTCATGCAATTTTTTTTTTTTTAGGGTGGCCCTCCACTTTAATGTACACACAGCACCCCATATTGACAGAAAAACACAGAATTGTTGACATTTTTGCAGATTTATTAAAAAAGAAAAATTAAAATATCACATGGTTCTAAGTATTCAGACCCTTTGCTGTGACACTCATATATTTAACTCAGGTGCTGTCCATTTCTTCTGATCATCCTTGAGATGGTTGTACACCTTCATTTGAGTCCAGCTGTGTTTGATTATACTGATTGGACTTGATTAGGAAAGCCAGACACCTGTCTATATAAGACCTTACAGCTCACAGTGCATGTCAGAGCAAATGAGAATCATGAGGTCAAAGGAACTGCCTGAAGAGCTCAGAGACAGAATTGTGGCAAGGCACAGATCTGGCCAAGGTTACAAAAAATTTCTGCTGCACTTAAGGTTACTAAGAGCACAGTGGCCTCCATAATCCTTAAATGGAAGACATTTGGGACGACCAGAACCCTTCCTAGAGCTGGCCGTCCGGCCAAACTGAGCTATCGGGGGAGACGAGCCTTGGTGAGAGAGGTAAAGAAGAACCCAAAGATCACTGTGGCTGAGCTCCAGAGATGCAGTCGGGAGATGGGAGAAAGTTGTAGAAAGTCAACCATCACTGCAGCCCTCCACCAGTCGGGGCTTTATGGCAGAGTGGCCCAACGGAAGCCTCTCCTCAGTGCGAGACACATGAAAGCCCGCATGGAGTTTGCTAAAAAAACACCTGAAGGACTCCAAGATGGTGAGAAATAAGATTCTTTGGTCTGATGAGACCAAGATAGAACTTTTTGGCCTTAATTCTAAGCGGTATGTGTGGAGAAAGCCAGGCACTGCTCATCCCCTGTCCAATACAGTCCCAACAGTGAAGCATGGTGGTGGCAGCATCATGCTGTGTAGGTGTTTTTCAGCTGCAGGGACAGGACGACTGGTTGCAATCAAGGGAAAGATGAATGCGGCCAAGTACAGGGATAGCCTGGACGAAAACCTTCTCCAGAGTGCTCAGGACCTCAGACTGGGCCGAAGGTTTACCTTCCAACAAGACAATGACCCTAAGCACAAAGCTAAAATAACGAAGGAGTGGCTTCACAGCAACTCAGTGACTGTTCTTGAATGGCCCAGCCAGAGCCCTGACTTAAACCCAATTGAGCATCTCTGGAAAGACCTAAAAATGGCTGTCCACCAACTTTTACCATCCAACCTGACAGAACTGGAGCGGATCTGCAAGGAGGAATGGCAGAGGATCTCCAGATCCAGGTGTGAAAAACTTGTTGCATCTTTCCCAAAAAGACTCATGGCTGTATTATATTTAAAGGGTGCTTCTACTAAATACTAAGCAAAGGGTCTGAATACTTAGGACCATGTGATATTTCAGTTTTTCTTTTTTAAGAAATCTGGAAAAATGTCAAGAATTCTGTGTTTTTCTGTCAATATGGGGTGCTGTGTGTACATTAATGAGGAAAAAAAATGAACTTAAATGATTTTAGCAAATGGCTGCAATATAACACAGTGAAAAATTTAAGGGGGTCTGAATACTTTCCATCCCCACTGTATGTATATGTGTGTGTGTGTATGTATGTGTGTGTGTATATATGTGTGTGTGTATATATATATGTGTGTATATATATATATATATATATATATATATATATATATATATATATATATATACCGTATTTATCGGCGTATAACACGCGCCGGCGTATAACACGCACCCCAATTTAGGAGGGAAGTTGTACACTCGGCTAGGTTCGGGCGGCGACGAGTGAAGCCGAAAGTGTCCGAGAAGAGCCGAGGACCGGCACTGTGTATTTCGGCGCCATTTTCAAATCGCGGTCGGCGATTTTTAACATCTGTGAGCTTAGGATCGCAGGGGATCGGCGTATAACACGCACCCGCGATTTTCCCCTGATTTTAAGGGGAAAAAAGTGCGTGTTATACGCCGATAAATACGGTATATATATAATACAGTCAGGAGTCAGGTCCATAAAAAATAAAAAATTGGGACATCGACACAATTCTAATCTTTTTGGCTCTATACACCACCACAATGGATTTGAAATGAAACAAACAAGATGTGCTTTAACTGCAGACTTTCAGCTTTAATTTGAGGGTATTTACATCCAAATCAGGTGAACGGTGTAGGAATTACAACAGTTTGTATATGTGCCTCCCACTTTTTAAGGGACCAAAAGTAATGGGACAGATTAACAATCATCCATCAAACTTTCACTTTTTAATACTTGGTTGCAAATCCTTTGCAGTCAATTACAGCCTGAAGTCTGGAACGCATAGACATCACCAGACGCTGGGTTTCATCCCTGGTGATGCTCTGCCAGGCCTCTACTGCAACTGTCTTCAGTTCCTGCTTGTTCTTGGGGCATTTTCCCTTCAGTTTTGTCTTCAGAAAGTAAAATGCATGCTCAATCGGATTCAGGTCAGGTGATTGACTTGGCCATTGCATTACATTCCACTTCTTTCCCTTAAACTCTTTGGTTGCTTTCGCAGTATGCCCAGGGCCATTGTGCATCTGCACTGTGAAGCGCCGTCAAATGAGTTCTGAAGCATTTTGCTGAATATGAGCAGATAATATTGCCCGAAACCCTAAAGAATTCATCCTGCTGCTTTTGTCAGTCACATCATCAATACATACAAGAGAACCAGTTCCATTGGCAGCCATACATGCCCACGCCATGACATTACCACCACCATGCTTCACTGATGAGGTGGTATGCTTTGGATCATGAGCAGTTCCTTTCCTTCTCCATACTCTACTCTTCTCTTCCCATCACTCTGGTGCAAGTTGAACTTGGTCTCATCTGTCCATAGGATGCTGTTCCAGAACTGTGAAGGCTTTTTTAGATGTTGTTTGGCAAACTCTAATCTGGCTTTCCTGTTTTTAAGGCTCGCCAATGTTTTACATCTTGTGGTGAACCCTCTGTATTCACTCTGGTGAAGTCTTCTCTTGATTGTTAACTTTGACACACATACACCTACCTCCTGGAGAGTGTTCTTGATCTGGCCAACTGTTGTGAAGGGTGTTTTCTTCACCAGCGAAATATATCTTCAGTCATCCACCACAGTTGTTTTCCGTGGTCTTCCGGTCTTTTGGTGTTGCTGAGCTCACCGGTGCATTCTTTCTTTTTAAGGATGTTCCAAGCAGTTGATTTGGCCACACCTAATGTTTTTGCTATCTCTCTGATGGGTTTGTTTTGTTTTTTCAGCCTAATAATGGCTTGCTTCACTGATAGTGACAGCTCTTTGGATCTCATATTGAGAGTTGACAGCAACAGATTCCAAATGCAAATAGCACACTTGAAATTAACTCTGGACCTTTTATCTGCTCCTTGTAAATGGGATAATGAGGGAATAGAACACACACCTGGCCATGGAACAGCTGAGCAGCTAATTGTCCCATTACTTTTGGTCCCTTAAAAAGTGGGAGGCACATATACAAACTGTTGTCATTTCTACACCGTTCACCTGATTTTGATGTAAATACCCTCAAATTAAAGCTGAAAGTCTGCAGTTAAAGCACATCTTATTAATTTCATTTCAAATCCAATGTGGTGGTGTATAGAGCCAAAAAGATTAGAATTGTGTCAGTGTACCAATATTTATGGACCTGACGGTGTGTGTGTATATGTATATGTATATATATATATATATATATATATATATATATATATATATATATATATATATATATATATATATATATATATATATACACACACAGTATCTCACAAAATGAGTACACCCCTCACATTTTTGTAGATATTTTATTATATCTTTTCACTTTACTACAATGTAAAGTATTGAGTGTACAGCTTGTATAACAGTGTAAATTTACTGTCCCCTCAAAATAACTCAATAGCCATTAATGTCTAAACCGTTTTCAACAAAAGTGAGTGCACCCTTAAGTGAAATTGGGCCCAATTAGCCATTTTCCCTCCCGGTGTCATGTGACTCGTTTGTTACAAGGTCTCAGGTGTGAATGGGGAGTAGGTGTGTTAAATTTGGTGCAATCGCTCTTACTCTCTCATTCTGGTCACTGGAAGTTTAACATGGCACCTTGTGGCAAAGAACTCTCTGTGGGTCTGAAAAAAAGAACTGTTGATCTACATAAAGATGGCCTAGGCTATAAGAAGATTGCCAAGACCCTGAAACTGAGCTGCAGCATGGTGGCCAAGACCATACAATGGTTTACCAGGACAGGTTCCACTCACAACAGGCCTTGCCATGGCCGATCAAAGAAGTTGAGTGCATGTGCTCAGCATCATATCCAGAGATTGTCTTTGGGAAATAGAAATATGAGCGCTGCCAGCATTGCTGCAGAGGTTGAAGGGGTGGGGGGTCAGCTTGTCAGTGCTCAGACCATACGCCGTACACTGCATTAAATTGGTCTGCATGGCTGTCATCCCAGAAGGAAGCCTCTTCTAAAGATGATGCACAAGAAAGCCCACAAACAGTTTTCTGAAAACAAGTAGACTAAGGACATGGATTACTGGAACCATGTCCTGTGGTCTGATGAGACCAAGATAAACTTATTTGGTTCAGATGGTGTCGAGCGTGTGTGGCAGCAACAAGGTGAGGAGTACAAAGATAAGTGTGTCTTGCCTACAGTCAAGCATGGTGGTGGGAGTGTCATGGTCTGGGGCTGCATGAGTGCTGCCAGCACTGGGAAGCTACAGTTCATTAAGGGAACCATGAATGCCAACATATACTGTGACAAACTGAAGCAGAGCATGGTCCTCTCCCTTCGGAGACTGGGCCGCAGGGCAGTATTCCAACATAACGACCCCAAACACACCTTCAAGACGTCCACTGCCTTTCTAAAGAAGCTGAGGGTAAAGGTGATGGACTGGCCAAGCATGTCTCCAGACCTAAACCCTATTGAGCATCTCTGGGGCATTCTTAAACGGAAGGTGCAGGAGCGCAAGATCTCGGACATCCACAAGCTCCGTGTTGTCGTCATGGATGAGTGGAAGAGGACTCCAGTAGCAACCTTTGAAGCTCTGGTGAACTCCATGCCCAAGAGGGTTAAGGCAGTGCTGTAAAATAATGGTGGCCACACAAAATATTGACACTTTAGGCCTAATTTGGACATTTTCACTTGGACCCCTTTCACACTGGGGCGTTTTTCAGGCACTTTTGGTCTAAAAATAGTGCCTCTAAAGCACCTCCCCCGCAGCCAAAGTGTGAGAGCCAGAGTGCTTTCTCACTGGAGTGGTGCTCTTGCAGGATGTTAGAAAAAGTCCTGCAAGCAGCATCCTTCGGGCGGTGCGGGAGCAGTGAATACACAGCTCCTCCACAGCCCCTGCCATTGGAATCAATAAACACCACTGCCAAAGCACCTGCAAAGAGCTTCAGCAGCGCCGCTTTGCGGGCGCTATTAGCCCTTTATTGGGCCGCTAGCGGTGGTTAAAAGCAACGCCGATAAGCGCCACTAAAATTAGCGGCACTTTAACACTAACGCCCCCCTGCCCCAGTGTGAAAGTACTCTTAGGGGTGTACTCACTCTTGTTGCCAGCGGTTTAGACAATGACTGTGTGTTGAGTTATACAAGCTGTACACTCACTACTTTACATTGTAGCAGTGTGTCATTTCTTCAGTGTTGCCACATGAAAAGATATAATAAAATATTTACAAAAATGTGAGAGGTGTACTCAATTTTGTGAGATTGTGTGCGTATGTATGTGTGTGTGTATATATATATATATGTATGTATGTATGTGTGTGTGTGTGTGTGTGTGTATATTTTATAATGTTAGGTCCATCTATTTGGACACAGGCACAATTTACCAAAACATATTCAAGCTATAGTTCTTTAATAAATATGGACTGAAAGTGCACACACTCAGGTTTAATTTGAGGGTACGTACATCCAAATCAGAGGAAGAGTTTAGGAATTATAGCTTTTAATAGCCATCCCCCCTTTTTCAAGGGTCCAAAAGTAATTGGACAATTGAATCAAAAGCTGTTTTATGGCCAGGTGTTGGCTACTCCATCTCCAGATGTCCTTTCTCTTTACTCATTCCTTTGTGATTGCACCCATTGATCGTGGATGAGGAGGAGGAGGAAACACAGGATAAAGAGTTGATTCCTGCGTGTGGCTTTTCAGCCCTGTAGGGGTACACCTCTTTGAGTGCGGATCTGAGGGGGGAGTGCGTGTGAAGATTCACTCATTCTTACTTATCACAGTATTCAGCACCAGCCACTTTTTGAAAATGATCACTTGTGTGAATCTATGAACTGTGACTTTTTGCAGAAATTTTACATTTGCCTGTTTATATATTGAACATTTTTTTCAGGAAACTGACATTATTTTGTTGTTTTGATTACTTTATTTGTTTATCTCCTGTCAGTAATTGATGGTATTGGACAGCACTTATTCATTAGTGTGTCTTGATTTAAAGAGACAGTACACAAGTTATTTTATTCAAATTATTTCATTTTTTTATCTTGCACAACACGTACAAAGCAGCACCTCTTCACCCCCTTATTTTCTTGTTAATCTATTGCTGTGAACCTATATTGTGCGTTCAAAGGAGCTGTCCATGCAAATGAAACAGGCCATTGTAATGCTTCAAAAACTAAAACAAAACAAATCCATCAGAGAGATAGCAGCAACATTAGGAGTGGCCAAATCAACAGGAAAGAGAGCACTGGTGAGCTCAGCAACATAAAAGGCCTGGACGTCCACAGAAGACAACAGTGGTAGATGATTGCAGGATCCTAGCTGTGGTAAAGAAAAACCCATTCACAACATCCAGACAAATGAAGGACACTCTCTCTAGAAGGTGGGTGTATCCTTTAGACGGAAAAAAATAAGATTAATTTGTACCAGAATGATGGGAAGTTAAAAGGTGTGGAGAACACTTGGAACAGCTCATGATCCAAAGCACACAACATCTGTAAAATGGAGGCAGTGTGATGGCATGGGCATGCATGGCTTCCAGTGGCACTGGGTCATTGGTGTTTATGGATGATACAGAAGCAGCCGCTGCAGTGTTTAGAGATATACTGTCAGCCCAGATTCACCCAAATGCAGCAAAGATGATTTAGACGGCACTTCACAGTACAGATGGACAATGATCCAAAACACACTGCAGAAGCAACTCAGGAGCTTTTGAAGGAAAAGAAGTGGAATACTCTGCAATGGCCAAGCCAATCACCCGATCTTAACCCAATTGAGCATGCATTTCACTTGCTGAAGGCAAAACGAAGAGCCATAAGACTCACAAACAAATAACAACTGAAGACAGCTCAAGTTAGAGCCTGGCAAACATCCGAAAGAAGAAAACCCAGTCTTTGGTAATGTCCATGGGTTCCAGACTGCAGGCAGTCATTGCCAATAAAGGATTCTCAAAATATTAACCGCTTCAGCCCTGGAAGATTTTACCCCCTTCCTGACCAGAGCACTTTTTGCGATTCAGCACTGCGTAGATTTAACTGACAATTGCACGGTCGTGCAACGTGGCTCTCAAACAAAATTGACGTCCTTTTTTTTCCCACAAATAGAGCTTTCTTCTGGTGGTATTTGATCACCTCTGCGATTTTTTATTTTTTGCGCTATAAACAAAATAAAAGCGACAATTTTGAAAAAAAACGCATTATTTTTTACATTTTGCTATAATAAATATCCCCAAAAATATATAAAAAAACATTTTTTTTCCTCAGTTTAAGCCGATTGAATTCTTCTACATATTTTTGGTAAAAAAAATCGCAATAAGCGTTTGATTGGTTTGCGCAAAAGTTATAGCGTTTACAAAATAGGGCATAGTTTTTTGGCATTTTTATTAGTAATTTTTTTTTTACTAGTAATGGCGGCGATCAGCAATTTTTATTGTGACTGCGACGTTATGGTGGACATGTCGGACATTTTTGACACATTTTTGGGACCATTGTCATTTATACAGCGATCACTGCGATTAAAAATGCACTGATTACTGTGTATATGACACTGGCAGTGAAGGAGTTAACCACTAGGGGGCGGGGAGGGGTTAAGTCAGTACTAGGGGAGTGATTCTAACTGTAGGGGGGATGGGCTGTGTGTATCACTATGCTGATCACTGCTCCCGATGACAGAGAGCTGTGATCAGTGACACTTGTCACTAGGCAGAACGGGGATATGCTGTTTACATCAGCATCTCCCCGTTCGTCCTCTCCGTGAGGCGATCGCGGGAATCCCCGCGGCGATCGAGTCCATGGGACCCGCGACCCTACTGACGGAGCTCCCAGGCAGCGTGCTCGCTGGCGGCACGCAATGGCACGGCGGGGAATTCAAATGGACGCACCTGTAAGTCAATTTGCCCAGCCGTGCCATTCTGCCAACGTACATCGGCGTGCGCCGGTCGGGAAGTGGTTAAAAAAGAACATTTGATTTATGATTCTATTCATTTGTCTAATTACATTTGAGCCCCTAAAAATGGGGGGACTGTGTATAAAAATGGTTGCAGTTCCTAAAATTTATACTTGATATTTATGTTCAACCCCTTGAATTAAAGCTGAAAGTCTGAAGTTCAAATTCATTTGGATCGTTTTGTTTTAATTTTATACTGGTGGCATACAGATATAAAAGTATGTGCCTGTGTCCAAATATATATGGACCCAACTGTGTGTGTGTGTGTGTATGTATATATATATATATATATATATATATATATATATATATATATATATATATATATATATATATATATATATATAAGGTTGGGTCCTGGACGGGTGCTATATAGCACCAGTCGTGATGAGCTGTGTACCTGTTTGGAGCTGCTAAAAATTCAACAAGGACTCTTTAAACTCTGGGGTGAAGACCCGGCTACAAACTGTATGTGCCTTTTCTTTGATTTTCTTTGTGCTGAAGATAAGCGGACTTTATTTTGTGCTGAAAATAAGCAGACTTTATTTTATATTTTGTGCAGTGTGCTGAATGAAGCTTTATTTTTGATTTGCTTACAAGTAAAAGCCTTGTTGTTTAAAGTTTAAACGGTTTATGCACTTGGTTCTGTGGAGCTATTATCCCCAAACTTTACAACTGGTGTCTTGGATGCTGGCAAAATTGCATTTGCAGCCGCAAAAACCATTTAAAACTAAAAACTGACATTTAAAGAGACAGTGTACAAATGGCATGTCTTGGGTGAAGTCAGCTCAGACGCTGCAAGTAGCAGGTAAAGACATGGAGGAGGTCATTAGGGCTTTGGCACAAGCCACCGTGACCCAGCAGCAAGTTTCAGCAGATACAAACCGTCGCCATGAGGAAGCGATGGCTCAACAGCAGCGGGCCCTGGCACAGGCTGTAGCTGCACAGCAGGAAAGCACATGATTGCTAGCCGCCTAGTCCACTCAAGCACAGGTGGCTGCCTTGCAAGAGGCAGTACAGCGGCTGGCTCAGGGACGAGAACAAACGGTCGTCGCCGCTGGCAACCAAGTGTCCGTGAGGGCCAGCCATTTTTTACAAAAACTGACATCTAGCGATTATGTAGAGGCCTTTCTCACTACCTTTGAGAGGATAGCGGAGAGAGAGGGGTGGCCCCGTGACCAATCTCCCCTTTCCTCACCAGTGACCCGCAAAAGGCCTATTTTGACCTCCCAACTGAGCACATCAGTGACTATTAGCGTCTGAAGGCAGAGATCCTGGCCCGCCTAGGAGTGTCCACAGCCGTCCGGGCTCAAAGGGTGCATCGCTGGCGGTACAAACCTGACCGACCACCCAGGTCCCAAATGCACGAACTGGTACAGCTGGTTAAAAAATGGCTGCAGCCAGAAAAGTTGTCAGGCCCGCAAATGGTGGAACGAGTGGTGATGGTCTGGTACCTGCGGTCCCTGCCAGATGACCTACAGCGCTGGGTAAGCCATGGAGACCCTGCAACGGCTGACCAGCTGGTTGAGTTGGTTGAAAGGTACACCGTAGTGGAGGACCTATTTAGGCCTCTCAAGCGTCGGGAACCCACACCAAGCGCAACCAGACCGGCCACAGTACCTAGGAGAGAAGCCCTGCCAGACGTTGGAACCCGCAAACCTGCCTAATCTTCAGCAGAACCTCGAAGGTTGGTTCCTGTCCCAAGGATGGGAGACCTACAGTGTTGGCGATGGCAGTCCTGGGGGCATACCCGGGCACAATGCCCACTTCAGGAGGAGCCCATGGATTGCGAGACTGGTCGGAGAAGCTCCTTCTATGTGTGTGCCACTCATCTTGATCTGGTGGCAGGACGGTTTGAGTGTGAAGTGTGTTTGAACCACCTTCCTGCCAGGGCTCTATTGGACTCCGGTAGCATGGTAGCATGGTAGAGCACAGACCCGGGAGACAACATCAGAACACCGATGCCCTCTCCCGAGTCCATTGTATGATGTCGAGTGGTGCCTCCAACACCCCTGCGTTGAGGCAGAGGGGGGGATATGTCAAGGACGCCAAGGTTGGGTCCTGGACGGGTGCTATATAGCACAAGTATTTGGGTTGTGGTCCCTTTAAGGGAGTCGCGGTAGTGTTCAGTGGGTCACCCAGAATGGTTGAGGAGTTCCGGGAGTAGAGTCAATCAGGAGAGGACTGACTTGCAGTCCTCTATCTTAATAGAGAGTTATTTGGGACCCAGAATTTGGGAGGCTCTGAAGTGATATTC
The DNA here is from genome assembly GCA_037952835.1 of Lithobates septentrionalis. Lineage (NCBI taxonomy): Eukaryota > Metazoa > Chordata > Amphibia > Anura > Ranidae > Lithobates > Lithobates septentrionalis. The sequence continues at coordinate 3,548,065 of JBBDGP010001284.1, forward strand.
GGGTGGGAAAGAGCCTCCACCCCTGACCACAGGGATTCAGCAGACAGGGGGTTAAAGGCCTCCACTAAACTAAACGGCTCATAAAAGACAGGAAGTAGTGAAGCAGTGGTGGTGAGGAAGAGTAAATGATTACACCTGTCGTGATGAGCTGTGTACCTGTTTGGAGCTGCTAAAGATTCAACAAGGACTCTTTAAACTCTGGGGTGAAGACCCGGCTACAAACTGTATGTGTCTTTTCTTTGATTTTCTTTGTGCTGAAGATAAGCGGACTTTATTTTGTGCTGAAGATAAGCAGACTTTATTTTATATTTTTGTGCTGTGTGCTGAATGAAGCTTTATTTTTGATTTACTTACAAATAAAAGCCTTGTTTAAAGTTTAAACGCTTTACGCACTTGGTTCCGTGGAGCTATTATCCCCAAACTTTATATATATATATATATATATATATATATATATATATATATATATATATATATATATATATATATATATATATATATATATATATATATATAAAATTAATATTGTAATAGTGAGAGTCCTTGTTCCTATGGACATGAAGCAAAAATGGACACAGTTTGCATGTCGGCGTGCTAGAGCGTAGATTGGAAAAGGAGAGAACTGCTCTGGCAGCTTTCTCCGGATCTTGCTAGTACCGGATGGGGCTCTGTAGTTTGGAGATCCCTCGGAGTCTTGGGTGGGACGGGATCTCCAACCCTCTGTCCGGGTCTTGTGGATAACCAGCAGGTTGTGTGCCCAGGTGCACACAGCCCATATAATGAGGGACTGGTGAGGGCAGTAGGGGGGAGGAAGGTGGAGTGTGAGCAGCTTGTTACTGCTGGTGCTGTATGAAGACAGACCTGTGTCAGGAAAGCTGTCTGCCCTGTGGGAGACTGCAGCCCGTGTAAGGGGGATTCTTTGCCCAGGGACTGGGAAAGGCTGGCCAGCCTTGAGAGTCAGGAAAACTACGGAAGCCAGTGAGTCCTGGAGGCTGGAAAGAATCAACTCTGTTGAGAGCAAGCAGAGGAACTGCTGACAAGAGAGCCAGGTGTCTCGGTATGTTTTCCTTATTTTGAGCCCTAAATGAGGTTTGAACCTCTGCGTGGGAACCCTGAATGGACCTTTTTGCTTTTGTTTTGCTGTTTAATGGCCTGGTAGCCCACGTTTATTAACTATAATGCCTGTCTGACGTGGTCCCACTGCACAAAAAACGCATCTACACTTGAGCTAAACACCCCAATATAATAGGATGACATGACCACGCCCCCTTATGACCTCACAGTCCCAGCATGCCCCGGGACTGTGATGTCATAGGGGGCGGAGTCACCTCCTATATAAGTCATAGCAGAGCGCACAGACAGCATTACAACCGGAGAGAGCGTTGTGTCAACATCTCTGGAAGAGAAGAGGGAAGAAGACGATCCAGATGTCAGGGCTCCTCTGCTAGCAAAAGAGCAGAAGATAGCAGAGGAGCCTGGCAGAAAGAAGAAGGCACCGGAGAAGAACCAGAGAGCGCGGAGACGACACCGGAGAGAGGGAGAAGACGCTGGAGAGACTCCCGAAGTCGGAAGAAGACCACCGAAGACTGAAGAAGACCCCGGAGCTGCCTAATTAATTTTAAAACCTGTGTAGTGTGTTTTTTTTAATTGACACTTTTTTCCAAGGTGAATGGGTAGGGGTACGCTGTACCCCATACTCATTCACATAGGGTGGGGGGCCGGGATCGGGGGGCCCCCTTATTAAAGGGGGCTCCCGGATACCGATAAGCCCCCCGCCCGCAGACCCCGACAACCAAAGGCCAGGGTTGTCGGGAAGAGGCCCTTGTCCTCATCAACATGAGGACAAGGTGCTTTGGGGTGGGGGGCCGCAGGGCGCCTCCCCTCCCCCAAAGCACCCACCCCCCATGTTGAGGGCATGCGGCCTGGTACGGCTCAGGAGGGGGGGGGGCGCTCGCTCTTCCCCACCCCCTTTCCTGACCGGCCGGGCTGCGTGTGACCTATGATGTACTCCAAGAAAGGGATTTTAAAAGGCAAGTAGAAAATCACATTATTTTTGTTATCACCACATTTCCACACAATATTCTGCATCTTACTTCAGTGCCAACATGGAATGTACAAGTCTTATATTCATTAACATAGTTCTGAATAGGCCAATGTGTGCACACATAGGAATACTCCAGAATCACAACTTTGCATATTTGAGCAAATTGTTGTAAGATGCAATTTTTTACTAGAAAAGGTACAATTTCTGGGGAAATTGTGAAAGTGTTCTTGCCTCTACAACTGGAGTGGGCGGAGTAACTGGGTGGGGTGGAGTGGCTTGAGTAACTGTGAAAAGTGTTAAAAAGCTTAATATTTTAAAAAGTATAAATAGTAGTAAAAAAGTTCCATCATTCGCTGAAAGAGCTGAACATTTTTTTCAAAAGTAATTTTTTTTTTCAAAAATGAATTTTTTTTAATCAAAAATGATTTTTTTTTTTCTTCAAAAATGATTTTTTTTTTCAAAAGTAATTTTTTTTTTCAAAGGTAATTTTTTTTTTTCAAAAATGAATTTTTTTATTTCAAAAATAATTTTTTTTTCGAAATTATTATTTTTTTTAAAGTAATTTTTTTTTCAAAAATATTTTTTTTTTTTCAAAAATATTTTTTTTTTTCAAAAATAAATTTTTTTTTTTCAAAAATAATTTTTTTTTTTTCAAAAATATTTTTTTTTTCAAAAATATATTTTTTTTTTTCAAAAATGATTTTTTTTTTCAAAAATTATTTTTTTACTTTTTTCAAAAAAATTTTTTTTTTTTCAAAAATATTTTTTTTTTTTACATGGGGCGGTCAAAATGTTTTGGCTGATCATGGGGTGGTCATAATGTTTTGGCTGATCATGGGGTTGTCAGCTTTTGTCACTTCCCACTCTAGTTTTGAACATTTCGCCATTCATTCCTATGGGACCAATTTCGCCGCAAAAACGTCATTTCGTGGACCATTCGGCAAAACATTCCACAAAGTAATAACACACCAATCGGGAACAATCCGCTCGTTTCGGTATATTATTTGTCTCTGTAGTGTGAAAACTGTGGGAGGAGTCTACAAGCATTATCAAGTCTAGCAGATGAAGTCACATGCATTTGGGGTGTCTCAGCATCTTGTGTTTACAACCACTGTTTCCTAGCAACGCTCATGCCCTGTTTATGCTTCCCAAATACTGCTTCATCAAAACTGCCCCATCAGAATTACCCCATCAAAACTGCCCCATCATATTCCTCTATTATAAATCAGTACATGGTGTGTCTGTCCCCTCCCCCGGGCTCTGTAATCAGCTGAGATGCTCCAGCCACCTTCCCCCCTGTGTATAACAGAAGCTTTGGTAACCATGGCAACAAAACAAACACTAACAGTACACTCTGATTAATGGCTAAAATTTCCTGAAATGACCTCTAAACAAATGGCCGTATTTTAAAAACTATACATCCTACAGCGAAGATCTTTATATTGTGAGAATCACAAGACCCAGACCTAGATTTTGATGTATAGTATGTCTCTGAAATATTAAAAATGAAGGCACAGTCGCAGTTTAGAAATTGCCCTTCAAATTTGGAGGGGGCTAGAGTGTAGTTTCAATGAATGTCAATGGACGGCGTGAGTTGCAAACAAATGGTCATATTGTGAAAACTATCAGAACTATGGCTTAGCCGTGGACATGTTTAGTGGCAGCAGGGATAGCTGAACGTTTTGATATAAGATTTGTGTAGGTGGGCTTGAAAATGAGGGAGTGGCGGCAGTTTAGAAATCATGTTCTGATTTTCCAGCTTTTGTCATCTCCCACTCTAGTTTCCCCATTCATTCCTATGGGACCAATTTCGCCGCAAAAACGACGATATTTCGTGAACCATTTGGCGAAACGTTCCACAAAGTAATAGCACACCATTCGGGAACAATCCGCACGTTTCGGTATATTACTTGTCTATGTAGTGTAAAAACTGTGGGAGGAGTTAGGGTGGTAAATTTGGCTATAATAATAAGAATAATATATATGTGAGATAACAGTAAGTGGTCTTGCTATGCAAGAACACTTAATTATGGTAAATGTTATGCATGAGTTAATTTCTTATTTGCTCTTTTTTATTGTAGGATCACATCCTGTTTGTAAATATCTTTCTTCACTGGATTCTCGTTATGCTTCTCTGTTTTTTGATGCTGCTTGGAGGGAGCTGTTCAACAAATCTGAACCTCCAGCTATAGGTAAGGTGTCTTTTTTTTTTTTTTTTTTCTTGTGGTTAATCAGAGTTATAAGATACTAATAATGGGACAGGAAACTGATATAGACTATCATTTTTACAGATTCTTTCTTAGGCACCAGTACATCAAAACCTTACATTTTATTAAACGTATCACAAAAACAATGCTCAATGGTTAGGTGGAATCGCACTTTGTAGCTCTGGGTTCACTTACCTCCTAGGAATTTTTCATGTTCCCTAAACTTGTGGATGTACTGCCACTAGATTGTTTCTTTGGTTTACCTTGCCAATTCAAAAAGTGTACAAGTGTGTGTGTGTGTGTGTGTGTAAATCTGGATGGGCGGCATTAGATTGTAAGCACATTAAGGAGGCAGGACTGTGTCAGTGTTCTCAGTTAACCACTTCAGCCTCGGAAGGTTTCACCCCCTTCATGACCAGGCCATATTTTGCGATACGGCACTGCGTTGCTTTAGCTGGCAATTGCGCATTCATGCGACGTTGTACCCAAACAAAATTTATGTACCTTTTTTCTCACAAATATAGCTTTCTTTTGGTGTTATTTGATCACCACTGTGGTTTTTATGTTTTGTGCTATCAACAAAAAAAGACCGACCATTTTGAAAAAAAAACAATAAATTTTACTTTCTGCTATAAAACACATCCAATAAAAAAATGTAAAAAATCAAATTTCTTAATCAATTTAGACCAATATGTATTTTGCTACATATTTTTGGTAAAAAATCCCAATAAGCATATATTGATTGGTTGGTTTGCGCAAAAGTTATCACATCTACAAACTATGGGATATTTTTTATGGCATTTTTTCAAATTTTTACTAGTAATGGTGACGATCAGCGATTTTTCCTGGGACTGCGACATTTCGGGGGACAAATTGCACACAAAGTAACACTTTTTGGGGACCAGTCACACCATTACAGTGATCAGTGCTAAAAAAAATGCATTGTCACTGTATAAATGACACTGGCAGGGAAGGGGTTAACATCAGGGGCGATCAAAGGGTTAAGTGTGCTCCTAGGGAGTGATTTCTAACTGTGTGGGGAATCATTTAACTGGAGGAAGAGAGATTTGTGTTCCTCATTAGCAGGAACACAAGATCTCTTCCTCTCTGACGTTCTACCTTTCCAGTGAACGATTGGCGGGTCCAATCACAGTGGGAGCGGTCACCGGCAGTGTGCACACGTCCCCCAGATCCGGAGGAGGAAACAACAAAAGGGTACGTTGTTTCATGCAGCCAGGCCACCCTGCAGCAGTAAATCTGTGGTGGGCAATCCGGACGCGGTTAAAGTACAATGAATATGATAGTCTAAACAAAGTACCAATTCCTGTTACTATGTGATGTACAAGCTAACACATGTTGCGAATATTCCACTATACTCTTGCGCTATTAAGCGCCCTTTCAGCCTTTTGGTATAATGCATCTTAAAAAAAAACATGTCTCCCGCATTTCCCCAGTAAACAGACATAATCACCATCTTGGCTCCATCGTTCCTTCATCTGCCCTGCTGGGCAGAGGCTCTCGGCTTTTATTCACACACACAAAGGAAGTCCCAAACAGGAATCCCTGGCCCCAACAGCCAATCGCTTCCTCCACAGGATATGACCTCACAGGATATGACCAAACAAGGATATGAGTTTATACAACAACCAATAACTACCGCTCCTGCTGATGGGAGACTATCTGCAGGTGTACGCCATGACACCCCAAATATGTTGATCAGACATACATTGGTGACACGAGCGCACATCCGCTAACCGATAATGTCTTTGCAGAGCGAACACATCCCCCCCAGACGAACGTCTGTACATCACACAGGGGCCCTTTCGCCGGCGGACATATCCCCACTCTGCAAACACCCGTCTCCAACCTCAGGAAGTTTTCCACTACCAAACGGATCTCAACCAGCGTCAGTCTGCCCCAGTCAACTCTTTAGAGCGGGTTCTGGGAGAATTTTTCAAAACAGTCCCTCTTGTCATATGCTCCCATGTGTCCCCTGATGAATCTTGATCTTCTTACACCTGGAAATTAATCAGTCCTTATGAGTCCTTAAAAAGGAAAACACGGCTTGCCTTTTATGCCCTGTACACACGGTCAGATTTTCCGATGGAAAAAGTGCGATCGGATTGTGTTGTCAGAAATTCCGATCGTGTGTGGGCTCCATCGGACTTTTTCCGTCGGAATTTCTGACACAACGTTTGAGAGCAGGATATAAAATTTTCCGACAACAAAATCCAATCGTTTAAATTCCGATTGTGTGTACACAAATCCGACGCACAAAGTGCCACGCATAGTCTCGACGTATGTGTTTTACGTCACCGCATTCAGAACGATTGGATTTTCCGACAACTTTGTGCGACCGTGTGTATGCAAGACAAGTTTGGCCCAAAATCCGTCTGAAAAAATCTGATGGATTTTGTTGTCGGAATGTCAGATCGTGTGTACAGGGCATTAGACTCTGTTCTTCAGGAGGGATGACTTAGAGGAGGACATGAAGGCCAGTCGGTCTGGGATCCTCTGTGTCTTGTACTTGGGTTGGGCTTCAGGGCATCGTCATCTGCTCGGGCTCTGTTCACTCATCCAATCAGGCAACAGTAGCACCTCATCATGGCATATAGAAGGAATAGAAACAAAAATAACATGAGTATATATACCCCTACTTCATTCAACTATGATCCACTGCAAAATAAAAAATTCCATATGGGCCTGAACTTTGTCACTAGTATCCCCGATCCAGGTATAACAATCTTTTCCTATGATTTCACAGAAACCCCCTTGGATGCCAACAGATAATCATGGGCCATTTTTTATTAAAGGTCTTGATCTGCCGTTATTCCTGTGGGAACTTCCTTGTAGCTTCAACAGTTATATGAAACATCCCATCCTCAATGGATGAGAAATTGTTCAATCGTTTCATAGGCTCAAGCCCCCACTGTGTACAAGCAGGAAACCATGCCCAGACCTGGTCGCGATTGGTGAGCAATTTCCTTCTAGCTTTCCCTGTCATTCTTACCTTCTTTCGCGCCATCAGATCCTCACGATCGGCCATGACATAAGCTGCTGGGACGAGTTTCAGCAGCACACCTGAACCTCTTGCATTAGGGGAATTACCTTTATAAGCTGTAGATCCGCATTAATACTAAACTAAAGTTGAAGCACATTTTAGCACACTAAATTCTATTGACAAGTTTCTGTTTGGATTTTACTAGTTTGTCAAAACTCCTCGTACCAATATGAACATCACATATAGCATGTACTGTCGTCATTGCTGGGGCACTAGAGCTCGGTGGAGACTCAGAGTAACCATGTGTCCTGTTCGCTTTCTTAACTAGTTGGAAAATACACTTTAAAAATATAAATAAACAAAGATACTCCTCATCATTTGGTGTAGTTGAGCAGCTTCTTGCAGTGGCTGTCGTGAATCCAGTTGTCTCGTCCCTCAAGCTTCTTTACAATGACCCAGTCACCTGGTTGGAAAGAATGTAAACCGGTTATTGTGTCAGGGTCCAGGAGGGACTCGTGAACCCTGTGGTGGACCTTTTGAAGTTCATGTTACAGTGACTGCACCCACCCCATCAGCTGAAAATGTAGGTGACAGCCGCTGAGGAAAGTGTAACTCTGGTTTTGGTTAACCTCAAAACAAACCTCATATGGCAATAACCCAGACATGTGGGGACTTAATGACTGTGGTCACTGCATCTTACCATCTGGGGTGTAATACCTGGAACCATTGACAAAAAGGTTCTTATTGGAGTGTCCTTCACCAGACTGCTGATTCAAATTCCATCAAAAGAAGAAAGTCGTGGAACCTGTGGTTCCTACTAGGTCACAAACTTGGCTAGATTTAGAGCGGTTAGTATTATTGGTTTGAAAATTTGTCAATTTCACCACTATCATCTACCCCTTTTCCTCCTCATTACAAACTGGAGAAGGACACGCAGGGTTTAGAATGGTGCAGAAAAAAAAACAATGAAAACCGTGAAATAGCCTATGATACTTTTACCTTAGGCGTGTGTATTTATGCATGTGTACAGCTATCTACATACACCTGCTTTCTTTGTACATACACTTTCAGAAACGCCTTGGACCTGAAAAGATACTTAAACAAAAGTTATTACTCTATCCTTCATATTTAACCTGCACAGAATGGTAAACAATACAACATTCGGGTACACTAGTAAATTGTCACTGACAGTCCTCAAAACCGGCAATAACTAAACCCTCTGTAACCCTTACTTTCACGTTCCTACTAAAATACAACACCTGCGACACGTAAGAGGGCTGTCGCGGTAGGTTCAAACATATTCTTGTTACTACATACAAACAATGAGAAGACTAAAACATGAGATAAACATTTAGATACAAATGTGGGGGAGATATTTCATAGTTCCCAAAACAAAAATGAAAAAATCAAAACAACCAGACGGAATGCTGCCTTCACTCTTTTAGCGATAGAAAAAAAATACAATGAGAAAGACACGAGAGCATCTCGAAATCTTTGCATGGACCAGCCACACAAAGTTCAAAAACAGGCATGAGAATTTTTATTTTTTTTTGTATAATAAACTTTATTTATTTATTTTAAACATATTCAATTCTGCGCAAATTTTACATACTCCAACTCTTATTTATAGCTTGTATCTATATACATTCAATATTTAACCACGAATACTTTATACATTATCCGGGAAAGAGAGGGAAAAAAAGGGGGGGAAATTTTTCTCTTTTCCTTTCCTTCCCCCCCTCCTTCCCCTTCCCTCCTCCTTCCCCATATTTAAATACATATTTTATATTTAACCACTCTACATCATTATATTCAAATTTCTTCTACAAAATCACCATCACAAAAATAAATTTCCCCTTTATATATACATATATTCCCCCCTCCCTTCCCCCCCCCCTCTTGTTTTACCCGGTGCTCCTCAAGTGTCTTATTTGTCCCCTTGTATGGAAGGGATGAAGAAAAGGAAAAAAAAACCCAACAACCCCCGCCCTTTCCACCCCTTTCCTCTCAAATATTCGTTGAGGATAGGTGGGTAGAGCGGGAACCTATCTCCCCACACTCCCCCAGCCCTTCTACGCTAGGCACATCCCAATGGGGCAAATGCTCCCCCCCCCCCACTTTGAACAGAGTGGCACGTCAACATAAACCACATCTAGTCTATTCTATAGTAGATCAGGTGAATAATATCTCCATCCTTCCCATATATCATTAAATTCTTCATATTTATCTTTAATCATATGTACCCATTTTTCCGCCTCCATTATTGTGTCCACTTCCCTTTTCCAGTCAAGCAATGTGGGGCAACTAGGTTGCTTCCCATACCTTGGTATCAATGCCTTTGCCGTGTTCAACAAATGTGGGGTGATACTTCTTTTATATGCTTTATTCGAAGATGGCATCCCATGGAACAAGAAGTGCATGACCGAGAATTCTATAGATCTTAAAGTCAACCTCTTGATCCAAGGGGCCACTGCTTCCCAAAATTTTTTTATCTTAGGGCATGTCCACCATAGGTGGAGCGAGGTACCCCTTTCACCACATCCCTTCCAGCAGCGGGCATCTGCTTTTAAAAATATTTTTGCTAAACGGGCTGGGTTAAGATACCATCTGGTCAAGAATTTATATGCCATCTCCTGGATATGGGAGCTTATTGAGGAGCCATTGGTTATTTTAATCATCTTTTGTATTTGTAAAGCGGAGAACCTCTGTCCTATTTCTCTTTCCCATTCCCTAATATAATAGGGTGTTGATATATTTTGGGTTTTAAGTATCAATTTATACATCTTAGATAGTAAGTGTTTAGCTTCTGGATTATTTATACACCAGGATTCAAACGTGGTAAGGGAATTTAGGGGTCTAATCAGGGACTTCCTTTTATTATAAAAATCTGCTATTTGGAAATATCTCCAGGTGGACATTGGAATATCTCCCCAGGTCGATATTAAGTCCCTTAAGGGTACCAATGTACCCAATGGGGCTATCCTAGCACACGTTACCCTGCCATCTCTACCCAAGCCTTCTAAATTTCTTCCATCCTCCCCTGGGTGAAACCATGGGTATCCCTCCATTGGTGCTAATGGGCATATTACAGGAGCAAATTTACCTAGGGCATTTAACTTATCCCATACCGATAAAGTAGTCTTATTTATTGGCGATGTCCACTCCGACAATCCCCTACACCAAACTGGAATTCAGGGAGCGCCTTCTAAATTCCTACCTGCTATTGTCTTCTCTAAATTTACCCAAAGTTTATTTGAGGAATCATGTCGCCAATTCATTATTCATAATAAGGACATAGCTTTATAAAACAGATTTATATCTGGGAGTCCTAACCCTCCTTCCGATTTATGTCTCCTTAATATATCATATGACAACCTTGGGTGCTTATCTCCCCACACAAAGTTCGACAGGTCCCTTATCTGCCTGAAAAAGGATTGTGGGAGCGTCACAGGAACCGTACATAGGATATAAATGATCCTTGGTAATACATTCATTTTTAGTGCAGTCACTCTTCCAAACCAAGTCAGAAGATGACCTTTCCAACTTTGCAAGTCCCTTAGTACATTCGTTAGCAGAGGGCCATAATTAAGATCATATAACCTTTTTAAGTCTGCTGTAATATGAATCCCCAGATATACCCGTGAGTCTAAATTCCAAATAAAAGGGAAACTATGTTGGAGGTCATCGTCCTAGTAGGGACATGGCTTGGCATCAAAATTGATTTCCCTAAAGTTTATTTTAACCACTTCCCGCCCGCCCTATAGCGGATTGACGTCCGGGAAGTGGTTCTGTTATCCTGACTGGACGTCATATGACGTCCAGCAGGATAAAATGCCGCAGCGCGCCCCCGGGGAGGCTCTTTACCACGTGATCAGCCGTGTCCAATCACAGCTGATCACGCTGTCAATAGGAAGAGCCGTTGATCGGCTCTTCCTCACTCGCGTCTGACAGACGCGAGTAGAGGAGTGCCTGGTATTGAAGTGGTTAAAGTTGGACAAAACCCCAAATTTATCTATTTCCTGCATTCATTCTTTTAATGATTCTTGAGGATTAGACAGGTAGAATAAAAGGTCATCCGCATATGATACCTTATGCTCCACTGCCCCAATGCTAATCCCCGTGACCCCCCCCTCCCCATTTCTCCTAATCATGTATAGAAAAGGCTCAAGGACCAAGGCGAACAACAATGGGGAGAGTGGGCACCCTTGTCTAGTCCCATTATGAATACTAAAATGCTCTGATAACCCACCATTTACCTTAACCCTTGCTCTAGGGTTGTTGTATAACGCCAGGACCCATCCCATCATACGATCTTAGACCCACCTCCCTCAGAACCTTGGACATAAAGACCCAATTGACCCTATCAAATGCTTTCTCAACATCCATTGACCGCACCACCCTTGGGATTCGCTCTGGTCTGTTTTGAGCCCAGTGTAATATATGTAGAGCTCGGATTGTATTATCTCTGGCTTCCCAGCCTTTTTATAAATCCTGTTTGGTCTAGGTGTACTATCTTTGCTATATGATCTTACATTCTAAGGGCCAAAATTTTAGATAGGATCTTCGTGTCCGAGTTCAGGAGGGAGATGGGCCTATAATTGGCACAAAACTGAGGGTCCTTCCCCACCTTTGGGAGAACTGTCACATGTGCCATTAATGCTTCCGGGGGCAATGGGCTAGATGTTGTTATGGAATTAAAGTAGTCACATAAGGGATGTATTAAAACTGAAAGAAACTTTTTTAATAATATACATTCGTAAACCCATCTGGGCCTGGGCTTTTACCTAATGACAATGCCATTATTACTTTACCCAACTCCTCCACCTTTATTGGCTGTTTCATTTCCTCAAGCGCTGCGGCTGGAATAGCGGGTAGTTCTGAGGCCCTTAGGTATTCTCGGATCTTATGTATTCTCAGATCTTATTCAGTGCCCCTCCATCCACTGAAACCGAATCTATATTATCCAAAGATTTATAATCGCGTTGGAACTCAGCTGCTATCTTTTGGGTATCAATTATTTGTTTATTATTTACTACTAACTTATGAACATGCCTTGCCTCCTGTTTCTTTAATTGTCTCGCCAACAACTTTCCCCCTTTACTGTCCTGTTCATAAAAGCGGTGAGCATAATACCTTTGCTTATTTTTAACCTTCAGGTCTAGACATCGAGTTAGATTAAGTCGCAATTCCTCCAGTCTATTGGCATCCCCTGGGTTCCGGCTGCTCTTATGCTTAATTTCTAATTTATGTATTTCTTCTAAAAGATCTGTCATTTCATTTTTTTTTCGTTTCTAAGACGTGAGACCTGTGCTATAATTTCTCCCCTAATAACCGCTTTGTGCGTCTCCCACACTGCTTGGTTGGACACTTCACCTAGTATATTGGTTTCAAAATACGATGTCAATTTATTGTGTAGGGTTTCAAAAACCCTTTTATCGTCCATAATGGACTCATTTATTGGCCATGTCCTTTCCTTATTACTTACCGCGCTCACTCGTAAACTCAAAGCTATTGGGGCATGATCAGATACCGTGAGTGATCCAATTACAGATGATTGCACAAGATGTAAATAAAATAGATCAACCATAAATAAATCAATCCGTGAATATGTATTATGTATTCTAGAATAGTAGCTATAATCTTTTTCTCGGTTATGTAATGCCCTCCAGCTATCCACCAGATGAAGAGATTGTAAGCTTATGTCTTTGGGCTCTAAAAGATAATGTCTCACTGATGAAGTGTCCATCTCAGGTTCCAGTGTAAGATTGAAATCACCCCCCAGTACTAGAACGCCTTCCTTAATCCTCCCTAGTTTCTTCAGTGCTTTAGATAAAAAAAATCTACTGTACGGTTATTAGGGGCATAAATTGAGGCAAATGTGTAGCATTGTCCATATATTCTCCCTTTTACAAACAAAAAGCGACCTTCAGGATCAACCTCCACTTCCATAAGTGAAAATGGACATGATCTGTGAAAAGCTATTGTGACTCCCCTAGCTCCCCGAATAGGAGAGGTCGTATGGAACCATTGATTGAACAGAAAACAGGGCATACGGGAGATCGACCCTGCCGCAAAGTGTCTCCTGGAGAAATACAATATCTGCTCCCAGAGTACGTAGTTCACACCACAGACGACCCCTCTTACACGGAGATTGCAGACCCCTTACATTATATGATACTATCTTCACATCCACCATTTAATACTAAATACATATACTTTCCTATACCCATTGCCATGCCACTCCATTCCAGCGGTTCCCTTTGCCATCTCCACTGAGTATATCCGGCCCAAAGAAACAAATACCTGGAGAGGAGAGAAAAAAAAAAGAGAAAAAGCCCCACCACCCCCCTTTCCTTCCATATTGCGAAACCTGAATGTACAAATTTATATATGAAAAAAAAAATACCCATTACCTCCACTAAGGGTAAGACCACTCCCCATGGGGGTATACCACCCCTCCCTGGGTTTGTCATCCCTTCTGCCAAAATGCAGAATAAAAAGTCCCCCTTTTTGGGACCCTCCTATTGGGGTAAAGATAGTTAACGGTATGGTTAAGATACCCGGTTCTCCCCCGGGCTCTAAGAGAAAAAGAACACCAGCATGAAAGAAAAATTCCCTTCTCCCCCCTTTCCCTCTTTTCTCCCTCTCTCTCCTTCCCTTTCCTCTTCTTCCCTTCTTTTTCCTTTTTAAAAAGAGAGGAGGTGAAATAAGACAGCACACTAACTTCACCACTTTTTAACAACTCCCCCCCCCCTTCCAAGGAAAGTATACATTTCTATCCCTCTTTTCCTTTCCTATCCTTTCCCTATCCTCTTATAGCCATATTTCCCTTTTAATTAGACCCAGTTCAACTTTTAAATATGCCCATTTGCAGTTTGAGTTTTGTCCTTCTTTATTTGTCTTCCTCCCTCCCTCTGCTTCTAATTGGGATTTGGCTCCACTGCAAGCCTAATATTTCTGTAAACTTTTGTAAGTCATCTTTGGATCTGAGGACTGCTGTCTTTCCATCCCGGGTGGCCGTTATACGAAAGGGGAAACCCCACCGGTATTTCACTTCAGCAGCCTGCATAGCTTCTAATAAGGGTTGAACAGTCCAACGTTGCATCATTTTGCGGTATGATAGGTCTGGGAACAGGGATATCTGACAACCTTTATGCTCTATCCTGGGATTATTACGGGCTGCTTTCATATATGCCTCTTTCCTTGTAAACTTATGCAATTTACATACAATATCTCGGGGTCTATCCGTACTCTGATGGGCATAAGATGGAGATCGATATACTCTATTTCAATAACATCTGGTGCCTGGGGCCCCAATATTTGGCGAAACAGACCAATCACCGTTTGAAGCAAGTCCGTGGCCCCTTTTACCTCAGCTAGACCCCATATGCGGATATTCTGCCTGCGGTCTCTATTTTCCTGGTCATCCATTTGATCTAATAAAAAGTTTAATTTTTCTTCATGATATTTTACTGCTTCTTGAGTATCGGCCACCGCTTGCTTAATATCATCTTGACTTGTCTCCATCTCCTCCACTCTGTCCCAAGGCTATTGTATCCTCTCTGAGCCCGTCCACCATTTGCTTACATGACAGTTCTACCGCAGAGATAAGTAATTGTATGTCATTTTTAGTAGGGAGGGCTCTCAGATGTTCTCTGAGTTCTTTGTCCAAGTCCATGCTTGTTACTTCTGTTTGGGATGTCGCTTGGTCTGGGGAGGGGATTTGAGTCGAAGATATAGATTGCTGTATCTGTGTTTCTAAATCATCATCTACTCTCGGGGTTAATCCCTGGCTAGCAGACACCGAGTCCCAGGCAGGGGTTTCACTTTCACATTCAGCCCGCCGGACATTCTCCCCTGGGATATACCCCGGTCTCGCCACTCTGCTTCCTCCTATGTCCTGCCCCCACAGTCCTCCATCATGCTTATTACCTGCCCCCGATGTTCTTTAGGGCTCAATCCGGCAGTCAAATGGTTACCCCTCTCGGACAAAACATCCCGCTCTGCCATCCCAGATCTACACACTGCCATGTCCTCTGTCATTACTGGACTCCTCTGACCATAACCCGGTGAACCCCGGCCCTTCAGTGGTGTCTCCTTCTCATACCTTTGTCTGTCTTGGTCGCTTTTATACTCAAGGAAACCGGGCTTTGTCCCCTCATGCTCAGACACCTTCCGGGCTGTCCTTCCTCGGCCTGCACTCTGTGGGGATAGATAGGCTCTCAGTCCGCCTGTCTGTGCCTTCCCTTTGCTAGGAGGCTGTGGGGTAGTACGCCGGCGTGTCGTCATTGCGGGCTACGATCTCCTGGAAGGGTGTAGGGGAAGGAGAGCTGTCACCGTAGCTCAATACTCCTCGTGTCTCTCAGAGCCCGGGAGCTTCCACACGCAGCGCGTCTTCTCTCCATACCACACCCCCCCAGGCATGATAATTTTTAATCACACAAATGTGTACTACACATCCATCAACTCACTCATCATTACAGATTTCTGAACCAACAGCTGAACTACTTCCAAGGTATTTTTATTCTGGGGTCTCGTACCTCCAGACATCAAAAGTACCTTCCAAAGAAATACACCTTACTGTACCCTCTGACATATATGCCAATCTTTAAGGGGTCTAATGGCCTTACCCCCATACCCAGATTTCATGTATTGTGCAGCTGTCTGACTGGGGTGCATGGAAGACCCATTGCCCATGGCGATTCAAAACGCTTTTTTGGCGAACTCTGCGTCCAGAGAACCCTGCGCTTTATTTTCGAAGCGGTTATTGTTTGCGCCTTTATCACCATAACCGTCCCCCGCTTCCCGATTATTGTACACGGCCTGAGCGGGGCTGCCAGCGTACTACTCCTCCGTTTATACTAATAGTCGCGCACTGGAATTCCGACCATTATACACAGCCCGACCGTTCTCACGATATACAGCCTTCTAAACGTGTTTGTCCGACAACTACAAAACACCATGAAAATCCTCCACTATTCAAAACAATCTTATGGCTTCTATCTGTACCTAGATTTTACAGCAATAACTTGTATGCCTCCTGTTTGCTTTCTACCCAAAACTGTATTACAGTATAAAACTTCAGAAAAACAACTGGAATTTAAAAATCAAACCTACTTCCAAACACGAGTCAAAAGACCCCAAGCTCCTCCCACCAACTTCCTGTTGTACATCACGTCTTGTAAAGGACTTCCTGCATCAATGGACAGGAAGAGGTAGGGGGAGGGGAAGCCTAGTTTCTACTGCAGGCTATACAATACAAACCTCAGCTCTAAAAACCCAACTAACCTAGATTAATCCTCCCTAAACTTCTAAAGCGATAAAACCCAAAACAATGAATTGTCCTCTGAGAAACTCCCAAACATTAAAAAAAAAAAAAACACACCGCTAAAAGTACAAAAACTCAGTTAAAGTTAGTAAATTCAGTGCAAAGTAGAGATTTTCGCTTTAACCCAAAACTCAATACAAACAACGCAACAGTTTCCCTGAAAAGTATGTAAAAAGTACAAAAACAGCCAATTGAATTCACTCAAAAGGAAATGGTGCCCAGAGACAAGATGCCCAGACCGCATGGCTACACACACACAAAGGAATTGGAGCAGCTTCCACTCTGGGATGACCCACAGGCCAAACAGCAGAAAATACTTAAACTGCGCCTCTACAAATCAAAATCACATTTTTAATCTTGGACTAAAAGCAGAGCAATTTCACCCATAACACAAAATAAAGCAGACACAAACTCATAGTTGCAACAAACGAAGATCAAACCACGGCCACGCGGTGAAAATGGCCAACGACAATGGCCGCATGGTGACAGCAACAAAAGAAAATAAAATGGCCGATGACGAAAGCCAGGCCATGACAAAATGGTGCCATTAACACATGAAATGCAGTTGTTGATCCCGCCAAAACCAAGATTTCTTCACTAGCAACATAAACTTCTCCTCACAAAACTACACATTTGAGACACCACATGGACACTTACAAATATTTTAGGCTATATACTACTAGGGACCTTGGCCAACCAAACACAGGCTCTCCAATCAAACAACGTTACATAAAACACAAAATAACACGGCTCAAACATACACTTTGGTTCCTAAATAAAGTTCATATACTTACTCTGGCATCCGCTTCTATAGAAACAAGACATTTCAGCAGTGATGCTTGCATGCATTATCTTTTCATCTCAAAACAAAGAGCTCTTCCCCATGCTATTGTCCACAGGAAGTAGCCAACAGTTCCATGTCTGGCCGCCCCTCCTCCGCCAAGCCACATGAAAGCCTCAAAACAAATTTAATCATCAGCTACCGAAACTGCTCAGTCACACACACACATGCCAGGCTGCACCAAATGGGTCCCATAGCAGAGGCAAATAATCCCAATCAATACTGACAAATCATACACAACATACGGTTACTTACATATAACAAACATACAAGTAAAATCCCGGTATTATACCAAAAGACGAAAAATGTGTTCTTTTGCAAAGCAGAACCTACCTAAAGCATCTGGCAAAGATTGATCCGATGTGAAGGAGGTTCTGTTCACTTATACCATGGCCGGCCAATGAACTGTCGTGGATATTCCACTATACTCTTGCGCGATTATGCGCCCTTTCAGCCTTTTGGTATAATGCATCTTTAAACAACCCATGTCTCCCACATTTCCCCAGTAAACTGACATAATCACCATCTTGGCTCCATCGTTCCTTCATCTGCCCTGCTGGGCAGAAGCTCTTGGCTTTTATTCACACACACAAAGGAAGTCACAAACAGGAAGCCCTGGCCCCAACAGCCAATCGCTTCCTCCACAGGATATGACCAAACAAGGATATGAGTTTATACAACAACCAATGACTACCGTTCCTGCTGATGGGAGACTATCTGCAGGTGTACGCCATGACACCCCAAATATGTTAAGGCATACAGGGGTGACACGAGCGCACATCCGCTAAACCGATAATGTCTTTGCAGAGCGAACACATCCCCCCAGATGAACGTCTGTGCATCACACAGGGGCCCTTTCGCCGGCAGACATATCCCCACTCTGCAAACACCTTTCTCCAACCTCAGGAAGTTTTCCATTACCAAACAGATCTCAACCAGCGTCAGTCTGCCCCAGTCAGCTCTTTAGAGCGGATTGCGGGAGAACACTGGGAGACACTATGACAATACATATTAAAATACATCTTCATAAAATTTCCACAACACACACAAGCAGTTTTTCTTTGCAGTACAGGACACAGGTTCTTTAATCTTCACAACTGAGTTATATGCAGCTACTTCAAGTGATTGGACACTGGCCTATATATCGCCTCACACTTTAAGTTAGCCTCAATTTTTTGCTAGTGTCTTTAGCTGGGTGGACCTCTTCTCTCTAAAGGAAGTTTGCTATGAAGGTTTCTGTGTGTGTGTGTGTGTGTGTCTGTCGCTCGCTCTCTCTGAATGATGATATTCCACCAAATGAATCCTGCACCATAGCCACTGCAGCTCCTTCAGCAGCTTCTGGATTATTTGGTTCCTGCATACACTGGTTCCTGCTATATGCTCTCCCCTTGGCATGTAGTTTAATACATGGCATTATCCACAGGGTGCTTTACAGGTCGTCTGTCTGTGGCAAAGCCATGCTCTAGAAAACCCCACGTGTGGGTAGCCCCATCCTGAAAGGTGAAGCCAGGAGTGGGTATACCTTCTGTTACTCATGCCTACCAGATCTCTTAGGGTGCAAGCCCTTTACACATTAAGCCCTGGATGCCCTTTTATTCTCTGAATCACCTTTTGGGGTTTGTGGGAGCTGCCAACCACTCTGCCCCTTTCTCTTTCCAGTTGGGACTTTGGACCATCAATAGCATCTGGTGGTCTCTGGCAGACGCAATATAGCAATGTTAATACGGGGGTAGTGGCTGCGCTGTAATAAGGGGAAGGGGGGGGGAGCCGGGATCGACAGGGGGCTACGCTAAAAAATATATAAAAATATAAAAATCATGTGACCGTAGTGATATAGGCAAACTCAAATCTGGGTATAAAAGCAGATGCAATAAAATATAAGCACAAACACAATATATGTGTATATATAAATAAATATATACCAGCAAAAAACATCTGCAAGGATAGGTGAATCTACTGAGAAAAAGGCATAAATCCAAAGTCTATCGTGATAGCATAAAAAATTATACCAATGACATTGCCAAAACCTTGTCTATAGCAATAAAATATAAAATATAAAATATAAAATAATCTTCAAATAAGTCCACACGTGAAATAATAGATACAAAGTGAAAATAAGTGTCCATAGACAGTAGTCCCAGTGATTGGTGTTAGTGTCCCGCCAACACTTGGCGAAAAAAATACCAAAAAAATAAAAAGTGATAATAATAAAAAATGACAAAAAATGACAGCAGTCCCACCACCAGATTTAACAATCCTGGATGTGAATATAATGTTGAATGACTCAGGGGGAAGGAAGAAACCAGTGTGCTGACAGGTGGGGGCACCTTCGTGTTCCCAGGCCCCTTACCTTACCGTAAGGTATACAGCATATGCCAAAAAAACTCCACAGGCGGGGGAGTTCAGCAGTGCAGCAGATGACGTTGATAGATGTTGCCGTGTATCATATATGAAAAAACAAAGAGCGAATGCTACATGGTATGATACCGTTTGATTTAGAAGCACAGGTGGAAGAGAAGAGAGGGGGGTTTGCACTCACTTTTGGTCAATGAGCGCACGCCTCAACCCACGAACGCCGAGCTCGTATAGTCCCAAGTTCTGGATCATCTGAGGGACTTTCCCCGCTTTCAAATCCACCACCCGTTATGCAGAGTTATTTCATGCGGTATATAAAAAACAGAAACCGCACATAAAATAATCCCGTCTAACACATACTTTATTAAAATATCTCTAAGATACATACACTTACATTTAAAAACAGCTGGGGAGTAAAACATCCACGAGCGCCGAGCTCGTCACGTCCAGCTAGTGTGTGGCAGCGTCCCGTGCTCCTGACGCGTATCGTCACGTCACGTGACTTCTTCAGAGGATAGCACGGGATAGAAAGCCAATGCTTATAAAGGGTCCCCGTGTGATGGACGCACGGCGGCCATTTTCCCGAAGGACGCTAATGTAAACAATAGGACAGGCAAACGGCGGCCATTTTCCCAGAGCCACTCTACATACAGAGTGTCGAAAAGTGCAATAGATCGAATTATTTAAAACACAATTGATAATAGGATGAACGTAATGTCCGATGGACGGCCCAAGGCTGCAGGGGAAATCTAAAAGCCTTGCTTGGGCAAACAGTATATATGTATGTGCTACATTATATGAATGCATCGAACGGCTAGTGTAAAGCTCATAGGCTAGTCCATATAAGCAGAAAAAAACAGAGGGAGTGTTATAAAAGAGGATGAATATAAATGGATAGTCATGGAGACTGCAAATTAAGCGGCTGGTGGACCTACACAAAGTCCGCCATGTTGTACAGTATCCATTTAAGATGGTGTATGAATGGTGCCACCTATTTCGAACTGGCCATTATTCCTAGTGGGGACATGGTCAAACCGTCATTGCGGGAATAAATAAGGGAAATTACTGGACTAAGGGGCAAGAGTGTTAATACTATAACAAGTAATAAAAGAATATAAAAAAATATATAAATAGGCTCACGTGTACAGGGAGCACATAGTGGTTTATTATAAACCAACTGGTGAAAAAATTGAGAGGGAGAAAAAATATATGTGTATATGTTAAGTTATTTAACTTCCAATTGAATGATAATGATGGACATGGGACCAGGAAATCCAATGGTCGATGAAATAAAAGTCTATAAAAATCTTTCGAAAAAAACGGAGGTCTCTGGACAAACGGAGGTCTATTGGACAAAACCTTCGAACACATCCAGAGATGCAAGACGACCGCCACAAGAACCATACAGACAAGAGAGATATCCAGCATATCCCTATACACATTATGTAACAAGAGAAAATCAATACGGGCAACACGAGTACTACAGGCCTCATGATAGAAGTCCAGGCCCTAACTACCATTATGGACCCAGAGAAGGAAGAGATCCACCATATGCACCTTATAGGCCTAGGGAACGTAGCCCTAGAGAAAGCAGAGACCAATTCTATGCACCTTATAGGCCGAGGGAACGTAGTCCAATTCATACGTACAATTATTATGCCCCTCTGAGAGATCTCCAAGATCCAGACAGAGATGCAAGATATCAAAATGACAACCAATACGAACATGGTCAAAATAGATCTTTTTTAGAGAGAGGAACAGACCACCATCCCCCGAGACGACTGGAAGAAACAAAGAAGAAAAAAAGCCCTACAGAAAAAGAAAAAGAGGCTGCAGAGCAGGAAAGAGAAAGCAAAAGGAAAAGGGCAGCCTAGGGGGAGGTATCTTCAATCTCACAGACACGCCGTTAACCCAGGAAGAACTTATAGTGCTGGACAAAGGGCTAAAATACGCACCGGTAAAGAACTTAAACAAATTTGAAACATATATCAGTATTCAAAAATATGTGAGAAAATTAAATATTAAAAAATATCTACTGGACAAACCCATCAGTACCATTGCTGCACAAGAAGATCCGGTATTACATAGCAGTCTGAGGAACAAATCTATCTATAATCCTAAACCTAAGAACAATACCCATATAGAGGTGTTTAAGGACTTGGTAACAGAAGAAATTAAGAATTTAACATACAAGAAAAGAGAGGAACCCAGAGTGATACGGACTGGTATTCAAAAACTTACCAAAAGGAAGAACCTTGTCATCAGGCCTTCAGATAAAGGTGGTGGCATTGTGGTCTTGACCACTGAACAATATCAGAATGGCATGCTGAAATTGCTAGAAGACTCAAATACATATACTATACTTCCCAACAATCCTATATTCAAATGGAAGAAAGAGCTTGAACAGGTAGTCCAATTAGGCCTTAAAAAATTCATACTCAACAAGAAAGAAGCTAAATATCTGGTCCCGGAGGCCTGCAGAACACCAATTATTTACGCACTACCCAAAATCCATAAGGATAAAACTAACCCCCCGTTTAGACCAATTGTAAACGGCATAGAATCAATCACAGCAAGACTGGGCGAGTATATCGACAAGTACCTTCAGCCTGCAGTCCAAAGCACGAAAGCCTATTTGAGGGATACGAAACAAATGCTCCAGCTATTAGAGGGGAGAAATGACACCGGCACCATTTGGATGGCGACAGCTGATGTGTCATCTCTTTACACCATCATACCCCACTTCGCGGCATGTGAAGCCGCGAAGTGGGGTTTGAGAAAATTCACCAAGCTCCCCCTTCACCAAAGAAAATTTCTCATGAAGTGCCTAGATTTTTGCCTGAAACATAGCCATTTCTGGTATTGTAAACAATTTTACTACCAGAAAACAGGAGTGGCTATGGGGGCGAAATTTGCCCCCAGTATTGCAGGACTGTTTATGTCCCAATGGGAAGAGGAAGTGGTGTTTTCAGACCCCCCGAAAGAACTTCGTATGTTTAAAAGATACATTGACGATATTTTTATTATATGGGAGGGTGAAAGAGATCGTCTAACATCATTTTTTCTCAAACTGAATAACAACAATAGTAACATTGCATTAACCTGGCAAATTGAAGAACAGTCTATTCCGTTTCTAGATTTGGAGATCTCACGTAATAAAAACCAATATATCACCAAGACCTTTTTCAAAAACGTTGACAGCAATAGCGATTTGCCTTTAAACAGCTGCCACCATAGGAACTGGCTATTCAACATCCCTAAAGGTCAGTTAATGCGATTAAGACGCAACTGCACTCTAGATGAGGATTTCCATGCACAAGCCCTGGTGATTGGTAAAAGGTTTACAGAAAAAGGATATGACCAAGAATTTATAAATGATAAAATAATGGAGGTAGGACGGATGCAAAGACAGGGGCTACTGGAAGACAAGACACATACCCGCCAACAAGATCAGGTTCCCCTGATATTTGATTTTAATTTCCAACACAAGAAGATTGAAAATATTATATCCCGTCACTGGCATATCCTCAAATCAGACAAAGGCCTGGGAGATATATTACCAGAAAAACCTTTATATACAAAAGGGCATCGACCCTGAGAGATCGACTAGTCAAAAGCGTGATTGATCCTCCAAAAAGACTGTTCTCCTTCTTTACTGGAAAAGGATTTTATCCGTGTAAACGTTGCTATGCCTGTATTCGAACTAAACTCCCGAACAAAAAAGTATGTTCATTTCAATCAAATAGTAATGGCACTGAATTCAACATCGACGAGTTTATTGGATGTAATACAGAGGGTGCGGTCTATGTATTGGAGTGCAGCTGTGGCCTCCAGTACGTAGGCTGCACCAAAAGATTATTAAGGATTCGTATTAAGGAGCATGTTCAAAACATAAAAAATGGCTTCGACAAACATAATGTCTCTAGGCATTTTGACAAACACCATAATAGAGACCCTAGACATCTGAAATTTTGGGGGGTTGAACCTTACAAGAGACCATGGCGAGGAGGCCACAAAGTGAGGGCTCTAAGCAAATTGGAGTCCAAATGGATATATTCCATGGATACTTTAGCACCTAAGGGACTCAATATTGAGTTTGACCTTAATTGCTTCATAAGCAATTTCTAGTATCAGACCTCCCCCCTTGCACCTTTTTGTCTGTTTATATTTCTCTCCAGCGTCTCCTTTCACATTTCTCTATGTCTTTTTATAATGATATAATCTATCCATATAATCCAGTTTGGACTCACAGGCTATTATTTTATATTTAAGTCTGCATTATGTCTAACGTAAAGTGATTTCTGTTTTGAATATCTGTATAGTTGGTGTCTGACATCTCCCGAGCTCCAGAGACCTCCGTTTTTTTCGAAAGATTTTTATAGACTTTTATTTCATCGACCATTGGATTTCCTGGTCCCATGTCCATCATTATCATTCAATTGGAAGTTAAATAACTTAACATATACACATATATTTTTTCTCCCTCTCAATTTTTTCACCAGTTGGTTTATAATAATCCACTATGTGCTCCCTGTACACGTGAGCCTATTTATATATTTTTTTATATTCTTTTATTACTTGTTATAGTATTAACACTCTTGCCCCTTAGTCCAGTAATTTCCCTTATTTATTCCCGCAATGACGGTTTGACCATGTCCCCACTAGGAATAATGGCCAGTTCGAAATAGGTGGCACCATTCATACACCATCTTAAATGGATACTGTACAACATGGCGGACTTTGTGTAGGTCCACCAGCCGCTTAATTTGCAGTCTCCATGACTATCCATTTATATTCATCCTCTTTTATAACACTCCCTCTGTTTTTTTTCTGCTTATATGGACTAGCCTATGAGCTTTACACTAGCCGTTCGATGCATTCATATAATGTAGCACATACATATATACTGTTTGCCCAAGCAAGGCTTTTAGATTTCCCCTGCAGCCTTGGGCCGTCCATCGGACATTACGTTCATCCTATTATCAATTGTGTTTTAAATAATTCGATCTATTGCACTTTTCGACACTCTGTATGTAGAGTGGCTCTGGGAAAATGGCCGCCGTTTGCCTGTCCTATTGTTTACATTAGCGTCCTTCGGGAAAATGGCCGCCGTGCGTCCATCACACGGGGACCCTTTATAAGCATTGGCTTTCTATCCCGTGCTATCCTCTGAAGAAGTCACGTGACGTGACGATACGCGTCAGGAGCACGGGACGCTGCCACACACTAGCTGGACGTGACTAGCTCGGCGCTCGTGGATGTTTTACTCCCCAGCTGTTTTTAAATGTAAGTGTATGTATCTTAGAGATATTTTAATAAAGTATGTGTTAGACGGGATTATGCTATGTGCGGTTTCTGTTTTTTATATACCGCATGAAATAACTCTGCATAACGGGTGGTGGATTTGAAAGCGGGGAAAGTCCCTCAGATGATCCAGAACTTGGGACTATACGAGCTCGGCGTTCGTGGGTTGAGGCGTGCGCTCATTGACCAAAAGTGAGTGCAAACCCCCCTCTCTTCTCTTCCACCTGTGCTTCTAAATCAAACGGTATCATACCATGTAGCATTCGCTCTTTGTTTTTTCATATATGATACACGGCAACATCTATCAACGTCATCTGCTGCACTGCTGAACTCCCCCGCCTGTGGAGTTTTTTTGGCATATGCTGTATACCTTACAGCTGTAAGGTAAGGGGCCTGGGAACACGAAGGTGCCCCCACCTGTCAGCACACTGGTTTCTTCCTTCCCCCTGATTCATTCAACACTATATTCACATCCAGGATTGTTAAATCTGGTGGTGGGACTGCTGTCATTTTTTGTCATTTTTTATTATTATCACTTTTTATTTTTTTGGTATTTTTTTCGCCAAGTGTTGGCGGGACACTAACACCAATCACTGGGACTACTGTCTATGGACACTTATTTTCACTTTGTATCTATTATTTCACGTGTGGACTTATTTGAAGATTATTTTATATTTTATTGCTATAGACAAGGTTTTGGCAATGTCATTGGTATAATTTTTTATGCTATCACGATAGACTTTGGATTTATGCCTTTTTCTCAGTAGATTCACCTATCCTTGCAGATGTTTTTTGCTGGTATATATATATTTATTTATATATACACATATATTGTGTTTGTGCTTATATTTTATTGCATCTGCTTTTATACCCAGAGTTGAGTTTGCCTATATCACTACGGTCACATGATTTTTATATTTTTATATATTTTTTAGCGTAGCCCCCTGTCGATCCCCGCTCCTCCCCCTCCCCCCCCCCTTCCCCTTATTACAGCGCAGCCACTACCCCTGTATTACTATTGTGCGATCTGTTCTGGAGCAGTTTTTGTGTGTTGCAGCAGTACTCCCTTAGTATAGGATTCCTCTGACAGCGCAGGAGTTTTCTACACAATATAGCAATGTTCCTGCAGCTTGTAGGTGCTTGGCCTTGAGACATTTCTCCTATCTCTATCTCTATCTATCTTCTGGTGTAATCATAGATTTACCAATAGCATGCAATGCCCAATTGCAGTTTCTACAGTTGGCAGAATACTTTCTTGTATTAATAGAGGTATCGACTTCAGAGAGACACATCATTTTGCCCCTCTGCAAATCTTTTGCAAGACCTCAACTGGCTTATGTGGTTTAGTTTTAGGCACCCGTTCACAAAAAAGGATATCAAAGAACTGGAGAAAGCTCAGAGAAGGGCAACCAAGCTGATAAGAGGCATGGAGGAGCTCAGTTATTCACTTTCAGGTCATTACAGAGAACAAGGGGACACTCTTTAGGTTTGACGGAAAAAGAGATTTAACTTTCACATACAGAAAGCTTTCTTCAGTTATGTCAATGGGGAAAAGACTCCATCAACTACTTCTTGCCAGCTCAGTAGATGTTTAAGCACTTAAGGTCCGGGCCTTTTTTTCACACTCATTGTTTACAAGTTAAAATCAGCTTTTTTTGCCAGAAAATTACTTGGAACTGTTAGCAAAATTTGGTTGTACGCAAAGCACACAGCCAAATCTCCTGTTTCTAATCATAATAACAATTTTGTCTAATGATATAATACCATCTCACCTTTTGATCATATGTCTCTCCTCTGGTGTAGCTCATCCTCTGGTGTGTGCCTCATGCTTACAAATAGACCCAACACACGGTTCTTACATTCTCATCTCAGCAAGACTGCCCTTACAGCTCTGTCTGCCTCCTTTATTCAAAAGCAATCACAAACAGGAAGCCCTGGTCCCAACAGCTAATCGCTCCCTTCACAGGATATGACCTCAGCCTCACAGGATATGACCTCACAGGATGTGAGTGACCATATAAGGATTTAACAACAGAACACAAAACAACCAATTACTACAGGACATGA
Source organism: Lithobates septentrionalis (assembly GCA_037952835.1). Lineage (NCBI taxonomy): Eukaryota > Metazoa > Chordata > Amphibia > Anura > Ranidae > Lithobates > Lithobates septentrionalis. Next base: position 3,575,212 of record JBBDGP010001284.1, read on the forward strand.
TACAATATACTAAATGACGATGACTAAAGTTCCTCGTGCATGGGATATTATCTGCAGGTGTACGTCATGGCACCCCAAACATGTTGATCAGGCATACCAGGGGCGACAAGAACAAACCACCGCTAAACCGATAATGTCTTTGCAGAGTGAACGCATCCCCACCAGACGATCGTTCTGTGCATTGCACAGGGGCCCTTTGCTGACGGATATGCCCTCTCCCCGCAAACACCTCTCTCCAAACACCAGGAAGTTTTCCACTACCTAACAGGTCTCAGCCAGCGTCGGTCTGCCCCAGTCAGCTCTTTAGAGCGGGCTGCGAGAGATCAGACACTGGGAGATTTATGACAATACATTAATATAAAATTTTCCACAACAGAACCCCCAAACATTATATATTTTTTTTCAGACAACCTAGAGAATAAAATTGTGGTCGTTTTAAATACTTTGTCACACCGTATTTGTGCAGTGGTCTTGCAAGCGCAATTTGTTTGGAAAAAATACACTTTTTTGACTTAAAAAAAATAAGATTACAGTAAAGTTAGCCCAATTTTTTTTTATACTGTGAAAGCTAATGTTACGCCGAGTAAATTGATAAACAACATGTCATGCTTCAAAATTGCGCCCGCTCGTGGAATGGCCACAAACTTTTACCCTTAAAAATCTCCATAGGCGACGTTTAAAAATTTCTACAGGTTACCAGTTCTGAGTTAGAGGAGGTCTAGGGCTGGAATTATTGCTCTAATGATCATGCCGATACCTCACGTGTGGTTTGAACACAGTTTTCATATGCGGGCACGACTTGCGTATGCGTTGGCTTCTGCGCGCGAGCTTGGCGGGACGGAGCGCTTTAAATTTTTTTTTTTCTTATTCATTTAACTTTTTACTTTTACACTGTCCTTTAAAAAAAAAAATCGGGTAACTTTTATTCCTATTACAAGGAATGTAAACATCCCTTGCAATTGAAAAAAAAGCATGACAGGACCTCTTAAATGTGAGATCTGGGGTCAAAAAAGACCTCAAATCTCATATTTACACTACCGGTAAAATGCAAAAAAAAAAAAAAAACTCCCCCTTTAATAGCATAGGGCGGAAGTGATGTTTGATTTCGCTTCCGCCATCCAATGCTATGGAGCCGAGTGGGGGACATCTTCCTTCACTCAGCATCCAGCCTCACAGGGGAGCGGACACGATCGTCGACGACCGGAGGACGGGCCCCCTCCCGCCACTGAAAAAAGTGACCACTTTTAATCTGAAAGCTAGCTGCTCAACGTTTTTAAATTTTACCGGGGTTATGGCAGCTAGCTTTCCTATTAGAAACTGACCACGTTAGGCAGGTGAACACATCCTGGTCAGTTCCCCAGCTGAGCTGGAATTCGGTGTGCTCTCCTCCCAATGATCACACTTATCCCGACATAACCTCCCCCCCGCATAGCCTTTCACTGGGAAGATCAGTGTGCTGCTGCTTCTCCTCCTCCCTCCAGCTCTTATGGGGCTGAGGGAATAAGATCACTTAAAAAGCAGAAAAAAAGAGGTATTTATCATTTGATTTTAATTTCTATACACATGTTTTGCCTTTCATTTTTATTTTAAACTGAATGGGTTGTTTTCCAAGGTGGTCTTTAACCAGTTCTGGACCGCCCCACATACATTTACTGCAGCAGGGAGGCCTCTCTATGTGTAATCACGTACCTGTACATGATTCACGCCTGGCGGTGATTGGTTTCAATTCAGAACTGATCAATCATACGGTCCAGGCCAATAATTTATGGCCTGGACCTGCTGATCGGTTCAGAACGAATGGCAGAACGTCTTGTACCTGTGTAATGTAAACATAGGCACAGGAAATGATGCAATCTTCTCTCCTGGAGTCCTTTTTGGATCCAGCGTGAGAGGAGATGGCATCTAAAGTACAAGCTGACACCAGAACACAGGCACATTTATACCATTTTTAACCCCCCAGTTAACCCTTTCACTCAGTGTCATTGGGTACAGTGTACAGAAATGTTACTGATCACTGTATTTGGTGTCACTGGTGATGCTAGATAGCGTTAGCGACAGTCCCAGATAGGGTCATATATTCCCTAATAAAGGTTTAACCCCCCGATCACCCCCAGTTAACCCTTTCACTGCCCTGTCAGTGTCAATAGTACAGTGTACGGATCTTTTCCAGATCACTGTATTAGTTTAGGAAAAATTATCCGCACTCCGGTTGTTGCTCTTTAAAAAAATCTTTGTTTTTATTGACAAGCCACAGTGAACAATGCAGATGAAAACGGTTGATGCATTTCAGCCTATAAGGCCTTAGTCATAACTAAGGCCTTATAGGCTGAAACACGTCATCTTGTCAATAAAAACGAAGATTTTTTTTAAAGGGCAACAACCAGAGTGCGGATCATTTTTCCTACATTACTTAGCCAGCGATTGTGGATAGAGCGCCCGGAAGCTCTGCTATTTGTGTTGTACTGTATTGGTGTCGCAGGTTATATTTATATATACATTTTAACCCTTTGCCAGTAATACTAACACACACACATTATACACCTCCATTACTAGTATAGTCTGAACGGATCAATATCTTTGATCAGAACTATCGTCCCCAATAGTATAGTGTTCCCAAAAATGCAGCGTTGGCAGGATCAGTCCCGACACCTGCCAGCACCTGCATTTAGCTTGTATGCAGCAGAGTGCCAATACTAGTGCCCCTCTACCTTCTGGTGAACTGGCGAGCATCAATGGCCTAGTGCATCCTGGTCATAGACAAACAAGCACTGCAGTAACACTTGGTGACATGGCGAGTCCCATAAGTGCAGTTCAAGCTGGTGCGGTGGCTAGCAAAAGTACTGTCCTGCAGCCACCAAGAATTTAAAGACTGGTTCGTAGAGCCCATCGTGATCAGGTGGGAACAGCAGATTTAACTCCCCTTGGTTTTTTTGAGCTGTTTTCCGTGGAAGATCTGTACGGATCTATTGTGGACCAAAGCAGTTTATATGCCACTCAATTTATCACCGCTAACGCAAATTTGACCTTTGCCAAACAATTTGCATGGAAACCTATCACAGTTTTCGAAATTAAGACTTTTCTGGGCCTATCCCTCAACATGGGTGTTAAAAAGAATGCGTTGCAGTCATATTGGTCCACTGACCCAATTCATCATATGCCCCTGTTCTCTGCTGCCATGGCCAGGACTAGATACGAGCAAATCTTGCGGTTCATGCACTTCAACGACAAACTGTCGTCCTCCGGGTGACCCTGAATATGGTCGGCTCCACAAAATTCGGCCCCTCGTAAACCACTTGAACCAAAAATTTGCAGCCTTGTATACGCCCCAACAAGCTGTCTGCATAGATGAGTCCTTAAGTTTTCTGGCTGTCTTGCTTTCAAACAGTTTCTCCCCAACAAGCGTGCCAGATACGGAGTCAAAATGTATAAGCTCTGTGACAGGGCAAAATGCTATAATTGGAGTTTGCTAGTTTATGAGGGAAAAGATAGCAGCATGGAGCCCCGTGACTGCCCAGACTACATAGGAAGCAAGATTGTTTGGGAATTGGTGTCACCCTTATTCATAAAGGGGCACCACTTGTACATGGACAATTATTACACAAGCGTCCCACTTTTTTTAGACCCTTTTTTGAATTTGGAAGTGGTGCATGTGGCACTGTGCGACCTAATCGCGGGGGCTTCCCCGAACGGCTTGTAAGTTCCCAGATTAGACGGGGAAAGGGCCTACTTGAAATGTAATGAATTACTTGCAGTGAGGTGGAAGGACAAATGGAATGTTTTTGTTCTGTCTTCCGTTCACGCAGATGCGACAGTCCAAACAGCGACTGGTGTTGTTGAGACGCCCTTCTGTGTCCACAACTACAACCTTAACATAGGAGGGGTGGACTTCAACCACCAGATGATGGGGCCATACTTAGTTGCCCGTAAGGCCAGACGCTGGTACAAGAAAGTGTCTGTATATTTATTCAAATTGACTCTGTTCAAGGCTTATGTACTATACAAAAGCGTCAGGAGGAAGTGGATTCTTCCTAAAATTCCATGAAGAGATCACCACAGCCCTTTTGTATCCAGAAGGTGCTGTTGCCAAATTTCCCAATCCAGATGCAGTGAGTCGGCTGCATGAGAGGCATTTTCCGGATGTCCTCCCTGGTACCCCTACCCAAAGAGTACCCCAAGAAGATGTGTCTGTAGCAAGCACGGATATAGACGTGACACACGCTATTTTTGTCCATCCTGTCCTGGCCAACCTGGTCTCTGCATCCAGGACTGTTTCAGTCGCTGCCACACACTAGTGGATTATTAGTATAGGGTACAGCACGGCACAGTCTAGGGCACACATTCACAAAGGGTCTGAAAAGATGTTAGATGGCTATCGCATTCTGGAACGTTTAAAGGTTTTTTTTTTGGTTTTTTTTTATATTTTATAAAAAAAAGAGTAAAAAAAAAAGAAAAACATAAAAAATTAATAAAATAAATAAAGCCAAAAATAGTTGTTGGGGCTGAACGAAAAAAAAGAGGCTCTAATAGGCTTCAAAAAAGAGTGGTGTCAGGGCACTGAGCCCTGAGCCCACCCAGTTGTGTGACAGGAGAGAATGAATGAACATTGTCACACTGATCCTCCTCCTGGCCAATCAAAAAGGGGGTTTTGAGACTCGTCACCCAATTGGCTGAAAGGATAGGCATTCCTATTGGACGCCTAGGAGGAGGTGGAAGCTGCTGCGATGCAGAGAAGGAGACGCGATGGAAGCTGCCGCCCATATGAGCGCTGCCGCCCACGACCTAGAAGGGGTAAGTTTTGGGGCTGGATGACTGACCACCTGACCAACAGCATGGGGGGGGGTTGTTTGCCGCCCCCCCCCCAATAAAAGAAACACCGGCTACAACTGATGCCCATCATTAGAAGTGGGTGAATGCAGGGCGGTATATTCTAATGATGGGCATACCACACACTTTTTCTGGCAGAGATTTTTTCATCCACATTGATCGCAGGCTGCATGAAAAAAAAAAACATTACAATGAATGACCAACAAGGACCAGCAACGTACTGGTATGTCGCTCGACTTTGAGTGGTTATACCGGGATAATGCCTGGTGGTCGGCTTACATGTAAAACCAATCCTTGCGGCTAAATGGCTGCTAGACTTTTACAAACAGTGGGAGGGGACGTCCACAAGGCCCCCTGGCCGCCTACCACGGTTTTCTCGGGCTCTCCTGTCTCTTCGGGGAACCCTGAAAATGCAGACGGTGGTTCCGCCAGCTGACCATAGAGCTGATCGGAGACCAGTACGGCTCCAATCATCTCTGTTGCCTAAGAAACCCGAAGATACAAACATTTCATCACTTCGGTTTTGCCGGATATAAACAGCGTCATTTTTTAATTGGGAAAGCATCTTATAACGGTGTAAAGATCAAAAAGGGATGGTGTAAAAGAAATAAATAATAAAGCAAAATAAATAATTAAAAAAAAAATAAACATTAAAGCACCCCTGTCCTCCCGTGCTTGCGTGCAAAGGCGAATGCAAGCATTGGTCTCGTGTCATATGTAAACAGCAATTGCACCATGCATGTGAGGTATCACTGCAAATGTCAGATCGAGGGCAGTAATTCTAGCCGTAGACCTCCTCTGTAAATATAAAGTGGTAACCTGTAAAGGCTTTTAAAAATGTATGTAGATTATTGCCGCTGCACGGGTGTGCTCAATTTTAGAGCATGTTGTGTTTGGTATCTATGTACTCAGCGTAAGATCTTTTTTATACGTTACAAAACAATGGGGCGATATATTGTGTTTTTGTGCATTAAAAGATTTTTTACAAAACAATTGCGTTTGGAAAATCAATGCGCAAATACTGTGTAACCAAAAAATTGCAACACACACCATTTTATTATGTAGGGCCTCTGCTTTAAAAAAATATATATAATGTTTGGGGGTTCAAAGTAATTTTCTAGCTAATTTTTTTTTTTTTTCATGTAAACAAAGTGTCAGAAAAGGCTTGGTCTTTAAGTGGTTAGAAGAGTGGGTGATGTATGGCATAAGCTTCTAATGTTGGGCATAAAATGCCAAGACGGTTCAAACCCCCCCCCCCCCCCCCCCCAATGACCCCTTTTGGAAAGTATTTGCTGAGAGGCATGTTGAGTCAATGGAATATTTAATGTTTTGCCACAAGTTTCTGGAAAATTACATTTTTATTTTTTTTTACACAAAGTGGTCACTTAAATGATATATTGCTCACACATGCCATGGATATATGTGGAATTACATCCCAAAATACATTCTGCTGCTTCTCCTGGGTATGAGTTTTTGGCAGTCTAGCCGAATACAGGACCCCAAAAACCAATCACTGCCGTCATGATTTCAAAGAGCGTAATTTGCTAATTTCACTTTCTCATGACCCATCACAGTTCCGAAGGACCTGAAATGTCAAGATACACAACCCCCCCTCAATGACTCCTTTTTGAAAATTAGACACCCCAAGGTATTTGCTAAGAAGCATGCTGAGTATTTTGCAGGGGGGTTTGCCATTTTAGCACCTCAAGAAATGAGATAGGCAGTCAAAAAGTAAAAGCTGCATAAATTCCAGTCTATATACCATAGTTTGTAGACGCTATAACTTTTGCGCAAACCAATAAATATACGCTTCTTGGGTTTTTTTTTTTTTTTTGTTTTTTTTTTTTACCATAGACATGTAGCTGAATACATTTTGGCCTAAATGTATGACAAAAAATGGGTTAACAAAAAGTAGAAAATATAATTTTTTTATTTTTTTCAACATTTCCGCATTTTTTTCCGTTTATATCGCAAAAAATTAATTTCCAGTGGTGATCAAATACCACCAAAAGAAAGCTCTATTTATGGGGGAATAAAGACGTAAATTTAATTTGGGTACATATTGCATGACCGCAATTACCAGTTAAAGTAGCGCAAGGCTGCGGTCACTTGCATAGATTACTGGGGACTCTTGCACTGTGTGATCTTTCCTTATAGTACTGCATGGCTATAAAACTTTTTTTTTTTTCTTACGTTCAATGCATTTTTATTGTTTACAACGCAAAAATTATCATGACAGTAACATTGTTATATAAGTTCCAAAACCCAAAAAGGAGACTGAAAGAAAAAGAAGAATTTATCTATATCAAGACAAGGAAACAAAAGGGGAAAAAAAAAAAAAAAACACTAACGACACTTTAGAGAATCCGACATGTGTAGCAAGTAACATAATAAGGTTTCCCTTATTAGTCTTGAAGCGCACTTAATCCAATCAGTTACCAACAATAGTATAACAGTAAGTCATCATAGTTTAGCCTCCAAATAGAATTTCTCGTTGCTGCAAAGGAGAAGAGAAAAGGAGAGACAGATGAAAGAAAAAAGGGGAAAAAAATAAAAAGGAGTAATGATATTGGGATGAAATCCCTGAAACAAGGATTGAACTAGAACGAAGCTATAGCCATATTGGGAGGAGAGTAGCTTGGTGTCTGCATAGTGCCTGGGGTCAAAGACAAAGGTACGTGGATATGACGCCCAAGGTTCCCAAGTTTGTTCAAACAGAACACTTCAGTCATTAATGATACTAGCAATTTTTTCATGTTTCATAATCCATGATATTTTGTGTTTAAGTCATCGAAAAGATACTAAAGGTGTCTTCCATACCCTCGCTATAGTGATTTTTGCCACCAGTAAAATAAAGTAAATCAAACGTTTCAATGGATGTGGCCACTCAGTAGGCAAAACGTTAAGCAGGGCCAAGCTTGGTTGCTGATCAAGAGAGAGCCCCGTCACTTTTCGGAGCATCGAGAACACCTTATTCCAGAACAACCTAATTTTATGGGTATTCCCACCAGATATGTAACATAGAACCCCGCAACATGCAACCCCCAAAAACATTCCGAGGCTGCTATAGTATACATCCTAGCCAGGCGAGTCGGGACAAAGTACCATCTGGTCAGCACTTTGAGTCCGGCCTCTACAAAGGAGACGTTTAGTATACCCTTATAGACAACCTGCAATCTGGATGACCAGGAATCCAGATCCTCACAATTGAGATCCCTTTCCCAGGCCAGCATGTATGGTTGTTTCTGAAATGGGGCGAGCAGCAATCCATAGACCATGGAGATAACCTCTCTAGTGCCCTTATCCCTAGTGCACCATTGTTCGTATGTAGTTAGTGAAGGGGGTTCACCTGCCCGACAAATTGAAAGTAAAAAGTGAGCAATTTGAAAAAACAATCTTTCTGGGATGGGCATTTCGAAGACTGAGGAACAATGGGAAAGAGTGAAGGGACCTCGATGAATGAAAAAATGTCCGATACGATATAGACCCTTGTCTGTCCCCACTTAAATGCTCCTTTGTCCATGCTGGGGGGGAAGGCAGGATTATGGAATATATGTGCCAATCGAGTGAATGCAGAAATCCTGTAATGGGTTAGATCGTAGACGATCCCATAAAGCAAACGAATGAGATGAGATAAGGTGGGTGATCTTATTACAGGGCGATCTTTAACCACTTCAATACCAGGCACTTATACACCTTCCTGCCCAGGCCAATTTTCAGCTTTCAGCGCTGTCGCAATTTGAATGACAATTGCGCGGTCATGCTACACTATACCCAAACAAATTTTTTATCATTTGGTTCCCACAAATAGAGCTTTCTTTTGGTGGTATTTGATCACCTCTGCGATTTTTTATTTTTTGCGCAACAAATTAAAGGAAATTTTGAAGAAAAAAAAGTTTTTCTTTGTTAAAATTTTTTGTAAATAAGTACCGTATTTATCGGCGTATAACACGCACCCCAAGTTTAGGAGGGAATTTTAAGGAAAAAACTTTTAGGAGGGAAGTTTAAGGAAAAAAACTTACATTTAAATGCCCATCAATGCAGCCTTATCATGTCCATCTGCAGCCTTGTCGGTGTCATTGCAGCCTTTTCAGTGTCAGTGCAGCCTTGCCCCAGTGTCCATTGCAGCCTTGTCAGTGCAGCTTTGCCCCAGTGCAAAATTGTCAGTGCAGCTTTGCCCCAGTGCAGAATTGTCAGTGCAGCTTGGCCCCAGTGCAGCCTTGCCCCAGTGGTCAGTGCAGCCTTGCCCCCAGTGTCCATTACATGCTTGCCTTGGACAGATCGCCGCCGACATACACAAAGCGTGTAGTTTTAAATATGGCGTCGCGGAGTTCGGAGGGACTCGGTGACTGGGCGGAGCCGAGATACACATAGCTGAGTGTACTCGGCTCTTCTCGTTGCCGCTCAGTCACGCCCAGTCCCGCCCTATGATGGACATAACATAGGTCCAATTGTGGGACTGGGCGTGACTGTGAGCGGCGCCGGAAAGAACCAAGAACACTCAGCTATGTGTATCTCGGCTCGGCCGAGTCCCTCCGAACTCCGCGGCGCAATATTTAAAACTACATGCTATGTGAATGGCGGCGGCGATCGCTCCGATAGATCACAATTAGCGGGGATCGGCGTATAACACGCACCCACGATTTTCCCCTGATTTAAAGGGGAAAAAAGTGCGTGTTATACGCCGATAAATACGTTTTTTTTTTCCTCAATGAAGGGCACTGATATGGCTGCACTGATGGGCACCGATGAGGTGGCACTGATGATGGGCACTGTTATGCGGCACTGATGGACACTCATAGGCGGCACTGATGGGCAACTTGTAGGTGGCACTGATGGGTACATATGGGTGGTACTGATAGGTGGCATGGATGGGCACTGTTAGCTGGGCACTGATACTGATGGGTGGCACTGATGACACTGATGGGTGGCATTGCTGGGCATCACTGAATTTTTTTGTTTTCAGAATGGTGCCAGTCAGTGCCCATTTGTGGGCACTGATTGGCATAGATTGGGCATATGTTGGCACATGTGGATGGCCATGGGGGATGTACCTGGCGGATGTACCTGGCCATCCACATGTTAAGTGCTTCCCTGGTGGACCTGGCGGCTTCCCTGGTGGTCCAGTGTGGGCATCCGAGGGGGGCTGCGCTGATAAACAATCAGCACAGACCCCCCCCGTCAGGAGAGGCGGCGATCGGCTCTCCTCTACTCACGTCAGACGCGAGTAAGGAAAAGCCGATCAACGGCTCTTCCTGTTTACATTGTTATCAGCTGTGATTGGACAAGGCTGGTCACATGGTAAAGATCCTCCGTTGGCTCTTTACCGAGATCGGTGTAGCGGTGTGTCAGACTGACACACTGGACCACCGATCGCTGTGATGCGCGCCCCCACGGGCACATGGCGGCTGTTATCCTGCAGGACGTCATATGACGCCCAGTCAGGATAACTGAACCACCGCCCGGCCGTCATTCTGCTATAGCCGGGCGGGAAGTGGTTGAGAGGACACCACAATAAATAATCTATTGTAAAGAAGGGGATAGCCCAACGCTCCATCTGAACCCATTCCGGTCTTTCGTGGTGAGAGTACACAACAGACAGTTGCATCAATTGAGCTGCCTTATAATATGCATAAAAATCAGGCACCCCAAGACCTCCCTTTGCCTTAGGAGAAAATAAATTTGAATGAGCCAGTCTATGGCCCTTTGTGCCCCATATCAACTGTAACACTTTGGACTGAAAACGGAGTAAATCCATTCTAGAGACCGATACTGGCAAGGATCTAAATAGAGTAGTTTAGGGGGGGCGTGGCTTTAGGTTCATGAGAACAGCCGGTTAGATCCACAGCTCCGGCATCCTGGTTCCAATCTCCACATAAGTGGCACCGAACTCCTCATAAAGATGGTGGGCACCCGTTCCAGGCATGATGGTAAACAAATATGGGCCACCCGCGCCCCAGTCCGCTGCGGAGCAACTTATCCGGTTCAAAAGGCAAGATGGCACTGATCCTCCAGCCATGCACAAGGCCACACTGCAGCCAGCTTCATCCTCTCATCACAGGACTCTGCACAAGGGGTGAGTGACTCTATTCCTGCAGCCTTTTGCACCCAGGCTGCACACCTAGCAGCTCTAGACTCCCCTGCCAGCTCAGCGGACCCCACCTCCCCCATCCCCTGCATAGATGAATCCACACTAGCAGAAATCATGCTGGTCATAAAAGACTGCAAGGTTTCTCTCACTGTACAAATGGAGAGCATCCACATTGATTTCTCCTTACTGAAGCAAAACGTGCAGAGCAGGGGAGGTAGAGGCACGTGTCAGCTCTCTGGAAGATACTGTACTGTGCATCTTTAATTGCAACTGTACGCACGGCCACAGACGAGCTAGTGACCCTTCGAGCTAAATTGGACGATTTGGAAAATCGTTCCCGAAGGAACAATCTCAGATTTGTGGGGTTCCCCGAAAGATCTGAAGGTCCCCGCCCTGGAAGATTTCTCCATAAATGGCTGTGTGACATTTTTGGGTCAGAGGAGCTCTCACATGCATTTGAAATTGAGCGTGCGCATCGGGCCCTCCACAACCAGGGGCCCCCCGAGATGTCTGATTGCGAAAATCCTCAACTTCCGTGACAAAGTTGCCATACTGCGACTTGCCAGAGAAAAAGGTCCACTTAAGTTCAATGGCAACTCCATCTCCATATACCCTGATTTTTCAGCAGAAGTGCAACGCCAAAGCATGTCCTATGCAGCAGTAAAAGACTGACTCCGCTATAAAGGCCTCCCCTATGCGATGCTATTACCTGCTAAACTGCGCATCATCCATGAAGGCAAAGCTCACTTTTGCACCTGCCCTAAAAAAGCTATGGCCTGGCTAGATACCCACTTTGGAAAGCAACCCAGGCAACGTCGCAACTGATGTCATCATCAGCCTCGGGCTCCATGGGGGGGGTATTTTATGCTTATGCGTTTATCCTGTTTGACTGCTAGCACAGCTATCTGAGAACCCCATCCTGTGCTCACTCTTTTGCCATGAAGACAGCATTCTGAGATTAGGTATCTGCATTACCCCTTTTCTTTGAACTTCCTTACACCCTAATCGGGTCTGATGATCATTTCAAACAGCAATATATCCCCTGATCCACTTACAAATTGCACCTGTTGTGCCTAATACACCGGTACTGTTATTGTATGTGCCTTATGTTACAAAACTATCCTATATTCTGCAAGATGGACACCTGCACCTTACTTGAGCCTCCGTAAAGCTGCTACCTCCCCCATACCAGTAGGTGGCGAGGCCACAGGTCTTCCTAATCTCTCTCATGACTGTTGCTGAGAGGGATTCTTTTTTGTTCCGGGAACCAATGCTCACTGTGTTTGGGTTGGTAGAGCGGGGAGGGAGGGATTTTCGACACGCCAGTCTCATCTCAAGTTAGGGATGATAAGAATGACTGGTCTCTCAGGTTTTTTGTTGTTTTGCATGCTCCTATGGACACCTTTTTCTCTAGTGCTATTGTATCCCTACTATGGGCGATACTATATGCTATGTCATGTGTGGTATGCTGTAATGTTTGATTACTCTCCTAATGATGATATGTTAGATAAGACCATATATGGTTGATGCGCTAAAATTAATTTCTTGGAATGTCAGGGGTCTGAACTCACCTCACTAGCGGTCCCTAGTGTTCTCCTATTAAAAAAAACATAAGCCTCATATCATCTGTCTACAGGAAACCCACCTTACTGATATTACGTTACGGACTCTTAAACGTCCCTGGCTGGCTACCCAATATCATGCCACTACAACAACTACTCTCGGGGGGTTTCAATCTTGCTAGCGAAGTCCCTCCCAGCAGAAATAATACTAGCAGAAAAGGACCCTGCAGGACGTTTTATTATAATTACCCTTCGTATAGTCTCCATAGTTTTTACATTGGTGAACGTATACGTTCCTCCTCCATTCTCCCAAGAAATTCTATCCTACATATCCCTCCTACTGTTGTCCAGATCCCCTGGACCTCTACTGTTTATAGGCGACTTTAACGCTGTACTTGATCCTACTGTGGACCACTTGCGGGGAGGGGGCAGATCCTACCCCTCATTTGTTGACTGGACCCAGGTATATGACCTCACTGAACTATGGCGATGGAAGCATCCAGATGACCGACAGTATTCCTGTAACTCTGACTCCTTCCATACCATGTCTCGCATAGACCTGGCATTTGCTCCAGCAGAGGTAATCCCTCTTGTCCAATCTGTCTCATATTTACATCGAGGGATCTCTGATCACGCCCCTATGTCTGTGGACCTCCTCCTCCTGCTAAGAGCAGGCCCTCGGGTCTGGAGACTGAACTCTCACTGGCTGGAGAATGAGATCGTACAGAGTGAATGCCAGAAGGGCATCACTGACTACTGGCGTGTGAACCAGGGTTCCACTGGACCTACCACGGCCTGGGAAGCCTCCAAGGCAGTGTTAAGGGGAACCTTCACGTCTATCACTGGCATCCTACGCAAAAATGCCCAACAACATACTGAGGAATTAGAAAATGCATTACCAGAGGCGACCTACGCCTAAAACCCTGGTACAGCTACATTAACTCCATGGCTGCAATGTCGCAGAGAATATCAACTTCGCTTGCTAGATCTCACTAAAAAACGCATGCTCTCTGTCACTCAGAAGACGTTTGAACATGGTAACAAAGAGGGTCGCCTACTCGCATATTTCACCAGACCTGACCGCCCCCCTGTCTCAATCCCCAGGATTTCGGTCTCCAAGGACATCAGTGATGTACCTCAAGATATAACAAAAACGCCTTCCTAAACTTTTACCGTGATCTCTATACCTCTAGAGCTCAATACTTGGAGACACAACTTGATGACTATTTAACCCGAATATCACTCCCCCAACTGACAGACCAAGACTGTGAGGAGCTAGATGAATCTCTCTCTGTGGAGGAGCTCTCCCTTGCGATTTCACAACTGCCAACTTGCAAGACACCAGGCTTAGATGGTTTTCCAGCTGAATGGTATACGCACTTTCAGCACCTCCTTAGCCCTATCCTACTTAATACATATAATGAGGCATTGAAAGGAGGAGTACTCCCTCCCTCAATGAGAGAGGCTTTAATTGTTTTAATACTTAAACACTAAAAAGATCCTTTTAAATGCGACTCCTATCGGACAATATCTCTCATCAATGTAGATGTCAAAATTCTGGCTAAAGTGCTGGCCAACTGTCTGAATAAAGTGGTTGCAAAGTTGGTAGTGAGTGACCAAGGGCGCTTTATACCAGGTCGTTCGACCAGAATGAACATTCGCAGATTATTTCATAACCTGATCTACCCACATGGCTGTCCACCCACTCGGGTTATTGCGTCCCTTGACACCTGCAAGGCTTTTGACGGTGTAGAATGGCCATACCTGTTTCAAGTCCTACAGCTATATGGATTCGGCCCCCTGGATACGGTTCCTGTATACTCTGCCATTGGCCCGTACACAAATTAATTCACAAGTTACTGAGACTTGCCCTATTACTAGAGGCACCAGGCAGGACTGCCCTTTATCACCCCACCTGTTCGCCTTGGCCATGGAACCCCTTGCGATTCGGATCCATAGCTCCCCGCTAATTAGAGGTTTCCCCATAAATGACATAGAAGAACAGATATCTCCTTATGCAGATAATACACTAGTCTAACCAAACCCCATGACTCCTTTACCAATCTCTTAGCTGTCATCAATATATTTGGCGACTTCTCCGGATTCTGAGTGAATTGGGACAAGTCAATCCTCTTTCCCCTAGATCAAGCTCTTACCTCGGAGATCAAACAGGACTTCAGACTGCAAATAGCCACCTCATTCAGGTACCTAGGAGTTATAATTCAACTGCCATTATCCCTCTATATAACTAAGAATTTAGCCCCCCTACTACTCCAATTGCAGACTCAGACCAGACAGTGGAAGGACTTACCCTTAGACCTTACGGGGCGAGCCAATGTCCTTAAAATGATATATCTACCCAAATTGCTGTATGTCATGGCTAACTCCCCTTGCAAATTCCCTAAATCTTTTTTTAAGAGCATAGACTCTATCTGTACTACCTTCCTTTGGAATGGACGACCCCCTAGAGTCGCACTAGAGACACTTTGCCTTCCGTCCCACCTGGCAGGGTTGGCTTTCCCTGAATTTTACCTCTACTACCAGGCATCTCAATTGGTTAATATCCATGACTGGCTACACCCTGACTCGAATAACGTGTGTACAACTACTGAAGGAGCCATAGTTTCCTCGTTTGAAACACTACATAACATAATATACCGCAGATGCACACCACCGGGACCTGGAATGTTTATCATACGTACCTCTCTCTCTGTTTAAAACGGTGATAGTCAAACGTACCTCTGACTCTTGGCTGGCCTCTCCCAATAGCCCACTCTGGTATAACCCTAAGCTTAAGGAACTAAACTCCCTACCTAACCCTAGGAGATGGACATCCAAGGGGATTAAATACTTATGCCAATTATACATTCCTCAGGAAAAACTCCTAAGAGCTCTGGACCAGACAAAACTTATATCTACTTATTACTCAGCCCTAGTGACAAACTCTAATCCCAGGTTCAGGGCAACACAACAGAAATGAGACTCCTTAGACTACCCTCTCACAGAAGAAGACTGGTCTGAATTGTGTGACGCCATTAAGACCTCGGTTATCTCTTCCAGAGATAGGATAATTCAACTTAAGGTTTTTCACCAATCACACCTTACTCCAGTTAAAATGAAAAAATGGGCATATCCCCCTCGGCGGAATGCTTTAGAAAATGTGGACACACAGCTGACTTCCTCCACTGCTTCTGGACTTGTCCTATAGTACAGAACTTCTGGGTGAACAT
Organism: Lithobates septentrionalis; assembly: GCA_037952835.1. NCBI lineage: Eukaryota > Metazoa > Chordata > Amphibia > Anura > Ranidae > Lithobates > Lithobates septentrionalis. The sequence continues at coordinate 3,590,919 of JBBDGP010001284.1, forward strand.
AGGCGCCTTTCTCTCCTCCAGCACTGGGTCTCCCCAATATACTTAATCCCAAGAACTGTCTCTTCTTTGGTGACCTGATTGTTCCCTCCTAGGCCAAAAGACTGCCTTGCATCCTCTATTTTTATGCAAAGAAAGTCACCTTACTGACCTGGAAGGGTACTGCGACCCCTACTAGAGGTCTCTGGTTAAAACTAGTTAACCAATCTCTACCACTGTATAAGCTAACCTTTGATATCCAAAAGAAGAAAAAAACATTTCAGATCTGGGACAGATGGCTGTCTAGCCCACTAACCCTCTCACCTACACTGCCATAGTGGGGTATTATTTAAGGTAGTTTGCCTCACACAGTGAATGACTTTTGCCACGATAGTACTATCCATGTCTGTGATACTCGTCTATACAAAGTTTAATGTCGAGTTAGATGTTATTCACTCTGAATACCATAGTAAACATATGATGCACAATTCCTTCTGTTCTAAGATGACGTAGGAGCATTCTGTATTTTATGTGTGGACACAGTTGTTTTTATTTGTACGTCTGTCTGTATGTTAAAAAAAATGCAATAAAAATATCTTTAACCACTTGAGCCCCGGACCTTTATGCTGCCTAAGGACCAGAGGTCTTTTTCCAATTTGGCACTGCGTCGCTTTAACTGCTAATTGCGCGGTCATGCAATGCTGTACCCAAACGAAATTTGCGTCCTTTTCTTCCCACAAATAGAGCTTTCTTTTGATGGTATTTGATCACCTCTGCGGTTTTTATTTTTTGCGCTATAAACGGAAAAAGACCGAAAATTTTGAAAAAAAAATGATATTTTCTACTTTTTGTTCTAAAAAAAATCCAATAAACTAAATTTTAGTCATACATTTAGGCCAAAATGTATTCGGCCACATGTCTTTGGTAAAAAAAATGTCAATAAGCGTATATTTATTGGTTTGCGCAAAAGTTATAGCGTCTACAAACTAGGGTACATTTTCTGGAATTTACACAGCTTTTAGTTTATGACTGCCTATGTCATTTCTTGAGGTGCTAAAATGGCAGGGCAGTACAAAAGCCCCCCAAATGACCCCATTTTGGAAAGTAGACACCCCAAGGAAATTGCTGAGAGGCATGTTGAACCCATTGAATATTTATTTTTTTTGTCCCAAGTGATTGAAAAATGACAAAAAAAAAAAAAAAAAAATATTTACAAAAAGTGGTCACTAAATGATATATTGCTCACACAGGCCATGGGCCTATGTGGAATTGCACCCCAAAATACATTTAGCTGCTTCTCCTGAGTATGGGGATACCACATGTGTGGGACTTTTTGGGAGCCTAGCCGCGTACGGGGCCCCGAAAACCAATCACCGCCTTCAGGATTTCTAAGGGTGTAAATTTTTGCTTTCACTCTTCACTGCCTATCACAGTTTCGGAGGCCATGGAATGCCAAGATGGCACAAAACCCCCCAAAATGACCCCATTTTGGAAAGTAGACACCCCAAGCTATTTGCTGAGAGGCATATTGAGTCCATGGAATATTTTATATTTTGACACAAGTTGCGGGAAAGTGACACTTTTATTTTTTTTTTTTTTTTTTTTCATAAAGTTGTCACTAAATGATATATTGCTCACACAGGCCATGGGCATATGTGGAATTGCACCCCAAAATACATTTAGCTGCTTCTCCTGAGTATGGGGATACCACATGTGTGGGACTTTTTGGGAGCCTAGCCGCGTACTGGACCCCGAAAACCAATCACTGCCTTCAGGATTTCTAAGGGTGAAAATTTTTGATTTCACTCTTTACTGCCTATCACAGTTTCGGAGGCCATGGAATGCCCAGGTGGCACAAAACCCCCCCAAATGACCCCATTTTGGAAAGTAGACACCCCAAGCTATTTGCTGAAAGGCATGGTGAGTATTTTGCAGCTCTCATTTGTTTTTGAAAATGAAGAAAGACAAGAAAAAACATTTTTTTTTCTTTTTTCAATTTTCAAAACTTTGTGACAAAAAGTGAGGTCTGCAAAATACTCACTATACCTCTCAGCAAATAGCTTGGGGTGTCTACTTTCCAAAATGGGGTCATTTGGGGGGGTTTTGTGCCACCTGGGCATTCCATGGCCTCCGAAACTGTGATAGGCAGTGAAGAGTGAAATCAAAAATTCACGCCCTTAGAAAGCCTGAAGGCGGTGCTTGGTTTTCGGGGTCCCGTACGCGGCTAGGCTCCCAAAAAGTCTCACGCATGTGGTATCCCCGTACTCAGGAGAAGCAGCAGAATGTATTTTGGGGTGTAATTTCACATATTTCCATGGCATGTTTGAGCAATATATCATTTAGTGACAACTTTGTGCAAAAAAAAAAAAAAAAAAATTTGTCTCTTTCCCGCAACTTGTGTCGCAATATAAAATATTCCATGGACTCGACATGCCTCTCAGCAAATAGCTTGGGGTGTCTACTTTCCAAAATGGGGTCATTTGGGGGGGTTTTGAACTGTCCTGGCATTTTATGCACAACATTTAGAAGCTTATGTCACACATCACCCACTCTTCTAACCACTTGAAGACAAAGCCCTTTCTGACACTTATTGTTTACATGAAAAAGTTTTTTTTTTTTGCAAAAAAATTACTTTGAACCCCCAAACATTATATATTTTTTTAAAGCAAATGCCCTACAGATTAAAATGGTGGGTGTTTCATTTTTTTTTTCACACAGTAATTGCGCAGCGATTTTTCAAACGCATTTTTTGGGGAAAAAACACACTTTTTTTAATTTTAATGCACTAAAACACGCTATATTGCCCAAATGTTTGATGAAATAAAAAAGATGATCTTAGGCCGAGTACATGGATACCAAACATGACATGCTTTAAAATTGCGCACAAACGTGCAGTGGCAACAAAATAAATACATGTTTAAAAGCCTTCAAAAGCCTTTACAGGTTACCACTTTAGATTTACAGAGGAGGTCTACTGGAAAAATTACTGCACTCGATCTGGCCTTCGCGGTGATACCTCACATGCATGGTGCAATTGCTGTTTACGTTTGACGACAGACCGCCGCTTGCGTTCGCCTTAGCGCGAGAGCAGGGGGCGACAGGGGTGTTTTTTTTTTTTTTTTTTTTTTTTTCTTTATTATTTTTTTGCTTTTTTAATCTTACTTTTAAACTGTTCCTTTCATATTTTTTTTTTTAATCATTTTTATTGTTATCTCGGGGAATGTAAATATCCCCTATGATAGCAATAGGTAGTGACAGGTACTCTTTTTTGAAAAAATTGTGGTCTATTAGACCCTAGATCTCTCCTCTGCCCTCAAAGCATCTGACCACACCAAGATCGGTGTGATAAAATGCTTCCCCAATTTCCCAATGGCGCTATTTACATCCGGCGAAATCTAAGTCATGAAATACTCGTAGCTTCCGGTTTCTTAGGCCATAGAGATGTTTGGAGCCACTCTGGTCTCTGATCAGCTCTATGGTCAGCTGGCTGAATCACCGGCTGCATTCTCAGGTTCCCTGTTGAGACAGGAGAGCCAGAGAAAAACACGGAAGACGGTGGGGGGGGGGGCATTCCCTCCCACGGCTTGTAAAAGCAGTCTAGAGGCTAATTAGCCGCTAGGATTGCTTTTACATGAAAGCCGACCGCTGGCTGAAAAGAATGATACCAAGATGATACCTAAACCTGCAGGCATCATTCTGGTATAACCACTCAAAGTCGTGAATGGCGTACCTGAAGACAAAAAAATGGTTAACAATGGTTAACAATAAAGCACAGTAAAGTGTAAATAATTACACACCTGAAAAACAAACATGATAAAACATAATAACAATAACAATAAAACATTGCAGAATAGAATACAGTAAAAAAGAGCAGAACAATAGAGAGAGAGAATAGAGAGAGAGAGAACAATAAAACAACTATTTTTTTTTATTTCATATTTTTTTTTTTTTTACACTTTTTTTGTAACTAACTTTTATAACGGTACCCGGTTCCAGGTTCGGGTCTCTCAAAATGCGATGGCATTTTGGGAGACCCTGTGAAAGTGCGCCTAGTCTGTGCAATGCTGTACCCTACGCTAATACTCAACTAGTGAATGGTAGCGTTCAAAACATTCACCAATGCAAAGACCAGGATTGTCAGGACAGGAGGGACAATAATAGCGGGTGTCACGCCTATATCCGCGCTAGCTGCAGACACAACATCTTTTTGGGGGCGTTCGCTGGGTAGGGGTACTCGGGAGGACATAAAAATGCCTCTCATGCAGCCGACTGCATTTGGTTGGGGATGTGAATGGGGGAAGTACGGGCGCTGCAGAAGCGGTGGGTTCCCAATTAGGATTGGCGAATGCAGCAGGAAGGGCATTATGGGCACGACGGGCCTGTGTTTGTCTTTCTGGTGGCAGCGGGACACTACTTGTGCTTGCCATCTCGCCAGCTTGAACTGCACTTATGGGACTCGCCACGTCACCACGTGTTACTGCAGTGCTGGTTTGACTACGACCGGGGTGTACTAGGCCGCTGGCGCTTGCCAGTTCACCAAAACGCTACCAAAAAACTGTTAGCGATCGCAGGGATCAGGCCTGACTCTGCGAACGCTGCAGTTATGCTTTTAGTGTTTTGTAAGTGACAGTGATCGATCGATACTGCACTTGGGTGGGCTGGGCCGGGCGGAGGGGCAAAACGCAGGTGCTAGCAGGTATCTGGGCTGATCCCGCTAACACTGCGTTTTTGGGAACCCTAAACTGCTGGTGACGCTAGTATAGATCTGATCGGATCAGATATTGATGCGATCAGATACTATACCACTAAGGGTGGTGTACGGTGCGTGCGTGGGTGTTAGCGGTACTGGCGCTAATCTGACGCTGCCTGGGGCTGGTGCTTGCCAGTTCACCAAAATACTACCAAAAAAACTGTTAGCGATCGCAGGGATCAGGCATGACTCTGTGAACGCTGCAGTTATGCGTTTAGTGTTTTGTAAGTGTCAGTGATCGATCGATACTGCACTTGGGTGGGCTGGGCCGGGCGGAGGCGCAAAACGCAGGTGCTAGCAGGTATCTGGGCTGAACCCGCTAACACTGCGTTTTTGGGAACCCTAAACTGCTGGGGACGCTAGTATAGATCTGATCGGATCAGATATTGATCCGTTCAGATACTATACCACTAAGGGAGGCGTATGCTGCGTGCGTGGGTGTTAGCGGTACTGGCGCTAACCTGACGCCTGGGGCTGGTGCTTGCCAGTTCACCAAAATGCTACCAAAAAAACTGTTAGCGATCGCAGGGATCAGGCCTGACTCTGCGAACGCTGCAGTTATGCGTTTAGTGTTTTGTAAGTGACAGTGATCGATCGATACTGCACTTGGGTGGGCTGGGCGGAGGCGCAAAACGCAGGTGCTAGCAGGTATCTGGGCTGATCCCGCTAACACTGCGTTTTTGGGAACCCTAAACTGCTGGGGACGCTAGTATAGTATCTGATCGGATCAGATATTGATCCGTACAGATACTATACCACTAAGGGAGGCGCATGCTGCGTGGGTGTTAGCGGTACTGGCGCTAATCTGACGCTGCCTGGGGCGACGCATATCACCGCCGGGCGATCGGGGGGCTAAACCTTTATTCGGTAATAAACGGCGGGTGCCCTGACACTATAAAAAATAAACAAACTAACCAGCGTCAACCGTAACGGTTATACGGTGATCAGTGGTGAAAGGGTTAACTAGGGGGCAATCAAGGGGTTAAAACATTTATCAGATAGTATAGGGGGGTCCCTGACGCTATAAAACGCTGACGGCGAACCTAAATATTTACCTCACTAACTAGCGTCACCAGCGACACTAATACAGCGATCAGAAAAATGATCGCTTAGTGACACTGGTGACAGGGGGTGATCAAGGGGTTAAAACTTTATTAGGGGGGGTTAGGGGGGTACCCTAGACCTACAGGGGGGTAACAGTATCTGTCCCAACACTGTAACTGTCACAAACTGACACCATGCAGTAATCAGAAAAAAAAAAAAAAAAAAAAAAAACTGCTGGTGTCAGTTTGTGACAGGGGGGGGGGGGTGATTGGGGGGGGATCGGGGGGCGATCGGGGGGGGGATCGGGGTGTTTTGTGTGCCTGGCATGTTCTACTGTGTGTGTGTGTGTTGGTGCACTCACATTGATGTCTTCTCTCCTCGGGCCGGAACGGAAAATACCGACCCGAGGGGAGATGACATCATTTCCTTTGCTGCTGTTTAGCATACAGCAGCAAAGGAAGATTCTCATTGGCCGGCGGCGATCGCGAGGGGGGGGCCACGAACGGATGGTCTCCCCCTCATCACCGATCGCCGCTGGACAAAAGACGACCGCCTCGGGCACCGGGGGGGGGTCCGATCGGACCCCCCACCCGCGGAAGGCAAATCACGTACACTGTACGTGATTTTGCCTGTCCGTGCCACTTTGCCGACGTACATCGGCGTGAGGCGGTCGTCAAGTGGTTAAAAAAAAAAAAAAAAGAGTAGTTTAGGCAGAAGGGTCATTTTGACTGCTTGTATTCTACCTAGCCACGAAAGATCGTATTGGGCCCAGCTTGAAAGTAGTTGTTCTAAATGCCGAAAACAGGCAGAATAATTTACCGTATTTAAGGCCGAGTACGAGGGAGGGAGGTTAATTCCCAAATATGGGAGAGCTGTATCCAGCCATTGAAATGGAAAGGAGTCCCGCAGGCGAGACAGCGTCGAAGCAGGAATATTGATGTTTATGGCAGAGGATTTTGTCTCACTCAGAGTCCAGACGTTTTACCAAAATCATGTAGAATTCTAAGTATATTCAGAGGGGAGATAATGGGGGAGGTTACAAACTGCAACATGTCGTCCGCAAATAATGCGCACTTATGCATAGAAGCACCATACTGCACTCCCTGTATGTTCATGTGTATACGGATAGCTATACTGTCTCAATGGCAATAGCAAAGAGTAACGGAGACAGCGGACACCCCTGCCATGTGCCCCTTTCTATAGAGATAGGATCAGAATGATACCCCATCAATTTTACCCCAGCTTGTGGACAAGAATTAAGCGTTCCCAGGGTACGTAAAAAAAAAAAGTGGACCGAATCCCTATGTTTACGAAGCCTGAAACATATACATTCAAGGACACTGAATCAAAGGCCTTCTGCCAGTCTATTGACAGGAAAAGGTCTCCCTGAGGGGGGCCCGCTGACCAGCCAGACTGTAGTATTGAGATGACATCCACTGCTCTGCTAATCTGATCTGGTCCCTGGCAACCCGGGATGAAGCCCACCTGATTCCTATGGACATATGCGCTTATGAAGGAGGATAAACTATTGGCCAAGACTTTTGTGAACAATTTAAGATCATTATCGATGAGTGAGATGGGCCGGTAGTTATCAACCTCCCCAGGGTCCTTACTAGGCTTCGGAATCACTAAGATATAGGCCATCTGTGAGATGGGGTCCAAGGGAGCTCCATCCCATTGAGCATTAAAATAGCAATCCAAATGCGGGACCAGAGAATCTTGAAATGTGCAATAATAGAGAGCCGGAAACCCCTCTGCCCCTGAGCAGACCCAGAAACATTTTTGTTAATAAAAAAAAAATTTGTATATTCTGCTTCCATTTTTTAGTGGTCAGTACAATTATGTGCTTCAAATCAGACAGTTTAGCCATTTGTGCACAGTCCTTTTTTAGCAAAAAATTGCAAGTTGTACATATTAACATTTTTAAGTTGTTTTCACCAATAAATATTTTCTTTTCTTGAAGAGCCTTTTGATATCTTTGGTCGTATAATGCAGTATGTGAGTGGAGCCAACGGCTGCCATCAGCTACCAATTGCAGAAGCCATGTTAACCTGCAAACACAAACTGTGAGTATCTAAAATAACTTTAAAGCTGAACTTCAGACAGGTTTAAAAACACCAGTGAGCGCAGTTGTACAAAAAAAATAAATAATAATTTGTCTTGTACCATGTTTACAATCTATTAAAGTGTATGTCAAGCCAAATTTTTTTTTTTTCCGTTTTGGATAAGGCAGGGAGGGATTAGAACCCCCACTGGTTTGTTACTACTGTCAAAGACTCATTTACAGAGGTTTTACATTAATTCCTGTCCAGCTAACAACAATTTGCTAGACAGGAAATGCCCAACATTATTACAGAAAGGAAAATTGCCCCCTTTTTTAGTAGGGTGGGTAAGAGTGAGAACTTTATTCTTATCTATACCTCTGTTAAAACTGTCATTTGCTTCCTGTCTGAGAAAGCTGTTGTCAGTCAGACTAAGACGGAAAGTGAGAGCAAATCCCTTTAAACAGAACCCATAGAACAGTATATACCTGACAGGGGTTATAAACCTTCCTTGCTTTATATAAAAAAAAAAAGTTTTGTATTACATAAGCTTTAATCTGGAAGATTTGAAAGCTGTTATTGGCCGACTTAGTTGTAAGCCTCTGAAAGTGAACAAAGCGTATCATTCTATAGTGTGCAGCACCTACTGTAATGTCGCCTGCACTCTCATTATTATGCTATTTGCATGAGTCACTTCTCACTGTCTATCCCAGGCAATCCCCACACTGCCCCACTTCCCTCCAGCACACAGCAGGTGATTGACAGTCTCAGCTGTGCATGTTTCCCTATGAGACTGCAGGGGGTGTGTCCATTCCCTCCACTCAGGTCTCAAATTACTCAACTCCCTGCTTTATGCTTTGCAATGTGTGACATCAGATCTCTGCCTTCTGGATCACAGAAATGTGTGTTTTTAGGAGCCTGTATAGAAGAGAGGGCTGCACATAAACAGGTACAACTTCTGTACAAGAAGTTTTTCATCTCTGTGTATTACCTGAGGCATTTAAGTGGGTATATGTAAGGGTTTACAACCACTTGAAGTTATTAAAGATTTCGGAACAGGGTAGGCCCCCCTCCCGCACACTGGGCCATTCAGCTGTAGTGTGTCCCTCCCGGTGCTTCAGTGTGTCCGAATGGGATCCGTGCAGTGACCAGCTCAGTGCAGGCAGCCAGTCAGTCTATAGCGGGACTGGACTGAATGCTGTACATAGTTTCCATTCACGCACAAGGCTTCAGAATGGAGGACTTCCAGGACGCACTGTTGTATAGTGGGAACTTCTGGGTTCATGGAGAACTGGGCTGACTCTGCAGTGGAGGGAAAGGATGACCAGGTTGGAGAAACTTTTAAATTAGGATGTGGGTGGAGGAGGGGGGGTGAGAATCGGGGAAAGGTATACAGTGCAGAGAGCAAGGGTCAAAGTGTGCAGATGTGGACAAAGCTGAGCGGGAAGGAGATCTCAAACCAGATGATAGTTACTAAAGTATCAAGAACCAATACTTGTAACGGGATAACTTTACTAAGCTGCGCTCCATATTATATCATAATAAATGCGATTAAATTCTTGAAACCAAAGACACTGAAGTAAAGTAAGAGTGCTTTAAAGGCACATTACTTCAAGACCGGACTGTTTAACCCCCTTCCAGTCCAGGCCATTTCTCAGTGTTCTGTGTTGCAATAGCATTTTCCATATCTTTTTTCCTGTAATATTTTCCTGTGGAAGGAAGATGAATGGCTGCAGTGAATAGAATATCTTCAGCATAACTTTATGTATATAAATTCAAATATGAATTTCATGGTTATCCGGGTTATTTTGTGTGGTTAACAGTAATGGGTCAAGGAAAACCACAAATAACAAGTGGGATAAGGGGCACCTTTTGGAGGAATAGGGTTCACTCATTGTACCATTAATAAAAACCTGAGCCACCGTTATATTTGCTTGGGAGGTCTTAGGTCTGATGTCTATACCCCTTGGGATGGAATTGGCATAGGTGGCTACGTTAGGTGAGGAATAAGTATATTTTAATTGTACAGTACAGGACACAGGCTGAATATTCATAGACCTTGGGTTATAGGCTGGTACCTTCAGGTGATTTGACACTGGCAAGCTTTTGAAGACGCGTACCCTGGGCATCCCCCCATAGCCCTACCCCACTCCTGATGGACACCTTCTTCCTTTATGGAGAAATCACCCTTAGCTTCACAAGTTTATTATTTTTCTTTGGATTCTTCAATCAACTCCACACGGTCTTTTAATACAAAAATAAAAGCCGTACATCTGGTTTGACGCGAACACAGTGAAACCTTAAAGAGATTGTAAAAGATTTTTTTAACCACTTCAACCCCTTAGGAAGTACCCATACGTCTTCGGGTTGAGTGGTCATACCTGGATAATGCCTTCAGGTGAAACTGGAAGAGATGAGGATTTCGTCACTTTCGGTTTGATGTTTACAAGTCATTACTGGCCTGTAAAGCACCTGATCAAACTATCTAGGTTTGATCAGATGCGTTTCAGGGAAGAGGAGAGATCTGGGGAATTGTAGACCCCAGATCTCTCCATAAAGAGGGCCTGACATGCTTATTGCTATCTCAAAGGATGTTGTTCATAACAATCATATGATATAAAAAAAAGTGGTTAAAAAAAAAAAAGATTAACCACATGTGAGGTATCGCTGCGAACGTTAGAACAATAATTCTAGTGCCAGACCTCCTTTGTAACTCTAAACTGGTAACCTGCAAAGAATTTTAAAGTGTCGCCTATGGAGAATTTTAGGTACCGTAGTTTGGTGCCATTCCACAGGCATACCCAATTTGGAAGCTTTTAGATTTTACCAAAAATTGCATATTATATCATATTTGTGTGCACTAAAATTCATCAGTGTATTTTTTTGTAAAAAAACAATTGCAGTTTCAAAATGCCTGTGCAAATATTGTGCGACATTACCAAAAATGTAACAACCACCATTTTATTCTCCAGAATCTCTGCTTTCAAAAAAATATATAATGTTTGGGGGTTCTTGGTAATTTTCTAGCAAAAAAATGCTGGTTTTTAAATGTATGACAAAAATTTCAGAATTGGCCTGGGGGTAAAGTAGTTAAATAACAAACATGTCATAGTAACCTGCTCTGTGCAATGGTTTTGCACAGAGCAGCCCCAGTCCTCCTCTTCTGGGGTCTCCGCCAGCACTTATGGCTCCCCCCCCTGCTGAGTGCTCCCATAAGCCACTTGCTATGGGGGCACTCGTGCGGGCTCAATCTTGAGCCACCCTGTGTGTGTTCATGGACACACAGCATGGCTCGACACTGCAAGCAGCATTTTCTTCACAGGCTGAGCTGTGGCTGTGGGAGGCTCCTGCTGCTGCCTCCATGGACGGTGAGGGGAGATGGAGAGATGCTGCTCTTGGGCACATTGCTGGATTGAGATCAGGCTCGGGTAAGCATATATATTCAAATTTATAAACCATAGTTTGTAGACTATAACTTCCACACAGACTAAATAAAATACTCTGATTTGGGTTATTTTTACCAAAGAAATGTAGCAGATTTGTCCTAAATTTTTTATAAAGAAAAATTTTATAAGAATTTGTTTTTTTCCCCCAAAAATTTCAGTATTTACTTTTTTCATTTTATATAGCAAAAAAATAAAAAAAAAAAACCTAATGGAGATTAAATAACCACCAAAAGAAAGCTTTATCTGTCTCAAAAAATGGTGTGACGTTCATTTGGATAGTATTGCATGGCTGAGTAATTAAAGAATAAAGATGTGATAGCTCTGCTAATAAGTCAATGAGTGAAATACAACAATATTAATTTATAAAGTGCATGGATTTGTAAAGAGTCCCCAGGTGACATCAAAATGGTAAATCTTCCTATGTGTAGAAAAACGTGAATCAATTTACGACATGCTTCACTTGAAACTTCACTCCACTCATTAAACTGCTCCCGCCACCGAGTGCAATGCACGCTCACCTCCTTGTTAGACCCTGCAGGGGGTCAAACACGCCTTGCATACAGTGCAATTCTCCTTGAAGGAAGGCTCCATACTAATCCTCTGTGGTTCCTGGCAAGCCTGGTAAAGGTGATAAAGCTCTGCACCAGGTGCAGTATCCTCCATATATGGCTACTTCAGGATTGGCTCCACATTAATTTCTAGCAGTTCCAAAGTAACATGAAAAAACAAAATTGCCTCCAATAGTGCAGTATCCAAGGTATTAAAATGACAGAACCTCACCGCCCCAGCTTAAAATACACTCACATTTATTAAAAAGATAAAAAGCATTGGTACAAATTTCATAAAGGTCTCACTTGTAACGAACAGGGTTTCACCGCCTGGCTCCACCTCTACTAGTTACCCCACCTATCTCGTGGCTTCATCTGGAGGAATAAGCCGTGCGGCTATGGTGGGGTGTATTTATAGATTAAATGGTGAACCTGTGTAATCAATTAGCGATTACAATTAATATTGTTGTATTTCACTCATTGATTTATTAGCAGCGCTGTCACATCTTTATTCTTTGATTTTGTTTTTTGTGGGAACACTTAGGTGACAGCAGCAGCAGCAATGTTGTTGCTATATATTTAGTTTTTAATAGGTGGCAGCGCACAGCTATTTCATTTATGGAGTAATTGTCCTGAAAACTGAAAAGACTATATAATATGCCAAAGTTAGGCCCTTGGGGCCAGGAGCTTTCTCTGTGCTCATTACCATGAGTGCTTAAAAAAAAAAAACTCCTCTGGTCAGATTCCAAAGTTTCAAGGAAATTGTGTGTGTGTGTGGGGGGGGGGGGGGGTTATAGTAGCGAGATTAGCCTGTTGTGGATACTTGTGAAGAAATTATTTCTGTAGTTCAGCTTGAGACAAGGACAAGATTGGATTTACATTGCAGTGGTAGAACTCTTTTAGGCTCCATTCACACTTGTACTCCTCCAAAGTCTCATCTTGTGACATCGCCGACTGGGGCATAATGGGACAGGGCCTTCAGATGACATCACCGGGTGGCCCCGCCCCATGGCTATATAAGTAATGGCACACGGCGGACCCAGCAATACAGCAGGCGAGAGCGTCGAGACCACATCAGAGGAAGAACAGAGGGAGAAGAGAACCGGCTGCAGGAGAAGACAGCAGAGAAAAGAGAATGGGCAGAGAGAGAAGAAATCAGAAGAAGAGACGCCGGAGCTGCTTTAATAAATTACTGTCACAAACCTGTGTACTGTGTTTATTTTATTTATTTATTTTTTGGTGAATGGGTAGAGCTACAATGTACCCCATACTTATTCACCATAGGGTGGGGGGCGGGATCTGGGGGCCCCCTTGTTAAAGGGGGCTTCAAGATTCCGATAAGCCCCCCACCTGCAGACCCCGACAACCAATGGCCAGGGTTGTCGGGAAGAGGCCCTTGTCCTCAACATGGGGACAAGGTGCTTTGGGGTGGGGGGCGCAGAGCCCCCCTGCCACAAAGCATCCACCCCCCCCCAATGTTGAGGTCATGTGGCCTGGTATGGTCCAGGAGGGGGGGGCTCGCTCCTGACCTGCCGGGCTGCGTGCTCTGATATGGGTCTGGTATGGAAGACCGAAGGGTCTGATATGCTCTTGGTGGGGGAAGGGACCCCACGCCAGTTTTTTTTTTTTTTTTTTTTTTTTTTTTTTTTTTCTCCATTTTGGCAAGGGTTTCCCTTCAAGATCCTCAGCCCACAAGCCGAACCGCAAGTCGGATCATCATGATCCGACTTGTGGTGCGACTTCTATTCAAATCAATAGGCTCTCATAGGGAACCATTGATTTTGAATAGAGGCAGAGAAACACTGCTAAAAGCTAGCTAAACGTACATTAACGCAAATGCAACAACCTACTAAAAGCAAGTTTTTACAGTCACTCTTTCCTGGCATTGGTAGCATTGGTACTTTGCAGCTCATTTTTCTAACGCCCCGTGTGCATGAAACCTAAAACTTGCAGGGATGCATTCGGAAAGGTGCTAGGCTTTCTTTGCTCTTTCTAGCTGAATTACCCTGCACATCTTACTCTTTAAGACCCATCAGCAGTGTATGTGTTGCAAGTAACTGGTGTCTATTTAATAAAAATTTGATATGTGCAAATATCCACAAAACAGTTGGTGAAAGATTTTAAAGCCTGTCCTGAGTCTGTCTATAATCAGGTTGTTAGTACTGACATTTATGTATTTATGTATTTTTCTTCTCAGGCAGGAAGATGATTCCTATCAGAAGTTTATCCCATTTGTTGGAGTAAGTAGCATATTTGTTTTTTTTTTCTTATTATTAGTTTCTGTTCCCATGGAACAGGTAGACCTTAATTTTTAAAAGCACTACTGCAAATTGTATATAGGCAGTAGTGTTGCATAATCTATAGTTTAGGAAAGATTACTGAAAAAATCCCACATATTCATTTTTTTAAATTTTTTTTTTCAAGTTTTAGTCTGAATAAATGTAAAAACCTTTTTAGATTGTGTTTTTATTGCTGTCTGTATACTCTGCAGATTTCCCCTAACATCCTGTACCAGTGACAGGATATGGTGAGAAATCTCTCCATTGGAGACAAAGCAAAAAGAATAAACCTTTCTTTTTTGAAAGGGTATGTCTGCAGCTATTTAGGCCTTCTTTCTCTGGTGACCCCCCAGAGAAATCTGCCCAATAGTATGACTAACGGCAATAAAAACCTGACAGACATTTTCCCACTCTATCCAAGAAAGAAAAAGAGACGGTGTTTAAGTAGGACTTTAAATAATGCACTTGTTAATACAGCTGAAAAATACACAAGTGAAAGCTACTTTTTTGAAAAAATAAGAACGTGTTGCTGTGTTCTTACAAGTATGTTTGTATTAAAGTTAGTGTATCCCTAGCTCACTTTTTTTTTTAGATGTTGTTTTAGATTATTTTATTTTTTGTCCTGGTTAGAATGGTCACTAGGTCAGAAAGCGGGTAAATCCTGGCAGAGACATAGACGGCAATAAAAACCTGACAGGTTTTTATTGCTGTCTTTCCATATTGTATCCAAAAAAAAGGGGCTAGAGATATACAGTGGGGAAAATAATTATTTGATCCCCTGCAGATTTTGTAAGTTTGCCCACTTACAAAGAAATGAAGAGTCTATAATTGTTATCATATGTGTATTTTAAATGATGGAGACAGAATATTAACCAAAAATCCAGAAGAAACATGATTCAAACGTCATAAATTGAGTTTCAGTGAGTAAAATAAGTATTTGATCCGCTACCAACCAACAATAATTCTGGCTCCCACAGTCTGGCTACAGGATGTGCTCATGTGGTACATATTAGTCCTGTCAATTTAAAGTGGTTGCAAAGGCACAAGGCTTTTACCTTCATGCATTCTATACATTTTTTTTTTAAGTTTTATTTTCTAGTCTGGTAAGTATAAAGTGTTGCATATGAATATTTTGCATATCCTAAGCATACAGGACCGGCAAGTATTCATACACCCTGGGTTATAGGCTTGTACCTTGAGGTGATTGGATACTGGCAAGCTTTTGAAGACACACCCACTGAACGCTTCCCACAAAAACCCTACCCCACTCCAGTCAGTTTTTTGGTAGGCGATGGATCTAGTCTTCACAAATAAATCACTGTAAGCTTAAGTTTATTATTTTCCTTTATTATTTTGTCTTTAAATTCTTCAAGCAACTACGCACTGTCCTCTAATACCATAGTGATCCAGTACATCTGGAACGATACAACCTCCGTAGAACCTTGGGAACTGTACTAAGACCTTAGACTGTGAAGACGGCCTATAATGTTCCTTTGGGCACTTGGGATCCCGCACAAGCGCTCAATTTGGCACTTTAGTGTAGTCAGCCACATAGTGCTGTATTGGTCCAGGGCTGTGGTCCATTCCTATTGAACCCAGTTCCTGAAGACCCTTTTTAGAGTATGCCCACTGACAGGTGGAGAATAGACTTATACAGTACAGCATTATGGACAGTTAAGACAAGGTCACCCTGTATCTCTGACCGTTACTGTCAAAAAATCAAGGTTATATTTAATTTGCATTCACCTTGGTGTAAACTTGGTAAAATTTGGGGCTAAAACTCAATTATTCAACTTAGTCTGAGGTGGATGACCAGGTGTGACATCACTCTACAGGTTGCACACTTTTCTGCCACTTCTGCCTAAAGCATTTATACTTTCTCCCACCCTTTTGATGCACGGATTAATTACAGAACTTTCTACACCTGGGTTGCTGCGTTCTCCTACTGGACACACTTGTAGTCTGCATCCTGCTTTCTGAGTGTCCAACAGGAAAATGCCTGCATCGGTAGCCATGAGGGAGACCATTCAAAAGGGATTAAGGGCAAAGTGTGATGCACTCTTTATGTGATGATGCAGTCTTTACGTCGAAGTAGGAACCAATTCTAACATCAGTCTCTGCATCTGATTCTAGCTCCATTTCAGGCATGCAACAAGCAACTTACCTGACAAAGGCAGAATTCCCCATGTATGTTAAAATTCTACAGACTGCGTTAGGGAGCTTACAGCCATTTTTGTCCAGGGCTCAAAAAGTTAGGCCTTCCCCTACATCCATGTTTTTGATTAAGATCCCGATATGACTGCCTTACACAAGGAAGACATTCGAGAATAAAGAAGACATAAAGGCAGTGTTGGAGGGAGCAGCGAAATACTGTATATTTGTTCCCCAGACTGCCATACAAAGATGCTGGCAAAATCTTTAAAGACTGCCCCCGTTCATGAACAAATGGAAGGGGCAATCTATGATGAATGGATCATCATAAAGAAATAAAGGACTTCTAAAAACAGATTTTACTCCTCCCTAAATCTTTGCTGAACTTTGTCCAGTGGAAATAGAGTTCACAAAAAAATGGTCTATTCATGTAGTTGATCTACCAACTCAGGCTTAAACAGACATCTCACTTTACCTATTGAGAATATTCCTCCTTTCAAAGGTTATATTTCAAATAGAAAATTTGAGATGTGCTTGAAGGCTGTCTTTACTCTTGCAGGAAAGAGGAAGAAAACTGCGCTTGCAAAAATCAAATAGCAGCAGCTTATTGTGGGATATACACAAAAAACAAATAAGAAATGGAGGAGCCGCGCTGAGAAATTGGTATCAAAGATATTGATTGGGGTAAAAATATCCCTAATAAATAAATTTAAATCTATATAGATATGATTAAAAATAAAAAAGTGAAATATAAGTGAATATATATCAAGAAAACAAAAAAAATATTTGTGTTGTGCTGGTTAAAGTCCAAAGTAATGAATGTCCCAACATTACAAATAAAAACATTTGGTGACTTGACATAACGAAGTGTATCCACAACTGATGAATGGCATGCTTACCAGATAGTAAGCCAAAATAGACAGGTGGCCTAACCCAGCCTCGGCCATGGTACGAGCCAGTCACAATAAGGTGTAACAGTAATCCGCTTGAACGGCGGGTGTACGTTGAAGAGTAAACCCAAAAAAATAATATATAACATGGCGTAATACTGACACAAAAAATTATTAAATAAATTTAAGATAGGAATAACACTCGCTTTGTGAAGTATAGAAAAGTACATATAAAACACCCAGTGGTGAAAATTCCAATCACCAACACCATACAGAGAGCCTCCTTACCAAATGGCAGATATATGTGCAAAATCCCAACAGGTATGTGAAACATCAGCCAGTGAAGAAATCGATCAGTGCACCAACACCACAAAGAGGGCCTGCTTACCAGATGGCAGACTCAAAAAGCAGGTAACTAAACGACCGGATAAACTCCAGCTGGATGAGATGAGACTATTGGATGGATGGATCAACCTTACAGCTTTGACCCGAAGACTCCATTACTCATACGATGAGTGTAGCACCAATCCCAAAGGAATGAAATAGTGCCAATAGCGTAATAACGTTTATACTAATTTATTTGTATATAAAAAACACTTACAAACGAACTTGCAACAGTAGGCACCACGATAGTAGGTGGTAGGTAAAAACGAAGCCGGCCGGCAACAAACAAACAAATCTCCCGTCGTCCTCAATGAAGCGATGTGGTGATGTCAGCACGTACCTCCCAGTTGCGTTTCGTCATAGAATGACGTTTTCAATGGGGAACCCCATTGAAAATGTCATTCTATGACGAAACGCGTTGTGCCTACTGTTGCAAGTTCGTTTGTAAGTGTTTTTTATATACAAATAAATTAGTATAAACGTTATTACGCTATTGGCACTATTTCATTCCTTTGGGATTGGTCCTACACTTATTGTGTGAGTAATGGAGTCGTCGGGTCAAAGCTGTAAGGTCGATCCATTCATCCAATAGTCTCATCTCATCCAGCTGGAGTTTATCTGGTCGTTTAGTTACCTGCTTTTTGAGTCTGCCATCTGGTAAGCAGGCCCTCTGTGTGGTGTTGGTGCAGTTATCGATTTCTTCACTGGCTGATGTTTCACATATCTGTTGGGATTTTTGCACTAATTATCTGCCATTTGGTAAGGAGGCTCTCTGTATGGTGTTGGTGATTGGAATTTTCACCACTGGGTGTTTTATATGCACTTTTCTATTCTTCACAATGTGAGTGCTATTCCTATCTTAAATGTATTTAATAAGTTTTTGTCAGTATTACGCTATGTTATATATTTTTTTGGGTTAACTCTTCAACGTACACCCGCCGTTCAAGCGGATTACTGTTACACCTTACTGTGACTGGCTCGTACCAAGGCCCAGGCTGGGTTAAGCCACCTGTCTATTTTGGCTTACTATCTGGTAAGCATGGCATTCATCAGTTGTGGATACACTTCCTTATGTCAAGTCACCGAATGTTTTTATTTGTAATGTTGGGACATTCATTATTTTGGACTTTAACCAGCACAACACAAATAGTTTTTTGTTTTCTTGATATATATTCACTTATATTTCACTTTTTTTTATATCATATCTACATACATTATTTAAATTTATTTATTAGGGATATTTTTATCCCAATCAATAATTTTGATACTAATTTCTCAGCGCGGCTTCTCTTCTTATTTCTTTTTTACTCTTGCAGGCCCAGCCCTGCAACCAGCTCTTACTGCAATTACAGTATATCAAACTGGATCAGAACATTATACAATTAACATAACCCTGTATTCCAGGTTTTTTGTTTTTTTTTAACAGAGCATTTTCGGCAATTGCCTTCTGCTTTGCTTTTTTTAGGTGGATGTCCTAGAACCTGTCATGAGCAAAATTTCCAGAGTGCGCAGAATTTTGTGGCTAAAAGCCTTTTCATGTAAAACTTCAGTTTGGAAAGGCACTTGACCAATTGATAAGATGTCACAGGAGAGAGGGTTTCCTTCTACAGTGGAGGATTTCAAAACCTCTTAAACTCTTTCCTCAGGCGCATCTAAATTTGAAATAAATGCAGAGCACCTAGTTGCTCTACCCAGGCTTTGACTTACAAACAAAATCGAGTTCAACACTCTACTTTCACCGTTTTCTTATCTTAAATCAACCAAAATTAGCCCAATGACCGTAAGATGGTTTAGGGCACTGAGCAAATCTTATTGTCTCAGAGTAGTTGTGCCAGTACCTCCACAAGATGTGTTCAAATGTTTTTACTCAAACCTGTTCATGGCACCAGAGAGCTCAGCAGGGGCATTCATCTTATTCTGGAGGTAAAAAAAATCCCTCAACAAATATCTTCACATTCCAAAATTTCAGATGAAAACCAAAGTTCAGGTCAGTTATTGCTTCTCTGAGTCAAGAGGAATACCTAGCATCTGTAGACATCCAAGATCTGCAGATCATTATTTATCCTGCTCTTCAGCCATTTCTGCGGTTTGAAGTGGCAGACAGTTATTTCCAAATTTTTGCTCTGCGTTTTGGCCTATCATGTGCTCCAAGAGTATTCACAAAGGTCTTAGCACCTCTTCTTCTCAGAACTCAGGCAATCCAAGTCTCCCGAAGAATTCATCTCCTCTCAGCTATCGGAAAATGTCTATAGGATAATTCAGATGCTTCAGGCCTTTGGTTGGGTGATCAAAATTTCCCAGTTTGAAGGCTTATAGGCAAATTATTGGCCATAAAAAAAGGTATGGGGGCCTGGGTACTGCCCTGGGGGACATGTACCAATGCAAAAAAAAAAAAAAACTTTTAAAAAAGATTGTTTTTAAAGGAACAGTGATTTTAATCATCCCTATAGTGAAACAATAAGAATGAAAAATTCCTTTAAATATAGTGTCTGGGAGGTCCCCTTAGTCTGCCTGTAAAGTGGTGCATCTGTACTGTGTATATAACCTCATGCAGCAAAACTGACATTTATAAAGTAAAAAAAATGACATTTAAATTGCCGGCAATACAATGCCGGCAATAGAAAAATGTAAAAATAAAAAAAAAGGCGTGGGGTCCCCCCCAAATCCAGATTTTAGGGGTAACCCCATGGCAAAAACAAAAAAAAACTCAGTTGTTTCCCCTATACCAGACCCTTATCCGAGCATGGAGCCCGGGTCACCCTCCCCAAAGCACCATGTCCCCATTACTCTTCCAAACAACCCTGGGCTGTGGTTGTGGGGGTCTGCAGGCAGGGGGCCTATTGGAATCTGGAAGATCCCACCCCTCTTATGTGAGAGTATGGGGCAGATGGTGGTTAGCATTCGTCACAGGCTGTCTTCTTTTTTTTGTCAGGTCCGACGCCCCCCCATCCTGAGGGGTGCTTTGGGGCACATTGATGGAACCTAGGGCCTCTTCCTCCTGACAACCCTGAGCTGTGGGGCCCCCCAGATCCCACACCCCCCCAAATAACAATGGATATTGGTCAGATCAGTGAAAGGTTAGGCCGACATCCCAACATAATTGGAAAAAAGAGTAAAGGTTCCCCACTACGGGACTTTTTAGGCCTATACTTGTCAAAATACAGCACTGTTATACTTCTGTTAAAAGTATATAAATACAAATTTTATTGAGAACAATAGTTAAAAGAAATCAAGCTGAGGACATGAAGTATGAACAGTAGACAATGTTATACATGAACCAATACTGTACACTGTCAATACAAGACAAGTTATAATCCAACAATGGTCTGTACGGTGGAAGACCCTTATGCAACACCCAACACGTTTCAGGATCTTATCCCTTCATCAGGGTGTGGAGCAGCTCAGGCAGGAAACACTTATACTGTTCAATGTACAGATAACAGCCAAGGAATTTAAAAACTTGTAGCAGTATCCATCCGAGTACCAGAGGAGTAGTGAGGTCCTGTGTCCCCACCCTGGAACAGAATGGCAGGGATAGGCCAGGAACAGGCCAGGGGACAGGCCGAAAAGTCCCATGCAGGGTATCTGAAGAAAATCAGCACAGTGCTTGCCCTGAGAGGAGAAAGGAGAGATGCGTCCAATGTCTAAAGTGTAATCCCAGAGGGAAAGCCCCCCCATGTGAATGAGTAGGGATACATTGTACTCCTACTCATTCACCAAAAAAAGTGTCAATAAGGGAAAAAAAAATGTTTTTGACAACTCCTTTAGTAAAAAAAAAAAATGTCCCCCCGATGTAGATCCGTCGTCCGTTATGACGCCACAGGTTCTCCATAAGAATTTTAGACCCTTTTCGTAGCCTCCTTTGCAGCTGTTTTATTCTCCGAATTCCTTTTGAGACCTCCCCAACAAAGCACTTTGTCGAATTGGAATAAGCATACGCCTTCTCTCGACCTGCTTATACGCTCATCCAGCCAACCAAAAAATTCCCTAACTTAGTGGATATCCAGCCCAGTCTTGTCATTGGGGAAATCCTTCCTTCCATCCTTATTGGAAATGGATAACAATAGATGCCATTCTTTCAGGCTGGGGAGGAGTGTTCAGTCCCTTACTGTACAGGGTATACACTGCTGTGGCCTGCATAAACCACTAAAGGAGTCTTTTAGTCCTGAAGGAAGCAAACAAGCCAGATCATCTCATGGATATTAACTCACTGTTTTGTGATGTCTTCAGTCCACATCCCAGGAGTGAACAGGAAAGTGGACTATCTCAGTTGCCACCACCTGGATCATATGGAGTGGGCCCTAAACCCCCCCCCCCCCCCCCCCCACAACATCATCTTCGGGCTAATGGGTCAGGATTGGGGGACCCCAGATGTAGACATTCTGATCTCTGGATTTATCAACTAACTACCATAGTTTGAGGCCATAGCCAAGGTTCCTCTGGCGCTGGGCTCGGATGCCTTTATAATCCCCTGGTCTCATTTCAGGCTAATCTTTTGCCTTCCCTCCAATGCAAATTCTACCTTGTACTCTCAACAAGATAAGATAAAGCAAGAAAAAGGTTATTCTAATTACACCACATTGGCACAGAAGGACTGTTTTTTTTTTTTTTTCCTCACTCTGCAAGGTAATGTCATAATGTACTAGTATGCACCGCATATTAGCACATTATGTAAAACCCCCCCGTAAAACAAAGCTTTTCCAGCGCGGAGATGTCAGAGGTGTAGGGGCTGTGACTGGCTGGAGCCGCTAAGATGTCACTCCCACGCATGGGTATGGGGGCCGCCAGTTATGGCACAGGGCTCTGAAGGAATGCCACGGATGGCCGTTCTTTCAGAGCGCATGTGCCAGTGATGTCACTGGCTGCATGTACAGTAAATGTCTCCTAAACAGTGCCTGTTTTAGGAAATGTTTACACTACCTATAGGTAAGCCTTATTATAGGCTTATCTATAGGTAAAAGTTAGTGATGAAAGTTTACTTCCACTTTAAGCACTCTGAAAAGACAGGTCCCGGCTTTGTCCATTCTGTTTCAAAAGCCTCTAGCGTCCCTTTTGCTTGTCAAAACTTTCATTCAAGTGTATCTCGCATCGGGCCCCCATTACAGCACCCTGTTCTCCCATGTATCACTTTAGATGACCTCTCCTACAAAGTGTCTTTTTTGGTAGTTAGTTATTTTTCAGATGTGTCAGAGTAAGCAGCTCTCTCCTGTAGTGGGGGATTTCCTCATTTTTTATAATGACAAGGTAGTCTTACACCTGAGACCATCCTTTTGTCTTTAGATGGTATCACATTTCCACCTCACTGAAGACATAGATTTACCATCCTTATGCCGCGTACACACGAGCGGACTTTACGGCGGACTTTGCCCGGCGGACTGGATTTCGTCGGACAATTCGATGTGTGTGGGCTCCAGCGGACTTTGTTTTCTCAAAAGTTGGACGGACTTAGATTTGAAACTTGTTTAAAATTTATCCGTTGAAATCGAGTCCGGTCGAAAAGTCCGCCGTCTGTATGCTAGTTCGACGGACAAAAAGCCACGCTAGGGCAGCTATTGGCTACTGGCTATGAACTTCCTTGTTTTAGTCCGGTCGTACGTCATCACGTACGAATTCGACGGACTTTGGTGGATTGTGTGTAGGCAAGTCCGTTCATTCAGAAAGTCCGTCGGAAAGTACGTCGAAAAGTCCGCCGGGCAAAGTCCGCCGTAAAGTCCGCTCGTGTGTACGCGGCATTAGACTTGCCTCCAAAGCATTTCCTGGACATAGTTGGAGCCAGTAGAGTCTACCTGAAATCAACAGCTTCCATCAGGAAGACTGATTCCCTATTTTTCCTCTTCTCAGAGCCTCACAAAGGACATCCTGATTTAAACGCTACTATCACTAGAGCTTACACTCTAAGAGACAAATCTCCTCCTGTGCTCTTATATGCTCATTCCACCAGATTGATGGGAGTTTCCTGAGATTTCCAGTGCTGCGTCTCTGTAACCAGCTTTTGCAGACAAGGTTGTCTTACGCCCAAGACCATCTTTTCTTCCGAAGGTGATATCAGTCTTCCACGATAATGAGGAAATAGTCCTACCACCCGTATGCCTTGGAAAAGTATTCTAAGGAAATAGGGTAAGAATACATGACAAGTGGGTGTGTCCTCAAAAGCTCGCCAGTGTACAAGCCTATAATACAGGGTCTATGCATACTTTGTCTGTTTCCTACACAGTACTTCAAGTTATGGAATTTACAGGTAATTCAAAATTCCCTTTTTTCACATGCAGCCAGCAAGTGGGTCTTTTTAATATCTGCCAGGTTCTTCTTGGTGCCTCCTCTAGAAAATCAAACAAAAAAAAACTGAATATTTGTTTAGAGTTCAACAGCTCAAGCTCAAATTTACACATACACGTTAGTCAAAGGAGTGACTTATCTCTATTGGATGGCTTCATCTTAGGTTTCAGTGAGAGAAATATTGAAAGAAGTACAAAAAAATTTGCAAAGAGGCTTTCATCTTTTCTCTCTGAAAGTCTAACTCCTGTTGTATGTTTGTTAGTTTTTTGAGTAATTATTTTACAGCGATAGCACATCCTTTAAGCAATTTGTGTTATTAGGTCATTTTTTCTTTATAAAATGTATCCTTAATTTTTTCGTTTTGAAATTATGCTTCACAATTTCACCCTTTTCTCCTTTTGCTCTTGTTAATAAAGACCTTTGTGTTGAGACTTTTCCCTTATCTCCTTGAATCACCCTGTTCCTTTTCCTTTGGGGTCCCCTTCCTCTCATTGCCCATCATGTCCCTCTGCAGGTGGTGAAAGTCGGACTGGTGGAGACGTCCCCCCCAAACACTGGTATGTGAGGAAGAAGTGCTCCCTAACCTGTACCCATCCCTCCAATCCTAACCTAAACCCCTTTTGTCTGTCCCTCCTTAAACATAAAGTTCTTCCTCACTCATTCTTTTTTGATCTTTTTGCCTCAGATGCTGAAGATTCGATTTCTATAGCTGTTGGATTGCCATCTACTTCTCCTCCCTCTTCAACTGGGATTCCTCGTGATACTTCAGCTACACCTCCATCCTCTCCATCACTCAGTGCTGCGTTACAGGGAAACACAGGGTGAGAAATGTGTTACTAAAAGATGAGATTAATTGTACCAGCAACAGAAATGCTGCACACCAAGATGCAGAATTATCTTCCTTTAATAAAATAGCCAGCAGGAACAAGTTCTATTCTGACATGTTTCACACTAGCCACAGCACTTTCTCAAAGGATGGTCATTGTTTGAGAAAACATTGTGCCTAGTACTAAACACATTAGAATAGAACTTGTTCCTGCTGGCTATTTTAATAAAGGATGATTATTTTGCATCTTGGTATGTGGCATTCCTGTTGCTGGTACAATTGATTGCTTTGGTGGAGACCAACCAAGCCAGTACCTGAGATGCGTTTGTGGAGTGGATCCTGATCTCGCCTGGAGCGGCATGTAAAACATTTGTCATAATGGGAGATGGGATGGTTCTAACTGTATTAGCACAAATGCTTTTTAGGAGAAAAGTAAACCTAAGTTATCTAATTTTTAGATAACATCCTGTCGCCCTTTTTGAAGCCTTTTTTCAGCCAAAATGTGGTTTTGGTTAGTATGGGAGAAAGTCTGTCAGGTTTTTATTGCCATCTGTTTTCTTTTTGGGGAGAGTCCACCTCACTTCCTGTTCTTTGTGTTCACAACAGGAAAGGAGATTTACAAAGGTAGTAATAAAACACCCGATCTCGCCTTTCGGACTTCACTATTTAAAACCTGTTATCTTAATCATATAGTACAGGACACATGCAGAGTATTCATACCCCATGGGTTATAGGTGTGTACCTTCAGGTGATTGGACACTGGCAAAGCTTTAGAGGCACATCTCCTAGGCGCCTCCCCTATAACCTTACCCTACTCCACAAATCTGTAGTTTTTGCTAGCGTCTGAAGTTGATGGAGCTTTGCTCCTTCAAAGAGAAAATCACCCTTAGCTTAACCAGTTTATTATTTTTCTTGTATTCTTTTATATTCGGATTCTTCAATCAACCCCTCACGGTCTTCCAATGTAAACATAAAAGCAGTGAATCGGGATCAGCGCAACCTCGATAAAACCTTGGGATCCATACCCTGACCCTACACTGTGGGGATAGCCTGTTATGTTGCTTTGGGCACTGGGTCCTGCATGGGTGCTCACTTTGGCCCAACACATGAAGTCAGCCACAGGGTGCTGTACAGGGCCAGGGTCATGGTCCATTGCTATGGAACCCAGTCCCTAATGGCCCCAATTGGGTGTATGCCCACCATGATGGGTGAAGCCTAGACTTTATACTGTATATGGTCCATCATGGACAGGTAAGACCAGGTCACACTGTATCTCTGATTGTCACTGTAAAAACATGTTTGAAATGTATTCCCTTCACAGTCACAGTGTACACTTTTCAAACTTGGTGCTAAATTCAACCATTCTGAGCTTGGTCTCAGGTTAATGATCAGGTGTTACATCACCCCACTGTCGCTCACTTTACCGCTACTTCGGCATAAATCACTTAAAAGGTACTCTGCTTCTTCTTCCTGTTCTTTTGTCACAAGAATTGCTACAGTACAAGTCTACACATGGGTTACAGCATACTCCTTCTGAACACACTTGCCCTATCCTCCACCCCCTATTCCATGAGTACCCCACAGGGGACTGCTCTCACTTGTACCAAGTGAAAGGGAGCCAATACAAAATTGTAGGCAAACATTCACTCTGCCAAAGGCCTACAATACACTCGGCCTCAGAGTGGCGATGCATCACTTGCACCAGAGCAGGATCTGGCTTTAACACGGATCTTGGCATCAGATTCTAGCTCATTTTCAGGCATGCAACAAGTGGCCTATTTGGCTAAAGCAGAATTCTCTGCATCTGTGCCGCAGTTCTTCAGAGAAATGAAGGTCTTTAACCACTTGACCCCCGGACGATTTACCCCCCTTAACCACCTCAATACAGGGCACTTTCACCCCCTCCCTGCCCAAGCCAATTTTCAGCTTTCAGCGCTGTCGCACTTTGAATGACAATTGTGCGGTCATGCTACACTGCACCCTAATTAAATTTTTATAATTTTTCCCCACAAATAGCTTTCTTTTGGTGGTATTTAATCACCTCTGCAGTTTTTATTTATTGTGCTATAAACAAAAGAGGGACAAGTTTGAAAAAACACAATATTTTTTACTTTTTGCTATAATAAATATCCAAATTTTTTTTAAAAACATTTTTTCCTCAGTTTGGGCCGATATGTATTCGTCTACATATTTTTGGTAAAAAAAATTTGCAATAAGCATATATTGGTTGGTTTGCGCAAAAGTCATAACGGACATCGCGGCCGCCGGGCACGCGCATCGGGTCCCCAGTGACTAGTGGCTCAGGAAGGCGATCACGTCATATGACGTCCTCCCAGAACGAGAGCTGCCTCGTCCCACCGTTATATGACAGTGGGCGGGCAGCTAGTGGTTAATGACCTGACCACTTTTTGCAATACGGCACTACGTTACTTTAACTGACAATTGCACGGTCATGCAATCCTGTACCAAGATAAAATTTATGTAACTTGTTTCCCACAAATAGAGCTTTCTTTTGGTGGTATTCGATCACCACTGCATTTTTTTTCTTTGTGCTATAAACGAAAAAAAGTCAATTTTGAAAAAACAAAAAAAATTTTTTTCTTTCCGCTATAAAACCTATCCAATAGAAAATGTAAAAAATCGAATTTCTTCATAAATGTAAGCCAATATGTATTCTGCTACAAAAAAATCCCAAAAAGTGTATATGGATTGGTTTACGTGAACGTTATAGCATCTACAAACTATGGTATATATTTTGTGGAGTTATTGTTTATTTTTTTATACTGGTAATGGCGGTGATCAGCGACCTTATAGCGGGACTGCGATATTACGGTGGACAATCAGACATTAACTGACACTTTGCGGGAACCAGTGACAATAATACAGTAATTTGTGCTAAAAATCTGCACTGTCACTGTACTAATGACACTGGCTGGAAAGGGGTTAAAAATCTAGGATGATCAAAGGGTTAACTGTGTGCTTAACCAGTGTTTTTGTGACGTGTGTGCTGCTTTTACTAGGGGAAGATATGGAATTTATTCCCTGCTTTGCAGGGGCACAAAATCCATCCCTTACCCCCTGCCAGAACGAGGATCTCCCTTGTTTACATGGGCAGATCTAGGTTCTGTGAGTTTTACTGATGATCGGCAAGTGCCGAGGAACATCCAGTGCTCGCCACATGTAGATCGGCTTCTGCTGTGATTAATCACAGCAGTAGTGGCCTGCCGTCAGTGTGTGCTTGCCCCCTGTAGGTGGAAGTGCAGAATACATATACAGTATGTGATCCTGCACAGGAGGGCCGCCCTTCAAAATCCCCATTCATGAACAGATAGAATTTGCAGTCTGTGGCGACTGGATCACTCCAGAAAGGATTTTGCTTGCCCCAAAACTTTGCTGAACCCTATCCAGTGGAAAGCGTTTGCAAAGAACTGGGCTATTCCTGTGGTTGATCCTGACTCTGTCCTAAACAAACATCTTACTGTAGATTCCTACTGTAGATTTTGCAAACAAAAAGTTGAGATGCTCATCAAGGGTCTTTCCTCTTGCGGATACATCCCCGCCACCAGCTATCGCTGCCATTTCAGAATGTCAAACTGCTGCTAACTGGCCTAAGAACAACCAACGTGACCATGTGTTTCAGGATTGTTCTGTTACAGATTAATTGCCTTCTGTTCTGCTTTTTTGTGTGAATGTCCTAGAACATGTCATGAGACAAATTTCCAGAATGGCTCTAATCTCTATTCATATGTGCAGTCTTATGGCTGAAAGCTTTGGCAACTGAGGCTGTCTGCAAAAGGCACCTCACATGTATGCCTTTCCAAGGAATACATCTGTTTGGTAAGGTACTTGACCAATTTAACAAAGAGGTCACAGCAGGGAAAGGTTCTATTTCCACAACGAAAAATCTGAAAAACCTCTTCTTCAGGAGCCCCTAGCTCCTCTAAACCCAGAGCAACTGGCCGCTCTGATTATGTGAAAAAATCAGGGAAAGTACCCTAAGAAGAGGGTCAACAGAGAACACTATTTGAAATTACATACCAGCTTTATTATTTACCAACAAGATAAAAACCAATTGAGATTTACAAACAGTGAAAAAGAAGCAGTGTGGGCAGACGGCTGCCATAAACCAATTAAAAGTTGGACAACGTTGTCACAAAGGGGGGATTATAAAAACAAATGGGGAGCCGCGGCATACATCCACTCAACCATATCAATCAGTACATCATACATACACCTATAGGTAATTGGAATAGGTAGAGTCCATGTTAATTGAGTGTTAGTTGTAGATATCAAGTTATCCTATAGGAGAGTATCCAAAATATCACGGACAGTTCTTATACCAGCAGTATGATGAGAGAGTGGGGTGGGTGCACGGTCTGGCCGTAAGATCTGAATGTAGTATAGTCCAGTATAGAGGAATTAGACTAGTTGCAAGTTGAATCACAGATGCGTGATAGTTATCTACCAGCTATATCAACAGACTGCATGAGGAACCGTTTAGGCTGCTGTGTTAGAGAGATGTAAATTATTCAGCTTAAACAATGGGTAATTATCCAAAGAGACAGCAATAGAAGGATGCAGGAAAAGCTGGTAGATGTGGAGTATAGACAGAAAGGCCAGATCGAATAGCGCGTTCTTTGCCCTTTCTTTGCCTTAGGGGATCTCACCATTATTGTACAATTATCAGTGATATAGCAAGGTGATAGACGGCTTAACCACACAAACAGTACATTTAAGTATATACATGGCATATGTGGTTAACCGTGATTTAGATGATGAAATTGATACGGCCTTTTCTATTGATGGAAAAAGTGAAGAACTAGAGGGGGAATCAACACGCCAACTGTTCAAAAATCATAAAAAACTTATGGTTAAATTTTTGAACCGGAAATGGGATATTTCTTCTTTAAAATCACACATCTCTCATAATATCATCCCTAGAGGACTAAGGGAAAGAATTATCCCTGCCGAACACCTCCACACCCCCAGGTTTCTGGAAGTGTGGAAAGAGGAATGCCTTAAAAGAGGCCTTTCACTTATGAAAATCATAGTGTCCGAAGAAGAAACGCAGCTTCAGGAGATTCAAAGTGAATTAGAGCTAAGTGCAAAAGCCCTGGAACCTCATAAAAACAAACATGACTTTGAGAAAAATAACGAATTTATCAAGAAAGAAATTGAAAGAATACAAAAAAATCTTAAACACACAAAACAGGAAAAATTCAGACAAAACATCATTGACTGGGAGGGGGGAGACATCTTTAATCCTTCCCTACCAAATAGAAGTAGATCCTCTTCAAGAGGTTCTAGACATTCACAACGTACTAGAAGGAATAGAATAGACTCCTCCTCAGACAGTGACTTTGATAAAGAAATCTCTACAAAATCTGTCACTTTTTTAGAGGAACCTCAGGGCAACACAATAGTAGAATGCCCAAAACAACCAGTGGAAAAGTCATTCCAGAGAAGCAGGAAAGGCAAACATAGAAGGAAGAGGAAGGGACCGAGACACAGTTCAGAATCGGCGCAGTGGGAGACTAAGGAGTCAGAGAAGACGCTGAATGCATCTTCTAACTCAACAATTATGGATTTGAGCATAGTCAATCTATCTGACCTTCAGTTGGACTCCAATCATATTAAACTCCTTCAAAAAGGACTCTCTTTCTCCCCCACTGCGCCCATGAATGAATTTGAAGTGTTTAAAGACATTAATCTATTTCTCAGAAAGGTCCTTTTTAAACTCTGGCA
Source organism: Lithobates septentrionalis (assembly GCA_037952835.1). NCBI lineage: Eukaryota > Metazoa > Chordata > Amphibia > Anura > Ranidae > Lithobates > Lithobates septentrionalis. Next base: position 3,621,276 of record JBBDGP010001284.1, read on the forward strand.
CCAGAAAGGCTCTGATAATACATATACTACTGACCCTAACCTAGATAAGGAAGAAAAAGAGGCTATAGATAATCTAATATCCTTGCTGGAAGAAAATACTGACAGCGACTCGGAAACGGTCAGTAGCCACCCGATCACCAGGAAATCCAATTTGAGAATCAAGTCCACCAGCATGCCACCATTATCAAAACACAAGTGGCTCCAAGTATTTCTAGATCAGGTCAAACATGATCTTAGGAGGGTTAACTGGGAATGGTTGGGATCTAATAATCTTACCGGCTCTGAGAGAAAAGCTTTACATGAATTACAAGAAGCTCCCAATTTGGTGATAAAAAGGAGTGATAAGGGCGGGAATGTGGTTCTACTCAGTGAAAAAATTTACGAGAATGAAGCACTCAGACTGCTGAGTGATACCTCTACTTATAAAAAACTCACTGAGAATCCCTTCCCGGCCCTAACAGACACTTTGAACACAAAATTAAAACTAGCTATGGAAGCCGGCCTTCTAACCAAAAAAGAATATCTTTATCTCAGAGCTGATAACATCACAATCCCAACCTTCTATATAATCCCCAAACTACACAAATCCTTATCCAACCCACCAGGGAGACCAATTGTTTCAGCTATTAATGGCCCCCTGGAGAGAGTTGGCAAGTTTGTGGACTCGATGATCAAAGATATGGTGACTAAATTATCATCCTTTGTTCAAGACAGTAGAGATATACTCTCTAAACTATCTGACTTCTCCCTGTCACCAAACACCCTACTAGTAGGGATAGATGTAGAAAGTCTGTATATGTCGATTCCCCATGATTGTGGTATTCAAGCCATAAGAACCTTTCTTGACATTTACTACCCAGAACTGGGTGCCCATAATGAGTTCATCATTGAACTATTGGAATTCATGTTGGGCAACAACTATTTTCAATTTCTCGGGAAATTCTATCAACAGGTAAGAGGCACCAGCATGGGTGCTCCTTGGGCCCCGTCTTACGCCTGTCTCCACCTGGGTCTCTGGGAAATGGAAGTTGTGTACGGGTCCTCGATGTACCTTGACCACTGTGCCCTGTGGTTAAGGTACATCGACGACGTGCTCATGATATGGGAGGGCACTGTAGAACAACTCTTGGAATTCCTATCCCAACTAAACATCAATGATAAAAACATTCATCTAACCTACTCTTATCATCCTGATACCCTTCCATGCCTTGATTTACAAATCACAAAAAGCGGAAATCGGGTAGTAACTAGTACTTTCAGAAAGGAAACAGCAGCAAATACCCTCCTCTTGGCACAGAGCCACCATCCAAAATCCCTAATTAAAGGGATACCTACAGGACAATTTTTGAGGATCAGGCGAAACTGCTCAGAGGAGGAACAATTTAAATCTGAAGCACAGGAAATGCTTAATAGATTCAGGAAAAGAGGGTATTCGCATAATTCCCTCAAAAAAGCTAGAAACAATGCATTAGGTAGGAAACGTGAAGACCTACTACTCACCAAAGCAAATACTCAGTCATCTGCTAAACCAGCATATGATTTTCCTAGAATCATCACGAGATTCGGCTCACAATGGACCCAGGTCCAAGAGATCCTCAACAGACACTGGCATATCCTAAGATCAACACCCCTAATCGCAAACATAATTAGTCCCAAACCACTACTTACAGCTAAAAGGGCACGTAACCTGGGTGATGTGTTGGTTCATTCAGAATACACGAGAACGGGGGCGTGGCTACCGCGCAGCTGAATGGCAGTGTAACTCCATAGCTCCGCTCCAGCTAAGGGAACCGCCGAACAACGGGACGACACCGACCCACTATCTACCCTCACAGGGAACATAACACTACCGCCGACTCGCCCAGATGACCCGCAAGCGGAAAGAAGCAGCACAGCTGAAGAAATTACAAGATTTCTTCCAGCCGAAAGACCGCGATCGTATCCAAAATGGCGCCGGCGCAGGGAGCGGCTCTCCTTCCCCCACAGGCAGCCCGCGGTCTCAGGCCTCAAGCCCAGGCTCACAAACAGACCGAACCCACATCTCTCCGGACGCCTCTACACCTCTCTCCCGCAGCCCAGCTAAATCAAAGCCACGGCTGGCAGAAGACATCCACACAGGAAGCATGTCACAAGACTCCATGGAGGACACAAGGGAGCTGGTGGACCCGTTTACATCATTCCACACAACGGGTAAGCCTGTGTCTGACACCATGCTCAAAGACATGCTTGTTTCCCTCCGCAGTTCAATGCACACAGACATGCTGCAATGTGTCAATAACTTTAAGACCGACCTGGGATCCCTGGGAGGGAGAGTTAATCATATAGAGGAGAAAATGGGAGACTTTGCTTCATCCCACAACACCCTCATTGATGCACATAATGATCAATCTGATGAGATTGCATGGCTGAGGTCAAAGGTCGCTGACCTTGAAGATAGGTCACGAAGAAATAATGTCAAATTGCGGGGGGTCCCTGAATCGATTCTTCCCCCACAACTCCAACAATATGCCAGAGACTTACTCAAGACCTTCTTACCCGCCATTTCAGAATCTGAAATTCAAATTGACCGCATTCACAGACTGCCTAAACCGTCACATCTCCCAGATAATATACCTAGAGATGTCCTGATGCGAGTACATTTTTACCAAACCAAGAATACACGAGAACGACCAGCAAAAACTGGCTGTCTGGGGAAAAAACCCCCTCCAGGTATGCATGCATGCGGACACTGTAACATCTGTAGGTATGTGCACCACACTGATGTGTTCCCCGATCCGAGAGGAGGCAAGGATTATAAGATTAAACAGTTCATCAACTGTTCTACGACACGAGTTATATACATGCTCACATGTCCTTGTAATAAAAACTACATAGGAAAAACGAAATGCCAACTCCGGATCAGGATCGGCGAACACATCAGTGGGATTAAAAATAGGAAAAAGAATAAAAATGATGTTCGACCCATTCCCCAACACTTTGCTGAATTCCATGATAGTAACCCTAAGGGCCTTACAGTCAAGGGAATCTATGTGTTGAACCTGCCCCCTAGAAGAGGCGATTTTGATACTATTCTCCTTCAAAAGGAGAAAATGTGGACATACTACTTAGATTCCCTAGTGCCTAAAGGATTGAACACAGAATGTAGTTTACAACCCTTCCTTGAGAAATAATGCAATTTTTCAAACTCTTGGATAGAATTTCAATCATTATATGTTACAATCAGTCACTTCACTTTTTCCATCACCACCTTTCTTCCCTCTTATTTTATCCTCCCTCTTCCTTCCTCTTTTTTCCTCCCCTTCCCCCTTCTTTTCTATTCTGTTAATACCTTCCCTGTCATATCTTTCCTCGATATTCATCGACCGCTATCTCTATTTTGTCTTATTAATATACTTAGAATGTATGCTGCTTGATTGCTGTCTGTTTTACACAAGAGAAGCTCTTAGTGACACCTAGCGGTCGTGTGCAAGTAATTGCACCTGATAAATCTCTATTTAAGCCTGTCACAAATGTCTCCTCCTAGCTCTGAAGAAACCAGCGTTCATTGGCTGGTGAAACGCGTCAGCGGTGTGACGTCAGCATGTCACCGGGAGCCGCGCGCTATTCGATCTGGCCTTTCTGTCTATACTCCACATCTACCAGCTGATCACAGCCTTCCTGCTCAGCCACGCACTGCATCGAAAAAACCGCCTCATAGAGGCTTTTTGACTACGGACGGAACTTTACTCTGACTGCAACCCACCGAGCTTTCAAACGGCTCGCAAGCGATCTCCATCTACACAGAGACCTGGAAGGAAGGATTGCCATTATTCGACGACGAGGACAGCGTGATTGGTGAGACTTCCCTACTCCACTCAGCGCTTACAAATGTATGTCGATTTTCCTGCATCCTTCTATTGCTGTCTCTTTGGATAATTACCCATTGTTTAAGCTGAATAATTTACATCACTCTAACACAGCAGCCTAAACGGTTCCTCATGCAGTCTGTTGATATAGCTGGTAGATAACTATCACGCATCTGTGATTCAACTTGCAACTAGTCTAATTCCTCTATACTGGACTATACTACATTCAGATCTTACGGCCAGACCGTGCACCCACCCCACTCTCTCATCATACTGCTGGTATAAGAACTGTCCATGATATTTTGGATACTCTCCTATAGGATAACTTGATATCTACAACTAACACTCAATTAACATGGCCTCTACCTATTCCAATTACCTATAGGTGTATGTATGATGTACTGATTGATATGGTTGAGTGGATGTATGCCGCGGCTCCCCATTTGTTTTTATAATCCCCCCTTTGTGACAACGTTGTCCAACTTTTAATTGGTTTATGGCAGCCGTCTGCCCACACTGCTTCTTTTTCACTGTTTGTAAATCTCAATTGGTTTTTATCTTGTTGGTAAATAATAAAGCTGGTTTGTAATTTCAAATAGTGTTCTCTGTTGACTCTCTTCTTAGGGTACTTTCCCTGATTTTTTCTCATATGACTAAAGGGCAACTTGAACTGCATTCAGACTTGTCTGCATGATTGATTTATACTTACCAGTAAAAGGCCAATGACTGATTAATTAAATTAGGTTGATCCGGGCAAACACTCTGCTTTTTTCGCTCTGATTATGCTTCAACACTTAAACCAAAGTTCAACCCTTCTTTTCAGCATAAAACTTAGCCCACAAAAGTCACCAAGACTTCCCCAAAGCCCTCTTCATAATGAAGGGGCTCCCTCATTCCTGTTACAGCTTGCCACCCTTTGGATCACAGACGTCCCACTCCTGTGGACATCCACAATACCTACTGCACATTCCCACTTGGTTGAACTAGATGGACTTGTCTTTTTTCAACCAGACTAACTATGTAACCTACCGCATATTTCCACTTATCAGCACTTTGTACACTTTGCAGTAGCACGCAATTACTTCCTGTTTGCCGCACTGCACTTTGGCCTATACTTTGCTCTCAGTTTTCACAGAGGTGCTCGCACTTATGATTACTCTTCTCAGAATTCAGGTGATTCAAGGTACAAGCTATGTTCATGACCTTCTTCTGAAGGACTCATCTTCCTTTAAGCTGTCAGCAGCCTTACTTAGGCCTGGAATAATTAGGTCTGGATCTGGACACATCTGAAGCAAAGGCCTTTCTTCCAGAAAAGAGTTCTTTCTCTAAGAGCTCATGTTCAAAAGCTGAGATCCAAGAGACATCCTACTATAATATTCTACATAGGAGTTCTAGATCTAAAGATGTCTTCCTTCGAGGCAGTACCATTCACCCAGTTCCATTCAAGAACTCTCCATCTCAACATCTTGTTGACCTATAAAAAGTAGGCTCCTTCTTTCAATTTACTGATTCTTTTGTCCAGAAGAGCAAGGAACTCCCCATCTTGGTGGATAACCACCCAAGCACTAACAGTGGGGAAGTCCTTCCTTTCCTATCGCAGGCAAGTTTTCACAACAGACGCAAGTCTCTCTGGCTGGGGATGAGTGTTCCAGTTCTTAATCCAAAGGAACATGATTGCTAGAGAAAACTTGAGTTGACCCTGCAGCACTGGACCCAACCTCTGAAGGGAAACACAATCAGGATGCAGTCAGACAATATTATGGCTGTTGCCTACATCAGCTATCAAATGGGGGGCACCAGGAGTCTAGCTACATTGAAGGAAGCAAATTAGATAATCTCATGGACAGGAACTCCCTGTCCAGCGATCTCTGCAGTCCATATCTCAGCAATGGACAACTGGAAAACTAATTACCTTAGCTACCATTGTCTGGGTCAAGAGGAATGGGCCCTTGATCCAGATGTCTTCAATCTGATATGCCAAAAAAGGCTTTCCAGATAGAGATATCCTAGGCTCCAGATTCAACATTAAACTACCTCCATATGGAGCCAAAACTAGACGTCCTCTAGCTGTAGAGAAAAGAGACCAATCTCCTGCACTCAAGAGAAGTGTACTGGCAAAAGGTCAATTAGCAGTCTTTGACTAATCCAATCTTAGCACTGGTTTTACTGCCCCCCAACGGGCTGGGGAAACCCAAAAGAGATACCGCAAAAACGGGGAACAGAGGGCGCGAGACGACCTTCCAAAAGGCTTACGCAACGAGAGATCCCTTCTTCCTTGCATGACGCATAACTGCTCTTTAAATAGTTGGAAGGATCATATTGTGCCCCAAAAAGGGCTCCTCCCATCCATGGGTGGGTATAATAGAACATGAATGTGACTTCAAAATTATACACACAAGTATAGGCACAAGTTTCACATCATATACAGTGAGGGAAAAAAGTATTTGATTGTCTGCTGATTTTGTATGTTTGCCTACTGACAAATGATCAGTCTATAATTTTAATGGGTGAACAAGTATGTTGCGCTTAAATGAAATAAACAGTAAATAAATAATATAAACAAGTGAGTCCAAGAGACACAATAGTGAAAGTTTGAATGCTGTGTCACCAACTTCCTCCACCTTGTGCGACCACCACCAAAAAAATAGGATGTGCCCTTAGCAAAGTGCGCCGATCACCTGTTACAGGGGGTCAACATAGACTTGTATGTCTGGAAAAACTCCACGTCTGTAAGGAGGTCCGCTCAACAAACTTCAAGCCACCACCGGGAAAAACATCAGGTTTCTTTTACTCCAACCATGACGTCAGGTCATATACCCCAAATGAGAGACAAACGCCACAATAGTGTAAAACCTTTTTTACCAGGATTTAATAAAGGTAATGCACTTGCATGAAAAGACAATTAAAACATCATGTGTCCAGTACATGCTGTTTTAATTGTGGATGGGCATTTCGGCATGGCAATGACCCAAAACACACGGAGACAAAGGAGGCTCAAAAAGAAGCACATTAAGGTCCCGGAGTGTCCTAGCCAGTCTTCAGACCTTAATCCCATAGAAAATATGTGGAGGGAGCTGAAGGTTCGAGTTACCAAACGCCAGCCTTGGAACCTTAATGACTTGGAGAGGATCTGCAAAGAGTGGGACAAAATCCCACCTGATGTGTGTGCAAACCTGGTGGCCAACTACAAGAAACATCTGACCTCTGTGATTGCCAACAAGGGTTTTGCCACCAAGTACCGTCATGTTTTGTGAAGGGGTCAAATACTTTTTTTTTTTAATGTACATCACGGGACACAGAGCCATAGTAGTTACTATGTGGGTTATAGGCCACCTTCAGGTGCTGGACACTGGCACACCCTAAACAGGAAGTTGCCTCCCTATATAACCCCTCCCATACCGGGAGTACCTCAGTTTTTTCGCCAGTGTCTAAAGTGTTGGTCACGAGTGAAGATGTGCTGTGCTGAGCTCCACTGGAGCAATCCTGGCTGGTGCTAGGTATGCAGCTGGATCCATTCAAAGTGTCTTTTAGGCCGAATTGAATGGTACCCGGGCCTCGTGGCGGAAGAAACGAGGTTTTGCCTGTAACACTTCTCTTTTTAGAGAGCTGGACCCTGGGATCCAGTACTTTGGTATTTTCAGCCATAAAGTTTTAATGGCGAGGTGCTATTACAGGTCCAGGAGTGTGGGTTCCCCGAGGGTCCCCTGTTCCTGAAGGTTTGTTAATGGAACCCACTGTGAAGGGTAAAGATTGGGTCTGTTGGTTTTACCACAAAAAACCCTGCAGCGGGAAAGGTAAGTGGAGTTTTTCTAAGAAACTTTTTAATTTTTCTTATGAAATGTTTCCTTTAAAAAAAAAAAAAAAGAGTAAATGTTGTCATGCCTAAGTGTCACCCCTGGGGGCTGTATAGAGCACGTACCTTCTCATGCTTTCCTCAGAGATCACGCTGTATCAGGAAGCAGCAGGCTCTTTTCCTCCAGGGAGCAGCTCAGACCTCCGGTGAGTTTGGGGGGGTTTGCTTCCACCAGACACCCCCCACCTGGGCTAAGCTCTCCCCCTCTTCACAGGGAAGGGGAGAGCTAAAACTATCGGCGATGCCGTTTTCTTCCACCGCCCCTGCATGGCGGTGGTTCTCAGGTTTCCTCCTCGCATCTCTCCCTCATACACAAGCCGATCCCGTTGGATCGGAGGTCCGCACTTGCGTGGGAAAGCTCTCGTTTGAAAAAGAGAGGAGGCGGGCACTATGCGAGGAGGGAGCGGGGCATTGACATCCTCCAATGTCCAGCGTGGAAGTATCTTTTAAAAAAACTTTATTTATTTATTATATTATTTATGCTGACTGCAAGTCGTCTCAGGGTCACAAGAGTAAAGAGGGGCAAGAAAGGTTTGGTGACGCAGGCATTCCTATTTTTACACATTTACTATTCGCATCAGGCTGAGCATTAATAGCAGCGGCAGTGGCTGGACTATTGCTCAAGCAGTGGATGAGATCCTTCTGGTAGTACCTCTGCTTTTGTGCATCGGGCTATGGTCGGAAGGGGGGCTAGAAACACCCCAAAAGAGGGCTTAAAGGGATCTCCCTCAAGCTCTGAAAGCCTAAAACTTATCTCTGCAATGGCATCCTCCCCTGAGAGGGGGTGGCTGGTCAGAGTGAGCCTGCAGGGGCCATGGAATGTTTGCAGCTGTTTACAACACTGCAGCCCCTGCCTATATTGCTAAAAAGTTTTTTTTCACAGCCATGATAGGATGGGAAAAAGGTTAGTGACTTTAATCGCATCCCAGATTGGGATAAAATCTGACAGATTCCATTCCATTACCCTAGGTCCCTCAAACTGAGGATCTGGGGGCAGGAGAAGATGTTTTCTGTCCTCTTCTTGTTTTGGGTTCGCTAAAGCCTCCTCAAAGCTGTGCATACCTTTTCCTGTTCATTAAGTGTTGGGAAAGTTCATGTATTCTGAGTGGGATCACCCAGATAAGCATTTTTTCCCTCCTAAAAAGTTTTTCATACTTTATCCTATGCAGGAAAAAACTTTCTAAAGGTGGAAGATACCAGCAATTGACGCTGCTATATCTTCTGATTAAAAGTTTGACTTGTCCGGCAGACAATGCTCAAATACTTAGGGATCCAACAGATAGAGTTGGAATTCCTATTTAAAAAAAAATAAAAAACATATATTGTTTTCCTGTCAGGTTGAGTGTCTCAGCCTGTGCTGACAGTAATTGGTATAAGTCAAATCCTTGAGAGACCAGTTTTAAACAGGTGCTCAAAGTTATCCCTGTTCAGCAGGCCCAGGTCCTAGTAGCTTTATGTTGGCAATAGACGCTATGAGAGATTCTATTTTCAGGCCTTGTGCCTTTCTCTGGGCTGGTACATATGTATAGAATACTATGGTTGAAAAATTGGTCAGCCGAAGCGTCATATATTAAAAAAAAACAAAAACTCCTGGCTGGTTTTTCTTTTTGCGGTGAACAGCTGTTTGGGATATCTTGGATAATTCATCTAAAGAATTTCTAGTGGAAAGGTACCTGTTTGCCATTTAAGAAAAGGAGTAAATGTATTTCATTTAAACAAGCTCCTCCAGTGCCAGGGGCATCAGCCTCCAGGCAGTCACGACGGCTTCCGCCATCAAGTTCAAGAGGTAATCCTCAGGGACAAAAGAAACCTACGAACAAGATACTAAAGCCTGCTTATGAGAGGGTGCCCCCTCTCGCTTGGGGGGGAAAGACTTCTGCAGTTCTCAAGGGTCTGACAGGAAGAATGTCGAGACAGATGGGTGGCTTCTTCAATAGCTCTAGAGTACAATCTGGGGTTTCAAGAGTTCCCGTCTCCTCGTTTTCTCAGATCAAACGTTCCTAAGATCCAGAGAAAAAGGAGTCTCTCTTCTAGCATTGGACCGTACTTTAGCAAAGAGTGGTCATGCTGGTCCCCATGAAAGAGCTGGAGTTGAGGCTTTATTCAAACCTTTTTTTACACGGCAAAATCAATGTCAAACCCATTTTGGATCTCAGGAATCTAAACCGGCTCCTGAATATCCGCTCTTTTTCGCATGGAGTCAATCCAATCAGTTGTCTCCATCTTACAAATAGGAGAACTTTTTACCTATCGACGCCAAGGGTGCATACCTCCATGGGCATATCTCCCCCGCTCACTAGGAATATTTACTTTTTAAGGTAGAAAACATTTTCAGTTTGTAGCTCTGCTTTCGGTCTAGCTACTGCGCCTTAAGTGTTTACAAAGGTTTTGGCTCCTCCGTTAGCCAGACTAAGGGCCCAAGGTATAACGATTATAGTTTACCTGGACGATCGGCTCTTGATAGACCAGTCGGTAGCCCGCTTAGACCAAAGTATGGTCACCACGGGGCGTGGCCTGGAGAGTGATGGGGTAGGACGTGTTTAGAAGGAGCTCCGCTTTCATAACTCAATCCTCCTGAAATCCGGGCGATCCTAACCTAATTGTGGTGATCAGCAAGCCTATCCTGTTCCCTGACTGGCCATCGAGGTAATCTGGCCTTTTGGAGTGCCATCCGCGGCCGCGATCGCCGGATATCCCCGCCCGGGGACTGCTTGTAGGACAGGCCGCGGCTTCGGCCTAGTCCGTGGAGCGGCGGCCATCTTGCTGCACCCGGCGGCGGCCCTGACACAGTTTCTGGCCACATCCTGCTCCCCAGAGACCCCTGTTTGACTGCCCTGGCCACCGGACCACCTGTAGACACTGCCATAGCAACTTTAAGCCCTGTAGCAGCTTGCTGGAGGGACTGAGGCCCCGGCCTGCTGCCTGGAGCGGCGGCCATCTTGCTACACCCGGCGGCAGCTTCTATTCATTTCCCTGCCACAGCTTGCTCCCTGGAGGCCCCTGGTTGCCTGCCCTGGCCACCGGACTACCTGTGGGCACTGCCACAGCATTTTTGCACCCTGTGGCTGCTGGTTGGAGGGTCTGAGGCCCCGTCCTGGTCTCTGGGGCAGCGGCCATTTTGCTGCACCTGGGACCACATCCACCCCTGGCACTCACTTGTGGGGGATTCCTTGGGCAGCATCAGCAGCAGGTCTTTAAGCTGACGGATTCTTCACATGCACCGCCGATCATCACGGCCAGCCAGAGGAAGGGGTAAGCAGTTGAAATTTCCCCCCGATCTGGTGGAGACAGAGGCGGCCTGTGTGGGTCGCGTGGGGTCCGGGAGGCGCACCAATAGCGACATGGCGTCCCAGACAGAACAGCCGGAGCGGTCCCCTTCCACGCAGCCGGGCCTGGCTGATGTCCTGGCTGCTATAGGAAACTGCCAAGCCTCCCTTACTACCCTTACCTCCAAGGTAGATGCTGTGCAATTAGATGTTGGTCTAATAAGGCTGGACATGGATAAAATTAGGGGCAGACTTTCTGTTGCGGAACAGCGCCTGGGGCAAGTGGAGGACACTGTAGAGTCTCATGGAACAGACTTAAGGGCCCTGCAAACCAAAATTAGAGCACTGGAATATAAATCCGAAGATGCGGAAAATCGTAATAGGAGGAACAACCTCCGTATTGTAGGTCTGGCGGAGGGAGCTGAGGGGAAATGTCCGACGGAGTTTATTGAAGGCCTGCTGCGTTCCCTCCTACCAGGGGCTCAATTTTCACCTTTCTATGCGGTGGAACGAGCTCACCGGATCCCTCCCAAGCCGGGCCCTCCTGGAGCACCGCCACGCACATTTATCCTAAAGTTTCTGAACTTTCGTGACAGGGATGAGGTGCTACAGGCTGCTAGAGTGCAGGGAGAAATACGCCATCAAAATAACAAGCTACTTATCTTCCCTGACTACACTGTTGAAACTCAAAGGCTCAGACGCTCCTTTGACCAGGTGAAGGCTGCCATGCGTCTTAAGGGCATTCGATACAGTGTTCTGTTCCCAGCACGATTGAGGGTTCAAGACGGGGAAACCACCAGATTTTTTACTTCCCCCAGGGATGCTAACACATGGCTGGAATCATTGCCCCCTAATCGTTAAACGCTGCAAAATGCTTTTCTGCACTTCTGCTCTGAATATTGGCCGCTGATTGTTTAAATATCAACAGGGGACTTAACCTTGCACCCGTTGTGCCTTTTGTATTCCCTGTCGGTGTACAATATAAGTCTTGCGCCCCTGGCTATGCCAGGTGATACCTACTCTCAAGCTTGCCACTGTTTGAATCTACTGTGGGATAACCTTTTCTGTTCTTTACAAGATGTTCCTGAGATGTTGGGGGTTTTTTAGAGATGAAGATTAACTATGAAATACTGATTTATTGCAGCAATGTCCTGTTTGGCTTTCTTGGAGGCTCAGATTTCAGTGATGACCTTAGTCCCTGAAGGAGGGCCACTGGCGGACTCTAGTGTCCATTATACGTATTGCAGGTTCACTTCTTCCTCTTTTTTCACTTGCAAGAGATATGCACCCTTTATTTTGAATGCCAAGGCTGGAATTCCACTCTGGGAGACAATCAACTGCTAGCCGCAGGAGACAGCACCTTGCCAGATTGACTGCCTAGAGTTTGACATACCCTGTCGTCATGGGCTACAGAATGGTCTTCCTCATTTATCCTGAACAGAGAACATATTCTATTTTTATTTTTCATAAATTTTTTTTTTTTTTTTTTTTTTTATATTATGTCTATTCTGCATGTACTGCTAGTTTAATCCACACATCTACTCACCCACAATGGTCCGAAATGAGAAGGTTCGAAATAACCTTTGTTGGTTGGAACGCTAATTTACTCCTTACTCTTAATGGCGGCGGAGTCTCTCGTCACCTTACGTGGACAATCCTCTCCACTAAGGGTCTACACCCACTGGTTCACGCTCCCTGAACTTGGGGTTTTATTTTTCTTTGATGTTTGGGGAACAAGGCATTCCTAGGTTGGGGTGGGGGATGCGGGGTGGGGGGTGGGGTTTAATGCTAGGTTTGTTTTTGTTAACACTATTTTGTTGTTTCAGGTGCTTTAGATTTTCTTTTTGGTTTTTTGTTTTCTTTTCTATGTGCTTTGGAGTGTCGACACGGGGAAGGTTTCTAGATATTGGAGTGTGCATGACAATTTATGTAATTGAGTGTGCGGATGCTGATCCCTCGGGCTGGGTGATCCGTGCACCCCTATCAATCCTACCACCTAATGGCTGAACTTAAGGTAATCTCATGGAACGTGAGAGGCCTTAATACTGCAGTGAAAAGATCCCTAGTGTTTAAGTTCCTACAAAAGCACCAACCGCAGATCTGTATCCTCCAGGAGACACATCTGCAGGGTACCAAAACCATTTGTCTTAAGACTTGGGTCGGCCTACATTACCACTCCACATTTTCCACGTATGCCCGTGGGGTCAGCATCTTAGTACACAAGACAGTGCCGTTTAGGCTTCTGGAAGTCAAGACAGACAAAGAGGGTAGATACGTAATTTTATATGCTAACATATATGACAAAACTGTGGTATTAGTCGGATTGTATATTCCCCCTCCAGCTAACGGTAATGTTCTTCATGAAATCATGCAAACTGTGGTACAATATGATACAACTTTTGTTTATTTACTGGGAGATTTTAACATGGCCCCCTCGGTGGAACAAGATAGGTTGCACCGGTCGGCTCGTGATACTCCGGACCTCAGACAGTGGGCTGATCTTTATGCCCTCACTGATGTCTGGAGACGCATATACCCGACCTCAAAGGTATTTACTTGCCACTCTGCTTCTCATAAAACTCTATCTCGAATCGATCTGATATATGCCTCATGCCCTGCCTTACAATTTGTTAAAGACATTTCTGTGCTTCCCAGGGGAATCTCTGACCACACGCCCCTCTGCCTGACGTTGACTTTGACTGCCCCCCCGGGCCCCAGGCTTTGGAGGCTGTCCAAGTTCTGGGCTGATGACGAGCGACTACAGGAACCCCTAACAGCAGCCATTTGCAATTTTTGGACGGATAATGTGGATTCTGCCCCACCGATTGTGCTGTGGGACACCTTTAAGGCTTGGGCTAGAGGGGAGTTTATGACCAGTATTGCTCGCCTTAAACGTGACTCCGCTCATGAATTGGAGGAACTTGAGAGACGGGCAGCTACTCTGGAGGCTGACTTTGTCGCTAACCCGGGAGACGACCGATATAGGGAGTGGAAACGGGCTCTATGCAGACTCTCCACAGCTAGGATGGCACAAACGAATAAAGCGCTACTCTTTTCGGCCCAAAGAGTGTTTGAACATGGGGGGAAAAATGGGAAACTCCTTGCATGGTTGGCTAAGGGTAATATCCCAGCTACCCCTATTGGTTCCATCAGGGACAGTTCCGGCCAGTTACTCACATCCCCCCAGGATATTAACACTCGTTTTCGGGAATATTTCCGAGAGGTTTACTCCTCCAGGTCTGAGGCGTCTGACTCAGACCTGGCCAGGTTTCTAGATTCATTGTCCATCCCTAACTTAACAGCGGAAGCCAGGGAAGAATTGGAGAAGGATATCTCGCTAGAGGAGATTCAGGTCGCTATGGGACATCTCAAAGGGGGGAAGGCTCCTGGGGCAGATGGCCTACCATCTGAAGTCTATTCCAACTTCAGCGAAATTCTAGCTCCTAAATTAACCTCGCTATTATCTAATTTTATGGCCCTAGAATCTTTACCAGAGTCCATGAACGAGGCAGTAATTGTGTTGATTCCCAAGCCGAGTAAGGATCCGCTAGAGTGTGCCTCGTACAGGCCAATATCGCTACTTAATGTAGACGCCAAGATCTTTGCGAAAGTTCTGGCTATCCGCTTATCTCACGTCATAGAAGACCTGATCGGTATAGATCAGACCGGATTTATGCCTGGCAAGGGAACCGATATCAATCTGAGGCGTCTCTTCCTTAATCTTACCATTCCACATGACAATGTAGGGACCAGAGTTGTAGCCTCTCTCGACGCCGAAAAGGCGTTTGACTCTGTGGAGTGGAACTATTTATGGCTGGTATTACAGAGATTTGGGTTTGGCCCTAAGTTTATACATGGCATTCGATTGTTGTATCAGGCCCCCAGAGCTAGGGTCCGTACAAATAATTGGGTCTCGGAGCCCTTTGATCTATTCCGCGGCACGAGGCAGGGCTGCCCGCTCTCCCCCAGCCTGTTCGCTCTGGCGTTGGAGCCACTGGCAATCTCAGTCAGGAGTGCTCCGGATGTCCTGGGCTTGCGGGTGGGTCTGCTGGAAGAGCGGCTGTCTCTGTACGCGGACGACGCGCTTCTATACCTGAATGATGCGGGCCCGTCTCTCCTTGCGGCATTGAAAATCTTTGACAACTTTGGGGGGTTATCTGGTATAAAGATTAACTGGACCAAATCAGTACTGTTCCCTCTGGACGATGCAGCTGCCTCTGGGCCATCATCCTCCCCACTACAGTGGGTGACGGAGTTTAAATATTTAGGGATAGTGATCACGAAAAACCCATCAGACTTTATAATTAAAAATTTGAGCCCCATCGTGAGTATGTTGCGTGCGAAGTGTTTGGCCTGGGCTGACTTGCCCTTAAATCTATTGGGACGCATCGGCCTCATTAAGATGATGATGCTTCCTAAATTCAATTATGTTTTTAGAAATTCCCCGGTGTGGGTCCCTGCTTCATTTTTTAGGGAGGTTGGTGGTCTGGTGGGAACCTTTATTTGGAGGGGTGGGAACCCCAGATTGGCGCGCTCCACTTTGTGGCTGCCTACCTGTTTTGGAGGATTAGCCCTCCCCAATTTTCAGGTCTACTACTGGGCGGCTATGTTGGTGTCGGTTTACTGGTGGTTTCAAGGCTCTAAAATGAATGCGGCAGTCTGCCTTGAGGCAAACTATTTGGGCTCCCTTACTGATCTACGTAACTTTCCTTATCGAGGTCCGGGTGCGTATACGCGAGTTCCTGAACCCACTCGGGCAACGTGGAGGGTGTGGGTGGCTGCAAGACGTAGATTCCTCTCTCCGGGTCAGTTATCGCCAGCGAACCCGCTATGGGGAAATCCAGCTCTTAAACACTTCCGGACTGTGCCTGACCCACAGCTTTGGGCCAGGTTAGGCATTACAACCATAGAACAAATTATGCCCAGAGGGGAATTGCTCTCTATCACGGAAATAATGAATAAATTCCAGCTGCCCAGAGGGATGAGGTTTAGATGTTTTCAACTAAGACATGCGGCACGGGCTCAGTTTCCTCAGACACCTTTGCTTCAGGCAGATCCCATTGAGGAGCTATTGGCGTCTGGAGATGTCTTTAAGCCCCTTTCCACCTTGTATGCTGTACTCCTGGGTAAGGACTCTCCTAAAATAGCAAAACTATGGGACAGCTGGCACACCGACATTCCATCATTAGACAGAGAGGATTGGGAGGAATGTCTAGATAATGGCCCTAAACTGGTGATTGCATCCAGGGATAAGTTAATCCAGGTCAAATTTATACATAGGACTTATTACACCCCACAGAGACTCCATCGCATATTCCCTGACAGAGACCCTATGTGTAACAAATGTAAGTGTCAAATTGGAACTTTTTTCCACATGTTCTGGGAATGCCCATTGATAGCAACATATTGGTGTGCAATATTTGCAGAGATAAATTCCAGGTTGCAAATATCCATACCAATCACTCCGGAGTTGGCCCTTCTCGGGATTCATGAACAAAGAGCCTATCACTTAAAATTGCTTATTTCCTTTCTACTTTATTATGCCAAGAAGGAGATACTGATGAAGTGGACAGACCCCTCACCCCCGACCGTGTCGGCCTGGGAGGCACAGATTGAGGCAGTTATACCTATGTACAGAATCACATATATCAATCGAGGTTGTCCATGGAAATTTGAGAAAGTGTGGACACCTTGGCTCTCATCTTAGAGGGCCACGGTGGATTCACATACTATGTGGGGGGGAGGGAGGGGTAATCCCCGGATACATGAGGTACTTTTCTCTGTGATCGTTTTGTCTAGAATGTTGACATGTACTGATGTTTCACCTCCTGCACATGTATGACACTGCTATGCGATTGCTCATGCTTATCTGTCATGTAATGTTCTGAATTATGTTAAGAGGTATTATGTAACCTTCTTCCATGTGATACAATAAAGCACACCTGTTTGTTAAAAAAAAAGTATGGTCACCACATTCAACTACCTGGAATACCTAGGTTGGATTCTCAACCTAAAGAAATCTTCCTTAAAACCATTAAGGAGATTAAAATACTTGGGTCTGTTCATAGATACACCCAGAAAAGGGTATTCTTGCCCCAGGCAAAGATCAGCGCCATAAAGGAACTGATTAAAGTGGTCGAGGCAAGATGAATCCTTCTATTCAGCTTGCATGAGGGAAAGATGGTGGCTTCATTCGAGGCCGTTCCTTATGCACAGTTTCATTTGAGACTGCTGCAAAACGGTATCTTATCGGCTTGGAACAAGGGGGTTCAAGCTCTAGATTTTCCAATGTGTCTGACTCCAAAGGTGCGCCGGAGCCTCAGTTTATGGTTAACAACCAAAAAACTGCAAAGTGAAAAATCCTTCCTACAGTTACCTGGGAAGTGGTAACAACATATGCCAACCTTTTTTAGGTTTGGGAGCAGTCCTGAAAGAGATAACTGTCCAAGAGAAGTGGTTCAGATCAGAAATGACCTTGCCCATTAACATTCTACAGATTCGGGCAGAGCGCTTGGTCCTGAGGGCCTGGACGTTTAATTTGCAGAGCTGTCCTGTCAGGGTCCAATCTGACAATGCCACAGCAGTGGCCTATATCAATCACCAAGGGGGCACAAGAAGTTGTGCGGCCCAGAGAGAGGTGAATCATATCTTATCTTGGGCAGAAAACAATGTACCTTGCCTATTGGCAGTTTTTCATTCTAGGAATAGAAAATTGGCAGGCGGTCTATTTAAGTCGCCAGCAGTTGTTCCCGGGAGAATGGTTCCTTCACCCCAATATCATCTGACAATAGGTCAAAGATGGGGGATTCCAGATGTAGATCTGTTTGCGTCCAGGTTCAACCCAAGGTAAGTATAGTAGCAAGTCCCAGTTGCAAACACCCAATAAGAGGATAATATGCGAGCGGTCTAAACTACGTGGCATGTTCATCAATGCCAGAAGCCTGGCGGATAAGATGGGTGAACTAGAGATACTGTTGTACATGGAGGATTTGGATTTTGTGGGAATTTCAGAGACCTGGTTCAACAGCTTTCATGATTGGCTGGCAAACATTCTAGGGTATACCCTTTATTGCAAGGATAGAGAGGGTAAAAAAGGGGGAGGGGTATGCCTATATATCAAGAATAATGTACATTTCCCAGAAGGCAACGGGGCTGCTCGCCAAAGAGGAGGAAGTGCTGTGGAATAGGAAGAGGCAGACTGCCTAGCAACAGGGGTTTCAGGTGAGTTAAACTTTTTTTTTTTAAAGAATTTTAATGCTATTTTTTTATTTTAGGGTGGCCCTCCACTTTAACTCCTATGTAAAAATGCATATAAAAGCAAAGGAGGAGGCCTTAAAAAAATACAAGGTTGAGGGATCATCATCAGCATTCAGACTTTATAAAGAATGCAAGAAGTAATGCAAGGGTGCAATAAGGACGGCTAAGATAGAACATGAAAGACACATAGCGGAGGAAAGCAAAAAAAATCCCAAGAAATTCAAGGGAGGAGAGACCATATTGGCCCCATAAAGAATTAGGAAGGACATCTGGTTAGAAAGGATGGGGAGATGGCGAAGGTATTGAATTTATTCTTCTCAGTCTTCACAAGGGAATCGGGGGGGCTTCAGTAACCAAAACTGCAGTGTTTATCCGCATGACACATCACAAAAAGCACCTCCATGGTTAACAGAGGACAGAATTAAAATTAGACTTGAGAAACTTAACATTAATAATTCACCGGGACCAGATGGCTTGCACCCAAGAGTACTTTGGGAACTTAGTCAAGTAACTGCCAGACCATTGTTCCTATTTTTTACTGACCGTCTACTGACTGGAATGGTACCAGCTGATTGGAGAAAAGCCAATGTAGAACCAATATTTTAAAAGGGCCCAAAATACATCCCTGGGAATTACAGACCAGTTAGCCTAACATCAATAGTATGTAAACTCCTGGAGGGGATGATAAGGGACTATATACAAGATTGTAGTGATGAGAACGGTATCATTAGCAGTAATCAGCATGGATTCATGAAGAATCGTTCTTGCCAAACCAATCTATTAACCTTCTATGAGGAGGTGAGTTGCCATCTAGATAAAGGAAGGCCCGTAGACATGGTGTATCTGGATTTTGCAAAAGCATTTGACACAGTTCCCCATAAACGTTTACTGTACAAAATAAGGTCCGTTTGGCATGGACCATAGGGCGAGTACATGGATTGAAAACTGGCTACAAGGGCGAGTTCAGAGGGTGGTGATAAATGGGGAGTACTTGGAATGGTCAGGGGTGGGTAATGGGGTCCCCCAGGGTTCTGTGCTGGGACCAATCCTGTTTAATTTGTTCATAAAGGACCTGGAGGATAGGGTAAACAATCCAATCTCTGTTTTTGTGGATGATACTAAGCTAAGCAGGGCAATAACTTCTCTACATGATGTGGAAACCTTGCAAAAAGATCTGAACAAATTTAATGGGGTGGGCAACTGCATGGCAAATGAGGTTCAATGTAGAAAAATGTAAAATAATGCATTTGGGTGGCAAAAATATGAATGCAATCTATTAGGGTTGTCCCGATACCACTTTTTTAAGACCGAGTACAAGTACCGATACTTTTTTTCACGTACTCACCAATACCGATTACCGTTTTTTTTTAATGTCACGTGACAGTGTTTTTATTTATTTATTTATTTTTTACAATGCTTTCTTTTATTTAATTTTTTATTTTTTTTAGGGAGTGAGGGGGTGGATGGTGTCTGTGTGTTTTTCATTTTAATTTTTATTATTTTTTACAATAATTTTTTTTTATTATTGTAATACTTCTTTTTTTTTTTTTTATCAGCCCTGTTGGGCTTTGTGAGATATCAGGGGTCTTAATAGACCCCTGAAATCTCCCCCTTGAGACAGAGAAAGAGACCGAGGATAGAGATTCCCCAGTTCCTTTCTCTGCAGCCTCAGCTGCACTGAAAATGAATGGAGAGAAGACAGCGGCTCCTCTCCATTCATAAACTGAGACATAGTAATCACAGGAGATTACAATGTTTCAGTTATGTGAATGGACAGAGTCAGTGATCACTGACTCTGTTCATACATCAAAGAAAGGAGGATGACATGGAGAGGGACAGCAGAACAGAGGGGGACAGCAGGAGAACGGCGGAGGACAGCAGCAGAACGGCGGGGGACACGGAGGAAGAAAGGAGGGGGACACGGAGGTAGAAAGGAGTGGGACAGCAGAACGGAGGGGGCATGGAGGGGGACTGGAGACAGATGCGGTGACAGTCAGCGGTGATCGCGTGTGGGGGAGTTACAAGCTGAAAGGGGGGCAAAGCTTGGAACTCCCCCACTCACCGATCACCGCTGACCGTACAGGTATCGGGTGAAGTATCGGGAGCATTTGCCCGAGTACAAGTACTCGGGCAAATGCTTGGTACCGGTGCCGATACCGATACTAGTATCGGTACAACCCTACAATCTATACACTTGGGGGAGAACCTCTGGGGGAATCTAGGGTGGAAAAGGACCTGGGGGTCCTAGTAGATGATAGGCTCAGCAATGGCATGCAATGCCAAGCTGCTGTTAGCAAAGCAAACAGAATATTGGCATGCAATAAAAAAGGGATCAACTCCAGAGTTAAAACGAAAATTCTCCCGCTCTACAAGACTCTGGTCCGGCTGCACCTAGAGTATGCTATCCAGTTCTGGGCACCAGTCCTCAGGAAGGATGTACTGGAAATGGAGCGAGTACAAAGAAGGGCAACAAAGCTAATAAAGGGTCTGGAGGATATTAGTTATGAGGAAAGGTTGCGAGCACTGAGCTTAGTCTCTCTGGAGAAGAAATGCTTGAGAGGGGATATGATTTAAATATACAAATACCGTACTGGTGACCCCACAATAGGGATAAAACTTTTTCACAGAAGGGAGTTTAACAAGACTCATGGCCACTCATTAAAATTAGAAGAAAAGAGGTTTAGCCTTGAACTACGTAGTGGGTTCTTTACTGTAAGAGCGGCAAGGATGTGAAATTCCCTTCCACGGGCGGTGTTCTCAGCGGGGAGCATCGATAGTTTCAAGAAACTATTAGATAAGCACCTGAATGACCGCAACATACAGGAATATACAATGTAATACTGACATATAATCACACACATAGGTTGGACTTGTCTTTTTTCAACCTCACCTACTATGTAACTATGTAGATTGTCAACTTTGTGTTAAGAACAAAGGATCCGCTAGCATGCGTAACAGGTGCCTTGGTGTTCCCGTGAAATCAGTTTTACTGTTTTATGCATTCCCTCCTTTTCTGCCTGCATCCACGACTTCTTCGCAGGATCAAGCATGAAGGGAAGTTTGATTCTTGTGGCCCAGAAGATCTTGGTATGCAGAGATCGTAAGGTTGGCGGTAGGGGTCCCATGGACCCTACCACCACGTCCAAACCTTCTCTCGCAAGGTCCGGTATTCCATCTTACCTTTCAAACGCTAAATTTAACGGTTTGGCTATTGAGACCCACATTCTGAGGAAACGTGGGCTGTCGGGTTCAGTGGTATCTACCTTGGTTAATGCAAGGAAGCCTGCCTCCATAATCATATATTATGGAGTCTGGAAAGCATATGTCTCCTGGTATGAAACCAGGTGTTGGCACCCCAGGAAATAGGTCATAGGTAGAATCCTTGACCTTCTGCAGATGGGGGTTAGAAATAAAGCTGGCTTTGAGTACTTTCAAAGGACGGGTCTCTGCCTTATCAGTATTTTTTCAACGACCACTTGCTTCGCATTCTCTGGTTCGTAGCTTTATTCAGGGAGTAACGCGGCTTAATCCTCCGGTTAGGTCACCCCTGAACCCTTGGGACTTGAATTTAGTTCTGTCTGCATTACAAAAAATTTTTTTTGAGCCGATACAACATATTCTCTTGGTCCTTTTTTTGACAGAAAACTATTTTTTCTGGTAACCATATCTTCTGCAAGAAGGGTATCGGGGGTTGGCTGCTCTTTCTTGTAAAGAGCCATATTATTATTATTTACAAGGATAAGGTAGTATTGCGTCCTCATCCTAACTTTTTACCGAAGGTAGTATCAGGTTTTTATCTAAACCAGGATATTGTTCTACCTTCATTTTTTTCCAGAACCCTGTTCTATGGAAGAAAAATCACTACATTCTCTTGATGTGGTGAGAGCAGTCAGTCTACTGAAAGGTGACTGATCAGCTTCGGAAAACGGATGTTTTGTTTATATTGCCTGAAGGTCCTAAAAGAGGACAGGCAGTATCTAAATCTACTATTTCTAAATGGATTCAACAAGTAATCGTTCAAGCTTATGGTTTAAAAAGGTAGATTCCACCCTCTAAAAAAGCACTCCTCTAGGGCTGTTAGTGCTCCGTGGGCAGTGCATCACTAAGCCTCCATGGCTCAAATCTGCAAGGCCACAACTTGGTCTTCAATCCATACATTTACCAGATTTTATCAGTTGAATTTAAAAAGGCATGAGGATATTTCCTTTGGGGCGTTGTGTGCTGCAGGCAGCAGTATAACTACTCTAGTCTCATGTTGCCCTAATTCTGTTGTGTCTCCCTCCCCTCAGTTGGCATTGCTATGGGACATCCCACATAGTAACTACTATGGTTCTGTCCCCCGTGATGTACGATTAAAGAAAATCGGATTTTCTTTTCTCTGACATCACGGGACACAGAGCCACAGTAATTACTGATGGGTTATAGGGTATCACTAGGTATTGGACACTGGTCACACCCTAATCAGGAAGTTCAACCCCCTATATAACCCCTCCCCTTCCAGGGATACCTCAGTTTTTACACCAGTGTCATAGGTGTTGGACGTGCAAAGATGTCCTGTGCTGAAGCTCCAAAAGGAATATCCTAAGATCCTATACTGGGGCAAGCCAGGCGACCGGATCCATTCAAAGTGTCTTTTCATGGCCTAATTGAATGGTACCCGGGCCTCGTGTCCGAAGAAACGAGGTTTTACCTGTAACGCTTCTCTTTTTAGAGAGCTGGACCCGCGGATCAGAAAATGGCTTTAAACGTCCTAATTTCTGACGAGGTGCTTTACAGGCCCAGAACTGAAGGATCCCCCTACTGATGGGGGCCCCAGTCTCTGACGGTTTTTCACAAACGGAGCCCACCGTGAGAGGCGAAGGCTGGGTCTGTGTAAACTGAACCCTGCGGCCTGGATAAGGTAAGAGGAGATTCCACAGAATTTTAAATTCTAGTGGCTCTTCTCCTTTAAAGTGAATGCATGCTGTGCCTATTGTGACCACCGGGGGCGGCCAAGAGCACAAACCTCATGCTTGATCTGTCTCAGCGTCCGCTGCACTGGCTCTTCCTCCAGCTCCAAAGGTAGATGGTGGGGGGTTTTCTCTGCTGGGATGGTCCCCCCAGGCTAGGGAAAAGCTCAGGTAGGCTGTAAGGCGGGTGAGACCGCACTGTCATAGCCGCTACCGCCGCCGCCACCGAAGCCGCATTGCGATGCAGGGCCCATCACTGCCGGCCTCCTCCTTATTCCCCCAACCCCAGCCTCCCTTCAGGCTTGTCAGAAAGGGTCGGCTCGCGCGGGAAGCGCTCGTTTTTCAAAAACGAGGGGGGGGGGGCGTCAGCACAGCGTCAGCGTGCCCAGACGCCCACAATGCCTGAAAGCATGGCTATTTAAAGCACACTGTACAGGTGCTCTGAGCTTTGGAGAGACACAGAGCTGACAGTCACATGTAAGGTGGGACACAGGCATTCCCCTAGGCTGCATTCACTAAAGAACACCGGATTGGGCATTTGGTAGCAAGGCTTTTAGCCAGACTACATCGCTCAGCAGTCAGTGTTTGTTTTTGATACCTCACACCTTGTTGCTTTGCACTATGGGTAGAAGAGGTTCAAGCACCCCTAGAACCGGAGGCACTAGGGGGTCTCGTTCAGGTTCTGAGGACCCCCTGTCTGCTACACCATCCCCTCCTGAGGGACCAGGGGCAGCTGGACAGGGAGAGCCATTGGGGTTAGGGGCTACATCTGCTGCCGACACTTCAGCCCCTGTGTACATTACACAAGAAGTTTTTTCCTCAACCATTTCTGGATTAGAGAAAAAACTTATGGCCGCGATTACATCTTCACTGAGTGGAAGAAAACGCACAAGGCCTTCCTCTGCTCCCCAAGACCCTCAGTCAGAGGAGCTCTGGGATAAAGGAGATGAATCCCTTTCAGAGGATCGGGATGGGACAGATGATTCCTCTTCGGAGGATTCAGGTGGAGAGGGACCCTCTGCGACTTCCCAAGAGGAGAAAGTCTTAGTGCAGATCCTCACTGGTTTGGTCCGCTCCACATTAAAGTTGCCCCTACCTGAAACTACTACAGAAATCTCTTCTGCTTTGGGGTCACTGAAACCTTTCCAAGCAGCACATGCTTTTCCTGTTCATAATTTACTTGAAAAGCTGCTTTACTCTGAGTGGGATCACCCAGATAAGCGATTTCTTCCGCCGAAAAAGTTTTCTACACTTTATCCTATGGAAGAAAAGTTTATTAAGAGGTGGGGAATACCGGCCATTGATGCGGCCATTTCCTCTGTAAATCGTAATCTGACTTGTCCTGTAGACAACGCTCAGATGCTCAAAGATCCTGTGGATAAAAAGATGGACTTCTTATTGAAAGATGTGTTCTCTTTAGCAGGATCAGTGGCCCAACCTGCAGTAGCAGCGATTGGAGTCTGTCAATACTTAAGAGACCATGTTAAGCAGGTCATCAAAGTATTGCCTGAACAGCAGGCCCAGGGGTTTGCTAACCTTCCTGCGCCTTTATGTTATGCTGTTGACGCCATTAGAGATTCTATCGTGCAAACCTCTCGCCTCTCGCTTGGGTTGGTGCATATACAGTAGGTGACCGCGATATTGTGTCAATCTCGCCACATTTCTCGGCGAGATTTGACACCTGCGAGCCCCGTCGCAGGAGCCAGCGCCGAGATGGCTCACTCATCGGGAAAGGAAAACTTTGTTTTCCTTCCGCGATGAGTGACAGGCAGTGCTGACAGCTGTCTGGTATGAATCCTGAGGCGGGAACACCGCGCCAAATTTTAAATGAAAAAACCGGCGTGGGTTCCCCCCCAGGGGCATACCAGGCCCTT
This sequence comes from Lithobates septentrionalis, assembly GCA_037952835.1. Lineage (NCBI taxonomy): Eukaryota > Metazoa > Chordata > Amphibia > Anura > Ranidae > Lithobates > Lithobates septentrionalis. The sequence goes on from JBBDGP010001284.1 coordinate 3,646,320, forward strand.
AGGTCTGGCATGGATTGTAAGGGGAACCCCCTACGCCGAAAAATCGGCGTGGGGGTCCCCCCCAAATCCATACCAGACCCTTATCCGAGCATGCAGACCGGCCGGCCAGGAGAGGGGGGGGACGAGCGAGTGCCCCCCCCCCTCCTGAGCCGTACCAGGCCGCATGCCCTCAACATGGGGGGGTGGGTGCTTTGGGGGAGGGGGGCACCCTGCGGCCCCCCCACCCCAAAGCACCTTGTCCCCATGTTGATGAGGACAAGGGCCTCTTCCCGACAACCCTGGCCGTTGGTTGTCGGGGTCTGCGGGCGGGGGGCTTATCGGAATCCGGGAGCCCCCTTTAATAAGGGGGCCCCCAGATCCCGGCCCCCCACCCTGTGTGAAGGAGTTTGGGGTACATTCACCTGGGGAAAAGTGTCAATATAAAAAAAACACAGTACACAGGTTTTAAGAGTCATTTATTAGTCAGCTCCGGGATCTTCTTCCGACTTCGGGGGGGTCTCCTTCCGACTTCTCCCGGTGTTCGGCCTCTTCTCCCGGGCCCCGCCGCTATCTTCTTCCAGCTCTATTGCCAGCGAGGGGCTCGGTCTGCTGCCGCTGTCTCGCCGCCGCCGCTGTCTCGCCGCTTCTTCTCTTCTTCCCCGATGTTGACACGACGCTCTCTCCGGCTCGAATGCTGTGTGCGAGCTGCGGAGCCATTTATATAGGCGGTGACCCCGCCCCCTTACGACGTCATTGTCCCAGCATGCGCAGGGACTCTGGGGTCACGCCCCCTTATGAGGTTTCCCTTCCGTGGTGAAAGGTTGTTTGGAGAGGACTTGGATAATTATATCAAGACGATCTCCTGTGGGAAAAGCACTCTTACCTGATAAGAAGAAGAGTAAGCGTCCCTCTTTTAAACGGACTCTTTCCCCAGCGCCAGGGGCATCAGCCTCCAGGCAGTCACGACGGTCTCCTCCGTCTGGGGCAAGAAACAAGAGTCAACCCCAGGGACACAAGAAATCCTGGTTGAAAAGGTCTTCTAAGCAAGACACTAAGACCTCTTCATGAAGGGGCGCCCCGCTCGCTCGAGTGGGGGGAAAGACTGCTGCAGCTCTCAGGGCCCTGGCAGAAGGACTTCCAGGACAGATGGGTAATCTCCATGGTAACCTTAGGGTACAGACTGGAGTTCCAAGAATGTCCCAATCCTCGTTTCCTCAGATCAGGTGTTCCCAGAAAACCAGAAGAGAAGCAGTCGCTCCTTCTAGTGATAAAGCGACTTTGGTCGCAAGAGGTCATTGTGGGGGTTCCCACAAAGGATCAAGGATTGAGACTCTGTTCCAATCTTTCTATGGTCCGAAAACCAAATGAGGACAACAGACCCATTTTGGATTTGAGAGATCTGAAATGATTCCCAAGGATGCAGTCCTTTCGTTTGGAATCAATTCAGACAGTAATCTCCGTCCTGCAGGGAGGAGAATTTCTGATATCAATAGGCATCAGAGATACAGGCCTATATGTGCCCAGTTTTCCTGCTTAACTGAAGTGTCTGCAGGCAAAGATCACTGCTCTAAGGGAGCTGATTCTGACAGTCAGGGCCAAGAAGGGTCTTTCTGTCCGCCTTTGTATGAGGCTGCAGGGGAAGATGGTGGCTTCATTCGAAGCAGTTCCCTATGCGCAGTTCCAAGCAGAACTGTTGCAACACAGTATTCTGTTGACCTGGAACAGGAAGGTGCAGGCATTAAACTTTCCAATGCACCCATCGCATGCAATGCGTCAGAGCCTCAGTTGATGGCTCATACCCGAAAACCTACAGAAGGGGAAATCCTTCCTACCGGTTGCTTGGGATCCTCTTGCAGGCAGGACGGATGCGTTGGTGATTCCGTGGCATCGGCTCTCCCCGATTTATGCATTCCCTCCCATTCTGCTACTGCCACGGCTCCTTCGCAGACTCAGGCAAGAAGGGAAGTCGGCACTTCTGGTGGCCCCCGTTTGGCCCAGAAGAACCTGATGAGCAGAAATAGCAGGGATGATGGTGGGTTCCCGGTGGACCCTACCGATACACCCAGACCTGTTAGCTCAAGGTCCGGTGTTCCAGCCTGCCTCACAAATGCTAGATTTGACGGGTGGGCTATTGAATCCCACGTTCTGAAAAATCGTGGGCTTTCAGGTCGTGTCATATCTACCTTGATCAATGCAAGGAAGCCAGCTTCCAGAATGATTTATCATAGAGTCTGGAAAGCTTATGTATCCTGGTGTGAATCCAGGGGTTGGCATCCCAGGAAATATGTCATAAGTAGAATTCTGGATTTTCTACAATTAGGATTAGAGATGAAGCTGGCCTTGAGTACCATCAAGGGCCAGGTGTCGGCCTTATCAGTGTTGTTTCAACGGCCGCTTGCTTCGCATTCTCTGATCCGAAACTTTATACAGGGGGTGATGCGTCTTAATCCTCCGGTTAAGGCGCCCCTAAACCCCTGGGACTTGAACTTGGTTCTATCGGTGTTACAAAAACAACCTTTTGAACCAATACGTCAGATTCCTTTGGTCTTACTGACGAGGAAACTAATTTTCCTGGTAGCTATCTCTTCTGCTAGAAGAGTATCAGAAATAGCAGCTCTTTCCTGTAAAGAGCCTTACTTGATTATACACAAGGATAGAGTGGTACTGCGCCCTCATCCTAGTTTTTTACCGAAGGTGGTTTCAGATTTTCATCTAAACCAAGACATTGTGCTACCTTCCTTTTTTCCAGAACCTTGTTCTTCAGAAGAAAGGTCATTACATTCTTTGGATGTAGTAAGAGCAGTCAAGACCTATCTGGAGGCAACTGCTCAGATTCGCAAGACGGATGTCTTGTTCGTGCTGCCGGAGGGTCCCAATAGAGGACAGGCAGCGTCAAAAGCGACCATTTCTAAATGGATTCGACAGTTGATTATTCAAGCTTACGGTTTGAAACCGAAGAATCCTCCGTTTCAGATCAAGGCACATTCCACAAGAGCTATTGGTGCTTCTTGGGCAGTGCATCACCGGGCCTCTATGGCTCAGATCTGCAAGGCCGCAACCTGGTCTTCAGTTCATACATTCACCAGATTCTATCAGGTGGATGTAGGAAGGCATGAGGATATCGCCTTTGGGCGTAGTGTGCTGCAGACAGCGGTACAGGGTCCCCAGGTCTGATAGCACCCTACTTGGTTGTGATTCCCCCCCCCCCCTCAGTTGGCATTGCTTTGGGACATCCCATCAGTAATTACTGTGGCTCTGTGTCCCGTGATGTCCGAGAAAAGAAAATAGGATTTTTTATTACAGCTTACCTGTAAAATCCTTTTCTTTCGACGGACATCACGGGACACAGAGGTCCCGCCCCTCTTCTAATACACCTATACTGCTTTGCTACAAAACTGAGGTATCCCTGGAAGGGGAGGGGTTATATAGGGGGTTGAACTTCCTGATTAGGGTGTGACCAGTGTCCAATACCTAGTGATACCCTATAACCCATCAGTAATTACTGTGGCTCTGTGTCCCTTGATGTCCGTCGAAAGAAAAGGATTTTACAGGTAAGCTGTAATAAAAAATCCTATTTTTATAACAGCTTACCTGTAAAATCCTTTACTTTTGAAGTACATCACGGGACAGAGGTCCCGCCCCTCTTTCTAGTATACACATATATTGCTTTGCTACAAAACTGAGGTACTCCCGGTATGGGAGGGGTTATATAGGGAGGCAACTTCCTGTTTAGGGTGTGCCAGTGTCCAGCACCTGAAGGTGGCCTATAACCCACATAGTAACTACTATGGCTCTGTGTCCCATGATGTACTTCAAAAGAAAAGGATATTACAGGTAAGCTGTGATAAAAATCCTATTATTTCACGCATTAACCACTTGCCGACCGCCTCACGCAGATATACTGCGGCAGAATGGCACGGGCAGGCAAAGTAACGTATGGGTACGTTACTTGCCTCCCGCGGGTGGGGGGTCCGATCGGACCCGAGGACGGTCGGCTTCTGTCCCCGAGCGATCCGTGCTGAGGGGGAAGCCATCCATTCGTGGCCACCCCCTCGCGATCGCTCCCAGCCAATGGCAATCTTCCTCTGCTGCCGTATAGTAAACAGCGGCAGAGGAAGTGATGTCATCGCTCCTCGGCTCTGTATTTTCCGGCGCCAAGGAGAGAAGACATAGATGTGAGTGCACAACACACACACATACGTACATACTACCTAATAAAGGTTTTAACCCCCTGATTGCCCCCTAGTTAACCCTTTCACCAGTGATCACCGTATAAATGTTACGGGTGACTCTGGTTAGTTAGTTTATTTTTTATAGTGTCAGGGCACCCGCCGTTTATTACCTAATAAAGGTTTAGCCCCCTGATCGCCCGGCGGTGATATAACTTAGGTTTTAGGGTCAGATAGGGTCTGCGTCGCGTCAGGTTAGCCCCAGTACCGCTAACACCCACGCACGCAGCATACACCTCCCTTACTGGTATAGTATCTGAACGGATCAATATCTGATCCGATCAGATCTATACTAGCGTTCCCAAAAACGAAGTGTTAGCGGGATCAGCCCAGATACATGCTAGCACCTGCGTTTTGCCCCTCCGCCCAGCCCACCCAAGTGCAGTATCGATCGATCACTGTCACTTACAAAACACTAAACACACATAACTGCAGCGTTTGCAGAGTCGGGCCTGATCCCTGCGATCGCTAACAGTTTTTTTGGTAGCACTTGGGTGAACTGGCAAGCACCAGCGGCTTAGTACACCCCAGTCGTAGTCAAACCAGCACTGCAGTAACACTTGGTGACGTGGCGAGTCCCATAAGGGCAGTTCAAGCAGGTGAGGCGGCAAGCACAAGTAGTGTCCCGCTGCCACCAAGAAGAAGACAAACACAGGCCCGTCATGCCCATAATGCCCTTCCTGCTGCATTCGCCAATCCTATTTGGGAACCTACCACTTCTGCAGCACCCGTACTTCCCCCATTCACATCCCCAACCAAATGCAGTCGCCTGCATGAGAGGCATTTTCTTTATGTCCTCCCGAGTACCCCTACCCAACGAGCCCCCCAAAGAAGATGTCATGTCTGCAGCAAGCGCGGATATAGGCGTGACACCCACTATTATTGTCCCTCCTATCCTGACAATCCTGGTCTTTGCATTGGTGAATGTTTTGAATGCTACCATACACTAGTTGAGTATTAGCATAGGGTACAACATTGCACAGACTAGGCACACTTTCACAGGGTCTCCCAAGATGCCATCGCATTTTGAGAGACCCGAACCTAGAACCGGTTACAGTTATAAAAGGTACAGTTACAAAAAAAAGTGTAAAAAAAAAAAAAAAAACACAAAAAAATATATAAAAAAAATAAATAGTTGTCATTTTATTGTTCTCTCTATCTCTATTCTCTCTCTATTGTTCTGCTCTTTTTTACTGTATTCTATTCTGCAATGTTTTATTGTTATGTTTTATCATGTTTGCTTTTCAGGTATGTAATTTTTTATTGTGTTTTATTGTTAACCATTTTTTTTTCTTCAGGTACGCCATTCAGCTGCAGCGCAGATTTATTTATCTTGACAGCAACAGCGTTTGCTCCCACAATATATAAAGCCGTGACTCCAGCGGAGGTGATATATGCCGAAGCATGGGGGCAGCAGGGGCGGAGGAGCGATTTGCTCCTAACTTTTGGGGCGGATGCCCCCATGCTTCGGCATATATAAATGGTGCATGTATGCCCATCATTAGAAGTGGGTGGATGAAGGGAGGTATTCTAATGGTGGGCATACCCACCGATCAATCTCTTTTTTTCGAGAAGATTACAATATATGCCAACAAGGACCAGCAACGTACTTGTATGTTGCTGGACTTTGAGTGGTTATACCAGAATGATGCCTGCAGGTTTAGGTATCATCTTGGTATCATTCTTTTCAGCCAGCGGTCGGCTTTCATGTAAAAGCAATCCTAGCGGCTAATTAGCCTCTAGACTGCTTTTACAAGCAGTGGGAGGGAATGCCCCCCCCCCCCACCGTCTTCCACGTTTTTCTCTGACTCTCCTGTCCCAACAGGGAACCTGAGAATGCAGCTGGTGATTCAGCCAGCTGACCATAGAGCTGATCAGAGACCAGAGTGGCTCCAAACATCTCTACGGCCTAAGAAACCGGAAGCTACGAGCATTTCATGACTTAGATTTCGCCAGATGTAAACAGTGCCATTGGGAAATTGGGAAAGCATTTTATCACACCGATCTTGGTGTGGTCAGATGCTTTGAGGGCAGAGGAGAGATCTAGGGTCTAATAGACCCCATTTTTTTCAAAAAAGAGTACCTGTCACTACCTATTGCTATCATAGGGGATATTTACATTCCCTGAGATAATAAAAATGATTAAAAAAAAAAAAATGAAAGGAACAGTTTAAAAATAAAATATAAAAGCAAAAAAATAATTAAGAAAAAAAAAAAAAAAGCACCCCTGTCCCCCCCTGCTCTCGCGCAAAGGCGAACGCAAGCGTCGGTCTGGCGTCAAATGTAAACAGCAATTGCACCATGCATGTGAGGTATCACCGGCCTAAGATCATCTTTTTTATTTCATCAAACATTTGGGCAATATAGTGTGTTTTAGTGCATTAAAATTTTAAAAAGTGTGTTTTTTCCCCAAAAAATGCGTTTGAAAAATCGTTGCGCAAATACTGTGTGAAAAAAAAAAAATGAAACACCCACCATTTTAATCTGTAGGGCATTTGCTTTAAAAAAATATATATAATGTTTGGGGGTTCAAAGTAATTTTTCTTGCGAAAAAAAAATAATTTTTTCATGTAAACAAAAAGTGTCAGAAAGGGCTTTGTCTTCAAGTGGTTAAAAGAGTGGGTGATGTGTGACATAAGCTTCTAAATGTTGTGCATAAAATGCCAGGACAGTTCAACCCCCCCCCCCCCCCCCCCCCCAAATGACCCCATTTTGGAAAGTAGACACCCCAAGCTATTTGCTGAGAGCCATGTCGAGTCCATGGAATATTTTATATTGTGACACAAGTTGCGCGAAAAAGACAATTTTTTTTTTTTTTTGCACAAAGTTGTCACTAAATGATATATTGCTCAAACATGCCATGGGAATATGTGAAATTACACCCCAAAATACATTCTGTTGCTTCTCCTGAGTACGGGGATACCACATGTGTGAGACTTTTTGGGAGCCTAGCCGCGTACTGGACCCCGAAAACAAAGGACCGCCTTCAGGCTTTCTAAGGGTGTAAATTTTTGATTTCAGACTTCACTGCCTATCACAGTTTCGGAGGCCATGGAATGCCCAGGTGGCACAAACCCCCCCCCCCCCCCAAATGACCCTATTTTGGAAAGTAGACACCCCAAGCTATTTGCTGAGAGGTATAGTGAGTATTTTGCAGACCTTACTTTTTGTCACAAAGTTTTGAAAATTTAAAAAAGAAAAAAAAATGTTTTCTTGTCTTTCTTCATTTTCAAAAACAAATGAGAGCTGCAAAATACTCACCATGCCTCTCAGCAAATAGCTTGGGGTGTCTACTTTCCAAAATGGGGTCATTTGGGGGGGGGGGGGGGGTTGTGCGATCTTGGCATTTTATGGCCTTCAAAACTGTGATAGGTAGTGAGGAGTGAAATCAAAAGTTTACGCCCTTAGAAATCCTGAAGGCGGTGATTGATTTTCGGGGCCCCGTACGCAGTTAGGCTCCCAAAAAGTCCCACACATGTGGTATCCCCATACTCAGGAGAAGCAGCTAAATGTATTTTGGTGTGCAATTCCACATATGCCCATGGCCTGTGTGAGCAATATATCATTTAGTGACAACTTTTTGTAAAATTTTTTTTTTTTTGTCATTATTCAATCACTTGGGACAAAAAAATGAATATTCAATGGGCTCAACATGCCTCTCAGCAATTTCCTTGGGGTGTCTACTTTCCAAAATGGAGTGATTTGGGGGGGTTTTGTACTGCCCTGCCATTTTAGCACCTCAAGAAATGACATAGGCAGTCATAAACTAAAAGCTGTGTAAATTCCAGAAAATGTACCCTAGTTTGTAGACGCTATAACTTTTGCGCAAACCAATAAATATACGCTTATTGACATTTTTTTTACCAAAGACGTGGCCGAATACATTTTGGCCTAAATGTATGACTAAAATTGAGTTTATTGGATTTTTTTTATAACAAAAAGTAGAAAATATCATTTTTTTTCAAAATTTTTGGTCTTTTTCCATTTATAGTGCAAAAAATAAAAACCGCAGAGGTGATCAAATACCATCAAAAGAAAGCTCTATTTGTGGGAAGAAAAGGACGCAAATTTTGTTTGGGTACAGCATTGCATGACCGCGCAATTCGCAGTTAAAGCGACGCAGTGCCAAATTGTAAAAAGTGCTCTGGTCAGGAAGGGGGTAAATCCTTCCGGGGCTGAAGTGGTTAAAATGCAAATCAATTGATACTTTTTTGAAATGCATTTTTCTGGATTTTTTTCGTTCTGTTAAAATAAACCTACCAATAAAATTATAGACTGATCATTTCTTTGTCAGTGGACAAACGTACAAAATCAGCAGGGGATCAAATATTTTTTTCCCCCCACTGTAACTTGCATAACTTGCACAAATAAAAATACTGCCCTAACCGCTTGCCGCCTGCCGGCCATCATATGACGGCTAGGCGGCACGGCTCTCGTTCTGGGCGGGCGTCATATGACGTCCGTCCATTTAAACAGGGAATGCGCGCAATCGTGTGCGCACATCCCTGTACCTTTGGTGGCGGCTTGTCAGCGAGGGGGGTGGTCAGCCATTAGGCATGGCTGTTTACCACGTGATCGGTCCTGATGAAGTCACGGCCGATCACAGGTGGTACCACCCCACTTTGCACGGCGCACGTCTGTGGCCATGTGTTCCCAGCACACTGCTCGTCACCGTTGCTGGTAAACAGCCATTGGCCGGCGGTTGTTTACCACGTGATCGGCTGTGATCCTTTCACAGCCGATCACTAAATGTCAACAAACCGCGGTAGCGAGATGTTACCGGGTTCTCCTCACACACCGATCGTGTGCGAGAAGCAGATTGCAGTAACATCTCGTTCCTGCCTACAGTGTACACCAATCACACTGATCCCCCCCCCCCCAATAAAGAGGACCTGTCACCACCCATCAAAGTACCTGTCACAGTTCATCTGAGTCCCTGTCAGTCCATATGAGTACATGTCACAGTCCATCAGAGTACCTGAGTACCTGTCACAGTCCATCAGAGTACCTGAGTACCTGTCACAGTCCATCAGAGTACCTGAGTACCTGTCACAGTCCATCAGAGTACCTGAGTACCTGTCACAGTCCATCAGAGTACCTGAGTACCTGTCACAGTCCATCAGAGTACCTGAGTACCTGTCACAGTCCATCAGAGTACCTGAGTACCTGTCACAGTCCATCAGAGTACCTGTCACAGTCCATCAGAGTACCTGTCACAGTCCATCAGAGTACCTGTCACAGTCCATCAGAGTACCTGTCACAGTCCATCTGAGTACCTGTCACAGTTCATCTGAGTACCTGTCACAGTTCATCTGAGTACCTGTCACAGTTCATCTGAGTACCTGTCACAGTTCATCTGAGTACCTGTCACAGTTCATCTGAGTACCTGTCACAGTTCATCTGAGTACCTGTCACCGCCCTTCAGAGTCCCCAGATACCAGTCACCAGCCCATCAGGGTACCCGAGTACCTACCTGTATCCCATCAGAGTAACCAGAGTACCTGTCACCAGACCATCAGAGTACCCAGAGTACCTGTCACCAGACCATCAGAGTACCCAGAGTAGCTGTCACCCAGACCATCAGAGTACCCAGAGTAGCTGTCACCCAGACCATCAGAGTACCCAGAGTACCTGTCACCAGGTCATCAGAGTACCCAGAGTACCTGTCACCAGGTCATCAGAGTACCCAGAGTACCTGTCACCAGGTCATCAGAGTACCCAGAGTACCTGTCACCAGGTCATCAGAGTACCCAGAGTACCTGTCACCAGGTCATCAGAGTACCCAGAGTACCTGTCACCAGGTCATCAGAGTACCTGTCACCAGGTCATCAGAGTACCCAGAGTACCTGTCACCAGGTCATCAGAGTACCCAGAGTACCTGTCACCAGGCCATCAGCGTACCCGAGTAACTATCTGCAGCCCATGCCTCATAGAATATACGTTGGGGTGTTTGCTTTCCAAAATGGGGTCATTTGTGGGTAATTCCACTGTCCTGGTGCTCAAGGACCTTCAAAAGTGTGATGGGTAGGAATGAAATGAAATGTGTGATTTATGCTCCTAGAACGCCTGAAGGTACTACTTCAATGTTGGGCCTCTGTATGTGGCCAGGCTGTGTAAAAGTCTCACACATGTGGTATCGCCATACTCGGGAAGAGTAGCAGAATGTATTTTGGGGTGTAATTTTTGCTATATACATGCTATGTGTTAGAAATATCTTATAAATTGACAACTTTGTGTAAAAAAAAAATGCGTTTTCATTTTTTTTCCACATTTTCCAAAAACTTCTGGGAAAAAAAAATAGATTATACGTTGGGGTGTTTCCTTTCCAAAATGGGGTAATTTTGTGGGCAATTCCATTGTCCTGGTGCTCCAGGGCCTTGAAAAGTGTAATAGGTGGTTGAGAAATGAGATGTCATTTATGCTCGTAGAACGCCTGAAGGTGCTACTTTAATGTTGGGCCTCTGTATGTGGCCAGGCTGTGTAAAAGTCTCACACATGTGGTATCACCATACTTGGGAAGAGCAGCAGAATGTATTTTGGGGTGTGATTTGTTGTATGCTCATGCTGTGTGTGAGAAATAACCTGATAATATGACAGTTTTGTAAAAAAAAAAAAAAAGAAAAATCTTCATTTTGCAAAGAATTGTGGGGAAAAATTACAACTTAAAAAAAACTCTCCATGCTACTTACTATACATTGGAATGTCTACTTTCTAAACTGGGGTCATTTGGGGGGTATTTGTACTTTCCTGACTTGTTAGTGTCTCAAGAAATGAGATACACCTGATGTACTTAAGGCCTGATCAGATGTGATCAATTTTCAGTGGTTGGCACCATAGTTTTTAGACTCTATAACTTTCACAAAGACGAAATAATATACACTAATTTGGGTAATTTTTACCAAAGATATGTAGCAGTATAAATTTTGCCCAAAATTTATGAAGAAAAATTACTAATTAGCAAAATTTTATGACAGAAACAAAGAAAAGGGGATTTTTTTCACAAAATTTAGTCTTTTTTTTATTTATAGCACAAAAAATAAAAAACCCACTAGTGATTAAATACCACCAAAAGAAAGCTCTATGTGGAAAAAAGGATGCAAGTCTCATATGGGTACAGTGTTGCATGACTGAGTAATTGTCATTCAAACTGTGAGAGTGCTGAAAGCTGAAAATTGGTCTGGGCAGGAAGGGGGTGTAAGTGCACTGTATTGAGGTGGTTAATCTTTTTGAATATCATTTAAATTACGTGATGCATACGGGCCCCCGGAAACAGCGGTTGGAATGCACAGTTGAGCCACACTTCTGGTTCTCGGTTGGCGTGTGTTTCAGAATAATGCTGTCCATTTTGGACATTTTTTTTGGCCAGGAATGCAGAGGTTTTGTATCAAATAGTGCTTCGCTGCAGCTTGCACCTGTACATATCATAGCCCCGCTCTGCCATGCCCCAACACTTCAGATCTACATTGGCATGTTACAGCCACACACATACTATATAGATAGATATATCTATATAGATATATATATATATATATATATATATATATATATATATATATCTCACAAAAGTGAGTACACCCCTCACATTTGTGTAAATATTTCATTATATCTTTTCATGTGACAACACTGAAGAAACTTGTATAACAGTGTTAATTTTCTGTCCCCTCAAAATAACTCAGCACACAGCCATTAATGTCTAAACCGCTGGCAACAAAAGTGAGTACACCCCTAAGTGAAAATGTCCAAATTGGGCCCAAAGTGTCAAATCTTGTGTAGCCACCATTATTTTCCAGCACTGCCTTAACCCTCTTGGGCATAGAGTTCACCAGAGCTTCATAGGTTGCTGCTGGAGTCCTCTTCCACTCCTCCATGATGACATCATGGAGCTGGTGGATGTTGGAGACCTTGCGCTCCTCCACCTTCCGTTTGAGGATGCCCCACAGATGCTCAATATGGTTTAAGTCTGGAGACATGCTTGGCCAGTCCATCACCTTTACCCTCATCTGCTTTAGCAAGGCAGTGCTCATCTTGGAGTGTTTGGGGTCATTATCATTTTGGAATACTGCCCTGAGGCCCAGTCTCCGAAGGGAGGGGGATCATGCTCTGCTTCCGTATGTCACGGTTCATGTTGGCATTCATAGTTCCCTCAATGAAATGTAGCTCCCCAGTGTCGGCAGCACTCATGCAGCCCCAGACCATGACACTCCCACCACCATGCTTGACTGTAGGCAAGACACACTTGTTTTTGTACTCCTGTGGTTGCTGCCACAAACGCTTGACACCATCTGAACCAAATAAGTATATCTTGGTCTCATCAGACCACAGGGCATGGTTCCAGTAATCCATGTCCTTAGTCTGCTTGTCTTCAGCAAACGGTTTGTGGGATCTCTTTTGCATCATCTTTAGAAGAGGCTTCCTTTTGGGACGACAACCATGCAGACCATTTTGATACAGTGTGCGGTGTATGGTCTGAGCACTGACAGGCTGACCCCCCACCCCTTCAACCTCTGCAGCAATGCTGGCATCACTCATATGTCTATTTCCCAAAGACAACCTCTGGATATGACGCTGAGCACGTGCACTCAACTTCTTTGGTCGACCATGGCGATGCCTGTTCTGAGTGGAACCTGTCCTGTTAAACTGCTGTGTGGTCTTGGCCACCGTGCATATTCATGGTCTTGGCAATCTTCTTATAGCCTAGGCCATCTTTATTCTTTTTTTCAGACCCATAGAGAGTTCTTTGCCATGTTGAACTTCCAGTGACCAGTATGAGAGAGTGAGAGCGATAACACCAAGTTTAACACACCTGCTCCCCATTCACACCTGAGACCCTGTAACACTAACTACAATATTGACACTTTGGGCCCAATTTGGACATTTTCCGTTAGGGGTGTACTCACTGCCAGCGGTTTAGACATTAATGGCTGTGTGTTGAGTTATTTTGAGGGGACAGCAAATTTACACTGTTATACAAGCTGTACACTCACTACTTTACATTGTAGCAAAGTGTAATTTCTTCAGTGTTGTCACATGAAAAGATATAATAAAATATTTACAAAAATGTGAGGGGTGTACTCACTCACTTTAGCGAGGCAGTAGTCATCTTGGAGGTGTGTTTGGGGTCGTTATGTTGGAATACTGCCCTGCGGCCCAGTCTCTGAAGGGAGAGGATCATGCTCTGCTTCAGTATGTCACAGTACATGTTATCATTCATGGTTCCCTCAATGAACTGTAGCTCCAGAGTGCTGGCAGCACTCATGCAGCCCCAGACCATGACACTCCCACCACAATGCTTCACCGTAGTGTGGAACCTGTCCCGTTAAACCGAGGTATGGTCTTGGCCACCGTGCTGCCGCTCAGTTTCAGGGTCTTGGCAATCTTCTTATAGCCTAGGCCATCTTTATGTAGAGAAACAATTATTTTTTTCAAAACCTCAGAGTTCTTTGCCATGAGGTGCCATGTTGAACGTCCAGTGTGAGAGAGTGAGAGCGATAACAAATTTAACGCAACCCGCTCCCCATTCACACCTGAGAACTTGTAACACTAATGAGTCACATAACACCACGGAGGGAAAATAGCTAATTGGGCCCAATTTGGACATTTTCATCTAGGGGTGTACTTACTTTTGTTGCCAGCAGTTTAGACATTAATGGCTGTGTTGAGAGGGGACAGCAAATTTGCACTGCTATACAAGCTGTACACTCACTACTTTACATTGTAGCAAAGTGTCATTTCTTCAGTGTTGTCTCATAAAAATATATAATAAAATATTTACAGATATGTGAGGGGTGTACTCACTTTTGTTAGATTATGTGTGTGTGTGTATATATATATATATATATATATATATATATATATATATATATATATAATATATAATCCATTTTCTCACATTTTTATAAATTTAAATAATATTCGGTAATAGTAAGGCAGTATTTTATTTGTGCAAGTTATGTGAGTTATATGATGTGAAACTTGTGTCTATACTTGTGTGTATCATTTTGAAGTCACATTCGGGTACTATTATACTCACCCATGGATGAGAGGAGCCCTTTTTGGATGATCCTTCCAACCACTATTTAAAGTACAGTTATGTGTCATTACTTGTTTTTCCAGATCCTCTAGCTGTAGCCTTCAGTCTGGGCAAAAAAAAAAAAAGTCAGCAGCTACAAATACTATAGCTGCTGATTTTTTATAAATTGACACTTACTTGTCCAGGGTTCCAGCTCCGTCTTCACCTGGTCTAGTTTTTCACTAGCCTTTGGTTTCCCAGCGCTGGCATCCTAACTGTGGGTAGCTGGCTCTGTCGCGTTCGGCTTCACAGCCAGCTGCTCTGTGCTTTGTGAATGGTCCTAGGCAAACCCAGCGAAGGTGGCAGCGGGTACCTGTCAAAACTAGGTACCTGCTTCCCTCAAAAAAAAAAAGTTACATGCCAAATATGAGAGAGGAGACCTAAAGCATAAAGGACTTAAAGCGGAACGTGGCCTTTTGGGTGGAGTTCCACTTCAATAATCCCCTGGTCTCTGTTCAGGCAAATTTTTGCCTCACCTCCAGTGCAAATTTTGCCTCATCTGCTCAACAAAATAGAGCAAGAGAGGAAAATTGATCCTAATTGCACTAAAGTGGCCCAGAAGAACCTTGTAGGCAAACCTACTCAGACTTCTAGAAGACAAATTCTGGCCTCTTCCCAACAAGGGAGATCTGCTATCTCAATGCCCTCTTTTCCATCCTGCTTCTAATGCCGCGTACACACGGTCGGACTTTTCAGCTACAAAAGTCCGACAGCCCGTCCGACAGACTTTCGACAGGCTTTTGGCGGACTTTCAACAGACTTTCTAACGACCTACTTGCCTACACACGATCACACCAAAATCCGACGGATTCGTACATGATGACGTACACCGGACTAAAATAAGGAAGTTGATAGCCAGTAGCCAATAGCTGCCCTAGCATGGGTTTTTGTCCCTTGGACAAGCATACAGACGAGCGGATTTCTGGGTTCGGCGCAGTTACGACGTAAAGATTTGAAGCATGTTCCAAATCTAAAGTCCGTCAGATTTGCGACTGAAAAAGTCCACTGAAGGTCCAGTGAAGCCCACACACGATCGAATTGTCAGCCGGATTTGGTCCGTCGGACAAGTCCGGTCAAAAAGTCCGACCGTGTGTACGCGGCATAAGTCTTTGGCTTTACCGACATGGCTGTCTTAAAAAGCAAAAAGTGCCTCTTCCAGAAAGATCTGTTATACCTGGAAATCCTTTTTGCCTGGTGGCAACACAGGCACTTAAATCCCAGAGATTACTCTGTACATCACATTCTGGCTTTCCTGCAAACAGGTCTTGACCAGAACTTGGCCTTAAAGCGGAACTTTACCCATAACAACTTGAGAAAAATGTTTTTTTAGTAAGGAAAATGCATTCCACATTAATTTTCTGACTAAAGTTCCACTTTAAGCACTCTTGAAGGTTAGGTCTCAGTCTTATCTGGCTTAATTTCCTTTGTAAGAACCTTTATTCAAGGTGTATCTTGTATCAGGCCCCCTGCAGCACCTTGTGTTTCCTTGGGATCTCAACTTGGTTCTTTCTGACCTGCAAAAAACACACTTTGAACCTATCAAGGATATGCCCGTTCATGTTTCTGAACTGTCAGCCCTTTCCTGTAATAAGCCTTTTTTCATACCTCACAATGACCAGGTTGTTTTACGGCCAAAGTCATTCTTTCTCCTGATGGTGGTTTCCGTATTCCACCTCTTTGAGAATATTGTACTACTATCCTTATACCCTTTTCCTAGACATCCAAAGGAAATCTCTCATTGCCTGGATGTAGTCAGTCATTAGAGTATACCTCAAAGCTACTGCTACAGTCAGATTGATAGATTTCATGTTTTTCCTGTTCCCAGGACCTTGCAAGGGACAACCTGCTTAAATGCCCATCATTACATGATGGATAAGGAAGCTAATTGCAAGATGTTACATTCTCTAAGAAATCTCCTGTGCTTTTACGTGCCCATCCCACCACATCAGTGAGGAGTTTCCTGGGCATTTAAGCACCAAGCATATGTAGTCCAGTTGTGTAAGACTGAAACTTGTTCTTCTGTTAATACTTTTTCAGTGCTTTACCAGGTGAACGTCCAGTCTTCCGTGGATGCAGTTTTTGACCTCAAGATTTTGGCAGCTGCACCCTTCAGGGCACTCTGAATACTGTGCTTGTGCCCCGTATTGTAACTATTAAGATGAGGAGAATTTTGACTTGCCTGTAAGTTTCATATCATAGAGTACAGGACATCCCCCCTTCCACTCCTTGGTTTAGCCTGCATTGCTTGCTACAAACCTCTGAGGACTCATGCATGTGGAGTAGGGTTACGGAGGATGCCCCCAGGCTTTCCCTATAAAGCTTTGCCAGTATCTAATCACCTGAAGGTGTATGCCTCTAACCCATAATGTATGAATATTCTGCCTGTGTCCTGTACTGTGCTCCAAGATATGAAATTCACAGGTAAGTCAACGTTCTGCATTTTAAAAAGAGCCTGCATGTGAGACTGTGGGCGATTTGTATTGTCTGCCAGGTTCTCCTTAGGTCCTCTGTTGGGGGAAAAAAAAACCTAAACATTTGTATACAGAGCTCAAAGGTCAAATTTACACACACAAGTTTATTTGTCAGAGTGGCTCATCTCTATTGGATGGCTTCGTCTAAGATTTCAGTGAGAGAAGTATTGAAAGAAGTACGACATAAGGGGTTTTCATCTTCCTTTCTCTCTAACCACTTCTGTTGCTAGTTTATTTGTTTAGGTGACATAAACTGCGGAAATATTAATTCATTGTTGGTAGACACAGGAATAAAATTCAAATAAGTGTTTCAACCCATTCCAATTTTGTCCAGAAAAAGATGGGTTTCTTTTTCATACATCATGGGACACAGAGCCAGGCTAATATTCATTACCTGCTGGCTTATACTTCACTAGGTTAATGGACACTGGTGGACCAAACATCTCCAGACAGGAAGTGATCCCCTATATAACCCCTCCCATACAGGAAGCACTTCAGTTTTTTACCAGTGTCTGCAAGGTGGATGGCACGGTTTGTTTGAGCTCTCTGAGCTCCAGGTCTCTATTCCCACAAACTGTTCCAAAAATAAATCAAGGGATTGACCAATCGGATCCATTGGACACAGGCTTTTATGTTTAAATGGTACCCGAGCCTCGCAAAGAAGACTCAGATCCTTCGAGGTTTTGCCTGTACCGTGGCCTCCGGGCGCTGGACCCTACGGAGTGGAAATCCTGGACACTACAGAACTAAGGCATTTCCTGCAGGGTGCTGTACAGGTCCAAGGGAGTGGGCCCTAAATATGAAAGGGTACCCAGTCCTTGAAGGTCCAAGTGACAGGAACCCGCGTGAAGAGTGAAGCTTGGGAAGGTGGCCCTGCGGCTGGATGGGTAAGTGAAACCCCTTTATTTTATTATTGTGAGGTGTCCCAGTGTTGGTAACAATCAGTCAAGCTAGCTAAAGGCTGGACACCCGTGTGCGGTGACCATACGGGGGAGTTCTGGGCTAGCTGTGGGTGTTTGCAAAGTGTACCTTTTTGCTTGTGTCTGGCTGTTTTTTACCTGTATGATTTCGCCTTGGTTCGCTATGGCACACGTGCGCTCGCAAAAGCGCCGCTGGGCTTAGCAGTTTGGCGGCCATGGCGCATGCGGCTTCGCGCGCACATGCACCATAGCCTTTATCTGGGCGCACGAAGATTTGTGTCGTACGCGAATACAGTCACGCCTGCTCGTCGGGACTGCGCACATACGCATAGGACGTTCCAGCGCACACCCAGCTTATTTAGGCTGTGCAGGCCAAGCGTGTGGTGCTTCCAGAGGGCAGCTGTGGGACACAGAGCAGGCTCTGAACAGACACTTGCAGTGGTTAATTTTTCCTTACCCGGGTCACGTGAGTCACCAGGTGTTGCTTGGCAGGCTAAAGGTGCTTAGCAGGATTGTTGCATAGGGGCTTGGTGAGCCCTATTAAAGGGTCTCCCATCTGAGGTGTTTTAACTACACCCAAGTACTCTTTGTTTGCAGGCATTGAATGTCTTCCAAAAACAGGACTGGGACTAACGCTTTAGGGAAGGGCACACCTTTGTCATCAGTAGTTCCTGATAAACCTAGTATCCCTAGTGTTGTATCCCCTGAAAGACCAGAGGCTCCCGGGAAATCTGAGCCGCTGCACTTATCTGGTATTGTGCCTACAGTCAACGCTGCTGCTTCACCATTTATCACTAAGGATGAACTGTCCTCAGCCCTAGCCGGGTTAGAGCACAGGATTGCTGGCATGATTGCCTCCATCCCGCAGGGTGGCAGAAAGCGTGACAGATCCCCCTCCCAAGAGTCTCCTAGTCTGGAGCAGGAATGGGTCTAGGGTGGGGAAGATCTGAAAGCTCAGGATTCGGTGGAGTGCCCGGCAGATGAGTCTGCTTCCGAGCAATCTGGACAAGAAGATATCCAGTCGATGTCTGCCTCTCAGTCGCAGAGGCTTTTGATCCTGACTCTGACTGAAATGATTCGTTCTGCCTTTAAGTTGCCTCTTGCAGAGGTGACTGAGCTCCCCGGTCCTCTTTGGGATCTCTGAGACCTTTTCATGGTCGCACAGACTTCCCGCTACACCCCCTGTTGGAACAGGCGGTGTATGCTGATTGGGAACATCCTGACAGGACTTTTTTGCCTCCTAAAAGGTTTTCCCTTTTATATCCCATGAATGAAAAGTTTGTTAAAAAATGGAGCATGCCAGCCGTAGATGCAGCAATCTCTTGTCCCCTAGATAACGCACATGGCTTTAAAGACCCTGTTGACAAGAAATTGGAATTATTATTAAAAGCTTCCTTTTTCTTTGGCCAGTTCAGCTATTCAGCCAGCTGTTGCAGCAATTGGTATTTGCTAGTCCATAAAGGATCAAGTCAAACGGCCTGATAGACCTAACCAGGAGGATGATCTGCCTGAAAGGAAGACAGATATTCCTTGAGCGCAGTGTTTTGCTGTTGATGCTTTTAAAGGATTCAATACAGCAGGTTTCTCGTCTGGCTCTCTTGTCTGTACATATACGCAGACTTTTATGGCTTAAGAACTGGTCAGCCGAGCTTCCTTGTAGAAAGTTATTGGCAGGTTTCCCGTTTCAGGGGGAACGTTTATTCGGTGATCACTTGGACAAATATATCCAAAAGATTTCCAGAGGGAAGAGTTCTCTACTTCCAGTGAAGAAAAGCACCAAACGTCCCTCGTTTAAAAACCCAGGGACTGCTTCCTCAAATGTCTGTGTCAAGGCGTTCGGCTGCCAACCAGGCACTAGGGCCAGGGGCAAACTGCAATGCCAGGGCCAGAAAAAGCCCTGGGTTCAAAATTCTTCTAAACCCAGCACCAAGCCCTCCTTTTGAGGGGACTACCCCCACTCCATTGGGTGGGGGGAAGGCTGCTGCACTTTGCGGACATTTGTAAAACAATAATTCAGGATGAGTGGGTCACCTCAATTATATCCCGCGGTCACAAGCTGGAGTTACGAGGGGGTGCCCCCTCAGAGGCTTCTAAGATCCAGCGTTCCCTCGGGTCCTCAAAAAGAAACTTGATTCACTAGATGAAGTAGTGCCTAAAGCAATAAGGAGTGATTATAGAGGTTCCGGTACCCGAAAGAGGCACAGGGTTTTACTCAAACCTGGTTACGGTTCAGAAACAGTGACACAAGGCCCATTCTGGACCTAAAGTCTTTGTTGACAAGTGTCTGTTGATACAATCCTTTTGGATGAAGTCTGTCCGCTCAGTAGTAACCTCACTGCAGAGGGGAGACTTTTTAGCCTCCATCAATATAAAGGACGCGTACTTGTACATCTTTCAGCCTCATCAGAGATTCCTCATCAGAGATTTCAGCCTCATCAGAGATTGCAGTAGAGGAATGTCATTTTCAGTTTGTGACTCTACCCTTCGGGCTTGCTACAGCTCCCCGGGTGTTCACAAAGGTCCTAGCACCAGTACTGGGTCTTTTAAGGGCCCAAGGGATCCTGGTGCTCATGTATCTGGACAACCTCCTGCTCAGAGATCACTCAGTACAGGCTCTAGAACAAAGAATAATATACACTATGAGGTATGTTGAAAAGCTTAGGCTGAATCATAAATACCGAAAAGTCAGCCTTGAGACCAGCTCAAAGTCTAAAATATCTAGGTTAAATTCTTAAACACAGTCCAAGCAAGAGTATTCTTGCCACCCGTAAGGATCTGTTCCCTGAAGGATCAGGTGCGCCAGATAAGCGGCACCAGACAACCCTCCATTTGGCTCTATATGAGTCTTCTAGGGAGGATGGTATCCTCCTTCGAGGCAGTGCCCTATGCCCAGTTCCATTCCAGGCCTTTACAACAAGACATCTTGTTGGCTTGGAACAGAGGAAGAAAAGCCCTGCATTATCCAATGTGCTTATCTCCTCAGGCATGCTTAAGCCTAAACTGGTGGTTGCAAGAAGAACCTGCGAAAGGGAAAATCTTTTCTCCTGGTAACTTGGAGAGTACTGACTACAGATGCCAGTCTCTCAGGCTGGGGAGCGACCCTAGACGGGCTCACAGCCCAGGGGAAATGGTCAGAGACAGAGCAGACCCTGCCCATCAACGTCCTAGAATTATGGGCAGTATGTCTGGCCCTACCATCCTGGACGGTGGAGCTTCAGGACTGTCCCATCAGGGCTAAGTCCAACAATGCCGCAGCAGTGGCCTATATAAACCACGAAGGCGGTACCAGGAGTCGTTCAGCTCTGAAAGAGGTGAACTACGTACTAGCCTGGGCAGAGATACATGTACCAATAATATTGGCAGTCTATATCCCGGGAGTAGAGAACTGGAAGGCAGATTATCTCAGCCGCCAGCAGATCTGCCCGGGGGAATGGTCCCTACACCCAGAGGTGTTTCAGGAAATTTGCCAATGTTGGGGATGGCCATAGGTTGACCTACTGGCATCCAGGTTCAACAACAAGCTACAGCAGTTTGTGTCTCGAACAAGAGATCCTCTGGCAATTGGAGCAGATGCTCTGGTAGTTCCAGGGAGCCAGTACTCCCTGGTTTATGCTTTCCCTCCAATCCCTCTCCTTCCACATTTATTGTGCAGGATTCGGAGAGAGGGGATTCCAGTCATTCTGGTGGCACCAGCCTGGCCCACAAGGCCCTGGTTCCCGGAGGTTGGGAGACTAAAAATAGACGGGCCATGGACGCTTCCACGTCGCTCCGATCTACTGTCTCAAGGTCCTATATTCCACCCCAATTTACAGTCTCTAAATTTGACGGTATGGCTATGGGAAGATTTATCATAAGGTCTGGAAGACCTATATTGCTTGGTATGAAGCCAGAAAATGGCATCCTCGGAAATATGTGATTGGGAGAATCCTCTTTTCTACAGTCAGCTGTGAAAATCAAATTGGCTTTGAATACAATCAGAGGTCAAGTTTTGGCCCTATCAGTATTCTTCCAAAGGCCTTTAGCCTCCCCTTCACTGATCCGAACCTTCATGCAAGGGGCAAAGTTTTATGGGGGGGCGCAAACTAACTGAAAAATACTGAACCCCCCCCCCATCAAATGCAGCAACTGTGCCCCATCAAATGCAGCAACTGTGCCCCATCATATGCAGCCACTTGTGCCCGTCATATGCAGCTGCTTGTGCCCATCAAATGCAGCCAGGCGCGTCCCCCGGCTCGGCTGTCACTTCACTAACCAACCAGCCCCCAGCGGCCGGTCCGGTGCCACTTACTGCTTGTGGAGTGACGGGGCTCTCCTCGGCGGGAAGCGGCAGCTCCTGTGTCCGCTCAGCTCCTCAGGCTTCCTCGTCTCCCCTTCCGCCAAAGCGTAGGCATCCAAAAGGATCGCCTAATGCTTTGGCCAATCGGGAGACAGGTCTCACTGACCTGCCTGCTGATTTGTAGGGAGTAACGTTAATGTGAAAGTAGCGAAAATTAATTTGCTATGCCACACAGCAGGGTGGGATCGGGACGCAGTGCTCTGCGCCCCGAGCCCACCCTATTTTAAAGCCTATTAGAGCCTCTGGCTCTAATCACGTGCTTTAAAATACGTACCCCCCTCCTATCCCCACCATAGTATTTTATGTGTCCGGCATCCCCAAGGGGGCCGGGCACAAGAATAGGGAGGGTGGCGGTGGTGTTGGGGGGGGGGGGCGAAGCCCGTGCGCCAACAATGCACGGGCCGCCACTGCTTGCTTCCCCCCATTAGGTCACCTATGTGTCCTTGGGACTTGAACTTGGTGCTCTCTGTTACAGAAACAACCATTTGAACTTATTAAGCTAACCTTCCTGATGACTATCACCTCGACTAGAAGGGTGTCAGAGTTGGCGGCCCTTTCATGCTGGAAACCGTACCTGATCCTTCACCAAGACAGAGTCGTGTTGCGACCTGTTCCATCCATCCCTTTTGGCAAAAGTGGTGTTGGCCTTTCATTCAAATCAGGATCAATCAAATTTTTCTCTCAGCCTCATTCGGCAGAAGAGAGACAACTGCATTCTTTGGACATTGTCCGGGCAGTCAAGGTTTATTTGTCTAGATCTGCGGAGATCCGAGGATCAGACTTTTTTTTTTTTTTTTTTTTTTGTTTTACCAAAAGGACCCAAGAAGGGGCAGGCAGCTTCCAAAGCTTCCATTGCCAATTGGGTCCGCCAATTGATCATTCAGGCCTATGGTCTGAAACATAAAGCTCCTCCCTTTAGGGTGAGCGCTCATTCTACCAGGGGTGTATCTGTGGCTCAGATTTGTAAGGTTGCTACCTGGTCTTCAGTGCATACGTTCACAAAATTTTATCAGGTGGATGTTCCAGCAGTCGGCTTTCGGCCGCAGTGTACTGTGGGCTGCCGTATAAGTTCTGATGGCTATTGTTTAGCAGGGTGTCTCCCTCCCTTCAAGGCTATTGCTTTGGGAAGTCCCAGCAGGTAATGAATATTAGCCTGACTTTGTGTCCCATGATGTATGAAAAAGAAAACAAGATTTTTACCTCATCTTAACCTGTAAAATCCTTTTCTTTGAGTACATCATGGGGCACAAAGATCCCTCCCCTCTTTTTTGAGGATTCAGTGCTTGCTACAAAACTGTAGTGCATCCTCTATGGGAGGGGTTATACAGGGGATCACTTCCTGTCTAAAGACCTTTGGTCTACCAGTGTCCCTTCACCTAATGATAAAGTATAACCAAGCAGGTAATGAATATTAGCCTGACTCTGTGTCCAATGATGTACTCAAAGAAAAGGATTTTACAGGCAAGTATGACGTAAAAATCCTATTTTTACAATTACACAGTAATGCTGCTACCTCCTGTGTGATTCATCTTTTTATGCTATAATTTTAAGTGAAACTAAAGGCAAACCTTTTTTTTCAGTTTTGGATAGTGAATAGAGCTTAGAACACCTGGCAGATTTTAGTGCTATCTGCGATTTACCCTCTTTATTTGTCCTGTTTACTGTTATCATTGAAGGTAAAAGAAATTCCCAAGTTTTGGATTGACTTAAAAAAAAAAAAAAAGTAATAGAAGGGAAATCTTCCATTGGCTACACTAGTTTTGGTGACCCCCTCAGGCTGTCCTCACTTTGGAGGAAATTCCTCTCACTTGATGTTTTGGCTATGGGCCAGGAAGTAAAGAAAAATCTCCCATATGGGACACAGATGGCAAAAAAAAAAATGAACATGGGTTTTAACCCAAAAAGAAAAAAAATATATATAAAGATAACGGCTTGATATGTGTGGTCTAGCCACTTTCAAATTGGTTAGAGATGGATCTTATTGGATTCCAGATGATTCTTCTGTGTTTCCATTGGGGGTGGGGATGTGATTACTCCTACCTTGTTTTGGTAATCTTCCATTTCTGATTTATATATGTTAAGGTATTGAACTGAGTGTTCCTCTCTGGATGGTATCGTATTATGATTGGATGTAAGAATTATAACTGTTTGTAACTTGGATTTTGATGAGTTGTCAACTAATAGTGGCACAACACAAGTTGAGTAACATGCAAAATCCGGAATATTGCTGCACTCCTTGTTATCTTTATTGAAGCATTAGAATCGCATTACAGGTATGACAGGAACAGCAAAGGTAACGCGTATCGCACTAAAGTCAGTGCTTGTTTGAACCTCATGAGGTTTGAGTAAGCGCTGACTTTAGCGCGATACGCATTACCTTTGTTTTTCCTGTCATACCTGTGATGTAATTTAGCTCACAACATGTGAGAGTCAGTCACTCACCTAGAGCCGCGTTTCTTTGGCTTTACAACACAAGTTGAGTTTTGGATGTTTGACCCAGTACTGTAATCTTTTTATGTTTTAAATAAAAATAAAAATTTACCTCTGAAGAAAACTGGTCAGGTGAAAGCAACACTCGGATATGAAAATTATCATTGTTTGAAATATTTCAACCCTTTGAATTTCATAGCGGTCTGTTTCCATTTTTGTCTATACAGGACTACACCAGATGCTTTAGGATTGCAGGTTGATTACTGGCTAACTTGTGACCGGAGAAAAGAGAGAGAGGGAGGAGGGAAAAACACTCTGCGCAGTATTTTCCGTTCTGTGGTTGTATCACGCTTGCCTGGACCAGACACCCCACTTGGTAGCATGAGTCTAAGTGTGGTGACTACGGAGCCAAAAAATAAGAAAGGTAAAGTTACAAATGACATTTTCACTTAGGGGTGTACTCACTTTTGTTCCAGCGGTTTAGACATTAATGGCTGTGTGTTATTTTTAGGGGACAGCAAATTTACACTGTTATACAAGCTGTACACTCACGCTTTTACATTGTAGCAAAGTGTCTTGTGTGATTTATTAACTTGTACCGAGCACAAGGATAGCGCACTTTTATTTATTGTTTGTTTAGAGCTTATACATGTTGCACTTACTCATTGTGGAAATCAATGACGGTCCTGTTCTCCATATGTTGGTGGCTTTTATCAGCACTGAAAATGAATTCTTCACAGTTGTGTAAAAATTAAGTAGCTCAAGTGTTTTCTGACAACAGATCATCTCATTTGAGGAACCAATCTGAACTAAATGTGGCTGAGTTTATATTCATTTTGATTAGTGTTTTTAAAGTTTCATCTGATTTACATTTTTAAAATGTCTTCCTTGTTAACATTTCTCAGTACTAGGCCCTATACTTGAATCTAGGGACTTGTTCACATCAAAACGCTGTGGGGGGAAAGGCGCTTTCCTTACGTGTGTTCTGCACAGCAGACAAACAATCTGCATACATTTTTAGTGGCACCCCAAATGCAGATAAAAAAGCAGTGTTTTTGTGAGCACCAAATTGCATGATACTGCTGCTGCAGTAACCATGCGGTTAGCTGCAGTGCTTTTTCAAAAAGTAGTGCTTGCGCTACTTTTTCCATAGTCCATTGCATTTTGTAGCACATTCAAATGAGTGGGCTGTCAAAATGCAATGCAGGGAAATGTGCTGGAATCGTATGGAAACGTGCATGTTTCGTTGTGAGCCGTCTCTTAGGGGCACACAGTCAAGGAGTTGGCCCTGGGCATCACCAGACCTCTGCACATCACTGTTAAGCCCCATCAAAATGTTGGACACAAGTTTGCTACAATTCCTTTGCTGCAAGTTCTAGGGGTGCCACAACTTACTTGTTTATTGACTATATGACTGTAGTCAGGGCTGCTGATAAGGCAGTACAGCCAGCCCTCCTGTACTGGGCCCCATCAGTTCAAAAGGGGGGGGGGGGGGGCAGGCACCTACTGAACAGAAGGGCCAATTTACTGTCTTATTGCAGACACCGATCCTCTTCTGTCTCCCACTGCAGTGCTGCCAGCTTCTCCTCCTCTCCCTCTCTCCGGCTGCACTGCAAAGGGGATTGGTTCTAGCACATGCACCACTCCCATTTGCTGTCTGGGCCCCCCCTGTGCCCCTTTCCCCCGCAGCATTGCCAGCATTCCTCTCTCACCGGCAGCTGTTACGGACACAAGGGAATGTCATTTACTGCCCCTTTTCCTGAATGAACACAGTAAGCGATTGGTACCAATCACTCCTGTGTCCATTTATTACTGTTCACTATACTTCAGTTTTTGAATGAGCAGAAAGCCTCAAGTGCGTCCTATTCATTCATCTGTGCAGCTGAGACTGTAGAGAAAGGGACTGATAGATCTATGTCCTCAGTCACTTTCATCCGGGGTGGTGGGGGGGGGGGGGATACCTTGTCAGGTAGACTGTATGGGGCCCCATGATTTCTAACAGCAGTCCTGACTGCATTGCACCCAGGCAAATATTTATTGATGTACAGCGGGGGAAATAATTATTTGATCTTCTGCAGAGTTTTTGTAAGTTTGCCCACCTACAAAGTAATGAAGGGTCTATAATTTTTATCATACGTATATTTTAAATGATAGAGACAGAATATCAACCAGAAAAAACACATGATACAAATGTTATAAATTGAGTTGCAAGGGTTCACTACAGGACAGTCTACATCTGAGCTGTTGCATTCTTTTTGTGGACATGCTTACCCTATGTTCTGTACCCTACTGCACAAGTACCCCATAAGGGATTACCCTCACACATATGGTGGAGACCAGGTGAAAGGATACCATTGCAAAACCACAGGCGAACATTCGCTCTGCTAAAGGCCCGCACAAAACACTTAACCTCAGTATTTTGATGTATCCTTTGCATCAGATCAAGAACCAGCTCTAACAACAATGTCTGTATGTGATTCTAGCTTTATTTCAGGCATGCAACAAACAAAAGCAGAATTTTCTGCATCTGTCCACAGACCCAAAATTCACAAATAGCTTTAATACAGCGATCTTTTCCCAGAACTCAAAAATTACACCTCTCTCCAATATGTCAGCCCTAAATGAGGCAGGCACAGAAGGGAATATCAGCATTGGATTAAGCTGCAGAACAATTTTTTTTTTTTCCCCAGAATGCCGCTATATTGAAAATGGAGCTTCATGCAATATGCTTCCCAACATACAAAGGTTCATTACTGCTGTCTGCAAGCCTTGGGGTTGTGCAGCTTGATTCCCCTCCATCTTGCTATGCCCCCTTTGGTACATAGAGACCTGAAAAGTCTACTACAAGGGTTACTACACCCGAAATCTTTGCCAAACTCTATCTAGTGGAAAAAGAGTTCACAAAGAAATGATAAATTCCTGTTGAGTCTGCAGTCTCAGACCTCAAAAAAAACTGTACCTGTTGAAGATGTTGCTTCTTTCAAAGATTCTTCAGATATAAATTTGAGGTGCTTCTAAAGGCCTCTCTACTCTTGCAGACCCAGCTCTTGATGCATTTTTAGGATGTTAAACGATAGCTAACTGGACTAGGACAATGAATAATCCACATGTTGTTTTTCAGGATCATGCCTCAACAGAGCAAATACAGCAACTACCTTCTGCTCTGCTTTTTTTTTTTTTTGTGGATGCTCTAGAACAAGTCATGAGACAAATTTCAAGAATTTCCCTCATCTCCGTTCACATGCTCAGAATCTTATAGTTAAAAGCCTGGACGGCTGAAGTTGCCTGTAAAAAAAAAATGCCTCACCCATATTCCTTTTCAATCCCCCTCTTCAGGAGCCTCTACCTTCTCAAAACGCAGAGCACCTAATTGTTCTAATAAGGCTTTACCTTAAAAACCTAAGTTTAGTTCTTCTTCTTTCGGTCACAAGGCCCTATTAGTCTTCCTCCAAAATCCTCCTTCCTGGGGGGGGGGGGGGGGGACCAGTCTGATAATACCATGGCTGTGACTTACATCAACCATCAAAAGGGCACTAGGAGCCATGCAGCCCTAAGGGAAGCAAGTCGCAAAGACAAACTCACTATCGAAAAATCTCTGCAGTACACATCCCAGGGGTGGAAAACTGGAAAGCAGACTACCTCAGCCACTACCACCTGGATCAAAAAGAATGGGCACTACACCCAGACACATTCAATCTAATACATCAGAAATGTAGGGTTCCAGGTGTATACATCCTAGCCTCCAGATTCCGTAATGGACTTCCCCTGTTTTTAGCCAGGATCAGGAATCTTGCAGCCCTAGCCTTGGATTCCTTGATTATTTCCTGGTCTCAGCTCAGGCTAATCTATACCTTCCCTCCAATGCAATTTCTTCCTCACCTGCTCAAAAAGATAGAACAAGAGAGGAAACCGGTGATTCTAGCATGGCCGTCAAAACTCAAGTCTTAATGAAAAAACTTCAGGTTTCTTGTGACTTTAAATACACTGGAACCCCAATCCCCCCCCCCCCCCCCAGTCCTGCTTTACTGTAGTCCTGCGATCCTGCTCTGTTAGGGACCAGAATGCCGCTTCACTGGTCCGGGGATTTAACCTCCTCGCACCCACGCTATAGCCAAGTGATGGCTACAAGCGTGGGCCTTAATTGCCTGGAGGGCGTCAATACACACCCTGCCTTGCATGAGCTGCCTGCGCGCCCCTCGCTCTGTGATCGATGAGTCAATGAGACTCGGCTGATCACAGATCAGAGTAAGGGGCTGATCCCAGCCCCTTACCAGTTGATCAGCTGTCAGTCAATGACAGCTGATCACGTGATGCAAACAGAAGATCGTCAATCCTTTTTTTTTTTTTTTTTTCCTCCTCATGTGTACCCACCAGTACATATCAGTCCCACCTATAAATATCCACCAGTGCCACCTATCAATGCCTACCAGTGGTGCCAGTCAGTGCTACCTATCAGTGCTGCCTCAGTGTCACCTATCAGTGCCCATCACTGCCACCCATTAGTGCCACCCATCAGCGCCACCTCAGTGCCCACCAGTGCCGCATCATCAGTGCTGCCTTAGCACACATCAATGAAGGAGAATAATTACCCGTTTGCAAAACTTTAGAACAAAATATAAAACTGTTTGTTTTTTATTGTTTTTTAATTTTGGTCTTTTTTCGATTTGTTTTTTTAACAATAGATAAAAAAAACCCAGCAGTGATTTAAACACCACCAAAAGAAAGCTTTATTTGTGGGAAAAAAATGATAAAAATTTAATTTGGGTATAGTGTTGCATGACCGCACAATTGTCATTCAAAGTGTGACAACGCTGAAAGCTGAAAATTGGTCTGGGCAGGAAGGGGGTTTGAGTGCCCAGTAAGCAAGTGGTTAAAATCCTCTTTGCTTTCTCTCCTCACAGCTCTGACAGGACTGGCTATATAGATTCTGATTGTTCAGCACCGTCCATGTGATGTTGCTGACCAATTAGAATTCCTCTTGTTCATGCACTCAGAGTTACGGAAAGAAGTTTAAGCCACAGGGATTTCAAATCCCTGGACCAGTGAAGCAGGGCTGCAGGACTACAGCACAGCGGGACAGGAGGGTTGGGGAGGAGGTCCAGTGTAAGGTCACCTTACAGATTTTCTGTAAAGGTGAACTTGCACTTTAAGGACTGATAAGCAATTGGAGAATACTGTTCTCACTGATGGGCCTGTCCTTCACCTCATCCTGGCTGTGACCTTATCTTGTAAAACTATGGCTGGTTGATCAAAATCCCTTAAAATACATCTCACAACTGCTGTGGTTGATTAAAAAACATGTGGAACAAATAAGCGTAGCTTTAAATTTTTTTTGTAACGGTATGCTGGTAGTTTCTCGTTTCATCTCTCACATGGGTTTCCTGTCAGTATACATTGTATGGCACTTTAGGTAAACCTTAGTGTAAGCAGTATTTGATATGCATGGCCTTTGAGAGACAATAACAAAATAATGACAGTGCAAATAGGTTTAAATAACACATTCCAGCAGTGTAATGACTAAAAAGTTCCCATCACCAATATTATTCACCACCACCACTAATATGGGAAAATGCTCTTATGCCCTGTACACACGACCGGTTTTCCTGTCGGAATAAACTCTGAAGGTTTTTCCGACAGAATTCCGCTCAAGCTGTCTTGCATACACGCGGTCACACCAAATTCCGACCGTCCAGAACGCGGTGACGTACAACACGTATGACGGGATCAAACGGAAGTTCAATAGCCAGTAGCCATTACCTTCAGTCTCGTACTTGCTTCAGAGCATGTGCCGTTTTTGGTACGTTGGAACAGCATACAGATGATCAGTTTTCCCGATAGGAATTGGTTCCGTTGGAAAAATTTTGAACATGCTCTTTCTAGGTCCTGATTTCACCGGGTTTATGATTGCCCAATTGAACTGTTGCCTGGGGCAGAAATCCCTTTTGGAAGGATCTTCCCTCTTTCAGAGCCTGAGCTCCTGGTCCTTAAAGAATACATCAACGAGAATCTTAGGAAAGGGTTCATCTGACACTCCTCTTCTCCAGCTGGCGCAGGAATATTTTTAGTCGAGAAAAAAGATCATTCCCTTCGCCCATGCGTAGACTACAGGGAATTGAATAGAATAACAGTCAAAAATCGCTATCCTCTTCCTCTGATCCCAGAGATTTTTCAGAGACTCAGTTCTGCAAAAATATTTACAAAACTAGACTTACGAAGTGCCTACAACTTAATCAGAATCCGTGAGGGGGATGAATGGAAGACGGCTTTTCGGACACATTTTGGTCACTTCGAATATCTTGTTATGCCATTCGGACTTTGTAACGCACCAGCCACTTTTCAGCATTTTTTAATAACATCTTCAGGGACTTCCTAGACTTATTCATGATTGTTTATCTGGATGACATTCTGATATTTTCAACTTCTCTAGATTTACACCGTAACCATGTGAAGCAAGTTCAACACAGACTGAGACAGAACGGATTGTACGCTAAAGCCGAGAAATGTGAATTTGAACGTCAGACCATTCATTTTCTCGGCTTGGTAATATCAACTGGGGGTGTGGCAATGGACCAACAGAAAGTCTCGGCTATAATGTCCTGGCCACCTCCAACCGACAAGAAATCGGTACAACGTTTTATCGGGTTTCCAATTTCTACAGAAAATTTATCAAAAATTTTAATGTTATCATAGCACCTATTACACAGCTCACAAAGAAACAAAACCGTTTCCAATGGACTGAGGCAGCTCAAGCTGCTTTCGACAAGCTAAAAGGACTATTTACCTCCGCTCCAGTATTAAAGCATCCTGATCCTGCTTTGCCGTACATCCTGGAAGTGGATGCTTCTGAGAGCCCAGGTCTTTACCCGAATGTGCGATCCCTGCGGTCTCTGAGACCATGAACTTCTTTCTTTCTAACAACAAACTCTTGCAGGAAACCATGACTAAGACCCAAGAGTATAATAAGAAGATGCTTGATAGGAAGAGGCGGGGAGAGCTCATCCTGGAACCTGGCAACCAGGTCTGGTTGTCCACGACCAATGTAAGAATGGCCTGCCCTTCAAGGAAATTGGGCCCCAAATTCATGGGTCCGTTCTCAGTCAAAAAGAGAATTAACAATGTGGTCTACGAACTCAACTTACCTAGTACCCTGAAGATTCATCCGGTCTTTCACATTTCGTTGTTGAAACCTGTTATACCCAACACCTTTGCTGGCCGAAGTACTGACCCACCAGAACCCATAATTGTCGATAACAAAGAAGAATTCGAAGTGGAGGCTATCTTGGATTGCAGGAAGAGACGCAACCAGTTGCAGTACCTGATCAAGTGGAGGGGGTACGGACCGGAGGATAACTCCTGGGAGCCAGAGGGCAACTTACATGCCGAAGAGCTTCTGAGGACTTTCAGGAGTACTCACACCTCCAGATTGGCACAGTTGGACATCCGGAGGCTGCCCTTGAGGGGGGGGCACTGTCAGAGAGCTCCCTTGGGCAGACGCGCTGTTGGTGGGCATCGCGGTGCATTGGGGCGCCAGTGTGCGGGCGCGTGCGTGTGTGCGGGGGCGCCGGCGCGGGTAGGCGTGCACGCGCGCCCGGTGTTTGGCGCCAATCTGCCTATTTAGGCCGTCTGCACAGGGGGCTCGGTGCTGTCCGATCTTCAGCTCCCTGTATCCCTGCACCTGCTTCCTGTCTCCTGACCACCGGGCCTGTCTTTGATTCTCCTTGCTTGCTGCCTGCCTTTGATCCTGGACTGTCCTGACTATGAATCTGCCTGCTCCTCTGTACTACGTTGCCCGCCTGTTGCCAACCTCTGCCTGTGACCCGACCTGCCTGCTCCAGTCCTGCTCTGCATCTACTGCCTGTGCTTCAGTTGACTGGTGATCTCTATAACCACCTTTACCGGGATCCTCCTGCAGCTAACCCGCCAGGCTCTCATACCATTCTGTGCTCCGTGCCTCCTGTCCATACTACCAGGGGCCGGGAACCAGATACGTAAGGGAGGCCTCCCCCTGCTACATCGGGCTCACCTGTCTGCTACGTGGAAGTCTGACAGTCTGCCACACATGACACAGGAGCGCTGGGCATGTAAGGGGTGTATACAGGCATTTCCAGTACAGGAAATACAATTGTTATTCAGCATCAAAGACTGATCTGTATTGTAGCATTTGTTGCTAGACTATTGCTCAGCAAATAGTATATTTGTCTTAAAGTGCCTCTGTTTTTGTACTTAGCATTTGGTTTCCAAAGCTACCACAAAGGTGCCAAAAATTCCACCCCCAGGCGCTGGGAACGCCAGTCATGGCTCCACACTGTCATCCTCTCCAGAGATACCAGATATGGCAAGCCAGGGTGAGTCATTGGAACCTATTGGTGGTGCAACTGCTTCTCACACTTCAGACCCTGTATACATGACTGAAGATGCATTTTCCTCTGCCCTGCAGGGCTTAGAAGGAAGATTGGCAGCTTTAATAGCATCCTCCATCCAAACGGATAGGAAGCGTGCTAGATCCCCCTCCCCCACGTCAAACCCTTTACCAAAGGAACAGTGGGCACTAGATGAGGTATTGCCCTCATGCGATCACGTGGAAAAACAAGCCAATTTTTTCTCTGCGGAGGAAACAGTTGATGAACCTTTTACAACCTCGCAGTCTGAGA
This sequence comes from Lithobates septentrionalis, assembly GCA_037952835.1. Classification (NCBI taxonomy): domain Eukaryota; kingdom Metazoa; phylum Chordata; class Amphibia; order Anura; family Ranidae; genus Lithobates; species Lithobates septentrionalis. The sequence continues at coordinate 3,679,405 of JBBDGP010001284.1, forward strand.
GATTGATGGTACAAACTCTTACAGAGATGGTTCGCTCCACTTTCATGCTACCACTAACAGAGTCAGCTGAAAGTTTGGTTTCTTCCTTGGGTTTTTTAAAACCGTTATAGTCTTTGCATGCGTTTCCAGTCCATGCATTACTAGAAAAGCTTATTTATGCTGAATGGGATCACCCGGATAAGCATTTTCTCCCTCCAAAGAGATTCTCAGTTCTCTATCCCATGGAGGAGAAGTTCACAAAAAGATGGAAGGTACCGGCAGTTGACGCTGCGATTTCCAGCGTGAATAAAAATGTAATGTGTCCAGTAGACAATGCACAAATGCTTAAAGATCCAACAGATAAAAAGTTGGAATTTCTGTTAAAATCCTCTTTTTTTTTTTCTTGGCAGGGGCCGTTTCTCAACCTGCAGTCGCTGCAATAGGCATCTGTCAGTCCCTAAAGGACCAGTTCAAAGAGGCCCTTAAGAAGGTCCCTGCTCAACAGGCCCATGAGTTGGCCAAACTACCAAAGGTGCTATGTTTTGCCATAGACGCCATGAAAGACTCTATTCACCAGGCGTCCCGCCTTACGCTTGTGCTAATGTACATGCGTAGGACCCTGTGGTTAAAAAGTTGGTCAGCCGAAGCACCTTGCAAAAAGCTTCTGACTAGTTTCCCTTTTCATGGGGAGTGACTATTTGGCGATGATTTGGATAAATACATCCAAACGATTTCTAGTGGGAAAAGTACTCTCTTGCCGGTCAAAAGAAAGTATAAACGTCCTTCATTTAAACTAACTTTTTCTCCTGCGCCAGGGGCATCCGCCTCTAGGCAGTGGCGACGGCCTCCGCCGTCGGACTGTAGAGGAAAACCTCAGGGCCAGGCTCAAAAGAGGACCTGTGTCGGGAAATCTGCAAAGCAGAATACTAAAGCCTCGTCATGGAGAGGCGTCCCCCCTCACCAGAGTGGGGGGGAAGACTTCTGCATTACTCAGAAGTCTGCCAAAGGGAAATTCAGGACAGATGGGTCCTCTCCACGTGGTCTCTAGGATACAAACTAGAATTTCGGGAGTTTCCACCGTCTCGTTTTCTGAGATCAAATGTTCCCAAAGATCCAGGGAAAAGGCAATCCCTGTTCCAAGCATTAGACCGATTTATTGGCTCAGGGGGTGATCATACAGATCCCCACAAAAGAGCAAAGTTTGGGGTTTTATTCAAATCTGTTTACAGTATCAAAACCAAATGGAGATGTCAGACCCATTCTAGATCTAAGGAATCTAAATCAGTTCCTGAAAATCAGCTCCTTTCACATGGAGTCAATCAGGTCAGTAGTTTCTATCCTACAAGAAAGAGAACAACTGGCGTCCATCGACATCAGGGATGCATTTCTGCATGTCCCTATATTTCCCGCTCACCAAAGGTTTCTGCAATTCGAAGTAGAACAGCAGCACTTTCAGTTTGTAGCCTTGCCCTTCGGGCTAGCTATAGCACCCCGGGTGTTCACAAAAGTACTGGCCCCACCTCTAGCCAGGCTAAGGGCACAGGGCATAACAGTCTTGGCGTACCTAGACGATCTAATGTTACTAGACCAGTCAGTGGCTCGCTTGGAGCAACGTGTACGCATTACAACCAGTTACCTGGAAAGTCTGGGTTGGATTCTCAACCTATAGAAGTCTTCCTTAAAACCGCTACGAAAGCTGGAGTATTTGGGCTTAATTATAGACACAGCCCAGAAAAAGGTGTTCTTGCCTCCGGCAAAGATCAGCTCCATATGAGATCTGGTGCGGATGGTCAGGTCGAAAAGAAATCCCTCAATTCGCCTTTGCATGAGGTTGTTAGGAAAGATGTTGGCTTTATTCGAAGCTGTCCCCTATGCCCCTATGCCCAATTCCATTCGAGACTGTTGCAAAACAGTATCCTGTCTGCTTGGAACAAAACGATCGAAGCTTTGGAATTGCCAATGCGGCTGTCACAAAGAGTGTCCCAAAGTCTCCGTTGGTGGTTACTAACCCAGAATCTGCTGAAAGGAAAATCCTTCAGACCAATTATCTGGAAGGTAGTAACGACAGATGCCAGCCTTTCAGGCTGGGGAGCAGTACTAGAGAAGTCGACTGTCCAGGGACAGTGGTCAAGAATCGAAAGAGCCTTGCCCATCAACATCCTAGAGATTCGGGCAGTGCGTCTTGCTCTGAAAGCCTGGACTTCCAGGTAAGGCGATTGTCCTGTCAGGATCCAATCCAACAATGCCACGGCTGTGGCCTATATCAATCACCAAGGGGGCACCAAGAGTCTCTCAGCGCAGAGAGAGGTGAACCATATTCTAACTTGGGCAGAAAGGAATGTTCCGTGCCTATCAGCAGTCTTCATTCCGAGAATAGAGAATTGGCAGGTGGACTACATAAGTCGTCAGCAGTTATTCCCAAGGGAATGGTCTCTTCATCCTGACATTTTTCGGGCTGTTTGCCAAAGATGGGGGGCTCTGGACGTAGATCTTTTAGCGTCCAGGTTCAACATGAAGTTAGTCAACTTTGTGTCCAGGACAAGGGATCCACTCGCATGCGGAACAGATGCGTTGGTGACCCCGTGGGATCAGTTCTCACTGATCTATGCATTCCCCCCTATTCAGTTGCTGCCACGACTTCTTTGCTGGATCAAGCTGGAAAGAAAGCCGGTAATTCTGGTAGCACCAGCATGGCCCAGAAGGTCATGGTATGCAGAAATCGTAAAGATGACAATGGAGAACCCATGGTTCCTTCCACTAAGGCCAGACCTGCTCTCACAGGGGCCGATATTCCATCCTACTCTACGAACGCTAAATTTAACGGCCTAGCTATTGAAACCCACGTTCTGAAGAAATGTGTCAATTATCTCTACTTTGATTAATGCAAGGAAGCCAGCTTCCAGAACTATATATTATAGAGTGTGGAAGTCTTATGTTTCCTGGTGTGAATCCAAGGGTTGGCACCCTCAGAGATATATTATAGGCAGAATTCTTGCCTTTCTACAATTAGGCGTAGAGATGAAGTTGGCCTTGAGTACTATTAAGGGCCAAGTCTCAGCCTTATCGATTTTATTTCTACTATGTACATTTATTGCTTGTTTTTTACTCGATGTATTTTCCCATATGAATAAAATTATACCTTTTATTAATATACCAACGCCCCCTATTTTTGATATACCCCATTTATTTGTCCTTGCAAGTGCCGGAAAAGTCCGCCTAGGGGAACCCTTTGTTCTGTAATTATCGATTTTATTTCAAAGACCGCTTGCTAAGCATTCTTTATTCCGGGGTTTTATGCAAGGGGTGATGCAGAATAATTGGCCAGTTAAATCACCTTTGAGCCCTTGGGACTGAACTTAGTTTTGTCAGCGTTACAAAAACAGCCATTTAAACCAATGCAACATTTTCTTTTAGTCCTTCTGACAAGGAAGTTGGTATTTTTAGTTGCTATTTCTTCAGCAAGGAGGGTTTCGGAATTGGCTGCTCTTTCTTGTAAAGAGCTACATTTGATTTTTCATGAGGACAGGGTGGTGTTACGCCCTCGTCCAGGTTTTTTTTTACCAGAAGTGGTCTGAGGTTTCCACCTGAACCAAGATATTGTCCTGCCATCCTTTTTTCCAAAACCATGTTCCAGGGAAGAAAAGTCACTACATTGTCTTGATGTGGTGAGAGCAGTGAAAATCTATTTAAAGGCAACTGCTCAGATTTGTAAGACTGATGTCTTATTTATTCTCCCAGAGGGTCCTAAGAAAGGACAGGCAGCGTCAAAATCCACTGTCGCTAAGTGGATTCGGCAAGTTATAATTCAAACTTATGATTTAAGGGGTAAGATTCCCCCTTTTCAAGTAAAGGTGCACTCTACCAGGTCGGTTAGTGCTTCTTGGGCAGTGCGTCCCCAGGCCTCCATGGCTCAGATCTGTGAGGCCGCAACTTGGTCTTCAGTGCATACATTCACAAAATTTTATCAGGTGGATGTAAGGAGGTATGAGGATATCGCCTTCAGGCGCAGTGTACTGCAGGCAGCAATCTAAGTCCTCAAATCTGGGGGTACCCTGCGGGTTGTGTCTCCCTCCCTTCAAGAAGCATTGCTATGGGAAGTCTTATTAAGTAATTACTTAAGGTTCTTTGTCCCATGATGTACGATAAAGAAAATAGGATTTTTATAACCGCTTACCTGTAAAATCCTTTTCTTGGAGTACATCATGGGACACAGAGGTCCCGCCCCTCTTTTATGGGGTTTAAGTATATTGCTTTGCTTTGCTACAACAACTGAGCTACTCCTGGAAGGAGGAGGGGTTATATAGGGGAGTCAACTTCCTGTATTGTGTATACCAGTGTCAACACCTGAAGGTGGCCCATAACCCATTAAGTAATTACTTAAGGCTCTGTGTCCCATGATGTACGATAAAGAAAAAGATTTTACAGGTAAGCTGTTATAAAAATCCTATTTTTTCTTTTTTGGCAAAATACCTGCTCTGTTTAGTGGTTTTGCACAGGGCAACCCTGATCATCTTCTCTGGGGTTCCCCGCCAGCACTTCTGGCTCCCCTCCCCAGGGAGTGCCCATAGCAAGCTGCAGTAAGAATGCAGTAAGCTATAAATAAAATAAATATATATTAAAAAAAAAAAAAGCTTCTGCCTTTTACAACCACTTTAACTCATAGTGTGCCTTTTATTTTTTACAAAGGAGCTGAATTTCTAGAATTCAGCTTTCCGGCCGCAAGGTTCTTGCAGCGGCACTCTGAAGTTTGGTCACTTCACCCTTGTTCTTGGGCCTGATACCACAATTTTGTTTGCCTCGTTACCTGCCCTTCTCTTTTATTGCTTGGGGACATTCAAGGGTCAATAAAGACTGTCTCCTGTGCTGTACAATTAAGATGAAATAAAATTTTGACTTGCCTGTAAGTTTTTTATATCTTGGAGTACAGTTTAGAACACAGGCCCTCCCTCCCTTCTAATCCTGGAGGTTTGCTCTGCATTGCTTGCTAACAAATTGACTCATGGAATGGGGGAAGGTTATAAGAGGATGCCCAGGGGGCATGTCCTTCAGAGTATTGACAGTATCCAATCACCTGAAGGTATCAAACTATAACGCAGGGTCTATGAATCTGAAGCCTGGGTCATTTATGTTACTCCATGATATGGAATTTTTTTGTATGTACCATGAGATCCATTTCTTGGAGTTCATGGAAGTCCAACTCTAGGCAACAATTACACTTTTAATAGTTCATTCTGCTTACTTTACTTCAGTGTTTAACAAACACATATATTCATAGAACATCTCGCTGTGTCCTCACTAAAAATCCCAGTTTCCCCAATGTACAGTGTTGATTACCTGCCCTGGGGATCAGCCACTGTACAGCGCTCATCTACTCAGGCACTAGTCCACTCACAGCCCCCACTACTTCTGATGCTGAACAATGTGAGAGGACCCCCCCGCTGAAATTTCTATATCCTAATGTGAAGTTATTGCCCTGCTTATTTTTGTGTTGTCCGCAAAAACTGAGATCGAGCTATTTATTCCATCCTCTGTATAATTTATGAATAAATTAAAGATAATTGGTCCCAAGATAGAGCCTTGGGCTACCCTATTTACCACTCCAGACCAGTCTGAGTACGTGTTATTTATCACCATCCTTTGGACATGCCCCTGTAACCAGAGTTCTGTCCAAGAACAAACCTTATAGGACACTATCTAGTGGAGACTTTTGAAATAGATTGGAATAGCCAAAGCTATATTGCTATTATAGGTATTAAGGGCAGAAATACACAACGATGAATAAAAGTAGTGGCTAAGCATACAAAATAGTAAAGTAAACATACAAATCACCTAAGTGGCAAGGTAATACACACAATATTAAGATCAAATGTACAGATTACAGGTAAAATAATCTAGTTAAATTTACATATTCTACAATAAAAACTATAAAAACCATAAATTTAATGGATAGGTTGGGGACACTGTTTGGGGCATAACTAAGTATAAACCCTTTATTCGAACAAGAAGTATGGGACTTTTGGGACTGAGTGAGGCAATCGACAGACAGCTATGAATTATAAAATACGACATATTTATTGTCTTGGAATTCATATAGCAACAGAAAATATAAAACCATTTCATACATATACATAAACAGAAATAAGAGCCATTTCGTATATATATAATATATACATACATAATATGATTAGAGCCAATTCCCATATATACATAGAATTTATATAGCAATGCATTCCAGTTACCAATTATAAATTAAAACTCCATATGAATTATATAATTGGGCCAGAAAGTTTGTAAAGCTCCATATAAGGATATTGTCTTTATTCTGGTACATGCAGTAATTGCATATAATAGATAGTTGAGTGCATCCTACAATGCCCTATGCATGTTGACAGAAAATTTAACCAAACAATTATCAGGTCCTAATTACTCACATGGAGTTACAGTTCACAGGTATGCGGGATGGTAACACAAGGGATACCAGGAATGTAGTCTGTCCCGGAACTGAGGTAACAAACATGCAGACGAGGCAGCCACCCCCAAATCATCCCCAGAGAGTAGAATTCTCCAATTGTGGTGAAATAGCAACAGGAAATATATAAACCATTAATTGATCATAACCACCTCAAGGAGGTAATGAAAATTGTGTGTCCAAAATGTACCTGATATGTCTGCATGGTAGCCTGGTCCATGTGAAATAAAGTGTACAGCTAAAAACAGTGACTCAAGGGGGTGCTTTAAAGGCCGCACCCACAGGTTCCTCCCAGCATCACACTGGCATTGTGGAAAAGGGAGCAGCACCCCCATCCAGGGCGTCACCCGCCGTCCCTGATTGGGTGCTGACTAACATCCAATTGACCCATGGTGTGGAAAGAGGCGCACACGTAATGACGTCTATGGTGTCACACATGTAGCACCTAGCTCCGATGTGCAGTAGGAACCCGCCCCCCTCCCGCCACTCAGTGACAAAGAGGGGAGGGGGAGGGCGCCCAGTGCGCAAAGTAATACACACAATATTAAGATCAACTACAGATTACAGGTAAAATAATCTATATCATATTCTACAATAAAAGAAACAAAAATGTATTGGATAGGTTGGAGACACTGGGGCATGACTAAGTGTAAACCCCATCTATATAGATTCCTATACATATGGGATATGTGAATGGTTGTGGTGATATAATATTATCAGGTACACCCAAATATCATAGTTGTTATAAGGAACTATCTACGGATATGGACCTATATATCCTGATAATTGGTAAAAGGAACATGTATCTGGTGTAGGGGCCAGGTTTAATCCATCAACCAATGATCCTAAGACTGCTAATATACATTATAATTTAGTGTGATCCTGAATAGGTCAAGTTATTAGAAACAATCATTGTATGTGCATAATTTTTAAGCTAAGCTCCAGGCAATATAGGTGTTAGCCTAAAGTATATGCACACAAACTGATGAGGTAAGTGGAGAGCATGTAGAGCAGTGGTCTCCAAACTGTGGCCCTTTGCTTGCTTTTATCCGGCCCTTGGAGCACTATTTCATCCACTGATAGCAACTTTGGGGCATAACCCCCCCCCCCCACAGACACCAATGAATGGGGCACAGCTCCTCCCATTGACACCAACAAGGGGGCACAATGCCTCTCAATGACACCAACGATGGGGCCCAATGACATCAATGATGGGGCCAATTCCTCCTATTCACACCAACAATGGGGGACAATTCCTCTCAATGACACCAGCAATGGGACTCAATGACATTGATGGGGCACAGTTTCTCCCATTGACATCAACAATTTGCACACAATTACTCTCACTGAAACAAACAGTGGGGCATTTATTTTTCCCACTGACTTCAGGACCTTTTTTACTCCCACTGGCCACAGTCCGGCCCTCCTAAACTCTGAAGGATAGTAAACTGGCCCTTTGATTAGAAATTTTGGAGACCCCTAATGTAGAGAATAAGGAAATGACTGGTTAGTCAAAAATTATGCAAGCTATTTTCTACAAATTGGTATGCAACAATGGGGTGTGTCATGCTAGGTGGAACATTGTGCAATATGCACAAAGGAAAGAAGGCGGGGGGGGGGGGGAGATATGTTACCAGGGTTCTGCACTTTTCCTGGGCTATTATACTACATAGTGTTGATCTCTCACCGGGAGGGTATGCTGTGGCTCCGTACCAGTGATGTCAACCGCAAGCCTGGCTCGACATCATGGGGGGGGGGGGGGGGGCACGCATAGAGTTCTCTGGAGAACACCATTGTGCAGGAGAAAATGTGTGTAGATGTATGTAGGTAAACAATATCTGATACACTGTACTGTATACTTAAAGCAAAAAACACCCACCACCCATGTTTCGGTATCTACCCAACCACCAAATAAAAGGAAAGAAAAAATTTGTAAAAAATAAGGAGACAAATGAGTCAGCAGGCAAAGGAGGAGGGTATTACAAAATTGTGGCAATCTCAGGTTCTAAATTCAATCCGCCTGGAGAAAGTGTGTCTAAAGAATATATCCAGTATGTCTCCCTTTCACAGAGTCAATGAAATCTCTTCTTCTGGGAGACACCTTGTATCTGCTCCACCACCCAGACTTCAAGTCCCTGTGTGGATTTTTGGTGACATTCCGCAAAGTGCAAGGGACACTAATTGCCTTTTCCCTCTTCCACTAGGCGGCAATGTTCCCCGAAACATTTTCTGAGTGGGCGAATAATGCAGCCTTTGTATACCAATTTGCCAACGCGTTGTCATGACGACCGTTTTCATCTCTACACTCCAGCGACGCTTGCGTTCCATCCCCTGCTCAGACCTTTTCCTTGGCTGGCGTGTCTCCGAGTGCATGACGTCACACCCGAGTTGCTGGTTCCTGGATATAGGCTGCTTGTCTTTCTCTGCATTTTTCTTTAGCGAAAGACTGTTTCACTGGACTGAGCTGTGCTCACATCCTTAGGATTCTAACAGTGAGGTAGGTTCCCCCCACCTTACCAGGGCCCCCACTTCATTGGGACACCACCGCCCACTGTGAGCACAGCTGTCCTTACCACAGCAGCATACCTGAGCCTCAGAGGCTGAGCCAGCACCATACAGGAGTATTTTCAGTGAGTTTTTGCTTTCTCATTTACGGTGGCCTTTGAGTAAATCTTGCAGTTTTAATTGTACTACTTCATTCAATAAATTCTTTGCTGATTTTATCACAAAATCTTTGACCTTCACTTGTGCAAACATGTGTCACCACACACACTACTAGCGGTCCTCCAAGCGCTGCCTAGTTGTTCTCTGGATTAAGACTTTGACACTGCTCCTGGCGTCTACCTCTCACACAGCTGCTGGCGGGATCTCAACACAATTACCATGAAGAAAGCCCTGAGGTGTTTCTAGCGCCATACATTTTTTGTTACTGTTGTCCACTATATATGGAGCAGCTTACCTGGCTGAGCTCATCCTCTCCAGCAGTTATCAGGAATATCGGGGGAATTTTTTTTTTTAACTACTAATTTAGGAAATGAGTGAATATTTGTGGGTAAATGGTGATTTTATGTAGTGCTGAAGATACAGTATTTATCGGCGTATAACACGATTTTAATTTAATTTTAAGAGAGAAGTTTCAGGGAAAAAACTTAAATTTTAAATAAAGAAATTTGAAGCAAAATAAGGGTCAGTGCCCATCAATGCAGCCTTATCAGTGCCCATCTGCAGCCTCGCCATTGCCCATGATTGAAGCCTCACAATTGCCCATCACTGCAGCCTAATCAGTGCCCATCTTCAGTCTCGCCATTGCCCATCATTGCAGCCTGATCAGTGCCCATCTGCAGCCTTGCCCATCATTGCAGCCTGATCAGTGCCCATCTGCAGCCTAGCCCATCATTGCAGCCTGATCCGTGCCCATCTGCAGCCTTGCCCATCATTGCAGCCTGATCCATGCCCATCTGCAGCCTTGCCCATCATTGCAGCCTAATTAGTGCCCATCTGCAGCCTTGCCCATCATTGCAGCCTAATCAGGGCCCATCTGCAGCCTTGCCCACCATTGCAACCTGATCAGTGCCCATCTGCACCCTTGCCCATCATTGCACATCTGCAGCCTTGCCCACCATTGCAGCCTGATCAGTACCCATCTGCAGCCTTGCTTATCACTGCAGCCTGATCAGTGTCCATCTGCAGCCTTGCCATTGCCGAAATAGACAGAGCCGGATCTCCTGTGTACTCGCCTCGGTGTCATGCCCGGTCCTGCCCCTTGGCCCGGATTCTATGATGGCCATAACACCGGTCCAATGCCGGGACGTCAATGCTAGGAGCTGTCCCGGGGGCGTGATTGGGCGTGACTGCGAGCTGAGCCGAGTACACAGGAGATTCGGCTCTGTCTATTTCGGCGGTGCTCGTCCTCCCCTTCCCCTCAGTGGCAGCCTATATCGGTGTATAAGCACGCGCACACGATTTTCGCCCTATTTTAAGGGGGACAAAGTGCGTGTTATACGCCAATTTTATGTATTTTTTTTTTTTTTATAACATAATATTCAATCTATTTTGTTAAAAATGAAAATCTGTGGCCTGGATCAGGGAACACATGACATTGTCAAGTTTTACTGTATTCACTTTTTCTCTATTTTAGTGCCAACAATTTTCCTTAGCAAGAAGCCAAAAGAAAAAGAACCTGATGCCAAAACTCAAATAATTGAAGGAATCACAAGACTAATCTGCTCAGCTCGACAACAGCAAGTCATGCTAAGAGGTAAGACCATTGGGGATGCAGAAATCATTACATAGTTTGTAAGGTTGAAAAAGACACAGGTTAATCCAGTTTTACCTGTGTGTGTGATTTTTATTCTCCAACAATTCCCATAGTCCTTTATATTCTGTTTCCTGAGGAAAACATCTAGAAGTTTTTTGAAGCTGACACTCTCAGACAATACTGCTACCGGGGGGGGGGGGGGGGGGGGTCCACATTTTCCCTGCTCTAACAGTAAATAACCCTTTCCACAATCTAAAGTTAAACCCCCTTTCTTCTAACTTTGATTGTGGCTGCACGTCCTCTTAAGGTGCTTTAGAGTAAACCGTTTATTACAGTTATTGGCTTTGATATACTGTATTTGTAAGTTATCATATCCCTTCTTAATCTACTTTTCTCCAGAGTGAATAACGGCTGTGTAATTTATCCTGAGGTTCTTCACCCCCCTTACTGATCAATAGTAGATATGCTGTCTCTTTAAATATCAACACATAATAAATTGACCCAAACTCAATATGACAGCTATATCAATATTAGTAGATATCTAAAAATAAAATGGGGTTAATAATCAATATCTCAACATAAAGTGCTCACGTGTTGTCAAACATAAAAATGGGCCAAACCAATTCATATAAAAGTTCATCAGAAGTCCATAGTATCCCAGTGTCAAGAAACAATGCTGGTGGAAATTGTGTGCCTCAAAACGTGTCACCACCGCCATTCAAGGTGCTAACACTTGTGCTTGCACCACCACCTGTGTTCACTCCTTACCGGAAAATAACCTCCAAACTATAACAGGTTAGAGTAGCATAAGAAAAGAGGGGGCACTCTCTGGTCTCTAAAGCAACAACCCAGCTCCTCAGCAACGGCAGCCTGGTTCCCCACTAAAAATCTCTCCCAAGACTTAAAGACTTAAAAAGAAATAATAGATTCCATTTCCCAATATCATCAAAAATTGCAGGATTTATTATTAAAAAAATACTCACAAGGGGTCTCAAAATATTAGACTTTCACAAGTAATCACAAACCGCGCCACCTCCGTGTCAGCGAAGTGCACAGTGACGTCACAAATCAGCTGTGCCCAACGCATTTCATGGTAATTCACATCATCAGGGGACAGGAAGCCATTCTTGACTCCATGGACCTTTTCTATAATGCTGCTGCTGGTTAAAACATATTGGTACTCTTAACAAAAACAATAAGTAAGAACTTTTCAGCCACGTCAAAACGGATGTAAAAGTCCACCATCCTACATAATAAGATTAAAGCAGGGTATAAAAAATAAAGTTTAAAGTCAAAAGGTTGATACTGGAACATCCTAATAGGTCATATTTTTGGGACCTCACCTACCTACCTGCATGCCATTATTTTGCTAGCATTAATAATTTCACTCTGGCATTGCATGCAGTTTATCCTCCCCTCCTTTCTATATATAGTGTGTATATATGTATATATATATATATATATATATATATATATATATATATATATATATATTACATTTATTAATGTTGAATCTTATCTGCCCTGTAGCTGCACAACCCCCCCCCCCCCCCCTATTTTATTAAGGTCTTGCTGTTATAGTTACATAGTAAAGTTGAAAAAAGACACCAGTCCAAAAAAATAATAATAATCCTACAATCCCATATACACAATCCTTCACCCACAGTTGATCCAGAGGAAGGCGAAAGACCCCAGCAAAGCATGCTCCAATTTGCTACAGCAGGGAAAAAAATTCCTTCCTGATCCCCCCGAGACAATTTGATCTTCCCTGGATCAACTTTACCTATAAATGTTAGTAACCAGTTATATTATCTACATTTAGGAAAGGATACAGGTCTTTTTTAAATCTACTGAGCTTGCCAGAACCACCTCTGGAGGGAGTCTATTCCACATTTTCACAGCTCTTGTGAGGAAGAAAACTTTCTGTATTTGAAGAAATCTTTTTTTCCTCTAGACGTAAAGAGTGCCCCCACACCAAGTTCACTATATGTACCACTTATGTATTTGTACATGTTGATCATATCCCCCCCTTAATCATCTCTTCTAAAGAGAAAAAAAATTCAGTTCCTCTAATCTTTCCTTATAGCTGAGCTCCTCCATGCCTCTTATCCATTTGGTTGCCCTTCCTTGCACTTTTCTCCAGTTCCCCCATATCCTTTTTGAGAACTGGTGCCCAAAACTGAACTGCATATTCCAGATGATTTGTACAGGGGCATAATGTAATGATCTCTCTCTCCCCTCTCCCCTCTCCCCTCTCCCCTCTTCCCTCTTCCCTCTTCCCTCCTTTCCTCTTTCCTCTTTCCTCTTTCCTCTTTCCTCTTTCCTCTTTCCTCTTTCCTCTTCCCTCTTCCCTCTTCCCTCTCCCCTCTCCTAATACAAGAAAGGACTTTGCTCGCTTTATAACCACAGCTTGGCATTGCATGCTATTATTGAGCTTATGATCTACCAAAACAGCCAGATCTTTCTCCACTATGAGTTCCACCAGTTGTACTCCCCCTAGTATGTATGATGCATGCATATTCTTAGCCCCCAAGTGCATAACTTTACATTTATCAACATTAAACCTCATCTCCCACATAATCGCCCCAACTAGACAGTGGATTGAGGTTGGCTTCTAAATTGGAGACATCCTGTAAGGACGTTAATACACTGCATAGCTTGGTGTCATCTGCAAAGACAGAAATGGTACTTCCCAGGCCCTATATCATTTAAAAGTAAGGGTCCTAACACTGAACCTTGGGGTAGACCACTAGACTAGACCTTAGACCATTCAGAGTAACATTCATTAACCACTGCTCTCTGAATTTGTTTTTCTAGCCAGTTTTTTATCCATTTACAAATTGATCTTTCCAAGCCTGTAGAACTTTACCTTACACAGTCGTGTGTGGGGAACTGTATTGAACGCTTTTGCAAAATCCAAGTATACCAAGTCCACAGTCACCCCTCTGTCCAAGGTTTTACTTAACTCCTCATAAAAAGAAATCAGGTTTGTTTGACAACTTCTGTCTTTCATGAATCCATGCTGTCTGTTGCTTAAAATATTTTTTTCCAGCAAGAACTCGTCTATGTGGTCTTTTAATAAACTCTCCAGTATCTTCCAGACTATAGAAGTGAGCCACTTAAAGACAAGCTGCCGCAGTTGTACTGCGGCTGGTTGGCTCTCCTGGGCGAATCGTCATCTTGGTGCATCGACCGCTTTAAGACACGGGGGTGTGCACTTGCGGCACGATCTATCAGTGTAAACAGATTAGTGATTAGGAACAGCGATCTGTCTCCTCCCCCAGTTACTACATTGATCCCACAGTTAGAAACACCTCCCTAGGGAACACTTAACCCCTTGAACGCCCCTACTGTTAACCCCTTATCTGCCAGTGACATTTATACAGTAATCAGTGGCTATTTTTAGCTCTGATCGCTCTATAAATGTCAATGGTGTCAAAAGTGTCCGCTCTGTCTGCCACAATGTCGCAGTCCCGCCTTTACAGTTAAAAAAAAAAAAATGTATAAAAAAAAGCCATAAATCTATCCCCTATATAAAAATGGCCTGATCATTAAGGGGGCAAATCCTTCCAGTCCTTAAGTGGTAAACTAACAGGTGTACAGTTACTTGGTAAAGACTTTGATATATTTTTAAATATGGGCACCACATCGGCCCTACGCCAATTCAGTGGTACCATTACAGTCATTAACAAGTCCCTAAAAATTTGAAACAATGGCTTTGAAATGACAGAGCTCAATTCTTTCAGGATCCGTGAGTGGATGCCATCTGGTCCAAGTGCTTTAGCCACCTTTTATTCTGTCTAAATATTTCTGGACCATATCACTTTTGAGCCATTGTGGATCATATGGGGCTGTGCCAATACCAAGCCCATTATGGACATGAGCTCCCCCATGCTCCTTTGTATACACAGAGCTGAAGAAAGTATTTAATAAATTAGCCTTCTCTTTGTCCCCAGTCACCCACTCTAGATTATTTTGTAAAGGGCCTATATGCTCAGACCTGACCTTTTTAACTATTAATATATTTGAAGAATTTTTTGGGGTTTGTCCTACTATCTTTTGCAATCTGTCATTCGCTTTGAATTTTTGCGTCCTTGATTACATTTTTACATATTCTGTTATATTCTTTGTAGCATTTAAACAATGATAGTGTTTCTTCATTTTTACATTTTTTTAAAGTTCTTTTCTTATAGCAGGGCCTAAACAACTAATTGAATAATCAATTATGAAAATAGTTGTCAACTATTTTCATAATCGATTAATCAGCCAGCTGATTTGTTGGCCTGCATACAGAATGCAGGCCAATGCAGAATGCAGGCCAACTCTTTCACAGTTTTATACATTTTTGTCAGACAAAAACAAGGCAGTTGCAAAACACTTTATTGTGACATTGTCTGTCTGAGTTTTTTAGCAGCTTCAGCAAACTTGGCAATAATTTCAGCAAATTTAGCAATTAAT
This sequence comes from Lithobates septentrionalis, assembly GCA_037952835.1. Lineage (NCBI taxonomy): Eukaryota > Metazoa > Chordata > Amphibia > Anura > Ranidae > Lithobates > Lithobates septentrionalis. The sequence goes on from JBBDGP010001284.1 coordinate 3,694,569, forward strand.
CATAGCTATTATTAAATATCTTGGTAACTTTCTCCCGAGACATTGGATGTTGATGCAATGTCTGCTTTTGGTCCAGTTTTCGGAAGAGACACAGTATTTTTATAATTCTTTGCGGTTCGGCTTCAGACTGAGAAAAGGGAATTAGCAGCTATCTGTTGTTATCTGAATTCTTATGCCCCGTACACACGGTCGGACTTTGTTCGGACATTCCGACAACAAAATCCTAGGATTTTTTCCGACGGATGTTGGCTCAAACTTGTCTTGCATACACACGGTCACACAAAGTTGTCAGAAAATCCGATCATTCTGAACGCGGTGACGTAAAACACGTACGTCGGGACTATAAGCGGGGCAGTGGCCAATAGCTTTCATCTCTTTATTTATTCTGAGCATGCGTGGCACTTTGTCCATCGGATTTGTGTACACACGATCGGAATTTCCGACAACGGATTTTGTTGTCGGAAAATTTTATCTCCTGCTGTCCAACTTTGTGTGTCGGAAAATCCGATGGAAAATGTCCGATGGCGCCCACACGCGGTCGGAATTTCCGACAACACGCTCCGATCGGACATTGTCCATCGGAAAATCCGACCGTGTGTACGGGGCATTAGAGTTAAAATTTAACAAGCTTAGCAATAACACAATATTACATTTGAAATAGGCATTTTAACATTTTGTACCTGGTACCTTATGTGACAACTTTATGTGACACCTTAATCACATCCACTACACCCACAGGTGATGATGTAGAAAAACAAGACAATTTTTCCTCTGCGGAGGAAACAACAGTTGATGAACCTTAGGCAACCTCCAAATCTGAGAGATTGATGGTACAAACTCTTAAGGAGATGGTTTGTTCCACTTTTCATGCTACCCCTAACAGAGTCAGCTGAAAGTACGGTCGCTTCCTTGGGTTCTTTAAAACCTTTACAGCCTTTTCATGCATTACTAGAAAAGCTTATTTATGCTGAATGGGATCATCTGGATAAGCATTTTCTCCCTCCAAAGAGTTTCTCAGTTCTCTATCCCATGGAGGAGAAATTCACAAAAGATGGAAAGTACCAGCAGTAGACGTTGCGATTTCCAGCATCAATAAAAATTTTACTTGTCCAGTAGACAATGCACAAATGCTTAAGGATCCAACAGATAAGAAGTTGGAATTTTTGGTGAAATCCTCTTTTTCCTGGCAGGTGCCGTTTCTCAGCCTGCAGTTGCTGCAATAGGCATCTGTCAGTCCCTAAAGGACCAGTTCAAAGAGGCCCTTAGGGAGGTCCCTGCACAACAGGAAAGTGAGTTAGCCGAACTACCAATGTTTTGCCATAGACGCCATAAAAGACTATCCACCAAGCGTCCCGCCTTGCGCTTGTGCTAAAACACATGCGTAGGACCCTGTGGTTAAAAAGTTGGTCAGCCGAAGCATCTTGCAAAAAAGCTTATGACTAGTTTCCCTTTTCATGGGGAGTGACTATTTGTGGAGAATGTTGGTCAAATACATCCAAATGATTTTTAGCATTCTAGCATTTCTTTTTGCCCAAAAGAAGGTATAAACGTCCTTTCTTTCTCGAACATCACGGGACACAGAGCCACAGTAATTACTGATGGGTTATATAGGGTATCACTGGTGATTGGACACTGGCACACCCTATCAGGAAGTTCAACCCCCTATATAATCCCTCCCCCTTGCAGGGATACCTCAGTTTTTACGCCAGTGTCTTAGGTGATGGACATGTAAAGATGTCCTGTGCTGAGCTCCAAAGGGAATATCCTATACTGGGGCAAGCCAGGCAGACCGGATCCATTCAAAGTGTCCTTTCTAGGCCGAATTGATGGTACCCGGGCTTCGTGTCCGAAGAAATGAGGTTTTACCTGTAATGCTTCTCTTTTTAGAGAGCTGGACCCCGCAGATCAGAAAATGGCTTTAAACCTCCTAATTTCTGGCTAGGTGCTTTACAGGGCCAGAACTGCAGGATCCCCCTATTCGTAGGGGGCCCCAGTCTCTGACGGTTTTTTCAAATGGAGCCCACCGTGAGAGGTGAAGATTGGGTCTGTGTAAACTGAACCCTGTGGCTGGATAAGGTAAGAGGAGATTCCACAGAATTTTCTAATTCTAGTAGGTTTCTCCTTTAAGGTAAATGCATGCTATGCCTATTGTGACCACCGGGGGCTGCCAAGAGCACAAACCTTCACATGCTGACGTCTGTCTCAGTGTTCATCGCTGCACATGTTTTTCACAGCGTCTCAGGCCGGTTGCAAAGGTAGGATGGAAGGGGGGATTTCTCATGTTTGAATGTTCCCCCCAGGTTAGAGAGAGGCCACAGGGGTCTAGAAAGTGGTTATACCGCTCGGGCACCTCTGCCTCAAGCCACAATTTCTGACCATTGCTGTATAGGCAGGTCTTCACTACCAGCTTCTCTCCCTCCTCCCCCTCCCCCAGCGTTCCTCCATAGTATTACAGGAGAGTCGGCCAGCGCGGGAAGCGCTCATTTTTTTTCAAAATTCGAGGGGGGGCGGTAGAGGGGGGGGGGATGTCAGCACAGGTGCTTAGACTCCCACTCAGGCCAGCTGCAAGCTATTAAGGCACTCTGTACAGGTGCACTCAGCCTTTGGAGAGACACAGAGCTGACGGTCGCATGTAAGGTAGGACACAGGCATTCTCCTAGGCAGCATTTACTGAAGTAACACCAGACTGAGCATTGGGTAGCAAGGCCTTTAGCCAGACTACATCGCTCAGCAGTCAGTGTTCATTTGTATACCTCACACCTTGTTGCTTTGCACTATGGGTAGAAGAGGTTCAGGCACCCCAAGAACCAGAGACACTAGGGGATCTCGTTCAGGTTCTGAGGGCCCCCTGTCAGCCCCTGATGGGCCAGGGACGGCTAGCCAGGGAGAGCCGTTGGGGTCAGGGGCTACACCTGCTTCTGGCACTTCAGCCCCTGTATATATTACACAAGAGGTTTTTTCCTCAACCATTAATGGTCTAGAGGAAAGATTAATGGCCGTGATTACATCTTCACTCAGTAGAAGAAAACGCACTAGGCCTTCCTCTGTTCCCCAAGACCCTCAGACAGAGGAGCTCTGGGATAAAGGAGATGAATCCCTTTCAGAGGATCGGGATGGGACGGATGATTCCTCTTCAGAGGAATCAGGTGGAGAGGGACCCTCTGTGACTTCCCAAGAGGAGAAAGTCTTAGTGCAGATCCTTACTGGATTGGTCCGCTCCACATTTAAGTTGCCCCTACCTGAAACTGCTAAAGAATCCTCTTCTGCTTTGGGGTCACTGAAACCTTTCCAAGCAGCACAGGCTTTTCCTGTTCATAATTTACTTGAAAAGCTCATTTATTCTGAGTGGGATCACCCAGACAAACGTTTTTTTCTGCCGAAAAAGTTTTCAACACTTCGATGGAAGAAAAGTTTATTAAAATGTGGGGAATACCGGCCATTGATGCCGCCATTTCCTCCGTAAATAATAGTCTGACTTGTCCTGTAGACAATGCTCAGATGCTCAGGGATTCTGTGGATAAAAAGATGGAATCCCTATTGAAGGATGTTTTCTCCTTAGCAGGTTCAGTGGCTCAACCTGCAGTAGCAGCGATTGGAGTCTGTCAATACTTAAGAGACAATGTTAAGCAGGTCATCAAAGTATTACCTGAACAGCAGGCCCAGGGGGTTTGCTAACCTTCCAGCTGCCTTATGCTTTGTGGTTGACGCCATTAGAGATTCTATCGTGCAAACCTCCCGTCTTTCACTGGGGTTGGTGCATATACGTAGAATCCTATGGTTGAAAAATTGGTCAGCCGAAGCACCATGTAAGAAGCTGCTGGCTGGGTTTCCATTTCGTGGTGCAAGGTTGTTTGGAGAAGACTTGGATAACTATATCAAGAGAATCTCTTGTGGGAAAAGCACTCTTACCTGTCAAGAAGAAGAGTAAGCGTCCCTCTTTCAAACTGACTCTTTCCCCAGCGCCGGGGGCTTCAGCCTCCAGGCAGTCTCGACGGCCGCCTCCATCTGGGTCCAGAGACAAGAGTCAACCCCAGGGACAAAAGAAGTCCTGGGGAAGAAGCCTACTAGGCAAAACACTAAGACCTCTGCATGAGGGGGCGCCCCCGCTCACTCGAGTGGGGGGAAGACTGCGACAGTTCTCAGGGCTCTGGCAGGAGGATTTCCAGGACAGATGGGTAATCTCCACGGTAACCTTACGGTACAAGCTGGAGTTTCAGGAATTTCCCTCTCCTCGGTTCCTCAGATGAAGTGTCCCCAGAGACCCAGAGAAGAAGCAGTCGCTCCTTCTAGCGTTAGAGCGACTTTTGTCGCAGGAGGTCATTATGATAGTTCCCGCAAAGGACCAGGGATTGGGCTTCTATTCCAACCTTTTTACGGTCCAAAAGCCAAATGGGGATATCAGACCCATTCTGGATTTAAGGGATCTGAACCGATTCCTAAGGATTCAATCCTTCCGCATGGAATCAATTCGGACAGTAGTTCCCACCCTGCAGGGAGGAGAATTTCTGGCATCGATAGACATCCGAGATACATATCTGCATGTGCCCATTTTTCCTGCTCATCAGAAGTTTCTGCGCTTCAAGGTAGGCGGGCGCCATTTCCAGTTTGTGGCTCTGCCTTTCGGGATAGCCACTGCACCTCGAGTGTTCACAAAGATCTTGGCTCCTCCTCTGGCCAGATTAAGGGCTCAGGGTATAGCTGTCATAGCATACCTAGACAACCGGCTCTTGATAGACCGGTCGGTAGCCTCTTTGAATGGAAGCTTGAGGACCACAGTCAGGTATCTAGAACACCTGGGTTGGATCCTCAACCTAGAAAAGTCTTTCCTAAAACCAGTAAGAAGACTGGAGTATTTAGGTCTGATTATACACACAAGCCAGGAGAAAATATTTCTACCCCAGGCAAAGATCACTGCTTTAAGAGAGCTGATTCTGGCAGTCAGGACCAAGAAGGGTCCCTCTGTCCGCCTTTGTATGAGGCTACTAGGGAAGATGGTGTCTTCATTCGAAGCAGTTCCCTATGCTCAGTTTCATTCAAGAATGCTGCAACACAGTATTCTGTCGACCTGGAACAAGAAGGTTCAGGCATTAGACTTTCCGATGCACCTGTCGCATGCGGTGCGTCAGAGCCTCAATTGGTGGCTTATACCCGAAAACCTGCAGAAGGGGAAATCCTTTCTACTGGTTACCTGGATGGTGGTAACAACAGATGCCAGTCTGTCAGGTTGGGGAGCAGTTCTGGAACAGTCTGCGGTTCAGGGGATATGGTCCAAGACCGAGAGGACCTTACCCATCAACATTCTGGAGATCCGGGCGATATATCTAGCCCTAAAAGCCTGGACTATCAGGCTACAGGGTTGTCCGGTCAGATTCCAGTCCGACAATGCCACAGCATTGGCTTATGTCAATCATCAGGGAGGCACCCGGAGCTGAGCTGCTCAAAAGGAGGTGAACCAGATCTTAGTCTGGGCAGAGATGCATGTGCCATGCATATCGGCAGTTTTCATCCCAGGAATAGAGAACTGGCAGGCGGACTATCTAAGTCGCCAGCAGTTACTTCCAGGAGAATGGTCTCTGCATCCCGACGTCTTTTGGGCCATATGCCAAAGATGGGGGGTTCCAGATGTAGATCTCTTTGCATCCTGATTCAACAAAAAGATAGACAGATTTGTGGCAAGGACAAAAGATCCTCTTGCATGCAGGACGGATGCGTTGGTGATTCCGTGGCATCAGTTCTCACTGATTTACGCATTCCGGCCTATTCTGCTACTACCACGACTCCTTCGCAGGATCAGGCAGGAAAGGAAGTTGGTACTTCTGGTGGCCCCCGCTTGGCCCAGAAGGACTTGGTATGCAGAAATAGTAAGGATGACGGTGGGTTCCCCGTGGACCCTACCGGTACGCCCAGACCTGTTATCTCAAGGTCCAGTGTTCCATCCTGCCTTACAAACGCTAAATTTGACGGTTTGGCTATTGAGACCCACGTTCTGAAGAGTCGTGGGCTCTCAGGTCCTGTCATATCTACCTTGATTAATGCAAGGAAGCCAGCTTCCAGGATGATTTATCATAGAGTCTGGAAAGCTTATGTATCCTGGTGTGAATCCAGAGGTTGGCATCCCAGAAAATATGTCATAGGTAGAATTCTTGATTTTCTACAATTAGGATTAGAGATGAAGCTGGCCTTGAGTACCATCAAGGGCCAGGTCTCTGCTTTATCAGTATTATTTCAGCGGCCACTTGCTTCGCATTCTTTGGTCCGAAGCTTTATGCAGGGGGTGATGCGTCTTAATCCTCCGGTTAAAGCGCCCCTAAACCCCTGGGACTTGAACTTGGTCCTGGCTGTGTTACAGAAACAGCCTTTTGAACCAATAAGTCAGATTCCTTTGGTCTTGTTGACAAGGAAGTTCATTTTTCTGGTGGCCATCTCTTCTGCTAGAAGAGTTTCAGAATTAGCAGCCCTTTCCTGTAAGGAGCCTTATTTGATTATACACAAGGATAGAGTGCTACTACGCCCTCATCCTTGTTTTTTACCAAAGGTGGTTTCTGATTTTCATTTAAACCAAGACATTGTTCTACCTTCCTTTTTTCCAGATCCCTGTTCTCCGGAAGAGAGATCTCTACATTCGTTGGATGTAGTAAGAGCAGTTAAGGCCTATCTCGGGGCAACTGCTCAGATCCGCAAGACGGATATTTTGTTTGTGCTGCCAGAGGGTCCCAATAGAGGACAGGCAGCGTCAAAAGCTACCATTTCTAAATGGATTCGACAGTTGATCATTCAAGCTTACGGTTTGAAACAGAAGATTCCTCCGTTTCAGATCAGGGCACATTCCACAAGGGCTATTGGTGCTTCTTGGGCAGTGCATCACCGGGCCTCTATGGCTCAAATCTGCAAGGCCGCAACCTGGTCTTCAGTTCATACATTCACCAGATTCTATCAGGTGGATGTGAGAAGGCATGAGGATATCGCCTTTGGGCGTAGTGTGCTGCAGGCAGCGGTACAGGGTCCTCAGGTCTGATTGCACCCTACTTGGTCGTGGTTCCCCCCCCCTCAGGAAGCATTGCTCTGGGACATCCCATCAGTAATTACTGTGGCTCTGTGTCCTGTGATGTTCGAGAAAGAAAATAGGATTTTTTAAAACAGCTTACCTGTAAAATCCTTTTCTTTCGAAGGACATCACGGGACACAGAGGTCCCGCCCCTCTTCTAATACACTATATTGCTTGGCTACAAAACTGAGGTATCCCTGCAAGGGGGAGGGATTATATAGGGGGTTGAACTTCCTGATAGGGTGTGCCAGTGTCCAATCACCAGTGATACCCTATATAACCCATCAGTAATTACTGTGGCTCTGTGTTCCATGATGTCCTTCGAAAGAAAAGGATTTTACAGGTAAGCTGTTTTAAAAAATCCTATTTTTATTTAAACAGACTCCTTCCCCTGCGCCAGGGGCAGCTGCCCCTAGGCAGTGGCGATGGCCTCCACTGTCAGACTCTAGAGGATAAAACATTCAGCCCCTGTATACATGATTGAAAATGCATTTTTTTTCCTCTACCCTGCAGGGCCTAGAAGAAAAATTTGCGACTTTAACCGCATTCGCTATCCAAGGATAGGAAGCGTGTTAGATCCCTTATCAAGGGAACAGTGGGTAGAGGATGAGGGGTTACCCTCAGGTGATCAGGAAGAAAGACAAACCGATTACTCCTCTGTGGAGGAGACAACTGGAGTTGAACCTTTTTTCAGCCCCGCAATCTGAAAGATTGCTGGTACAAATCTCTTACAGAGATGGTTCGTGCCTCTTTCATGCTACCTCAAGTAGAGTCAGCTGATAGTTATGTTTTTTCTTAGGTTCTTTAAACCCTTCACTGCCTTTAACATGCGTTTCCTGTACATGTATAGATCCATGCAGAAATTCAACAGATCCATTCTAGATCTAAAAGAATCTAAATCCATTCCTGAAGATCCGCTCCCTTCTATGGAGTTGATCAGGTCAGTAGTTTCTATCCTACAAGGAGGAAAACTTCTGGCATTTATCGGCATCAGGGATGCATATCTGCATGTCCATATATTTCCCGCTCACCAAAGGTTTCTGCGATTCTAAGTAGAACAGCAGCATTTTAGTTGTAGCCTTGCCCTTCGGGCCAGCTACAGCGCCCTGAGTGTTCACAAAAGTGCTAGCCCCACCTCTAGCCAGGTTAAGGGCACAGGGCATAAACAGTCTTGGCATAGACAATCTATTGCTAATAGACCTATCGGTGTTCGGAGTAAGGTATACGCATTACAACCAGTTACCTGGAAAAGTCTGGGTTGCGTTCTCAACCTAGAGAAGTCTCCCTTAAAACCGCTAAAAAAGCTGGAGTATTAGGGTCTGATCATCAAGAACCAAAAGATCCTTGCCCATCAACATCCTAGAGATTCGGGCAGTGCGTCTGGCTCTGAAAGCCTGGACTTCCAGATTAAGGGATTGTCCTGTCAGGATCCAATCCAACAATGCCACGGCTGGGGCCTATATCAATCACCAAAGGGGGCACCAAGACTCTCTCAGCGCAGGGAGAGATGAACCATATTCTAACTTGGGCAGAAAGAAATATTCCGTGCCTATCGGCAGTCTTCATTCCAGGAATAGAGAATTGGCAGGCGGACTACTTAAATGGCCAGCAGATTATTCCCAGGGGAATGGTTTCTTCCCCCTGACATATTTTCAGGCTGTTTGTCAAAGATGGGGGACTCCGGACGTAGATCTTCTAGCGTCCAGTTCATCATAAAGTTAGTCAAAAACAAAGGATCCATTCGCATGCAGAACCGATGCGTTGGCGATACCGTGGGATCAGTTGATCTATGTATTTCTCCCTATTCAATTGTTGCCTCGACTTCTTTGCAGGATCAAGCTGGAAAGAAAACTGGTATTTCTGACAGCACCAGCATGGCCCAGAAGGTCATGGTATGCAGAAATTGTAAAGATGGCAGTGGAGGGTCCGTGGTCCCTTCCACTAAGGCCAGACCTGTTCTCACAGGGGCCGATATTCCATCCTACTTTACGAATGCTAAATTTAACGGCCTGGCTATTGAAACCCACATTCTGAAGAAACGTGGGCTTTCCAGGTTATCTCTACTTTGATTAAGGAAACCAGCTTCCAGAACTATACATTATAGAGTCTGGAAGGCTTGTTTCCTGGTGTAAATCCAAGGGTTGGCACCCTCGGAGATATATTATAGGCAGAATTCTTGCCTTTTTACAGTTAGACGTAGAGATGAAGTTGGCCTTGAGTACTATTAAGGGCCAAGTCTCAGCCTTATCGATTTTTATTTCAAAGACCGCTTGCTACACATTCCTAGTCCGGGGGTTTTATGCAAGGGGTGATGCGGTTTATTCCACCAGTTAAATCACCTTTAAGCCCTTGGGACTTGAACTTAGTTTTGTCAATGTTACAAAAACAGCCATTTGAACCGATACAGCATATTCCTTAGTCCTTCTGACAAGGAAGCTGTTATTTTTGGTTGCTATATTCTCAGCAAGGAGGGTTTCGGAATTGGCTGCTCTTTCTTGTAAAGAGCCATATTTGATTATTCATGAGGACAGAGTGGTGTTACGCCCTCGTCCAGGCTTTTTGCCAAAAGTGGTTTTGGGTTTTCACCTGAACCACGATATTGTCCTGCCATCATTTTTTCCAAAACCATGTTGCAGGGAAGAAAAGTCACTACATTGTCTTGTGGTGAGAGCAGTGAGAATCTATTTAAAGACAACTGCTCAGATTCTTAAGACTGTCTTATTTAATCTGCCAGAGGGTCCAAAGAAAGGACAGGCAGTGTCGAAATCCACTGTCGCTAACTGGATTCGGCAAGTTATAATTCAAACTTATAATTTAAGGTGTAAGATTCCCCCTTTTCAAGTTAAGGTGCACTCTACCAGGTCGGTTAGTGCTTCTTGGGCAGTGCGTCATCAGGCCTCCATGGCTCAGATCTGTAAGGCCGCAACTTGGTCTTCAGTGCATACATTCACAAAATTTTATCAGGTGGATGTAAGAAGGTTATCGCCTTTGGGCGCAGTGTGCTGCAGGCAGCAGTATAAGTCCTCAAGTCTGGGCGTACCTTGCGGGTTGTCTCTCCCTCCCCTCAAGTAGCATTGCTATGGGACGTCCCATTAAGTAATTACTTGGGCTCTGTGTCCCATGGTGTACGATAAAGAAAATAGGATTTTTACTACAGCTTACCTGTAAAATCCTTTTCTTGGAATACATCATGGGACACAGAGGTCCCTCCCCTCCTTTGGGATTTAAGTATATTGCTTTGCTACAAAAATTGATGTGCTTCTGGAAGGAGGAGGGGCAGGGCCGGACTGGCCTACCGGGATACCGGGAGATATCCCGGTAGGCCGTCTGAGTTGCGGCTGCAGTGCTCCCCTCTCTCCTGCTCCTGTGTGTCACCGAGCTGGCTGGGTCTGTGTTCGGGGGCCGCGCTGTAACATGGTCCCGCCCCCCTAGACCGGCTTGTGTGATAGTAGATAGAATCAGTGTTCCTCCTATCACACGAGCCGGTCTAGGGGGGCGGGACCATGTTACAGCGCGGCCGCCGAACACAGACCCAGCCAGCTCCGTGACACACAAAGGAGGAGCAGGAGAGAGGGATCCAGTAGATGCCCGCCCGTACAGTCCGCCCTGTGTGCCTGGATAGGAGGATCGTCAGGGGGGGCGCATATAGAAGAAATTAGCTTTCTATATTCCTCCATGCAGCCGCTGAATACTTGCAGGAGGGAGAGGAGGAGAATCAAGTATTCAGTGGCTGCATAGAGGAATATAGAAAGCTCATTTCTTCTATATGCGGCCCCCCGCCGATCCTCCTATCCAACTTCTTTTACTGGCCCCCCCCAGTTCTCCTTGTGCTCCCTGGCTCCCCCCATGCTCTCCACCCCTCACCACACTCTCCAGCCCCCCCCCCCCCTCACAGTTCTCTCCACCCCTGTTTTTTCTGCCCCCCTGCTCTCCAGCTCTCCCCTTCCTACTCTAGCCACCATCCCAGTGCTCTTCACTCCCCCAGTGCTCTCCACCCATGTTCTTTCTCCCCCCCCAGTGCTCTTCAGCTCTCCCCATCACTCTCCAGCCCCCACCCCAGTGCTCTCGCCCCCCACAGTGCTCTCCAGCCCCCCATTCTCCGCACCCCTGTTTTCGGTCCCCCCCCCGGTGCTCTCAAGCTCCACCCATCGCTCTCCAGCCCCCCCCCCCCGTGCTCTTCCCCCCCGTGCTCTCCACCACTGTTTTTTTTTTGGCTCCCCCTCCAGTGCTCTCAAGCTTCCCCCCCAGCACTCTCCGCTCCCCACCCCTGTACTCTCCACTCCCCCCTGCATTTTGCCCCCACCCATGTGCTCTCAAACCCCCGCCAGTGCTCTCCAGTCCCCCGTGCTTTCCACCCCTGTTCTTTCTGGCCCCCACTGGTGCTTTCAAGCCCCCCCCCATTGCTCTCCACTCCCCCCTGCTCTTTGTACCCCCCCAGTGCTCTCCACCCCTGTTTTTCTGCCCCTCCCCCACTGGTGCTTTCAAGCTCCCCCCATTGCTCTCCACCCCTGTTTTTCTGCCCCTCCCCCAGTGCTCTTCGCCACCCCACACTCTTAGCCCCCACATTGCTCTCCACCTCTGTTCTTTTTGGACCCCCAGTGCTCTCAAGTCCCCCCCCCAGCGCTCTCCACTCCCCATCCCTGTGATCTCCACTCCCCCCTGCTCTTTGCCCCCACCCATGTGCTCTCCAACCCCGCCAGTACTCTCTGCTCCCCCTTCTTTCCAGCTCCCACCCAGTGCTCTCCACTTCCCCAGGACCAGAGGACAGGCTGACTGTGGCCGGAAAATGAGGATGGCTGAAGGTGCAGGTGGCCAGGGACCACTCCATCTCACAGCAAACAGATCCTCTGGAAGGAGCACTGTCCCCATCCAAAACGAGAACAGACCCTGCCTGCTGTTGGCCATCATGGATATCCTGCTGGCATGCAAGGTACCGTACCGAGCATCAACAACACACCTTCCCACAGACAGGGACTGCTGACTGGGCCATGGGGAACAGGAGGGGCTGCAATGATGGGCACAGTGAAGCTGCATTCCTGGGCACAGTGAGACTGCATTCACTGGCACAGTGAGACTGCATTTGATGGGCACAGTGAGGCTGCATTGATGGGCACAGTGAGGCTGCATTGATGGGCACAGTGAGGCTGCATTGATGGGCACAGTGAGGCTGCATTGATGGGCACAGTGAGGCTGCATTGATGGGCACAGTGAGGCTGCATTGATGGGCACAGTGAGGCTGCATTGATGGGCACAGTGAGACTGCAATGATGGGCACAGTGAGGCTGCAATGATGGGCACAGTGAGGCTGCAATGGTGGGCACAGTGAGGCCGCATTCATGGGCACAGTGAGACTGCATTCACGGGCAGAGTAAAGCTGCATTTGATGAGCACAGTGAGGCTGCATTTGATGAGCACAGTGAGGCTGCATTGATGGGCACAGTGAGGCTGCATTGATGGGCACAGTGAGGCTGCATTGATGGGCACAGTGAGGCTGCATTGATGGGCACAGTGAGGCTGCATTGATGGGCACAGTGAGGCTGCATTGATGGGCACAGTGAGGCTGCATTGATGGGCACAGTGAGGCTGCATTGATGGGCACAGTGAGGCTGCATTGATGGGCACAGTGAGGCTGCATTGATGGGCACAGTGAGGCTGCATTGATGGGCACAGTGAGGCTGCATTGATGGGCACAGTGAGGCTGCATTTGATTGGTACTGATGAGGCTGCATTTGATGGGCTCTGGTGAGGCTGCATTTGATGGGCACTGGTGAGGCTGCATTGAGCTCCTGTATCATGTCTGCAGTCTCTGACCATCTCCTGTATCATTTCTGCAGTCTCTGAGGGAGTCTGCAGAGGAGTCAAGAGTGGGAGCACCGCCGGGATGGGGGTCATGGGAGAAGTCAGACAAGTGTGGACTGTGGAGAGGAGACTATAGGATAAAACCAGATCCACCGAGCTGGAGCCGACTGACTGAGCCCTACACGGTGCACCTGAGAGGAGGTCAGTGACAGCACCGCTAGGCCAGTCTGAAGGGGGGGGTCACTGATGTAAGGGGGGAGTGAATACGATAATGTAAGGGGACACCGATATAAAGCACAGCCTTATATCAGTAACCCACCCCCCCCTTACCTTAGTGTATTCTTTCTGTGGAAGGTGCCCCCCCCCTCCCACATTCTGAGTTCCTGGGGTCCCCCTTGATGATTGATCACTTACCACTTTTAACTGGAATTTGCTTTTATATATATATATGTATGTATATATATATATATATATATGTATATATATATATATATATATATATATATAAATATAAAGCCCTATGTGATTTCATATCTGTCTTATCTATATATAATACACTCTTCAAATGTGCATTTTATGGTTTTCCCTTTCATGAACAAGAAATCAATGACGTTATGCTGTTGCGGTGGTATAATAATGCTGTGGGGCTGGTATGAAACTTTTTCCAGGGCTGGATGTTATTCCCAGTCCGGCCCTGAGGAGGGGTTATATAGGGAGTGACCTTCCTTGACTGGGTATACCAGTGTCAACACCTGAAGGTGGCCCATAACCCATTAAGTAATTACTTAGGCTCTGCGTCCCATGATGTATGATAAAGAAATAAATAAAAATGTCAACACCTGAAGGTGGCCCATAAGTAGAATGACTGTTTCACAGTATAAATTAACCCCTTATAGTAGCGATTATCTGCTCTTTTTGTACTATAAAAATCTCATTTTAGTCTTTTTAACCCCATTACGACTGAACGTCTTAGGCCTGGTTCACACTTATGCACTTTTTTTTGGTGCTTTTTTGCAGAAACGCACTTCATTTAACGTGGTTTCCTATGGGACACGTTCACATCTATGCTTTTTTCAGCCGCTGCATATTTGAAAAGGGTTTAAGGGCTTTTTTAAATGCAAAACAGTGTTTTTTTTTGGTTCAATAGACTTCAATGGAGAAGATGCAGAAAAGCAAGCATAACAAGTGCAAAACGCAAATCTCCGCAAAATCACGTGTGCAGAAACGCAAAACGCACAGCAAAAAAGCACTGCAGAAACTGATCAAAAGAAAACTGCATAAGTGTGAACCGAGCCTTATGCTGGCCATACACGTACGATTTTCGGACGAGAATATACATTACCAAAAATGTTTGTACATTCGCTAGAAGAAAGAATGTCGTTTTGAAAATTTCTCTTGCTTTTAACATTGTTTCAAAATAAATGTAATTTTGGAACAAAACCACATACACTGTCTGAAAATTCCTTTCACCAAGAAGTTTTCTATTCTGCTCCTTCGAATTTTCCCATCACTGCGGTCAAAAACGAACGGCGATTTAACCCCACTAACGAGTAGAAAATTGAACAAATGTTCTTAAAATACTTTTTTTTTTGAAGGAAGACGTTGTTTTTGTATGGCCAGCATGAGTGACGGTAGGCGCAGGTAGCTTTTATCACCTGCCTATGACTAGGTAGTCTGAAAATCGGCAAAACACACTCTAATTTTTTTTTTCTTTAACTGCTTGCCGACCAGCCACCGCAGTTTTACTGGGGCAGACTGGCACGGCTGGGTGAAACAAAGTTACCTTACGTCGCTTCGCCCTTTGGCCACTAGCCCGCAGCGTGTGCCCGGAGCCATTGCGAGTGCCAGGCGGGCGCGATGACTGCACGCGCAATCGCTTGTGACAGAGCGTGAACTGGGATCTGTGTGTGTAAACACATAAATCCCGGTTCTTTCAGGGGATTAGAGACAGATTGTGTGTTCATACTAAGTATGAACACCGATCTCTCTATCTCTCCTCCTAGACAGTCCCATCCCCCCTACAGTTAGAACCCACCTAGGGAACACAGTTAACCCCTTGATCGCCCCCTAGTGTTAACCCCTTCCCTGCCAGTGACATTTATACAGTAATGAGTGCATTTTTATAGTACTGATCACTGTATAATTGTCAATGGTTTCAAAAATGTGTCAAGTGTCCAATTTGTCCGCTGCAATATCGCTGTCCCGATAAAAATCGCAGATCACCGCCATTACTAGTGGTAAAAAAAAAATGATAAAAATGCCATAAAACTATCCCCTATTTTGTAGTCGCTATGACTTTTGCGCAAACCAATCAATATACGCTTATTGCGATTTATTTTTTTTGGTTTTTTTTTTTTTTTTTTTACCAAAAATATGTAGAATACATATCGGCCTAAACTGAGGAAAAAAATATATTTTTTTTAAAATATTTTTGGGGGGTATTCTAGCAAAAAGTAAAAAAGAATGCGTTTTTTTTCAAAATTGTGGCTCTTTTTTTGTTTATAGCGCAAAAAATAAAAACCGCAGAGGTGATCATATACCACCAAAAGAAAGCTCTATTTGTGGGAAAAAAAGGACATCAATTTTGTTTGAGTGCAACGTCGCGCGATCATGCAATTGTCAGTTAAAGCAACGCATTGCAGAATCGCAAAAAGTACTCTGGTCAGGAAGGGGGTAAAATCTTCCGGGGCTGAAGCGGTTAAGGTTAAACCTCTTTTCTTCTAAATTTAATGAGTGGCCACGTGTCTTGTTAAACTCCCTTTTGTGATAATGTTTTATCCCTATTTGTGGGGTCACCAGTATGGTATTTGTAAATTGAAATCATATCCCCCCTCAAGCGTCTCTTCTCCAGAGAGAATAAGTTCAGTGCTCGCAACCTTTCTTCAAACCTAATATCCTCCAAACCCTTTATTAGCTTTGTTGCCCTTCTTTGTACTCGCTCCATTTCCAGTACATCCTTCCGGAGGACTGGTGCCCAGAACTGGACAGCATAATCCAGGTGCGGCTGGACCAGAGTCTTGTAGAGTGGGAGAATTATCGCTTTATCTCTGGAATTAATCTCCTTTTTAATGCCTGCCAATATTCTGTTTGCTTTGTTAGCAGCAGCTTGGCATTGCATGCTATTGCTGAGCCTAGGTCCTTTTCCATCCTAGACTCCCCCAGAGGTTCTCCCCCTAGTGTATAGATTGCATTTATATTTTTTCCACCCAAATGCATTATTTTACATTTTTCTACATTAAACCTCATTTGCCATGTAGTTGCCCATCCCATCAATTTGTTCAGATCTTCTTGCAAGGTTTCCACATCCTGCGGAAAAGTTATTGCCCTGCCTAACTTAGTATCGTCCGCAAATACAGAGATTGAACTGTTTACCCCACCCTCCAGGTCGTTAATGAGCAAATTAAATAGGATTGGTCCCAGCACAGAACCCTGTGGGACCCCACTCCCCACCCCTGACCATTCCAAGTACTCCCCATTTATCACCACCCTCTGAACTCGCCCTTGTAGCCAGTTTTCAATCAATGTACTCCCTCTATGGTCCATGCCAATGGACCTTATTTTGTACAGTAAACGTTTATGGGGAACTGTGTCAAATGTTTTTGCAAAATCCAGATACACCACGTATATGGGCCTTCCTTTATCTAGATGGCAACCCACCTCCTCATAGAAGGTTAATAGATTGGTTTGGCAAGAATGAGTCTTCATGAATCCATGCTGATTACTGCTAATGATACAGTTTTCATTACTAAAATCTTGTATATAGTCCCTTGTTATCCCCTCCAAGAGCTTGCATACTATTGATGTTAGGCTAACTGGTCTGTAATTCCCAGGGATGTATTTTGGGCCCTTTTTAAATATTGATGTTACATTGTCTTTTCTCCATTCTGCTGGTACCATTTAAGTTAGTAGACTGTCAGTAAAAATTAGGAACAATGGCCCGGCATTTACTTGACTCAGTTCCCCAAGTACCCTTGGGTGCAAGCCATCCTGTCCCGGTAATTTATTAATGTTAAGTTTCTCAAGTTTAATTCTAATTCTGTCCTCAGTTAGCCATGACGGTGCCTCCTGTGATGTGTCACGAGGATAAACACTGCAGTTTTGGTTACTGAAGCCCCCAGATTCCCTTGTGAAGACTGAGGAGAAGAATAAATTCAATACCTTCGCCATCTCCCCATCCTTTGTAACCAGATGTCCTTCCTCATTCTTTATGGGGCTGTTCTCCCTGTTTTACTGTTTACACACTTAAAGAATTTTTTGGGATTTCTTTTGCTCTCCTCCGCTATGTGTCTTTCGTGTTCTATCTTAGCCGCCCCAATTGCACCCTTACATTTCTTGTTGCATTCTTTATAAAGTCTGAATGCTGATGATGATCCCTCAACCTCATATTTTTTGAAGGTCCTCTCTTTTGCTTTTATATGCATTTTTACATTGGAGTTAAGCCATCCAGGACTTTTGTTCGCTCTTTTAAATTTATTACCCAATGGGATGCACTGGCTAATGCCCTTATTTAATATGCTCTTAAAGCAAACCCATCTCTCCTCCGTGTTTTGTTCCTAAGATTTTATCCCAATTTATGCCTTCTAGCAAGGTTTGTAGTTTAGGGAAGTTGGCTCTTTTGAAATTCAGTGTCTTTGTATTTCCCTTATGTTTCCTATTTGTGTGATTTATACTGAAGCCAATTGATCTGTGATCAGTGTTTCCTAAATTGCCCCGTATTTCCACATCCGTGATCAGGTCTGCATTGTTGGTAATCAGTAGATCTAGTAACGCTTTATTTCTAATTGGTGCGTGTACCATCTGACCCATGAAATTCTCCTGCAAGACATTTAGGAACTGGCGAGCATTAGACGAATGTGTGGTTCCCTCTGCCCAGTCTGTCTGGATAATTAAAATCCCCCATTATGATAACACTTCCCATCCTTGCTGCTAATCCAAATTGTGATAAGAGGTCAGTCTCCCCCTCCTCCCTCAGGTTAGGGGGCCTATAGCATACTCCCAGTATTATTTATCCCTTGGCTTCATCCCTTTGGAGCTATACCCATAAGGATTCCACCTCCTCCCTAGCTCCCTTAGTGATGTCATTTCTCACATTCACTTGTACATTATTCTTGATATATAGACATACCCCTCCCCCTCATTTACCCTCTCTATCCCTGCGATAAAGGGTATACCCTTGAATGGTTGCCAGCCAATCATGATAGCTGTTGAACCAGGTTTCTGAAACCCCCACAAAATCCAAATCCTCCTCGTACAACAGTATCTCTAGTTCACCCATCTTGTAAGTGTTTTTATCTTTCCTGTATGTGTTTGTTGCTTACAGCTAACAATAAATGAAAATCATGTTATGGTCACTGCTACCCAGATGTTCTTTTATATGAATGTTTGTAATAAGCTCTGCATGGTTTGAGATTACCAGGCCAAGCAGAGCATCATTCCTAGTCTGGGCCTCAATAAACTGGACCATAATATTATCTTGTAATAGGTTTATACATTTTTGCCCTTTAACTGTCCCAGCAGTGCCATTACTCCAGTCAATTTCCGGGTAGTTAAAAATCCCCCATCATTATCACTGTCCAAGCCCTTGCAGCCTTTTCCATCTGTGCAAGGAGCTGAGTCTCCACCTCCTCATTAACACTGGGAGGTCTATAACAAACTCCAATGATAAACTTTGTAGCACACACACCCATGTACAGTTCCACCCATAATGCTTCAGACTCGTCACACTTTCCATCAACTAGGTCCTCTTTCACACTCACTTTGAGATCACTTCTCACAGAGACAGATACAACCACTACTCCATTTTATCCTGTCTTTCCGAAAGAGAGCATAGCCAGGAATAATAATAGCCCAGTCATGAGAAGAATGAAGCCAAGATTCAGCAATGCCAATTGGATCATAATTCTCCTCCATAGTTATGATGGTACATCCTGTGATAAAGTTATTTCGCTGCATAATTTGATATCCACAAACCCTGAAATTGAGCTCCCGATTCCATCCTTTTATATCGTTAATGAACAAATTAAACAGCATTGGCTCCCAAGAACCCTGGGACACACCATTCACAACTTTAGACCAAAGAATGATACATTTATCATTACTCTCTGGACTCAATTATAACCACTTTCCTGTCTATGTACATATATCTTCATCCACTCCAACAGGCCTTATTTTATAGATTACCGTAAACGTTGAGGTACAGTATCAAATGCAAAATCTAAATAAACTACATGCTCTGGGCTCTGCCTTTTGGGTTACACTGCCACCTACACGATTGGACACAGGCAAAAAAAAATACCTACTGGTGCATCTCATAAAATTTGAATATCATCAAAAAGTTAATTTATTTCAATAATTCAATTCAGAAACTGATATATTTATATAGATGTGTTACACACAGAGTGATGTATTTCAAGCATTTTTTAAATGTTGATGATTATGGCTTACAGCTAATGAAAACCCAAAATTCAGTATCTCTGAAAATTAGAATATTACACAAGACCGTTTAAAACAAAAGAATTTTTAATACAGATATGTTGGCTTGCTGAAAAGTATGTCCATGTACAGTATAGTATGAACTCAATATTTGGTCCGGGCTCCTTTTGCATGCATTACTGCATCAATGTGGCGTGGCATGGAGACAATCAGACTGTGGCACTGCTGAGATGTTATGGAAGCGCAGGTTGCTTTGATAGCGGCCTTCAGCTCGTCTGCATTGTTGGGTCTGGTGTCTCTCATCTTCCTCTTGACAATACCCCACAGATTCTCTATGGGGTTTAGGTCAGGCGAGTTTGCTGGCCAATCAAGCACAGTGATACCGTGATCATTAAACCAGGTATTGGTACTTTTGGCAGTGTGGGCAGGTGCCCATTCTTGCTGGAAAATGAAATCCACATCTCCATAAAGCTGGTCAGCAGAGGGATTGATTGACCGCATTGATGCAGTAATTCATGCAAAAGGAGCCCAGTCGAAGTATTGGTATAGTGCATACTATACCGTAAATAGACTTACTTTTCAGTAAGCCAACATTTCTGTATTAAAAATCCTTTTTTTTTTTTTTTTTTTTTTTTTTATTGGTCTTATGTAATAATCTGATTTTCTGAGATACTGTATTTTGGGTTTTCCCTATCTGTAAGCCATAATCAAAATTAAAAAAAAAAGAAATGCTTGAAATGTATTACTCTGTATGTATATAAAATCTATGCATCTATATAAAATATGAGTTTCCGTTTTTGAATTAAATTACTGAAATAAATGAACTTTTTGATGATATTCTAATTTTTTGTGATGCGCCTGTATAAGCCAGTCCAGGACAACCCCTCTTATTACTAGCATGTCTCAGTTTTTTGCTAGTGCCTTAGGAGGATGGACACAGTGGAAATTGATGTCCTGAAATACTTAGACAAAATAAAAGGGAATAAAGCACCTGGACCAGATAGCTTACACCCACATGTCCTCAGAGTTGACTCTGTTACTTCTATTGTTTCTAATTTTAAACCGCTTCAGCGCCGGAAGATTTTACCCCCTTCCTGACCAGAGCCCTTTTTAGAATTTGGCACTGCGTCGCTTTAACTGACAGTTGCGTGATCCTGCAATGCACTGTACCCAAACAAAATTTGCGTCCTTTTTTTTTTCTCACAAATAAAGCTTTCTTTTGGTGGTATTTGATCACCCCTGCAGTTTTTATTTTTTTGCGCTATTTTTTTACTTTTTGCTATAATAAATATCCCCAAAAATGACTTTAAAAAACAAATTTCTTCATCAGTTTAGGCCAATATATATTCTACATATATTTGGTAAAAAAAATTGCAATAAGCGTATATTGATTGGTGTGACAGACCTAGCCGGGAGAGAGACTTTTGGAGGGGACTGAATGCTAGCCTCTTGCCAATCGATCGTGGGCCCTGGCATTTCGGGGAACGGTGCTCTTTGTGAGCTGTATGCCTGGGGACCCTTGAGGTGGTATTACTGTGGATTCGGGTCCTGATCCCCTAGGACACACAAACTCTGGGGACCCTGGATTTGCCATATTAGAAATAGTGGCTGATTCATAATGCTGGGACAGATACTGTTAGGAGATGCTGATGTAAATTCCAGCCACCTGTCTGTCTGTCTGTTGCCTGCTAGAATGTGTATTGTAAATAAGTCTCTATTATGGGATCTAAGAGTCATTAGATCCCCATTCTTTGTGTTAATTAACTCTGCTATTGTGATAATGTTGATTGGGTTTTTTGAGCTACAAGACGGCCAGTCTGGCCTAAAGGTCATGTCTGAGTCATCTAGGCTGTCTAAAGGGATTAGTTAATTAGGGTAATTGGGTTACAGGTGTATTGTTAGAGTAATATGAGCAGGAGGTCTGCACCTCCTCTTTTACTGTATAAAAGAGACTGTATTCCTGTCAATAAAGGGAGATTCCTGGTTGAACTTGCATACAGCCTGCCTGGTGTTTGTTCTGAGCTACACAACTGGATTAGAACGGCACATAGCTGTAGTTGAGCATCGGATGACCGAACAATCAGATATTGCGATCTGCAATCTGATTCTATAGCAGCAGAGGAGTGTCGGGAGAGTGGAACTGAGCGAGCAAGGGGCTCGTTACAATTGGTTTGCACAAAAGTTATAGCATCTACAAACTATGGGAAAGATTTATGGCATTTTATTTATTTATTTATATATATATATATATATATGTGTGTGTGTGTGTGTGTGTGTGTGTGTGTGTGTGTGTGTGTGTGTGTGTGTGTGTGTGTGTATATATATATATATATATATATATATATATATATATATATATTACTAGTAATGGCAGTGATCTGCGATTTTTAGCTCTACTGCAACATTGCGGCAGACAGATCGGACACTTTTGACACATTTTTGGGACTATTGACATTTTTATACAGCGATCAGTGCTATAAAAAAAGCACTGATTACTGTGTAAATGTCACTGATAGGGAAGGGGTTAACACTAGGGGGCTGTCAAGGCGTTAAATGTGTTCCCTAGTTAGTGGTTTTTAACTGTATGGGGATAGGACTGACTGGGGGAGGAGACATATCGTTGTTCCTACTTACCAGGAACACACAATGTGTCTCCTCTCCCCTGACAGAGCAGGTATTTGTGTGTTTACACACACAAATACCCGTGCAAGCTCTAGGCCCACCGGCCACGTACATCGGGTCCCCCGCCGTGCAGCGGGCACGCGCCCCCTGGTGGCTCTTAAAAGAACAACGTACCCATACGGGGTATTGGCCAGCAGAGCCATTTTGCCGACATATATCGGCGTGAGCTGGTCTGCAAGTGGTTAAGGACTCTTTAACTACTTCAATACAGGGCACCTTAACCACTTCAGCCCCGGAGGATTTGGCAGCTCAATGTCCGTAGGACTTTTTACAATTTGGCACTGCGCTGCTTTAACCACTTCAGCCCTGGAAGGATTTACCCCCTTCCTGACCAGAGCACTTTTTACAATTTGGCACTGTGTCGCTTTAACTGCTAATTGCACGGTCATGCAATGCTGTACCCAAACAAAATTTGCGTCCTTTTCTTCCCACAAATAGAGCTTTCTTTTGATGGTATTTGATCACCTCTGCGGTTTTTATTTTTTGCGCTATAAACGGAAAAAGACCGAAAATTTTGAAAAAAAATGATATTTTCTACTTTTTGTTATAAAAAAAATCCAATAAACTCAATTTTAGTCATACATTTAGGCCAAAATGTATTCGGCCACATGTCTTTGGTAAAAAAAAATGTCAATAAGCGTATATTGGTTTGCGCAAAAGTTATAGCGTCTACAAACTAGGGTACATTTTCTGGAATTTACACAGCTTTTAGTTCGACTGCCTATGTCATTTCTTGAGGTGCTAAAATGGCAGGGCGGTACAAACCCCCCCCCCCCAAATGACCCCATTTTGGAAAGTAGACACCCCAAGCTATTTGCTTTGAGGAATGTTGAATCCATGGAATATTTTATATTTTGACACAAGTTGCGGGAAAGTGACAATTTTTTTTTTTTGCACAAAGTTGTCACTAAATGATATATTGCTCACACAGGCCATGGGCATATGTGGAATTGCACCCCAAAATACATTTAGCTGCTTCTCCTGAGCATGGGGATACCACGTGTGGGACTTTTTGGGAGCCTAGCCGCGTACGGGGCCCCGAAAACCAATCAACGGCTTCAGGATTTCTAAGGGTGTAAATTTTTGATTTCACTCTTCACTGCCTATCACAGTTTCGGAGGCCATGGAATGCCCAGGTGGCACAAACCCCCCCCCCCCCCAAATGACCCCATTTTGGAAAGTAGACACCCCAAGCTATTTGCTGAGAGGCATGGTGAGTATTTTGCAGCTCTCATTTGTTTTTGAAAATGAAGAAAGACAAGAAAAAAAATTTTTTTTTCAAAACTTTGTGACAAAAAGTGAGGTCTGCAAAATACTCACTATACCTCTCAGCAAATAGCTTGGGGTGTCTACTTTCCAAAATGGGGTCATTTGGGGGGGTTTTGTGCCACCTGGGCATTCCATGGCCTCCGAAACTATGATAGGCAGTGAAGAGTGAAATCAAAAATGTACGCCCTTAGAAAGCCTGAAGGCGGTGCTTGGTTTTCGGGGTCCCGTACGAGGCTAGGCTCCCAAAAAGTCTCACATGTGGTATCCCCGTACTCAGGAGAAGCAACAGAATGTATTTTGGGGTGTAATTTCACATATTCCCATGGCATGTTTGAGCAATATATCATTTAGTGACAACTTAGTGCAAAAAAAAAATGTGTCTCTTTCCCGCAACTTGTGTCACAATATAAAATATTCCATGGACTCGACATGCCTCTCAGCAAATACCTTGGGGTGTCTACTTTCCAAAATGGGGTCATTTGTGGGGGTTTTGAACTGCCCTGGCATGTTATGCACAACATTTAGAAGCTTGTGTCACACATCAACCACTCTTCTAACCACTTGAAGACAAAGCCCTTTCTGACACTTTTTGTTTACATGAAAAAAACATTTTTGCAAGAAAATTACTTTGAACCCCCAAACATTATATATTTTTTTTTTTTAAAGCAAATGCCCTGCAGATTAAAATGGTGGGTGTTTCATTTTTTTTTTTCACACAGTATTTGCGCAGCGATTTTTCAAACGCATTTTTTGGGGAAAAAACACACTTTTTTAAATTTTAATGCACTAAAACACACTATATTGCCCAAATGTTTGATGAAATAAAAAAGATGATCTTAGGCCGAGTACATGGATACCAAACATGACATGCTTTAAAATTGCGCACAAACTTGCAGTGGCAACAAAATAAATACATTTTTAAAAGCCTTTAAAAGCTTTTACTGGTTACCACTTTAGATTTACAGAGGAGGTCTATCGCTAAAATTACTGCCCTCGTTCTGACCTTCGCGGTGATACCTCACATGCATGGTGCAATTGCTGTTTACATTTGACGCCAGACCGACGCTTGCGTTCGCCTTAGCGCGAGAGCAGGGGGGGACAGGGGTGCTTTTTTTTTTTTTTTTTCTTTATTATTTTTTTGCTTTTTTTATCTTATTTTTAAACTGCTCCTTTCATTTTTTTTTTTTTTTTTAAATCATTTTTATTGTTATCTCAGGGAATGTATATATCCCCTATGATAGCAATAGGTAGTGACAGGTACTCTTTTTTTGAAAAAATTGGCGTCTATTAGACCCTAGATCTCTCCTCTGCCCTCAAAGCATCTGACCACACCAAGATCGGTGTGATAAAATGCTTTCCCAATTTCCCAATGGCGCTGTTTACATCCGGCGAAATCTAAGTCATAAAATGCTCGTAGCTTCCGGTTTCTTAGGCCATAGAGATGTTTGGAGCCACTCTGGTCTCTGATCAGCTCTATGGTCAGCTGGCTGAATCACGGCTGCATTCTCAGGTTCCCTGTTGAGACAGGAGAGCCAGAGAAAAACACGGAAGACGGTGGGGGGGTGCATTCCCTCCCACTGCTTGTAAAAGCAGTCTAGAGGCGAATTAGCCGCTAGGATTGCTTTTACATGAAAGCCGACCGCTGGCTGAAAAGAATGATACCAAGATGATACCTAAACCTGCAGGCATCATTCTGGTATAACCACTCAAAGTCGTGAATGGCGTACCTGAAGACAAAAAATGGTTAACAATAAAGCACAGTAAACAGTAAAGTATAAAAAGTTGCATACCTGAAAAGCAAACATGATAAAATATAATAACAATAAAACATTGCAGAATAGAATACAGTAAAAAAGAGCAGAGCAATAGAGCGAGAATAAAGAGAGAGAAAACAATAAAACGACAACTATTTTTTTTTATTTTATATATTTTTTTGTTTGTTTTTTTTACACTTTTTTTTGTAGCTGTAACTTTTATAACTGTAACCGGTTCCAGGTTCGGGTCTCTCAAAATACGATGGCATCTTGGGAGACCCTGTGAAAGTGTGTCCTAGTCTGTGCAATGCTGTACCCTACGCTAATACTCAACTAGTGAATGGTAGCGTTCAAAACATTCACCAATGCAAAGACCAGGTTTATCAGGACAGGAGGGACAATAATAGCGGGTGTAACGCCTATATCCGCGCTTGCTGCAGACACAACATCTTTTTTGGGGGGTTCATTGGGTAGGGGTACTCGCGAGGACATAAAGAAAATGCCTCTCATGCAGCCGACTGCATTTGGTTGGGGATGTGAATGGGGGAAGTACGGGGGCTGCAGAATTGGTGGGTTCCCAATTAGGATTGGTGAATGCAGCAGGAAGGGCATTATGGGCACGACGGGCCTGTTTGTCCTCTTGGTGGCAGCGGGACACTACTTGTGCTTGCCACCTCACCAGCTTGAACTGCACTTATGGGACTCGCCAGGTCACCAAGTGTTACTGCAGTGCTGGTTTGACTACGACCGGAGTGTACTAGGCCGCTGGCGCTTGCCAGTTCACCAAAACGCTACCAAAAAACTGTTAGCGATCGCAGGGTTCAGGCCTGACTCTGCGAACGCTGCAGTTATGCGTTTAGTGTTTTGTAAGTGACAGTGATCGATCGATACTGCACTTGGGTGGGCTGGGCTGGGCAAAACGCAGGTGCTAGCAGGTATCTGGGCTGATCCCGCTAACACTGCGTTTTTGGGAACCCTAAACTGCTGGGGACGCTAGTATAGATCTGATCGGATCAGATATTGATCCGTTCAGATACTATACCACTAAGGGAGGTGTATGGTGCGTGCGTGGGTGGGTGTTAACGCATATCACCGCCGGGCGATCAGGGGGCTAAACCTTTATTAGGTAATAAATGGCGGGTGCCCTGACACTATAAAAAATAAACAAACTAACCAGCGTCACCCGTAACAGTTATACGGTGATCACTGGTGAAAGGGTTAACTAGGGAGCAATCAAGGGGTTAAAACATTTATTAGGTAGTATATGGGGGTCCCTGACGCTATAAAACGCTGACGGCGAACCTAAATATTTACCTCCCTAACTAGCGTCACCAGTGACCCTAATACAGCGATCAGAAAAATGATCGCTTAGTGACACTGGCGACGGGGGGTGATTAAGGGGTTAAAACTTTGTTAGGGGGGTACCCTAGACCTAAAGGGGGCTAACACTAACTGCCCTACCACACTAACTGTCACAAACTGACACCAATGCAGTAATCAGAAAAAAAAAAAACTGCTTGGTGTCAGTGTGCCGGGGGGGGGGGGGGTGATTAGGGGGTGATCGGGGGGTAAAGGGGGTGTTAAGTATGCCTTGCATGTTCTACTGTGTATGTGTGTGTGTGTTGTGCACTCACTCGGATGTCTTCTCTCCTCGGCGCCGCAGCAGAAAATACCGAGCCAAGGAGAGATGACATAATTTCCTCTGCCTCTGTGTACTATACAGAGGCAGGGGAAGAATCTCATTGGCTGGGAGCGATCGCGAGGGGGGGGCCACGAATGGATGGCCTCCCCCTCATCTCTGAACGCTCCCAGACAGAAGCCGACCGCCTCGGTCACCGGGGGGGTCCGATGGGACCCCCCCGCCTGCGGCAAGCAATCGCGTTCCAGGTACGTGATTTTCCTGCGGGGGGGTCTGATGGGACCCCCTGCCCGCGGCAAGCAATCGCGTACCAGGTACGTGATTTTGCCTGCCCGTGCCATTCTGCCGCAGTGTATCTGCGTTCGGCAGTCGGCAAGTGGTTAACTGGTAATTGCACGGTCATGCAATGTTGTACCCAAACAAAATTTGTGTCCTTTTTTTCCCACAAATAGAGCTTTTTTATGGTATTTGATTGCCTCTGCGATTTTTATTTTTTGCGATATAAACGGAAAAAGACAGAAAATTTTGAAAAGAAAAATTATATTTTCCACTTTTTGTTATAAAATTTTTTTTAATAAACTCTATTTTAGTCAAACATTTAGGCCAAAATGTATTCAGCCAGGTCTTTGGAAAAAAAATGTCAATAAGCATATATTGGTTTGCGCAAAAGTTATAGCGTCTACAAACTAGGGTACATTTTCTGGAATTTACGCAGCTTTTAGTTTATGACTGCCTATCATTTCTTGAGGTGCTAAAATGGCAGGTCAGTACAGCCCCCCCCCCATCTAAATTTTGAAAAGTAGACACCCCAAGGAAATTGCTGAGAGGCATGTTGAGCCCATTGAATAGTTTATTTTTTGTCACAAGTGATTAAAAAATGACAAAAAAATAAAAAATTACACAAAGCTGTCACTAAATGATATATTGCTCACACATGGCATGGTTATATGTGGAATTACACCCCAAAATACATTCTGCTGCTTCTCCTGAGTACGGGGATACCTCATGTGTGAAACTTTTTGGGAGCCTAGCCACGTACAGGACCCGGAAAACCAATCACCGCCTTCAGGATTTCTAAGGGTGTAAATATTTGATTTCATTTCTCACTACCTATCACAGTTTCGAAGGCCATAAAATGCCCAGGTGGCACAACCCCCCCCCCCCCCAAATTACCCCATTTTAGAGCTATCTGCTGAGAGGCATGTTGAGTATTTTGCAGATCTCACTTTTTGTGAAAGAAAATACATTTTTTCTTTTCTTTCTTCATTTTCAAAAATAAATGATCTGCAAAATACTCACCATGCCTCTTAGCAAATACCTTGGGGTGTCCAAAATGGGGTCATTTGGGGGGGGGGGGGGTTGTGCTATCTGGACATTTCAGGGCCTCTGTAACTGTGATAGGTAGTGAGGAGTAAAATCAAAAATTTACACCCTTCGAAATCCTGAAGGCGGTGATTGGTTTTCGGGGTCCTGTACACGGCTAGGCTCACAAAGTCTCACACATGAGGTATCCCCGTACTCAGGAGAAGCAGCAGAATGCATTTTAGGGTGTAATTCCACATATGCCCATGGCATGTTTGAACAATATATCATTTAGTGACAACTTTGTGCAAAAAAAAAAGTGTAATTTTCCCGTAACTTGTGACAAAATATAAAATATTCCATGGACTCAACATGCCTATCAGCAAATAGTTTGGGGTGTCTACTTTCCAAAAAGGGGTCATTTGGAGGGATTTTGAACTGTCCTGGCATTTTATGCACAACATTTAGAAGCTTATGTCACACATCACCCACTCTTCTAACCACTTGAAGACAAAGCCCTTTCTGACACTTTTTTTGTTTACATGAAAAAAAAAAAATATTTTTTTTTTGCAAGAAAATAACTTTGAACCCCCAAACATTATATATTTTTTTAAAGCAAAGGCCCTACAGAATAAAATGGTGGGTGTTGCAATTTTTTTTTCCACACAGTATTTTTTTTTTGTTGTTTTTTGGAAAAAACACACTTTTTTTTAATTTTAATGCACTAAAACACACTATATTGCCCAAATGTTTGATGAAATAAAAAGATGATCTTATGCCGAATACATGGATACACGACATGCTTTAAAATTGCACACAAAGGTGCAGCGGCGGCAAACTACATATATTTTTAAAAGCTTTTACAGGTTACCATTTTAGATCTACAGAGGAGCTCTACTGCTAAAATGACTGCCCTCGATCTGACCTTCGCGGTGATAACTCACATGCATTGTGCAATTGCTGTTTATACATGGCACCAGACCGACGCTTGCGTTCGCCTTTGCGCGTGAGCATAGGGGGACAGGGGTGTCCTTTTTTTTAATTATTTATTTTGCTTTTTTATTATATTTTTAAACTGCTCCTTTCATATTTATTTATTTTTTATCATTTTTGTTTTCTCAGGGAATGTATATATCCACTATGATAGTAATAGGTAGTGACAGGTACTCTTTTTTTGAAAAAAATGGGGTCTAGATCTCTCCTCTGCCCTCAAAGCATCTGACCACACCAAGATCGGTGTGATAAAAGGATTTGCCAATTTCCCAATGGCGCTGTTTATATCCAGCGAAACCTAAGTCGAAACCTAGCTTCCCGTTTCTTAGGCCATAGAGATGATTGGAGCCATTCTGGT
The DNA here is from genome assembly GCA_037952835.1 of Lithobates septentrionalis. Lineage (NCBI taxonomy): Eukaryota > Metazoa > Chordata > Amphibia > Anura > Ranidae > Lithobates > Lithobates septentrionalis. The sequence continues at coordinate 3,723,842 of JBBDGP010001284.1, forward strand.
CTCTGATCAGCTCTATGGTCAGCTGGCTGAAGCACCGGCTGCATTCTAGGGTTCCCTGTTGGGACAGGAGAGCCCGAGAAAACCATGTAAGACGGTGGGGGGGGTGCGCGTTCCCTCCAACTGCTTATAAAAGCAGTCTAGAGGCTAATTAGCCGTTAGGATTGCTTTTATATGAAAGCGAACCGCTGGCTGAAAAGAATGATACCAAGATGATCATTCTGGTATAACCACTCAAAGTCCAGCAACATACCAGTACGTTGCTGGTCCTTGTTGGGCATGCATTGTAATGTTCTTTTTTTCATGCAGCCTGTGGGCTGCATGAAAAAAAGAGGTGGATCGGTGGGTATGCCCACCATTAGAATACCGCCCTTCATCCACCCACTTCTAATGATGGGCATACATGCACCATGCAGCTGAATGGCCTAAAAAATATATGCCGAAGCATGGGGTCATCCGCCCCAAAAGTTAGGAGAAAATCGCTCCTCCACCCCTGCTGCCCCCATGCTTCGGCATATATGCTCTCTTTTTAACTGTGTTGGTGAAATCACCTCCGACAGCGCTGGAGTCACAGCTTTACCTATCGTGGGAGCAAGCGCTGTTGCTGTCAAGATAAATAAACCCATGCTGCAGCTGAATGGCATACCTGCTAAGCAAATGATGGTTAACAATAAAACAAAGTAACATTACAGTATAACAGTAAGACTTGCCATACCTGCAAAGCAAATACAATAAAACATTGCAATCTGTGCCTAAAAAATATATGCCCAAGCATGGGGGCATCCGCCCCAAAAGTTAGGAGCAAATCGCTCCTCCACCCCTGCTGCCCCCATGCTTCGCCATATATGCTCTTTTTTTTAACCATGGTGGTGAAATCACCTCCGACAGCTCTGGAGTCACGGCTTTATGTATCCTGCAGCTGAATGGCGTACCTGCTAATCAAATGATGGTTAACAATAAAACAAACATTACAGTATAACATACCATACCTGCAAAGCAAATACAATAAAACATAGTAAAAATAAAACAGAGAGAATGATATAGAACAATAGAGCGGACAGTAGAGAGAGAACAATAGAGAGAGAAGAAAAATAGAAACCACAACTATTTTTGGCTTTTTTATTTTTTTGTGTTTTTTTATTTTTTTTCACTTTTTTCACTTTTATAAAAACTGTAAAAAATACTTCTGCAAACAGAAGGGCTCTGACGATCTCTTCCTGGAATTTAAAGGAAAGATCTACTCCGTCCTGAAGCTTTGTATACCACAAAAGCTTTCAGCAAAGTCAATTGACATAAATAAACACACTTTTTTTGTACCAGCGTCTGGCCTTAGGGGCAATTAGGTACGGTGCCAACAACTGGTTGTTGAGGTGCACCCCTCCCATGTTAAGGTTGTATTCGTGGACACAGGGGTTTCTCCAACACCAGTCGCCGTAGGAATTTGGACTGCCGTGTCTTTGTGAAGCGAGGACAGAACGAAAACATTCCGTGAATCCCTCCACTTCACTGCTAACAAATTATTACACTTCAAGCAGGCTTTCTCCCCCCAGTCTAAGTCAGGATTCTAAAAGCCCTTGGGGGAAGCCCGGCGATTAGATCACACGGTGCCACATGCGCCAATTCCACAATCAAAAAGGTGACTAAAAAGTGGCACGCTCGTGTAATAATTGTCTACAGATAAGTGGTACCCCTTTCCGAATAAGGGTGACACCAAGTCCCACACTATCTTACCAGTGCTCCCTATGTAGTCTGGGCAGTTCTCCGGCTCTATGTGACTATCTTTTCCCTCGTAAACCATAAAACTACATGTATAGCCTGTGGCCCTGTCACAGAGCTTTTACATCTTGACCCTGTATCTGGCACACTTGCTGGGAAGATACTGTTTGATAGACAAGTGGCCAGAAAACTTAATCAGGGACTCATCAATGCGGACAACTTGATCGGAAGTAAACAAGGCTGCAAAACGTTGGCTGAAGTGGTTTACGAGGGGCCGAATGTTGTAGAGCCAATCAAATCCAGGGTCGACAGAGTTCATTGTCATTGAAGTGCATGAACCGCAAGATCTGCATGTATCATTTCCTGGTCATGGAGGCAGAGAACACAGGCGTATGGTGAATTGGGTCAGTGGACCAATATGACCGCAACTCACTCTTGTTAGTTACGCCCATGAGGAGGGATAGGCCCAGGAAGATCTTAAAGTGGTTGTATAGTGTTTTTTTTTTAACTTTTACCTACAGGTAAGCCTATAATAAGGCTTACCTGTAAGTAAAAAAAATATCTCCTAAACCTTTACAGTTTAGGAGATATTCCCCTTGCTATGCGCCGCTAACTGCAGCGGCGCATGCGCACAGGGGATTCTCGGCTGAAGGCCCGGCAACTGCCGGACCTTGCCAGGTATACAAATTTCACACAAATAGAGCTTTCTTTTGGTGGTATTTAATCACCACTGTTTTTTTTAGTTTTGCTGAATAAATAAGACTGTGTTTAATAAACGGTGTTTATTATTTAGTCTAGGAAAGTTATAGAGACCACAAACTATGGTGTATCTGAAAATTGATCAATCCTAATGTACTGTCAGCCTATCTCATTTCATGAGGCCTGAAAATGCCAGGGCAGTACAAATGACCCCTTTTTGGAAAGTAGACAGCCCAAGGTATTTAGTAAGAAGTATGGTGAGTTTTCTTTTTTTTTTTTTCACACTATCACCAGTGCAGTACAGCATCATCATATAACCAGTGTGGCGGTGATCAGGGACACTGACAGTTTAACAAACTGTGACCAGAGCAAAAGTGTTACTATAGTAACACTGTACTACTCTGGGGAAGTGATCAGGATTTTTTATTTTTTTTTTACACATTATGGTTGCTTATACCAATGAATTTCATTGGAATAGGCAACCATTTTTACTGAAGGAAAATTATTTATTTAGTGAGTATTGTGATTTGCTGTGATTGGCCACAACTAATCACATGGTACAGATGGGCTGTGATGGGCCCTGTCTGTACCATGTGATCTCTGTGACCGATCACAACCAGCATCCCAATTGTTTACAATGGATGTCATGAAAGGAAGCCTTCCGTTTACAATTATGTGATCTGCTGTGATTGGTCAGCGGGCCGGTACAGTGATCTGTCATTGGCTGTGTCCAGGTGACACAATGGGTAACAGATCGCACTCGCAGCGCATCATGTGATTCCCACCCGGAACGACAAAATAGGTAATAGGCTGGGCAGGGAGTGGTTAATGACTGGACGCAAAAATTTAAAACGAATGACAGATTGCAAAAGATAGGACAGACCCCAAAAAATTCTTCAAATATATTCGTAAAAAGGTCAAGTCTGAGCATGTAAGCCCTTCACCAAATAGTCTAGAGTGGGTGACTGGGAACAAAGAGAAGGCAAATTTATTAAATACTTTCTTCAGTCCTGTGTATACAAAGGAACATGGAGAAACTCCTGTCCATAATGGGGGATGGTGTTGACGGTATTGTCCAAATGATCCACAATGGCTCAAAAGTGATATGATCCAGAAATATTTAGACAGAATAAAGGTGGACCTGGACCAGATGGCATCGACCCACGGATCCTAAAAGAATTGAGCTCTGTCATTTCAAAGCCATTGTTTCTAATTTTTAGGGACTCTTTTTTGACTGGCACAGTACCACTGCATTGGCGTAAGGGCAATGTGGTGCCTATATTTAAAAAAGGATCAAAGTCTTTACCAAGTTACTATAGACCCGTTTACCTTCTATAGTTGGGAAGATACGGGAGAGTTTACTAAAAGACCACATACAGTGCCTTGAAAAGGTATTCATACCCCTTGAAATTTTACACATTTTGTCATGTTACCACCAAAAATGTAAATGTATTTTATTTGGATTTTATGTGATGGACCAACACAAAGTGGCACATAATTGTGAAGAGGGAGGAAAATGAATTGTTTTCAAAATGATTTACAAATACCTGAAAAGTGTGGCGTGCATTTGTATTCAGCCCCCCCGAGTCAATACTTTGTAGAACCACCTGTCGCTGCAAATAAAGCTGCAAGCCTTTTTGGGTATGTCTCTACCAGCATTGCACATCTAGAGGGAAATTTTTGCCCATTTTTCTTTTCAAAATAGCTCAAGCTCTGTCAGATTGGATGGGGAGCACCTGTGAGCAGCAATTTTCAAGTCTTGCTACAGATTCTCAATTGGATTTAGGTCTGGACTTTGGGCTATTCTAACACCTGAATAAGCTTTGATCTAAACCATTTCATTGTAGCTCTGGCTGTATGTTTAGGGTCGTTGTCCTGCTGGAAGGAGGACCTCTACCCCAGTCAAGTCTTTTGCAGACTCTAACAGGCTTTCTTCTAAGATTGCCCTGTATTTGACTCCATCTATCTTCCCATCCATCTTCCCATCAACTCTGACCAACTTCCCTGTCCCTGCTGAAGAAAAGCATTCCCACATGATGCTGCCACCACCAAGTTTCAAGGTGTGGATGGTGTGTTCAGGGTAATGTGCAGTGTTCGTTTTCCACCACACATAGAATTATGCTTTTAGGCCAAAAAGTAAAATTTTGATCTCATCTGACCAGAGCACTTCCTTCCACATGTTTGCTGTGTCCCCCATATGGCTTCTTGCAAACTGCAAACGGGACTTCCTATGACTTTCTTTCAACAATGGCTTTCTTCTTGCCTCTCTTCCATAAAGGCTAGATTTTTAGTGCATGACTAATGTCCTGTGGACAGATTCTCCCACCTGAGCTGTGGATCTCTGCAGCTCCTCCAGAGTTACCATGGGCCTCTTGGCTGCTTCTCTGATTAATGCTCTCCTTGCCCAGCCTGTCAGTTTAGGTGGACAGCCATGTCTTGGTAGCTTTGCAGTTGTGCCTTACTCTTTCCTTTTTTGGATAATGGATTGAACAGTGCTCTGTGACATGTTCAAAGCTTGGGATATTTTTTTTATAACCTAACCCTGCTTTAAACTTCACAACTTTATCCCTGACCTCTCTGGTTTGCTCCTTGATTGTCATGATGCTGATTGTTCACTAAGGTTCTCTAACAAACCTCGGAGGGCTTCATGGAACATGGAAAAGTGCACTCTTTTTACGAATTAGGTGACTTCTGAAGGCAATTGGTTCCACTAGATTTTAGTTAGGGGTATTAGAGTAAAGGGGGTTGAATACAAATGCAAGCCACACTTTTCAGATATATTAATTGTAAAAAATTTGGAAAACCATTTATCATTTTCCTTCACTTCACAATTTTGTGCCACTTTGTCTTTTATCTATCACAAAAAAATCCTATTAAAATACATTTACGTTTTTTTGTTCTAACATGACAAAATGTGGAAAATTTCAAGGAGTATAAATAATTTTTCAAGGCACCGTAGATGAGTTCTTGCTGGAAAAAAAATTTTTTAACCACTTAAGCCTCGGAAGAATTTACCTCCTTCCTGACCGGGCCATTTTTTGCAATGCAGCACTGCGTCACTTTGACAATTGCACGGTCATGCAATGCTGTACCCAAACAAAATTTATGTCCTTTTTTTTCCCACAAATAGAGCTTTCTTTTGGTGGTATTTGATCACCTCTGCGTTTTTTGTTTTTTTTGCACTATAAACAAAAAAAGACCAACAACTTTGAATAAAACACAATATTTCCCCAGTTGTCTTCCAGGACAGCCCTTGAGAGATGGAGTCCCTCCCATCGACCCAGGAAACACATTGCCAAACAGTTCAAAAGGCGGTCCCTCAGGTCCCTGGCCATTCTTTTGTGTTTCCTCCGTCGGAGGAACATGTTGCCAGGAACCAGGAGAAGGTCTCTATCTCTCGGGGGCTGCCTGAGGGGAGCAGAGCCGCACAGGGGGACCGGGTCCTATCCAGCGGCTCCAATTTTAGTCCTACCTTAAATGCTTGGGGCTCGGGTACCGTCCAGCTGACAGGAGCAGACCCGTTACCCCCCTCTTTCCAGTGCCGAGGTGTGCCAGAGGCAGGTTGGTGCAGGTTCCCCCCAGGAAGCGGTGGGGGTCGGAGACGCCGAGCGTCATTTCCGGCGGAACCGCGTCATCCTGTGTGCCGAGACTTCCGGTTCCGGGTCTCTAGAGGCACAAGGAAGAGGGGAAGGCCCACGCTGGGCCTACAAATCCCGACCAGCGTCCAGCTATACCGGACTAGCGGCGGGATCCGGAGCTCATGAGGGGGACCATGGAGGCTACTTCCCAGGACACACCGGTGGATGCAGGCACCAGCCAAACCCAGGTAGGCTGCTGGGCAAGCCCTTACTGTGGTTTTTTCTGGGGTTTTGTTGTAAGGCTGGGATTTGTAGTACCCCATGGTGGTGGTTACCTCACAGTCCTGGGTGTATGCAGTGGTGGTTGCAGCACAGGTGTTTTTAATGAGAGTAAAAAGGTTCTCTGATGCTAAGATAGTTTATTCTTTATTTCAGGGTAAGGAAGCTCCAAGGGAAGACGAGTCAGGCTGCAAAAAATGCCCTAATTGTGGAAATAAGTTGTCCTCAGGCTCTAACAAAGCCTTATGCAGACAGTGTATTGCAGGCTTACTTAAAACAGAGGCAGACTCTCCCTTGGCAAAATTCCTTGGCTCCTTTAAAGATGAAATGGCATCAACCTTTAAATCTCTCCGGGAGTTAATCGCAGATGTAAACACGTCTGCTTCCACCAGTAAAGCAGCTGCGATTCCCTCCTCACCATGCCTTACAACACCCAGTTCTGGGGAGCCCTGTATAGTCAGGGAGCATAGCCCCGTGTTAGTCAGCCCTGAATCCTCTGACGCAGACTCAGATCAGGATGAGGATCAGGCTGTAGCTAACAAAGCAGCAAAATACAAGCTGTCTCTGGAGGATGTAGAGGAGCTGTTGAGCGCTATTTATGATACGCTGGAAATTGGTGAGGAAGAAACTCAATTGACCAGACATGATAAAATGTATTAGGCTCTGGGGAAAAAGAAAGCTAGGGTATTCCCTATACATAATGTGCTTTCTGACCTTGTCCGCAAGGAGTGGGCCGAGCCGGACAAAAAAGTCTTCTTTCCTAATTCCCTCAAAAGAAGATTCCCCTTTGATGAGAGCCCAGAGGCGGTCTGGAATAAAAATCCTAAACTAGACGCCCCCCTGTCCAAGGTCTCAAAACAGTCTGACCTTGTTTTTGAGGATATGGGTCATTTAAAGGACCCAATGGACAGGAAAACAGACGTAGTCTTAAAGAGGGCCTGGGATGCTTCTATGGCAGGCCTAAAACCAGCTCTAGCCACTTCTTGTGTGGCTAGGAATCTGGAGTTCTGGTTGTCTCAACTAGAAGAACACTTAAAAGCAGGCACGCCTAGGGGGGAGCTCTTGAAAACCTTCCCTATGCTTTTCAAGGCGACAAGTTTCATCTCTGGCGCCTCCACTGATTCCGTAAAATTTACGGCTAAAACTGCGGCGCTGTCTGTCGCAGCAAGGAGGTCAGTATGGATGAAGACTTGGGGGGGGGGGGGGGGAAAGGCGTCCAAAACACGCCTGTGCAGTTTCCCCTTTACAGGAGACCTAGTCTTCGGGCCTGTATTAGATACCTTATAACTTATATGGTACCCAGGCAATCCGCCCCTTCCTGTGTGCCAAACACTGCGCTTATGGTACTCGCCCCTCACACTAAGCAGCCACTTAAAAAACAAAAACGTGTTATAAATAATAAATGATGCACTATAACTGCCCTCACCACTAGTGCAATCAAATAGCAGCGCTAAAAATACTACGTGATCTGTATTAGATACTGCCTTAGAAAGAACGGCGGATAAAAAGAAAACCTTTCCCATTAAAAAGAAAAATTTTCAAAGAAAATTTTTTCGTCCCTCTAAGGAACCCTCCAAGTCAGAGGAGGAGTTCAAGCCCAAAAAGCTCTGGACAGGACAAAAAGGGAAAGGAAAAGGGGGCATACTTTTTAACTGCCCCAATTCAAACCCCAGTGACATCAGGGTTCCCGTGGGAGGAAGGTTAGTGAATTTTCTCCCACAGTGGGAAAAAATAACCTCAAACGAGTTTGTCTAAAACATTATAAAAAGAGGGTATGCGCTGGAGTTTCACAGCGATCCACCCTCAAAGTTTCTTGTGACAAGGCTTCCAAGACACTCGGAGAAGGCCAAGGCCTTACCTCTGTTAATAGGGGAAATGGTGGATCAAGAGGTATTGACACCAGTCCCTATTCAGGAACAGGGGGACGGTTTTCACTCGCACATTTTTGTGGTAAAAAAAGCCATCCGGGAAGTTCAGACTAATCATGAACCTCCGACCTCTGAACCGCTCCGGAACAAAAAATTCCGGATGGAGTCCATTTACTCTATAAGGAATCTTCTCCAAAAAGAGGCGTTAATGGCTACCCTGGATTTATGGGAAGCCTATCTGCATATCCCGATAAGGAAGGAATGCTAGAAATTTCTTCGGATGGCGATCCAGATAGACACCAAGATTTATCATTTCCAGTGCAGAGCACTTCCCTTCGGACTGTCGTCCTCCCCGAGAATCTTTACCAAGGTTCTTGGGGAGGCATTAGTTCCGTTAAGACTACAGTCTGTCACGATTATTCCATATCTAGATGACTTACTCCTCACGGCCCATTCGGAGAAGCAACTTCGTCGGGACCTAGAGTTGACACAGCTCAGCCTGAGGCAGTTGGGGTGTATAGTCAGTCTGGAAAAGTCCAAGACTACCCCAACACAGGAAATTTTGTACTTGGGGTACAAGATCCTGTCAGTAGAGCAGAGGATAGTCCTGCCGGAAGAGAAGATATTGAATCTGCGCCAGAGAATGTCTTTTCTTCAGAGCAGCGCCAAGTGTACAGTGAGGGAGGTGATGTCGATCTTAGGACTGATGACAGCAGCCATTCCAGCTGTACAATGGGCCAGGTTCCACCAAAGAGACCTTCAGAGGTTTCTGTTGGAACAATTAAAAGACAGGGATCTGGAAGAAGAGATTTCAATCCCCACCAGAGTAAAGCGCTCCCTCTGGTGGTGGAAAGAGTCAGAGAATTTGAACAAAGGGGTTCTCTGAATCGCTCCCGTCACATCAAGGATGTGGAGCCTTTGCAAGAAGATCTGAACAAATTAATGGGGTGGGCAACTACATGGCAAATGAGGTTTAATGTAGAAAAATGTAAAATAATGCATTTGGGTGGCAAAAATATGAATGCAATCTACTCACTAGGGAGAGAACCTCTGGGGGGGAATCTAGGTTGGAAAAGGACCTGGGGGTCCTAGTAAATGACAGGCTCAGCAATACAATGCTTAGCTGCTGCAAGCAAAGCAAACAGAATATTGGCATGCATTAAAAAGGGATTAACTCCAGAGAAACGATAACTCTCCCACTCTACAAGATTCTGGTCCGGCCGAACCTGGAATATGCTGTCCAGTTCTGGGCACCAGTCCTCAGGAAGGATGTGCTGGAACTGGAGAGAGTCCAGAGAAGGGCAATCCTGTTGGAGGAATCTCCTCTCCCAGTTAATATACTGGAGCTTTGGGTAATTAGGCTCTCAGTCATCCAATCCAAATTCAGTCAGACAGTGCTATGACTATGACATCCTACAACCATCAGGGAGGATCCACAGAAAGAGAGTGAATTTTGTCCTGAGCATAACTTCTTGTTCCAGCCTTGTAGCCATTTACATTCCAGTTGTAGACAATTGGAAGGCAAACTTCTTCAGCTAGAAACACCTGGACACAGGGGAGTGGTCCCTAAACCCAGAGGTGTTTCATGACCTGTGCCACAAGTGGGAAATGCCATATGTGGACCTTCTGATTCATCACCAAACTGGACATTTTTTTTCTCCAGGCACAAGGATCCTTTAGCAGAGGCAGAAGATGCTCTGGTAGCCCAGTGGGATCAACCTTACATCCCTTAAAACTCCTTCCTTGTCTGCTTATTAGGATTGAGCTGCGGGGCATCCATGTAAGCTTCATAGCTCTGCATTGGCCCAGGCAGATGTGACATTTTGTCCTGGTAATACTCCTGGTGAGCACTCCATAGACTCTTACACATTTTCTGACTGATTTTACCATCCTTCTTCTAGGTCGCTGGCTTTAACAGCATGAGTCTCACTCACTCACTCTAGGAGATTCTTTGTGGGACAAATCTACAGCTGGGTCTTGACCAACATATGGCTTTCAGCGATATTAACCACTTGTTGACCACGTCGCGTACATTTACTGCGGCATACTGGCACCGCTGCGCGAAATCCCGTACCTGTACGGGGTGTGCCTTTGCCACCAGGGGGGTGCCCCCTCCGCGCTCGTGTCCATCAGATTTTGTTTCAGAACTGATCAATCTTCAGGTTCAGGCCAATGATTTATGGCCTGGACCTGCTGATCGCTTCTGGCGAATGAAATCCTTCCCCTGCCTGTAAGTGTAAACACAGGCAGGGGAAGTGATGTCATCTCCCCTCGTGGAAACTTTTCATTCCAGAAAGAGGAGAGCGAACATCTCACAGTAAGTTGCACCAACACTACACTAACACCAGTACACGTAGGCACACTTGTCACACCCCGATCCCCCCCCCCCCAGTTAACCACTTCCTTCTCTGTCACAGTGTCACTCAGTGCAATGTTCATATTTTTCTTTGATCGCTGTACTGGTGTCATTTGTGACACAAATTAGCGTTAGGGCAGTTAGTGGTAGGCCCAGGTAGCTTTCGGTAGCAGCTCCAGAGCTGTAGGAGGTGATTTCACCACTACAGTTAAAAAAAAGACCATATATGCTGGAGCAGGGGTGGAGGGGCGATTTGCCACTAACATTAGGGGCGGATTGCCCCCATGCTTCGGCATATATTTTTTACACTTTTTTTGCCACAGATTGTTGTTTTATTGAGTTTTCTCTCACGATACGTAAATCAGCGACTCCAGCGCTGTAGGAGGTGATTTCACCACCACAGTTGAAAAAAAAAAAAAAATGGTGTATGCCCATCATTAAAAGTGGTTAGATGCAGAGCGGTATTCGAATAGAGGGCATACCCACTGATCAATCTCTTTTTTTCATGTACAATGTAAGGAATGTACTGGTATGTTGCTGGACTTTGAGTGGTTATACCAGAATGATGCCTGCAGGTTTAGGTATTATCTTGGTATCGTTACTTTTCAGCCAGCGATCAGCTTTCATGTAAAAGCAATCCTAGTGGCTAATTAGCCGCTAGACTGCTTTTACAAGCAGCGGGAGGGAACGCCCCCCCCCCACTGTCTTCCATGGTTTTCTCGGGCTCTCCTGTCCAGCCAGGGAACCTGAGAATGCAGCCGGTGGTTCCGCCAGCTGACCATAGAGCTAAACGAAGACCAGAATGGCTCCAGTCATCTCTATGGCCTAAGAAACCGGAACCTATGAGTTTTTGGTTTCGCCGGATATAAACAGCGCCATTGGGAAATTGAATGTTTCTACAACTTGATTGGAGTCCACCTGTGGTAAATTGTTGATTGAACATGATTTGAAAAGGGGCACACCTGTCTTTAAAAAGTCACACAGTTAGTGCATGTCAGAGCACAGACCAAGCCATGAAGACCAAAGAATTGTATGTAGACCTCCAAGACAGGATTGTATCGAGGCACAGATCTGGGGAAGGGTACAGAAATACTTCTGCAGCATTGAAGGTCCCGATGAGCGAAGTTTGGAATCACCAGGACTCTTCCTAGAGCGGGCCGTCCAGCCAAACTGAGCGATCGGGTGAGAAGGGCCTTAGGAAGGTAACCAAGAACCTGATGGTCACTGACAGAGCTCCAGCATTTCTCTGTTGAGAGAGGAGAACCTTGCAGAAGGACAACCATCTCTGCAGCACTCCACCAATCAGGCCTGTATGGTAGAGTGGCCAGACGGAAGCCACTCCTCAGTAAAAGGCACCTGACAGCCCACCTGGAACTTGCAAAAAGTCACCTGAAGGACTCTCAGACCATGAGAAACAAAATTCTCTGGTCTGATGAAACAAAAATTGAACTCTTTGGCCTGAATGGCAAGTGTCATGTCTGGAGGAAACCAGCAAACCAGAAAAATGCAACCACAGCAATCACCAGCAGTCAAAAGCAAAACTGTTTTTCACTCTCCCCTCAAATTTGCCACTCTTCAGCTTCCAACCAGCAAAATCTAGCAAATGTGTGTGGGTTGCAGCACAAGACGCCACATTGCAGGATTGTCGCAGTGAATAGAGCCTCCCTCACTCTTGATAAACAATAAACATTTCAGATAAATACATCTTTAGAACTGTAGATCTACTTACCGCTGCCTCTTGCCTGATGTTACCTTACATGTATATGACGCTTGAGGGGACATGTCAGCGATATACAAACACCTCAATTGTGATCCCAGCATAGGAAAAAAAGGATTCAGTCTTAGGGAGTGTAAAGGCCCGTACACACAATAAGAAAATCGGAAGTAAAATTTCGTCCAATCTGGCGATTTTCAGATTGTTAGTATGGTGCTTTCGACAGCTGATTACGAATTTCGGATGACAAACTGAATGTGCAGGCTATAAAATTTTTATCGTACATGAACACAATTTCCGATTTTCGTTTAATTAGTACAGTTTTCGTCCGAAAAAAATCATAAGAGCAAGACTGCTCGAACATGAAAGAATACATGCAAAACAATTCAACGCATGACACCACTTCTGAAGTTGAATTCTATTGTACGAGAATTTTCCTATGAAAGTAACGTCTCCACTTTGGATATGAGGCTAGCATGCAACAAAAAACGGACAAAATGTTGTCCGATAATCATGTGTACGAGGCTTTAAAGGAGCCACACAATGAGATTGGAGGAGAAGCAGTTTAACCTTAAACTGCACATGGGGTTTTTCACTGTCTGGGCAACAAGGATGTGGAACCCTCTTCCAAAATTGGTGGTGGCAGCGGGCAGTATGGATATTTTTAAGAAACTCTTGGATGTGCATCTTAAAGAACACAACATACAGGGATATGGGAAATAATCATAGACACTGACACACGTACACCTACACAGGTTGAACTGGATGGACTATTGCCTTTATTCAACCTTATCTACTATTTAACCTGAAATGTTTGTGTACCATGTCATACCAGGAAGCAAGTAGTAAATTAAAGCCTAATGCTTTTGCATCCAGATCTTTTCAAAATATACTAGTCAAAATGCTTCAAAACATAAGGTAGTGGCTTCTTCAGGAAAAACATCAGAGTGTGTACCAACTACTGTATTGTACAACCTGTTGTGGATTTGGTAAATTTAGGATCACAATATAAACAAATGTAGATTTCAGTTTTTTTGTTACTTTAACCACTTCCCGCCCAAGATACGTCATATGACGTTCTTGACTTTGCAGGGGTATATCTGAATGATGCCTGCAGCTACAGCTACAGGCATCATTCAGATATCGGCTTTTTCAGCCGGCGATTCCCTGCACCATAAGAATGATCATAGCGGCTGTTCCGCCGCTTGATCGTTCTTAGGGGCGGCGAGAGGGGACGCCCACCATCCTCCGTTGCTTGTTCCAACTCACCGCTTCCATCGGTGAGTCAGACACAGGATCCGCCGACCCCGGATTGTGACTATCGAGACCATCTGGTTCGCCGGAGTCTCTATGATCGTTCGGAGGCCGGGCTTGATGTTATGACGTCACGCCGGCCTCTACATTCAAACGTATGGTGCCGCCTCGGCTGGGAAGCCGAGATCGTTTTATTTTTATTTTTTTATTTCAGGCTTCCCAGCCTAGAGGTGAGATTGGGGTCTTATTGACCCCATATCTCACTGTAAAGAGGACCGATCATGCCATATTTCTATTACAAGGGATGTTTACATTCCTTGTAATAGGAATAAAAGTGATCAATTTTTTTTTAAAGTATCAAACTAAAAAAAAAAGTAAAATTAACAATAAAAAAAAAAATTTAAAGCGCCACTGTCCCCATGTGCTCACACGCAGAAGCGAACGCATACGTAATACCCCACATATAAAAACGGTGTTCAAACCACACATGTGAGGTATCGCCGTGAACGTTAGAGCGAGAGCAATAATTCTAGCCCTAGACCTCCTCTGTAACCCAAAACATGTAACCAGTAAAACATTTTAAAGCGTCGCCTATGGGTATTTTTAAGTACCGAAGTTTGGCACCATTCCATGAGCGTGTGCAATTTTGAAGCGTGACATGTTGGGTATCTATGTACTCAGCGTAACTTTATCTTTCACATTATGCAAACAAATTGGGCTAACTTTATTGTTTTGTTTGTTTTTTTTAAAGCATGAAACTTTTTTTTCCAAAAAAAAACGTGTTCGGAAAATTGCTGCGCAAATACCGTGTGGATAAAAAGTTGCAACGCCCGCCATTGTATCCTCTGGGGTCTTTGCTAAAAAAACACATATGATGTTTGTGGGTTCTATGTAATTTTCTGACAAAAAAAGGATGAATTTTACATGTAGGAGAGAAATGTCAGAATTGGCCTGGATGGGAAGTGGTTAAGATGTTTCTATTTTTAGTTTTCTACACAAAATGTAAAGTTAACCTGTCATGGGCATAAAACCAGCGCTGCCATTACTTGCCACTGAAATTGCTAGTGCTTTGTCTGTTGCACATCCAGTGATACTTACATCATGACAGGTTTCTACAGCTATTGTGGAACTATAAGTTGCAGCCATTAGCTCAGCAAAAGAGTGTATTATGTCAGGCAGATAGTTGGAAAGACAGAATAGAACATGCACTTAAACAGCTGATCTAACAGTTTAGCCTTTAAAAAAAAAAATAAGTATACAATAATACCTTAGATTGCGAGCATAATTCGTTCCGGAAGCAGGCTTGTAACCCAAAACACTTGTATATCAAAGCGAATATCCCCATAAGAAATAATGGAAACTCAAATGATTCATTCCACAACCATTTATTCATAAGTCCTTCAGTTTATAGTCCATATAAAAAGATTATAGCAATGTGATAGGTTGTGTAACCATAAAATGTCCATCCACAAATGGAAGCCTCCACAAGGGGATTAGAAGCAAAATCCAGCAGGAGCTAGAGAATATAAAAGAGAAGAGAGGCGCCTCTAAGTGTAACAATATGGTTACATTTAATGAAGGTACAACATTTAGCAACTCACATGGTAAAAGATTAAGAGGAACATCTAAGTATGCAGGCGTCTGGGGTAAATCTGTCTGCAATCATTACAAGGAAGACTACCCTGCGTTAGAGCGATCTGAAAACGAGGCTTGAACCACTTGTGGAGCGCAGCGTGGAAGAGACAACATCAATGGCGGTGAGGATGGTCTATGTGGACATCTTTACCCTGGATGCCTACATACTTAGATGTGCTTGTTTTAATCATAAACCATGTGAGTTTCTAAATGTTGTACCTTCATTAAATGTAACTGTATTGCTACACTTAGAGGCGCCTCTCTTCTCTTTTATATGTATTTAAAAATTTTGCTTGCCTTGCAAAACGCTCTCAAACCAAGTTACTCTCAAACCAAGGTTTTACTGTATTTACTTTCATCTCATGATATTAACATTACAGTATATTACTATTGTGTTACTATACCCTTCCGCATGCTGTTCAGCATTTTTAATAATTTAAGTTTTTGTTTACTGTTCATACCCTACAATCATTGCTTTTCCGGAACCCTCATTCAGTTTTTGACATATTTTGTCTGTTGGGTTATTTGACTCCTATACCTTCCGTCGCAACCTGTTTTTTCCCTACTAAATATCTTTTGTATTTCTATTTATTGTTCTGATGTTAGACACCTATGTTTTCTTGCCTTAAAAGGTCCCATTTGTATTTCCATCAGCATGTTAAAGCCACTGTTTTTAAAAGGACTTTTTATCTTTTTATGTCTTTTAGTGACAGTTGATGGTCGCCTCTTTGGAGATGTGAAGTTTTTCCAAGTGGCATCTCAATGGCCAACTCATGTCAAATATTTTCCGATCGGCATTTTCAGTTCAGCTGGAAAACCCTAGTGTAAATGGATAGGCATATACTTGCAGCATACACTTTTAAACATAAATTTGTTACCCTCATGAACTGTGACACTGTATTATTGGTCGATATTTGTTGATACTACTTTCATAATCCATTGTTAGGAGTCAAAGGGTTTCTCTTAATGACAGTAAGGATGATGTGCTGTAACCAATAAAAGCAAATCAGACATTAGCTTTATCTGACAAAGTGCTGCATGCCTGATTAGTTTCACTTTGAGTTACTGCGTATCATTGGTGTTTGCATTGATTTTCTAAAACAAAGCTAAAGTCTCTAATCTCCTGGATTGTTATTGTTGTCCTATCTGTTAATAGTTTCACATCTACATACACATGCCATATACTGTTGCATATACCATATGTAACATTGTCAAAAGGGATCCATAAATATGCTTAATGTATGATTTTATGTATTATTGTGACATTCATTTATTTGGCAAGCACAAAAGCTATTATAGTTGCACTCTTTGCTGCACGCCATAGCAAAGAACAGGCGGCTTTTATTTTGCCTTAAATTAATATAGTGCCAAGATGACAAAGAATAGCAAACAAGCCTAACGACAAGGGCACTTTGATAAATAACCTCCACAACCTTAAAGAAATAATACACCAGTACATATGTTAATATGTGTGAGAAAATAAATATATAAAATCAGTTGGTAATGAACCTGGATTAAAGTAACTCTCTACATCAGTCTTGGATAATGTTGTTGACATAGCGGTAGGTAAATGTCTTTTTTTTTTTTTTTTTTTTTTTTTTTTTTTTTAAGTTTCTGTGAAAACATTGTGTTCAGTCCTGACAAAAGCACCCAGTACTATGCTCAATCAACAAATTTAGGTATATAACATGAGATTTGTGGTTTTGGTGCATTAGAAACAAATGTAGCCTGGCGTACCTTAGTAAAATGCCACTTAAGAATACACATGGAATTGTTAAATTAAAGTACAAACTATGTATTATTTTAGAGTTGTACAGAAGTTCATACACTGCTGTTACATTAATAAACCCAGTACAGAGTAGATACTGTAATAATACAGTATATTCTCACAGACACCAGACTGTTGTAGATTAATTCCTGATGCATGTTGCATATCCATTTTGTTGGAAAGATTTGTTACATTCTTTAAACATGTCATGTTACATGCATACAAATATGCAGAGAACTGTTACCTTCAAACCAAAACATAACACACACTAGGCCACTGTTACATGCAGATATCTGAATTGCTTTTTTTTTTACATACATGTAGTTCTCTGTCAGGTATAGATTGTTACAAGTACATTTATATATACTTTTTAAAACATAATCTGTTAAAACCACCAGGAGATAAAATGAAGTCAGCTACATGAAGTCATATGAAAACTCCATCAACTGTGCACACACTCCTAGGCTTCTGTTCCCTATGTATCCCTGCACACTCCATATTAGCATATTTAAACATTTTCTTTTTTTTTTTTTTTGGGTTCTTTGGCTCATTTTTAATGTCCTAATGTGTGTTAGAGTATACTGTTTCCAAAGCACAATGTTCTTGAGCACCTGATGGGATTCAGACAAACTTGCCCTTTTTAGTCTTCCCTTTTGTCATTTGCCTTTCAGTGTTGCACAATTGTATATAATTTGCTTGTCAGCTTCTTTTCATGTTTTATATTGCTTTTATTATTATTTTCATTAAAGTTCATGTGATTTATTAAGCTTGGATGGTGTTAAATGATTTGTGAGCACTTTCTTTGTTAAGTATACATCTCTGTGATTTTAAAGGCTCATCTTTTTTTTTTTTAAATAACAAACATGTTATAGTTACCTCTTCTGTGCAGTTGGTTTTGCACAAAGCAGCCTGGATGCTTCTCTTCTTGGGTCCCTCCTCGCTGCTCCTAGCCCCTCCCTCCTTTGAGTGCACCTCAGCCAGAAGCTTGTTACAAGGGGCACCCAAGTCAGAACTCCATGTATCCATTCAGACACAAAGCCCCTCCCCCTCTCTCCCCTGATTGGCTGACTGACTTTGACAGCCAATGGCGCTGCTGCTGTGTCTCAGCCAATGAGGAGGAGTGTCCTGGATGGCTGAGGGGATCGTGGACTTTGCTGGAGAGAGAAGGGGCTCAGGTAGGTAATTAGGGGGGTGCTGGGGGGGGGGGGGGGGGCTGCTACACACAGAAGGTTTTTTATCTTCATGCATAGAATGCATGAAGATAAACCTTCTTCCTTTACAACTCCTTTAAGATAAAGAAAGAAATGACTTTTTGGGTGCCACTCATAACCCCAACATGAAGGAAAAAACACTAGAGTATAACGTATAAAAATATCCAAAGTTTATTCATCTTGCATTAAAACAATTAAAAAAATTATTTTGTTAAATATGTTAAAAGTAGTGCAAAGAAAACCATTTCTTTTTTTATTACAAAGTAGAGGTAAAACCATTAAATAACACATCCATAATGTGATGACTAAGCCAACTCTAAACACGTTTCTGTGTATGCAATATGAATGTGCAGGGGAAACCTCAAGACTCATGGGTTGCAGTAACATTTTGACTGCTGAAGCCAGATTTAAAAATACCGTATATACTCGAGTATAAGTCGTTCCGAGTATAAGTCGAGGCCCTAATTTACCACAAAAAAATGGGAAAAACTTACTGACTCGAGTATAAGACGAGGGTGAGAAATGCACAGCTACTGTAAGTGGAAAAGAGGGTCAACAATGCCCATTTGCAGCCTCACTGTGCCCATTTGCATGCCTCACTGTGCCCATTTGCAGCCATAGGTCCCCCGAACTTCAAACTCGGTAGTTAAGGGTTCCTAGATGCCCCCTAGCTGCAGCCAAAATTTGGGGTCTCTGAACCCAAAGGGTCCCGAAATGACATTGCTGCAGATGGACACAGTTGACCGACTTTGGGGCCCCGTATCTCTGGGTCACTTAGTGCTAGGAACCCCAAATTTGGTGTGCAAACCCAATAGAACTAGCACCATAAAATAGCCAAAGCTGGGGTTTCTAGCACCAAGTGGTCCTAAGATACAGGGCCCCAAAATTGATTCAGAAAATGTCAAGCACTTTTCTGCAGCAGAGAATGACATTTTCCAAACCTAATTTGGGGCCCTATATCTCTGGGCCACTTGCTGCTAGGAACCCCAGATTTGATTATGTTATGGCACCGGTTCCCCTGGGTTTGCACACTAAATTTGGGGTTCCTAGCACCAAGTGGCCCTGAGATACGGGGCCACAAATTCGGTTCAGAAAATGTCAAGCACTTTTCTGCAGCAGAGAATGACATTTTCCGAACCGAATTTGGGGCCCCGTATCTCGGGGCCACTTGGTGTTAGAAACTCAAGCTTTGGATATGTTGTGGTACCAGTTCCACTGGGTTTGCACATTAAATTTGGGGTTCCTAGCACCAAGTGGCCCTGAGATACGGGGCCCCAAAGTCGGTTCGGAAAATAAAATTTTTTGCTGCAGAAAAGTGCTTGACTCAAGTATAATTCGAGGGGGGCACTTTCAGCACAAAAAAATGTGCTGAAAAACTCGACTTATACTCGAGTATATATGGTAGATGTATTTTATTATACAAGGCTGTCGTTTAGCTACAGGCAGAGGGAACAGCACAATCACAGTTCAATAGTGTTGGTTTCAAAAGAATTGCTCTAACTGCCTAGTGCAGCTAATACAAATTTATATGTCTTACAAAAGGGTGGGAACTAGCTAACTACATTTCTTTGAAGTCCCATCTGAGTCTCTGGTGACATTCGTTGGTATGCGAAGGGTCATTTACATAGGTTTGTCATTTTCAAGGCTCGTTGGCTGAATAGGTCTTTAAAGGCCAAGATAGCAATCTTTGCAAGTGAAGGTGTAAATAGCATTTGAACACAACAGCAGTTACACAATATGACTTCTAACAACTTGCATCAAAAATATCTGCTCAGGGAGGCGCATGCGCGGCAGCATCTAAGATGGCCATCAGCTTCTAGAGCTCCGCTCCACCGCTGCCCACAAATTGCCATCAGAACGGACCCCCGCACTCCCCAAAGAGTGGTCCGGGTGGGGGAGACCCCCGGGAACGAAACCAGCAAAACGGCGCAAGCCCGGAGAAGCCTCGCAAGCCAGATGACCGCGGCGACCGTCCCGGTCAGTTATGCTAAAATGGCGGCGGCTCCACGAGGCTCCCTCAACACAGGAGACACAGAGGACTCTATTCCGGATCAGGACCTGCAGCACTCACTTTCTCCAGGTACAGACTTCCCCCCCCCCTGCCTCAGATCACCTCACCCACCTCCACTGAGTCTCTCCTGGGCCATATGGATGCCTGCTACCCCTCTACTCCCTCAATGGACCCTCACTCAGGCCTGCTGCTGTCAGTTTCTGAACCTTTGGCAGCCTCCCCTGTCCCCACTAACTTCCCTTCCATGATGGAAGCGTTCTCCCACTTATTATCCAAAAGCCTGGCTTTGAATGCAGCACAAATAACATCCTCCATACATGCTGATCTGCAACAACTGGGACAGAGGATGGAAACTATTGAAAAGAAAGCTGACCAGGCTGTTTCCCGTATTAACCAAAACTCAGGATACAGGGTCAGGGTGGGCTCCCTCATCCTACCCTGGGTATTTGGGGGGGTCTAGGAACCCCCGAAGCTTTACACAATGTTATTTTCTTTTACATATGTTTTGGCTAATGAGTAATGATGTAACTCTTGTGTTCTCTCCTCTATTCTCTTTCATCTCTTTTCCCCCTTCCCCCTCCCCTATCCAGCAGAAAGTTTTCAGACTCCGGGTTCGGCTTTGGTCTCTTCTCCCAGGTCCCAACACGACGGCAATCTTCATTCCAAGGTCCTCTAGTATTCTACACTCCTCCCGGCAAGGTAAGACATTTTATTGGAGAAGGGTTCCCCCACACCTCTATAATGGCTAGCACTAGTACCAAGAAGCCTACGCTTAAAATCACCTCACACAGTGTACAGGGCCTCAACTCACCCATTAAAACGCAGAAAACTTTTTCAACCATATCAATCCATGCATACAGATGTCCTACTCCTCAAAAAAACCCACTTCCCCACTTCGTATAAACCCACGTTCCTTCACCAGCACTTCCCCCCCAATTTTTCCCCATTCATCTTTCAGGACAGCACCATAGAGAGAGAGACGCCGGCTCCTCCCCTCTTAGGAAACACCGCCTTCCAATTCAATATTTAAATCTCATCCTCCCACCGACCCCTCAGTTCAGGTGTTTCCTCCGGTGGGGAGACACTGCTTGGGAGCCGTGGCGGATCAGTCAGGGAGGCTGAAGCCAAAAGAATCTTTCTGAGGAAGAGGGGGAGTCGGGTCTCTAACACTCTGTTCCTCTACTATCTTTTTATTCAGTCAGGTAAAGGCTGGGGAAGCCATACTTACCTGCTTTTAAAACTGAATTGGCGCGCCTCAGCCTCTCTTGGGGAAAGAGACAGCTGAGGAGGTACGCGTTTCTTCTGCCCAGGGGGGCGCTGTGGGAAGTGCCTGAGTCTCTCCTGTTTATTCAAAAGACAGCGTTTGAAGCTCTATGGCTGGGTCGGATGACGGGTGACGTCAGTTCCGGCGAGGGCGGGCACTTCCGACGATTCCGCGTCTTCCGGTTCCGGATGCGGAGAGAGAAAACGGACCGAGCGCTCGGCTGGTGCTTCCCTCGTGTTTTGCTGTAGAGTCAGCTGTCGGGGGAAGCGTTCGACCACCATCCTCAGCGGACATGTCGGAGACAGAGGTCTCTAGAACTGCTCCAGGAGACAGTAGCACCAGCCATGCTAAGGTAAGTGGAACCCTGGGGTGGTATTCCCTTACCTAATCCCGATAGCTTCACGGGTGTTCTCCCCTCACTGGTGGTCGGGGGGGAAGGGGAGTGTGTCTGGGACCCTGGTGGTGGTTGGTCCTGGGGGGGGGGGGCACTCCTGGTGGTCCTCTGTTAGAGCACTGGTAGGATTGGGAATTTACGGCGACTCTCTCTCTCTCTTTCTTTTTCAGAAAGCCACAGAGAAAAGCAAGTCGCCTCATGGTTCAAAGAAAAAATGCCCCTCTTGTAGAGTTAGTATGGGGGAATCCTGGACCAAGGCACTTTGCAAGGAGTGCATTGATGGATTAGTCAGGGAACAGGCAGCAGAACAGAGTACAGATCTTGCTGCATCCGTCAAGGAGCTTTCTAGCACCTTTCAGTCCTTTAAAGCACTCTTTTCTAGCTTCCAGTTGCCGCAAGCCCAAAGCAGTCCTTTACCAGTGCAGCAGAATGTTACACCTAGCCCAGTGGATACTCCCTCTGTTAGTGGAGAGAGACCAGGGGGCTCCAGAGTGGAAATTGAGGAGGAGCCAGATAGCACCGCTTCAGATTCTCAAAGGGAATCGGATGTGGAGAAGGTGGATGGGGAATCCACAAAAACCTCTCGCTATAAGCTTTCCCTGGACGAAGTGGAGGAGCTCTTGGGAGCTATTCACACCACTTTGGGAATTCAGGAAGAAAAGAAGGTGTTATCGCTCCATGACCAAATGTACAAAGGTCTTGGGGAACAAAAAAGGAAGGATTTCCTAGTCCATGATGTATTGGTTGAGGCCATAAAGAATGAATGGAAAGATCCTGAGAGAAAACCTTTCTTTTCAAGGGCTTTGAAGCGAAGGTTTCCTTTTTCAGAAGGGGAGTCTCTAGTCTGGAATAAGACCCCTAGGCTGGATGCTGCTTTTTCTCAGGTTTCCAGGCAAACAGATCTGGCCTTCGAAGACGTGGGGGTTCTTGCAGACCCCATGGACAGAAGGATGGACTCTCTCTTAAAGAAGTCCTGGGATTCATCACAGGGAAACCTTAAAGCGGTTGTATACCTTTATTTGTAACTTTTACCTACAGGTAAGCCTATAATAAGGCTTACCTGTAGGTAAAAAAAATATCTCCTAAACCTGTAAGGTTTAGGAGATATTCCCCTCGCAATGAGCCGCTGACTGCAGCGGCGCATGCGCACAGGGGACTCTCGGCTGACAGCCCGGCAAACTCCGGAGCTTGCCGGGCAGAAGTCTCCCGCGCGCATGCGCGGGAGTGACGACATCGCGGCTCCGGCCACTCACAGCGCCGGAGCCGCGATACCCGGAAGACACGCCGAGGGAAGATGTCGGCTCCCTCGGCGTGGACCAGGTGAGATGCCGGCGCCTCGTTCTAAGGTAAGTATCTCATAATGAGCTAGTATGCGGTGCATACTAGCTCATTATGCCTTTTCCCTTGCAGGTGTAAAAAAAAAAAAAAAAAGACAGCGAGTATACAACCGCTTTAAGCCTACCATGGCGGTCACAGTAGTGGCCCGCAACATGGAATATTGGCTTACTCGGATAAAGGCGCACATTGAGGCAGGAACGCCAAAAGAGACTATTTTGGCTTCGTTCCCCATGCTACTTAAGGGTGTAGCGTATATTGCGGACGCTTCCGCCGAATCAGTGCGCATGTCCGCAAGGTCTTCAGCCCTCACTAATTCGGCTCGAAGGGCCCTATGGCTTAAGACGTGGCAAGGAGACAGCGCGTCTAAAGTTAAACTCTGTGGAATTCCTCTCACAGGGGATCTCTTGTTTGGCCCAGGGTTAGAGACCGTTATGGACCGGACGGCCGATAAAAAAAAGGCCTTTCCCATTAAAAAGAAATTTGGGGAGCAGGCTAAAAGAAAGTTTCGCCCTCAGAGAAAGTTCGAAGCCCCAAAAGGAGAGAGGCAGAAAAAAGCTTGGGGGCAGAAGGGCAAGGGGCGGGGAGGGGCGATTTTTCGCCCTCCTGAACAGCCCAAGAAGACCCAATGACGGGGTAACCACGGTGGGAGGAAGATTGGGGGCCTTCCTCCCACAATGGGAGATGATCACCTCCAACCAGTTTGTGTTAGGGATCATAAGAAGAGGTTACCAGATAGAGTTCTCGGAACCTCCTCAGCACAGACTTCTGGTCACCGAGCTACCAAAGTGTGCAGAGAAAGCGTCTTCTATCCTCCCTACAGGAGTTAGAGGAACAAGAGGTGTTCCTGTAGAGGAGACAGGCAGAGGCTTTTACTCCCACATTTTTGTGGTCCGCAAGCCTTCGGGAAAATTCAGGCTTATCATGAATCTGAAGCCTCTGAATGTCTCAATTACCTACAGGAAATTCCGGATGGATTCTATCTATTCGGTGAAAGCGCTTCTTCCCCCAAATTGCTTCATGGCGTCAATAGACTTAAAGGACGCTTATCTGCACATTCCAGTCGCAGAAAGTTACCAGAGGTTTCTCAGACTGGCGGTAAAAACTGGGGAAGGAGCGTTTCATCTACACTTCAAAGCACTCCCCTTTGGACTATCCTCTTCCCCCCGCATCTTCAACAAAGTGATGGTGGAGGTCCTGGCTTTCTTGCGGCTCAGAGGCATCTCTGTAGTCGCGTACCTGGACGACCTACTCTTGTTTGCTCCTTCCCCGGAGCAGTTGTACCAGGATCTTCAGGTAGCAAGAGACAGCTTAGAAAACCTGGGATGGCTCTTGAACCTGGAAAAATCCAGTTTGGTTCCGGCCCAAAAGGTCACCTTCCTGGGCTATATACTGGATTCGACAAAACAAAAAGTGTTCCTTCCAGCAGAAAAAATCCGGAAGGTGGACAGAGCAATATTACTGCTCCAGGGCAGCAGTCAGATCTCAGTAAGGAAAGCAATGTCAGCACTGGGCTTACTGACTTCCACGCTTCCGGCAGTTCAGTGGGCAGGGCTGCACTTTCGCCCCCTACAGCTGTTTATTCTGAGTGTCTGGGACCACAGTCCAGCATCTCTGGACTCCCTTATATCTGTGCCAAGTCAGGTCAAGAGGTCCCTCTGGTGGTGGAGGAAAGGGTCCAATCTCTCACAGGGCCTGGAGTGGGTTCTTCCAGTGTCCAGAACGGTTACGACCGATGCGAGCGGTACAGGGTGGGGAGCACACCTAGATTCCAAGATGATGCAAGGCACCTGGGAAAAAGAAGACGCAAAGAAGTCCTCGAACTGGAGGGAACTGAGAGCAATAGAGTTGGCTCTCAGAGCTTTTCAGAGAGAACTCCTGGGGCAGCATGTGAGGGTCCGTTCGGACAATTCATCAGCAGTGGCCTACATCAACAGGCAAGGGGGAACCAGGAGCAGATCCTTGTGGGGTCTGGCAGAATCCATCCTCAGGTGGGCCGAAGGGAGCATTCTCTCTCTTTCTGCAATACATCTGAAGGGGGAGCAGAACCAAGTGGCAGATTTTCTGAGCAGAAAAATGCTGAAGGAAGGCGACTGGGTCTTGAACCAGGACATCTTCGAGATGATTACTCGGAAGTGGGGGGTCCCCTCTGTGGATCTTTTAGCCTCAAAGGCGAATACAAAAGCTCGTCTGTTCTTTTCCCTAAGCAGATGGGACGGAGCAGCCGGGGTGGATGCAGTAGCTCAGAGCTGGCGTTTCTCAAAGTGTTATGCCTTCCCCCCTCCCGTAATGATTCCAGCAGTTCTGAGAAAATTTCGGTCAGAAGACACAACCCTCATTCTGATAGCACCACACTGGCCAAGGAGGCCGTGGTTCTCTCTCTTGAAGAGTCTGACAGTGGAACCTCCCTGGATTCTGCCTATCCAGGAGGATCTTCTCTCTCAAGGTCCAATCTGTTGCCCTCAGGTGGAGCGATGGAACCTCGCAGCGTGGCTACTGAGGAAGAATTGCTGAAGGGCAAAGGTTTCTCGGATCGGCTAGTAACAACTCTCCTAAATTGCAGGAAAAGAGAGACGCAAGCCATTTACCTAAAGGTGTGGAAACGCTTTAATAGTTGGTGCACAGAAAGCTCCTTCGATGTACGAAGTTCTGTAGCAGTATTAGAGTTTCTGCAGGCAGGAGCGGACAAAGGATTAGCCCTTAGCACCCTGAAAGGACAGGTATCGGCACTAAGCGTTTTCCTGGAAAAGCCGCTAGCTATAGATCCTTGGGTAGCTAGGTTTTTTAGAGCTTTAGGCAGACAGAGGCCTATTAAAAGTTCCCCATTCCCAGTGTGGGATCTTTCCTTAGTTTTACAGTCTCTTACAGGGGATCCTTTTGAGCCATTGGAATCCTGTACCTTGAGGTTGATCACCCTCAAAACTGTGTTTTTGGTGGCGATCACCACAGCAAGGAGAGTAAGTGAACTCGAAGCCCTTTCTATTAGGGCGCCTTTTTTTCAGGTTTTTCCGGACCGTTTGATTTTTATAACGGATCCGGCCTTTTTGCCAAAAGTGGCCTCTAGTTTTCATAGGGGGCAAGAAATTATTTTACCTACCTTCTGTTCGAATCCTGTGAGGGAACAGGAGCATATTTTTCACAAACTGGACGTTAGAAGGTGCGTCCTTCAGTACTTAGTACAAAACAATTTAGGAAATCCGATTCTTTTTTTGTATTATTTTCGGGGGCTAGGAAAGGGTTCAAAGCCTCCAAACGATCAATAGCCAGATGGTTAAGGTTGGCCATTAGCCAGGCCTATGTAATCGGGGGTTTGGAGCCCCCGGAGGGTATTAAAG
This sequence comes from Lithobates septentrionalis, assembly GCA_037952835.1. NCBI lineage: Eukaryota > Metazoa > Chordata > Amphibia > Anura > Ranidae > Lithobates > Lithobates septentrionalis. The sequence continues at coordinate 3,750,256 of JBBDGP010001284.1, forward strand.
CACATTCCACCAGGGCAGTGGCAACTTCTCAAGCAGAGTGGGCTGGTGCTTCTCCGGAGCAGATCTGTAGAGCAGCAACGTGGTCCAGTTTTTCCACGTTTGTGAAGCATTACAGATTGGACCTGCTGTCAGCCAAAGACCAAGCCTTTGGGCGTAAGGTGCTGCAGGCAGTAGTCCCTCCCTAAGGTAAGGTGCTCGCTTATCCTCTCTATGGTGCTGTCCTGAAAGATGAATGGGGAAAAACGGAGTTACTTACCGGTAACATCCTTTTCCAGGAATCTTTCAGGACAGCACTAGTACCCACCCAGGTTATTTATCTATGAGAACTCATCGCATGAGAATGTCAGGTAAGATAAAGATTTGTATCACGTATTCTTGTGTCTCCCCAGCTGGCCGGAGGAACTCGTGAAGAACTGAGGGGCCGGTGGGAGGATGAGATTTAAATATTGAATTGGAAGGCGGTGTTTCCTAAGAGGGGAGGAGCCGGTGTCTCTCTCTCTATGGTGCTGTCCTGAAAGATTCCTGGAAAAGGATGTTACCGGTAAGTAATTCCGTTTTTTTTTGCCTCTACACATAACAAAACAAAGGGCGTAGCAATTTGTTTCACCAAACATATTAATATTTCGATCTCGGAAACATTGTTGGACCCTCAGGGACGTTTCATCTTCGTATCAGGGATAATTGACGGAGAGGTTTATACATTTGTATCCTACTACTCGCCCAATAAGGGTCAGAAATCTTTCTTTGAATCCCTCCTGCATAAAATACTTCCGCATCTTAAGGGCACAATCTTCCTTGGCGGGGACTCCAACACTGCTTTTGACTTCGCTATGGACAAAACGGCTTCCGGTGTCCCTAAACCTAGACGCCCTTCCAGACAAAGCGCAAAGTTAGCAAAACTCCTGCATGAGAATGGGTTCATAGACATTTGGAGGGAATTTCACCCTCACTATAAAGATTACACGCACTACTCAGCTCCGCACAGCTCCTATGCCAGGATAGACCACATCTTTACCAAGCCCTCTACGATTCCCCTGGTAGTGAACTCTAAAATAGTAGATACCTCCCTATCGGACCATTCAATGGTCACTCTGATCACTCAGCGTTCCTCGGGTCGCACAGATCCCCCCAAATGGCGTTTACAGGAATCCTTACTGAGCGACCCTATACAATGTTCCATAATTGAAGGCTCCATTAAAGAATATTTCTTTATTAACTCAACTGATGATGTCTCTTCCGAGACAGTGTGGGCTGCACACAAAACTGTAGTCAGGGGGAAGATAATCCAACTGTCAGCCAAGATTAGGGCGGAACATAAAGCGGATCTGCTTAAACTATCTGCAGACTTTAAATCTCTTTCACGGGCCCATAAGATAAACCCTTCCCAGGACTCATTATCTAAACTGGACAAAGCCCGGGCACTACTTAACTTGAATCTCACCACCATGGCTGAAAAACACCTCAGATGGTCGGGGGCTAAATTTTACTCTCAAAAGGATAAGATAGGCTCGAAATTAGCGGTTAAACTCAGCCCCAAACCTAGAAACGTAGCCTTCCCGAAAGTGAGGCTACAATCCGGAGACCTCTCACAGAACCCCGCTAAGATTATGGAAGCGTTCCTCCAATTTTACGCGGATCTTTACAAACCAAGATCCCCTCACCCGGGTACACCTACACAGAGCTTTTTAGACTCCCTCTCTCTGCCCTCCTTATCGAAGGAACACAGTGACCTACTGGAGAATCCCTTCTCCCAGTCTGAGATTCTAGACACAATCAAATCTCTAAACTTGGGCTCTGCACCGGGTCCGAATAGATTCTCCACTGGGTATTACAAGAAATTTGCGCATACACTAGCTCCACACCTTTCAAAATTTTTCAACTTCCTTAGAGAGGGTTCTCCGTTAGGTACGGATCTTAACGCAGCTTTTATCACAATGATCCCCAAACCAGGAAAAGAGCCTAGTGAAGTTGGAAATTATCGCCCAATTTCATTAATAAATAATGATATCAAGATCCTAACTAAACTTGTAGCTAATAGGGTGGCAAGCTTCATTTCTACATATATACACAAGGACCAGGTAGGCTTTATCCCAGGCTGACAAGGCTCGGACCAGATTAGACGGACTATTGACATTATATCCCTCCTACAATCCCATTGGGATGGTAACCCCCCTCAAAAAGGTTTTCTGTTATCCATTGATCTGCACAAGGCGTTCGATTCCATTGATTGGACATACCTTTTAAATGTCCTGAGTAAATGGGGTTTCGGTCCGTACTTCCTGAATCTAATTCGCTCCCTGTATTCTTCCCCAACAGCACAAGTTCGTCTATTAGGCAGATACTCGACCTCGTTCCCTATAGGCAGAGGTACCAGGCAGGGGTGTCCACTGTCCCCCCTCCTTTTTGCCATAGCAATGGAAACCTTGGCCATAGCTATCAGATCGAACCCAGACATCAAAGGGGTTCGGTGCAGGGACCAGGAACACAAATGTGCTCTCTACGCAGACGATCTCATGCTGTATATCACCTCACCCCTGATCTCTATCCCGGGACTATACAATGTTCTAAAACATTTTAGTGCCTTATCTGGCCTTACAGTTAATATGAACAAATCTACAGCTCTTAATGTCACGGTCCGTTCGGACATCATTTCACAACTCACCAGTAACTTTGACTTCCCCTGGGCCCCTGGGAACATTCGTTATTTAGGTATTAACCTCACAGCAGACATCAGCAATCTCTTTAAAGCCAACTATCCCCCCATGATTAACAAATGCAGGGGAGACCTTGATAGGTGGTCTAGATGTGGTCTGTCCTGGCTGGGAAGGGTGCATGCGGTGAAAATGACACTTCTCCCACGCCTCCTATATTTATTCCGCTCCCTTCCTATCCCGCTCAAGAGAAATTTCATCCGCAGATTCCAAGCGGTTTGCCTGGGGGAAGAAGGGATACAGATGCCCGTCCAACATCCTCATTCGCCTTAAATCTCAGGGCGGCCTGGGTTTACCGGATCTCTGGGGTTACTACCAGGCTGCACAAATAGCTCAGATTTCAATGGTCTTCTCCAGAGGTCCAAAACCCGACTGGCTCTCTATGGAAAGAAGGGCTACTCCTCAGAATACACTTGACTATCTCCTGTGGTGTGACCCAAAACTTAGACCAGCAATACTGGCTCCCACCCTATCACACTCTGTTTCACTTAGCACAAACATTTTTAGACAAGCCACACTGGCCTCCCCATTAAAACCCCTATCACATATTTTCAATAATTCTGACCCCCCCCCCCCCCGGGAGTTAACATACAAGCATTTAGATGGTGGACTGATAAAGGCCTTTACCGGATCGGCCACTTCCTTACCCCATCGGGACCCCTATCATTTTCTTACTGTAAGACCAAACTAGTAATAACGGATTCCGAAAAATTTAGATTTACCCAATTGTCTCACTTCCTACAATCCATCTGGAGTAAATACTCCAAATCTCCACTTTTAACTCCATATGAACATTGGTGCTCCAACACACAGGACCAGAAAGGGGGCATTTCTCTAATTTATACGGAACTCATGACTAAGTCAGACATACCAGCTTACACCAAGACCTGGGAGGAAGACACAGGCCGAACCTGGACACCTGCAGAGTGGTCTAGTTCCTGGACACGCTCTTATAAAGGTATTTACAATATCTCTCTCATAGAAGCTAGCATTAGGGTTATTTCAAGATGGTACTATGTCCCTTCCAGACTGGCATTGATCTATCCGGGTTCTTCTCCTCTTTGCTTTAGAGGGTGTTCGCTGGAGGGATCAATGTTCCACGTATGGTGGTCCTGCCCGCGCATTAGAACATTCTGGCAGAAAATCTTTAGAACTATCAGAAACTTACTTCACGCCTTGGTGACCCCCAACATACACATAGCTCTGCTTAATTAGCCTATTCCTGGAATACCTAAAAATGCACAGACACTATCTTATTTTATCCTTTTAGGAGCTAAGAGTACCATAGCGAAATGTTGGAAAAAACCCACTGTCTCATACAGGAGCTGTATCAGAAAAATTTCATGGATTGTGTCTCAGGAGCAGTTGGTAGCAAAAATGAATGACAAAGTGGAAAGATTCAGGTTCATCTGGGAACCTTGGGCCTCGTTTCAAACCATTTCGCTCATCCCGGGATTGACAGCCAGAAATAATATTAACTCTTCCTCTCCCTGACTCAACTCTGCTTTTGCCCCCCTTCTTCCTCTCCCTCCTCATTTCTCACGTTTCCTTTCCTTCTCTTCTGGGACTTCCTTGTCCCTTTCATTTCGGTAGCATTTTGGGAATAGTATTCCTCCTCTAGAGGAGGATTGTTCACATACTTTATTATCTCCCCCAGGACTGCCGGGAGGCTCCCGCTCCTCCTTAAACATCACTTCTCCACTATCCCTACAGTTGAATAGTGCCATGGTGAGAGGTATGGCTTCAGCCTACTATCTTCTCCCCAGGGACTGCTCTTAGGGATTTGGAAATGGATTGGGGGAGTCTTAGCACTTTCCTTCAGGAAGATCCCATTGGGGAAGGTTGTGCGGGAATCCTAGTACGGTCCAGGTTTTATAGTTCGGAGGAAGTCATGGGCACCCTGGCAGTCTGGGATTTGATAGAGACCCACTTGGATAACAAACAAAAAGCTCGCTCCTTTGAAGTTGTTTTAACTGTTGCATTTCTTTTTGTTTTATCTTATCACTTAATATCAGAGACACCTATTGTTTTAGGGGATATTACTGTCATCGATACACTATTCATGATTGTATCTGTGCATATATTCTGTACTACGTTTGAAAATCAATAAAAATATTTAAAAAAAAAATATCTGCTCAGAAATACATGTTTTGATAATCATAAATAAATGTTTGATAAATTAAATAGCTATTCCATTTACCCTATCAATCCCATCTTTTGGCCATCATAATTTAGAGGTCGACCGATATATTGGCATTTTTAATTAATCTGCATTGGCCAATTGTGCTGCAAATTAGGCCAAACAATTTATGCACTAGCAGGTTCACACAGGGGTGATCCAACTTGCGGGGCGACTTGCAAATTACTTCTGTAATAGTCAATGCAAGTCGCCTGATGTCTCCCCGTTGGAGCAACTTGAGTCTCTCCTATCCGGGCTGCCTGCCAAGTCTTAGAACAGCTGATAAAAGAAGCAAAGAGATAGTGTTTCTACTTATCAAAGGAATGAACTCCTGTGTGTAGAATATCTCAGTTTAACCATTTAAAAACTAAATCTTTTCTGACATGTGTTGCTTACAAGTAAAAATCCAGTATTTTCTGCTAGAAAATCACTTAGAACCCCCAAACATTATATATTTTTTCAGCAGAGACCCTAGAGAATAAATTGGCGGTTGTTGCAATATTTTATGTCACATGGTCTTTCAAACGCAATTTTCTTGGAAAAAAAACACTTTAATGAATAAAAAAAAATTAAACAAAGTTAGCCCATTTTTTTTTTTCATCCAAAAGTTTTGATTACTTGTTTTTGTGTATTTAATATTTAAGATGCATAGTTTTTTTTTATTTAAATTATACATACAAGTGCATTGATTGGAGGCTTGTTGTTTTTAATGTTTAATTTAAGAAACTTTCTGTATCACTTATTAACCTTTTTCATATTATTACTTAACTGTTAGATGTTATGAGATGAAGGGGGAAAAAAAGAAAAAATCGGCCGCCACGATTTCTAAATATCGGTATCAGCCAGAGAAAAACCCATACGGTCGACCTCTAATCATAATTGGCCACACAACTATCCTTTCCAAAAAATTGAATTTGAAAACATACCACCGCTATAACAAACCATTCATACACTGGTTGTGAACAGTTGGATTCTTGACTATTCAGTGTAGAGCTTCCTTTGGTGACCATTAAAGCTGTGTAGGGCCTAACTAGATGTGGATATTGAGGTAGTGATAGTGGGGGAAATGGAGCAAACTAGGTCTCATAACACATACGAAACCTAACATAAATGGCATTTTGATGAAAGGTAGCTAAAATTACAATTCCTCTCAACCCCTTCTAAATCTCTTGACATCTCCCTCTAACTGCCTAATCTTAGTTTAAATATTTATTTTTCTAGTTCATATTTCTCCTAATTTATGTACCCAATTTACTTCTGCAGAAAAATCTAATTTTGCTCTGTCAAGGCTAAAAAATACAAAAATATCTCAAAATGATGTGTTCGACTAACAGTGTATGAACGCCAAGTCTTTAGTTGATTCCTCCGATGTAACTTTGACAGCTAGTCCTCCATAAGACTCTAATGCAACACCTAAGAACGCATACAATGTTCATACATAATAATCTCCTCTTCAGGACCGTCGCAGTCGACATGAAAGGAAACTTTCGGTAGGTGTGCAGAGCTTTTTCCAATCATAGCAAACTGAGCTTTGACTTTTTTCAGGCAGCTGACATAAGTATCAAAGTTCTTCAGGTACTAAAAGGCTTTTGAAAGCACTCAATATGCTGTTTGTGGCTGATGTCATAAAGCCCAGGAAAGAGGGAGGATATTTTTGAAGATGGCGTCACTCAGATTATTAGTCCAACATTAGATCGTTAACAAAAATGCCCACAAAGCCTTTGACTTTTTTTTTTTTTCTGCTGAAGTAAATCTGTTATTACCTCTATAAGACCTAGAAGAAAAAACAAAAATGTATTTTTATTTTTTTTTATTATTTTTTTTTTAACAATTGTAAAACAGCATATCATAAGATACAAAGATTATGACGTTTTAACATGGAAACATTCAAAAATAAGATACAAAACAAATGAATAGAGCTTGGTAGGGATACTCATATAGGCGCATGTCGGCGGCTTCCAGCAGTGGATCAATTAAACTTAAAAAATGTCCATACAGTATCCATGTTTAGGTAAAAAGAGAAAATAAAGAAACGCAATGTGAACTACAAAATCAAATGTAAGGATGATCAAAGGGGAACGTTAATGAAATTCAAGAAGACATGGAGCTATGAGGGTCAAGAGAATATATTGAGTCATCCCGATTTTTCCAAATTTTATCAAATAGGGGAAGGTTACCTTCAATTTTTGCAGTCAAATGCTCCATTCTGCGCACATCTGAGACTATGGAAAGAACATGGTGTAAAGTGTGTGGGGGGGGGGGGGGGGGGGTAGAGAGCCAGAGTCTAGGGATGGCTCTTTTCGCTGCTAAAAGTATGAAAGACCCAAGTTTCTGTAGTGATTTAGGGACACCCGGAAAAGGGAGGCCCAGGAGGAAGTGTATGGGGTTCAATGGAATAGTTATAGAGAAGAGTGTTTGCAATAATTTTTGAATCTCAGTCCAAAATGTGCCTAAGATATGGCATTCCCAGAAGATGTGAAGATGGGTACCTACGGACTGACCACATCTCCAGCACGGGTTAGAAAGAGAGGGGTTTTGGGCGTGCAGCGATTCAGGAGTTCTGTACCAAAAAAATAGTATCTTAATGGCGGTTTCTTTTTGTGCTACACGATGAGTCCCAAATTTTCCCCCAATCCAACAACGAGATTGGTCGATTTAATATTCTAGACCATTTTGCCATGTAATTGTTTGGAGTCAGTTAGGGGTGGTACTGCATGGAGCATTTTATATATAGACGAAATTTTGTTTCATATGGGCCATTTGCACATAGTATTTCAAAGTCTAGGGTTTTTCTAAGGATAGTGAAGGGGAGTTGGTTTGGAAAAAATGTTTAATTTGTAAATAGAAGTATTCAGTAGAGTCTGGAAGGTCATGTTTTTTTTGGAGGTCTGAAAAAGATAGGAATTTACGTGTAATCGGATGAACCAGGTGTCGCAGCTGAAATATACCTGCCTGAGTCCATGAGAGTGTTCGCAAATAAGATAATCCATCTGGAATGTCTAGATTAAAAAGAACATTCTGGAGAGGGGAACATGGTGAGGAAAGAAAATTTTCTGAACATCTCTTCCAAATGGATAGGGTAAAAAGCATCAGAGACAAACGGCAGTTGGGGCATGAATTTGCTTGAGGATGGCCATAACATGTAGCAGGGGTGTACTGGAGCAGTAATCCCAATCTCAATTTCAGCCCATCTACTTGGGGCTAACAAAAATGTCTTAATACAAGGAGAAACCGTTCTCATATACAGTGCCTTGCAAAAGTATTCACCCCCTGGGCATTTTTCATGTTTTGTTGCCTCACAACCTGGAATTAACATGGATTGTGTGAGGATTTGCATCATTTAATTTACAGAACATGCCCACAACTTTGACGATGTTTTTTTTATTTTTATTGTGAAGCAAACAACAAATAGGACAAAATAACAGAAAAAGTCAATGTGCATACCTATTCACCCCCCTAAAGTCGATACTTTGTAGAGCCACTTTTTGCGGCTATCACAGCTTCAAGTCACTTTGGATAAGTCTCTATGAACTTGCCACATCTTACCACTGGGATTTTTGCCCATTCCTCCTTGCAAAACTGCTCTAGCTCATTCAAGTTGGATGGTTTGCACTTGTGAACAGCAATCTTTTTAAATCTGACCACAGATTTTCTATTGGATTTATATCTGGGCTTTGACTAGGCCATTCCGACACATTTACATGCTTCCCCTTAAACCACTAAAGTGTTGCTTTAGCAGTGTGTTTGGAGTCATTGTCCTGCTGGAAGGTGAACCTCCACCCTAGCCTCAAACCACACACAGAGTAGTACAGGTTTTGCTCAAGAATATCCCTGTATTTAGCACCATCCATCTTTCCCTCAACCCTGACCAGTTTTGCAGTCCCGACTGCTGAAAAACATCCCCACAGAATGATGCCACCACCATGTTTCACTGTGGGGATGGTGTTCTTTGGGTGATGTAATGTGTTGGGTTTGCGCCAGACATAGCGTTTTCTTTGGCCAAAAAGTAAAATTTTAGTCTAATCAGACCAGAGCACCTTCCTCCATACATTTTGGGAGTCTCCCACGTGCCTTTTCGCAACTCAAAACATGCCATTTTGTTTTTTGCTGAAAGTAATGGCTTTCTTCTGGCCACTCTGCCATAAAGCCCAACTCTATGGAGCATACGGCTTATTGTCATCCTATGTACAGATACTCCAGTCTCTGCTGTGGAACTCTGCAGATCCTCCAGGGTTATCTTAGGTCTCTGTGCTGCCTCTCTGATTAATGCCTTCCTTGCCAGGTCCGTGAGTTTTGGTGTGCAGCCGTCTCTTGGCAGGTTTGCTGTTGTGCCATGTTTTTTTCCATTTTGGTTATGATAGATTTGGATATTTTTTTTTTTTTATAACCTAACCCTGACTTGTACTTCTCAACAACATTGTCCCTTGTTTGGAGAGTTCCTTAGTCTTCATGGCAGTGTTTGGTTAGTGGTGCCTCTTGCTTAGGTGTTGCAGCCTCTGGGGCCTTTTCAAAAAGGTGTGTATATGTAATGACAGATCATGTGACACTTGGGTTGCACACAGGTTCTTTTTAGCTTTTTATGGGCTTCATAACAAAGTGGGTGAATACATACGCACATGCCAATTATCAGTTTTTTATTTCTGAAAAATAGTTCTATGTACTGTATTGGCGTATAACACGCACTTTTTTCCCCTGAAAATCAGGGGAAAATCGTGGGTGCGTGTTATACGCCGATCCCCCGCCGATTGTGAGCTCTTCGGCCGCTCTCAGCGGCTTTTGGCTCTTCTCGGCGGCTTTGAAAATGGCGCCGCCGTTCTCGACCGCTTTCGGCCATTCTCGGCCGCTTTCGGCAATTCTCGGTGGCTCTCGGCCGCTTTCGGCGCCTCTTGCAGTCCCGGCGGGAGCCGCCGAAAGCCGAGTGCCTCCGAGAGCCGCCGAGAATGGCCGAAGGTGGCCGAGAAAGGTGGCGCCATTTTCAAAGATGATGCAAACGACACAGGCTACAGAGGGACACAGACAAGGCTGCAATGGGGACAAGGCTGCAATGGGGGACAAGGCTGCAATGGGGGACAAGGCTGCAATTAGGGGACAAGGCTGCAATTAGGGGACAAGGCTGCAATTAGGGGACAAGGCTGCAATCAGGGACAACACTACAGATGGACACTGACAAGGCTGCAGATGGACACTGATGAGGTTGCATTGATGGGCATTTAAATGTAAGTTTTTTTTCCTTAAACTTTCCTCCTAAACTGTGGGTGCGTATTATACGCCGATACATACGGGTATATATTTTTCTAATTTTACTTCACCAACTTAGACTATTGTGTTCTGATCCATCACATATAATTCAATGTTATAAAGCAATAAACAAAAAAAAAATACATTGAACTGAAGGCTGTAATGTAACAAAATAGGTAAAAAGCCAAGGGGGGTGTATACTTTTGCAAGGCACTGTAGTATAATTCAACTGTCATCCAAACTAAACTGTCTACTATCCTGAATTCAATTAAACATTTATCATGAACAATAGGCTGTCTCAAGGGGGGCGTAGTACGTATGGCTTGGATCAGTGATTCTGCAGTTAACCAGGATTATGTAAGTGCAGAGACAAGAGACTTGGAGAGCACAGAATACAGGATTTACAAGAATGGCAGGAGTATAGTGCAGCATCGGGGTTCTGGCCTTACAGGCAGGCAGGAAAAATAGGATTCTTATAACAGCTTACCTGTAAAATCCTTTTCTTGGAGTACATCACAGGACACAGAGGCTCATAGTAATTACTAAGTGGGTTATATCTCACCTCCCTATATAACCCCTCCTCTACAGGGAGTACCTCAGTTTTTGTAGCAAAGCAATAAGTGTCCCACAAGAGGGGTGGGAGCGCTGTGTTCCGTGATGTACTCCAAGAAAAGGATTTTACAGGTAAGCTGTTATAAAAATCCTATTTTCTTTATCGTACATCACGGGACACAGAGGCTCATTGTAATTACTAAGTGGGATGTCCTAAAGCAATGCCTACTGAGGGAAGGGAGACACAAACGCAGACCACCATCAGACGTGAGGACCTATACTGCTGCCTGCAGTACACTGCGCCAAAAGCGGCATCCTCTTGCCGTCTTACATTCACCTGATAGAAATTAGTGAACATATGTATAGACGACCAAGTAGCGGCCTTGTAAATCTGAGTCATAAAGGCTTGGTAACACACCGCCGATGAAGCGCTTACTGCCCTGGTAAAGTGCACTCTAAGGAGAAAACCTTTTCTTCAAACCACAAGCCTGAATAATAACTTGACGAATCTGCATTAAAACAACAGTTGATTTAGATGCTATCTGCCCTATCCTGGGACCTCCAGGTAGCGCAACAAACATTAGTTTTCCGTATCTGAGCAGTCGCTTCAGATAGGCCTTGACTGCTCTCACTACAACGAGAGAGTGCAACCATTTAATAGCTGATTTAAGCGCTGCCTGCCCATTCTTAGGGTCCTCTGGCAGCACAACAAACGTCAGATTCCCGTATCTTGAAACATTCAGATATACCTTAAACCGCTCTCACTATATTGATAGGAATTAATAACTTTCCTTCCGCAGAACAAGGTTCTGGTAAAAAGGAAAGTAAGAAACATGTTGATTCAAATGACAACTAGATCCTTTCAGGAAAAAGGCTGGGTGAGGATTTAACATCACCCTATCCTTAAGAATAATTAAGTATGGCACTATACAAAAGAAAGCTGCCAACACTGAAACTCTTGCGGAGGCTACCGCAACGGAGAACACCTATTCTCCCATTAGGAGGATCAAAAGGAAAATGATGCATCGGCCCAAGGAGCTGTCCTTGTACACCGACAAAACTAGACTCAACCCTATGGCACAAGTGCGACCTAACTGCCGGATTTATACGCATTGTCCCTTGTATAAAAGGCCCGGATCAAAGAATGCGAAGCAAGCGGACTTTGAAAAACAATGACAAAGGACCCTTGATGGTGTTGAAAGCTAGCTTCATTTTTACCCCCAATTGTAGGAAGGCAAGAATTCTACCTATGACATACCTCCGAGGATGCCATCTTTTGGTTTCACACCAGGAAACATAGGCCCTCCAGATCCTATAATAAATATTCCTAGAGGGCCGCTTTCTTACATCAGGGCAGTTACCACTGAACCTGAAAGCCCCGATTCTTTAATCACTTGCCGACCGCCTAACGCAGATATACTGCGGCAGAATGGCACGGGCAGGCAAAATCACGTACCTGGTACGTGATTGCCTTCCTGCAGGCGGGGGGTCCAATCAGACCCCCCCCCCCCGGTGCCAGAGGCGGTCGGCTTTCGTTCACGGGCGATGAGAGGTGAGGGGGAGGCCATCCCTTGTTGGCCACCCCCTCCCGATCGCTCCCGGGGAATGAAAATGCTTCCTCTCTCTCTGTAATGTAAACAGAGGGAGAGTAAGTGATGTCATCCCTCCTCGAGCCGGTCTTTTCGATCCGGCGCCGAGGAGAGAAGACATCAAGTAAGTCTGCACAACACTACACTAACAGTAGAACACACTAGGCACACTTTTCACCCCCCGATCACCCCCCTGTCACACTGACACCAATAGCAGTTTTTTATTTTTTTGCATTGGTGTCAGTTTGTGACAGTTATAAGTGTTAGGGCAGTTAGGTTAGCCCCCTTTAGGTCTGGGGTACCCCCCTAACCCCCCCTAATAAAGGTTAACCCCGTGATCATCCCCCGTCGCCAGTGTCGCTAAGCGATCGTTTTTCTGATCGCTGTATTAGTGACACAGGTGACGCTAGTTAGGAAGGTAAGTATATAGGTTCGCTGTCAGTGTTTTGTAGCGACAGGGACCCCCATATACTACCTACTAAAGGTTTTAACCCCTTGATTGCCCCCTAGTTAACCCTTTCACCAGCGATCACCGTATAAGTGTTACGGGTGACGCTGGTTAGTTTGTTTTTTATAGTTTATTATTATTAGTTTTAGGGCACCCGCCGTTTATTACCTTATAAAGGTTTAACCCCCTAATTGCCTGGCGGTGATATAAGTTACGTTTTTAGGATCAGATGAGGTCTGCGTCGCCCCAGGCAGCGTCAGGTTAGCGCCAGTACCGTTAAAACCCACGCACGCAGCATACACCTCCCTTAGTGCTATAGTATCTGAACGGATCGATATCTGATCCGATCAGATCTATACTCCCCAGCAGTTTAGGGTTCCCAAAAACGCAGTGTTAGCGGGATCAGCCCAGATACCTGCTAGCACCTGCGTTTTGCTCCTTGGCCCAGCCCAGCCCACCCAAGTGCAGTATCGATCGATAACTGTCACTTACAAAACACTAAGCACACATAACTGCAGCGTTCGCAGAGTCAGGCCTGATCCCTGCGACCGCTAACAGTTTTTTGGTAGCGTTTTGAATCATTCGCTAACAGTCAGGAGCTTTTTGCCTGTGAGTCTCACTAGTGTACCCCTAAATTTAGAGCCCAAAATGGCAAATCGAAGGTACACTAGTGAAGAGGCCTACACGTTTCTGAGCATGACAGAAAGTGAAGAGGAAGTCACTCATCTGTCAGATTCAGGCTCAGAATACGATCCTGTAGAGGACAGCGGCTCCATGACAGATAGCTCTGACGACGGAGTTGTGGTCCCTGCTAAGGTCAGGCGTACCAGACCCCGAACTTCTTCTGTCCTTGAAGTGCAAGAACCGCAGGGCTCTCGTATGGAGCAGAGAAGTACTAGTGCCGCTATTCCTTCTGGTGAACTGGCAAGCACCAGTGGCCTAGTACACCCTGGTCGTACATCCAGCACTGCAGTAACACTTGGTGACGTGGCGAGTCCTATAAGTGCAGTTCAAGCTGGCGAGGTGGCAAGCACAAGTAGTGTCCCGCTGCCACCAAGAAGACGAACACAGGCCCTTCGTGCCCATAGTGCCCTTCCTGCTGCATTCGCCAATCCGAATTGGGTACCCACCACTTCTGCAGCACCTGTACTTCCCCCATTCACTGGCCAACCCGGAATTCAGGTGGAAACAGTTGATTTTACGCCACTGGATTTTTATTCGCTGTTTTTCACCGAAGATCTCTTTAGATCTATTGTGGACCAAAGCAATTTGTACGCTGGTCAACACATCGCCACTATTCCCCAGTCCTCCCTTGCCAGAGGTTGGAAACCAATTACGGTTTCCGAATTTAAGATCTTTCTGGGCCTTTCCCTCAACATGGGCATAAATAAAGAGTGAGTTGTGGTCATATTGGTCCACTGACCCAATTTACCATATGCCCGTGTTCCCTGCCTCCATGGCCAGGACACGATATGAGCAGATTTTGCGGTTCATGCACTTCAACGACAATGAACTCTGTCATCCTCGTGGAGACCCTGAATACGATCGGCTCTACAAAATTCGGCCCCTCGTAAACCACTTCAACCAACGTTTTGCAGACTTTTTTACCCCCCATCAAGTTGTCTGCGTTGATGAGTCCCTGATTAAATTTTCTGGCCGCTTGTCATTCAAACATTACCTTCCCCAGCAAGCGTGCCAAATACGGGGTCAAGATGTATAAGCTCTGTGACAGGGCCACAGGCTATAAATGTAGTTTTATGGTTTACGAGGGCAAAGATAGTCACGTAGAGCCGACAAACTGCCCTGACTACATAGGAAGCGCTGGCAAGATAGTGTGGGACTTGGTGTCACCCTTATTCGGAAAGGGGTACCACTTGTACGTGGACAATTATTACACGAGCGTGCCACTTTTTAGCCACCTTTTTGATCATCAGATTGGAGCATGTGGCACCGTGCGACCTAATCGCCGGGGCTTTCCCCAGCGGCTTGTAGATTCCCGTCTTAGGCTGGGGTAGAGAGACCAGTTGTTGGCGCCGTACCTAATTGCCCGTAAGGCCAGACGCTGGTACAAAAAAGTGTCTGTTTATTTCAATTGGCTTTGCTGAACGCTCATGTGCTATACAGAGCTTCAGGACGGACTGGATCCTTCCTTAAATTCCAGGAAGAGATCGTCAGAGCCCTTCTGTTTCCAGACGGTGCTCCACCTCACCTTCCCCAACCAAATGCAGTAAGCCGGCTGCATGAGAGGCATTTTCAATATGTCCTCCCGAGTACTCCTACCCAACGAGCCCCCTAAAAAAGATGTCGTGTCTGCAGCAAGCGCGGATTTAGGCGTGACACCCGGTATTATTGTCCCTTCTGTCCTGACAATCCTGGTCTTTGCATGGGTGAATGTTTTGAACGTTACCATACACTAGTTGAGTATTAGCGTAGGGTACAGCACTGCACAGACTAGGACACACTTTCACAGGGTCTCCCAAGATGCCATCGCATTTTGAGAGACCCAAACCTGGTACCATTTAAAAAAGTTAAAGTTATACAAAAAAAAGTGTAAAAAAAACAAAAAACAAAAAAAAAAGAAAAAAAGACAAAAAAATATATAAAATAAAAAACCAAAAATAGTTGTCGTTTTATTGTTCTCTCTTTATTCTCTCTCTATTGTTCTGCATTCTTTACTGCAATGTTTTATTGTTATGTTTTTATCATGTTTGCTTTATAGGTATGCAACTTTTTTATACTTTGTTTTTTTATTGTTAACCACTTTTTTGTTTTCAGGTACGCCATTCAGCTGCAGAGCGGATTTATTTATCTTGACAGCAACAGCGTTTGCTCCCACGATACATAAAGCCGTGACTCCAGCGCTGTCGGAGGTGATTTCACCACCACAGTTACATACTTCAGCATATATGCCGAAGCGTGGGGGCAGCAGTGGGTGGAGGAGCGATTTGCTCCTGCCTTTTGCGGGAGGATGCCCCCATGCTTCGGCATATATATATTTTAGGTAGGCACAGGTTGCGTTAAATGTTTTATTTTTTACTATGTTTTTTTTTGTATTTGCTTTGCAGGTATGGTAAGTATTACTGTTATACTGTAATGTTACTTTGTTTTTTTGTTAACCATCATTTGCTTAGCAGGTACGCCATTCAGTTGCAGCGTGCATTTATTTATCTTGACAGCAACAGCGTTTGCTCCCACGATACATAAAGCCGTGACTCCAGCGCTGTCGGAGGTGACTATTGCAACTCCCTTCTCATTGGCTTACCTCTCCATAGGCTATCCCCTCTTCAGTCTATCATGAATGCTGCTGCCAGACTTATCCACCTTACCAACCGCTCAGTGTCTGCCAACCCTCTACTTCAATCCCTACACTGGCTCCCAATCACCCAGCGAATTAAATTCAAAATTCTAACCACAACATACAAAGCCATTCAAAACTCTGCCCCGAGCTACATCACTAATCTTGTCTCCAAATATCACCCAAATCGACCTCTCCGCTCTTCTCAAGACCTCCTGCTTTCAAGCTCTCTCATCTCCTCCTCCCATGCTCGTCTCCAGGATTTCTCCAGAGCCTCTCCCATCCTCTGGAACTTGCTACCTCCATCTATCCGGCTATCCCCTACTCTTGCTACCTTCAGGCAATCCCTGAAAACTCATCTCTTCAGGAAAGCCTATCACGTCTCCAACTAATCTCCTACCACTTCCACCAGCTCATTCCCCACAGTTACAACCTTTTGTACCACCTGACCCACCCTATTAGATTGTAAGCTCTTCTGAGCAGGGCCCTCTTAATCCTATTGTATTGTAATATAACTGTATTGTCTCCCTTTTTATATTGTAAAGCGCTGCGTAAACTGTTGGCGCTATATAAATCCTGAATAATAATAATAATAATTTCACCACCACAGTTACATACTTCAGCATATATGCCGAAGCGTGGGGGCAGCAGAGGGCGGAGGAGCGATTTGCTCCTAACTTTTGCGGGGGGGAGGCCCCCATGCTTCGGCATATATATACGGTGCATGTATGCCCATCATTAGAAGTGGGTGGATGAAGGGAGGTATTCTAATGGTGGGCATACCCACCGATCAATATCTTTTTTTCGTTCAGCCCACAGGCTGCATGAAAAAAAAGTTTACAATATATGCCCAACAAGGACCAGCAACGTACTGTTATGTTGCTGGACTTTGAGTGGTTATACCAGAATGATGCCTGCAGGTTTAGGTATCATCTTGGTATCATTCTTTTCAGCCAGCGGTCGGCTTTCATGTAAAAGCAATCCTAGGGGCTAATTAGCCTCTAGACTGCTTTTACAAGCAGTGGGAGGGAATGCCCCCCCCCCCCACCGTCTTCCATGTTTTTCTCTGGCTCTCCTGTCCCAACAGGGAACCTGAGAATGCAGCCGGTGTTTCGGCCAGCTGACCATAGAGCTGATCAGAGACCAGAATGGCTCCAAACATCTCTATGGCCTAAGAAACCGGAAGCTATGAGCATTTCATGACTTAGATTTCGCCGGATGTAAACAGCGCCATTGGGAAAGCATTTTATCACACCGATCTTGGTGTGGTCAGATGCTTTGAGGGCAGAGGAGAGATCTAGGGTCTAATAGACCCCAATTTTTTCAAAAAAGAGTACCTGTCACTACCTATTGCTATCATAGGGGATATTTACATTCCCTGAGATAACAATAAAAATGATTTAAAAAAAATAAAAATTAAAGGAACAGTTTAAAAATAAGGTAAAAAATCTAAAAAATAATAAAGAAAAAAAAAAAAAAAAGCACCCCTGTCCCCCCCTGCTCTCGCGCAAAGGCGAACGCAAGCGTCGGTCTGGCGTCAAATGTAAACAGCAATTGCACCATGCATGTGAGGTATCACCGCGAAGGTCAGATCGAGGGCAGTATTTTTAGCAGTAGACCTCCTCTGTAAATCTAAAGTGGTAACCTGTAAATGCTTTTAAAAATGTATTTAGTTTGTCGCCACTGCATGTTTGTGCGCAATTTTAAAGCATGTCATGTTTGGTATCCATGTACTCGGCCTAAGATCATCTTTTTTATTTCATCAAACATTTGGACAATATAGTGTGTTTTAGTGCATTCAAATTTAAAAAAGTGTGTTTTTTTTCCCCAAAAAATGCGTTTAAAAAATCGCTGCGCAAATACTGTGTGGAAAAAAAAAATTAAACACCCACCATTTTAATCTGTAGGGCATTTGCTTGAAAAAATATATATAATTTTTGGGGGTTCAAAGTAATTTTCTTGCAAAAAAAAAATTTTTTTTCATGTAAACAACAAGTGTCAGAAAGGGCTTTGTCTTCAAGTGGTTAGAAGAGTGGGTGATGTGTGACATAAGCTTCTAAATGTTGTGCATAAAATGCCAGGACAGTTCAAACCCCCCCCCCCCCCCAAAATGACCCTATTTTTGAAAGACACCCCAAGCTATTTGCTGAGAGGCATGTCGAGTCCATGGAATATTTTATGTTGTGACACAAGTTGCGGGAAAAAGACAAATTTTTATTTTTTTTTGCACAAAGTTGTCACTAAATGATATATTGCTCAAACATGCCATGGGAATATGTGAAATTACACCCCAAAATAAATTCTGTTGCTTCTCCTGAGTACGGGGATACCACATGTGTGAGACTATTTGGGAGTCTAGCCGCGTACAGGACCCCGAAAACCAAGCACTGCCTTCAGGCTTTCTAAGGGAGAAAATTTTTAATTTCACTCTTCACTGCCTATCACAGTTTCGGAGGCCATGGAATGCCCAGATGGCACAACCCCCCCCCCCAAATGACCCCATTTTGGAACATAGACACCCCAAGCTATTTGCTGAGAGGCATGTCGAGTCCATGGAATATTTTATGTTGTGACACAAGTTGCGGGAAAAAGACAAATTTTTATTTTTTTTTGCACAAAGTTGTCACTAAATGATATATTGCTCAAACATGCCATGGGAATATGTGAAATTGCACCCCAAAATAAATTCTGTTGCTTCTCCTGAGTACGGGGATACCACATGTGTGAGACTATTTGGGAGTCTAGCCGCGTACAGGACCCCGAAAACCAAGCACTGCCTTCAGGCTTTCTAAGGGAGAAAATTTTTAATTTCACTCTTCACTGCCTATCACAGTTTCGGAGGCCATGGAATGCCCAGATGGCACAACCCCCCCCCCCCAAATGACCCCATTTTGGAACATAGACACCCAAAGCTATTTTCTGAGAGGTATAGTGAGTATTTTGCAACCTCACTTTTTGTCACAAACTTTTGAAAATTGAAAAAAGAAAAAAAAATACATTTTTCTTGTCTTTCTTCATTTTCAAAAACAAATGAGAGCTGCAAAATACTCACCATGCCTCTCAGCAAATAGCTTGGGGTGTCTACTTTCCAAAATGGGGTCATTTTGTGGGGTTTTGTGCTATCTTGGCATTTTATGGCCTTTGAAACTGTGATAGGTAGGGAGGAGTGAAATCAAAAATTTACGCCCTTAGAAATCCTGAAGGCGGTGATTGGATTTCCGGGCCCCGTATGAAGCTAGGCTCCCAAAAAGTGCCACACGTGGTATCCCCGTACTCAGGAGAAGCAGCAGAATGTATTTTGGGGTGTAATTCCACATATGCCCAGGGCATGTTTGAGCAATATATCATTTAGTGACAACTTTGTGCAAAAAAAAAAAAAATTGTCACATTCCCGCAACTTGTGTCAAAATATAAAATATTCCATGGACTCAACATGCCTCTCAGCAAATAGCTTGGGGTGTCTACTTTCCAAAATGGGGTCATTTGGGGGGGTTTTGTGCCATCTGGGCATTTTATGGCCTTCAAAACTGTGATGGGTAGTGAGGAGTGAAATCACAACTTTACGCCCTTAGAAATCCTGAAGACGGTGCTTGGTTTTCGGGGCCCCGTGCGCGGCTAGGCTCCCAAAAAGTCCCACATATGTGGTATCCCCATACTCAGGAGAATCAGCAGAATGTATTTTGGGGTGCAATTCCACATAGCCCATGGCCTATGTGAGCAATATATCATTTAGTGACAACTTTGTGCAAAAAAAAAAATTTGTCACTTTCCCGCAACTTGTGTCAAAAAATAAAATATTCCATGGACTCAACATGCGTCTCAGCAAATAGCTTGGGGTGTCTACTTTCCAAAATGGGGTAATTTGGGGGGGGGGGTTTGTCCCATCTGGGCATTTTATGGCCTTCAAAACTGTGATAGGTAGTGAGGAGTGAAATCAAAAATTTACGCCCTTAGAAATCCTGAAGGCAGTGATTGGTTTTCGGGGCCCCGTACGCCGCTAGGCTCCCAAAAAGTCCCACACATGTGGTATCCCCCTACTCAGGAGAAGCAGCTGAATGTATTTTGGGGTGCAATTCCACAAATGCCCATGGCCTGTGTGAGCAATATATCATTTAGTGACAACTTTTTTAATTTTTTTTTTGTCATTATTCAATCACTTGGGACAAAAAAAAAAAAATATTCAATGGGCTCAACATGCCTCTCAGCAATTTCCTTGGGTTGTCTACTTTCCAAAATGGGGTCATTTGGGGGGGTTTGTACTGCCCTGCCATTTTAGTACCTCAAGAATTGACATGGCCAGTCATAAACTAAAAGCTGTGTAAATTCCAGAAAATGTACCCTAGTTTGTAGACGCTATAACTTTTGCGCAAACCAGTATACGCTTATTGACATTTTTTTTACCAAAGACATGTGGCCGAATACATTTTGGCCTAAATGTATGACTAAAATTGAGTTTATTGGATTTTTTTTATAACAAAAATTAGAAAATATCATTTTTTTTCAAAATTTTCGGTCTTTTTCCGTTTATAGCGCAAAAAATAAAAACCGCAAAGGTGATCAAATACCATCAAAAGAAAGCTCTATTTGTGGGAAGAAAAGGACGCAAATTTCATTTGGGTACATACAGCATTGCATGACCGCGCAATTAGCAGTTAAAGCGACACAGTGCCAAATTGTAAAAAGAGCTCTGGTCAGGAAGGGGGTAAATCCTTCCGGGGCTGAAGTGGTTAACATGTGGGCTTTAATAGACAGACCATTATATTTAGCGATTGTAAGGCCGAATGGAATACCGGCCCTTTGCGAAAGCAAGTCTGGACTAGATGGAAGAGTCCACGGTTTCCCTACTGCCAACTTTATAATCTCTGCATACCAGGATCTTCTGGGCCATGCCGGGCTAGTAGTATTACCGTCTTCCCTTCCACTTTGATTCTGCGTAGAAGCTGCAGAAGCAGCTGAACTGGGGAGAACGTATAAATCGGTAAAAAACTGATTCCACTGGATCACTAACGCATCTGTCCCATATGCGAGTGGATCCCTTGACACAAAGCTGTCCAACTTCTTGTTGAACCTGGACGCCCAAAATTCTTATCTGGGCAGAAAAAAGTCGGGGTGCAGAGGCCATTCTCCCGAGAACAATTGTTGACGGCTCCAGAGAGCCGCCTGTCAGTTCTCCATTTCACAATATGAAGATTGTCGATAGGCAAGGTACAAGCTCCTCTGCCCAAACCAGAACATGGCCTTCCCTCTGGCTGCGTGACTTCTAGTGCCTCCTTGGTAACTGAAGTAAATTACTGATGTGCATTGTCGGATTGTACCTTGACAGAACAATCCTGTAATCTAAACGCCCAGGCCATTAAGCCAGACGTGCCATTGGAAGCTCTAAAATGTTGACAGTCAAGGCTCTCTGAGCTTGACCACTTCCCCTGGGCAGTGGTCTCCTTCAGGACTGGTCTCCATCCCTAGAGGCCAGCCTTCGTAGCCACCACCTCCCAGGTAATCGGCATGAAGGATCTTCCTTTCTGCCATCTAGCTGAGGTTCCGGCGTATACCTGGGACCAGACTCTTTGGATAATGCCTAGGTTGGGATCTACTTGTTCCAGGCAGACAGAATAATGTTTATAGCAGCCTTGAACGAAACTGAGCATAGGGAACGTTTGAAGCCATCTTCCCTAGCACCTTAGCAAAGGTAAATGTAAGGAACTCTTCCTTGCCTTGACCCCTTTTTAGGCTGAGTCCCAAACACTCCAAGCTCCTTACCGACCATAAGAAAGTACCTTCAGACTGGGATCCAAACCCAGGAGTTCCAGATACTTGACCACCTAGGTCCAGCCATGCTACTGACTGATCTTAGCAGCAGCAGATTGCCTCGGTATGTCATTACTGCTATATCCTGGGCCTTTACCCCAGGCACGGTGGCTAACCCGAAGGGCCAGACCACCAACCGGAAGAGGTGCTGTTCCCCTGCGAAGCGCAGACAACCTCTGTAGCCCATGCAAATAAACACATATGCAAACGGCCCGTATGTGTATGAGGCAAGTATTAACGCCATATGCCTCTATGGAAGCGTGCATTTATGGAAGCATAAATTCATACAAATATGTTTTAGGCAAGAACAAGAAAAGTATGCGCTGTATACACGCATACATATAACACGTGTGCTACGGAACAGGCATCTTGCAAGTCAGCATGCGCTTTATGAACGTGTTATGCAACATTACACAACATGTATCCATGCAGACACGTATTCCTATGTGAACATAAGGAATCCTGTATATTTAAGGAAAACTTAAATTAACATGCCTTCTTATGCAAAGATGCCAATCTAGGCGATCATGCAACATTAGGCGATCATGCATCCTTATGTGAGTCTGCATTTTTGATATGATCAAACACTTTATGCATTATAAGCACTACCGTGCGGACAAGTGCCCTTGTGACCAAGGACTCTTGTGCGATCAAGCACCCTTGTGTGATCAAGGATCTTTATGCAATACAGCATTTTTATGCAATTTTAGGCTTTTTTGTGCAAACAAGCACTTTAATGTGACCCAGCGTCCTCATGCGACTATGTAAAACACATGTAAACCCATACTAACAGAAAACATGTATCTTTATGTGATCAACAAGAACATGTTCTGTTACTTGTTTTACCTACATGATGTACATTCCAAACTCATGTATTTTATGCAAACATGTGGACTAGTAAAGAGAAAGTTATCCTCCGCCAATGTGCATTTCCGCAATCATACGATTTAACTGTTTCTGCGTTAGCAACAATGTGCACCAGCAACTGTGCATCCCAGAAGTTGTGCATTTGGCTAGCTTGTAAGCAAGCACCTGCATCAGGATCCTGTGGAGGTTTTCTAGCCTGATGATCAAGCATCTTTATGCGATCAAGCCTTTCTGTGTGACCATGCGAATAGGAGAAAAGAAAACAACGATGCATATCTATACAAACATAAACATGCATCTTTATGTGACTGTGTATCTTTAAGCGATCCTTTCATCTTATGCGATCACGTGTTCTTTTGTGATCAAAAAATTAAGCATGTTTTGAGTGATTTATATATATATAAATTTTTTTAACACAAACCTGTCCAAACATGCATTTTGTACACACATGACCATGTATCTTTATGCAACCTGTTTAAGCAGCAACCTTGCGTTTAAGCAGCACCTGTGTGTTTCACCAGCAACTGTACGATCTAGCACTGTGCGATCCAGCCACTGTTTATTTCAGCACCGGTGTGTTTTAAACAACTGCAATTCCGCATCTGTGTATGTTAGCAACTGTGTGATTTCAGCAACTGTACATATCAGCATCTGTGCCTACTAGCAACTGTGTGATTTTAGCAACTGTACATATCATCTTTGCTTACTAGCAACAGTGCGATTTTAGCAACTGTACATAGCATCTGTGCGTACTAGCAACTGTGCAATTTTAGCAACTAAGCATATCAGCATCTGTGTGTATTTCGCAACTTTGCGATTTTAGCAAGCAAGCACCTGCTCAACTGCAGTTGGTCCTATACTTATACCTGTAGGATACCAAGCACATATGCACTATGCTCAAACCTTTCAAACATGTAATATAACAACATGCATTTCAAAACTGCAAGCACGTATATTATGCTGTTCTTGCCCAAAAGCAGAAAATTACACTTTTAAAGTGAACTGCTAATCATCCAGGGGTGTATCTACTACTTACAGCTTGTACATGCCCCATTGATAGGAAGAAAATATGCAGCATGTAATCATGACTTGTCTGTACCTGTTCCCAAGCTGGTACTCACACACTCATGGCCCACTGTTCTGTCTCCATGGCCGACCGACCTGTCAGCACATGGTAATGGCTGTCCTTCTTCCTGCCTAAAATAACAATAGGCTAGGAGCAAATTTGCGCCCTCTAGTGGCTGGGGAAAAAACAGCAGTCTGCCTGAGCCAGAGTACAAGCATGATAGAACAGCACACTGCTACATCCCTGAAATGACAGTTCCTGCAGTCCAGGACAGGATAACCTCGTTGCAATCCAACTTTCAGAAAATTCAAGACATGTTACACAAAGCGCAAGAAGATTACAAATACAATACGATCGGGGCAGGAAGATGAACCCAAAGTTTGACTTAGCCAGACCTCCTCTCCTATCTACCATTAACCTTAAATTACCTCTGCCATCTCGAAAACTTGGACCAAAGTTCATCGGTCCTTTCCAAGTCAAGAGGATCATTAACCCTGTGGCTGTTGAGCTAGCACTACCCAAGACATACCGGATTCACCCGGTCTTCCATGTATCATTGTTGAAGCCTGTTGTGCCTAGCCCTTTTTCAGGAAGAGGAGAGCCTCCTCCTTCGCCAATCAAGGTGGATGGCGAAAATGAGTTCGAGGTGGAGTCCATCCTGAACTGCAGAAAGAAGGGCAGGCAGCTACAGTACCTGATCCAATGGAAGGGTTACCCACCTGAAGACAATTCTTGGGAACCCACTAGGAACCTGCATGCTCCATGGCTAATCCAAGCCTTTCACCAAGATCACCTGGAATTGATAGCTAGCCTGGGCGTGCAGTGTCCGCCCTTAGGAGGGGGGCACTGTCAGGAGACAGCGCGTCTCCGCTCGCCGGGCTCCGGAGCGCATGCGCAGTGGCCTGGCGCTTCGCCGCACACCCGTCCGCGGCCTGATGGTGCGGCGCGTGCGGGTGCACGGCGGTCCCCGTGTGCGCGCCGTCGCCCGTGCGGGTACCCGGTAGCACGTCACACTGACGCGCTCGCTGGGGGGAGACTATTTCTGACGACTCCAGCACCCAGTCGGGTTGCTGGTTCGTCGTCAGCTCCTCCTGTTCCCTGTGCCTTAGTGTTCCTGTGTTACCTGTCTGCCTGCTCTGTGTACCGAACCCCTGGCTTGTTTAAACACCTACTCTGCCTGATACCCATCTGACCTTTGCCTGCCTATAACGGACTGTCTCTGCCTAATTGCCTGATTGCCTGATACCCATCTGACCTCTGCCTGCCTATAACGGACTGTCTCTGCCTAATTGCCTGATACCCATCTGACCTCTGCCTGTGTAACGGATCTGCCACTGCTTGATACCTGGTTCCGACCCTTTTGCCTGCTAACGGACTTGCTCCTGCCTATTCCCGGTTCTGACCTTTTGCCTGATTTACGGACTTCCAGTGCCTCAGCTCCCACCTTCGGATCTCCTGCATACCGGAAGCCCGTGCCTCCACGTGCCCCCAGCTCCCTGTATCAACTTTGGGGGTCTGGGTGCGCGTGGTCGTAAGGGCGAGCCGCTCTCGGCATCTTGGCCTCGGTGAGTATTAGTCGTGACAGTCTCTCACTTGATTATGATGTTTAGAAAATTGTGTAATAAGACGGACAGGTTGGAAAATTTCATGATTTTTTGTGGAAAAGATGAGCTTTTTCCTATCCAGCTTTTTCACCATATTGTATGCTCGCTTGAGGAGTGTGTGGCTATATCCTCTATTTCTTAGCCTATGATAAAGATCATAGGATGCTTTGATGAAGTCCGTTTCATGTGAGCAATTTCGTTTGATAGGAAGATACTGACTAAAGGGGATACTATTTAATAGTGGTTTTGGATGTGCACTGCCTGCATGGAGAATAGTGTTACCTGGAAGATGGCTTCCAGTATAGTGCCGAGTGGAGAGTTCCATTAGGGTCCAAGTGGATTTCTAGATCTAAGAATGTAATTTTTGTCTGGCTACATTCCATAGTGAATTTCAAATTGTAGGTGTTAATGGCCAGTAGGTCCACAAACTGGGACAACTCCTCCCGGGTGACCAGAAAAAAAGCACATCGTCTATGTATCTGTGCCATGAAACGACATGGCGCAGAAAATGGGCTAGATCCAAATTGGCAAAAAGTTCCCTCTCCCACCCCCCAGGTACAGGTTGGCATATGAGGGGGCACATTTGGTAACCATAGCCACACCCTGCACCTGGAGGAAGTGGGAGGAGCCAACATGAAATGATTTCGTGTAAGAATGAACTGCAAAAGTTTTATAACAAACCGACCGTAAGATTCAAATTCTGGACCTCTTTCTTCTAGTTATTTCGTAACAACTTCAATACCTTTTTTGCGAGGAATAGCGTTATAAAGACTCTCTACGTCAAGTACAACTAACCATACATTTTGGGGCATATGTAAGTCTTTAAGAATATGGAGGAGATGTATCGTGTCCTTGACATAAGACGTTAATGATGTGACATGAGGGCTTAGGTATTTGTCAACAAGTGCACTTGCGTTTTCGGTAAGGCATTGACACCCAGACACAATAGGGCGGCCGGGCGGGGATTTTAATGATTTATGCAATTTTGGTAAGGCATAAAAAGGTTGGTATTTTGGAATCTTTGTAATAAATAATACATATACAAGTGCGCTAATAATTAACTTCCCATTAAAATTATGTTGTATCCGTGAAAATAAAAATAAAAATATAATATATATATAATATGTCAGTGATCCCTAATCAATATAAAACCATAATATTGGTGTACAAAATATAAGAAGCACTTAATTGGATAACTTCATAAAAACGTCCAAAAAATATTAAACAGACTCAAGGCATAGAAATTTATACCAGCAATTAAAACTCAGTCCTTAGACAAATGTACCAAATGTTCACTTAATATTCAGATATGTTGGAACCGATTTTCTTCAATTAATCAGCAGGGAGCTGCCCAGATCAGCCCTGCAGCTCTGAGGCTGATAGCTGGTAAAATAAAAATCCTCCCAGTTCGTAATTGATATTGCAGAAAAAAGATAAAAAAGAGAAATAGATCATTGCGCAATGAACACAAAACTTTGAGGTAATCTGCATCCGCATCAATATTTACTCACATTGTGTAGGAAAATACAGCGCTTGAGAAGCAATCAGAAGCAGTATCGTGTAGTTTTCCTCTCACCGCTAACACTGTGTGTCAGGTGACGTCACTGGCTCCTCCCGACGTGTTGCATCACATGTCACGTGACTTTATCAAGGGTAGCCATGTGATCGCAGTGTCTCCATCTTTATGCTCATACAAGGATACCGGTTGCCAGGGTGACCAGCAGTGATCATCGGAATCATCATATTGATTCAGCGCTCTTAAACTTTAATAGATTCCATTCATAAACACACTAAACAAACATTTAAAAAATCCCTACAAAAATAACATTAATTAATAAGTATCAACAAACCAAATAATAATCAATAAGAACATTAAATGTATATAGAATCTAATTACTAATATATCTATTGGTTTCCTAAACCCCCCCCCAGTGGACAAATGCATGTATTACTATTCATAAACCAATATAACTCCTGATAATAGACATTAAATCTCCATACAATCAATATAATTAAAAATATATATATAAATTATATTGTACCATACTCATATTCAATTGCACATCCTTAATTTATGTATGTAAAACCTTACCAATGTATCAGTAATGATGCGGAGAGACTTTTAAAATAAATAAAATAATTTTGATATATTAATAAAATCCGTAATTAAAAATCAGAAATAAAACAATTCAAATCAAATTCAATATTTAGGCCTCTGGGAGCAAAAGTGTCAATCTCAAATATCCATCTGGACTCACTTTTGCTCAGTTCTTTTATTTTGTTATTTCTTCTCCAATGAGGCCTATACTTGTCAATCGCCCAGAATTTGAGTAGTGTTGGAGCCTTATTGTGGTGAGACGCAAAATGACGGGATGCGCTATGTTTGGGGAACCCACTTTTTATATTTTGTACATGTTCTCTTAGGCGTTTCCATAGGGGACGTTTAGTTCTCCCTATGTACTGTAATTGGCATGAACATTGAAGGATATAAACCATTCCTTCAGTCCTACATGATATAAAGTCTCTAATGGAGTGTTCCTTTTTGGTACTGGTGGATATAAAACTCATACATTTTTGACCATTATAATTCGTATTTGTGCACGCATAACACCTTTTGCAGGGGAAAAATCCCTTTCCTTGAAAGAAGGACATCTGACTGGATTTATTCGGGGGATCCTTCACATTTTTTGCTACCAGATCTCTGAGGGTAGGGGCCCTCCTATAAATAAAGCAAGGTCTATCTGGTAGAATTGATTGTAGTTGTCTGTCTACCTTGAGAAGTGACCAATATATCTGGTAATAATCTTTTCAATCTCCTTATGTTGGGTGTTATAATGCATTATAAGGGGGATCTCCGGAAGCTTTTTTGTTGTCCTATTTTTATCCTGAATTAGTGTGTGTCTTGGTATCTGAAATACTTCTTCTTTTTTTGGAACAAGCCAAAGAAATAGGAACAAAATTTATAGGGAAAGGTTACAATCAGGACTCTATTGAAGAAAATATAAAAGAAGTATATGTGCGCTGTAAAATATTTTGTACAGTTTGTAGGTCTTATAGCAGAACCATCTTGAATGTAAACGCATTGTATGGTGTGCCCCCCAAATATGTACTTGTATATTGGAATAGACCCTGACCAGGTTTTTTTGGGCTGGAACACCCCTCCCCCTCCTCATTACCTCTTATTTAGTGGCCACCAGTGTATAGGATGTATCCCCTTCAGTTCTCCCACATAGAGGAGTTTAGCTCCCATGGTTGAGACAAAGGATCTTCCATTCTATTACTAGAGTAGGACCCACTAATTCAGGGTACTTTGTTGCAGTAAGTGGGCTTAGCACTATATGACCATATAGTGTGACCAAACCCTCGTATTTTTTGAATATGTTCAGGTGTTTTTAACTAGCCTTGCAGGAAATGTCATTCTTGTATGTGTGCGCTGTAAAATATTTTGTACTGTTTGTAGGTCTTATAGCAGCACCATCTTTAATGTAAACGCATTTCAGGGTGTGCCCCCCAAATATGTACTTGTATATTGGAATAGACCCTGACCAGGTTTTTTTGGGCTGGAGCACCCCTCCCCCTCCTCATTACCTCTTATTTAGTGGCCACCAGTGTATAGGATGTATCCCCTTCAGTTCTCCCACATAGAGGATTTTAGCTCCCATGGTTGAGACAAAGGATCTTCCATTCTATTACTAGAGTAGGACCCACTAATTCGGGGTACTTTGTTGCAGTAAGTGGGCTTAGCCCTATATGACCATATAGTGTGACCAAACCCCCGTATTTTTTGAATATGTTCAGGTGTTTTTAACTAGCCTTGCAGGAAATGTCATTCTTGTATGTGTGCGCTGTAAAATATTTTGTACTAGCTACAATACGAACACTAGTTTTACCAGACCGATCGCTTCTGTTTCGTATTTGCTTCTGAACATGCGTCATTTTTTGTCCGTCGGACTAGCATACAGACGAGCGGATTTCTTGATAGGAACTGGGTCCAGCGGAGGTCCGGCGGAAAGATTTGAAACATGTTAAACATCTAAAGTCCGTCAGATTTTCGAGAAAAAAAGTCAGCTGAAGGTCCGATGAAGACCACACACGGTTGGATTGTCCACCGATTTGGTCCGTCGGACCAGTCCGGTCGAAAAGTCTGCTTGTGTGTACGCGGCATAACAAGTCACATGACATTGGGGGGGGAAATAGCTAATTGGGCCCAATTTAGACATTTTCACTTAGGGGTGTACTCACTTTTGTTGCCAGCGGTTTAGACATTCATGGCTGTGTGTTGAGTTATTTTGAGGGGACAGCAAATTTACACTGTTATATAAGGTGTACACTCACTATTTTACATTGTAGCAAAGTGTCATTTCTAAGGTATAATAAAATATTTACAAAAATGTTAGGGGTGTACTCACTTTTGTGAGATACTGTGTATATATATATATATATATATATATATATATATATATATATATATATATATATATATACACAGTATGTATATATATATATATATATATATATTTGTATTGAGGCGCTGCACATTATTCTGTATGTTTCAGTTGGGTCTTGTATGTAGACCTATTGTTAGGTACCTTCTCTATACCTCTAGTGCAGACTTCTTTTTTACTATTTGCATAGATATAACTCTGAAACAATGTTTGAATGGTTGTGTTTAGTTAGTGTTCAGAGCTGTAGGGTTTTTGTTTTCATAGGATGCATTTTAAAAAGCAACATGCTCATCAGAAACCACAGGCTGTATCTTGTTTTAAAGCCTAACAAATTTAGAAATATTGTAATCGCTGTGCAGCCAAAGATTAACCAATTGTGACCATCTCATACAATTCTCATCAATCTTGATATGCTGCACATAAGCAATTTGTCATCAACCAGAGGGGAAATATCAGCCTTGCAAGCATTTAAAGATTTCATGTGTTGTTGATATGTAGTTTCTGTTGTCACTGGATTTGTGTCTCTTATTGAGAATGATTTTCTTGCAAAATTATAATGTTGTCCTAACTATATGTGTGTTTTTGTTAGTCTATTGCCCCGTACACGGACGGATTGTCTGACGGAAAATGTTCGATGGGAGCTTTTTGTCGGAATTCCGACCGTGTGTAGGCTCCATCAGACATTTTCCATCGGAATTTCTGTCACACAAAATTTGAGATCTGGATCTCAAATATTCCGGCAACAAAATCCGTTGTCGTAAATTCCGATCGTGTGTACACAATTCCGACGTACAAAGTTCCATGCATGCTCGGAATCAAGCAGAAGAGCCGCTCAGGGAGACCACCGCTCAGAGCCGATCTGCATATATGGGGGAGGGTGTGCCAGCTTGCTTGTTTGTAATGTAACAACGTTGTTTATTATCACCCCTTTTTTTTCTACAGTGTGCTATACATGTTAGTGTTGGTGTTTTTTGTGAGGGAACCCATCTCACTCATACGGCCTTGGTGCCACATCAGTGAGATTTATATATTTTTATAGTACTGTGCAATAATCAATAAAGTTGTATTTTTCATTGATCAATACCGTTGTGATTCTCCCATTGAATGCAGTCCTGGGACTGCTCTGGTCCCAACCCCCCTTTTTTACCAGAAGAGCAGCACTGGCTATTGAACTTAATCTTTCTCGGCTCGTCGTACGTGTTGTACGTCACCGCGTTCTTGACGTTCGGAATTTCCAACAAGGTTTGTGTGACTGTGTGCATGCAAGACAAGTTTCAGCCAACATCCATAGGAAAAAATCTATGGATTTTGTTGTCAGAATGTCCAATCGTGTGTACAGGGCATAAGTGTGTGTGTACATCTTATTAAAATATATAAACAGAATAAAATATTTATTTTTAATTGGTGGTATAATCTGAATATTGCACTATTTGCAATAACATATGGATGTGTTTTTGCTAATTATTGTGCAATATTTAAGTCTCAGACATGTGTTTGTCCTAAATGTTATAAGTGTTTGTTATTTACCTGTACTGACGCTATCATTAAATTCCTCAGGGTAGTTTCAGCCTCAGGGTTGTTAATTATTACTGTACACAATACACAATATAGGAACTATTCTATATCCCTCTGCATTAATGTACACAGTTTAAATTGCTTTGAAAATTAATGAGTCTCTCAGGAGCATCTAAAAACTTGTGTATACATTAAACATGTTGAAGGTTTTATTGGCTCCCAGGATAGTTGAATGAATTCCAATTAATCCTTATCCAATTGCCCAATTATTACTGTTTGTTACCCTGAGGAAAGCATTCTAAGTAATGGGTCCATGTTACTTTATTCAAAGAGCGATTTAGCCAAATGTTAAAGTTAAAGTATGTATAACCCCAACCACTAAAATAAATAAGCTTTAATAAGCTTTAAAAAAGGTAATGTAATTTCCTTGTCAAAAGATTTTTATTAAGTTCATAGTAATAAGCTTAACATACATGTTAATGGATACATGTTAACATAAGGAATGAAGCTCAATAATTACAGAAGTGGGTAAGAATATAAAACATATAATGAAATATGATAAACAAATAAGGATATAGAGATTTTCAAACTGATACATTTTAACAAGCGGTATCTATCTATTCCTACAATGTTAGTTTCCAAAATAACGTGAATGAGATACAACATTAGTAACAACGAGCTTCAAGAATTAATGAGGGGGATGGGAGAGGAAGGAAAGGGAATAGAGAAAGAAAAGGAAGAAGAGGAGAAGAGTGGAGAGAAGAAATTTACTGGATTGATCCGAGAGCCAGTGCGGGGTTTAGTAAGGTTTGAGTTTCATCAAATATAATCAACTTCCATGGCAGGAGGACTGAATTATCAAAGGACGATGGTGTCAAAGAATGAACCCATGGGTGCCACATATTTTCAAATTTTGGAATTTGATTGTGTTCTATGGCAGCCATTTTAGAGTGGATCATAAAGTTATCCATTCTATGTTTTGACTCAGCTACCACTAAAGAAGGGGATTTCGCGAGAGTTTGCTTAGCAGCTGTAAGGAGCTGGACAAAAAGCTTGAACTGCATATGCGTCAAGCATACAGGTTTAAGATTAAGTAATGCCGTGGTAGGATCTGGTTGCATTGGCATTTTGAATAATTTGGAGGCAATTAAAAATATTTCCTTCCAGAAGGTTTGAGCTATAGGACAGGCCCACCAGATGTGCCCAAGTCCGAACAGCCGCAAAAGCAAAGGGCTGAGCAGGATGGAGAGTATTTAGCAACTCTGGAAGGTACGAGGTACCACCAGGTCAAGACTTTATAGTTGGTTTCAACCGCTAAAACGTTAGGGGAGGATGTTTTGGTAGCCAACCAGATATCTGACCATTCTGTAGTGGTTATTGTGCGCCCAAGGTCCTCCTCCCATTTCTGAGCATAGGAAGGTTTGTCCGAGTTGGGTGTAACTAATAACTGAGAGTAAAGAGAAGAGATTAGACCCTTGGCATGTGGATCCTTTTTACATGTAGCTTCAAAATTTGTGAGTTGATCAAGTGGTGTGTCTACATTTGTGTAAGGAGTGAAGAAATTTTTAATTTGAAGGTACCGGAATATTTCCGAGGGGGGTCTCTCGCAAATCTTGAAAAGGAATAATGTTGGAGGAAGTAACAAATTTATGTAATCTCAAAACATTTAGGGAAGCCCAGACTTTGAATGACTTGGGGGAGACCCATGCTGGGTAAAAAGCCGGATTTTTAAGGAAAGAGAGGAGAGGATTGTGTAGGGATAGTACTTGGTGTTTGGTTTTAAGCCTGTCCCAAAGGGATATAAAGTGTTTAGTAATGGGGTTATGTAGACCGGTGCGATCTTTAGGATGACGCCATAGAAGATTTGAGACAGATAAGGGATCACATTCAGTTGCTTCTATTGATACCCACAAGGGGGTTTCTTGTGTTGCATGATACTTTGGTAAGCTTGCGATATGGGCAGCTTTGTAATACAACGCAAAATTGGGAAAACCCAAGCCGCCAGAAGGCTTAGGAAGATATAATGTTTGGGAAGGTATGCGAGGTTTGGAAGATCCCCATACAAATGTCGTTGCTCTTTTCTGAATTAATTGAGTAAAGTATGCTGGGATCGGGATCGGCAGGACTCTGAACAAATAAAGTAATTTAGGTAAAATTGACATTTTAATAGTATTAATCCTACCTAGCCAAGATAATGGAAGGTGGGACCATTGTTTCATTAAATTAGTCACTTTTCTCAGAGTAGATGGGTAATTGGCTGAAAAAAGATCTGAGATAGAAGCTGTTAGATGAATACCAAGATATGGGATTGTTTTTTCCGCCCAGGTAAATGGAAGTGCTGATTTTACCGTATCTTTTTCTCTGTCAGGTAAGGATATATTCAGTGCTAAACACTTTTTGGGGTTAATTGTTAATCCGGATATATTGGCAAACCTATAAAGGATAGGTAATAGATTGGGACCAGAGACTTGGGGAGATGATAAAAATAGTAAGATATCATCTGCAAACAAGCAGAGTTTGTGATGGAAGCCTCCTAGTTCTATTCCGGTTATTTTTGGGTCTAGTCTAATGTATTGTGCAAGGGGTTCTATTAAAAGGGCAAGTAAAAGTGGGGAAAGTGGACAACCCTGACATGTGCCTTTTTCTATTTTGAAAGAGTCAGATTTATAACCTGCATATTTTACATATGCTTGAGGTCTGTCATAAAGTGCTGTTATCCATTTAATGAAGTGGGGTCCAAACCCCCATTTCTGGAGAGTGTGATACAAATAAGGCCAAGAAACCGAATCAAAAGCTTTCCTAATATCCAGGGAAAGGAAACAAGAGGGAATGCGGCGAGTTTTGGCAATGTGTGCCAAGAGTACTGCTAAACGCACATTGTCACCAGCCTGGCGAGTAGGCATAAAGCCTACTTGGTCACGATGAATAAGGTTACCTATGATTTTGTTGAGGCGGGATGCCAAGATTTTCGCTAGAATTTTTATGTCAAGGTTTAAAAGTGAAATGGGGCGGAAATTCGAGCAGGATGTGTTATCAGAATTTGGTTTTGGGATCATGCATATAATTGCCATTA
Source organism: Lithobates septentrionalis (assembly GCA_037952835.1). NCBI lineage: Eukaryota > Metazoa > Chordata > Amphibia > Anura > Ranidae > Lithobates > Lithobates septentrionalis. The sequence goes on from JBBDGP010001284.1 coordinate 3,784,643, forward strand.
GCGATTCTTGTCTAAATGAGTATCCTTCTAATATTGTATTGAAAGCTTTGGTTAGGAGTGGAGAAAGGATCTCTACAAAAGTATGGTAATATATGGCTGAAAAAAGATCGGGGCCTGGTCTTTTGTATTGCTTTAGTTCTTTAATTGTTTTCACTACCTCTTCCACTGAAATGGGTTCTTCAATCAGAGAATTTTGGGTCTGAGTTAGTTCAGGAAGCTTTAATTGAGAGTAAAAGGTATCAGCTTCAGAAGGATTAAATTCATTCGTTTCCGAATATAGGGAAGCTAAATGAGATCTAAATTTGTGGACTATTTTAACCGGATTGCAGGTATAATTATTCTTCGACAATTGAAGTCGGATAGGATTAGATTGTTTATGCCTAGAATTAAGAGCACGTGCCAACATAGTTTCCGGTCTGTTGGATTTCATAAAGAATGCGTGTCTAGAACGTCGCAGGGATTTATCCGCATTTTCTGTTAGAAAGAGATCATATTCTAAACGAGCCTTTTCTAATCTAGTTTTTGTGGTCGAAGAAGGATTATCTTGGAAATTTACAAAGGCAGTGTTATATTCTAAGTCCAGTTTGCGTTCAAGAATTTTCTGCTCACGTTTAAACATTGCAGATTAGCGTTGGAATATTCTTCGTAGTACTGGCTTATGTGCTTCCCAGAGAGTCAGTGTAAAAATTTCAGGAGAGGTATTGTGCATAAGATATTCTTTTAAGGCTTGGTCAAATATGAAATTGAAGAGTGGGAGGAATCCAATCACCAAATATATTGTGCAGATGTAGAAAGATTCACTCGTCACCACGTGGTAATGTAGTCTGCTTACCAGAAGGTGTTAAGGATTAGGCATAGATGATAAATTCTCAATAGCATCCAGCAAATCCAGCCCACTGGAACCCCTCATCAGACCACAACATCCGTGGGATTTCCTTCACATATAAACATCTCCCAATGGTCACTTCAGAATTAGGCATTCAGGCATGTAGTCATCATATATCCGAGAAAAGAAAATGAAGGACCCATAGTGAAGCCCGTAATGATAGATAAAAAAACTTTTATTGTAGTAACTTACAGTTGAAGCTTAAAACAGCATGCATCAATGATAGGAACAAACGGCTGCAGCAATCAGCGTACGGATGTCAACCTGCCTGACATGTTTCATCGTAACAGATGTCTTCAGAGGCATGGCTACAGCTACAACCGCACGCTATATATATGGTATGGTTAGTGGGTGGATCAGAGGGGATATAATCAAACTCATCACTAACAGCTGGGTAGGATGTGTGTCTTGTGCAGAGTGCCCTGGTGCTAACAGGATAAACCTGGTTAGCAACTGATGACAGCACACGGCCAATCAGAAAAAACAGAGGATAGGAACAAAAAGAGGATGGCAACAGATGACTCAGTGCCACCTCATTGGTTAACCTATCTCTCAGTGAACAGAAAAAATTGAAAAATGCCAGATAAGCATGAACAGGTGACGAGGAAGAGCGCCGGCTGTGCGGTCCGGCTCAGGGACATGAAAAAGGCTAAAAATGTATTTTTGATTGATCAGACAAAAACCTGATATCATATAACTCAATATACACAATAAAAAATGGAAGAGAATTAACACCCGCACAGATAAGCTATGGGATTAACGCCTGTCATGCAGTATAGATCAAAGGCATAGAATAAAACGCTAGACTTTGTATAACAAATCAGTGCCTGCATGGGATAAAAACACTAACCTATGTATAACAAACCAGCGACTCACATGCAACTAAGCAATAGACATTGTGAATGCGATTAATCGCACACACTTCAATAAAAATACATGCATGTAATATACATCAATATATGTGTTAAAATCAATACAGATGATTGTAAACATCATTTAAAAATATTGTTTTCAAAAAATATTGTTTTAAAAAACTGACCTAGACCCAAGATTTGCAAATAAATAAAGGAGAAAAAACAAAAAATAAATAGAATGAATAAAAGAGTGTATTGATGCTAACTGTTATTAATGAAGCTATTAACATCCCACTCTACGTTTAACCCATATGGCGTATAGCATTTGAGGGTGTGTATCCATCGCGTTTCCAACCTCGAGATTTCTCTCTTGGTGTAACTACCTCTCCAATGGGGTGTGAAACGATCAATGGCGGTAATCAGAGTCCCTACTGGATTTCTGTTATGACATTCTAAATAGTGACGTGAGACCGTGTGCTTAGGAAAACCTTTCTTTATGTTTTTAAGGTTTTAGTTGTCTTGGACAAGGTTGCCTACATCTCAGAGATGAGGAGAATTCTTTCGGAAACTGACACATACCTTCCCCTTCCTCATGATCCTACTGTCAGATATAAAAGGGAATTGCAGAAACTTATTGAAAAGGGGTTTAACGAACAACTGATTAACAAAAAAGAAAAAGCCTTTTTGCTCCCTATGGCTCCCAGGATTCCGGTAATTTACTTTTTACCAAAAATTCACAAAAGTTTAGTTAACCCACCTGGGAGGCCCATTATCAGCGGGCTAGATTCTGTCACTTCCCGTATTGGGAAATATATAGATGGATTTTTACAACCCCTGGTATCCCAGACCCCTTCTTTTTTGAGGGACTCTTCCCAGGTCTTACAGATACTGGATACCTTGGTGTGGAAGGAGGGTTACATCATGGCTACTGCCGATGTGTCCTCTTTGTATACCATCATATCCCACTTAGATGGTATGCATGCAGTTGAGACCTTCCTTGGTAGAGATGACCAACTGGCCCCCCCACAGAGGGAGTTCATCTTACTCCTGCTAAGGTTTGCCATGATGCATAACTACTTCTGGTTTGGGGGTTCTTGCTACCTCCAAACCAGAGGTGTAGCCATGGGCGCAAAATTTGCGCCCAGTATGGCTAATCTGTTCATGGCCAAGTGGGAGGAGGATGTCGTCTATGCTGACAGACGGCCAGAATTGGTGTACTGGGGCAGATATATAGACGACATCCTCCTCCTATGGGATGGAGATGAAACATCATTGACCAATTACATGCAGGAGCTGAATCAGAACACCCTTGGTATCTCTCTGCAATTTGAAATGAGCAAGGTTGCTATCCATTTTTTGGATTTGAATATACGGATCTGTGACAATAAATTTACAACCACCACTTTTTTCAAGGAGACAGATCGTAATGGCTATATTAGTCAGGGGAGTTGTCACCATCCCTCCTGGTTAAAAGCGGTTCCTAAAAGCCAGTTTATTCGCCTAAGGCGTAATTGTACCTTTAAACACGACTTTTTGATGCAGGCCTCTGACTTAAAAACCAAATTTGTGAAGAAGGGGTACTCTGGTGCAGACTTGGACAAAACCATAAATGAGGTTGCTGGCTTGGATAGGGCCAATATGATAAAGGGCACAGATAGAACCACTAAGAATAATAATATTCATGAGTTTTCTTTAGTGACCACCTACTCTCGACAACATTATGATATAAAGAAAATTCTTAGAAAACATTGGGCCGTGTTAAAAAACGATAAAGTGTTGGGCCCATCCTTACCTGAACGCCCACAAGTTATCTATAGGGGAGTACCCCCCCTAAGGCTGCAGGTTGCCCCTAATGTTCTTGATGCCCCCAATAGGGTCTCCTTTTTTCAGAACTCAAAAGGTTTTTTCCCATGTCGCAAATGTAAAGTGTGTCGCATAAATGGCGATAAAAATAGGAAAATTTGTCAATTTAAATCTAACTCCACCACAAAGGTCTATGATATAGATACTTTCATCACCTGCACCTCAAAAAATGTTGTGTACTTATTGACTTGTCCATGCGGTCTACAGTATGTAGGCCGCACTATGAGAGCCATGAATGTGCGAATAAAGGAACATATAAAAAACATAAAGAAAGGTTTTCCTAAGCACACGGTCTCACGTCACTATTTAGAATGTCATAACAGAAATCCAGTAGGGACTCTGATTACCGCCATTGATCGTTTCACACTCCATTGGAGAGGTAGTTACACCAAGAGAGAAATCTCGAGGTTGGAAACGCGATGGATACACACCCTCAAATGCTATACGCCATATGGGTTAAACGTAGAGTGGGATGTTAATAGCTTCATTAATAACAGTTAGCATCAATACACTCTTTTATTCATTCTATTTATTTTTTGTTTTTTCTCCTTTATTTATTTGCAAATCTTGGGTCTAGGTCAGTTTTTTAAAACAATATTTTTTGAAAACAATATTTTTAAATGATGTTTACAATCATCTGTATTGATTTTAACACATATATTGATGTATATTACATGCATGTATTTTTATTGAAGTGTGTGCGATTAATCGCATTCACAATGTCTATTGCTTAGTTGCATGTGAGTCGCTGGTTTGTTATACATAGGTTAGTGTTTTTATCCCATGCAGGCACTGATTTGTTATACAAAGTCTAAAATAGGAGTGGGACTTTAAATGAGGCTCGGGGTATTGCCTCCATCCCGGGTTCAGAGAGACAAAAAAGGGAGGGAAGTGGGACTTTAAATGAGACAGTTGACAGATTGGGGTTGAGAGTAAAATACAATTTATTACATGTGATTATGCTGATGTATACCTTCAACGTGTGAAAGATTGCCGGTGCATATGCACCAGGCGTAGCCTGCATATATGCACATGCACAAAGAACAAGCAGCGTTACATTCCAGTAATGGGTAGCTAACACGTAGTCATATAGAAATTGTACATGTAAAAAATCACAGACCATGATGATGTAGAAAATAAATAGTAAATAGATACACAAGTATTTCATAAAAGTAGAATCCTAAAAAGCGCACAGGGGTTGCATCCATCGTGCCCGACGCGTTTCTGTGAATTACACTTCTTCAGGGGCGGATGCTTTAGGGTTTCTGAAATAACAAGGTAAGTAGCATCAGAAAGTGGGCGGCTTAATGACCAGAGGGGGCAACAAGTCAGTTTCTAGAGATTTACATACGTGGCCAAGCTGTGGTGAAGTGCGGGTATCGGGCCAGCAAACATTGCCCCTTTCCGGAGCTGAGGCGACAGAGACACCAACACACGACAGACGCACACAGGTATCTTCCACTTGGTGCATATTGTTTCCGCAATATGGTGACCATGAGCTTCAAATGGTGAGGAATATCTGAAATGGATAGATAAGTCCACTAAGATATACCAAAGGTGTGGGAACTCGAAGAGGAGGAGGTATTAAAAGAGTAGGCAACTTTAGAAAAAATGGTCAAAAATGTAGTACCTTGGATTGCTGGAAACAAAAATTGTCCAAAAGGAATTTGTCCAAAGGAATACAGCGTCTGCATCAATGCGGCATTTGTGTGTGAGTGGAGAGGAGGACTGCACGAAAGGAGACACCTGATATGCAACTCATCTGCGTCGGTGATTGCCGCCAACGTCACGTAAGGCTGACGAGGCAAGAGGCGTGGCCCCTGCCCGGGCGGTGGAGGTCCGCCCATGACAGGCACTGTCACGTCCAACCATGTCAGCAGGATGGGAAAAGTTCACTTCCGCACAACGGCGCCAGAGGATGACGTCGTGTGCGGGAGTGGAGCGTGACGCCGATGCGATGTGCGGCGCTCATCCGACCCCCAGCACCAAACCAACCCCCCTTGGGGTGGACGTGGGGGGGGTGGGAGGGGCCCGCAGAGCGCATCGCAGCTCCGGATGTGGAACAAGGATTGGCCCAAAACCGGCCACCATGCTGGAGGATGTATGTGGTAATCCAGGGTGGGAAACGACACATCGCCGCGACCGGTGCATGCAGACCAAGGGGGTTTGTAAATGTGCAGACAAGACTAGGCAGAAGGTAGCTGCCTGGTACTGTCAGCTGTCTCCATCCCATGTATCAAGTATCAAAAGAAGAGTGGGACTTTGAGTGAGGCAAAAATAGTGCCTCCATCCCAAGTTCAGAGAAACAAGAAGGGACTTTGAATGAAACAGTTGACAGAAAAATGAAAATATACTTAGTTGTGTCTAATTCATGCTGGTATGCTTGTTATATGTGGGAAGCTACCTGTGCATATGCACCAAATATAAACATATATAAAAAAACATAATGCAATAATACAAAATTCCAGCAATGAATAGCTAACATATGGTTGCACAAACACCGGTCGCAACAGACTGCCATTACCCCCCACCCCAGGTTCACCAAAGCATACTGATACCCCAAAGGAAGCCAGGCAGGGGGAAACTGCCTGCTACTGTCAACTGTCTCCATCCCTGGTATCAAGTATAAAATAGGAGTGGGACTTTAAATGAGGCTCGGGGTATTGCCTCCATCCCGGGTTCAGAGAGACTAAAAAGGGAGGGAATTGGGACTTTAAATGAGACAGTTGACAGATTGGGGTTGAGAGTAAAATACAATTTATTACATGTGATTATGCTGATGTATACCTTCAACGTGTGAAAGATTGCCGGTGCATATGCACCAGGCGTAGCCTGCATATATGCACATGCACAAAGAACAAGCAGCGTTACATTCCAGTAATGGGTAGCTAACACGTAGTCATATAGAAATTGTACATGTAAAAAATCACAGACCATGATGATGTAGAAAATAAATAGTAAATAGATACACAAGTATTGCATAAAAGTAGAATCCTAAAAAGCGCACAGGGGTTGCATCCATCGTGCCCGACGCGTTTCTGTGAATTACACTTCTTCAGGGGCGGATGCTTTAGGGTTTCTGAAATAACAAGGTAAGTAGCATCAGAAAGTGGGCGGCTTAATGACCAGATTGGTCAAATATGAGGCGATGAGATGGGTTTTTTAGCAAAATATCGGGGAGGTACCATGATGAGTCGTGCGATTTAGGAATAGTAGATGCTATAGTAGTATATACTGCATTATGGTCTGACCAAGGGATTGGTATAATATTTGATGAGAGAATCTGGTAACATATCAACAGTTAGGAGTATGTGGTCTATTCGAGAAAAGGTTTTATGAGGGTGTGAGTAGTAAGTACGTTTAGAGTAGTAAGTACGTTTCCTTTTTGCTGGATTATTTTCCCTTCAAGAGTCGACTAAGTTATATCTCGAGAGATGTTGTGGAAAAGATTGCTTGGTTGGGCTTCTCGGTGGAGAGTATGGTGATTTATCTAGAAATGGGAGGAGGACCTGGTTTGAATCTCCACACACAATAATTGTACCCATCTTGTGCGTGGATACCACTTGTAGAAGGTGAGATATAAAGGATGTAGGCTGTTTTTTTGGGGCATAATAGGACACAACTGTAACTGCTATATCCAAAATATGTCCCGTGAGAATAATATATCTTTCTTCGGGATCTTTGATTTCTGATTTGAGGATAAACGGGATAGAGCGGTGAAAAGCTATAAGGGTTCCATGTTTCTTAGTGGTAGCTGAGGCCGTGTAAATTTGTGGATAAGAGGAGCTCATATATTTGGGTGTGGAGTCCACTGTAAAGTGAGTTTCCTGTAAGCAAACTATATGAGCTTTCTGTGCTTGAAAGAAACGGAACGCTTTAGTGCGTTTTTGCGGTACATTAATTCCCTGTACATTTAGGGAAAGAATGTTTAAGGGTGCCATGGTAGATGATAAAAGTGATGATTCTTACCATTATTCACGAGTTCCTGGCTGAATGGATCAATCCAATTGAACGAGAAAAAGGAAAAGGTGAAGTTGGACCAAGGATAAACTGTAGAAAGAAACATGTAGCATGAGTATTAAGATATAATACTGTAAACAATGGCTTATGATGGATATCAAGAATTACCCGTGATGAGGGAGAAATCTCCCCATCAGGGGAAAAAGGGCCGACTTCAATCGTCCACATAATATTGGTGGGCGATCGAGGGAGGCACATTGGGACACACGAAACTGCCGTGGAAAGAGGAAAAGCCCTATGAAGGGAACATCATCAAGATGTATAGGGACGTAGCCAGCTCAGCTATAAATAAATGTTAGGACAAAATCTCAGATTGATCATACTGGGAGGTAAATGAGATCAGTACTCTGGAGCGTATTATTATAATTTTTATTAGGGTGTAGTAGGGGAAATATGTGAGCAAATTATGAGTAAAGGGATGGGGAGTGGAATAGGGAACTGGGAAAGAGAATATAAAAATAAGCACGTGGACCTATAACTACCCAGAGATACAGGTAAAACACCATGAAAAAAATGATTAGAAAGTGGGATTTAGATAAAATATCGCTCGGACTATATCAGGTAAAACTACTTATATGTTGACTGCATCTATAACATTCGCTTAGTAATGTTCAAGCAAATAAAAACTGAGTTTGAATGGATAAAGAAAATGGTAACTGGATGGTGCAATAAATCTAGAGCGATTAAAGAAAAATAGTTGATACCCTTCAATGGTAAAGCCAATTTAGATATTTTGAAATGGCTTCCTATGTTGGATCATAGTTACATAGTTACATAGTAGGTGAGGTTGAAAAAAGACACAAGTCCATCAAGTCCAACCTATGTGTGTGATTATGTGTCAGTATTACATTACATATCCCTGTATGTTGCGGTCATTCAGGTGATTATCTAATAGTTTCTTGAAGCTATCAATGCTCCCCGCTGAGACCACCGCCTGTGGAAGGGAATTGCACATCCTTGCCGCTCTTACAGTAAAGAACCCTCTACGTAGTTTAAGGTTAAACCTATTTTCTTCTAATTGTAATGAGTGGCCACGAGTCTTATTAAACTCTCTTCTGCGAAAAAGTTTTATCCCTATTGTGGGGTCACCAGTACAGTATTTGTAAATTGAAATCGTATCCCCTCTCAAGCGTCTCTTCTCCAGAGAGAATAAGTTCAGCGCTCGCAACCTTTCCTCATAACTAAGATCCCCCAGACCCTTTATTAGCTTTGTTGCCCTTCTTTGTACTCGCTCCATTTCCAGTACATCCTTCATGAGGACTGGTGCCCAGAACTGGACAGCATACTCCAGGTGCGGCCGGACCAGAGTCTTGTAGAGTGGGAGAATTATCGTTTTATCTCTGGAGTTGATCCCCCTTTTAATGCATGCCAATATTCTGTTTGCTTTATTAGCAGCAGCTTGGCATTGCATGCCATTGCTGAGCCTATCATCTACTAGGACCCCCAGGTCCTTTTCCATCCTAGATTCCCCCAGAGGTTCTCCCCCCAGTGTATAGATTGCATTCATATTTTTGCCACCCAAATGCATTATTTTACATTTTTCTACATTGAACCTCATTTGCCATGTAGTCGCCAACCCCATTAATTTGTTCAGGTCTTTTTGCAAGGTTTCCACATCCTGCGGAGAAGTTATTGCCCTGCTTAGCTTAGTATCGTCTGCAAATACAGAGATTGAACTGTTTATCCCATCCTCCAGGTCGTTTATAAACAAATTAAATAGGATTGGTCCCAGCACAGAACCCTGGGGAACCCCACTCCCCACCCCTGACCACTCTGAATACTCCCCATTTATCACCACCCTCTGAACTCGCCCTTGTAGCCAGTTTTCAATCCATGTACTCACCCTATGGTCCATGCCAACGGACCTTATTTTGTACAATAAACGTTTATGGGGAACTGTGTCAAATGCTTTTGCAAAATCCAGATACACCACGTCTACGGGCCTTCCTTTACCTAGATGGCAACTCACCTCCTCATAGAAGGTTAATAGATTGGTTTGGCAAGAACAATTCTTCATGAATCCATGCTGATTACTGCTAATGATAAAGTTCTTATTACTAAAATCTTGTATATAGTCCCTTATCATCCCCTCCAAGAGTTTACATACTATTGATGTTAGGCTAACTGGTCTGTAATTCCCAGGGATGTATTTTGGGCCCTTTTTAAATATTGGTGCTACATTGGCTTTTCTCCAATCAGCTGGTACCATTCCAGTCAATATACTGTCTGTAAAAATTAGGAACAACAGTCTGGCAATCACTTGACTGAGTTCCCTAAGTACCCTCGGATGCAAGCCATCTGGTCCCGGTGATTTATTAATGTTAAGTTTCTCAAGTCTAATTTTAATTCCGTCCGCTGTTAACCATGGAGGTGCTTCCTGTGTTGTGTCATGAGGATAAACACTGCAGTTTTGGTTACTGAAGCCCCCCGATTCACTCGTGAAGACTGAGGAGAAGAATAAATTCAATACCTTTGCCATCTCCCCATCCTTTGTAACCAGATGTCCTTCCTCATTCTTTATGGGGCCAATATGGTCTGTCCTCCCTTTTTTACTGTTTACATACTTAAAGAATTTCTTGGGATTTTTTTTGCTCTCCTCCGCTATGTGTCTTTCATGTTCTATCTTAGCCGTCCTAATTGCACCCTTACATTTCTTATTGCATTCTTTATAAAGTCTGAATGCTGAGGATGATCCCTCAACCTTGTATTTTTTGAAGGCCTTCTCCTTTGCTTTTATATGCATTTTTACATTGGAGTTAAGCCATCCAGGATTTTTGTTCGCTCTTTTAAATTTATTACCCAATGGGATACATTGGCTAATGCCCTTATTTAATATGCTCTTAAAGCAAACCCATCTCTCCTCAGTATTCTTTGTTCCTAATATTTTATCCCAATTTATGCCTTTTAGCAAGGTTTGTAGTTTAGGGAAGTTGGCTCTTTTGAAATTCAGTGTCTTTGTGTTCCCTTCATGTTTCCCATTTGTGTGATTTATACTGAAACTAATTGACCTGTGATCGCTGTTACCTAAATTACCCCGTATTTCCACATCTGTGATCAGGTCTGTATTGTTGGTAATCAGTAGATCCAGTAATGTTTTATTTCTGGTTGGTGCGTCTACCATCTGACCCATAAAATTGTCCTGCAAGACATTAAGGAACTGGCGAGCCTTAAATGAATGCGCGGTTCCCTCCGCCCAGTCTATGTCTGGATAATTAAAATCCCCCATTATGATAACACTTCCCATCCTTGCTGCTAATCCAATTTGTGATAGGAGATCCGTCTCCACTTCCTCCCTCAGGTTAGGGGGCCTATAGCATACTCCCAGTATTATTTTCCCCTTAACTTCATCCCTTTGGAGCTCTACCCATAAGGATTCCACCTCCTCTCTAGCTCCCTCAGTGATGTCATCTCTCACATTCGCTTGTACATTATTCTTGATATATAGGCATACCCCTCCCCCTTTTTTACCCTCTCTATCCTTGCGGTATAGGGTATACCCTTGAATGTTTGCCAGCCAATCATGAGAGCTGTTGAATCAGGTCTCTGAAATTCCCACAAAATCCAAATCCTCCTTGTACAACAGTATCTCTAGTTCACCCATCTTGTCCGCCATGCTCCTGGCATTAGTGAACATGCCACATAGTTTAGACTGGTCGCATATTGTCCTCGTATTGGGTGTTTCAAGATTGCATCTAGGACTTGCTACTATACTCACCTTGTGTTTTTGTGCTTTGGTTAACCTACCACTAATTCCCCCAATACTACCCTCTGGAATATCTTCTGCGCTGGCTATCGCTGTCTCTGGACCCTCCCCCCCCATCGCCTAGTTTAAAAACCCCTCTAACTTTTTGGCCATCTTCCTTCCCAGCAGATCTGCACCCTCCTCATTTAGGTGCAGTCCGTCCCTTCTATAGTACCGGTTACCGACTGAGAAGTCGGCCCAGTCCTCCAGGAACCCAAACCCCTCCTTACTATACCAGCTCTTCAGCCACTTGTTTACTTCCCTAATCTCCCTCTACCTTTCTGGTGTGGCTCGATGTACCGGTAGTATTCCTGAGAATACTACCTTGGAGGTCCTTTTCCTCAATTTAGCACCTAGGTCCCTAAAATCGTTCTTTAGGACACTCCATCTGCCTCTGACTTTGTCATTGGTGCCAACGTGCACCATGACAGCCGGGTCTTCCCCAGCCCCTCCCAGTAATCTGTCCACAAGATCCGTGATGTGCCAAACCCGAGCGCCCAGTAGACAACATACTGTTCGGCGCTTCAGGTCTTGGTTACAGATTGCCCTCTCTGTCCTTCTAAGAATTGAGTCCCCTACCACCAGAATCTGTCTTTCCTTTCCCTTTGCTGCCCCCCCACTCTCACTGGAGGAGTTCTTCCCCTGGCAGCTAGGAGAGTCCCTCATCTCCAGCAGTGCTGGTCCCTGACTGGTTTCACCAATGTCACTCAATGGAGCGTACTTATTGGGATGCTCCAGTCCTGGATCGGCCTCTCTGGCACTTCCCCCTCTACCCCTCCTGACTGTCACCCATCTACTCTTTGCTAGTGCCTGCACCTCTTTGTCTCCACCCGCCTCTGTGCTGGCCCCTGCCGGCACCTGCCGTGTACGTTCCTGGCTCTCCTTTAGTATGGAGGGACTTCTCAGTGCTGACAGTTGCTTCCCCAGATTCAGAACCTGGGCTTCCAGGGAAACAATGTGTTTACATTTTGCACAGCAGTATTCGCCCTCGATCGGATGAGTCGCCTCTCCACACCCGCCGGGCATCGTACCTATTAAATTTAGTGAGGATTTGGGGATTTTACCCTGTCCAAATTACCTAACAGCTAGCTTCCTGGCACTAATACTCAAGACAATACACAGGTACACAACAAGACAATACCCAGGTACTCACAGACCTACATGCAATCGCAGAACAGTCGCAGACCTACGTGCAATCGCAATACTCAAGTATACAGTACACAATACACAAGTACTAACGATCCACACACACTACTCAGACAACACTCAGATACTTACACTACACAGGTACTATGACCCCTGTTATAACCTCCTGTTTTAAACTCTGGTTTTAACTCACCACTTAGACCAGTTCCACTTGGACTAAGTTCCACAGCCTCAGACTGAGCACGCTCAGACTGAGTCCTACACCCAGTTAAATAGGCACCTGTGAGCAATTAACCACCCCCCTTAATTGATAGACTGAAGGAACCAGAGAAAAAAAAAAAAAAAAGCTATTTAAAAAGTGACAGAAAAAGGCAAATGAAAAACTAAAAGGAAAAGCCCCAAAAATGCAACCCAGCAAACCCAGCAAACAAAAAGCAAGACTTGTTCACTCTAATGCCCCGTACACACGGTCGGATTTTCCGATGGACAATGTCCGATCGGAGCGTGTTGTCGGAAATTCCGACCGTGTGTGGGCGCCATCGGACATTTTCCATCGGATTTTCCGACACACAAAGTTGGACAGCAGGAGATAAAATTTTCCGACAACAAAATCCGATCGCGTCAATTCCGACCGTGTGTGGCCTGTTCCGACACACAAAGTGCCACGCATGCTCAGAAGAAATTCCGACACGGGACAGCTCGTTCTGGTAAACTTAGCGTTCGCAATGGATACAGCACTTTCATCACGCTGCAATGTTCAAAATGGTTTAATACAGCGCACTCTCTTCTTCTTTATAATGTGACAAGAATTAAGTAGTTTTGATGCTCATATTCACACACACTTCTCACAAACTTTTCTTTGTGTTTTTTTAGTGGGATTCCCTCAATATATTGTTATTAGTTGTCACATCTGACAGTTTTATATTTTTTATGTTTTTTTTTTGTATTTTAAGCCTTTTTTTTTCTTTAATGTTTGGATTTTTTCCAAGGCTGATCTTTGTTCAATGTTATTTTTATTTTTACTCCAGAATATTTTTGTGTGTGTTTTGTGTGTCAAGTTACCCCAACACCATTATTATCTTTTATTATTTAATCTCCAGGAGATTTTTTGTTGTTGGTGTCCCTTGTTCATTTCACATTGTATATTTGAAATGTACCTGAATCCTCACAAACAAACTGTCATTTTTGAAGGAAAACACATAGGAGAGTATAATTCAAAACAAAAATCCTTTATTAAGGGATCAGAACCAAACAAAGAGGAAGGCAACACTGGATCAACATGAGAAATTAGCAAAGCCTGGGACCCCCATGGCAGACATCAATTCTTCAACATCAAAATTGGTGGCCTGAGGAGTCCATATGTAAGGGAGGGCAGTCTGGTCCAGAATTTACAGAGATCCGGATAGCAGCAGATGACATCTGTGTCCCCAGGATGTGGTACCACAAGAGGCTGCATTTTTTGGCCGACCAGACTGGATCCAGGGTCCTCACTTTCTGGTCTTCCTTTCACGCTTCCTTCCCGGCTGTGGCTGTGCAGTTGGAAATGTGGCAGGAGGAGGAGTAGGACCTGGAGGAGGACTGGAAGGACCTGGAGGAGAGGGAGGACGAGGAGGAGGACCTGCAGGAGGAGGAGTAGGACCTGGAGGAGGAGGAGGACTGGGAGGACCTGGAGGAGGAGGAGGAGGACCATCGCAAAGGTGTGTTTGAGGTGTAATTTGGCCCCTCATACCTTTCTCCAGAGCCTCCGATATGAGGGCCTGACACATTACTTTTTGGCCCTCCTCCATCCTCTGCATTTTATATGCTATGAAGGCAGCAATGTTCTCCTGCATGGTGTGGGGTGCTCCCAGGACCTCTGTAGCCCTCCAAAAGAATCTGATAGCAGCCTCCTCTAGGGTACTCCTCCTACTGCCACTTTCTGTTTTCAGGGGGGGTGGAGGGACCTTGATATCAGCCAGCCGGCTCGGCCCGGCCACCTCCTGGCTGAGACTTCCCTGTGTATGAAAAAGAGACATGGTTTTAGTTTTTGCATCATCAATCACAATCATAAATTAGTACTCCCAACTAACATCTAGTTAACATCATTGATTGGACAAGCAGAAATATTTAGAGGAATGCTATACCTGGCTCAATCTGGGCTCCTCCACATATCGCCTGGAAGGCCCAGGTTGGGCATCAGAAGCCTCAGCCGGACAGGAAGGAAGCATGGAAGGAAGACTTGAGAGGGATGGCCTGGGTTCAGTCTGGCCTGACAGAAAGTGCAGCCTGTCATAGTACAACATCCTGGTGACATAGATGTCATCTGCTGCTCCGGATCTCTGCGAATCCAGGACTTTCTTGCGCTCCCTCAGATATGTGCTCCTCAAGCCACCAATTAATTGATTTAAATAGTTGATGTCTGCCGTGGGGATCACCTGCTTCACAATTTCACACAATTGCTCCAGTGCTGCCTTCCTCTTTGCTTTGTTCTTGAAATGGGGGTGGGTAATCTCCCACAGACAGGGCAGCTCCCTTAGCATCTCCAGGAATAATGACATGAAGTCAGTATCTTTTAATAAGATATCCATGTTCACTGCAAGACACAACACAAGACAAAGCCTAATGTCAGACAAAACTCTCCTAATCTTGTTACAATATAGGCCTCAATCTAGAAGCAGTATAGGCACAAGTTTGTCTCTTACCTTCGTTTTTACGATCGGCGCGTGCAATGCTCCTTCCTCCGCTCACAGATCGTACGTAATACGCACGCGTGTTACGCTTTATACACACTGCGCATGCGTGTAACTCCGCCCGCCCCTGACATTCTTTCTAGTCTATTCCCCGCCCCTTTTCGTTCGGCGCAGTGGGTGAAGAGCATGATGGCAGAGTTACAGCAGGTGCATGCTAATTCTAGCAACGAGGAGGAGGAGGAGGAAAGCCCGGATCCAGGCACGTCCCGATCCAAAAGGAGACGTTTTAAGGCCACAAATATGTCGTTTGGGGAGATGTTGGAGATGGTAGACATCATGAGGAAGTCCGACTATGACGAAAATATGGGCCTTACCCCCACCCAACATCCGAAAGGCCAAAATCATTGGTAAAGTGGTCCGGAGTCTGGAGAGGAATTTCGGGGTACGAAGATCTAAAGATCAGCTCAGGAAGCGGTGGTCGGACCTGAAGTTGAGAGAGCCAGAGCAGTACCGAAAGATCCGGAGAGTGCTGCAAAAAAGTAAGTAGTTGTGCTGTGTTCCTATTCTTTCTGTCTTTATTACGTTCGTTCTGCTCCATATGCTTTTATTAATTGTAACGTTTAAAAGGGCAAATTTAATGTTCATGGGCCCATTATTCGTTCGTATCAAACATTTTTATTTCGGCCTCTAGAACACCATTGTTTAGGCCATATGCATTTTCACACATTTTTTGGGGCCTACTTGGATGCCAAATATTTGTTTGTGTAGATGGGTTTGTTACTAGAATGAAATGACAACTAGATTCTGTGTAAGGAGAGGACACAGAGCAGCTGTTTTCACATCTGGACACTGGAGCACTAGTGTGGGACCCCAGAACACCATTTTTATTAGGGGGGGCACACAGGTGCTCCAGTGTATACTATAGGGGGGTCTCCATCTGTGAAGCTTGTACCAAACAGGTAAAGTATTGCAGCTTGACAAAGGGCAATAAAAAAAATATACATCTTGGATGGCAGATAGCACATGTTGACATTCGTAAATTGGTGTGCATCTTCCAAATTTGGCTTTTCCAGGGGTGATTTCCCCCCATCTGAACGCAATATCAAACCCAGTTCCTAAATACTGATGTCTGATATAGCCTTCAGGTTTTACCTAATGTGAACTTTGTAAGTTCAAGTTTTTTGGCTTTCTTGTTGGTTTTACACAGGCCTGTTTTATCTGAAATGGTTATTTTGAGTTTTGATAATGCTACTGCAAAAATTGTTATACAACAAACATGTTGGTTTGTTTTAAAAACCTTTCGTAAATGCACATGTGATTGTGCAGGTATAAAAAAGTGCCTTACTCAAGAATGTGTGGATTATTGTCTCAACACTACAACACTTTTGGGGTGATGTAGTTGCTGTTTTATGCAAAAATGGGGGTTATTTCCTAAGAGAAAATACACTTTGCACTACAAGTGCAGGTTCAGTGCAGTTGCAAGTGCACTTGTCGTGAAATGTGTTTTTGCATTTAGGAAGTACCAGCCAACAGTGTTTTTTATAAGGTTACCCAATCACGCCATTTTCTGCACTCCACACATTTCTGTCAGGGTCAGCTAAAACAAACACAAGCAGTAAATGGCCACAAAGAATTTCTATTGGTTGTTTTTTATTTGAAAAAGGTGTCACAGATTGTCTGGCATATTGATAGCCCCCCTACCCGTAAAGAACTCCAGGTATCGTAACCGGACATCACGGGCATTCAGGGACGGCAAGCCAGGACGACCACTTTCAAGCGCCGTCAGTGTTGATGGATTTGGGATTCCGGCCTCAGGCCCAACTGAGCCAGCATAGTTGGCTGAATGTTTTCGTAGAAAATTATGGAGAACACAGCAGGCAAGTATTATATGGTTCAGTTTATACTCCGCCATATGGATGGGTGTCAGAAATAATCGGAACCGGCTGGCCAGGATTCCAAATGTGTTCTCCACCACTCTTCGGGCTCTGGCGAGCCGGTAATTAAAAACCCTCTGTTCCGGGGTGAGGGTACTCATCGGGAATGGCCGCATCAGGTGGTCCCCCAGCGCAAACGCTTCATCAGCAACGAACACAAATGGGAGACCTTCAACATTGTCCTCTGGAGGTGGCAAGTCCAAGCTGCCATTCTGGAGACGCCTGTAGAACTCCGTCTGGGCGATCACTCCACCATCGGACATCCGGCCATTCTTCCCCACGTCCACATACAAGAACTCGTAATTAGCCGACACCACCGCCAACATCACTATACTATTAAACCCCTTGTAATTATAATAGTACGACCCCGAGTTGGGTGGTGGGACGATGTGGACGTGTTTCCCATCAATTGCCCCTCCGCAGTTAGGAAAGTCCCACCGCTGGGCAAAGTGGGAGGCCACAGTCTGCCATTCCTGTGGCGTGGAAGGAAACTGTTGAGGAAAAAACAATAAACATTACTATTTTTTCACAGAAACATGGCAAGCAGATTAGACACAAACATTATGGGGCAACCTCCAGATAGCATTTATTAAGGGGAATTTAACAACAACAAAGTATAAGGTACACCTATCATATTCCCCCTCCCCCCCCTCTCATGGGCCATTTCTAACATTATAGAGATGAATGCCTAAATAATGGGTATTACTTGGAACAGCCCCTCCTTAGTTACACTATTGGCAGCCCACTGGACAGGTAAGAAGTGTCATAATACAAAGATATAAATACACACTGTACACATTTGAGCACATTTGGACATTCTGCTATTACCTATCAAGATCATAATAGGATACAAGAACTTTAAACAGTACCATTGGAAAGTATACAGGCAGGCCCTTGCACTACATGCTTTGGGCAATTCATCCATAAATCTGAGCACTAAAGAGATGGGTATAGTGTGTATGGGTTTGGCAAAGTCAGCAGATAGATGATTGAGGATAGATGACTTAGCAGTTGGGGGAGGGAGGGTTACAAAAAATTTGGGGACACCACAAAAAAAGCCTCTGGCCCTCTGCCTGAATTTAAATCAAAAATAACATTTCCAAACATTTTAGGGGGTGTTTGGAGTAAAGCACTACTATGGAGCTGAAAAAATACATTGTTAAGTGACTACATGAGGTGAATATAGGGCCAGGAGACACCATGCTGGGGAGGTTATTGAAGGGCAAATATGTATGAAGGACCTAAAATAATAATTATATAAAAATCCAGCATGCATGAGGACAAAGGGGACATTCACAGCATATTACAATCATGGTAATTAGGGAATGAGGAAAGAAATACAATATATTAGCAAACATTCAATACCATAAAATGTGATATAAAAGGATAAAAATCTTACCTTCATATACTCCTTCTGCAGGACCTGGATGATGGCAGAACAGGTCTCTGGGATTATGATCCCCAGAGCCTGGGGGGAGATGCTTGTCGAGAACTTGAGGTCCTTCAGGCTTCTCCCTGTGGCCAAATACCGCAAGGTAGCGACCAACCTCTGCCCTGGAGTGATGGCTTGCCTCATGCAGGTGTCCTGCCTGCTGATATAGGGGGTCAGCGAAGCCAACAGACGGTGAAACACGGGGTCCGTCATCCTGAGAAAGTTCCTGAAATCATCAGGATTATTCTCACGGATCTCACGGAGCAAAGGCATATGACAGAACTGGTCATGCTGAAGCAACCAATTCTTGGTCCATGAACTCCTCCCCACCCTGTTCATGGACTGGACTTGTGTCAAGATCAGGACCCCAACACCAAGCCCCCGCACAGCACGAACTCTACGAGGAGTACGCATACGAAACATGGCTAGAAAACGGTCGGCTGCTCAGAACGAAGTAACAGAACGCACTGAAGAACAGCAAGGCCTGTGAAGAGCGACCTGAAAACCAGTAACGAATGAACAAGAATACAGTGACTAAAGTCACGCGGAACTTGCTTGCACGCACTGAAGAGCAGATACAAACCCACAAGCACAGACTGAATGGCAGAAAACGATCTGAAAGTCACGAGTCTGAAAAAGCGCGAATCGTCTCTCACCAAACTTTTACTAAGACGAGATTAGCAAAAGGAGCCCAAAGGGTGCCGTGCTTGGTTCTGAACTGGCCTTTTCTAGTCTCGTACGTGGTGTACGTGACCGCGTGGTTGTCGATCGGAAATTCCGACAACTTTGTGCGACCGTGTGTAGGCAAAACAAGTTTGAGCCAACATCCGATGGAAAAAATCAGAGGATTTTGTTGTCGGAATGTCCGAACAAAGTCCGACCGTGTGTACGGGGCATAACTCTGGTTTTAACTCACCACTTAGACCAGTTCCACTTGGACTAAGTTCCACAGCCTCAGACTGAGCACGCTCAGACTGAGTCCTACACCCAGTTAAATAGGCACCTGTGAGCAATTAACCACCCCCCTTAATTGAAAGACTGAAGGAACCAGAGAAAAAAAAAAAGCTATTTAAAAAGTGACAGAAAAAGGCAAATGAAAAACTAAAAGGAAAAGCCCCAAAAATGCAACCCAGCAAACAAAAAGCAAGACTTGTTCACTCTAACTCTGGTTTTAACTCACCACTTAGACCAGTTCCACTTGGACTAAGTTCCACAGCCTCCCATGTTTTGCCTATGCATGAAAGGGCACAAATTACATAAAGAGATACCAATTGTCTCACAAAATTGTTAAGGAATCCTTGCACAGGGAGGTTCAATATTAAATTAAAGTATGAGGACCAATGCAAGATACAATTTTAGTCTCTTCAGCCCCAAGACAGTCATTCAGCAACTGCACTCTGGAAGAGTGGGTGAAACAATGAGGGGTTCAGATGAGACTGTGGGTAGAAAAAGTGGTCAGTCCATGGAGTTTTCTTCATCCAGCGGAAGGGAGGCTAAACGACTCCTCTTATGAGCATGTTGGTTTCCTATTTGTTCTGGAGATTGAGAAGAGCTGTGTGTGGTGGAAGGGGTTGGCCTCCTTCGTGATGAGTTAGAGATGTGTGGATCATCCACAAGGCGCAGATCTTGTAAAACTCGTTGCAGTTCATCTGTGGATCTGCAGGTAAACTTTGAGCCCTGGTATGTAAATCGAATGGAAAACGGAAATCCCCATTGATAAGCGATATGATGACTTTGTAGCACTGTCAGTTGAGGTTTCATTGATCGACGCTTAGGCATAGTCAATTGGGATAAGTCAGTAAATAACTGATAAACATGACCTTGGAATGTAAGATTGCCTTTATCCCTGGCTGCAGCCAAAAGTTGCTCTTTTGTGCGATAAAAGTGAAATTTTGCGATAATATCGCGTGGAGGGCCATCTGTTTTCCTGGGCATGAGGGCACGGTGAACTCTGTCCATTTCCAAACGTTCTATAGGTAGGGCCGGTTGGAGTTCTTGGAATAAGGCCGTCATGGTTGAATGCAGGTCAATCACAGATTCAGGGATACCTCTGATGCGGAGGTTGGAACGTCTGGCTCTGTTCTCATAATCTTCCAGCCTAGATTGTAGTATTAAGTTTTCCTCTTTAAGGTTTTCTATTTCTGACACTTTATTTTGTGCTGAAATTTCCACCTAATTCACTCTAATTTCTAATGCTGCTGTACGAGCGCCAAGTTCTCTTATTTCTTTTGTAAGGCTACTTGTAATATGCTCTGAAGTCTGTTTCAGTTCTTTTTGCAGCATACGTTCAAATTGCTTTAAAGGTACTGGGGAATCAGCAAATTCATGTGGAGAGTTTTGTGAGGGAAATAATTCAGTATTCGACTCACCAGAAAAATCTGTTTGTAACAGTTTCTGCTTCTGTTTCAGTGTATGGGAGCGCTCTGAGGTGCTGTGTGAGGCAGGTGTCGGCGCCATTTTAGCTGCAGCCCACACCTGTGACTCCTTTGTGGAGGTTTTAAATTTATTGCGGTTACCTCCTAGAACCATATTGAAGGTCTCCAACAGAGCTCCGGGTTCACTGGTGGAAGTAGAACAATCTGGAGTGCTTTGTGTCAGCTGGTATGCTTTAATATTCGGCTTTTCCTCTGTCACGGAGCGGAGCTCTAGCAGCGCATAACTGCTCTGTCAGACTCCGCGCATGCGCCCCAAGGTAATGTAATTTCAAATTATTATATTCATTGTCCTTGTTCAGGCACTTATTCTTCTAGGGTGACAACTCCCTGTTTCCCAACTCTGCACCTTTGTTGTGACCCTGTCACATGGGCATTCAATGGAGACTACAAGTTGCCATTTGAACATACATTACATAGTAGGCGAGGTTGAAAATAGACACAAGTCCGTCAAGTCCAACCTATGTGTGTGATTTTATGTCAGTATTACATTGTATATCACTGTATGTTGTGGTCATTCAGGTGCCTATGTAATAGTTTTTTGAAATTATCGATGCTCCCCCCTGAAACCATTGCCTGTGGAAGAGAATTCCACATCCTAACTGCTCTTACATTGTATAGCCATCATCAGGTAAGCCCAACCTGAAAATTGCCATGCAGCCATCCATAGAGCACCTGCATAAAGACAGGAAGTGGTTACAAAAGGCAGAGAACAGAGACATCAAGATGCAAAACAAGCCTTTTGTAAAGAAAATTACATTTTTATAATGCACAAAGTTTTAACAAACTAAATGTCATAAGCTTGGTGTTTAAATGTACTTTAAAGCATATTGTTTTGGTGCAGTGTGGAATTCCTTATGAAATAGAATCATTAACTCAATATAAAACAATATTTACAGTAAACATTTTTATACATGCGGGTATAACTGGTAACAAATACATAATACATAAGGAAAACATATTTTAACAGGTGCCACCTCTTTCATCCAAGGGTGGTTTGGCTTACTTGCTGTCCACACAGAGTGCACATATTTCATTAGAGAAACTACTAAATTGAACATTTACTGGTGGTGGACAATTTGATGAGCAGTGAACATACATAAGATAATTTTGGAAGTACTGACAGAGAGGTAGTGACAGATAAAGCATATATATGGGTGATTTTCTGCTAGGTCACTGACAGAATGGCATATAGATCCTGTAGTAAAGAGTGCTGTAGGCTAAAGTGAATGGCCAGTTCACATAGGATGGCAGTATTAACAGTCCAGGTATTCTATGTGTAGTGCTAAAATGCTTTAACCACTTCAGCCCCAGAAAGATTTACCCCCCTTAATGACCAGGCCATTTTTTGCGATACGGCACTGCTTCGCTTTAAATGACAATTGTGCGGTCGTGTGACATTGTAGCCAAACAAAATTGTTGTCCTTTTTTCTCACAAATAGAGATTTTTTTTGGTGGTATTTGATCACCTCTGTGGTTTTTATGTTTTGCGCTATAAACAAAAAAAGACTGACAATTTTGAAAAAAAAAAACAACAATTCACTATGGGGTCAAAAGAATTAACAAGCTTCACAGCTATGTCATGCAGGATAGTAAACAGTAAAACACACCAATTAGACTGATGGATCAGATTGACACATCATAGAACAGACGCCCATCTATATATTAAAGTGATTGTAAAGTCTCATTTAGAAAAAAAAAAAAACAAATACAGTGGATATAAAAAGTCTACACACCCCTGTTAAAATGTCAGGTTTCTGTGCTGTAAAAACATGAGACAAAGATAAATCATTTCAGAACTTCTTCCACCTTTTAATGTGACCTATAAACTGTACAACTCAGTTGAAAAACAAATCAAAATCTTTTAGGGGAGGGAGCAGAAATAAAAAACTAAAATAATGTGGTTGCATAAGTGTGCACACCCTCTTATAACTGGGGATTTAGCTGTGTTCAGAATTAATCACATTCAAACTCATGTTAAATAGGGGTCAGTGCACATCTCCCATCATTTAAAGTGCCTCTGATTAACCCCAAATAAAGTTCAGCTGTTCTAGTAGGTCTTTCCTGACAATTTCTTAGTCGCATCCTACAGCAAAAGCCATGGTCCTCAAGAGAGCTTCCAAAGGGATCTCATTGTTAAAAGGTATCAGTCAGGAGAAGGGTACAAAAGAATTTCCAAGGAATTAGATATACCATGGAACACAGTGAAGACAGTCATCAAGTGGAGAAAATATGGCATAACAGTGACATTACCAAGAACTGGACATCCCTCCAAAATTGATGAAAAGACCAGAAGAAAACTGGTCAGGAAGGCTGCCAAGAAGCCTACAGCAACATTAAAGGAGCTGCAGGAATATCTGGCAAGTACTGGCTGTCTGGTACTATGACAATCTCCTGTATTCTTCATATGTCTGGGCTATGTGGTAGAGTGACAAGA
Organism: Lithobates septentrionalis; assembly: GCA_037952835.1. Lineage (NCBI taxonomy): Eukaryota > Metazoa > Chordata > Amphibia > Anura > Ranidae > Lithobates > Lithobates septentrionalis. The sequence goes on from JBBDGP010001284.1 coordinate 3,808,058, forward strand.
CACAAATCCCTTTCTTATGAAGGAAAAACATCCAGGCCTGGCTAAATTTTGCAAAAACACATCTGCAGTCTCCCAAAAGCATGTGGAAAAATGTGTTATGGTCTGCTGAAGCCAAGGCTGAACTTTTTGGCCATAATTCCAAAAGATATGTTTGGTGCAAAAACAACACTGCACATCGCCAAAAAGAACACCATACCCTCTGCTAGAAAGCTGAATATGAAGAGGAACTTCATCTTTCAGCATGACAAGGACCCAAAGCATACATCTAAATCAACAAAGGAATGGATTCACCAGAAGAATAATAATGTTCTGGAATGGCCCAGCCAGAGCTCAGACCTGAATCTGATTGAAAATCTGTGGGGTTATCTGAGGAGGGTTTGCACAGGAGATGCCCTCGCAATCTGACAGATTTGAAGTGTTTTTGCAAAGAAGAGTGGGCAAATATTGCCAAGTCAAGATGTGCCATCCTGACTCTTATCCAAAAAGACTGAGTGCTGTAATAAAATCAAAAGGTGCTTCAACAAAGTATTAGTTTAAGGGTGTGCACACTTATGCAACCATATTATTTTTTTTTTTTGTTTACTTCCCTCCAACTAAAAGATTTCAGTTTGTTGTTCAACTGAGTTGTACAGTTTATAGGTCACATTAATCACTTCAGCCCGGAAGGATTTACCCCCTTCCTGACCAGAGCACTTTTTACAATTTGGCACTGCGTCGCTTTAACTGCTAATTGCGCAGTCATGCAATGCTGTACCCAAACGAAATTTGCGTCCTTTTCTTCCCACAAATAGAGCTTTCTTTTGATGGTATTTTATCACCTCTGCGTTTTTTATTTTTTGCGCTATAAACGGAAAAAGACCGAAAATTTTGAGAAAAAATGGTATTTTCAACTTTTTGTTATAAATAAATCCAATAAACTCAATTTTAGTCATACATTTAGGCCAAAATGTATTCGGCCACATGTCTTTGGTAAAAAAAATGTCAATAATATTTATTGGTTTGCGCAAAAGTTATAGCGTCTACAAACTAGGGTACATTTTCTGGAATTTACACAGCTTTTAGTTTGACTGCCTATGTCATTTCTTGAGGTGCTAAAATGGCAGGGCAGTACAAACCCCCCCAAATGACCCCATTTTGGAAAGTAGACACCCCAAGGAAATTGCTGAGAGGCTTGTTGAGCCCATTGAATATTAATTTTTTTTGTCCCAAGTGATTGAATAATGACAAAAAAAAAATCTACAAAAAGTTGACACTAAATGATATATTGCTCACACAGGCCATGGGCATATGTGGAATTGCACCCCAAAATACATTCAGCTGCATCTCCTGAGTACGAGGATGCCACATGTGTGGGACTTTTTGGGAGCCTAGCCGCGTACAGGGCCCCGAAAACCAATCACCACCTTCAGGATTTCTAAGGGCGTAAATTTTTGATTTCACTCCTCACTACCTATCACAGTTTTGAAGGCCATAAAATGCTCAGATGGCACAAAACCCCCCAAATGACCCCATTTTGGAAAGTAGACACCCCAAGCTATTTGCTGAGAGGCATGTTGAGTCCATGGAATATTTTATATTTTGACACAAGTTGCGGGAAAGTGACAATTTTTTTTTTGCACAAAGTTGTCATTAAATGATATATTGCTCACACAGGCCATGGGCATATGTGGAATTGCACCCCAAAATACATTTAGCTGCTTCTCCTGAGTATGGGGATACCACATGTGTGGGACTTTTTGGGAGCCTAGCTGCGTACGAGGCCCCGAAAACCAATCACCGCCTTCAGGATTTCTAAGGACGTAAATTTTTGATTTCACTCTTCACTGCCTATCACAGTTTCGAAGGCCATGGAATGCCCAGGTGGCACAACCCCCCCAAATGACCCCATTTTGGAAAGTAGACACCCCAAGCTATTTGCTGAGAGGCATGGTGAGTATTTTGCAGCTCTCATTTGTTTTTGAAAATGAAGAAAGACAAGAAATTTTTTTTTTTTTTAATTTTTTTTAATTTTCAAAACTTTGTGACAAAAAGTGAGGTCTGCAAAATAATCACTATACCTCTCAGCAAATAGCTTGGGGTGTCTACTTTCCAAAATAAGGTCACTTGGGGGAGGTTTTGTGCCACCTGGGCATTCCATGGCCTCCGAAACTGTGATAGGCAGTGAAGAGTGAAATCAAAAATTTACGCCCTTTGAAAGCCTGAAGGCGGTGCTTGGTTTTCGGGATCCCGTACGCGGCTAGGCTCCCAAAAAGTCTCACACATGTGGTATCCCCGTACTCAGGAGAAGTAACAGAATGTATTTTGGGGTGTAATTTCACATATTCCCATGGCATGTTTGAGCAATATATCTTTTAGTGACAACTTTGTGCAAAAAAAAAAAAAAAATTGTCTTTTTCCCGCAACTTGTGTCACAATATAAAAATATTCCATGGACTCGACATGCCTCTCAGCAAATAGCTTGGGGTGTCTACTTTCCAAAATGGGGTCATTTGGGGGGGTTTTGAACTGTCCTGGCATTTTATGCACAACATTTAGAAGCTTATGTCACACATCACCCACTCTTCTAACCACTTGAAGACAAAGTGGCTGACACTTTTTGTTTACATGAAAAAATTATTTTTTTTTTGCAAGAAAATTACTTTGAACCCCCAAACATTATATATTGTTTAAAGCAAATGCCCTACAGATTAAAATGGTGGGTGTTTCAATTTTTTTTTCACACAGTATTTGCGCAGCAATTTTTCAAACGCATTTTTTTGGGAAAAAACACACTTTTTTTAAATTTTAATGCACTAAAGCACACCATATTGCCCAAATATTTGATGAAATAAAAAAGATGATCTTGGGCCGAGTACATGGATACCAAACATGACATGCTTTAAAATTGCGCACAAATGTGCAGTGGCGACAAACTAAATACATTTTTAAAAGCCTTTAAAAGCCTTTACAGGTTACCACTTTAGATTTACAGAGGAGTTCTACTGCTAAAATTACTGCCCTCGATCTGACCTTCGCAGTGACACCTCACATGCATGGTGCAACTGCTGTTTACATTTGACGCCAGACCGACGCTTGCGCTCGCCTTTGCACGTGAGCAGGGGGGGACAGGAGTGCTTTTTTTTTGTTTTTTGTTTTTTTTTTGTTTTTCTTTATTATTTTTTTTTCTTTTTTATCTTATTTTAAACTGTTCCTTTCATTTTTTTTTTTTTAATCATTTTTATTGTTATCTCAGGGAATGTAAATATCCCCTATGATAGCAATAGGTAGTGACAGGTACTCTTTTTTTGAAAAAATTGGGGTCTATTAGACCCTAGATCTCTTCTCTGCCCTCAAAGCATCTGACCACACCAAGATCGGTGTGATAAAATGCTTTCCCAATTTCCCAATGGCGCTGTTTACATCCGGCGAAATCTAAGTCATGAAATGCTCGTAGCTTCTGGTTTCTTAGGCCATAGAGATGATTGGAGCCATTCTGGTCTCTGATATATATATATTTTTTTATACTTTTTTTGTAACTGTAACTTTTATAACTGTAACCGGTTCCAGGTTCGGGTCTCTCAAAATGCGATGACATCTTGGGAGACCCTGTGAAAGTGTGCCTAGTCTGTGCAATGCTGTACGCTAATACTCAACTAGTGTATGGTAGCGTTGAAAACATTCACCAATGCAAAGGCCAGGATTGTCAGGACAGGAGGGACAATAATAGCGGGTGTCACGCCTATATCCGCACTTGCTGCAGACACAACATCTTTTTTAAGGGGGGGCTACCAAAAAACTGTTAGCGATCGCAGGGATCAGGCCTGACTCTGCGCACGCTGCAGTTATGCGTTTAGTGTTTTGTAAGTGACAGTGATCGATCGATACTGCACTTGGGTGGGCTGGGCCGGGTGGAGGTGCTAGCAGGTATCTGGGCTGATCCCGCTAACACTGCGTTTTTGGGAACCCTAAACTGCTGGGGACGCTAGTATAGATCTGATCGGATCAGATATTGATCCGTTCAGATACTATACCACTAAGGGAGGTGTATGGTGCGTGCGTGCGTGGGTGTTAGTGGTACTGGCACTAACCTGACGCTGAATGGGGCGACGCAGACCCTATCTGACACTAAAACCTAAGTTATATCACCGCCGGGCGATCAGGGGGCTAAACCTTTATAAGGTAATAAACGGCAGGTGCCCTGACGCCATAAAAAATAAACTAACTAACCAGCATCACCTGTAACAGTTATACGGTGATCACTGGTGAAAGGGTTAACTAGGGGGCAATCAGGGGGTTAAAACCTTTATTCGGTAGTATATGGGGGTCCCTGACGCTATAAAACGCTGACGGCGAACCTATATTTTTACCTCTCTAACTAGCGTCAAAAGTGACAGTAATACAGCGATCAGAAAAATGATCGCTTAGTGACACTGGCGACGGGGGGTGATCAAGGGGTTAAAACTTTATTAGGGGGGTTAGGGGGGTACCCTAGACCTAAAGGGGCTAACACTAACTGCCCTACCACACTAACTGTCACAAACTGACACCAATGCAGTGATCAGAAAAAACAAAAAAAACTGCTTGGTGTCAGTGTGATGGGGGGGGGGGTGTAATGTATGCCTGGCATGTTCTACTGTGTGTGTGTGTTGTGCACTCACTTGGATGTCTTCTCTCCTCGGCGCCGGAACAGAAAATACCGATCCGAGGAGAGATGACATCATTGCCTCTGCTGGTGTTTACCATACAGCAGCAGAGGAAGAATCTCATTGGATGGGAGCGATTGCGAGGGGGGGCCACAAATAGATGGTCTCCCCCTCACCTCTCATTGCTCCCAGACAGAAGCCGACTGCCTCGGGCACCGGGGGGGTCCGATCGGACCCCCCGCCCGCGGGAGGCAGATCACGTACCAGGTACGTGATTTTGCCTGCCCGTGCCATTCTGCCGCAGTATATCTGCGTTAGGCGGTCGGCAACTGGTTAAAGGTGGAAAAAGTTCTGAAATTATTTATCTTTTTTACATCACAGAAACCTGACATTCTAACAGGGATGTGTAGACTTTTTATATCCACTGTATGTTATACTTACCTGCTCTGTGCAGTTGGTTTTGCACAGAGCAGCCTGGATCCTCCTTTTCTCGGGTTCCTCTTCGCTGCTCCTGGCCCCTCCCTCCTGCCCCCACAGCAAGCAGCTTACTATGGGAGCACCCGAGCCGAGTTACAGCTCTGTGTGTCCATTCAGACACGGAGCCCCGACCCAGCCCTGGCCCCTCTCTCCTCGCATTGGATTACTGACTTTGATTGACAGCCGCAGAAGCTAATAGCGTTGCTGCTGTGGCTCAGTCAATCAGGAGGAGAGATTACTGGAGAGAGATGGGGCTCAGGTAAGTAATCAGGGGGTGCTGGGGAGGCTGCTACACACAGAAGGTTTTTTTTTCTTAATGCATAGAACACATTAAGATAAAAAAACCTTCTGTCTTTACAACTCCTTTAAGGATACCAGTAACATTGGAAATAGGTATAAAAATAAGCATACAAAAAACTTGCCACCAGTAAAATAAATGACCATCTCGTATATGGCATAAATTTAAAATGTATAAACACATTATCCCTAGAAAAGAAGAAAAAAACAAGGATAACGCTAAGATATTTAACAAAAAAATGAGAATTCTATCATATCCACCACAAAAATATGCTGTGAGTATGTAGAGTAATATAAAGTAAAAAAGGAACATGCGTAAGGGGAGGATTTATGCAGCATTGATGTAGGCGTTAATGTGCTACTCCACGTTCAACCCATAGGGGGAGTAGGACTTTAACTCATAAATCCAAAAAGTCTCAAGACATGAGACCCCCTTTTATTGGAGCCTCCCCTCCAGGGGTCTACATATTTGTCTATAATTAAGAACTGGGTACCCCTAGGGTCCTTGTTGTGATGACATAAAAATTGTTTAGGGACACTGATTTGTCAGGCCTTTCTTAATGTTAGAAATATGCTTGTTAACTCTCTCTGAGAAAGACCTAGTGGTCCTTCTTACACATTGTTTCCCACATGGACACGTTAATAAGTATACTATATTCTTGGTAGCACATGTAGAGAATAGTTTGATAGAATATGTCCGATTAGTGACTGTAGAAATAAAGAAATCCGCTTTCCTACCCATGCACGTGTTCTGAAAACAAACATTACATTTTTTACATGGATAGTAGCCAACCATGTTGTGGAAGAAAGATTATTTCAGAAGGGGATTTATTACATTGGGAGCAACTTTACCTTTCAAGGAGCGAGCTTGTCTATAGACCACCCTTGCCTTATCTGGGAGTATGGGTCCTAATACCCGGTCATTTTTTAGAATGTTCCAGTGCTTATTGAATACATTTTTAATCTGTTTGTGTTGGTTTGAAAATGAGGTAAAAAAAGACTACTTAGAATCGTCTTTAGTAGTGTTATGTGGTTTATCTACGAAAAGATTATTTCTATTTAGGCCAGAAGCTCTATTAATCTCTCTATCTAGGTCTTTGATTCAGATCTGTTCTGAGCTGCTATTTCAGTTTACCTCTCAGGACCATGATGTTTTCACTCCCCCATTTACTATGTACCAGGCTGGATTTTTGGGATGGTAGCTGAAATATTGTGCAGGTTCTTTTTTCCAGCAGTATTCAGCCTATTCACAACAGGTGGTTTTGGATTTTATTGCTTCTGTGCACTGTTTAATTGAGAAATGTGAGAAAGGAAGAGACAAATTGACTTTAATTCACCCTCTGCTACAAGCTTGGTCAGAGATCATATCCCCAGTACTAGATGAGGCACATAAATTCAGATCTGCTGCTAAAAATCAAGAATCTTTTCCTCTGTTACCCTTAGCAACCTCTGCTGCTACTGAGCGTTCCTTACTCCCTGTAGATCAGTACCCTGCCAGTACCCTGCCACCAGTAACCACACTTTCTCTGTATGTAATCAAATGGAAGCACCCCCTGCAGTACGGTTGCCCATAGCAATGTCTCAGGCCTCTTCCTGTACTTCTGCTACTCTTCCCTCTACTTCCCCAGTACTATTACTACCTTTCCATCAGCAGTCCACTCTGCTCAGCACAATGCAACTACGTGTAGGACTCCAGTATTCAAGCCCAAAAAGAAACAAAACTTTTCTCCTGCTCTTACAACTCTGCCCCTATCTATGTTGCCTGCTGATGGTGCCCAGTCCTCCTCCATGCTGATGACTGCGGCCGATGTGATCCAGTCCCCCATAATGCTGATGACTGCTGCTGATGATGCCCAGTCCTCCTCCATGCTGATGACTGCTGCCGATGTGATCCAGCCCTCCATGCTGATGACTGATGCCAATGCGACCCTGTCCTCCTCCATGCTGATGACTGCTTCCATTGCGATCCAGTCCTCCTCCATGCTGATGACTGCTGCCGGTGCGATCCAGTCCTCCTCCATGCTGATGACTGCTGCAGATGTGATCCAGTCCTCCTCCATGCCGCCTGCTGATAATGTCCATGCCTCCTTCATGCTGATGCCACCTGCTGATGGTGTCCATGCCTCCCCCATGCTGATGCTGCCTGCTGATGGTGTCCATGCCTCCTCCACACTGATGCCGCTTGCTGATGGGGTCCATGCCTCCTCCATGCTGATATCGCCTATGCCTCCTCCATGCTGCCGCTTGCTTATGGTGTCCATTCCTCCTCCATGCTTCTGCTTGCCAGTGGGGTCCATTTCTCCTCCATGCTGCCGCTTGCCGGTGGGGTCCATTCCTCCTCCATGCTGCCGCTTGCTGATGGGGTCAATTCCTCCTCCATGCTGCCACTTGCCGATGGGGTCTAATCCTCCTCCATGCTGCCGCTTGCTGATGGGGTCTATTCCTCCTCCATGCTGCCCCTTGCCGATGTGGTCCATTCCTCAACCATGCTGCTGCCTGCTGTGGGTGACCTATCATCTGCTGTCAAGCCTGCTGCCCAGCTGGACTATGCTGGTCTACCTCCCAGCCACACTATGCTGATTTTGGGCTGCTGTCCAGTTGGACTATGCCGATACCTGTGCCTCTGCCCAGCCTAATGTGCCTCTGCCTGCTGCCCAGTCTGATGATCTGGTGCCTGCTTCCCAGTCTGCCTCTGGATGTCCTGTGCCCAACAGCCTGCCTGCCTCTGAGGATCTGACCAGCAGAAAACCCAGCCAGTTTTGGGCCCTCAGAGACGGGGTTCTCACCAAGGCTTTGGACATTGGCAGTGGGGTACTCAGTCGGCTTGCAGACCCCGGTGGTAGGGCCCTATGGAGCGTTCAGAGGCCACTTTCTAAGGGGGGGGGGGGAACTGTCAGGACTGAGTTCACCTGCTGGTGGCACTGTGGTTATCTGGGCCGATGGCTGCAGTTCCGGTGTCCACCAGCAGATGTCTCCCAGAAGCCAGATCAGATGTGATCAGCCACACCTGGCTCCAGCTGCCAGGTGGATATTTAAGGCTGCTCCTCCCTTCCCCCCACTATCCTGTCGATTGCCCCCTTGCTACCAGATCCTTGTGCCTCCTGTATCCCGAGCCATCCTGCACCCCCCCTGCCTTGCTCTTGTCGTGTTCCCCTTCCTTGCATCCCTGTTACCTTTATTGTAGCTATTGCATATAGATAGTAGTTTTGGTTCATTTGTTATTTTGTCTTTTGGGGTTTGTTTTTGCTGTGTATGTTTACTGGTGTGTGTTTCACTGTAAATAAATATCACTTTAATGATATATACTTTGTTTGGTCTCAGTTCCCTTGTGAAGCTACCTCTCTTATCTTCTTAGTCGCTCATCCCTGACATAGTCAGACAGATCAGATTGACATGTCAAGGAACAGAAGTGCATTTATATATTAAGGATACCAGTAACATTGGAATTAGGTATAAAAATAAGCATACAAAAAACTTGCCACCAGTAACGTAAATGATCATCTCATATGGCATGAATTTAAAATGTATAAACACATTATCCCTAGAAAAGAAGAAAAAAACTAGGATAACGCTAAAGCCTCGTACACACAATTGGATTTTCCGCAGAAAAAACCGCAGACTTTTGTCCGAAGGCCCTTGGCCCCAAACTTGTCTTGCATACAAATGGCAAGGAATTCTCGGCCAACAAACATGAACGTAGTGACGTACTACGTGGTTTTTCAGCTCTTTAGCACCACCCTTTGGGCTCCTTCTACTAATTTTGTGTTAGTAGAAGTTTGGTGAGTGTTGATTCGCACTTTTCATTTCATGCTTTTCCTTTGGCTCGTTTCAGTTCATTTCTGAGCGGCCGTTCGTCAACCAGACATGTTGCGGAATTGGAGGAGATAACGTGTTATTTATTATTGACCTTGGAGTTATTGCTTTGACCCAAGTTCAGTCCAGGAACAGGAGAAGGAGGATTTCTTGGACCAAAAATTGGTTGCTTTATTGATTGTGACCAATTATGTCATATGCCTTTGCTGCGGAAGCTCCAGGAGAATAATCCGGATGATTTTCGGAATTATTACCAACTCTTGGCATTGTTGACTAATGATTTGATTTGGTATATTTTCTTTTTTTTTTGGATGCATAGAATGCACTTTTTGGTTAAGTTCTATTGGCAGATAGCATGTCTAATTTTAGTTGTTTTCTTTTTTTAATGCACAATAAAAAAAATTGTGGAGACTAATACTTGGCTATGTATTTTACTTCAAATGACAGTTTGGGAGTAGGCAGTTACATTTTAAAAAATACAATGTAAAATTAACAAGGGACAACAACATAGTTGTATCTTAGATCTTAAGAGCCGGTTCACACTGAGGCAGCACGACTTGCAGCTCGACTGCCACAGATGACCTGCACACGACAGCAGCGGCGACTTGCAAAACGACTTCTATATAGAAGTCAATGCAAGTCACCTCAAGTCTTCCCCAAAGTAGTACAGGAACCTTTTTCTAAGTCGGAGCGACTTGAGTCATATAGCGGTTTGAGACATATAAAACCTGGGGGGTGGGGGGTGGGGGAAATTGGATGAGAGACAGTGGGAACTGAGGGGGGAGGAGTGGGTTATGGAGTACGTCAGGCAGTTTGACAGCCAGCTGGGGAACCTGCTGTCATATCTGCTTAAAAAACAAAATAAAGTGGGCACTGTATTATTAGTTAGCAGCTAGCACACAGTGAATATACAACCAACTACCCAAGGCCTCTCCCCCTCCCCCAACCATCTTGGGGGCCCTCTCCTTCTCATCCAAATACGTGCCCTCTCCTCCTCCAAACACCCAGGGGCCCTCTTCTTCTCCCCCAGCCATACAGGGATCCTCTTCTTCTCCAAACGGCCACCCAGGGACCCTCTCCTTTCTCCCCCCACCACCCAAGGGTCCTCTTCTTCTCCCTTGGCCATCCAGGGGTCATCTTTTTCTCCTCCAGCCACCCAGGGGTCCTCTCCTTCTCCCCCAGCCACCCAGCTGTCCTCTCCTCCAAATGGCCACCCAGGGGTCCTCTCCTTCTACCCCAATCACCCAGGGCTCCTCTCCTTCTTCCACAGCCACCCAGGGGTCCCTCCTTATTCCCCAGCCATTCAGGGGTCCTCTCCTTCTCCCCCAGCCACCCAGGGGTCCTCTCCTTCTTTAAACACCCAGGGGCACTCTCCTTCTCCCCCTGCAACTCAGGGGTTCTCTCCTTCTTCCCCAGCCACCCAGGGGTGCCTCCTTCTCCCCCAGCCACCCAGGAGCCCTCTCCTTCTCCCCCAGCCTCCCATGGGTCCTCTCCTTCTCCCCCAGCCACCCAGGGGGTCCTCTCCTTCTCCCCCAGCCACCCAGAGCTCCTCTCCTCCTCCATCCACCACCAGGGGTCCTCTCCTTCTCCAAACACCCAGGGGCACTCTCCTTCTCCCTCTGCAACCCAGGAGTTCTCTCTCTCTCCCCCAGACACCCAGGGGTGCCTCTTTCTCCCCCAGCATCCAGGGGTCCTCTCCTTTTCCCCCAGCCACCCAGGGGTCCTCTCCTTCTCCAGCCACCCAGGGGTCCTCTCCCCCCAGCCACCCAAGGGTCCTCTCCTTCTCCAGCCACCCAGGGGTCTTCTTCCTCTCCCCCAGCCACCCAGGGGTCCTCTCCTTCTCCAAACACCCAGGGGCGCTCTCCTTTCTCCTTTAGCCTTCCAGGGGTCCTTTTCTTCTGTCCCAGCCACCCAGGGGGCCTCTTTTTCTCCCCTAGCCACCCAGAGGCCCTCTTCTCTCCCAGCCACCCAGGGGCCCTATTCCTCCACATCCTAGGAATAAATCGGACGACCAATTTCCAGGCAGAGAAGGAGGGGTAAGTGTCGGCAGACAACGGACACCTGACAGCCACAACAAAGGGACTGCAGCACCCTGCTCCACAAGCCCAGCCACTGCCGCCGCCACTCTCATCAGCTGCAGCGCCAGCATGGACAGGCCTAGCCACCCTTCAGCTCTGGGCCCCCGGCCCTCCATGTCCCCGCCAACATGTGCACACAATGTGGCTCCTTAAGGCCATTAAGATGAATGTGACAAGAGGGAGATTTAGCTGATCTCTGCATCGATGCAGAATCGAGCAAGGCTGAATTGCGATGCATTGATGCGCCGAATATATTCAACACCCCTGTATGGACTATTTCAGTTTTGGATGTTAAAATTGATCAAATACAAAACCAGGTGACTTCTTTGCAAACCCACGAATCTTATTCAAATTTTGAGGCTAAGTTAAGAGGTCATCTAGAGAAATTCAATAAAAACATTCTTGTTAAAAAGGACAAAAAATGTTAACGTGACCAAAGAGCCTTCAATAAAGGTAAGGCCTATAAATGGCAACATGGTTTGGGTAACAAACGAAACTTCTCTAATAAACCTAGATTTAACAGCTATACAGGTGCTTTTGAAATGTCTATACATTCATCTGTGTCATCATATTTGTCTCAACACTGAGCACAACACAAAAGTCGAAACGACCTAAATGTCGCCGCCAGGGTGATGAGTCACACGACAATTCTTTTCATATGGATGCCTCTCCTTCACAATCAGGTAACGATTACGGGAGTAACTCTCTTAATAAAACACGTGGTGACATGATGGCTACACATATGCCATCTACCCATGGGCCAGCGTTAAATGCACCACATACTACACCTTCCACTCCACATCCACATCAACACAAACAAGCACTAGGCACTTTTTTAGAACAAATGCGAGGCAGAACACAGTCTCATCAGAACAAATCACACCCACTCAAAACACAGAAATCCAATGTGCACAAACCATGTTAAATGTCGTGAATGTTTCCTCACATCCTTTAACCCAGTACGAGATGGATGTGCTTTCACGTAGTCTCACTTTTGTCCAGACAACCTTGTCTGGACAAGTTTGGGACCATTAAGGACATCCATCTCTTTATAAGGAATATTTTGCTCAAAAGCTTATATGCTAAAAGAGAAACTGCCCTGGTTTCTGGACAGACAAACAAGGACCAACAGGCCCTTGATAATTTGATATCACTCTAATGCCCCGTACACATGGTCGGATTTTACAATGGAAAATGTGTGATAGGACCTTGTTGTCGGAAATTCCGACCGTGTGTAGGCTCCATCACACATTTTCCATCGGATTTTCCGACACACAAAGTTTGAGAGCAGGCTATAAAATTTTCCGACAACAAAATCCGTTGTCGGAAATTCCAATCGTGTGTACACAAATCCGACGGACAAAGTGCCACGCATGCTCAGAATAAATAAAGAGATGAAAGCTATTGGCCACTGCCCCGTTTATAGTCCCGACGTACGTGTTTTACGTCACCGCGTTCAGAACGATCGGATTTTCCGACAACTTTGTGTGACTGTGTGTATGCAAGACAAGTTTGAGCCAACATCCGTTGGAAAAAATCCTAGGATTTTGTTGTCAGAATATCTGAACAAAGTCTGACCGTGTGTACGGGGCATAAGAAGAGAATGACCCAGAAATTCTTATTGACTCAGTTGATCTGGAGACCTTGTTGGTAGCAGTGGACAATACATCCACCACTCCCACCACTTCATCCAATTCCAATCCCTCTTTGAAAAAGAAGTCCAGTCTTTATCCTCCTCCCAGCTCCAATCGCAATGCAGCAACCTTTCTAAGGTCCGTAACCTGTGACATTAAGAAACATATACATTTTTCTAATCCGGATCCCAATCTCAATCCTGATGAAAGGAAGGCTCTGGATGCTCTTGTGCATAACCACGATATTGTCATCAAACCCTCTGACAAATGTTTACCAAAATACTTACCAACTCTGAATGGTACCATCCAATACCTAAATCAACTTTGGAAATCTTTAACAAGGATTTTTACCTTATGGTAGATGAAGCATATTACCATAATGTTATTTCTAAGAATATATGGGAATTCATTATTTTTGGAATGCCCAGGTGGCACAACCCCCCCCAAATGACCCCATTTTGGAAAGTAGACACCCCAAGCTATTTGCTGAGAGGCATGGTGAGTATTTTGCAGCTCTCATTTGTTTTTGAAAATGAAGAAAGACAAGAAAATTTTTTTTTTTTTAATTTTTTTTAATTTTCAAAACTTTGTGACAAAAAGTGAGGTCTGCAAAATAATCACTATACCTCTCAGCAAATAGCTTGGGGTGTCTACTTTCCAAAATAGGGTCACTTGCGGGGGGTTTGTGCCACCTGGGCATTCCATGGCCTCCGAAACTGTGATAGGCAGTGAAGAGTGAAATCAAAAATTTACGCCCTTTGAAAGCCTGAAGGCGGTGCTTGGTTTTCGGGATCCGGTACGCGGCTAGGCTCCCAAAAAGTCTCACACATGTGGTATCCCCGTACTCAGGAGAAGTAACAGAATGTATTTTGGGGTGTAATTTCACATATTCCCATGGCATGTTTGAGCAATATATCTTTTAGTGACAACTTTGTGCAAAAAAAAAAAAAAATTGTCTTTTTCCCGCAACTTGTGTCACAATATAAAAATATTCCATGGACTCGACATGCCTCTCAGCAAATAGCTTGGGGTGTATACTTTCCAAAATGGGGTCATTTGGGGGGGTTTTGAACTGTCCTGGCATTTTATGCACAACATTTAGAAGCTTATGTCACACATCACCCACTCTTCTAACCACTTGAAGACAAAGTGGCTGACACTTTTTGTTTACATGAAAAAATTATTTTTTTCTGCAAGAAAATTACTTTGAACCCCCAAACATTATATATTGTTTAAAGCAAATGCCCTACAGATTAAAATGGTGGGTGTTTCATTTTTTTTTTCACACAGTATTTGCGCAGCGATTTTTCAAACGCATTTTTTTGGGGAAAAACACACTTTTTTTAATTTTAATGCACTAAAACACACTATATTGCCCAAATATTTGATGAAATAAAAAAGATGATCTTGGGCCGAGTACATGGATACCAAACATGACATGCTTTAAAATTGCGCACAAATGTGCAGTGGCGACAAACTAAATACATTTTTAAAAGCCTTTAAAAGCCTTTACAGGTTACCACTTTAGATTCACAGAGGAGTTCTACTGCTAAAATTACTGCCCTCGATCTGACCTTCGCAGTGACACCTCACATGCATGGTGCAACTGCTGTTTACATTTGACGCCAGACCGACGCTTGCGCTCGCCTTTGCACGTGAGCAGGGGGGGACAGGGGTGCTTTTTTTTTGTTTTTGGTTTTTTTTTTGTTTTTCTTTATTATTTTTTTTTCTTTTATCTTATTTTAAACTGTTCCTTTCATTTTTTTTTTTTTAATCATTTTTATTGTTATCTCAGGGAATGTAAATATCCCCTATGATAGCAATAGGTAGTGACAGGTACTCTTTTTTTGAAAAAATTGGGGTCTATTAGACCCTAGATCTCTCCTCTGCCCTCAAAGCATCTGACCACACCAAGATCGGTGTGATAAAATGCTTTCCCAATTTCCCAATGGCGCTGTTTACATCCGGCGAAATCTAAGTCATGAAATGCTCGTAGCTTCTGGTTTCTTAGGCCATAGAGATGATTGGAGCCATTCTGGTCTCTGATATATATATATTTTTTTATACTTTTTTTGTAACTGTAACTTTTATAACTGTAACCGGTTCCAGGTTCGGGTCTCTCAAAATGCGATGACATCTTGGGAGACCCTGTGAAAGTGTGCCTAGTCTGTGCAATGCTGTACGCTAATACTCAACTAGTGTATGGTAGCGTTGAAAACATTCACCAATGCAAAGGCCAGGATTGTCAGGACAGGAGGGACAATAATAGCGGGTGTCACGCCTATATCCGCACTTGCTGCAGACACAACATCTTTTTTAAGGGGGGGCTACCAAAAAACTGTTAGCGATCGCAGGGATCAGGCCTGACTCTGCGCACGCTGCAGTTATGCGTTTAGTGTTTTGTAAGTGACAGTGATCGATCGATACTGCACTTGGGTGGGCTGGGCCGGGTGGAGGTGCTAGCAGGTATCTGGGCTGATCCCGCTAACACTGCGTTTTTGGGAACCCTAAACTGCTGGGGACGCTAGTATAGATCTGATCGGATCAGATATTGATCCGTTCAGATACTATACCACTAAGGGAGGTGTATGGTGCGTGCGTGCGTGGGTGTTAGTGGTACTGGCACTAACCTGACGCTGAATGGGGCGACGCAGACCCTATCTGACACTAAAACCTAAGTTATATCACCGCCGGGCGATCAGGGGGCTAAACCTTTATAAGGTAATAAACGGCAGGTGCCCTGACGCCATAAAAAATAAACTAACTAACCAGCATCACCTGTAACAGTTATACGGTGATCACTGGTGAAAGGGTTAACTAGGGGGCAATCAGGGGGTTAAAACCTTTATTCGGTAGTATATGGGGGTCCCTGACGCTATAAAACGCTGACGGCGAACTTATATTTTTACCTCTCTAACTAGCGTCAAAAGTGACAGTAATACAGCGATCAGAAAAATGATCGCTTAGTGACACTGGCGACGGGGGGTGATCAAGGGGTTAAAACTTTATTAGGGGGGTTAGGGGGGTACCCTAGACCTAAAGGGGCTAACACTAACTGCCCTACCACACTAACTGTCACAAACTGACACCAATGCAGTGATCAGAAAAAACAAAAAAAACTGCTTGGTGTCAGTGTGATGGGGGGGGGGGTGTAATGTATGCCTGGCATGTTCTACTGTGTGTGTGTGTTGTGCACTCACTTGGATGTCTTCTCTCCTCGGCGCCGGAACAGAAAATACCGATCCGAGGAGAGATGACATCATTGCCTCTGCTGGTGTTTACCATACAGCAGCAGAGGAAGAATCTCATTGGATGGGAGCGATTGCGAGGGGGGGCCACAAATAGATGGTCTCCCCCTCACCTCTCATTGCTCCCAGACAGAAGCCGACTGCCTCGGGCACCGGGGGGGTCCGATCGGACCCCCCGCCCGCGGGAGGCAGATCACGTACCAGGTACGTGATTTTGCCTGCCCGTGCCATTCTGCCGCAGTATATCTGCGTTAGGCGGTCGGCAACTGGTTAAAGGTGGAAAAAGTTCTGAAATTATTTATCTTTTTTACATCACAGAAACCTGACATTCTAACAGGGATGTGTAGACTTTTTATATCCACTGTATGTTATACTTACCTGCTCTGTGCAGTTGGTTTTGCACAGAGCAGCCTGGATCCTCCTTTTCTCGGGTTCCTCTTCGCTGCTCCTGGCCCCTCCCTCCTGCCCCCACAGCAAGCAGCTTACTATGGGAGCACCCGAGCCGAGTTACAGCTCTGTGTGTCCATTCAGACACGGAGCCCCGACCCAGCCCTGGCCCCTCTCTCCTCGCATTGGATTACTGACTTTGATTGACAGCCGCAGAAGCTAATAGCGTTGCTGCTGTGGCTCAGTCAATCAGGAGGAGAGATTACTGGAGAGAGATGGGGCTCAGGTAAGTAATCAGGGGGTGCTGGGGAGGCTGCTACACACAGAAGGTTTTTTTTTCTTAATGCATAGAACACATTAAGATAAAAAAACCTTCTGTCTTTACAACTCCTTTAAGGATACCAGTAACATTGGAAATAGGTATAAAAATAAGCATACAAAAAACTTGCCACCAGTAAAATAAATGACCATCTCGTATATGGCATAAATTTAAAATGTATAAACACATTATCCCTAGAAAAGAAGAAAAAAACAAGGATAACGCTAAGATATTTAACAAAAAAATGAGAATTCTATCATATCCACCACAAAAATATGCTGTGAGTATGTAGAGTAATATAAAGTAAAAAAGGAACATGCGTAAGGGGAGGATTTATGCAGCATTGATGTAGGCGTTAATGTGCTACTCCACGTTCAACCCATAGGGGGAGTAGGACTTTAACTCATAAATCCAAAAAGTCTCAAGACATGAGACCCCCTTTTATTGGAGCCTCCCCTCCAGGGGTCTACATATTTGTCTATAATTAAGAACTGGGTACCCCTAGGGTCCTTGTTGTGATGACATAAAAATTGTTTAGGGACACTGATTTGTCAGGCCTTTCTTAATGTTAGAAATATGCTTGTTAACTCTCTCTGAGAAAGACCTAGTGGTCCTTCTTACACATTGTTTCCCACATGGACACGTTAATAAGTATACTATATTCTTGGTAGCACATGTAGAGAATAGTTTGATAGAATATGTCCGATTAGTGACTGTAGAAATAAAGAAATCCGCTTTCCTACCCATGCACGTGTTCTGAAAACAAACATTACATTTTTTACATGGATAGTAGCCAACCATGTTGTGGAAGAAAGATTATTTCAGAAGGGGATTTATTACATTGGGAGCAACTTTACCTTTCAAGGAGCGAGCTTGTCTATAGACCACCCTTGCCTTATCTGGGAGTATGGGTCCTAATACCCGGTCATTTTTTAGAATGTTCCAGTGCTTATTGAATACATTTTTAATCTGTTTGTGTTGGTTTGAAAATGAGGTAAAAAAAGACTACTTAGAATCGTCTTTAGTAGTGTTATGTGGTTTATCTACGAAAAGATTATTTCTATTTAGGCCAGAAGCTCTATTAATCTCTCTATCTAGGTCTTTGATTCAGATCTGTTCTGAGCTGCTATTTCAGTTTACCTCTCAGGACCATGATGTTTTCACTCCCCCATTTACTATGTACCAGGCTGGATTTTTGGGATGGTAGCTGAAATATTGTGCAGGTTCTTTTTTCCAGCAGTATTCAGCCTATTCACAACAGGTGGTTTTGGATTTTATTGCTTCTGTGCACTGTTTAATTGAGAAATGTGAGAAAGGAAGAGACAAATTGACTTTAATTCACCCTCTGCTACAAGCTTGGTCAGAGATCATATCCCCAGTACTAGATGAGGCACATAAATTCAGATCTGCTGCTAAAAATCAAGAATCTTTTCCTCTGTTACCCTTAGCAACCTCTGCTGCTACTGAGCGTTCCTTACTCCCTGTAGATCAGTACCCTGCCAGTACCCTGCCACCAGTAACCACACTTTCTCTGTATGTAATCAAATGGAAGCACCCCCTGCAGTACGGTTGCCCATAGCAATGTCTCAGGCCTCTTCCTGTACTTCTGCTACTCTTCCCTCTACTTCCCCAGTACTATTACTACCTTTCCATCAGCAGTCCACTCTGCTCAGCACAATGCAACTACGTGTAGGACTCCAGTATTCAAGCCCAAAAAGAAACAAAACTTTTCTCCTGCTCTTACAACTCTGCCCCTATCTATGTTGCCTGCTGATGGTGCCCAGTCCTCCTCCATGCTGATGACTGCGGCCGATGTGATCCAGTCCCCCATAATGCTGATGACTGCTGCTGATGATGCCCAGTCCTCCTCCATGCTGATGACTGCTGCCGATGTGATCCAGCCCTCCATGCTGATGACTGATGCCAATGCGACCCTGTCCTCCTCCATGCTGATGACTGCTTCCATTGCGATCCAGTCCTCCTCCATGCTGATGACTGCTGCCGGTGCGATCCAGTCCTCCTCCATGCTGATGACTGCTGCAGATGTGATCCAGTCCTCCTCCATGCCGCCTGCTGATAATGTCCATGCCTCCTTCATGCTGATGCCACCTGCTGATGGTGTCCATGCCTCCCCCATGCTGATGCTGCCTGCTGATGGTGTCCATGCCTCCTCCACACTGATGCCGCTTGCTGATGGGGTCCATGCCTCCTCCATGCTGATATCGCCTATGCCTCCTCCATGCTGCCGCTTGCTTATGGTGTCCATTCCTCCTCCATGCTTCTGCTTGCCAGTGGGGTCCATTTCTCCTCCATGCTGCCGCTTGCCGGTGGGGTCCATTCCTCCTCCATGCTGCCGCTTGCTGATGGGGTCAATTCCTCCTCCATGCTGCCACTTGCCGATGGGGTCTAATCCTCCTCCATGCTGCCGCTTGCTGATGGGGTCTATTCCTCCT
Source organism: Lithobates septentrionalis (assembly GCA_037952835.1). Lineage (NCBI taxonomy): Eukaryota > Metazoa > Chordata > Amphibia > Anura > Ranidae > Lithobates > Lithobates septentrionalis. The sequence goes on from JBBDGP010001284.1 coordinate 3,827,386, forward strand.
CCATGCTGCCCCTTGCCGATGTGGTCCATTCCTCAACCATGCTGCTGCCTGCTGTGGGTGACCTATCATCTGCTGTCAAGCCTGCTGCCCAGCTGGACTATGCTGGTCTACCTCCCAGCCACACTATGCTGATTTTGGGCTGCTGTCCAGTTGGACTATGCCGATACCTGTGCCTCTGCCCAGCCTAATGTGCCTCTGCCTGCTGCCCAGTCTGATGATCTGGTGCCTGCTTCCCAGTCTGCCTCTGGATGTCCTGTGCCCAACAGCCTGCCTGCCTCTGAGGATCTGACCAGCAGAAAACCCAGCCAGTTTTGGGCCCTCAGAGACGGGGTTCTCACCAAGGCTTTGGACATTGGCAGTGGGGTACTCAGTCGGCTTGCAGACCCCGGTGGTAGGGCCCTATGGAGCGTTCAGAGGCCACTTTCTAAGGGGGGGGGGGAACTGTCAGGACTGAGTTCACCTGCTGGTGGCACTGTGGTTATCTGGGCCGATGGCTGCAGTTCCGGTGTCCACCAGCAGATGTCTCCCAGAAGCCAGATCAGATGTGATCAGCCACACCTGGCTCCAGCTGCCAGGTGGATATTTAAGGCTGCTCCTCCCTTCCCCCCACTATCCTGTCGATTGCCCCCTTGCTACCAGATCCTTGTGCCTCCTGTATCCCGAGCCATCCTGCACCCCCCCTGCCTTGCTCTTGTCGTGTTCCCCTTCCTTGCATCCCTGTTACCTTTATTGTAGCTATTGCATATAGATAGTAGTTTTGGTTCATTTGTTATTTTGTCTTTTGGGGTTTGTTTTTGCTGTGTATGTTTACTGGTGTGTGTTTCACTGTAAATAAATATCACTTTAATGATATATACTTTGTTTGGTCTCAGTTCCCTTGTGAAGCTACCTCTCTTATCTTCTTAGTCGCTCATCCCTGACATAGTCAGACAGATCAGATTGACATGTCAAGGAACAGAAGTGCATTTATATATTAAGGATACCAGTAACATTGGAATTAGGTATAAAAATAAGCATACAAAAAACTTGCCACCAGTAACGTAAATGATCATCTCATATGGCATGAATTTAAAATGTATAAACACATTATCCCTAGAAAAGAAGAAAAAAACTAGGATAACGCTAAAGCCTCGTACACACAATTGGATTTTCCGCAGAAAAAACCGCAGACTTTTGTCCGAAGGCCCTTGGCCCCAAACTTGTCTTGCATACAAATGGCAAGGAATTCTCGGCCAACAAACATGAACGTAGTGACGTACTACGTGGTTTTTCAGCTCTTTAGCACCACCCTTTGGGCTCCTTCTACTAATTTTGTGTTAGTAGAAGTTTGGTGAGTGTTGATTCGCACTTTTCATTTCATGCTTTTCCTTTGGCTCGTTTCAGTTCATTTCTGAGCGGCCGTTCGTCAACCAGACATGTTGCGGAATTGGAGGAGATAACGTGTTATTTATTATTGACCTTGGAGTTATTGCTTTGACCCAAGTTCAGTCCAGGAACAGGAGAAGGAGGATTTCTTGGACCAAAAATTGGTTGCTTTATTGATTGTGACCAATTATGTCATATGCCTTTGCTGCGGAAGCTCCAGGAGAATAATCCGGATGATTTTCGGAATTATTACCAACTCTTGGCATTGTTGACTAATGATTTGATTTGGTATATTTTCTTTTTTTTTTGGATGCATAGAATGCACTTTTTGGTTAAGTTCTATTGGCAGATAGCATGTCTAATTTTAGTTGTTTTCTTTTTTTAATGCACAATAAAAAAAATTGTGGAGACTAATACTTGGCTATGTATTTTACTTCAAATGACAGTTTGGGAGTAGGCAGTTACATTTTAAAAAATACAATGTAAAATTAACAAGGGACAACAACATAGTTGTATCTTAGATCTTAAGAGCCGGTTCACACTGAGGCAGCACGACTTGCAGCTCGACTGCCACAGATGACCTGCACACGACAGCAGCGGCGACTTGCAAAACGACTTCTATATAGAAGTCAATGCAAGTCACCTCAAGTCTTCCCCAAAGTAGTACAGGAACCTTTTTCTAAGTCGGAGCGACTTGAGTCATATAGCGGTTTGAGACATATAAAACCTGGGGGGTGGGGGGTGGGGGAAATTGGATGAGAGACAGTGGGAACTGAGGGGGGAGGAGTGGGTTATGGAGTACGTCAGGCAGTTTGACAGCCAGCTGGGGAACCTGCTGTCATATCTGCTTAAAAAACAAAATAAAGTGGGCACTGTATTATTAGTTAGCAGCTAGCACACAGTGAATATACAACCAACTACCCAAGGCCTCTCCCCCTCCCCCAACCATCTTGGGGGCCCTCTCCTTCTCATCCAAATACTTATGTGCCCTCTCCTCCTCCAAACACCCAGGGGCCCTCTTCTTCTCCCCCAGCCATACAGGGATCCTCTTCTTCTCCAAACGGCCACCCAGGGACCCTCTCCTTCTCCCCCCACCACCCAAGGGTCCTCTTCTTCTCCCTTGGCCATCCAGGGGTCATCTTTTTCTCCTCCAGCCACCCAGGGGTCCTCTCCTTCTCCCCCAGCCACCCAGCTGTCCTCTCCTCCAAATGGCCACCCAGGGGTCCTCTCCTTCTACCCCAATCACCCAGGGCTCCTCTCCTTCTTCCACAGCCACCCAGGGGTCCCTCCTTATTCCCCAGCCATTCAGGGGTCCTCTCCTTCTCCCCCAGCCACCCAGGGGTCCTCTCCTTCTTTAAACACCCAGGGGCACTCTCCTTCTCCCCCTGCAACTCAGGGGTTCTCTCCTTCTTCCCCAGCCACCCAGGGGTGCCTCCTTCTCCCCCAGCCACCCAGGAGCCCTCTCCTTCTCCCCCAGCCTCCCATGGGTCCTCTCCTTCTCCCCCAGCCACCCAGGGGTCCTCTCCTTCTCCCCCAGCCACCCAGAGCTCCTCTCCTCCTCCAGCCACCCAGGGGTCCTCTCCTTCTCCAAACACCCAGGGGCACTCTCCTTCTCCCTCTGCAACCCAGGAGTTCTCTCTCTCTCCCCCAGACACCCAGGGGTGCCTCTTTCTCCCCCAGCATCCAGGGGTCCTCTCCTTTTCCCCCAGCCACCCAGGGGTCCTCTCCTTCTCCAGCCACCCAGGGGTCCTCTCCCCCCAGCCACCCAAGGGTCCTCTCCTTCTCCAGCCACCCAGGGGTCTTCTTCCTCTCCCCCAGCCACCCAGGGGTCCTCTCCTTCTCCAAACACCCAGGGGCGCTCTCCTTTCTCCTTTAGCCTTCCAGGGGTCCTTTTCTTCTGTCCCAGCCACCCAGGGGGCCTCTTTTTCTCCCCTAGCCACCCAGAGGCCCTCTTCTCTCCCAGCCACCCAGGGGCCCTATTCCTCCACATCCTAGGAATAAATCGGACGACCAATTTCCAGGCAGAGAAGGAGGGGTAAGTGTCGGCAGACAACGGACACCTGACAGCCACAACAAAGGGACTGCAGCACCCTGCTCCACAAGCCCAGCCACTGCCGCCGCCACTCTCATCAGCTGCAGCGCCAGCATGGACAGGCCTAGCCACCCTTCAGCTCTGGGCCCCCGGCCCTCCATGTCCCCGCCAACATGTGCACACAATGTGGCTCCTTAAGGCCATTAAGATGAATGTGACAAGAGGGAGATTTAGCTGATCTCTGCATCGATGCAGAATCGAGCAAGGCTGAATTGCGATGCATTGATGCGCCGAATATATTCAACACCCCTGTATGGACTATTTCAGTTTTGGATGTTAAAATTGATCAAATACAAAACCAGGTGACTTCTTTGCAAACCCACGAAACTTATTCAAATTTTGAGGCTAAGTTAAGAGGTCATCTAGAGAAATTCAATAAAAACATTCTTGTTAAAAAGGACAAAAAATGTTAACGTGACCAAAGAGCCTTCAATAAAGGTAAGGCCTATAAATGGCAACATGGTTTGGGTAACAAACGAAACTTCTCTAATAAACCTAGATTTAACAGCTATACAGGTGCTTTTGAAATGTCTATACATTCATCTGTGTCATCATATTTGTCTCAACACTGAGCACAACACAAAAGTCGAAACGACCTAAATGTCGCCGCCAGGGTGATGAGTCACACGACAATTCTTTTCATATGGATGCCTCTCCTTCACAATCAGGTAACGATTACGGGAGTAACTCTCTTAATAAAACACGTGGTGACATGATGGCTACACATATGCCATCTACCCATGGGCCAGCGTTAAATGCACCACATACTACACCTTCCACTCCACATCCACATCAACACAAACAAGCACTAGGCACTTTTTTAGAACAAATGCGAGGCAGAACACAGTCTCATCAGAACAAATCACACCCACTCAAAACACAGAAATCCAATGTGCACAAACCATGTTAAATGTCGTGAATGTTTCCTCACATCCTTTAACCCAGTACGAGATGGATGTGCTTTCACGTAGTCTCACTTTTGTCCAGACAACCTTGTCTGGACAAGTTTGGGACCATTAAGGACATCCATCTCTTTATAAGGAATATTTTGCTCAAAAGCTTATATGCTAAAAGAGAAACTGCCCTGGTTTCTGGACAGACAAACAAGGACCAACAGGCCCTTGATAATTTGATATCACTCTAATGCCCCGTACACATGGTCGGATTTTACAATGGAAAATGTGTGATAGGACCTTGTTGTCGGAAATTCCGACCGTGTGTAGGCTCCATCACACATTTTCCATCGGATTTTCCGACACACAAAGTTTGAGAGCAGGCTATAAAATTTTCCGACAACAAAATCCGTTGTCGGAAATTCCAATCGTGTGTACACAAATCCGACGGACAAAGTGCCACGCATGCTCAGAATAAATAAAGAGATGAAAGCTATTGGCCACTGCCCCGTTTATAGTCCCGACGTACGTGTTTTACGTCACCGCGTTCAGAACGATCGGATTTTCCGACAACTTTGTGTGACTGTGTGTATGCAAGACAAGTTTGAGCCAACATCCGTTGGAAAAAATCCTAGGATTTTGTTGTCAGAATATCTGAACAAAGTCTGACCGTGTGTACGGGGCATAAGAAGAGAATGACCCAGAAATTCTTATTGACTCAGTTGATCTGGAGACCTTGTTGGTAGCAGTGGACAATACATCCACCACTCCCACCACTTCATCCAATTCCAATCCCTCTTTGAAAAAGAAGTCCAGTCTTTATCCTCCTCCCAGCTCCAATCGCAATGCAGCAACCTTTCTAAGGTCCGTAACCTGTGACATTAAGAAACATATACATTTTTCTAATCCGGATCCCAATCTCAATCCTGATGAAAGGAAGGCTCTGGATGCTCTTGTGCATAACCACGATATTGTCATCAAACCCTCTGACAAATGTTTACCAAAATACTTACCAACTCTGAATGGTACCATCCAATACCTAAATCAACTTTGGAAATCTTTAACAAGGATTTTTACCTTATGGTAGATGAAGCATATTACCATAATGTTATTTCTAAGAATATATGGGAATTCATTATTTTTGGAATGCCCAGGTGGCACAACCCCCCCCAAATGACCCCATTTTGGAAAGTAGACACCCCAAGCTATTTGCTGAGAGGCATGGTGAGTATTTTGCAGCTCTCATTTGTTTTTGAAAATGAAGAAAGACAAGAAAATTTTTTTTTTTTTAATTTTTTTTAATTTTCAAAACTTTGTGACAAAAAGTGAGGTCTGCAAAATAATCACTATACCTCTCAGCAAATAGCTTGGGGTGTCTACTTTCCAAAATAGGGTCACTTGCGGGGGGTTTGTGCCACCTGGGCATTCCATGGCCTCCGAAACTGTGATAGGCAGTGAAGAGTGAAATCAAAAATTTACGCCCTTTGAAAGCCTGAAGGCGGTGCTTGGTTTTCGGGATCCCGTACGCGGCTAGGCTCCCAAAAAGTCTCACACATGTGGTATCCCCGTACTCAGGAGAAGTAACAGAATGTATTTTGGGGTGTAATTTCACATATTCCCATGGCATGTTTGAGCAATATATCTTTTAGTGACAACTTTGTGCAAAAAAAAAAAAAAATTGTCTTTTTCCCGCAACTTGTGTCACAATATAAAAATATTCCATGGACTCGACATGCCTCTCAGCAAATAGCTTGGGGTGTATACTTTCCAAAATGGGGTCATTTGGGGGGGTTTTGAACTGTCCTGGCATTTTATGCACAACATTTAGAAGCTTATGTCACACATCACCCACTCTTCTAACCACTTGAAGACAAAGTGGCTGACACTTTTTGTTTACATGAAAAAATTATTTTTTTCTGCAAGAAAATTACTTTGAACCCCCAAACATTATATATTGTTTAAAGCAAATGCCCTACAGATTAAAATGGTGGGTGTTTCATTTTTTTTTTCACACAGTATTTGCGCAGCGATTTTTCAAACGCATTTTTTTGGGGAAAAACACACTTTTTTTAATTTTAATGCACTAAAACACACTATATTGCCCAAATATTTGATGAAATAAAAAAGATGATCTTGGGCCGAGTACATGGATACCAAACATGACATGCTTTAAAATTGCGCACAAATGTGCAGTGGCGACAAACTAAATACATTTTTAAAAGCCTTTAAAAGCCTTTACAGGTTACCACTTTAGATTCACAGAGGAGTTCTACTGCTAAAATTACTGCCCTCGATCTGACCTTCGCAGTGACACCTCACATGCATGGTGCAACTGCTGTTTACATTTGACGCCAGACCGACGCTTGCGCTCGCCTTTGCACGTGAGCAGGGGGGGACAGGGGTGCTTTTTTTTTGTTTTTGGTTTTTTTTTTGTTTTTCTTTATTATTTTTTTTTCTTTTATCTTATTTTAAACTGTTCCTTTCATTTTTTTTTTTTTAATCATTTTTATTGTTATCTCAGGGAATGTAAATATCCCCTATGATAGCAATAGGTAGTGACAGGTACTCTTTTTTTGAAAAAATTGGGGTCTATTAGACCCTAGATCTCTCCTCTGCCCTCAAAGCATCTGACCACACCAAGATCGGTGTGATAAAATGCTTTCCCAATTTCCCAATGGCGCTGTTTACATCCGGCGAAATCTAAGTCATGAAATGCTCGTAGCTTCTGGTTTCTTAGGCCATAGAGATGATTGGAGCCATTCTGGTCTCTGATATATATATATTTTTTTATACTTTTTTTGTAACTGTAACTTTTATAACTGTAACCGGTTCCAGGTTCGGGTCTCTCAAAATGCGATGACATCTTGGGAGACCCTGTGAAAGTGTGCCTAGTCTGTGCAATGCTGTACGCTAATACTCAACTAGTGTATGGTAGCGTTGAAAACATTCACCAATGCAAAGGCCAGGATTGTCAGGACAGGAGGGACAATAATAGCGGGTGTCACGCCTATATCCGCACTTGCTGCAGACACAACATCTTTTTTAAGGGGGGGCTACCAAAAAACTGTTAGCGATCGCAGGGATCAGGCCTGACTCTGCGCACGCTGCAGTTATGCGTTTAGTGTTTTGTAAGTGACAGTGATCGATCGATACTGCACTTGGGTGGGCTGGGCCGGGTGGAGGTGCTAGCAGGTATCTGGGCTGATCCCGCTAACACTGCGTTTTTGGGAACCCTAAACTGCTGGGGACGCTAGTATAGATCTGATCGGATCAGATATTGATCCGTTCAGATACTATACCACTAAGGGAGGTGTATGGTGCGTGCGTGCGTGGGTGTTAGTGGTACTGGCACTAACCTGACGCTGAATGGGGCGACGCAGACCCTATCTGACACTAAAACCTAAGTTATATCACCGCCGGGCGATCAGGGGGCTAAACCTTTATAAGGTAATAAACGGCAGGTGCCCTGACGCCATAAAAAATAAACTAACTAACCAGCATCACCTGTAACAGTTATACGGTGATCACTGGTGAAAGGGTTAACTAGGGGGCAATCAGGGGGTTAAAACCTTTATTCGGTAGTATATGGGGGTCCCTGACGCTATAAAACGCTGACGGCGAACTTATATTTTTACCTCTCTAACTAGCGTCAAAAGTGACAGTAATACAGCGATCAGAAAAATGATCGCTTAGTGACACTGGCGACGGGGGGTGATCAAGGGGTTAAAACTTTATTAGGGGGGTTAGGGGGGTACCCTAGACCTAAAGGGGCTAACACTAACTGCCCTACCACACTAACTGTCACAAACTGACACCAATGCAGTGATCAGAAAAAACAAAAAAAACTGCTTGGTGTCAGTGTGATGGGGGGGGGGGTGTAATGTATGCCTGGCATGTTCTACTGTGTGTGTGTGTTGTGCACTCACTTGGATGTCTTCTCTCCTCGGCGCCGGAACAGAAAATACCGATCCGAGGAGAGATGACATCATTGCCTCTGCTGGTGTTTACCATACAGCAGCAGAGGAAGAATCTCATTGGATGGGAGCGATTGCGAGGGGGGGCCACAAATAGATGGTCTCCCCCTCACCTCTCATTGCTCCCAGACAGAAGCCGACTGCCTCGGGCACCGGGGGGGTCCGATCGGACCCCCCGCCCGCGGGAGGCAGATCACGTACCAGGTACGTGATTTTGCCTGCCCGTGCCATTCTGCCGCAGTATATCTGCGTTAGGCGGTCGGCAACTGGTTAAAGGTGGAAAAAGTTCTGAAATTATTTATCTTTTTTACATCACAGAAACCTGACATTCTAACAGGGATGTGTAGACTTTTTATATCCACTGTATGTTATACTTACCTGCTCTGTGCAGTTGGTTTTGCACAGAGCAGCCTGGATCCTCCTTTTCTCGGGTTCCTCTTCGCTGCTCCTGGCCCCTCCCTCCTGCCCCCACAGCAAGCAGCTTACTATGGGAGCACCCGAGCCGAGTTACAGCTCTGTGTGTCCATTCAGACACGGAGCCCCGACCCAGCCCTGGCCCCTCTCTCCTCGCATTGGATTACTGACTTTGATTGACAGCCGCAGAAGCTAATAGCGTTGCTGCTGTGGCTCAGTCAATCAGGAGGAGAGATTACTGGAGAGAGATGGGGCTCAGGTAAGTAATCAGGGGGTGCTGGGGAGGCTGCTACACACAGAAGGTTTTTTTTTCTTAATGCATAGAACACATTAAGATAAAAAAACCTTCTGTCTTTACAACTCCTTTAAGGATACCAGTAACATTGGAAATAGGTATAAAAATAAGCATACAAAAAACTTGCCACCAGTAAAATAAATGACCATCTCGTATATGGCATAAATTTAAAATGTATAAACACATTATCCCTAGAAAAGAAGAAAAAAACAAGGATAACGCTAAGATATTTAACAAAAAAATGAGAATTCTATCATATCCACCACAAAAATATGCTGTGAGTATGTAGAGTAATATAAAGTAAAAAAGGAACATGCGTAAGGGGAGGATTTATGCAGCATTGATGTAGGCGTTAATGTGCTACTCCACGTTCAACCCATAGGGGGAGTAGGACTTTAACTCATAAATCCAAAAAGTCTCAAGACATGAGACCCCCTTTTATTGGAGCCTCCCCTCCAGGGGTCTACATATTTGTCTATAATTAAGAACTGGGTACCCCTAGGGTCCTTGTTGTGATGACATAAAAATTGTTTAGGGACACTGATTTGTCAGGCCTTTCTTAATGTTAGAAATATGCTTGTTAACTCTCTCTGAGAAAGACCTAGTGGTCCTTCTTACACATTGTTTCCCACATGGACACGTTAATAAGTATACTATATTCTTGGTAGCACATGTAGAGAATAGTTTGATAGAATATGTCCGATTAGTGACTGTAGAAATAAAGAAATCCGCTTTCCTACCCATGCACGTGTTCTGAAAACAAACATTACATTTTTTACATGGATAGTAGCCAACCATGTTGTGGAAGAAAGATTATTTCAGAAGGGGATTTATTACATTGGGAGCAACTTTACCTTTCAAGGAGCGAGCTTGTCTATAGACCACCCTTGCCTTATCTGGGAGTATGGGTCCTAATACCCGGTCATTTTTTAGAATGTTCCAGTGCTTATTGAATACATTTTTAATCTGTTTGTGTTGGTTTGAAAATGAGGTAAAAAAAGACTACTTAGAATCGTCTTTAGTAGTGTTATGTGGTTTATCTACGAAAAGATTATTTCTATTTAGGCCAGAAGCTCTATTAATCTCTCTATCTAGGTCTTTGATTCAGATCTGTTCTGAGCTGCTATTTCAGTTTACCTCTCAGGACCATGATGTTTTCACTCCCCCATTTACTATGTACCAGGCTGGATTTTTGGGATGGTAGCTGAAATATTGTGCAGGTTCTTTTTTCCAGCAGTATTCAGCCTATTCACAACAGGTGGTTTTGGATTTTATTGCTTCTGTGCACTGTTTAATTGAGAAATGTGAGAAAGGAAGAGACAAATTGACTTTAATTCACCCTCTGCTACAAGCTTGGTCAGAGATCATATCCCCAGTACTAGATGAGGCACATAAATTCAGATCTGCTGCTAAAAATCAAGAATCTTTTCCTCTGTTACCCTTAGCAACCTCTGCTGCTACTGAGCGTTCCTTACTCCCTGTAGATCAGTACCCTGCCAGTACCCTGCCACCAGTAACCACACTTTCTCTGTATGTAATCAAATGGAAGCACCCCCTGCAGTACGGTTGCCCATAGCAATGTCTCAGGCCTCTTCCTGTACTTCTGCTACTCTTCCCTCTACTTCCCCAGTACTATTACTACCTTTCCATCAGCAGTCCACTCTGCTCAGCACAATGCAACTACGTGTAGGACTCCAGTATTCAAGCCCAAAAAGAAACAAAACTTTTCTCCTGCTCTTACAACTCTGCCCCTATCTATGTTGCCTGCTGATGGTGCCCAGTCCTCCTCCATGCTGATGACTGCGGCCGATGTGATCCAGTCCCCCATAATGCTGATGACTGCTGCTGATGATGCCCAGTCCTCCTCCATGCTGATGACTGCTGCCGATGTGATCCAGCCCTCCATGCTGATGACTGATGCCAATGCGACCCTGTCCTCCTCCATGCTGATGACTGCTTCCATTGCGATCCAGTCCTCCTCCATGCTGATGACTGCTGCCGGTGCGATCCAGTCCTCCTCCATGCTGATGACTGCTGCAGATGTGATCCAGTCCTCCTCCATGCCGCCTGCTGATAATGTCCATGCCTCCTTCATGCTGATGCCACCTGCTGATGGTGTCCATGCCTCCCCCATGCTGATGCTGCCTGCTGATGGTGTCCATGCCTCCTCCACACTGATGCCGCTTGCTGATGGGGTCCATGCCTCCTCCATGCTGATATCGCCTATGCCTCCTCCATGCTGCCGCTTGCTTATGGTGTCCATTCCTCCTCCATGCTTCTGCTTGCCAGTGGGGTCCATTTCTCCTCCATGCTGCCGCTTGCCGGTGGGGTCCATTCCTCCTCCATGCTGCCGCTTGCTGATGGGGTCAATTCCTCCTCCATGCTGCCACTTGCCGATGGGGTCTAATCCTCCTCCATGCTGCCGCTTGCTGATGGGGTCTATTCCTCCTCCATGCTGCCCCTTGCCGATGTGGTCCATTCCTCAACCATGCTGCTGCCTGCTGTGGGTGACCTATCATCTGCTGTCAAGCCTGCTGCCCAGCTGGACTATGCTGGTCTACCTCCCAGCCACACTATGCTGATTTTGGGCTGCTGTCCAGTTGGACTATGCCGATACCTGTGCCTCTGCCCAGCCTAATGTGCCTCTGCCTGCTGCCCAGTCTGATGATCTGGTGCCTGCTTCCCAGTCTGCCTCTGGATGTCCTGTGCCCAACAGCCTGCCTGCCTCTGAGGATCTGACCAGCAGAAAACCCAGCCAGTTTTGGGCCCTCAGAGACGGGGTTCTCACCAAGGCTTTGGACATTGGCAGTGGGGTACTCAGTCGGCTTGCAGACCCCGGTGGTAGGGCCCTATGGAGCGTTCAGAGGCCACTTTCTAAGGGGGGGGGGGAACTGTCAGGACTGAGTTCACCTGCTGGTGGCACTGTGGTTATCTGGGCCGATGGCTGCAGTTCCGGTGTCCACCAGCAGATGTCTCCCAGAAGCCAGATCAGATGTGATCAGCCACACCTGGCTCCAGCTGCCAGGTGGATATTTAAGGCTGCTCCTCCCTTCCCCCCACTATCCTGTCGATTGCCCCCTTGCTACCAGATCCTTGTGCCTCCTGTATCCCGAGCCATCCTGCACCCCCCCTGCCTTGCTCTTGTCGTGTTCCCCTTCCTTGCATCCCTGTTACCTTTATTGTAGCTATTGCATATAGATAGTAGTTTTGGTTCATTTGTTATTTTGTCTTTTGGGGTTTGTTTTTGCTGTGTATGTTTACTGGTGTGTGTTTCACTGTAAATAAATATCACTTTAATGATATATACTTTGTTTGGTCTCAGTTCCCTTGTGAAGCTACCTCTCTTATCTTCTTAGTCGCTCATCCCTGACATAGTCAGACAGATCAGATTGACATGTCAAGGAACAGAAGTGCATTTATATATTAAGGATACCAGTAACATTGGAATTAGGTATAAAAATAAGCATACAAAAAACTTGCCACCAGTAACGTAAATGATCATCTCATATGGCATGAATTTAAAATGTATAAACACATTATCCCTAGAAAAGAAGAAAAAAACTAGGATAACGCTAAAGCCTCGTACACACAATTGGATTTTCCGCAGAAAAAACCGCAGACTTTTGTCCGAAGGCCCTTGGCCCCAAACTTGTCTTGCATACAAATGGCAAGGAATTCTCGGCCAACAAACATGAACGTAGTGACGTACTACGTGGTTTTTCAGCTCTTTAGCACCACCCTTTGGGCTCCTTCTACTAATTTTGTGTTAGTAGAAGTTTGGTGAGTGTTGATTCGCACTTTTCATTTCATGCTTTTCCTTTGGCTCGTTTCAGTTCATTTCTGAGCGGCCGTTCGTCAACCAGACATGTTGCGGAATTGGAGGAGATAACGTGTTATTTATTATTGACCTTGGAGTTATTGCTTTGACCCAAGTTCAGTCCAGGAACAGGAGAAGGAGGATTTCTTGGACCAAAAATTGGTTGCTTTATTGATTGTGACCAATTATGTCATATGCCTTTGCTGCGGAAGCTCCAGGAGAATAATCCGGATGATTTTCGGAATTATTACCAACTCTTGGCATTGTTGACTAATGATTTGATTTGGTATATTTTCTTTTTTTTTTGGATGCATAGAATGCACTTTTTGGTTAAGTTCTATTGGCAGATAGCATGTCTAATTTTAGTTGTTTTCTTTTTTTAATGCACAATAAAAAAAATTGTGGAGACTAATACTTGGCTATGTATTTTACTTCAAATGACAGTTTGGGAGTAGGCAGTTACATTTTAAAAAATACAATGTAAAATTAACAAGGGACAACAACATAGTTGTATCTTAGATCTTAAGAGCCGGTTCACACTGAGGCAGCACGACTTGCAGCTCGACTGCCACAGATGACCTGCACACGACAGCAGCGGCGACTTGCAAAACGACTTCTATATAGAAGTCAATGCAAGTCACCTCAAGTCTTCCCCAAAGTAGTACAGGAACCTTTTTCTAAGTCGGAGCGACTTGAGTCATATAGCGGTTTGAGACATATAAAACCTGGGGGGTGGGGGGTGGGGGAAATTGGATGAGAGACAGTGGGAACTGAGGGGGGAGGAGTGGGTTATGGAGTACGTCAGGCAGTTTGACAGCCAGCTGGGGAACCTGCTGTCATATCTGCTTAAAAAACAAAATAAAGTGGGCACTGTATTATTAGTTAGCAGCTAGCACACAGTGAATATACAACCAACTACCCAAGGCCTCTCCCCCTCCCCCAACCATCTTGGGGGCCCTCTCCTTCTCATCCAAATACTTATGTGCCCTCTCCTCCTCCAAACACCCAGGGGCCCTCTTCTTCTCCCCCAGCCATACAGGGATCCTCTTCTTCTCCAAACGGCCACCCAGGGACCCTCTCCTTCTCCCCCCACCACCCAAGGGTCCTCTTCTTCTCCCTTGGCCATCCAGGGGTCATCTTTTTCTCCTCCAGCCACCCAGGGGTCCTCTCCTTCTCCCCCAGCCACCCAGCTGTCCTCTCCTCCAAATGGCCACCCAGGGGTCCTCTCCTTCTACCCCAATCACCCAGGGCTCCTCTCCTTCTTCCACAGCCACCCAGGGGTCCCTCCTTATTCCCCAGCCATTCAGGGGTCCTCTCCTTCTCCCCCAGCCACCCAGGGGTCCTCTCCTTCTTTAAACACCCAGGGGCACTCTCCTTCTCCCCCTGCAACTCAGGGGTTCTCTCCTTCTTCCCCAGCCACCCAGGGGTGCCTCCTTCTCCCCCAGCCACCCAGGAGCCCTCTCCTTCTCCCCCAGCCTCCCATGGGTCCTCTCCTTCTCCCCCAGCCACCCAGGGGTCCTCTCCTTCTCCCCCAGCCACCCAGAGCTCCTCTCCTCCTCCAGCCACCCAGGGGTCCTCTCCTTCTCCAAACACCCAGGGGCACTCTCCTTCTCCCTCTGCAACCCAGGAGTTCTCTCTCTCTCCCCCAGACACCCAGGGGTGCCTCTTTCTCCCCCAGCATCCAGGGGTCCTCTCCTTTTCCCCCAGCCACCCAGGGGTCCTCTCCTTCTCCAGCCACCCAGGGGTCCTCTCCCCCCAGCCACCCAAGGGTCCTCTCCTTCTCCAGCCACCCAGGGGTCTTCTTCCTCTCCCCCAGCCACCCAGGGGTCCTCTCCTTCTCCAAACACCCAGGGGCGCTCTCCTTTCTCCTTTAGCCTTCCAGGGGTCCTTTTCTTCTGTCCCAGCCACCCAGGGGGCCTCTTTTTCTCCCCTAGCCACCCAGAGGCCCTCTTCTCTCCCAGCCACCCAGGGGCCCTATTCCTCCACATCCTAGGAATAAATCGGACGACCAATTTCCAGGCAGAGAAGGAGGGGTAAGTGTCGGCAGACAACGGACACCTGACAGCCACAACAAAGGGACTGCAGCACCCTGCTCCACAAGCCCAGCCACTGCCGCCGCCACTCTCATCAGCTGCAGCGCCAGCATGGACAGGCCTAGCCACCCTTCAGCTCTGGGCCCCCGGCCCTCCATGTCCCCGCCAACATGTGCACACAATGTGGCTCCTTAAGGCCATTAAGATGAATGTGACAAGAGGGAGATTTAGCTGATCTCTGCATCGATGCAGAATCGAGCAAGGCTGAATTGCGATGCATTGATGCGCCGAATATATTCAACACCCCTGTATGGACTATTTCAGTTTTGGATGTTAAAATTGATCAAATACAAAACCAGGTGACTTCTTTGCAAACCCACGAATCTTATTCAAATTTTGAGGCTAAGTTAAGAGGTCATCTAGAGAAATTCAATAAAAACATTCTTGTTAAAAAGGACAAAAAATGTTAACGTGACCAAAGAGCCTTCAATAAAGGTAAGGCCTATAAATGGCAACATGGTTTGGGTAACAAACGAAACTTCTCTAATAAACCTAGATTTAACAGCTATACAGGTGCTTTTGAAATGTCTATACATTCATCTGTGTCATCATATTTGTCTCAACACTGAGCACAACACAAAAGTCGAAACGACCTAAATGTCGCCGCCAGGGTGATGAGTCACACGACAATTCTTTTCATATGGATGCCTCTCCTTCACAATCAGGTAACGATTACGGGAGTAACTCTCTTAATAAAACACGTGGTGACATGATGGCTACACATATGCCATCTACCCATGGGCCAGCGTTAAATGCACCACATACTACACCTTCCACTCCACATCCACATCAACACAAACAAGCACTAGGCACTTTTTTAGAACAAATGCGAGGCAGAACACAGTCTCATCAGAACAAATCACACCCACTCAAAACACAGAAATCCAATGTGCACAAACCATGTTAAATGTCGTGAATGTTTCCTCACATCCTTTAACCCAGTACGAGATGGATGTGCTTTCACGTAGTCTCACTTTTGTCCAGACAACCTTGTCTGGACAAGTTTGGGACCATTAAGGACATCCATCTCTTTATAAGGAATATTTTGCTCAAAAGCTTATATGCTAAAAGAGAAACTGCCCTGGTTTCTGGACAGACAAACAAGGACCAACAGGCCCTTGATAATTTGATATCACTCTAATGCCCCGTACACATGGTCGGATTTTACAATGGAAAATGTGTGATAGGACCTTGTTGTCGGAAATTCCGACCGTGTGTAGGCTCCATCACACATTTTCCATCGGATTTTCCGACACACAAAGTTTGAGAGCAGGCTATAAAATTTTCCGACAACAAAATCCGTTGTCGGAAATTCCAATCGTGTGTACACAAATCCGACGGACAAAGTGCCACGCATGCTCAGAATAAATAAAGAGATGAAAGCTATTGGCCACTGCCCCGTTTATAGTCCCGACGTACGTGTTTTACGTCACCGCGTTCAGAACGATCGGATTTTCCGACAACTTTGTGTGACTGTGTGTATGCAAGACAAGTTTGAGCCAACATCCGTTGGAAAAAATCCTAGGATTTTGTTGTCAGAATATCTGAACAAAGTCTGACCGTGTGTACGGGGCATAAGAAGAGAATGACCCAGAAATTCTTATTGACTCAGTTGATCTGGAGACCTTGTTGGTAGCAGTGGACAATACATCCACCACTCCCACCACTTCATCCAATTCCAATCCCTCTTTGAAAAAGAAGTCCAGTCTTTATCCTCCTCCCAGCTCCAATCGCAATGCAGCAACCTTTCTAAGGTCCGTAACCTGTGACATTAAGAAACATATACATTTTTCTAATCCGGATCCCAATCTCAATCCTGATGAAAGGAAGGCTCTGGATGCTCTTGTGCATAACCACGATATTGTCATCAAACCCTCTGACAAATGTTTACCAAAATACTTACCAACTCTGAATGGTACCATCCAATACCTAAATCAACTTTGGAAATCTTTAACAAGGATTTTTACCTTATGGTAGATGAAGCATATTACCATAATGTTATTTCTAAGAATATATGGGAATTCATTATTTTTGGAATGCCCAGGTGGCACAACCCCCCCCCAAATGACCCCATTTTGGAAAGTAGACACCCCAAGCTATTTGCTGAGAGGCATGGTGAGTATTTTGCAGCTCTCATTTGTTTTTGAAAATGAAGAAAGACAAGAAAATTTTTTTTTTTTTAATTTTTTTTAATTTTCAAAACTTTGTGACAAAAAGTGAGGTCTGCAAAATAATCACTATACCTCTCAGCAAATAGCTTGGGGTGTCTACTTTCCAAAATAGGGTCACTTGCGGGGGGTTTGTGCCACCTGGGCATTCCATGGCCTCCGAAACTGTGATAGGCAGTGAAGAGTGAAATCAAAAATTTACGCCCTTTGAAAGCCTGAAAGCGGTGCTTGGTTTTCGGGATCCCGTACGCGGCTAGGCTCCCAAAAAGTCTCACACATGTGGTATCCCCGTACTCAGGAGAAGTAACAGAATGTATTTTGGGGTGTAATTTCACATATTCCCATGGCATGTTTGAGCAATATATCTTTTAGTGACAACTTTGTGCAAAAAAAAAAAAAAATTGTCTTTTTCCCGCAACTTGTGTCACAATATAAAAATATTCCATGGACTCGACATGCCTCTCAGCAAATAGCTTGGGGTGTATACTTTCCAAAATGGGGTCATTTGGGGGGGTTTTGAACTGTCCTGGCATTTTATGCACAACATTTAGAAGCTTATGTCACACATCACCCACTCTTCTAACCACTTGAAGACAAAGTGGCTGACACTTTTTGTTTACATGAAAAAATTATTTTTTTCTGCAAGAAAATTACTTTGAACCCCCAAACATTATATATTGTTTAAAGCAAATGCCCTACAGATTAAAATGGTGGGTGTTTCATTTTTTTTTTCACACAGTATTTGCGCAGCGATTTTTCAAACGCATTTTTTTGGGGAAAAACACACTTTTTTTAATTTTAATGCACTAAAACACACTATATTGCCCAAATATTTGATGAAATAAAAAAGATGATCTTGGGCCGAGTACATGGATACCAAACATGACATGCTTTAAAATTGCGCACAAATGTGCAGTGGCGACAAACTAAATACATTTTTAAAAGCCTTTAAAAGCCTTTACAGGTTACCACTTTAGATTCACAGAGGAGTTCTACTGCTAAAATTACTGCCCTCGATCTGACCTTCGCAGTGACACCTCACATGCATGGTGCAACTGCTGTTTACATTTGACGCCAGACCGACGCTTGCGCTCGCCTTTGCACGTGAGCAGGGGGGGACAGGGGTGCTTTTTTTTTGTTTTTGGTTTTTTTTTTGTTTTTCTTTATTATTTTTTTTTCTTTTATCTTATTTTAAACTGTTCCTTTCATTTTTTTTTTTTTAATCATTTTTATTGTTATCTCAGGGAATGTAAATATCCCCTATGATAGCAATAGGTAGTGACAGGTACTCTTTTTTTGAAAAAATTGGGGTCTATTAGACCCTAGATCTCTCCTCTGCCCTCAAAGCATCTGACCACACCAAGATCGGTGTGATAAAATGCTTTCCCAATTTCCCAATGGCGCTGTTTACATCCGGCGAAATCTAAGTCATGAAATGCTCGTAGCTTCTGGTTTCTTAGGCCATA
This sequence comes from Lithobates septentrionalis, assembly GCA_037952835.1. Classification (NCBI taxonomy): domain Eukaryota; kingdom Metazoa; phylum Chordata; class Amphibia; order Anura; family Ranidae; genus Lithobates; species Lithobates septentrionalis. The sequence goes on from JBBDGP010001284.1 coordinate 3,845,963, forward strand.
GAGATGATTGGAGCCATTCTGGTCTCTGATATATATATATATTTTTATATTTTTTTGTAACTGTAACTTTTATAACTGTAACCGGTTCCAGGTTCGGGTTTCTCAAAATGCGATGACATCTTGGGAGACCCTGTGAAAGTGTGCCTAGTCTGTGCAATGCTGTACGCTAATACTCAACTAGTGTATGGTAGCATTCAAAACATTCACCAATGCCAAGGCCAGGATTGTCAGGACAGGAGGGACAATAATAGCGGGTGTCACGCCTATATCCGCACTTGCTGCAGACACAACATCTTTTTTAAGGGGGGGCTACCAAAAAACTGTTAGCGATCGCAGGGATCAGGCCTGACTCTGCGCACGCTGCAGTTATGCGTTTAGTGTTTTGTAAGTGACAGTGATCGATCGATACTGCACTTGGGTGGGCTGGGCCGGGCGGAGGTGCTAGCAGGTATCTGGGCTGATCCCGCTAACACTGCGTTTTTGGGAACCCTAAACTGCTGGGGACGCTAGTATAGATCTGATCGGATCAGATATTGATCCGTTCAGATACTATACCACTAAGGGAGGTGTATGGTGCGTGCGTGGGTGTTAGTGGTACTGGCACTAACCTGACGCTGCCTGGGGCGACGCAGACCCTATCTGACACTAAAACCTAAGTTATATCACCGCCGGGCGATCAGGGGGCTAAACCTTTATAAGGTAATAAACGGCAGGTGCCCTGACGCCATAAAAAATAAACGAACTAACCAGCATCACCTGTAACAGTTATACGGTGATCACTGGTGAAAGGGTTAACTAGGGGGCAATCAGGGGGTTAAAACCTTTATTCGGTAGTATATGGGGGTCCCTGACGCTATAAAACGCTGACGGCGAACCTATATTTTTACCTCTCTAACTAGCGTCAAAAGTGACAGTAATACAGCGATCAGAAAAATGATCGCTTAGTGACACTGGCGACGGGGGGTGATCAAGGGGTTAAAACTTTATTAGGGGGGTTAGGGGGGTACCCTAGACCTAAAGGGGCTAACACTAACTGCCCTACCACACTAACTGTCACAAACTGACACCAATGCAGTGATCAGAAAAAACAAAAAAAACTGCTTGGTGTCAGTGTGATTGGGGGGGAGGGGGGGTGTAATGTATGCCTGGCATGTTCTACTGTGTGTGTGTGTGTGTTGTGCACTCACTTGGATGTCTTCTCTCCTCGGCACCGGAACAGAAAAAACCGATCCGAGGAAAGATGACATCATTGCCTCTGCTGGTGTTTACCATACAGCAGCAGAGGAAGAATCTCATTGGATGGGAGCGATTGCGAGGGGGGGCCACGAATAGATGGTCTCCCCCTCACCTCTCATCGCTCCCAGACAGAAGCCGACTGCCTCGGGCACCGGGGGGGTCCGATCGGACCCCCCGCCCGCGGGAGGCAGATCACGTACCAGGTACGTGATTTTGCCTGCCCGTGCCATTCTGCCGCAGTATATCTGCGTTAGGCGGTCGGCAACTGGTTAAAGGTGGAAAAAGTTCTGAAATTATTTATCTTTTTTACATCACAGAAACCTGACATTCTAACAGGGATGTGTAGACTTTTTATATCCACTGTATGTTATACTTACCTGCTCTGTGCAGTTGGTTTTGCACAGAGCAGCCTGGATCCTCCTTTTCTCGGGTTCCTCTTCGCTGCTCCTGGCCCCTCCCTCCTGCCCCCACAGCAAGCAGCTTACTATGGGAGCACCCGAGCCGAGTCACAGCTCTGTGTGTCCATTCAGACACGGAGCCCCGACCCAGCCCTGGCCCCTCTCTCCTCTCATTGGATTACTGACTTTGATTGACAGCCGCAGAAGCTAATAGCATTGCTGCTGTGGCTCAGTCAATCAGGAGGAGAGTCCCGGATGGCTAAGACACTCGTGGACATTACTGGAGAGAGATGGGGCTCAGGTAAGTAATCAGGGGGTGCTGGGGAGGCTGCTACACACAGAAGGTTTTTTTTTCTTAATGCATAGAACACATTAAGATAAAAAAACCTTCTGTCTTTACAACTCCTTTAAGGATACCAGTAACATTGGAAATAGGTATAAAAATAAGCATACAAAAAACTTGCCACCAGTAAAATAAATGACCATCTCATATATGGCATAAATTTAAAATGTATAAACACATTATCCCTAGAAAAGAAGAAAAAAACAAGGATAACGCTAAGATATTTAACAAAAAAATGAGAATTCTATCATATCCACCACAAAAATATGCTGTGAGTATGTAGAGTAATATAAAGTAAAAAAGGAACATGCGTAAGGGGAGGATTTATGCAGCATTGATGTAGGCGTTAATGTGCTACTCCACGTTCAACCCATAGGGGGAGTAGGACTTTAACTCATAAATCCAAAAAGTCGCAAGACATGAGACCCCCTTTTATTGGAGCCTCCCCTCCAGGGGTCTACATATTTGTCTATAATTAAGAACTGGGTACCCCTAGGGTCCTTGTTGTGATGACATAAAAATTGTTTAGGGACACTGATTTGTCAGGCCTTTCTTAATGTTAGAAATATGCCTGTTAACTCTCTCTGAGAAAGACCTAGTGGTCCTTCTTACACATTGTTTCCCACATGGACATGTTAATAAGTATACTATATTCTTGGTAGCACATGTAGAGAATAGTTTGATAGAATATGTCCGATTAGTGACTGTAGAAATAAAGAAATCCGCTTTCCTACCCATGCACGTGTTCTGAAAACAAACATTACATTTTTTACATGGATAGTAGCCAACCATGTTATGGAAGAAAGATTATTTCAGAAGGGGATTTATTACATTGGGAGCAACTTTACCTTTCAAGGAGCGAGCTTGTCTATAGACCACCCTTGCCTTATCTGGGAGTATGGGTCCTAATACCCGGTCATTTTTTAGAATGTTCCAGTGCTTATTGAATACATTTTTAATCTGTTTGTGTTGGTTTGAAAATGAGGTAAAAAAAGACTACTTAGAATCGTCTTTAGTAGTGTTATGTGGTTTATCTACGAAAAGATTATTTCTATTTAGGCCAGAAGCTCTATTAATCTCTCTATCTAGGTCTTTGATTCAGATCTGTTCTGAGCTGCTATTTCAGTTTACCTCTCAGGACCATGATGTTTTCACTCCCCCATTTACTATGTACCAGGCTGGATTTTTGGGATGGTAGCTGAAATATTGTGCAGGTTCTTTTTTCCAGCAGTATTCAGCCTATTCACAACAGGTGGTTTTGGATTTTATTGCTTCTGTGCACTGTTTAATTGAGAAATGTGAGAAAGGAAGAGACAAATTGACTTTAATTCACCCTCTGCTACAAGCTTGGTCAGAGATCATATCCCCAGTACTAGATGAGGCACATAAATTCAGATCTGCTGCTAAAAATCAAGAATCTTTTCCTCTGTTACCCTTAGCAACCTCTGCTGCTACTGAGCATTCCTTACTCCCTGTAGATCAGTACCCTGCCACCAGTAACCACACTTTCTCTGTATGTAATCAAATAGAAGCACCCCCTGCAGTACGGTTGCCCATAGCAATGTCTCAGGCCTCTTCCTGTACTTCTGCTACTCTTCCCTCTACTTCCCCAGTACTATTACTACCTTTCCATCAGCAGTCCACTCTGCTCAGCACAATGCAACTACGTGTAGGACTCCATTATTCAAGCCCAAAAAGAAACAAAACTTTTCTCCTGCTCTTACAACTCTGCCCCTATCTATGTTGCCTGCTGATGGTGCCCAGTCCTCCTCCATGCTGATGACTGCGGCCGATGTGATCCAGTCCCCCATAATGCTGATGACTGCTGCTGATGATGCCCAGTCCTCCTCCATGCTGATGACTGCTGCCGATGTGATCCAGCCCTCCATGCTGATGACTGATGCCAATGCGACCCTGTCCTCCTCCATGCTGATGACTGCTGCCATTGCGATCCAGTCCTCCTCCATGCTGATGACTGCTGCAGATGTGATCCAGTCCTCCTCCATGCCGCCTGCTGATAATGTCCATGCCTCCTTCATGCTGATGCCACCTGCTGATGGTGTCCATGCCTCCCCCATGCTGATGCTGCCTGCTGATGGTGTCCATGCCTCCTCCACACTGATGCCGCTTGCTGATGGGGTCCATGCCTCCTCCATGCTGATATCGCCTATGCCTCCTCCATGCTGCCGCTTGCTGATGGTGTCCATTCCTCCTCCATGCTTCTGCTTGCCAGTGGGGTCCATTTCTCCTCCATGCTGCCGCTTGCCGGTGGGGTCCATTCCTCCTCCATGCTGCCGCTTGCTGATGGGGTCAATTCCTCCTCCATGCTGCCACTTGCCGATGGGGTCTAATCCTCCTCCATGCTGCCGCTTGCTGATGGGGTCTATTCCTCCTCCATGCTGCCCCTTGCCGATGTGGTCCATTCCTTAACCATGCTGCTGCCTGCTGTGGGTGACCTATCATCTGCTGTCAAGCCTGCTGCCCAGCTGGACTATGCTGGTCTACTTCCCAGCCACACTATGCTGATTTTGGGCTGCTGTCCAGTTGGACTATGCCGATACCTGTGCCTCTGCCCAGCCTGATGTGCCTCTGCCTGCTGCCCAGTCTGATGATCTGGTGCCTGCTTCCCAGTCTGCCTCTGGATGTCCTGTGCCCAACAGCCTGCCTGCCTCTGAGGATCTGACCAGCAGAAAACCCAGCCAGTTTTGGGCCCCCAGACGGGGTTCTCACCAAGGCTTCGGACATTGGCAGTGGGGTACTCAGTCGGCTTGCAGACCCCGGTGGTAGGGCCCTATGGAGCGTTCAGAGGCCACTTTCTAAGGGGGGGGGGGAACTGTCAGGACCGAGTTCACCTGCTGGTGGCACTGTGGTTATCTGGGCCGATGGCTGCAGTTCCGGTGTCCACCAGCAGATGTCTCCCAGAAGCCAGATCAGATGTGATCAGCCACACCTGGCTCCAGCTGCCAGGTGGATATTTAAGGCTGCTCCTCCCTTCCCCCCACTATCCTGTCGATTGCCCCCTTGCTACCAGATCCTTGTGCCTCCTGTATCCCGAGCCATCCTGCACCCCCCCTGCCTTGCTCTTGTCGTGTTCCCCTTCCTTGCATCCCTGTTACCTTTATTGTAGCTATTGCATATAGATAGTAGTTTTGGTTCATTTGTTATTTTGTCTTTTGGGGTTTGTTTTTGCTGTGTATGTTTACTGGTGTGTGTTTCACTGTAAATAAATATCACTTTAATGATATATACTTTGTTTGCTCACAGTTCCCTTGTGAAGCTACCTCTCTTATCTTCTTAGTCGCTCATCCCTGACATAGTCAGACGGATCAGATTGACATGTCAAGGAACAGAAGTGCATTTATATATTAAGGATACCAGTAACATTGGAATTAGGTATAAAAATAAGCATACAAAAAACTTGCCACCAGTAACGTAAATGATCATCTCATATGGCATGAATTTAAAATGTATAAACACATTATCCCTAGAAAAGAAGAAAAAAACTAGGATAACGCTAAAGCCTCGTACACACAATTGGATTTTCCGCAGAAAAAACCGCAGACTTTTGTCCGAAGGCCCTTGGCCCCAAACTTGTCTTGCATACAAATGGCAAGGAATTCTCGGCCAACAAACATGAACGTAGTGACGTACTACGTGGTTTTTCAGCTCTTTAGCACCACCCTTTGGGCTCCTTCTACTAATTTTGTGTTAGTAGAAGTTTGGTGAGTGTTGATTCGCACTTTTCATTTCATGCTTTTCCTTTGGCTCGTTTCAGTTCATTTCCGAGCGGCCGTTCGTCAACCAGACATGTTGCGGAATTGGAGGAGATAACGTGTTATTTATTATTGACCTTGGAGTTATTGCTTTGACCCAAGTTCAGTCCAGGAACAGGAGAAGGAGGATTTCTTGGACCAAAAATTGGTTGCTTTATTAATTGTGACCAATTATGTCATATGCCTTTGCTGCGGAAGCTCCAGGAGAATAATCCGGATGATTTTCGGAATTATTACCAACTCTTGGCATTGTTGACTAATGATTTGATTTGGTATATTTTCTTTTTTTTTTGGATGCATAGAATGCACTTTTTGGTTAAGTTCTATTGGCAGATAGCATGTCTAATTTTAGTTGTTTTCTTTTTTTAATGCACAATAAAAAAAATTGTGGAGACTAATACTTGGCTATGTATTTTACTTCAAATGACAGTTTGGGAGTAGGCAGTTGCATTTTAAAAAATACAATGTAAAATTAACAAGGGACAACAACATAGTTGTATCATAGATCTTAAGAGCCGGTTCACACTGAGGCAGCACGACTTGCAGCGCGACTGCCACAGATGACCTGCACACGACAGCAGCGGCGACTTGCAAAACGACTTCTATATAGAAGTCAATGCAAGTCACCTCAAGTCCAGGAACCTTTTTCTAAGTCGGAGCGACTTGAGTCGCTCCTATTAGAACGGTTCCATTGTACAGAACGGAACGCGACTTGTCAGGCGGCTAAGAAAGAAAGTGTGGAAGAATCCAATGATAGGAATGGAAGGCTGTAAGAGTCCATATATCCCATATTTCTAGGAGGGATAGATTTCTTCTCTCTCTCATTTTTCTCTTGGTTTTAATCTATACAACAGGGATGTGGATGCACTGTTCTGTCCCTAGAATCTGTCCAATAAAACTATTTACATATATTCTGTTATTGGATGCTGGAGTCTGGGGGGGTGATGGGGACTGAAGAAGGGAGAGGTCCAGAGATTAGAATGGATGGGACCTCATATTGTTCCGGGTTGCATGGGGTGGGGGTTGGAGACAATGAATGGAGGTGGGGTGGGTGAGGGTGGTGGCTATGCGGTGGCCATTGGTTTGAATAGGGAAGTGGAAGAAGAATGGGCTGGGAGTCAAGTCCGTCTGATGTGGAGTTTGCGTGATCTGGGTTTAGTGACTGGGAGCATTTTGAGACATATAAAACCTGGGGGGTGGGGGAAATTGGATGAGAGACAGTGGGAACTGAGGGGGGAGGAGTGGGTTATGGAGTACGTCAGGCAGTTTGACAGCCAGCTGGGGAACCTGCTGTCATATCTGCTTAAAAAACAAAATAAAGTGGGCACTGTATTATTAGTTAGCAGCTAGCACACAGTGAATATACAACCAACTACCCAAGGCCTCTCCCCCTCCCCCAACCATCTTGGGGGCCCTCTCCTTCTCATCCAAATACTTATGTGCCCTCTCCTCCTCCAAACACCCAGGGGCCCTCATCTTCTCCCCCAGCCATACAGGGATCCTCTTCTTCTCCAAACGGCCACCCAGGGACCCTCTCCTTCTCCCCCCACCACCCAAGGGTCCTCTTCTTCTCCCTTGGCCATCCAGGGGTCATCTTTTTCTCCTCCAGCCACCCAGGGGTCCTCTCCTTCTCCCCCAGCCACCCAGCTGTCCTCTCCTCCAAATGGCCACCCAGGGGTCCTCTCCTTCTACCCCAATCACCCAGGGCTCCTCTCCTTCTTCCACAGCCACCCAGGGGTCCCTCCTTATTCCCCAGCCACCCAGGGGTCCTCTCCTTCTCCCCCAGCCACCCAGGGGTCCTCTCCTTCTTTAAACACCCAGAGGCACTCTCCTTCTCCCCCTGCAACTCAGGGGTTCTCGCCTTCTTCCCCAGCCACCCAGGGGTGCCTCCTTCTCCCCCAGCCACCCAGGAGCCCTCTCCTTCTCCCCCAGCCTCCCATGGGTCCTCTCCTTCTCCCCCAGCCACCCAGGGGTCCTCTCCTTCTCCCCCAGCCACCCAGAGGTCCTCTCCTCCTCCAGCCACCCAGGGGTCCTCTCCTTCACCAAACACCCAGGGGTACTCTCCTTCTCCCTCTGCAACCCAGGAGTTCTCTCTCTCTCCCCCAGACACCCAGGGGTGCCTCTTTCTCCCCCAGCATCCAGGGGTCCTCTCCTTTTCCCCCAGCCACCCAGGGGTCCTCTCCTTCTCCAGCCACCCAGGGGTCCTCTCCCCCCAGCCACCCAAGGGTCCTCTCCTTCTCCAGCCACCCAGGGGTCTTCTTCCTCTCCCCCAGCCACCCAGGGGTCCTCTCCTTCTCCAAACACCCAGGGGCGCTCTCCTTTCTCCTTTAGCCTTCCAGGGGTCCTTTTCTTCTGTCCCAGCCACCCAGGGGGCCTCTTTTTCTCCCCTAGCCACCCAGAGGCCCTCTTCTCTCCCAGCCACCCAGGGGCCCTATTCCTCCACATCCTAGGAATAAATCGGACGACCAATTTCCAGGCAGAGAAGGAGGGGTAAGTGTCGGCAGACAACGGACACCTGACAGCCACAACAAAGGGACTGCAGCACCCTGCTCCACAAGCCCAGCCACTGCTGCCGCCACTCTCATCAGCTGCAGCGCCAGCATGGACAGGCCTAGCCACCCTTCAGCTCTGGGCCCCCGGCCCTCCATGTCCCCGCCAACATGTGCACACAATGTGGCTCCTTAAGGCCATTAAGATGAATGTGACAAGAGGGAGATTCAGCTGATCTCTGCATCGATGCAGAATCGAGCAAGGCTGAATTGCGATGCATTGATGCGCCGAATATATTCAACACCCCTGTATGGACTATTTCAGTTTTGGATGTTAAAATTGATCAAATACAAAACCAGGTGACTTCTTTGCAAACCCACGAATCTTATTCAAATTTTGAGGCTAAGTTAAGAGGTCATCTAGAGAAATTCAATAAAAACATTCTTGTTAAAAAGGACAAAAAATGTCCAAATGACCAAAGAGCCTTCAATAAAGGTAAGGCCTATAAATGGCAACATGGTTTGGGTAACAAACGAAACTTCTCTAATAAACCTAGATCTAACAGCTATACAGGTGCTTTTGAAATGTCTATACATTCATCTGTGTCATCATATTTTTCTCAACCCTGAGCACAACACAAAAGTCGAAACGACCTAAATGTCGCCGCCAGGGTGATGAGTCACAGGACAATTCTTTTCATATGGATGCCTCTCCTTCACAATCAGGTAACGATTACGGGAGTAACTCTCTTAATAAAACACGTGGTGACATGATGGCTACACATATGCCATCTACCCATGGGCCAGCGTTAAATGCACCACATACTACACCTTCCACTCCACATCCACATCAACACAAACAAGCACTAGGCACTTTTTTAGAACAAATGCGAGGCAGAACACAGTCTCATCAGAACAAATCACACCCACTCAAAACACAGAAATCCAATGTGCACAAACCATGTTAAATGTCGTGAATGTTTCCTCACATCCTTTAACCCAGTACGAGATGGATGTGCTTTCACGTAGTCTCACTTTTGTCCAGACAAGCTTGTCTGGACAAGTTTGGGACCATTAAGGACATCCATCTCTTTATAAGGAATATTTTGCTCAAAAGCTTATATGCTAAAAGAGAAACTGCCCTGGTTTCTGGACAGACAAACAAGGACCAACAGGCCCTTGATAATTTGATATCACTCTAATGCCCCGTACACATGGTCGGATTTTACAATGGAAAATGTGTGATAGGACCTTGTTGTCGGAAATTCCGACCATGTGTAGGCTCCATCACACATTTTCCATCGGATTTTCCGACACACAAAGTTTGAGAGCAGGCTATAAAATTTTCCGACAACAAAATCCGTTGTCGGAAATTCCAATCGTGTGTACACAAATCCGACGGACAAAATGCCACGCATGCTCAGAATAAATAAAGAGATGAAAGCTATTGGCCACTGCCCCATTTATAGTCCCGACGTACGTGTTTTACGTCACCGCGTTCAGAACGATCGGATTTTCCGACAACTTTGTGTGACTGTGTGTATGCAAGACAAGTTTGAGCCAACATCCGTTGGAAAAAATCCTAGGATTTTGTTGTCAGAATATCTGAACAAAGTCTGACCGTGTGTACGGGGCATAAGAAGAGAATGACCCAGAAATTCTTATTGACTCAGTTGATCTGGAGACCTTGTTGGTAGCAGTGGACAATACATCCACCACTCCCACCACTTCATCCAATTCCAATCCCTCTTTGAAAAAGAAGTCCAGTCTTTATCCTCCTCCCAGCTCCAATCGCAATGCAGCAACCTTTCTAAGGTCCGTAACCTGTGACATTAAGAAACATATACATTTTTCTAATCCGGATCCCAATCTCAATCCTGATGAAAGGAAGGCTCTGGATGCTCTTGTGCATAACCACGATATTGTCATCAAACCCTCTGACAAATGTTTACCAAAATACTTACCAACTCTGGATGGTACCATCCAATACCTAAATCAACTTTGGAAATCTTTAACAAGGATTTTTACCTTATGGTAGATGAAGCATATTACCATAATGTTATTTCTAAGAATATATGGGAATTCATTATTTTTTTATTTTATTTTATTTCAGGTACTTATATAGCGCCATCAATTTACACAGCGCTTTACATATACATTGTACATTCACATCAGTCCCTACCCTCAAGGAGCTTACAATCTAAGGTCCCTAACTCGCATTCATACATACTAGTAGGGATGAGCTAAGAGTTCGAGTCGAACTCATGTTCGACTCGAACATCGGCTGTTCGCAAGTTCGCCGAACAGCAAACAATTTGGGGTGTTCGCGGCAAATTCGAATGCCGCTGAACACTCTTTAAAAGTCTATGGGAGAAATCAAAAGTGCTAATTTTAAAGGCTTATATGCATGGTATTGTCATAAAAAGTGTTTGGGGACCTGGGTCCTGCCCCAGGGGACATGTATCAATGCAAAAAAAAGTTTTAAAAACGGCCGTTTTTTCGGGAGCAGTGATTTTATCAATGCTTAAAGTGAAACAATAAAAGTGTAATGTCCCTTTAAATTTCGTACCTGGGGGGTGTCTATAGTATGCCTGTAAAGGGGCGCATGTTTCTCGTGTTTAGAACAGTCTGACATTTCAAAGGAAAAAAAGTCATTTAAAACTACTCGTGGCTATTAATGCATTGCCGGTCCGACAATACACATAGAAGTTTATTGATAAAAAATGGCATGGGTATTCCCCACAGGGGAACCCCGAACCAAAATTTTAAAAAAAAATGACGTGGGGGTCCCCCTAAATTCCATACCAGGCCCTTCAGGTCTGGTATGGATATTAAGGGGAACCCCGGCCAAAAAAAAATAAAAAATGATGTGGGGGTCCCCCTAAAATTCCATACCAGGCCCTTCAGGTCTGGTATGGATATTAATGTGGACCCCGCACCAAAATTTTAAAAAAAACGGCGTGGGGTCCCCCCAAAAATCCATACCAGACCCTTATCTGAGCACGCAACCTGGCAGGCCACAGGAAAAGAGGGGGGACGAAAGAGCGTCCCCCTCCTGAACCGTACCAGGCCACATGCCCTCAACATTGGGAGGGTGCTTTGGGGTAGCCCCCCAAAACACCTTGTCCCCATGTTGATGAGGACAAGGGCCTCATCCCCACAACCCTGGCCGGTGGTTGTGGGGGTCTGCGGGCGGGGGGCTTATCAGAATCTGGAAGCCCCCTTTAACAAGGGGACCCCCAGATCGGCCCGAGGAGAAGAAGGGAAGAAAACGCCGCAGAGGAGATGCTGGACGAGAACACCGGAGGAAGAACCAGAAGAGCCAGAAGAACCAGAAGAAGAAGAAGATGGAGGAAGAAACCGAAGGAAGATAGAAGATAGAAGGAATAAGAAAAAAGAAAGAAGAAGCATTTAAATAAAGGAATTGTCAAAAACTGTCTCTTGTCATTTTTAACATTTTTGACAGTTTTTTAGTGAAATGGTAGGGGTACTTTTGAACCCCCTTACCATTTCACACAGGGAGGAGGGCCGGGATCTGGGGGTCCCCTTGTTAAATGAGGCTTCCAGATTCTGATAAGCCCCCAGCCCACAGACCCCCACAACCACCGGCCAGGGTTGTGGGGATGAGGCCCTTGTCCTCATCAACATGGGGACAAGGTGTTTTGGGGGGCTACCCCAAAGCACCCTCCCAATGTTGAGGGCATGTAGCCTGGCACAGTTATGGAGGGGGGGCGCTCTCTCGTCCCTCCCTCTTTTTCTGCGGCCTGACAGGTTGCGTGCTCGGATAAGGGTCTGGTATGGATTTTTGGGGGGACCCCACGCCGTTTTTCTTTAAATTTTGGCGCGGGGTTCCCCTTAAAATCCATACCAGACCTGAAGGGTCTGGTATGGAATTTAGGGGGACCCCCACGTCATTTTTTTTTTAAATTTTGGCCGGGGTTCCCCTTAATATCCATTCCAGACCTGAAGGGCCTGGTATGGAATTTAGGGGGACCCCCCACGTCATATTTTTTTTTTAAATTTTGGTTCGGGGTTCCCCTGTGGGGAATTCCCATGCCGTTTTTATCAATGAACTTCTATGTGTATTGTCGGACCGGCAATGCATTAATAGCCGCGAGTAGTTTTAAATGACTTTTTTTCCCTTTGAAATGTCATTTTGCTGTCAGACTGTTCTAAACACGGGAAACATGCGCTCCTTTACAGGCATACTATAGACACCCCCAGGTATGAAATTTAAAGGGATATTACACTTTTATTGTTTGACTTTAAGCATTATTAAAATCACTGCTCCCGAAAAAACGTTCATTTTTAAAACTTTTTTTTGCATTGATCCATGTCCCCTGGGGAAGGACCCAGGTCCCCAAACACTTTTTATGACAATAACTTGCATATAAGCCTTTAAAATTAGCTCTTTTGATTATTCATGTTCGTGTCCCATAGACTTAAACGGTGTACGCATGTTCGAACAAATTTTTTTCCTGTTCGCATGTTCTGGTGCGAACCGAACAGGGGGGTGTTCAGCTCATCCCTACATACTAGGGACAATTTAGACAGGATCCAATTAACCTACCAGCATGTCTTTGGAGTGTGGGAGGAAACCGGAGTACCCGGAGGAAACCCACGCAATAGTTTCCCTATTGTGGCCACATTCTATGCCCTACCAAAGCTGCACAAAAATCAAACTAACCACCCTGGCAGACCCATTATATCTGGGTGTGGCAGTATAATAGAAAATTTAAGTCGTATATTGGACAACCACCTAAAACCATTTGTAATGTGTATGCCGTCTTACGTGCGTGACACAATTCACTTGTTATAAATTATTGAGGACATCCATGTGGGTGAAGACACACAACTTGTGGTTATAGATGTCAAGGCACTTTATAGTAGACTTGTGCACAACAGAAAAATTTGTTTAGTTTCGGTTCGTTGTCATTCGTAAAATACATAATTTCGTTCTGTTATATTCGTTATGTTACATTAATACGTTTTCGGATAATTTGTTATTATTCGTAGAGTGTCAATATTCATTATACTGAATCTCAAATCATGTCGAACTCATTCGTTATATGCACTATCATTTTGTTTGTATTCGTTGAAATTCGATATTTATGTATGTATATATATTGGTGATAATGATTCGTAGTTTGGAAAGTCGTTTGTTTATTGAATCTTTTAACATACACAATGACAATATCTCTTCTCCTCTGTTCAAATACAATACAACACTCTTCTCACTCAGTTCTCAGAGGTGAGCGCATGAGCGATTGGGGGTCACTGGAGAGCACTGAAGCATGCCGTTGTTTGTACATCATATAGGAAGAGCATGAGGAATGCCTATTTAATTGGACACTATATTTTTGCACTTTATATTTATTTATATTTTTCATTAACTGATTTGAACTGAGTTGTTGGACACTTCATTATTATACAAAATATCACTTGGACTTTCCACATTTTGCATGTTGCATGTTTATTTATCTATTTAGTTATGTATTTTATTCATTTTTCTCACAAGCGATTGGCACTGATTTTTGCTTATAGCATTTAGGATTGAATATTTATTACTGAGATTTATAGATTTTACAATATTGCATTTACTTGTGATTCTATTTCTATTTTATTTTTTATTACGTGTTATTATTATATTTTTGTAGCGCATACACAATTATTTATTTGATATAGTATCTGAGGAGTTGCAAGGAACTTCCCCAGCTGAGGCGCTGGTCACCGGACAGAGCGTCCAAGACCTCTGCCCCACACCTGTGGCAGTTCCGGAGGCTCATGGTGAAAAGGTGGCAAGCACTTCCCAGCAGCCAGATGAGGGAACGGAAAAGTAAGCAGCCAGCTCACCTCCCCAATGGCAGCTGCACAGTTTGGGAGGGGAGGAATTCAGCCTCCTACCCCAACGGTTAGCCGAAGCGAATGATGTGGAGTCCCCAGCAGAAGTGCTGGCAACAGGGCAGAGTGCTACCAAACTCTGCCCAGCAATGGCAACAACTGTGGAGTTCCAGGGAGCTGGGGCAGTCGGCTCATCTCTCCAGCCACAGATTACAAAATGTATGGACTTAATGGACTGTTGAGAGGATGTTATAGATTATAATAAAAGATAAAAGAGATTTTGCGCATAAAATCTATCATAAAAATAATATACAATAATTTAAATAAAATAATGAGTGAATATAAACTGTGAAAAATCAGTAATAGGAGCAAATAAAATACATCAATAAAAACTGGATAAAATAAATAAATGTGATCCAATACCAAATCGCAAAAAATATATATCGCAAAAAATATCATATAAGTGCAAAGATGCAAATCCTGTGCTGAAAAGTCCAAATGTGTAGACCCACAAATTCTAGTGGATGGCAAAAGCCAAATCGCATAAATGTGCAAAAATGCAAAAAAACTGTGCAGCAGCTGCAAACAGCGTGGTATAAGATACTTCCAAATATATAAGACTATAAACTAGAGTTCACAAAGGAAACAATATAGAGTCCATAACTTATGATGGTAATAGTGGTAATGGTGATCTTCATAAAACAACTGACGGCCCAACCAGGCTCTCTATACTCTCACCTCAAAGCAGGAAAAAACAGGCATCAATGCAGATCCTTCCTTGTTGTGACAATAGAAGTCACAGGATGGTTGTATTCCCCTCTGCTTGCTGTCAGGTACCTATCAAAACAAACTGGGAGTATCTCCACCTAGGCTTGTGACAGCCCGGTGGGAGGAGGGGGAGGAGAGAGGAGGCCTCCGATGGTGTAGTATTTCAAAAGTATATTTATTGGATTAAAAGCAAATTGGTCTCTTACATAAAAACAGTATTAAAAACACATAAAGCAGGAAGGAGCGGCGTCCGAGGCGCCTCCTTACGTGACTTCCGGTATAGTCAGCTCTCTGCCACGCCCCAGGGGCGTGGCAGAGAGCTGACTATACCGGAAGTCACGTAAGGAGGCGCCTCGGACGCCGCTCCTTCCTGCTTTATGTGTTTTTAATACTGTTTTTATGTAAGAGACCAATTTGCTTTTAATCCAATAAATATACTTTTGAAATACTACACCATCGGAGGCCTCCTCTCTCCTCCCCCTCCTCCCACCGGGCTGTCACAAGCCTAGGTGGAGATACTCCCAGTTTGTTTTGATAGGTACCTGACAGCAAGCAGAGGGGAATACAACCATCCTGTGACTTCTATTGTCACAACAAGGAAGGATCTGCATTGATGCCTGTTTTTTCCTGCTTTGAGGTGAGAGTATAGAGAGCCTGGTTGGGCCGTCAGTTGTTTTATGAAGATCACCATTACCACTATTACCATCATAAGTTATGGACTCTATATTGTTTCCTTTGTGAACTCTAGTTTATAGTCTTATATATTTGGAAGTATCTTATACCACGCTGTTTGCAGCTGCTGCACAGTTTTTTTGCATTTTTGCACATTTATGCGATTTGGCTTTTGCCATCCACTAGAATTTGTGGGTCTACACATTTGGATTTTTCAGCACAGGATTTGCATCTTTGCACTTATATGATATTTTTTGCGATATATATTTTTTGCGATTTGGTATTGGATCACATTTATTTATTTTATCCAGTTTTTATTGATGTATTTTATTTGCTCCTATTACTGATTTTTCACAGTTTATATTCACTCATTATTTTATTTAAATTATTGTATATTATTTTTATGATAGATTTTATGCGCAAAATCTCTTTTATCTTTTATTGCATGGGTCGAGTGCTATGTGTACACTTGTCGATTTCGCTGCAGTCATTTTAGATATCATCATAAAAATTACCCACCTTTAGGATTTGTTCATTTAACCTATTTTTGTTTGTCACCACATTCACTTTTATCTCACTTTAGCGCGAGGGACCATAGCAGTTATATGTTATAGATTATGCATCACCTGCTCAAGTACTGGTAGCAGGACCGAGTACTGCAGACCTCTATATGTAAAAAGTATCAATCAGCGCAAACAGCTAAAAACCCACACCCAATTGCAAGCTGAACACTTCAGGTAATCACAAAAAGCCTGGACAGTGGTATAAAAAACATAGTAAGTGCAGCGCAATAAATAATGCAATAATATAATATTAAAAGTCCCCAATGCTCAATTGCCCAAATGCACTGTAAACTTTCGGTGGCCAGAAGAGATACGATCCTGTGTACAGTATATCAATATGCGCTTACCAGACGGTGTGGACCTCTGCAAAGCAGGGGTCAAACTCACATATATCCCCTCAGGGATGATGATCTGCTGGATGCTGACACTGGAACGGAACGCAGCCGGCAACGATTCCTGGTATCCACAAGCAAAAGCAAACTTCCAGCTGAAGGAGCCCCAAGGGATACAGGCTTCCGGATCAGGGTTTCCTCACAGGTTTCTCCCAGGTAACCATAAATGAGAACACAGAAAGGAATACTTTCTAAGAGTAGTCCGTTTATTAAAATAAAAACACACTGTTAAGTGCGCGCGCTCACAGGCGCTAAGGCATAATACTCCATACAAAACTGTCGGGCTGCGGTGCACAAGCAGACCCGGCATGCAGAGAAAGGCAGAGGGTGACGTCTAAGTGAAAGCTCCGCCCCCCGTACGCGGCGTTACGTCCTATTGGACTTCGTCAGCGAGGGGTGGAGTACTGCAGACCGCTGCTCTACACCCGTGGCAGTTTTGGAGGCCCGAGGTGAGAAGGTGATGGTTTCTCTCTCCCAGTGGATTTCAGAGATGCAGGGAGGAGAAGCAGCCATTTTCCCTCCCCAACAAAGGTTCGTGCACCTGGGAGACAATACCAGTGAAAGGGAGTGCCAACAGCAGACGGCGCCCCAGAATGATGACACCAACCCAGTTGAAGTGCTGGCAACTGAGCAGAGTGCTACCAACCTCTGCCCAGCACCAGCAACAACTAAAGAGTTCCAGGGAGCCGGGGCAGTCGGCCTCCCTCCCCAACAATTAGCCGAAGCAGATGATGTGGGGTTTCCAGCAGAAGGGCTGGTAACAGGGCAGAGTGCTGCTGGCCTCTACCCTCAACTAACAGAGGACGAATTTCCTGTAAAGGTGGATGGGGCTTCATTCCCCACCTGTATACCCCAGGGATGCTGGGCAATCGGCCCAGATCCCCAACAGCATGACGGAGTAAGCCCAGTCACCCTGTCTTCTCTCCAGCGGCTGAAAGGACTCCAGGGAGAAGGGCCAGTTCAGGCCTCTCCCCAGCGGCGGATATGTTCTCTGAGAGAGGCAGAGGTTGGTTGGGTGAGTAATACTCTGTTTGGAACAATTTGTTTGGGGTACTGTGTGGATACCAGCATTAGAGGACTGGAATTACTGACTAACTTCAGAGTCAACCCGTCTGGCGTCTCCTCCTGTGTTAGTCTCCTGCTGAAAGGGGAGAAATGTGACAGACCTAGCCGCGACAGAGGCTTTTGGAGGGGACTGAATGCCAGCCTCTTGCCTACCGGTTATGGGCCCTGGCTTTTGGGGGAATGGTGCTCGTTGTGAGCTGTATGCCTGGGGACCCTTGAGGTGGCGTTACTTTAGATTCAGGTCCATGTCCCCTAAGACACACAGACTCTGGGGACCCTGGATATGCCATTGTGACGGGAGTCACTAATAGGGGCACACGGTGAATGAGAACCCCACTATGATCTGTGCTAGTCAGACTCAATGCTGTATATATATATATATATATATAATGTGTGCTGTCTCATTATGTTGTGTACTATTTGCTGTGATGGTTGGGGTGTGACTGTATTCTATTGTCTATTGTGGCTGTCTGCCTCAACTATTATGGGATGTCTAAGTGTCTTGCTGTGAGGAAAGAGGGAGGGGGGATTCCTCCAGCAGCCCCCTGTTAAGACTGTTTACTGATGATAAGTTAAACACACCTGACCTGTGTGTCCATTGTCATTGGACAGTTTAACCCATTCTGTTTTCTAAGGGTGGGGGGAAGTGTTTTGAAGTGGGATCTGTATAACATGTGTTTGAAAAAAGATTCATTCCTGCTTGAACCTCAAGACAGAGCCTTGTCTCGTACTTGGGGGAGAATTATTTGTATGGGTTCCTTGTTCGGCTGATGGAAGTGTTTGGTAGCTGCCTTTGTGTTTGGGTATGGAATGTCCTAAATGACTTTAACCCCTTTCATACTCGGGATGTCGTTACACAAGCAATGTCCTCAGAAGCCCCCCGACGCTGAAGAGGCCTATGGCTGCTATCTAGCCACAAGATTGATGAAATTGGAGGAGGGCCAATGCTTACTCTGTGAGGGAATTTTTGGTAAGTGCCCTTCGGAGGGGTTTGAGGGGCCAGCTGACAGAGAACAGCCACATATATGAGCTCGCCCATCCTCCTCCTCCTCCCACAAGTCCACCACCAGAGCCACAGCCTCCAAGGACGGCTGCAGGGAAGGGTGCAAGGAAGCGTGGAAGGAAGGCTGCAGGGAAGAGAAGAAAGTGATGGCCTGGGTTCAGTCTGGTCTGACTTTTTTCCACAGACTTGATGTGTGCCCTGGGGGCCAAAAGGTTTTACAAATTCCAAAAGTTTCTCCAGCGTTGCCCTCCTCTTTATTTTGTTACCCAGAATAAATGGTTATTTTATTTTCTGAAAATACTTGCCTATGTGTTTTTCTAAAAATTGGACAGTTTGTTTGTGAGTACACCAACCAGCCTCCTTGAGGTTAAAAAATACAAGATAATAATGTTATTGTGGTAACTTGACACACAAAAAAATAAAGAAAAAATTATGGAGATCACTAGAAAATAATTTTGTAATAATCCAAAAAAAGGTGATCTTGATGAAATAAACAATAATAAAAAAGATGACTATAAAAAATAATTCTAAACGTTATTATGGAGATCTGGCTTTAAAAAAAATAAAAGATTATTCATGAGATCATGAGAAATAATAAAGAAATAAGTTTGTGAGAACTCTGTGTGAATATCAGCAGCAAAACAACTTCATTATTCTAGCATTATAAAGCACAAAATATGCGCTGCATTAAAAGATCACAGAATTTGCAGCATGAGGAATGGGCTATCTCCATTACGAACGCTAGTTTTACCAGACCGAGCGCTTCCGTCTCGTACTTGCTTCAGAGCATGCGTCGTTTTTGATACGTTGGAACAGCATACAGACGAGCAGGTTTCCAGATAGTAATTAGTTCCGTCTGAAAAATTTAGAACATGTTCTCTATCTAAGTCTGTCTGAATTTTCAACGGAAAAAGTCTGATGGGGCATACACACAGTCGGGATATATACGATTAAAAGCTCCCATCGGACTTCTTCTGATGGACATTCCGCTCATGTGTACGTGGCATTAGAGTCTGCAAAAGACTTGAGACTGGGGCAGAGGTTCACCTTCCAGCAGGATAACGAGCCTAAACATACAGCCAGAGCTACAATGGAATGGTTTAGATCAAAGCATATTCATGTGTTAGAGTAGCCCAGTCAAAGTCCAGACCTAAATCAAATTAAGCTTGAGCTATTTTGCCAAAGAAGAATGGGCAAAACTCTCACTATCTAGACCCTCTCTAGATGTGCAAAGCTGGTGGAGATATCCCCAAAAAGACTTGCAGCTTTAATTGCAGAGAAAGGTGGTTCTGGGGGGCTGAATATAAATGCATGCCACCCTTTTCAGATATTTATTTGTAAAAAAATTTCAAAACCATTTATCATTTTCCTTATCATATTCATTTTCAAAAAAAATCCCAATAAAATACATTTACGTTTTTGGTTGTAACATGACAAAATGTAAAAAAATGTAAGGGGTATGAATACTTTTTCAAGGCACCGTATGTAATTTGTATTTATTTATTTATTTATTTTACTAGTAATGTTGGCAATCGGCAACTTATATCGGGACTGTGATATCGCGGCGGACAAATCGGACACTAACTGACACATCTGACACTTTTTGGGGACCAATTTGCCAGGGCTGGGCTCAGCCCTTCCTTCTCTGAGCTGGCCGCTCAGCTGTTGGCTAATTACCAGCTCCGATCTCTCTCCACAGTTATTCAGCTGTTGTTGATATCCTGCTCGTCAGTCCTGCCTACTTAAGCCGTCCAGTCCAGAGGAGCTCTGCCTTCGCCTTGGTCAACATCACAAGAAACATATGTGGCAAGAGAGTTTTCACCGCACCAGTATAGATCCACACCAGGTGTAAAATGAAGAGTTGTCTCTGAGGGTAAAGAGCCCCAGGTGCTGGATAGTGCTGAATCATGTTGAAGGTAGATGAGAAAATCTGGACAGCCGCACACCAGGAGGATATTGTCCAAAAATATTTATTGTAAACTCAGGAGCATGTGGTATACAGGACACTGTGGCAAAAAGTACAGGCAATCAGCTAACGCGTTTTGCACTTATGCTAAGTACACTTAGCACGTGCACATGCTATGGAGTAAGCACTTAGCATAAGTGCGAAACGCGTTAGCTGATTGCCTGTACTTTTTTGCCACGGTGTCCTGTATACCACATGCTCCTGAGTTTACAATAAATATTTTTGGACAATATCCTCCTGGTGTGCGTCTGTCCGGATTTTCTCATCTACCTTCAACATCACAAGAAACATCTCCTGTGGTCCTGTTTAAAGACTGGCTTTGCTGACATCCCTTCTGGTTCCGGATCCTGCTTGCTGTTCCACTACTTTGATCCCTGACCTCTGGCTTGGCTGACTTTCCGTTCCGGTAACTGTACTTTGGCTATGTTTTGACTACGTTTGTTCTTTTTACTTTTATTATTAAACAAGTGTGATTTGACTGTACTTTTGTCTCGGTCTGATTTCATGGGTTCTGACACAGACACTAATACAGTGATCAGTGCAAAAAAAATGCACTGTCACTGTACTAATAACACTGGCTGGGAGGGGGTAACATCAGAGACGATCGAAGGGTTAACTGTGTGCCAAGCCAGTGCTTGTGTACTGTATGGGAGGTGCTTTCACTAGGGGAAGGCATTGATCCATGTTCCTGCAGTGCAGGAACCAGGGGCTGATCCAGGGGGGGCAACAGGGCAATTGCTCCCCCCAAGAAAATTAAAAGTGGGCCGGTTGGCCGGCGGGTGAGCAGGTGGGCAGTCAGGTCAGTAAGCGGCCCGCAAGTAAGCGGAGCGGGTGAACAGGCCAGTGAGTGGGCCAGCGGGTGAGCAGAGTGTGCGGTGGGTGAACGGGAAGGCAGAACAGTGAGCGGGCGAGCGAGCAGAGAGATGACATTGTCTCTCCCCACCTGCCCTGCATCACTGCAGTTCCGCCCTCACTGTGCATCTGTGGGCAGCAGAGAGATGACATCATCTCTCACTGCCCGCCCTCACATTTGCTGAAAAGCTGGGGAGAGAAGCCTGTTTTTCTGCTGTCAATGCTGTTGCAGGATGGTGACAAGGTGCATCTGGTGGCAAGTAACGTAGCAAGTGACAAGCTGCATCTGGTGGCAGGCAATGTGGCAAGTGAGAATCCGCATCTGATGGCAATTAACATGGGAAGTGACAAGCTGCATCTGATGGCAGGCGACGTGGCAAGTGAGAATCCGCATCTGGTGGCTGGTTACGCTGCTAAAGACCAGCTGCATCTGAAGGCAGGTGACGTGGCAAGTAACAAGCTGCATCTGGTGGTAGGCAATGAGGTAAGTGACAACCTGCATCTGGTGGCAAGTAACGTGGCAAGTGACAAGCTGCATCTGGTGACAGGTGACGTGGCAAGTGACAAGCTGCATCTGGTGGCAGGCGATGGTGGCAAGTGACATGCTGCATCTGGTGGCAGGCGACGATGACAAGCTGCATCTGGTGGTAGGCGACGATGGCAAGTGACAAGCTGCATCTGGTGGGAGCCAATGGTGGCAAGTGACAAGCTGCATCTGGGGGCAGGCGATGGCGGCAAGTGACACACAGCATCTAGCTGCAGGTGACGGTGGCAAGTGATACACTCAGGGTGCCCACTGATTCTGCATTATGGTGAGTTGAACTATTTTATTTTATATTACAATGTAATAATAGAAATAATGCTCTTCAATCATTCTGACACCATATCAAACATGGTGCTGTGATGATTGAAGCACCAACACCAGCCAGAGATTTAACCTCCAAATACGGAAAGGCTTCTTCCAGTAAGAGCTGTGAAAATGTGGAATAGCTTCCCTCAAAAATTGGTTCTGGCCAGCTCAGTAGATTGTTTAACAAAAAGAGGCCTTGATTCTTTCCTAAATGCACAAAATTTATCTGGATACTTATATTTACAGGTATTAACACCAGGGGAAATCAGGGATAATATTTTTCCTCTGCTCGATGCTTGAGCTAATTGGATCATGCTTTATTGAGTTTTTTTTTTTGCCTTCCTATGGATTAACTATGGGTATGGAATTGTGTATATTGAGGTTTTCTAATTGTGTGTGTGTTTTTTTCTACTGATTGAACTACTGTAGATGGACTTATGTCTTTTTTTCAGCTAGACTAACTATGTAATGCAAAGGGTACGAATTTTCAAGATTTTTTAGATGATGTCATACAGTATTTTACATATTATTTTTTTAATTTGCCCTTTTTGCTGCAAGCTTTGTAACTTTCTAGCTCTTTAAAGGGTAACTCAACTTACGCCACAAAAAATAGCAAATAAAGAAAACTCATGGTCAAAGAACTCTCATTTAACCCAAAGGGTCAGAACTTAGGACCATGTGATATTTCAGTTTTTACTTTTTTAATAAATCTGCAAAACTGTCAACAATTCTGTGTTTTTCTGTCAATATGGGGTGATGTGTGTACATTAATGAGGAAAAAAATGAACTTAAAAGATTTTAGCAAATGGCTGCAATATAACAAAGAGTTAAAAATTTAAGAGGGTCTGAATACTTTCTGTCCCCACTGTATGTGTTTTATTGGAAAGACACTGAAAGAGTGTGGTCTTGGTTGTTTTGTTGAAAAGGTTCAACAGGTTTTTGTTTTTTATTTAAATGGTGTGTCCACTAAAGCTGCAAGAGAGCTGTTTGTTTTTTTTGCTGTGGGAATTTACAAGCAGTAATATTTTCATTGTTTTCTGTTAAAATACCAAACTGTGGAAGTCTAGTTATGCCGCGTACACACGAGCAGACTTTTCGACCGGACTGGTCCGACGGAACGAATCCGGTGGACAATCCGATCGTGTGTGGGCTTCATCGGACCTTCAGCAGACTTTTTCTGTCGAAAATCAGACTGACTTTAGATTTGGAACATGTTTCAAATCTTTCAGACGGACTCGAGTCTGGTCGAAAAATCCGCTCGTTTGTATGCTAGTCCGACGGGCGAAAACTGACGCTAGGGCAGCTATTGGCTACTGGCTATCAACTTCCTTATTTTAGTCCGGTCGTACGTCATCACGTACGAATCTGTCTGACTTTGGTGTGATCGTGTGTGTGCAAGTCCATTCGTTCGAAAGTCCATCGGAAGTCCATCAAAAGTCAGTCGAAAGTCCGTCGGAAAGACCGTCGGACCTTTGATGCCGAAAAGTCCTCCCGTGTGTACACGGCATTACAGAATCTAATATCTGATAGCAAATATAGAGTGTAAAATAAGGTGCCTTTAGCATACTGTATTCTACTTTTTTATAATTTTTTTAAAGGATAAAACCTACCAATAATTTGATGAGCTGATTTTGTGGTAAATGGGTTTTTTGTGTTAAACTGAATTGGGTGTAACAGTTATGGGTCTAAACATGGCTGTGTTTACCTTTCTATTGTCTATCTAGATGGTTACCCTATTGTTCCTTGTGTGCTGATCTCAGCACTTATGTTCAGCGCGTCTCCTCTATCTTTTGTTTCTTGGGTGTAGACTGTATTTTCTGACGATACTAGTGTTATTTTAATGTTTGTGTCTCCACTCTTGTGCATATTCTAAGTTGTAGACTACTGTGTCAGAAGTCTGTTCTGTGGTGTATTGTTGTATCGTCACTGAACATGTACATCATGGAGAAATTGATGGCCAGGATTGTTAAAGTTAAAAATATCTCTTAAATAATAAGAGCAATGGAGGAATCTAAAAGTCCATGGCACCAGGCGCAAAGGTATGTAAATAAAAAAATACAGCAAATGTGAGGGTAAGACTGCACTGATTTTTGCGGCTTGCTGGTTTGCTAACAATTACAGACAGTTGCATGTTGTGATAGGTTTTGAATGTTGCAAAACATATCTCTCAAGGAGGATCTAGAAAAGTAATATCAGTACTCCAATACTGCGCACATACGATCGCACATTTCAACAACAAAATCCATGTTTTTTCCCGATGGATCTTGGCTCAAACTTGTCTTGCATACACACGGTCACACAAATCTTGTCAGAAATTCCGATTGCCAAGAACGCGGTGACGTACAACACGTACCACGAGCCGAGAAAAAATGAAGTTCAATAGCCAGTGTGGCTTTTCTGCTTGATTCCAAGCATGCCTGGAACTTTGTGCGTCGGAATTGTGTACACGCGATCGGAATTTGCGACAACGGATTTTGTTGTCGGAAAATTTGAGATCCAGATCTCAAATTTTGTTTGTCGAAAAATGTCCAATGGAGCCTACACACGGTCGGAATTTCCGACAACAAGCTCCCATCGAACATTTCCTGTCGGAAAATCCAACCGTGTACGCGGCATAAGAGTTTCTATGAAAAATTTGAATGCTAGCCACCAGCAACCAACAATAGACAACCAAAACAAGCAGGGAGAGGTTGATCAGCTTGCACGTGGGCAGAAGGCTGCAGAGAGTAAATGTAAAAAATTGTCTACATCTTCCAGCCCAGGGTAGCTTGTGCAATCTCCACATACCAAAGATTGTAATGCAACCGGTTTGAGTATTTCTAGATGCAACAGGAAATTATCTCCATCTGGAGTATGTGCTAGTTTCAACAACTCATTGAAAGGGGGGAGCTCTTGTGAAACTGCCTCTATATCTCATATGCAGAGAGGAAAAGTTGTGAATCAGGTTTTAGCCATTGAATATTCTCAGTCTAAAACCACACCAGTTGTTAAAGCGGAGTTCCCCTTAAAAAAAATTTTTTAACTGTGTGCGCTGTGAAGCCACAGCCGAGCACCCACTGCACACGTGCGAGCCGCTCCGCGCGCCGTGACTGGCCACGCAATCATCTGGGACCTGTCACGTGTCCGAGATGATTGACAGAGGGAGGGGAGAGAGGTGATCTCCCTTCCTGCGCCGAGGGAAGTGACGTCAGGAGCCCAGGCACTGAAGGAGGCAGACTACGAGGGACCCTCTAGCAACAGGCATATTTAGAGGTGAGTAAAAAAAAATTCTCCAAATGTTTTTTTTTTTTTTTTTTAAGCACATTAATTTTTTTTTTTGGGGTGGAACTCCACTTTAAGAGACGCTTTAATACTATACAAAAGATAAAATGCTACACCTGTGGGTTATTCGGTCACATTGCTTGGTTTTGTTTGTCTTCTGGTGAAAAGATATTAAAACAGAATCAATATACAACAAAGAGGCGTGACGTGGAAGTGTACTTACCGTGCTGTGGTGAAGGGCCTAGGAGTAATAAATATGAAAATACGAGATCATACATCCCTTCCTCAACTATTAAGACTGAGAATGAGGCTTTACAGTATGAAATTAGGCAAATAAAACAGGAACGGGATGAGTTTGCGAAAGAATTCCAATACTTTAAAAGAAAAACAAGATATATTAATTAAGTTTTAGAGGTCTATGGCATTTTAGTTTCACTAGATCAAAGTGGGAATGTCATTGACCATTTACCAATGTACACGTAAGAATGTATTGTTTGCTTTAAATAGGTTAAAGAAAAAAAGAGGGGGGGGGGGGGTAGAGTAATAACTGTTGTCTACAAGTTATCTGTTTTCAGGTTAAGTGAGTTCCTGAAAGTATATTTACATATAAAGCAGCTGTATGTAGATGGCTGTACATTCGTAAATACAAACGCCTAACAGAAGGTAAAGTATAATATTCCATTGTTTTTTTTTCTTTCTTTTGTATTCTCCCAGTGGCCAGAAACGCCTAGCAATTCATTTGCAATTATCAAAGCTCTCTCTACCCAGAATGTATGGGATTCAATCTAAATTAATGTGTGTGTCTGAGTGATGTAATGGATGTGTATCAACTGTCTATGTGTAAACAAAGATTTTTTTTTTAGTGGTGTGTTCACACCATTGTTGGATGGCCATCAATAAGAAATGTGATCTTTGTATTTTTGTTTCTGTTTGTAATGAGCTCAGTACAGGTACCAGTTTACATTTAACGCATTTATCAGCGTATAACACGCACATTCCTTTTAAGAGGGAAGTTTCAAGAAAAAACTAAAATTTTAAATAAGGAACTTTGAAGCAAAATAAGGGTCAGTGCCCATCTGCAGCCTCACCATTGCCATCAATGCAGCCTTATCAGTCCACATCAATGCAGCCTCAACACATACAGGTATGTCCCCTTTTAAGATGCGGTTTTGTACGCACGTGCGCGCCGCGTGCTCCATGACCATGACCGCGGATCCCACACACTCGATATCCGCCAGGTGCCCGCGATCATGTCACAGAGCGGACATATACTTATAAACAAGGCATTTCCCCCGTTCTGCCTAATGACATGACAGAAATCACTGCTCCCTGTCATCGGCAGCAGTGATCGCTGTCATGTGAGTAGTAGCCCATCCCCCCCACAGTTAGAATCACTCCCTAGGACAGGAAGCAATGTGAGAGGGCGTTTCCAACAGTGCATGCTGTGCCTCTATTCCCAGTCTGAGAGGATGAACGCCACTGTTGTGCTATTCCTATCCTCCTAACTTGAATTGTGCTTCTCTATGCTTCTCTAAATCTCCCTCAACTTACCTGGACTGGACTGGATTGACCCGAACTGAAACAACTGAACTGAAATGGCTGATCACATAGTTTGCACAGACTGCACAACCAGCACAGACGCTGGTGCAGGGGGGATCAACTGGATCACTGCTTGCTGAAACCTCTGCTGAAATCTTGGAGAAATCTCAGAGCCATCTTGAGGCTAGAGAGGAAGGGTAACACAGCGGACTGGTAAGGAATAAGTCCAGGAACATAGCCAGAGTAGCAGTGCAGTGGAAGGTATATGTAAGAGTGGATATTAACAGTGTCTGTGAGCTTTGAAAAAAAAATAAAAAATCATGCGTCCTATGTGGCATGCTTGATACCTGCATCCCTGCTTCTCTTCCTCTCTGTGCCCCTCTGTGCTTTTCTGTGCCATCCTTCACATTTTCAAATCATTGGATTTCGTATGAACTATATGCTATACCAGGGATATGCAATTAGCGGACCTCCAGCTGTTTCAGGACTACAAGTCCCATGAGGCATAGCAAGACTCTGACAGCCACAAGCATGACACCCAGAGGCAGAGGCATGATGGGACTTGTAGTTGTGCAACAGCTGGAGGTCCGCTAATTGCATATCCCTGTGCTATACTATATGCTGAGGAATGTGAAACTGGATTGAAGTCAGGAGGAGGTAACGTGAGAAGAGAAGAGAAGCCGACTATCTGATTGCTTGATCAGCTGGATCTGCCGACAGGGGTCCAGTATGAGTGTTTGCCTGAGATTAGAAAAGAAAGCAGGATCTGGAGGATCATACTTCAGGGACTGCAAGTCAGTGTCTCACAAAATACACTATAGACTGTGTGCTGGTTTAGATCATAGACTGTCTTTTTCCTTCCTATTATATATGATACTACAAGAACTGTATCAAGGTATTCTGAGTATTCTGAGTACACTACCATCCAGTGCTTTTTTTCTTTTTATGTTACGCATGAAGTTTGTAGCACTAACTCCCGGTGGAGCTGCTGGTTTAAGCGGGCTTGTTACCTTCACTATCCTTCCCTCTGTTTTTACCGGCACCGGGTCTAGGGGTTCCGTTGAGTTTACCTCTGGACGATACACGCACCAACACTTGAGTACGTTTTCAATGCTTTATTGAACAATTTTAAGGAAATAGCAGGAAAGAGGCAGAAGGGAAACTGCAGAAGAAACTCAAATATCTTCTCATAAGGTTCTTGACAAATGTCCTGGTAGGATTTAGATATTATAATAGAATGCGCTCCCCTCGTGGGACACACTCCTTGCTCGCCTGGATAGGCCTCTCTCACTTGCCTAGCAGCCAGTACGTAGCACGAACAAAAGTCTCTGCCACAGACTTGTTTGGGATAAACTGGTACGATCCTCTGCCACAGGATGTATTGGTCTTTTTCTGCAATGAACGTCAGTCACAGTGCTTGAACCTTTAAGCCAACCCGGCAACACTATGCTGTAGAGTTACTTTTAGGATACGTCCTCCAACCGAGTCACAAGGCCCCTCTCCAGACCAGCACGCTGCGTGATCCTTCCATGACGGGTCCTCCCCTGGGATCTCCTCGGTTGTCCAGCTTCCTCCCTTTGGATAGACAGCTCAGGACCATTCCTCGGCTGCTGTGGCAGGCCCCAGACAAGCTTCTGGGCCCACCCCTGCACCGCAGCGGCGTGGGCCTCCGGAACGGAGGACCACGAGATTGCTCTCTAATGCATACCTGTCGGCCAGGAGGGCCAGCAAGTGGCTGAAAAACGAACCCCTCAATATGGCGTCTGTCCCATAAATACCCTAGCCCAGAATTCAACTCGGAGGACCACCTCCACCGAGTTGTCTCCGGGACAGAAGAGCATCCATACGCTTCGACACATTGCCTTTCCAACACTGACCAGTAATAACAGCGACACCCACCGGTCAGTCTGGAAACACATACAACATCAGCCAAGCTGGAACAGAGGCAAACTTAACCTATTTAACGAACAAGTTACTAAATTTACCTAACATATGGTAGATCGCAAATCTACCAGCGCTACATACTCCCCCCACTACAGTAGACGTTGTCCCCAACGTCTGTCCAAAAACAGTAACAGTAACTCCCAAGCCTGGGAGTAAGTATTTGAGTTTCTTATAACTTTGATAGAAAAAGAGAGAGGAAAAGACAGTGGAAAGATACTAGAAGACTTACATCTATAAAACATTATGTTTACATCCGCAAACAAAACCATCCTATGATTGTGCATAACCTCACTATCTATCTTAGCTGAAAAGCCTCCCAGCTTGATAGGAGATCCTATAATTCCTGAAAAGGAAAACTTATTAAATACACACACACATATATATATATACTGTACAATATTAGGAGCAAAGCCTCATTTTTAAATAAAATGAGCCTCTCTTCCTTTTATCCATATCAGAATAAACTTAAGGAGTCCATCCCTGTACTACGATCTCTTCAAATAAAGAAAAAAAATAAATCCGGCTAGCAAAAAGAAGTCCTTGGATTTAAAACACTGAGCAGAATATGCAAATCTTGACCACGCAGATTTCTTTACACTGACACTAACTAGCTAACTACTTGCAAAGTTCTTTTGTCCAGAATTACTAATAAAACCAGGAATCTGGCAATGTCAGTGGTTTTCCCATTTTATCCACGGTGGTAATGAAATAAACAACATCATCTTTTCCGGGCCTGCAGATAACCACCTTGTCAGCATAGATGTGCCGACCGAAGTTCCAGTGCATGAAACATCCACTAAAACATTCATCTATCTTAGCAGAACATCCAGTCTTTCAGAAAGGCTTAGGCACAGACAAATAGTCCCAAACAGCTTCACTGTACCAAAGTTCCCGATTAGATTTAATCACCTGCATTATGTCCTGGGGCACATAGGGGAACTCCAAACCATACTCGGCAGCTACACACTTGTTTAACATCCTCAGAAAACGTGCAAGTTTGGGCAAAGATTTGTCTCTCCCCATACCAGGCGGTACACAGGAATCCAATGATTTGCTCCCCATAGACCCAGCCGGTGTCTGTAGTGAACTAGCAACTTCTGGCAAAGTCCCGGTAACAGTACTGTGTGGCTCCACACAGGGTGACGTCTTCCCAGAACTCAGGGCTGTCCATTCAGATAAAGTCACAGCAGAGGCAACATCTTCACTTTGTGACCATAACAGCTCTTGTGACATAGTCTCAAATAGGTCATCATCCCCGGAAAGATCCGACATGGATTCTAATTCCGAGTCTCCCAACTCTTCTGCTGGTAGATATTTACTCACAGTCCCAGATACATTCCCCATCAGTGGCTTACCCGTTCCTGACGTGGACTCTGATAGCTCCGGTTCAGGTAACCTCTGGGGTAGGTTTCGACCACGGCTGCGTTAAGCCTTCACATATCCCACCTTCCTTTGAGTAGGCACAACAGGAGTAGGTGTAGTGGACTCAGAAATCAAGGTAATGTCCCCTGATGAGACGACAGCAGCAGTGTCTCTCTCCGGAACATTATCAACAACAACAGGCAAAGTGACCGCCTGTCGCTCTCTCTATGTAGCGGTAGCAGCTTCTACTGTGGCGATACCTGTTGCCCAATCTATCCGATAAGCACGGGGCGATGTGGTAGGTTGCTCCACCACAAACAAGTACTCTCCACATTGCAGATATCGGCCAAACGAACAAAGATGTACGGCCAGTCCTTCACATTGATGGCAGATCATGCCCAGTCCCTCAATATCTCCTGAGGTATACAGGACAAACCTCCCCTGTGGCTTCAAACGAACTCCCGTATCTGTAAGCAGAGTTCCGGATAGCACAGTATTCATCACGGTGCTTGTAGGGAACATTCTCGGTCCCATGATTGGCTGCATCGCCGGAAAAGACATGGCCACACTCTGATCTTTTCAGCACAATCACGAGGCCTCTCCTCTCCTCTGGCGCCAAACACATACACGCGTCCCACGCTGTAACAAGTAGGGTAGGCTCCTCCCACTTGTTCTTCTGGTCACGTAGCTCCCGGGCCTTCACTGGCGCCGCTGTCTACGCATTCAGAAATAAAGTCCTGCAGTTTAACCTTTTCTCTTCCTGAAGGATTTTTTCAAAGTCAGTAAATTCCCGGTAAAACACTTCTCTGGGTTGTGAGAATTGACGGTCAACAAATCCCGGACGATGCCCCCACATGTAGCACTAACTCTCGGTGGAGCTGCTGGTTTAAGCGGGCTTGTTACCTTCACTCTCCTTCCCTCTGTTTTACACCGGGTCTAGGGGTTCCGTTGAGTTTACCTCTGGACGACACACGCACCAACACTTGAGTACGTTTTCAATGCTTTATTGAACAATTTACTAAGGAAATAGCAGGAAAGAGGCAGAAGGGAAACTGCAGAAGAAACTCAAATATCTTCTCATAAGGTTCTTGACAAATGTCCTGGTAAGATTTAGATATTATAATAGAATGCGCTCCCCTCGTGGGACACACTCCTTGCTCGCCTGGATAGGCCTCTCTCACTTGCCTAGCAGCCAGTACGTAGCACGAACAAAAGTCTCTGCCACAGACTTGTTTGGGATAAACTGGTACGATCCTCTGCCACAGGATGTATTGGTCTTTTTCTGCAATGAACGTCAGTCACAGTGCTTGAACCTTTAAACCAACCCGGCAACACTATGCTGTATAGTTACTTTTAGGATACGTCCTCCAACCGAGTCACCAGGCCCCTCTCCAGACCAGCATGCTGCATGATCCTTCCATGATGGGTCCTCCCCTGGGATCTCCTCGGTTGTCCAGCTTCCTCCCTTTGGATAGACAGCTCAGGACCATTCGACAAGCTTCTGGGCCCACCCCTGCGCCGCAGCAGTGTGGGCCTCCGGAACGGAGAACCACGAGATTGCTCTCTAATGCATACCTGTCGGCCAGGGGGGCCAGCAGGTGGCTGAAAAACGAACCCCTCAATATGGCGTCTGTCCCATAAATACCCTCGCCCAGAATGCAACTCGGAGGACCACCTCCCCCGAGTTGTCCCAGGGACGGAAGAGTATCCATACGCTTCGACACGTTGCCTTTCAAACACTGACCAGTAATAACAGCGACACCCACCGGTCAGTCTGGAAACACATACAACGTCAGCCAAGCTGGAACAGAGGCAAACTTAACCTATTTAACAAACAAGTTACTAAATTTACCTAACATATGATAGATCACAAATCTACCAGCACTACAAGTTATTCAGGAAACTCTGAAAATCAGTACAACAGTATTATAAAGCATTATAAAGTATACAGCATATTATATTGCACAGCAACAACTCTGATAATATAACAAGGCTACCTAGGACCTCAGAAGTTCAGCTCTGGTGCATTATATTAGAGAACAACAATATTTGCAAAATAAGGAGCCATGTGAATGGTTCTCAGAGATCTGTTATTATAGCTTCCTGGTGGCGTATAGGACCGTGCGACTGTGTGGCTGATTCTAGGGCCCGGGCTAAGAAACTGGACAACTATACATTTTGGATATTTTGGATTGATATACATATAAACACATCAAATAAAATCGCTATAATCCAGCGGATGTATGAATAGCATGATAATCGGCTGAAGACGCATGGTTTTCTCAGTTTTTTTTTTTTAAAGTCTGAGTGGATGCAGGTAAAAATAGTGCATATAAATTCGGAGGACTGACACTGATTAAGTAATAAAGCCTGCTGCTCTCATACACACAGGCTAAGAATAAGAACTGTGGTCTATATAAACGGCTGGAGCAGCAGGGATATCTTACTGTATGTACTGAACATCTTGCTGAATATCTAATACTGAAACGGTACTGACATTTAATGTGCTGGATACAGAATACTGAATAAGGTCTAACAAATACTATACAGCGTTGAGTACTGATTATTAAATAAATTGCAATAAGTAAGTGGTCTGGAACAGATTGAGGGGAAGGAAAAAGGAGGAAGGGGGCGGGGAGGAGGAGGAAAGGAGGAGAAAAAAGGAGAAAGTACTAACTGGAAAGATGTCAAGTAAAAAAGGGAAGAAGGAGGAAAAGAAAACACACGTGGGTGAGGTCCTACTCCAGGAAAGCGTTGGGAGTATAAATAAAATACAAATGCTGGATATCCCTAAAAAAGGTGTTG
Organism: Lithobates septentrionalis; assembly: GCA_037952835.1. Lineage (NCBI taxonomy): Eukaryota > Metazoa > Chordata > Amphibia > Anura > Ranidae > Lithobates > Lithobates septentrionalis. The sequence continues at coordinate 3,879,085 of JBBDGP010001284.1, forward strand.
GGGAAGACATGACAAAATTGATGCCTGAAACTCGAAGTATGTCCAGGATGGGATCTAGGGATGATAAAGATCACGTCCCAAAAGTCAATATACAGGAGGAACTGAATAAAACCCAACCCCCCAGGGTTCCCCAGGTTTCCTGGGGCCTGGAGGGAAGATGTTTATTAGACATGATATCGGATACTATGCCCAATGGCGAACATATGCTAGAGCAACAAGAAAGGATGGAGGAATTTGACCAACAGGGCATAGGCGAGAATAATGCCGCTGGTAACTCATGTGGTAACAAAACTACTGAAACTGCAATAAAGGACCAACACTGAGGGATGCCTTCTCTGCAATACAGGCATGCAATAACTCCTTATTACCTCTAACAAATCAAATGCTAGATCTAAAAAAGGATATAACTGTTATAAGACAAGAGAATCAAAAAATCTGTGAACGCACAACTGACCTGGAGAATAGGGTTAGTACAACAGAGGATGCCCTGCCTTCCTTAAAAAGGGAAATTCAACATACCAAAGTACAAATAACCGACCAAGCACAGAGATTGGATAATTTGGAAAATAGACAAAGACTAAATAACGTCCGTATGATAGGCTTTCCCGAAAAGAAAGTAGGTCAATCAATGACCGTTTTTAAAAAAAAATATGGATAATGGATATACTGAGTACGGAGGGCTTCTCAAAACTATACAATCGAAAGGGCTCACTGTATCCCCAGCCGCCTAATTCCCCCTTCAAGTAAGCCAAGGACAGTGATCATTAAGATGCTAAATGACAGAGATAGAGATTTAATTCTATCTAAAGCACGTCAAAGAGGAAATATCGAGTACAATGGAAATAAAATCTCCTTCTTCTCAGATTTTTCAATGGAAGTACAGAAGAAAAGAGCAAAATTCAAAGAGATTAAGTGCACTTTGCAATTAAAACAAATAACATATTCCATGTCATTTCCAGCTAAGCTGAGAATTATGGACGGAGAGAATGTTTTTTTCTTTGAAAATCCTGAGGCGGTCACTGCCTGGCTGGAAGAAAGATACACAAAAGAGAATAAAAAGTCTTCATGAATGTTGATTAACTTTTCTTCTCCTTTTTACCTTCAGAAAATTATTCTTGAATAATGAAAGGGTGGACATTTTTTTTTGATAGATTTTTTTATTTTTTTATTTTTTTTATTTTTGGCACATGCATAACACATGTAACTGTCTACGGCCACTAGACAGTCCCTTTGTATGAGTCCCGTGTGGACTGTGGGGAGGGTTTGGGGTTACCACCAACCTGTGAGGTTGGAGGGAAATGCCAGGAATGATTGGGCTCATAAGAAGGGGAAGATAGGGGTTTGGGGGGTAGGGGGGAGGGAGGGGTTTTTTTTTGTTTTTTTTGTTTTGTTTTTTTGTGTTTGGCACCATGTTCTCTCACTCTCTCTCCTTTTTTTGTTTCTGTTTCTCCTTTTTTTTTTTTCTTTCTCTTTCTCTCTCTGATAGTATTTTGTCAGGTTCCTCCTCGTCACTGTCTCGTTAAAAGGTGTCTGGTTGGTTGGAGCCCTGCTCAATATTTTTCATTAAAAAAAGAAACAATGAGTAATAAAATAACGGTGCTGTCATGGAATGTGAGGGGGGTGGGAGACAGGAGGAAGAGGCAAGCAGTCTTTGAGGCAATTGAGTTCTACAAACACGGAATAATTTTTTGCAGGAGACCCACCTTGAGCGAGGTGACACAATGCTTTTTGAAAATGTAAGATATCCGTATCAATTTCACACAGTATACACTACTTATTCACAAGGTGTTAGTGTTCTCATTTCTCGCTTGATTCGGTTCTCATGTAAAGAGAGCTTTATAGACCCAGAAGACCGATACATTATGTTACGGTGCTCACTAAATGACAGAAACTTCTTGCTGGTGAATGTCTATATTCCCCCTCCTTATAATGATGAAGTGTTGAAAAGTGTCTTTGGGAAAATGGTACAGTGGCCGTATTTGCCAACCCTAGTAATGGGAGACTTTAATAACATAATGAACGAAGAGGAAGATAGACATAGCACCACAAAGGGAAAACAAAAGACGAAGAGAACTAGATTTGCTGGACAACTTCAAGAGATGGGGCTAATAGACATGTGGAGATTTAGATATCCATTAAGAAGAGAATACTCATGTTGTTCGAGTACATATGGTTCTCTGTCAAGAATAGATTTGGCCCTGGGGAATTATAATTTTTTGCCTTGGGCAGAGTCAATCCAATATGGCCTTAGAGGGCTTTCAGATCATTCCCCACTTATAGTAAATTTACAGTGTGAGGGACAGACACCATACCCCCTCTGTAAAATTAACCCACAATGGCTATTATTACTGACGTAGGAAGATAAGATAGAGTTACAGTTGATTGAATTTTTCAATAAAAATAGAAAATCGGCTTCTTTATTAGTAGTTTGGGACACAATGAAGGCATATATGCGTGGAATATTGATTAAAGAAATTCATAAAATTAAGTGTTCATCTGAGAGCCGAGAGGAGGAAGTAATGAAAATGGTGTCTCAAACAGAGCAGGATTATATTATCGATCCCATAGAAGAAAAGCGTTTAGCATGGCAGGAGGCTTAGGAAACCTATAAAACTTTGGCTTTAACTAAAGCAGAAAATAGTAGATTTTTTCAAAAACAAAAACATTATGAGATGGGGGAACAGGTGGGTCATATGCTGGCGGTTATAGCTCAGGCACAAGAGGGCCCGATAACTATCTCTGCAGTTAAAGACTCTGAAGGAGATGTGAGGTATGATACAGGCAGCATTCAGAAGACATTCGTTGATTTCTACACCTCACTCTATGAGTCGAAGGTGTCGAAGTCAAAGAACCAAGCTAAAAAATTCTTGGATAAACTGGTTCTCCCAAAACTTAAAATGGTGGATAGAGAAGCTCTCGATAGTCCCATATCCCTGGAAGAATTAAGGCAAGCAGTTATACAAACTCATAATAATAAAGCGCCAGGGATGGACGGACTACCGACAGAGATGTATAAAAAATTTGATAGGATTTTGCTGCCAGAATTATTAGAGGTACTAAAAGATGCATATAAAAAACAAAAACTTCCAGAATCAATGCAGGAAACTATAGTAATAGTGATTCCAAAACAGGGTAAGGATCCAATGATGCCTGAATCCTATCGCCCTATATCTCTTCTCACCTCAGATGTCAAGATTTTGGCAAGGGTCCTTGCAAACAGGCTATCAAATTATATTAATAGTTTGATACATGAGGACCAAACGGGTTTTTATCCCAAAGAGGGCAGCTGCAACAAACATCCGCAGGCTATTTTTGAATTTGCAATTGCCTACGGAAAATATGGGATTTAGAGCAATATTATGCTTAGACGCCCAAAAAGCCTTTGATATGGTGGAGTGGGAATATTTATGGGCCCCACTGGAATCTTTCGGAATAGGACCGGGATTTTTAAAATGGGTTAAAATATTATATAATGACCCTAAAGCAAGGGTAAGAATTAATAATACACTATCCAGCCCATTTACTTTATCTAGAGGGACAAGGCAGGGTTGTCCCCTGTCGCCACTACGGTTTGCTATAGCAGTGGAGCCTCTTGCCCTTGCTATTAGACAATCAACAAAAATAGTCGGGTTCTGACAGGCAGGTAGAGAGGATAAAGTGGCCCTGTATGCAGATGACACTCTTATTTACCTGGGGGATACTTCAAATTCATTAACGGAACTTATGAGCCTTATCTCCATATTTGGGCTTTTTTTCTGGCTTCCAGATCAACTGGGATAAATCCATATTATTACCACTGGATGAGTTAAAAAAAACCCTTATTAAATCAAGCCTCTAAAATTCAAATTAAGGATTCAGTGAAATATTTGGGTATAGAGTTCTTTCGGGATGTAAAAGACTATATTAATTTAAATTTGAAACCTTTATTAGCAAAATTTAAGGATAAAAGCCAAAGTTGGTGTAAGTTACCTCTGACGGTGAAAGGAAGAGTAAATCTTATTAAAATGATTTGGACCCCGCAATTACTTTACGTGTTTAATAACTCACCAATATGGATCACAGCATTTTGGTTTAGAAAAATAGAGTCACTTTTTAGAGACTTGATCTGGAGGAAAAAACAACCACGTATAAAGTTAACAACATTAATGCTATTCAAAGAAGAGGGAGGTTTGGCGATCCCCCATCCCAAAAATTATTTTTTAGCCTCACAATTACAACACTTTAGCGGATGGACAATAGTAGCGGACGCTGACCCTATACAGAGTCTGCTGCTATCAGTTTATGAAGTATATCCATTGGTTTCTTTATTAGAGTCGAGAAATCAACTGCGTGATAAAGGATTTCTTACTGGTAAATTGTTTGACAAGGTATGGCAGGAAATGAGGAAAATTACTGAGATAAATGGATATACATCATATACTCCAATCTGGAATAATAGCAGCTATGAGGAATTGATGAAACTGGAAGGGTTTGAGACTTGGAGGCAGAAGGGACTAAGGTACATAGCACAGCTATTTCAGGATGATGTGTTGAAAACCTTTAGTGAAATAAGTAAAGAATATAATATTCCAAATCAAAGATTTTTTTCAATTTCTACAGCTCAGGCATACATTAAAAATACAGGGTAGATCACATGAACTGAAGTTTAATAAGTCAGGGGTAATAGCCTTGTTGGATAAGATGGGAAAAAAAGGGATTGATATCACAACTATATGATATATTGTTTGATAAATTTAAATGCACTGTGGATATACCAGCTAGATAAGGCTGGACGTACGACATAGGGCCAATTTAGGATGAACAGTGGGCACGGGCACTATCGGCAATACCTCGGGCCTCTTTATCTCCAACACAAAATTTAACAAAAGTATTCATCTTACACAGGGCACATTACACACCACAGAAATTAATCTAATGGAAATGCAGAGATACAGACCAATGTCTTAGATGTAAAGGGAGAGCAGCCAATCTAATACACTTGCTATGGAGATGCCCTAAACTCTATCGCTATTGGTCGGGGGTGGTATCTACGATCAATAAGGTATTTGAGAGTGGGATGCCTATGGAGCCTGGGGGATGCCTTGTAGGTATACTTGATGAATCAAGAATTCCAGCGGAATATATTGTTTCAATAAATAGAAGTCTATTCCAGGCTCGTAAACTCATAGCACTAAAATGGTTATGGTTATCGTCATATCCACCTACTGCAGCAGAATGGAAAATACAAGTAAGGGAAACTTTAATTAGGGAAAAATATATTTTCCTACATAGAGGCAGGGTAGAAAAATTTGAAAAAATATGGAAAAGGTGGTTTGATACCTTGGAGGTATGACGAGAGAGGAGAGGATCAATGTATGAGTAATGGGGGGAGGGGGAGTGGGAGCATGGGTGCCAGGGGTGCTTTTTTTCTTTTTTTCTTTCCCTTTTTTTCTTTCTTTTCCCTCTTAATACGGGCTGGGGTTGTAGGTTTGTCCCTTTTTTTATTTAATTTTTATTTTTTGCTGTGTGTTTTTTTTTTCCTTCCTGTTTGTGTGTGTGTGTGTGTGTGTGTGTGTGTGTGTATATAGAATGAATAAAAAGATGATTTGATTAACCACCTGACATCCGGCCGTAGCCGAATGACGGCTACAGCGCGGATCTCAATTCCCGGGAGGCCGTCATATGACGGCCTGCCCTTTCCTCGCTCCCCGTGCGCGCTCACGAGCTCGCATCAGGGAAATTCTGTGTTGGCCGTGTCCCTTGGACACAGCCAATCACAGATCGCTGTAAATGGCCAATCACAGCGGCCATTAACAGCGCGATCGCCATGGTCAATGAGCGATGATCTCAAATGTAAACATTTGAGATCATCGCTCATTGCCGGCTCTCTCTCCTCACACAGAGACAGCGTGTGAGGAGAGAGAGAAACTGTCAGCCATCTGTGAGTGTTACAAAAATGTTTTTACAGTGCCTACAGTTCCCCATCAGTACAGTGTCCACCTGTGCCAATTGGTGCCCACCTGTGCCAATTGGTGCCCACCTGTGCAAATCGGTGCCCACCTGTGCCAAACGGTGCCCACCTGTCTGCCCAGAGGTGATCAGTGTCAATCTGCACACCTGCACAATCAGTGCCCACCTGTGCCACCTCATCAGTGCCCACCTGTGCCACCTCATCAGTTCCCATCTGTGCTGCCTCAGTGCACATCTGTGCAATCAATCAGTGCACATCTGTGCCGCCTCATCAGTGCCCATTTGTGCCACCGCATCAGTGTCCATCTGTGCCGCTCCATCTGTGCCCCCCCATCTGTGCCGCCTTATCAGTGCCCAGCTGTACCACCTCATCAGTGCACATCTGTGCTACCTCATCAGTGCACATCTGTGCCATCTCCGTGCACATCTGTTCCACCTCATCAGTGCCCACCTGTGCCGCCTCATCAGTGCCCACCTGTGCTGCCTCATCAGTGCCCACCTGTGCCACCTCATCAGTGCACATCTGCACATCTGTTCCACCTCATCAGTGCACATCTGTTCCACCTCATCAGTGCCCCTCTGTGCCACCTCAGTGCCCATCTGTGCTCATCAGTGCCCATCAGTGCAGGCTTAGCAACCATGTCCAAAAGAAGCTTTTACGCCGAGGAGGCGTACCAAATACTGTCCCAGGCCGAAGAGAGCAACGGGGAGCTCTCTTTTTCGGATTCCCTATCTGACTCTGATTCTGAGTCGGACATAAATTATGAGCCAGTCCTCAGTAGTGGAACACTGAGTGACTCAGAGGAGGAAGATATTCGGCCCGCCAAACAAAGGCGTTCTGGTGAGGAGGCAGTGGCATCTACCAGCACCGCAGTGCCATCCACCAGCACGGCAGTCCCATCCACCAGCACCGCAGTGCCATCCACCAGCACCGCATTGCCATCCACCAGCACCACAGTGCCTCGGCAAGAAAGGCCAAGGACCCATGCCAGCCTTCCCTATGCCCTGCAGAACCCCTTGTGGCTTCCTCCTAATTCAGGAGAAGCCAACATTCCCCCTTTCACTGCCCAGCCAGGAGTCCAGGTGGACACGGAGAATTTTTCCCCAATAAATGTTTTAAATTTAATTTTTACCGAGGACATGCTATCAAATATTGTGGCCCAGTGCAACCTTTATGCACAGCAATTTATTTTGAATAATCCAACGTCCTACTATGCCCGTCCCTATGAGTGGAGAGACCTAACGGTGGAGGAGTTGAAGGTTTTTTTAGGGCTCACATTTATTATGGGACTCACAAAAAAAAAACACTTTGATGTCCTATTGGTCAACCCACCCCATCCACCACATGCCAGTATTCTCCAAGGTAATGCCCAGAAACAGATACCTCATGATAATGAGGTTTCTTCATTTCAATGATAATACCCAGTGCCCTCCCCGAAATGACCCAAACTATGACAGGCTTTTCAAAATTCGGCCACTTTTAAATTATTTTTCTGCAGTATTCCCCCAGTTGTTTACCCCGGACCAAAACATATGTGTGGATGAGTCCCTTGTTAAGTTTAGTGGCAGGCTTAAAATAAAACAATATATTCCCAGTAAAAGGGCCCGCTATGGGGTGAAGGTATACAAATTATGTGACCGAGTCACAGGTTACATATATGCCTTCGAAGTGTACAAAGGAAAGGACACCCAGCTGCAACCCCCTAATTGACCAGACTACTTGGGATCAAGCGGGAAAATTGTTTGGGACCTCATATACCCCCTACTGGAGAAAGGCTACCACCTGTATGTAGACAACTTCTACACATCTCTGCCCCTGTTCCACAACCTTCACCGGAAGAAGACGCCTGCATGTGGTACCGTAAAAAAGAACCGGAAGGCCTTTCCTCAAAGTCTGGTAAATAAGAAATTGAGAAAAGGAGAAACGGCAAGTCTATGAAACAACGAGATTTTGGCAGTGAAGTGGAGGGACAAAAGAGATGTCTACATGTTGTCTTCAATCCACAATAATACCTTCATGGAAATCCCCAGAAGAAATGGCCCCATACAAAAACCTAAATGCATCTATGATTATAATTTGTTCATGGGGGGAGTCGACTTGAATGACCAGATGCTGGAACCGTACCTTGCCACAAGACGGACATACCATTGGTATAAAAAAGTCGCAATTTATTTTCAATTGGCCATATACAATTCATATGTAATTTATCGTAACTCCACCCAAAACCCCAAACTCTTCCTTGGCTACCAGGAAGAAGTTTTCACTGCCCTTATATTTCTGAACGGCCCACCAGAAAATATCCGATCAGATGTTCTAAGTCGACTCTCCAAGCGCCACTTTCCCGATAAAATCCCTCCCAAACCAACAGGCCAACGACGGCAAAAAAAATGTAAGGTGTGTACCAGAGCAGGATTCAGAAGAGACACATCTTTTTATTGTGCACAATGTCCTTCTGAACCAGGCCTCTGCATAGGTGAATGTTTTCGCCGTTACCATACTTCAGTAAATTATTAGTGAAGTATGGTAAAAGTAAGCCTCCGTTCCTGAAATTTACCGTCACACCCCTTATGCCACTGCCTGCTCTGTAACTGACCCTGGCTTGTTATTTGACCACGCTTCTGCCTAACGATTCTGTACATACCTCTGCCTTAACTGGAACTGACCCTGGACTGTTATTCGACCATGCTTCTGCCTAACGATTCTGTACATACATCTGCCTGATCTGGAACTGACCTTGGACTGTTTGACCATGATATTTGCCTGCCTCTTGGACTGATCTCGTACCCTGCTACTGGACTAGTGGGATTCAACACAGGGGTCTCACATATGTGAGGGGCTCCAGAATTGTTTTTCTGGATGAAGAAAACTATTTTTTTTGTTTTCTCAATACTAGATTAGGGTCTGGAGACTCGGAGGCTTCAAAGAGATTTGGGTGGGAGAAGCCTCTACCCCTGTCCCCATTCTGTCCTGAACGAGGCCCTACTTCTGCCTGTAGGACTTACTTCCGTCATGCCTCTGCCTGTCGCACTGACCACACCACATGGACCTGCCTACTACCAGGACCAATATATTTGCCACTGCGGACAATATCTCTGCCTGCACTGACTTTATATGGACAGTAACCCTGCCTGCTGCCTGGACAATTGTGTTCGCCGCTGCTTACCAAGTCCCTGCCTGCTGCCTGGACCAGTGCTATCCTTCTGTGTACAACTGCGCTACTACAACCACAGGTAATCTTTTGTTTACGCTTTGCTCAGCATAATGTATTTTGGGGTGTAATTCTTGGTATGTGCATGCTATGTGTCCCTGGAACACCTGACGGTGTTCCTTGCATGTTGGATCTCTGTATGTGGCCAGGCTGTGTAGAAGTCTCACACATGTGGTATCGCCATGCTCGGGAGGAGTAGCAGAATGTATTTTGGGGTGTCATTTTTGCTATCCAAATGCTATGTGTTGGAAATATCTTATAAACGGACAACTTTGCGTTTTTCATTTTTTTTCCACATTTTCCAAAAACTTCTGGAAAAAAATGAACCGTTAAAAAGACTCATTATGCCTCATAGATTATATGTTGGGGTGTAAGCTTTCCAAAAAAAGGGTCATTTTGTGGGTGTTTCCATTGTCCCGGTGCTCCAGGGCCTTCAAAAGTGTAATAGGTGGTTGAGAAATGTGATTTGTAATTTATGCGCCTAGAACACCTGATGGTGCTCCCTGCATGTTGGGCCTCTGTATGTGGCCAGGCAGTGAAAAAGTCACACACATGTGGTATCATAATACTCAGAAGGAGCAGCAAAATGTATTTTGGGGTGTCATTTTTGCTATCTAAATGCTATGTGTTGGAAATATCTTATAAACGGACAACTTTGTGTAAAAAAAATAGGTTTTCATTTTTTTTCCACATTTTTCAAAAACTTCTGTAAAAAAATGAACTGTTAAAAAGACTCATTATGCCTCAAAGATTATACGTTGGGGTGTTAGCTTTCCAAAATGGGGTCATTTTGTGGGTGTTTCCATTGTCCTGGTGCTCCAGGGGCTTTAAAAGTGTAATAGGTGGTTGAGAAATGTGATGTGTAATTTATGCTCCTAGAACACCTGATGGTGCTCCCTGCATGCTGGGCCTCTGTATGTGGCCAGGCAGTGAAAAAGTCACACACATGGGGGTATCGTAATACTCAGGAGGAGTAGCAGAATATATTTTGGGGTGTCATTTGTGGTATACACATGCCATGTGAGAGAAATAAGCTATTACAATGACAATTTTGTGGGGGGAAAAAAAGAAAAAAAAATCTCAATTTTGCAAAGAATTGTGGGAAAAAAATACAACTTCAAATAACTCACCATGCCTCTAACTAAATACATTGAAATGTCTGCTTTCCAAAAAGGGGTTATTTGGGGGACATTTGTACTTTCCTGGCTTGTTAGGGTCTCAGGAAATGAGATAGACCACCAGTACATCAGATGTGATAATTTTTTTATGATTTGCACCATAGCTTGTAGACTCTAAAACCTTCACACAGACCAAATAATTTCCACACATTTTTTGTTATTTTTACCAAAGATATGTAGCAGTATAAATTGTGGCCAAAATTTATGAAGAAAAATTACTAATTTGCAAAATTTTATCACAGAAATTAAGAAAAATTCTTTTTTTTTCAAAATTTTCGGTCTTTTTTCATTTATAGCACAAAAAATAAAAAACCCAGAGGTGATCAAATGCCACCAAAATAAAGCTCTATTTGTATGAAAAAAAGGACAAAAAAATCATTTGGGTACAGTGTTGCATGACTGAGTAATTGTCATTCAAAGTGTGAGAGCACTGAAAGCTGAAAATTGGTCTGGATAGGAGGGGGGTTTAAGTGCCCAGTAAGCAAGCGCTTAAAAAAAATTTTTTTAAATAAGGAACTTTGAAGCAAAATAAGGGTCAGTGCCCATCTGCAGCCTCACCATTGCTATCAATGCAGCCTCATCAGTCCACATCAATGCAGCCTCAACACATACAGGTATGTCCCCTTTAAGATGCGGCTTTGTACGCACGTGCGCGCCACATGCTCCATGACCATGACCGCGGGTCCCGCGCACTCGATGTCCGCCAGGTGCCCGCGATCATGTCACGGAGCGGAAGAAGGGGGAGATGCCTTTGTAAACAAGGCATTTCCCCCGTTCTGCCTAGTGACATGACAGAGATCACTGCTCCCTGTCATCGGCAGCAGTGATCGCTGTCATGTGAGTAGTAGCCCATCCCCCCACAGTTAGAATCACTCCCTAGGACACACTTAACCCCTTGATTGTCCCCTAGTGTTTAACCCCTTCCCTGCCAGTGTAATTTACACAGTAATCAGTGCATTTTTATAGCATTGATCGCTGTATAAATGACAATGGTCCCAAAATAGTGTCAAAAGTGTCCGATGTGTCTGCCGCCATTACTAATAAAAAAAAATGAATAATAAAAATGATTGAACCCTACCTTCCAACAAGAAAATCCCGTCATTGGTATAAAAAAGTGTCCATTTATTTTTTCATTTTGGCCATGTATAATGCCCCGTACACACGGTCGGATTTTCCGACGGAAAATATGCGATCGGAGCGTGTTGTCGGACATTCCGACCGTGTGTGGGCTCCATCGGACTTTTTCCATCGGATTTTCCGCCACACAAAGTTTGAGAGCAGGCTATAAAATTTTCCGACAACAAAATCCGATCGCGTCAATTCCGACCGTGTGTGGCCAGTTCCGACGCACAAAGTGCCACGCATGCTCAGAAGAAATTTCGAGACGGAACAGCTCGGTCTGGTAAAATTAGCGTTCGGAATGGATACAGCACTTTTGTCACGCTGCAATGTTTTAAATAGTTTAATACAGCGCACTCTGTTCATCTTTGTAGTGTGAGAAGAATGAAGTAGTTTTGCTGCTCATATTCACACAGACTTCTCACAAACTTATTTCTTCATTATTTATCGGGATTGCCTTAATATATTTTGATTTGTCACATCTGACCAAATTTCTTTTTGGTTGTTTTTAAATATTTTTTTGTTTTCAAGGCTGTTTTTTTTTTGGGGGGGTTTGTATTTTTTTCAAGGCTGTTTTTTAATTTTTTTATTTTGTGTTTTACTCCATAATATTTTTGTGTGTGTTTTGTGTGTCAAGTTACCTCAACACCATTATTATCTTGTATTATTTAATCTCAAGGAGATTGTTTGGTGTTGTTGTCTCTTGTTAATTTCACATTGTATTTTTGAAATGTACCTGCCTACTCACAAAAAACTGTTCTTTTTGAAGGAAAACACACATAGGCAAGTATAATTGAAAAAAATTCCTTTATTAAGGGCTCAGAACCAAACAAAGAGGGAGGCAACGCTGGAGAAACAGCAGAAATTGGCGAAGCCTTTGACCCCCAGGGCAGACTTCAATTATTTTCCAGCAAAATTGGTGGCCTGAGGAGTCCTTATCTAAGGGAATGCAGTCTGGTCCAGAAGTCCCAGAGATCCGGAAAGCAGCAGATGACATCTGTGTCCCCAGGCTGTGGTACGACAAGAGCCTGCATATTTTGCCAGACCAGACTGAACCCAGGGCCATCACTCTCTGGTCTTCTTTCCACGCTTCCTTCCCAGCTGTGGCTCTGGTGTTGGAGATGTGGCAGGAGGAGGAGTAGGACCTGGAGGAGGAGGAGGAGGAGGAGGACTATGGGTGAGGTCACAAATGTGGGTAGCACATGTTATTTGGCCCCTCAACCTCTTATTGAGAGCTTCCAAAATTAGGAACTCACACAGGAGTCGTTGGCCCTCCTCCATCTGCATCATTTTGCAGGCAGTTATGCCAGCAAAGTCCTCCTCCACAGTGTGGGGGGTTCTCTGGGCCTCTGTAGCCTTCCAAAAGAGGCCTATGGCAGCCTCCTCCAGGTTACTCCTCTTCCTGGCACTTTGTCTTTGAAGGTGTAGGGGAGGGACCTGGATATCAGGCAGCCTGCTTGGCCAGGCCACCTCCTGGCTGAGACCTTCCTGTGTATGAAAAAGGGACATGGTTTTAGTTTTTGCTTCATCAATCACAATCAGAAATTATTAGTACTCCAATCTAACATATAGTTACATAGTAGGTGAGGTTGAAAAAAGACACAAGTCCATCAAGTCCAACCTATGTGTGTGATTATGTGTCGGTATTACATTATATATCCCTGTATGTTGCGGTCATTCAGGTGATTATCTAATAGTTTCTTGAAGCTATCAATGCTCCCCGCTGAGACCACCGCCTGTGGAAGGGAATTCCACATCCTTGCCGCTCTTACAGTAAAGAACCCTCTACGTAGTTTACGTAGTTTAGTTAACATCTGGTTAACATCATTGATTGGACAACCAGAAATATTTAGAGAAATGCTATACTTGGCTCAATCTGGGCTCCTCCACATGTTGCTGCCTGGAAGGCCCAGGTTGGGCGTCAGAAGCCTCAGCTGGGGGGGAAGGAAGCGTGGAAGGAAGAGTGGAAAGTGCTGGCCTGGGTTCAGTCTGACCTGCCAGAAAATGCAGCCTGTAATAGTACCAGAGCCTGGGGACATAGATGTCATCTGCAGCTCCTGATCTCTGGGAATCCTGGACCTTCTTGTGCTCCCTTAGATAAGTGCTCCTCAGGCCACCAATTAGAACCTTCAAATAGATGATGTCTGCTGTGGGGATCACCGACTTCACAAATTGCAGCAAATTATCCAGCGCTGCCTTCCTCTTTGTTTGGTTCTTATATTCTTGGTGGTTTATCTGCCACAGACAAGGCAGCTCCCTGAACATATCAATGAAGATTTGCATAAAGTCCTTATCTTTCAAGATATCCATTTTCACTGCAAGACACAACACAAGACAAACCCTAATGTCAGCCTAAAGTCTACTAAACTTGTGCAAATACAGGCCTCAATCTAGAAGCAGTATAGGCCCAATGTTAAATCTTACCTTCGCTATCACGATCGGCGCCTCCGTTACTCCTTCCTCCGCTCACAGATCCTACGTACTACGCACGCATGTTACGCTTTATAGACACTGCGCATGCGTGAAACTCCGCCCGCCCCTGACGTTCTTTCTAGTCTATTCCCTGCCCCTTCTCGTTCGTCGCAGTGGGGAAGAGCACATGGCGGAAACAGAGTAGGTGTCTGATAATTACACCAACGAGGAGGAGGAGGAGGAGGAGGAAAGCCCGGAGCCTGAAACGTCCCGATCCAGAAGGAGACGATTTAAGGCATCAAATATGTCCTTTGGGGAGATGTTGGAGATGGTCGACATAATGAAGAGGGCCGACTATGACGGGAAGTATGGACCTTACCCCAACCCCAATGTCCGAAAGGCCAAGATCATGGCGAAAGTGGTCAAGAGTCTGCACCGGAATTTCGGGGTACGACGATCGAAAGATAAGCTCAGGAAGCGGTGGTCGGACCTCAAATTAAGAGAGCATGAGCAGTACAGAAAGACCTGGAGAGTGCTGCAAAAAAGTAAGTAGTTGGGCTGTGTTCCTATTCTTTATTTTTATTACGTTCGTGCTGCTCCATGTGCTTTCTTAACTGTTGTCCAGTTTAAAATGGCAACTTTCATGTTCATGGGCACATTATTCCTTCGTATTAAACATTGTTCGTTCGGCCTAGAAAACACCATGGTTTTGGCCATATGCATTTGGCCACATTTTTTAGGGCCTACTTGTCTGAAACTAATTTGGTTGTGTAGATGGGTTTGTAACTAGAATGAAATGCAAACTAGATTCTGTGTAAGGAGAGGACACTCAGCAGCAGTTTTCACATCTGGACGCTGGGGCACTAGTGTGGGACACAAGAATACCCTTTTTATTAGGGGGCCCACACAGGTGCTCCAGTGTATACTATAGGGGTGTCTCCATCTGTGAAACTTGTACAAGACAGGTAAAGTATTCCAGCTTGACAAAGGACAAGAAATATGCTACATCTTGGAACTCTGCCCACAAAAAAATTGTACCCCATTTCCAAACAATGTTTCATATTTATAGTTCTGACATCAAATATCTGTGTGCTAAGTATACCATTTTTTTTTTACATAGGGGAGAAAAGACTCGGAGGACACCCCTCATCTGAGGAGACCAGAGACCCCCCACCTCTGGAAGAAGGGGAAATCCACCCAAGACAAACAGAGCAGGAGGAGGAAGACGTGGTGGAAATTGGTACCACAACAGGTGAGTGTCTGCGACCACAGGCTCAGGTAAGAGATGGATGCCGGCATATTTATAATATATGTTTTTTTTTGGTTTCTATCTTTTTAGGTGATCGTGATGTTGTGGATCCAGATCCTTTCACCTCGGAAAGTGCACAGATCCTGATCCGGGAGATCATGGGATGTAATAGGGACTTGCAAAACATCAAGAAAAACATCAATGATGTTCTTCAAAAAATAAGAACATCATTGATGTTTTATGGAGAGTTTAAACCCCCTCCAAATCCCTTTGTTTTTTGGTGTGCTACAATTTTTTTTAATTTTTTGACAAATTGGAGAAAAGCCAATTTTGAAGATGCACACAGTGTGTCAACATGTGCTATCTGCCATCACGGGAGATCAATGGACACGTTTTGGGGGTGCAACCCCTTCCTCAATAATAAAGTAGCAGAGAGGAAGGGGTTGCACCCCCAAAACACGTCCCTTGATCCCCCAGGATGGCAGCTAGCACATGTTGACATTCGGCTATTGGTGTGCATCTTCAAAATTTGGCTTTTCCTGGGGTGACTTCACCCCATCTGAACGCAATATCAAACACAGTTTGTAAATACTCATGTCTGATATTGCCTTCAAGTTCTACCAAATGTGAACTTTGTAAGTTCAAGATTTGTGTCTTTCTTGTTGGTTTTAAACATGCCTGTTTTATCTTAAATGGACATTTCTACTTTTTCTAATGTGACCCCAAAAATTGTTATACAACAAACATGTTGGTTTGTTTTAAAAACCTTTTCTAAATGCACATGTGATTGTGCTGGTTTTAAAAAGATTGTTAATCAAGAATGTGTGGATTATTGTCTCAACGCTACAACACTTTTGTGGTGCTCTAATTGCTGTTTTCTGTGACAATGGGTGTTATTTCCTAAGGGCAAATCCACTTTGCACTACAAGTGCAGTTTCAAGTGCACTTGTAGTGCAAAGTGTCTTTGCCTTTAGTAAATAACACCCAACAGTGCTTTGTAATGTTACACAATCACGCCATTTTCAGGACTTACCACATTTCTCTCAGAGTCAGCTAAAACAAACACAAGCAGTAAATGTCACCAAAGATTTGATTATTTTTTTTTATTTTAAAAAGGTTTTAGACATTGTCTGGCATATTGATAGCCCCCCTACCTGCAAAGAATTCAAGGTATCTTAGCCGGACATCACGGGCACTCAGGGGGGGCAAGCCAGGACGGCCACTTTCAAGCGCCGCCAGGGTTGGTTCATTTTGAATTCTGGCCTCAGGCCCAACTGAGCCAGCATAGTTGGCAGAATGTTGCTGTAAAAAGTTGTGTAAAACACAGCACATCAGGATAATGTGATTCAGTTTGTACTCCACCATATGTATGGGTGTAAGAAATAGGCGGAACCGGCTGGCCATAATTCCAAGCGTGTTCTCCACCACTCTTCTGGCTCTGGCCAGCCGGTAATTAAAAACCCTCTGGTCC
Source organism: Lithobates septentrionalis (assembly GCA_037952835.1). Taxonomy (NCBI): domain Eukaryota; kingdom Metazoa; phylum Chordata; class Amphibia; order Anura; family Ranidae; genus Lithobates; species Lithobates septentrionalis. The sequence continues at coordinate 3,895,672 of JBBDGP010001284.1, forward strand.
GGGGTGAGAGTCCTCATCGGGAATGGCCGCATGGTTCCCCAGCGCAAATGCTTCATCCGCAACAAAGATGAATGGGAGTCCTTCTACATTTGTCTTCTGGAGGTGGCAAGTCCAATCTGCCATTCTGGAGATGCCTGTAGAACTCAGTCTCGGCGATGACTCCACCATCGGACATCCGGCCATTCTTCCCCACGTCCACATACAGAAACTCATAAGTAGCCGACACCACCGCCAACATCACAATACTGTTGAACCCCTTGTAGTTGTAATAGTACGCCCCCCGAGTTGGGTGGTGGGACGATGTGGACGTGTTTCCCATCAATTGCCCCTCCGCAGTTAGGAAAGTCCCACCGCTGGGCAAAGTGGGAGGCCACAGTCTGCCATTCCTGTGGCGTGGAAGGAAACTGTGGAGTCAAAACAAAAAAAAATGAGTCATTTTGCACATAAACAGGGAAAGCAGATTACACACAAACATTCTTGGCCAACATCAAGATAACATTTTTTGGAGGGAGTTTTTAAAGACCAAAGTATAAGGTACACTTATGATATCCCCTCCCCCCCCCTCTTATGGGCCATTTCTAACATTATAGGGGGGGAGCTCTTGGACAGGTAACCCTCTCCACTTCATTAAGAGATGAATGCCTAAATAATGGGTATTACTTTGGCCAGTCCCTCCTTAGTTACACTATTGACAGCCCACTGGACAGGTAAGAAGTGTCATAAAACAAAGATATAAATACACACTGTACACATTTGAGCACATTTGGAAATTCTGCCATCACCTATCAAAATAATAATAGTATACAAAAACTTTAAACAGTACCATTTGAAAGTATACAGGCAGGCCCTTGCACTACATGCTTTGGGGAATTCATCCATAAATCTGACCTCTAAAGAGATGGGTATAGTGTGTATGGGCTTGGCAAAGTCAGCAGATAGATGATTGAGGATAGATAGAGAATTGTTATTAGCTGACTTAGCAGTTGGGGGGAGGGAGGGTTCCAAATGATTTGGGGAACCCCCAAAAAAAGCCTCTGACACTCTGCCTGAATTTAAAGCACACATCACATTTAAAAACATTTTAGGGGGTGTTTGGGGTAAAGCACTACTATGGAGCTGACAAAATACATTGTTAAGTGACTACATGAGGTGAATATAGGGCCAGGAGAGCATGCTGGGGAGGTAAGTGAAGGCAAATATGTATGAAGGACAAAAAACTAATTACATAAAAATTCAGCATGCATGAGGACAAAGGGGACATTCACAGCATATTACAATCATGGTAATTAGGGAATGAGGAAAGAAATACAAAATATTAGCAAACGTTATATACAATAAAATGTGATATTAAAGGATAAAAATCTTACCTTAATATACTCCTTCTGCAGGACCTGGATGATGGCAGAACAGGTCTCTGGGCTAATGATCCCCAGAGCCTGGAGGGAGATGCCTGTCGAGAACTTCAAGTCCTGCAGGCTTCTCCCCGTCGCCAAGTACCACAGGGTGGCGACTAGCCTCTGCTCCGGAGTGATGGCTTGCCTCATGCAGGTATCCTGCCTGCTGATATAGGGGGTCAGCAAAGCCAACAAACGGTGAAATATGGGGTCCGTCATCCGGAGAAAGTTCCTGAAATCATCAGGATTATTCTCACAGATCTCACGGAGCAAAGGCATATGACAGAACTGGTCATGCTGAAGCAACCAATTCTTGGTCCATTAACTCCTCCCCACCCTGTTCATGGACTGGGCTTGTGTCAAGGTCAGGACCCCAACACCAAGCCCCCGCACAGCACGAACTCTACGAGGAGAACGTATACGCAACATGGCTAGAAAACGGTCGTCTGCTCAGAACGAAGTAACAGAACGCACTGAAGAACAGCAAGGCCTGTGAAGAGCGACCTGAAAAACAGTAACGAACGAACAAGAACACAATGACTGAGTCACGCGTAACTTGCTGCACGCACTGAAGAGCAGATACAAACCCACAAGCACAAACTGAACAGAAAACAATCTAAAAACCACGAGTCTGAAAAAGCACCAAACTTTTACTAACAAGAGATTAGCAAAAGGAGCCCAAAGGGTGCCGCGCTTGGTTCTGAACTGGCCTTTTCTAGTCTCGTCGTACGTGGTGTACGTCACCGCGTTCTTAGCGAGCGGAAATTCCGACAACTTTGTGCGACCGTGTGTACGCAAAACAAGTTTGAGCCAACATCCGTCGGAAAAAATCCATGGATTTTGTTGTCGGAATGTCCGATCAATGTCCGATCGTGTGTACGGGGCATTACACACTCAACTTTGGATGATTTATGATATCAATGATTATTTTTGTGTTGAGTGTTGCACTTTTTTCATATTTTGAGTGTTTTTTTTAAATTATCAGTATTACGCTATGCTTGTGTTATTTATTTTTGGATAAATACCTCTATGGACTGGGCACATGAGACGAGTGCGATTATCTTGATCCGTCCAGGACATCTGTTTAAAGGCCCAGGCTGGGTTTAAGCCATCTGTTCATATTTGGCTTACGTCTGGTAAGTGCAACAATTTGATGTTTTCCAGTTCCACTGTCATTTTACCTTATTGGGCGAACTTTCATGATATTTATATATAACAGCTCTACTTCCCTCACCTGTTGTGGACATTTATATGGGACTACAAGGACTATACTAATATTACACATTTATTATTTTAGCGCGTTTTTTTGTATATTGTTTTGTTTTGGTGTGCCTCACTTATAACCGCAGCTTTATTAATTTTTCCTTTTCCAAGCGCAGTTTTTCTTTTTAATAAAGCTCATAAAGGGACTGGAGGATCTTAGTTATGAGGGAAGATTGCAAGCACTGAACTTATTCTCTCTGGAAAGGAGACGCTTGAGGGGAGATATGATTTCAATGTAAAAATACTGTACTGGTGACCCCACAATAGGGATAAAACTTTTCCACGAAAGGGCATTTAAAAAGATTTGCAGCCCTCACTAAGATTAGAGGAAAAGCGATTTTAACCGGAAACTGCGTAGAGGGTTCTATATGGTAAAAGCGGTAAGAATGTGGAATTCTCTTCCACCGTGGCAGCTGGTGCTCAAAATATTTTGGGGGGTGCAAACAAACTGAAAATTTTTGAAAAAAAACCCATCAATGCAGCCACTGTGCCCATCAAACGCAGCCACTGTGCCATCAAACGCAGCCACTGTGCCCATCAATTGCTGCCACTGTACCATTAAACGCAGCCACTGTGCCAAACGCAGCCACTGTGCCCATCAATTTCTGCTACTGTGCCAAATCAAATGCTCCCACTGTGCCATCAAATGCTGCCATTGTGCCCCATCATATGCAGCCACTGTGCCCATCTTATGCAGCCACTGTGCCCATCTTATGCAGCCACTGTGCCCATCTTATGCAGCCACTGTGCCCCATCAAATGCAGCCACTGTGCAGCATCAAATGCAGCCAGTGTTCCCTTCATATGCAACCTCACTGTGCCCCATCAAATGCAGCCTCACTGTGCCCCATCTAATGCAGCCTCACTGTGCCCCATTAAATGCAGCCTCACTGTGCCCCATCTAATGCAGCCTCACTGTGCCCCATCAAATGCAGCCTCACTGTGCCCCATCTGATGCAGCCTCACTGTGTCCCATCAAATGCAGCCACTGTGCCCCATCTAATGCAGCCTCACTGTGACCCATCAAATGCAGCCTCACTGTGCCCCATCAAATGCAGCCTCACTGTGCCCCATCAAATGCAGCCTCACTGTGCCCCATCAAATGCAGCCTCACTGTGTCCGATCAAATGCAGCCTCACTGTGCCCCATCAAATGCAGCCACTGTACCCCATCAAACGCAGCCACTGTGCTATCAAACGCAGCCACTGTGCCCATCAATTGCCGCCACTATACCATCAAACGCAGCCACTGTGCCATATCAAATGCTCCCACTGTGCCATCAAATGCTGCCACTGTGCCCCATCTTATGCAGCCACTGTGCCCCATTAAATGCAGCCACTGTGCCCATCAAATGCAGCCTCATTGTGCCCCATCTAATGCAGCCTCACTGTGCCCCATTAAATGCAGCCTCACTGTGCCCCATCAAATGCAGCCTCACTGTGCCCCATCTAATGCAGCCTCACTGTGCCCCATTAAATGCAGCCTCACTGTGCCCCATTAAATGCAGCCTCACTGTGCCCCATTAAATGCAGCCTCACTGTACCCCATCTAATGCAGCCTCACTGTGTCCCATCAAATGCAGCCACTGTGCCCCATCAAATGCAGCCTCACTGTGACCCATCAAATGCAGCCTCACTGTGCCCAATCAAATGCAGCCTCACTGTGCCCCATCTAATGCAGCCTCACTGTGCCCCATCAAACGCAGCCACTGTGCCCAATCAAATGCAGCCTCACTGTGCCCCATCTAATGCAGCCTCACTGTGCCCCATCAAACGCAGCCACTGTGCCCCATCAAACGCAGCCACTGTGCCCATCAAATGCAGCCTCACTGTGCCCATCAAATGCAGCCTCACTGTGCCCATCAAATGCAGCCTCACTGTGCCCCATCTAATGCAGCCTCACTGTGCCCCATCTAATGCAGCCTCACTGTGCCCCATCTAATGTAGCCACATTGTGCCCCATCTAATGCAGCCACACTGTGCCCGATCTAATGCAGCCTCACTGTGCCCCATCTAATGCAGCCTCACTGTGCCCGATCTAATGCAGCCTCACTGTGCCCCATCTAATGCAGCCTCACTGTGCCCCATCTAATGCAGCCTCACTGTGCCCCATCTCATGCAGCCTCACTGTGCTTGTTCTAATGCAGCCTCACTGTGCTTGTTCTAATGCAGCCTCACTGTGCTTGTTCTAATGCAGCCTCACTGTGCTTGTTCTAATGCAGCCTCACTGTGCTTGTTCTAATGCAGCCTCACTGTGCCTGATCTAATGCAGCCTCACTGTGCCCCATCTAATGCAGCCTCACTGTGCCCCATCTAATGCAGCCTCACTGTGCCCCATCTAATGCAGCCTCACTGTGCCCCATCTAATGCAGCCTCACTGTGCCCCATCTAATGCAGCCTCACTGTGCCCCATCTAATGCAGCCTCACTGTGCTTGTTCTAATGCAGCCTCACAGTGCCCGATCTAATGCAGCCTCACTGTGCCCGATCTATAATTCACCCTCACTGTGCCCGATCTAATGCAGCCTCACTGTGCCCCATCAAATGCAGCCCTGAGCCTCACTTACCTTACAGGCAGCTCCTCTCGCACCATTCATTCCACGGAGGTGCCAACATCACTTCCGGTTTTCCTGGAACAGGAACGCTCCTGCCTGTAGTAATACAACAGGTGGAAGCTGCTTGGATTGCGCCGCAAAGCAGGTCAAAAGCCTATAAATGAAGCGCCTCATCTGCAATCTCGTGATTGCATTGACGTGGTGCTTCCCATAGTGCACTGTGTTCGGGCGCCATTTATTTTTATTTTATTTTCTTAACGACTTCAGCATTGGAAGGATTTACCCCCTTCCTGACCAGAGCACTTTTTACAATTTGGCACTGCATTGCTTTAACTGCTAATTGCGCGGTCATGCAATGCTGTACCCAAATTAAATTTGTGTTCTTTTCTTCCCACAAATAGAGCTTTCTTTTGATGGTATTTGACCACCTCTGCTGTTTTTATTTCTTGCGCTATAAACGGAAAAAGACCGAAAATTTAGAACAAAAATGATATTTTCTACTGTTTGTTATAAAAAAAATCCAATAAACTAAATTTTAGTCATACATTTAAGCCAAAATGTATTCGGCCACATGTCTTTGGTAAAAAAAAATAGTGTCTACAAACTAGGGTACATTTTCTGGAATTTACACAGCTTTTAGTTTATGACTGCCTATGTCATTTCTTGAGGTGCTAAAATGGCAGGGCAGTAACCCCCCCCCCCCCCAAATGACCCCATTTTGGAAGGTAGACAAACCAAGGAAATTGCTGAGAGGCATGTTGAGCCAATTTAATAATATTGTCCCAAGTGATTGAAAAAAAAAATTTATAAAAAGTTGTCACTAAATGATATATTGCTCACACAGGCCATGGACATATGTGGAATTGCACCCCAAAATACATTCAGCTGCTTCTCCTGAGTACAGGGATACCACATGTGTGGAAATTTTTGGGAGCCTAGCCACGTACGGGGCCCCGAAAACCAATCACCGCATTCAGGATTTCTAAGGGCGTAATTTTTTGATTTCACTCCTCACTACCTATCACAGTTTTGAAGGCCATAAAATGCCCATATGGCACAAAACCCCACAAATGACCCCATTTTTGGAAAGTAGACACCCCAAGCTATTTGCTGAGAGGCATGTTGAGTCCATGGAATATTTTATATTTTGACACAAGTTGCGGGAAAGTGACAAATTTTTTTTTTTTTGCACAAAGTTGTCACTAAATGATATATTGCTCACACAGGCCATGGGCATATGTGGAATTGCAAATTGAAGGGTGGGTGACTGCGCTTAGGATCCTGCCTAGGTATGCTGCCTCCCCTGATATAGCTCCCCTAAGGGGTCTATCGATACAAGGTTATAATGAGAAGGGGATGGTGGCGCTCCCTGGTTTGGGTAAGAGTGCCAGTTAATGGTGTATACTTAACCCAAATGTAGTGTAATACAGATTATTATTAAATATAGTGGTCATGAGCTCCAAATCCGTGAACAATACTTGTAACTATTGATCACTTGAACGAGGTGATCCACTATACAATTAGCCGATCCCCACTCAGATGGCGTGTTTCCACTAGTGAGGTTAACACAATGTGTATATCTCTAAAGTGAATATTGGGTTAATAGAGCTCCATATATATAACAACGTGATTGACAATCATAAGTGATTATGTGTTTGCAACAACTTTGGTGAGTACATAAAAAATAAAATTATACATAAACACTTGTTGAGAAAAAAACCATATTAAGAAAAAACCTTATTAAGAAAAAGGAAGATAGTGTTGGTACACATATGCATAACTAATAGTCCATATGATGTACTAGGTCTTCACTCAGGGTGATTAACACAAAACTGGTGACTGTAAGTGTTTTCAAGAAATCTTGAAAACACTATGGGAGCCTACATCTTTTTTCCTCTATGAGGAGTCTACCACAGATTACATCAGAAAATATCTGGAGGAAGGAGGGATACCCCAGGCTCCTGGACGAGGATGGTGGAGCAACCGTAGTGGTTTTAACGCATTACCCCTGTGGGGGTGAGGGGATCTGGTGAGTGGGGATCCTGGAGGGGGAGCACAAAGTCACAAGTGGAATTCCTGAAAACACAGTCACAGTTTTTGTGTTAATCACCCTGAGTGAAGACCTAATACATCACATGGACTATTAGTTATGCATATGTGTACCAAGATTTCTTGAAAACACTTATAGTCACCAGTTTTGTGTTAATCACCCTGAGTGAAGACCTAGTACATCGTATGGACTATTAGTTATGCATATGTGTACCAACACTATCTTCCTTTTTCTTAATAAGGTTTTTTTCTTAATATGGTTTTTTTCTCAACAAGTGTTTATGTATAATTGTATTTTTTATGTACTCACCAAAGTTGTTGCAAACACATAATCACTTATGATTGTCAATCACGTTGTTATATATATGGAGCTCTATTAACCCAATATTCACTTTAGAGATATACACATTGTGTTAACCTCACTAGTGGAAACACGCCATCTGAGTGGGGATCGGCTAATTGTATAGTGGATCACCTCGTTCAAGTGATTAATAGTTACAAGTATTGTTCACGGATTTGGAGCTCACTGACCACTATATTTAATAATAACCTGTATTACACTACATTTGTGTTAAGTATACACCATTAACTGGCACTCTTACCCAAACCAGGGAGCCCCACCATCCCCTTCTCATTATAACCTTATATGTGGAATTGCACCCCAAAATACATTTAGCTGCTTCTCCTGAGTATGGGGATACCACATGTGTGGGACTTTTTGGGAGCCTAGCTGCGTACGGGACCCTGAAAACCAAGCACCGCCTTCAGGCTTTCTAAGGGCGTACATTTTTGATTTCACTCTTCACTGCCTATCACAGTTTTGGAGACCATAGAATGCCCAGGTGGCACAACCCCCCCCCCCCCAAACGACCCCATTTTGGAAAGTAGACACCCCAAGCTATTTGCTGAGAGGCATGGTGAATATTTTGCAGCTCTTATTTGTTTTTGAAAATAAAGAAAGACAAGAAAACATTTTTTTTTTCTTTTTTCCATTTTTAAAACTTTTCTGACAAAAAGTGAGGTCTGCAAAATACTCACTATACCTCTCAGCAAATAGCTTGGGGTGTCTACTTTCCAAAATAGGGTCATTTGGGGGGAGGTTTGTGCCACCTGGGCATTCCATGGCCTCCGAAACTGTGATAGGCAGTGAAGAGTGAAATCAAAAATTTACGCCCTTAGAAAGCCTGAAGGCGGTGCTTGGTTTTCGGGGTCCCGTACGCGGCTAGGCTCCCAAAAAGTCTCACACATGTGGTATCCCCGTACTCAGGAGAAGCAACAGAATGTATGCACACTATATTGCCCAAATGTTTGATGAAATAAAAAAGATGATCTTAGGCCGAGTACATGGATACCAAACATGACATGCTTTAAAATTGCGCACAAACGTGCAGTGGTGACAAACTAAATACATTTTTAAAAGCCCTTAAAAGCCTTTACAGGGTACCACTTTAGATTTACAGAGGAGGTCTACTGCTAAAATGACTGCCCTCGATCTGACCTTCGCGGTGATACATGCATGGTGCAATTGCTGTTTACATTTGACCCCAGACCAACGCTTGCGTTCGCCTTTGCGCAAGAGCAGGGGGGGGACAGGGGTGCTTTTTTTTTTTTTTTCTTTTTTTTTTTTTCTTTTTTATCTTATTTTTAAACTGTTCCTTTCATTTTTATTATTTTTTAATCATTTTTATTGTTATCTCAGGGAATGTAAATATCCCCTATGATAGCAATAGGTAGTGACAGGTACACTTTTTTGAAAAAATTGGGGTCTATTAGACCCTAGATCTCTCCTCTGCCCTCAAAGCATCTGACCACACCAAGATCGGTGTGATAAAATGCTCTCCCAATTTCCCAATGGCGTTGTGTACATCCGGCGAAATCTAAGTCATGAAATGCTCGTAGCTTCCGGTTTCTTAGGCCATAGAGATGTTTGGAGCCACTCTGGTCTCTGATCAGCTCTATGGTTAGCTGGCTGAATCACCGGCTGCATTCTCAGGTTGAGACAGGAGAGCCAGAGAAAAACATGGAAGACGGTGGGGGGGGTCATTCCCTCCCACTGCTTGTAAAAGCAGTCTAGAGGCTAATTAGCTGCTAGGATTGCTTTTACATGAAAGCTGACCGCTGGCTGAAAAAAATGATACCAAGATGATACCTAAACCTGCAGGCATCATTCTGGTATAACCACTCAAAGTCGTGAATGGCGTACCTGAAGACAAAAAAAAGGTTAACAATAAAACACAGTAAACCGTTACATAGTAGGCGAGGTTGAAAAAAGACACAAGTCCATCAAGTCCAACCTATGTGTGAATATGTGTCAGTATTACATTGTATATCCCTGTATGTTGCGTTCATTTAGGTGCTTATCTAATAGTTTCTTGAAACTATCGATGCGAGGTGCATGGGCGGAGCCTAGCGGAGCAGACATGCATTGTTAGAGCTCCGCACCGCTGAGGAGAGAAGAGAAGGACAAAGCGGAGCCTGCAGGCTCAAAAGGTATCCATTTGAACCTTTTTGCCCCAGGGAACAAACTGTGAAAGTTTGGGCAGGAAATATGGTACTGGGAGGAAGCCGTGGCAGAAATAAAAATCACCTCACAAAGAGCTCACAGGCACTCACTGCAACTAAAGCAGCTCCAGTCACCTCACAATATACAGCATCAGGGCGCTCTCACAGACAGAAAATGTCACAGCAAGACTCTCCATTTGAGTCAGATACAGAACAAATCCTCTCACAAACTTCTCCACAAGCCTCCTCAGCATCCCCAGTAATATTATTACAATTTGAAAAGATGCTTCATAAGGCTTTAAAACAAACCTCAGACCAAATAACAAACAGCCTAACCAAAGAAATAAGAGAGCTGGGAAACCGCACCGCAGCCTTAGAAATAAAAATGGATGAAATTGAAATTACAACCCAAGAAAATATAACAGAATTGGAACAATTAAAAGAAGAGAATTTAATACTTCAAACTAAGCTCGAAGATTACGAAAATAGAGCCAGACGTTCAAACTTGCGCATAAGGGGAATACCTGAAACTGTGACAGACCTGCAATCTACTATTACTGCTCTATTACAAGAACTAAAGCCAGATATCCCTATTGAACGTTTAGAACTGGACAGAGTACACAGAGCCCTCACAGCCAAAAAGAAAGATGGACCCCCACGTGATATAATCACAAAATGTCATTATTACAGAACGAAAGAACAAATACTAATTGCTGCAAGAGAAAAAAAGGAACTTATTTTTCAAGGACACAATTATCAAATTTTTGCTGACCTATCCCAACTTACTATTACTAAAAGACGATCCATGAAACCCCAACTAATGGAACTGCAACGCCACAACATTATGTATCAATGGGGCTTCCCCTTTTCAGTCAGATTTAACTACCAAGGTACAATTTACAGAAGCAGATCAGCAGATGAACTACAACAAACCCTTTTGAAATTAAATCTGACAGAACCCACAAGCAGCAACTCTCCCACACGCAGAAGAATGGCATCATCTTCACCTTCAGGCAGCACCCAGAAAATTTCAGAACAAAATGGGAATCATCATTCTCACAAAAGAGGCCGTTATGCCACATCATCCATGGACCAAGAAGATTCAATGGACTGACACCCTAATTCCTGATATCTCTTCATTTATTATACTAAGAGATGGTTCTCTATAAAAAACCTGTATTTATAACTGAATGTAACTGCATTCTGATAGTCACACACTGTGTGGGATCATGTTACATTCCAGTTATATTTCTTATTACTTCTGATTCATATAGCCTTAGAATATATAAGTGAAATAAGGACATTCTTGTTCAGTTATATATTTTCAGGTAATAACAATAGATTTATTACTTTTTAGGACAAATATGTTCAATAATCCAGAAGTAATGGAAGCTTTTTCTTTCTTTTCTTAAAACAAATATATTATTACCTAACTAGTTCCTAGAGCTATGTTTTTGTTTATTCTAATCTGAAGCAATACAACCTCAGTTTTATGAGTTAACATATCTAAACAGTTACATATGAATAAAATATGTAATTGTTTACTCTAAAAGGGTTAAAATCCCAAAATAATTCAAACTATCTTCATCAATACCAAAGTTATTAACAGTACCTTTCTAACTGAATTATTTAGCCTAGGGCAAGACTAACCATATACAACCACCCTGGAATAAATAATTTCAACAAAAACTATATTCTGCACTCCAATTAATGAATCATCATTTTGATGTCTTTTGACATAGCACTTCTCTCCTGTAAGCGGAAGATCCGTGTACCCCCATTAGCCCTCCTCATTCTCCCAACCATATTATGTGGGAGTGTGACGAAGGCACTTATTCCCCTGAGAGAGATATTTATTCTCTTTCACGGGTAAATTGTGATTACTTGCAAAAAATAATTTATACAATGTATCATCTAATCTCATATGTTTTTTGTTTACTCTTTACTCCAGAATTCACTGGTTTCTTTTCTATCTTTTCATCTCTTCAGTCCACACAGGTTGATCTGCGCAGTCAGCTCTGCATATCAAAAAGTAAGTCAAAACTATTTGATCTGTTGCCATGGCACCACTGAATATACTTTCCCTGAATGTTCAGGGAATAAATGTCCCTCAAAAAAGGACCAAAGCCTTCCGTACTTTCCATAACAAGAAGGCTCACATAGTATGCCTCCAAGAAACACACTTCACCAAAGATTCTACTCCAAAATATATTTCTCCTTTTTATCAACAAATTTACACGGCTTCTGCCTGTACCAAACAAAGGGGTACTCTAATTGCATTTCACAGATCCACACCATTCACCTTATCATCAGAAATTAAAGACCCAGAAGGTAGATACCTGATACTCATGGGTTATATAATGGATACAGCAATCACAGTGATTTCCTACTATGCTCCTAACAAACAACCTACACCATTCCTCTCACATATATTACAAGTGATTAATACACTCAAAATAGGAACAGTGATAATGTGCGGGGATTCGAACCAGGTCCTCCTCCCATTTCTAGATAAATCACCTTTTACACCATCCAAAATAACCTCTAGATTACCTTTTTCTCAACTTCTTTCCAAATACAATCTGGTAGATTCGTGGAGAGAAAGTAACCCAATGAAAAAGAAATTCCCTTATTTCTCGCACCCTCATCAAACCTTCACCAGAATAGATCATATTTTTCTAACAATAGGAATGATACCAGAAATTATTGCATCAGATATAATTCCGATTCCGTTGTCTGACCATAATGCAGTATACACTACTATAGCCTCAGCCATACCAAAAGCGCATGACCCAACGTGGTACTTACCGGACATAATGCTCAAACACCCACTACATCAGATGGCCATTGAACAAGCTTTAAAGGAATACATATCAATTAATAATACAACAGACATTTCCCCAATAACACTGTGGGAAGCTCATAAGCCTGTCTTGCGTGGTACAATACAAAGACAAATGGCACTATTTAAACGGGAACGCAAAAATCTAGCAAAAAAACTAGAACTCAATTTTAATGCAGCCTACATATCATTCCAAGATAATCCATCTCAGAGTACAAAATCTCATCTGGAAAAATCTAGATTGGAATACGATCTATTTCTCACTGAGTCAGTTGATAAATCCCTCAAACGCTCCAAACACAATTTCTACATGAATACAAACAAACCAGGCACATATTTGGCTCGGGCATTAAATTCAACTAACAAATCTTTCAAACCAATACGTTTGAAATTATCAAAAAATGTTTATACTTGTAATCCAAATAAAATAGTCCATAAATTTCACTCACATCTCGCAACTTTATACAAGACAAACAATGAATTTAATCCTACAGAGGCTGAATCCTTCTTCTCAAAAATAACCTTACCTGAGTTGTCTCAGAATCAAAAAAGCAGTTTGGATGAGCCTATAACTATAGATGAAGTTGCTAACGCCATAAAAGACCTAAAACTTAACAAAAGACCAGGCCCAGACGGCTACTCGGCTTTATACTATAAAACATTCTCAGAAATACTCTCTCCCATTCTCACTGAAACTTTTAACAAACTTCTAGAAGGACATTCTTTTCGGCAAGAAACACTAATGGCAAATGTTTGTATGATCTCAAAACCCCTTTCTGATGATACTTCCTGTGTGAATTATTGGCCTATCTCTCTGTTAAACCTTGATATTAAATTATTAGCAAAAATAATAGCAAAACGCCTCAATAGCATTATAGGAAAATTAATACATAGAGATCAAGTAGGCTTCATGCTAAATAGACAGGCAGGCGATAATATACGCAGGGCAGTGTTATTGGCACATATTGCTAAAAAACGGAAAATCCCTTTATGTTTTCTATCTCTCGATATTAAGAGGGCATTTGACACAGTATCCTGGCAATATATGCAATATTCATTACAAAAATGGGGTTTTGGACCCCACTTTTTAACATGGATCAAAGCATTATATAATAAACCCAAAGCCTATATAAAATATGCTGGATACAAATCTGATGCCTTTAATATCGAAAGAGGTACCCGACAGGGTTGCCCATTATCTCCCTTATTATTTGCCCTTATACTCGAATCCATGGCCCAATACATCAGAACAAACCAAACTATAACTGGCATTGAAGTAGGAGGTATTACACACAAATTATGTATATTTGCAGACGATAAATTACTTTTTCTATCATCACCACAGGTCTCTGGTCCTAACTTAATACCAGCTCTTGATGGATTTGCAGTCCTATCCGGCCTTATGATTAATCCTAAGAAATGCCTAGTGCTTAATATTTCGCTCACAAACATGGAATTGATCCCGGCTAGGGCTGCACTCCCATTCACATGGGCAGAAAAATCAATCCCATATCTTGGAATTAATTTAACAGCATCTCATTCTGACTTATTCTCAACCAATTATCCTCCTGTATTAAGACAGATCACAAATCTAATAAAACAATGGTCGCAACTTCCTTTATCCTGGATAGGGAAGATTAATGCAATCAAAATTACTATTCTACCCAAATTGCTTTATCTATTCAGAGTCCTTCCTATTCCAATTCCTTCCTATTTTTTGAGAATAGTACAAAAAAGAGCAACTTCGTTTATATGGGGCTCTTCTAAACCACATATACCTATACACACACTACATCTTCCCAAAAATAAAGGAGGCCTGGGATACCCTAATTTTACTAACTACTACAGAGCAGCACATTTGGCCAGTCTGACCAAATACCATGCAAAACAGGAAATCCCATTATGGGTATTTATTGAGGCTTCAGAAAATGACCCTCTATTAATATCAAACTTGTTATGGCTTGATCCTAAAGACCGCTTTAAAATTCATAATCCCATAACTAAACACTTCTTATCTCTCTGGGATAAACTAAAAACCAAATATCAGTTACAATCTCCACACAATCCTCTCCTTTCTTTTATCAGAAATCCGGCCTTTTATCCGGCATGGATCTACCCAAATTCTTTTAAAGCTTGGACAACATCAGGCATTCAGACACTAAATCACTTCATAGCATCTAAATCATTCCTTTCATTCCCATCGCTTAGAGAAAAATATGATCTACCAAACTCTGAGATATTTAGATATCTCCAAATCAAAAATTTCTATACACCATTCCTAAAGGGGGATACACCATTATCCCAATTATCCATTTTTGAATCAATCTGTACAAAAGATCCATTTGCTAAAGGTACAATTTCATCACTTTATAATCAATTATATGGAGTAGTAAATCTTAATAGACCCTCTTACGTTCAGAAGTGGGAGGAGGACCTGGGACGAACTTTAGAAGACACGGACTGGTCTAACATATGGCTCACATCTAAGTCATCTTCACCCAACATCTTAGCACTGGAGACAAATTATAAAGTCCTAACTCACTGGTACCTTGTACCTGCTAGAGTGGCAAAATATTCACCTAATACCTCAGCTCTTTGTTTTCGAGGATGCCCAGAAATAGGCACACATTTACACATATGGTGGACGTGCCCAGTAATCCAAACCTTCTGGAAGGAAGTCTTCGTGATTGCATCTAAAAAAAAAAAAATAATACAACCAGATCCATATATAAGTTTACTTAATCTAAAACCGGAATGGTTAACACTCTCTCAATTCAAACTTATGATCCAACTAATAACGGCTGCAAAACAAACAGTGGCCAAGGCATGGAAATCTCCTACATTGGTACTAGCAGAAACAATTCACAGAATGAATAATACAATGTCCCATGCTAAGATGGTAGCCATCGATCAAAATCAAATTCCAAAATTTGAAAAACTTTGGCATCCTTGGATAAAACAACAGTTCCTGTCAAATTTCAATGACTCTGTCCTGTTGCCATGGTAACAGATTAAATGACTTACAGAGACACCCATTCTAAGGCTTCAAAGAGAACTAAAAAGAATAATAAACTGACGAGCGGGACAACCTTGTGGACCATACCTCTGCCTTTCTACCCTTTTTCTTCTTTCTCTTTCCTTTTCTCCACCTTACGATTAAAGCTCATTATCAGAATTTATTTGACCTATATACACTCTACCTGTAAACAATATGTATAGTAGGTATAAATCATTTAAATACCTACAAAAGTAACTAAGGAAATGATATATATCTTTAATTTAGGTTTACGTGAACCCAAGGTTTAATATTTGAAATTTCATGATTTTTACCTATATAAACCCTACTGTAAAACAATGAGCTTACTTTATAGATCCTTGTAAACTTACTTTATGTATCTTTATAATATTGTATACTCAATAAACTTCTTTTGACAAGGAAACTATCGATGCTCCCCACTGAGACCACCGCCTGTGGAAGGGAATTCCACATCCTTGCCGCTCTTACAGTAAAGAACCCTCTACATAGTTTAAGGTTAAACCTCTTTTCTTCTAATTTTAATGAGTGGCCACGAGTCTTGTTAAACTCTCTTCTGCGAAAAAGTTTTATTTCTATTGTAGGGTCACCAGTACGGTATTTGTATATTGAAATCATATCCCCTCTCAAGCGTCTCTTCTCCAGAGAGAATAAGTTCAGTGCTCACAACCTTTCCTCATAACTAATATCCGTCAGACACTTTATTAGCTTTGTTACAGTAAAGTATAAAAAATTGCATACCTGAAAAGCAAACATGATAAAACATAATAGCAATAAAACATTGCAGAATAGAATACAGTAAAAAAGAACAGAACAATAGAGAGAGAGAGAACAATAAAACGACAACTAATTTTTTTTATTTTATATATTTTTTTGTTTTTTATTTTTTTTTATTTTTTTTACACTTTTTTTTGTAACTGTAACTTTTATAACTGTAACCGGTTCCAGGTTCGGGTCTCTCAAAATGTGATGACATCTTGGGAGACCCTGTGTTCGTGTGCCTAGTCTGTGTAATGCTGTACGCTAATACTCAACTAGTGTATGGTAGCGTTCAAAACATTCACCAATGCAAAGACCAGGATTGTCAGGACAGGAGGGACAATAATAGCGGGTGTCACGTCTATATCCGCGCTTGCTGCAGACACAACATCTTTTTTGGGGGGGTTCGTTGGGTAGGGGTACTCGGGAGGACATAAAGAAAATGCCTCTCATGCAGCCGACTGCATTTGGTTGGGGATGTGAATGGGGGAAGTACGGGCGCTACAGAAGTGGTGGGTTCCCAATTAGGATTGGCGAATGCAGCAGAAAGGGCATTATGGGCACGACGGGCCTGTCTTTGTCTTGTTCTTGGTGGCAGCGGGACACTACTTGTGCTTGCCACCTCACCAGCTTGAACTGCACTTATGGGACTCACCACGTCACCAAGTGTTACTGCAGTGCTGGTTTGCCTACGAATGGGGTGTACTAGGCCGCTGGTGCTTGCCAGTTCACCAAAACGCTACCAAAAAAACTGTTAGTGATCGCAGGGATCAGGCCTGACTCTGCGAACGCTGCAGTTATGTGTTTAGTGTTTTGTAAGTGACAGTGATCGATCGATACTGCACTTGGGTGGGCTGGGCCGGGCGGAGGGGCAAAACGCAGGTGCTAGCAGGTATCTGGGCTGATCCCGCTAACACTGCGTTTTTGGGAACCCTAAACTGCTGGTAACGCTAGTATAGATCTGATCGGATCAGATATTGATCCGTTCAGATACTATACCACTAAGGGAGGTGTACGGTACGTGCGTGGGTGTTAGCGCTACTGGCACTAACCTGACGCTGCCTGGGGCTGGTGCTTGCCAGTTCACCAAAACGCTACCAAAAAAACTGTTAGCGATCGCAGGGATCACGCCTGACTCTGCGAATGCTGCAGTTATGTGTGTTTAGTGTTTTGTAAGTGACAGTGATCGATCGATACTGCACTTGGGTGGGCTGGGCCGGGCGGAGGGGCAAAACGCAGGTGCTAGCAGGTATCTGGGCTGATCCCGCTAACACTGCGTTTTTGGCAACCCTAAACTGCTGGGGACGCTAGTATAGATCTGATCGGATCAGATATTGATCCGTTCAGATACTATACCACTAAGGGAGGCGTATGCTGCGTGTGTGGGTGTTAGCGGTACTGGCACTAATCTCACACTGCCTGGGGCGACGCAGACCCTATCTGACCCTAAAACCTAACTTATTTCACCGAATTAGGGGGCTAAACCTTTATTAGGTAATAAACGGCGGGTGCCCTGACACTATAAAAAATAAACTAACTAACCAGCGTCACCCGTAACAGTTATACGGTGATCACTGGTGAAAGGGTTAACTAGGGGGCAATCAATTGGTTAAAACCTTTATTAGGTAGCATATAGGGGTCCCTGACGCTATAAAACGCTGACCGCGAACCTATATATTTACCTCCCTAACTAGCGTCGCCAGTGACACTAATACAGCGATCAGAAAAATAATCGCTTAGTGACACTGGCGACGGGGGGTTAAAACTTTATTAGGGGGGGTTAGGGGGTACCCCAGACCTAAAGGGAGCTAACACTAACTGCCCTACCACACTAACTGTCACAAACTGACACCAATGCAATAATCAGAGAAAAAAAATAATGCTTGGTGTCAGTGTGACGGGGGGGTATTGATTAGGGGGTGATCGGGGAGTAATGGGGGGTGTAATGTGGGCCTGGCGTGTTCTACTGTGTGTGTTGTGTTGTGCAACTCACTCAGATGTCTTCTCTCCTCGGCGCCGGAACGGAAAATACCGATCCGAGGAGAGATGACATCACTTCCTCTGCTGCTGTTTACTATACAGCAGCAAGAATCTCATTGGCTGGGAGTGATCGCGAGGGGGGGGCCACGAATGGATGGTCTCCCCCTCACCTCTGATCGCTCCCGGACAGAAGCTGACTGCCTCGGTCACGGGGAGGGTCCGATCGGACCCCCGCCCGCGGGAGGCAGATCACGTACCAGGTATGTGATTTTGCCTGCACGTGCCATTCTGCCGCAGTATATCTGCGTGATGCAGTCGGCAACTGGTTAAAGGGACCTTTTTGAAAAAAAAATTATATTTATTTATTTATTTATTTATTTTTTGTGACTGCTGGGTGGCCCATGGGCTGTGCCCCATGTGCCCCCTATGGACGGGCCGCACTGCTCTTCCACAAGCAGTGGTTTCAGCAGGGAGCATAGATAATTTCAAAAAACTATTAGATAGGCACCTAAACCACCACAACATGCAGGGCTATACAATGTAATATTGATATAAAAGCTCACACACACAGGTTGGACTTGATGGACTTGTGTCTTTTTTCGACCTTACCAACTATGTAACTATGGATATGATGCTGAGCACATGCACACAACTTCTTTGGTCGACCATGGCGAGGTCTGTTCTGAGTGGAACCTGTATGGTCTTGGTCACCGTGCTGCAGCTCAGTTTCAGGGTCTTGGCAATCTTCTTATAGCCTAGGCCATCTTTATGTAGAGCAACAATTCTTTTTTTCAGATCCTCAGAGAGTTCTTTGCCATGAGGTGCCATGTTGAACTTCCAGTGACGAGTATGAGAAAGTGAGAGGGATAACACCAAATGTAACGCACCTGCTCCCCATTCAAACCTGAGACCTTGTAACACTAACGAGTCACATGACACCGTGGAGGGAAAATGGCTAATTAGGCCCAATTTGGACATTTTCACTTAGGGGTGTACTCTCTTTTGTTGCCAGACGTTTAGACATTAATGGCTGTGTGTTGAGTTATTTTGAGGGGACAGCAAATTTGCACTGTTATACAAACTGTACACTCACTATTTTACATTGTAGCAAAGTGTAATTTCTTCAGTGTTATCACAAGAAAAGATATAATAAAATATTTACAAAAATGTGAGAGGTGTTCTCACGTTTGTGAGATACTGTATGTAAACGTCAGTATCTTTACCACCCCATTATTATAGAGTGAGGGGTAACATTCTGTAATGTTTAATTTAGTAGTTATGTACACACATGTACAATGTAATTTAACTCCTAATGCCTCAGCACATCACACTCTTTATCGACAAGGTAATGTTTCACACTCACTTTTGTATCACTTTGTGTCACATAAACACACCAATACCTTCTCTATAATCGTTTCTCTTTGAAAGTGGGCATAACCAGAAATGTTAACAGACCAATCATGTAAGAAACCAAGCAAATTCCAATATGTTTTAGTCATCATAACATAAATCTCTCCAATTGTTCTCTTTAGATTTCTGGTATTTGTGAGCATACATGTTAAACTATCATATTTAGTATATAGATTTGCTAAATAATGTTTAATTCTATAATCTGGACTGTATTTGTCAGTATTTGTTTGTAACATTGGGATCTCTTTGTCACCTACCATAAACCTCCCCCATTTTCTTCCATGTTACTTTTCAGTATTTTTATTATTGTCTGACTCCTGTTTTACCTATCTGCCCTATTAATTTCTAGCATGCCCCCTGCCCATACATCTTGGTTTAAATAATCCTCCACTTTTCCCATAGACCTTTCCCCTAGTACAACAAACCCCTTCTATTTAGGTGCAAACCATCTTAAGTACCATATTTATCGGCATATAACATGCACCTTCATTTTAAGAGGGAAGTTTCAGGAAAAAAAAATATTTTTTTAAATAAACAACTTTGAAGCAAATTAAGGGTCAGTGCCCATGAATGCAGCCTGATTAGTGCCCATCTGCAGCCTCCCCATCTCCCATCAATGCAGCCTGATAAATGCCCATCTGCAGCCTGATCATTGTCCATCTGCAGCCTGATCATTGTCCATCTGCAGCCTGATCAATGCCCATCTGCAACCTGATCAATGCCCATCTGCAGCCTGATTAATGCCCATCTGCAGCCTCAATGCAGCCTGATCAATGTCGATCTGCAGCCCATCTCCCATTAATGGAGCCTGATTAATGCCAATTTTTCAGCCTCAATGCCCATCTGCAGCCTCACCATCTCTCATCAAAGCAGCCTGAACCGTGCAGGAAATCACTGAGCCGTCATCTCCTATTTACTCGGCTCTCACTCGGCTCTCACACACACAGTCCCGCCTCCGCCTCCGCCATCGGCATTGGACCAGCTCCTGTGATAGACAAAACACTAGTCCAATGCAGGTGGCGGAGGCGGGACTGTGTGTGTGACGTGAGAGCCGAGTGAGAGAGTAAACAGGAGATGACAGCTCAGTGAATTCCGGCGGCGCTCATCCCCCTCCTTCCCCTCCAAGGTACACTATCGGTGTATAACACGCACCCGTGATTTCCCGCCTATTTTTAGGGGGAAAAAGTGCGTGTTATACGCCGATACATACAGTATATAGTTTTTACCTCAATTAAGTCAGCCTGGTGCTCTAGAACAGCCCTTCTCAGCAAGGGTGACTTCTATGCCTCAGGGATTTTAAAGGGTTCTTGTACAAAATGCCAAAAAATTTCCCAAAAATAAACTGCTGGCATTCCTAATAATTATGATGTCAGAGGGTGATAAGGAGCACATTGGATGCCAGAGGACATCCTTATTTGCCCCTCCCCTGTCCCTCTCCATCAGCCAGGACTTTCCTAATAGCATCATGGGCCCCTGGGCAAAGTAAGGTGCTGGACCCCCTACCAGGGAGATGGCAATAGATGGTTGTGCCCAAATTATGCTTAATATTGGGCAATGCTTTTTAGTCTCATTAGAAACAACAAATAAACACAACAGGGGAATTATCCTTAATTAAGTGGATTTTCTGTACACACTGCCCCACCCTCTCTACACACTACCCCCTGTATACACTGACCCCCTTTTCCCCTGCACACACTGGGGTTGATTTACTAAACTTGCAGAGTGCAAAATCTAGTGCAGTTTTGTATAGAAACCAATCCGCTTCTAGTTTTTTTTTTTTTGTCAAAAGCGTAATTCAACAACCTTAAGTTAAAAGCTGATTGGCTACCATGCACTCCAGTTTTAGTAAATCAACCCCACTGTTTCCACTCCTTTTTTACACTATCCCCCTCCCTGTACACACTGCCTCCCTGTCATAAATGTCTCTCCCAGCCTATCAGCGACCTGCATGGCCTGCACATCCAATGCCTGTGTGGGCAAACATACCCCCCGCCGCACTGATGTACGCTTAAGTATGCCCGTGTGAAAAAAAGCCTAACAGTAACGTTACTGTTAGGCCTTTATCACATGGGCATACTTAAGGGGGCTGTGTTTGCCCACACATGCATGGGATGCACAGGTGTTCAGTACATCTTAATGCTGCAGTCCTATTCATGTCAGTTAGCATACAGCAGCTGCACAAACACAGCTGCTGTTCCCAATCTGACATCCGTGTGGGTACGGGTCCCCCAATCCACACTGTCTGTGTTTGAGGACCCACACTCACATGGATGTCAAATTGAGAGTAGTGGCCCTGTCCGAGCAGCCTCTATGTCCCGATTGACATGAATGGGACTGCCTGCACGGGGATGCACGCAATACTTGTGCATCCCATGCCTGTGCGGGCAAACACAGCCCTAGCACAGGTGTATGCTTAAGTATGCCCGTGTGAACAAGGCCTAACAGTAACGTGCAGATATATTGTATATACAGTATATACACATGCATATAAATATATGTATGCACACAAATACATACATACTGTGTATACTTATGTACATACACACAGACA
The DNA here is from genome assembly GCA_037952835.1 of Lithobates septentrionalis. NCBI lineage: Eukaryota > Metazoa > Chordata > Amphibia > Anura > Ranidae > Lithobates > Lithobates septentrionalis. The sequence continues at coordinate 3,918,008 of JBBDGP010001284.1, forward strand.
CGTACACTCATACATAAACTCACATACATACATATATACAACTCACATACATATATACAACTCACACACATACATACACACTCACATACATATATATATAGACATAGCCTTTGGAAAAAACACAGCTTACTGTACCTGGCTAAACAGCGTTTGGCACCTGTGCCATCAGTTTGGATGGCTCTGTAAACAGTACGGCATGGAAATTAAGGCATGGCAGGTCGGATTTAGGAAGCAACTTTTGCTGTGCACAACTCTGCCCATTACTGCATGCTCAAGCTCTGCAGTTCAGTGTTTAAAGACAGTTGGCTGTCAAGGCTGTACTAGAATACTACAAACAATAGGCTGCCTTCCCCTGCCTGGCCGCACTATTCAAGACTAGATGGTGCTGCTGTGCTTCTCCTCCTCCCTGCTGACAGGAGTAGTGAGTAATGCTGTTCTCACATCTCTTGTCAGCCACTAGTGGCAGAGATGAATGCAAAATTATAATGGAGCCCCCATGCACCTGGGGCCCCTGGGCAATGCCCAGGGGTGCCTATGCATTAAGAAGGTCCTGCCATCAGCACTTGGGTCACATTAGCTGAATCAGGCAGATGAGAAACTCTGGAATACTAGTCAGTACCAGTGTGCAAAGGTATATTGCTTTGTAAAAATTATTCACCTCTAATGTTGGGTGTCCTAGAAGCCACTGAATAATGTAAAACTAGTTATTTTGTTTTATTACATTTTTGAATAGGGTGCCTTGAAATTGGCTTTTAAAAGGGTTCTTGACTGAAAAAAGGTTGAGAAATACTGGTCTAAAACCCCGAATCCTTTAATCTAATAACAAAACTTTTTTTCTTGTAAGCTCTGGCTGTTTTTCTCTGTGCATGACTCAGACTATTTTCGGGGAGGATACACAATGTATTATAAGAATTATGCAAAGAATGCAAGTTGTGAGGAATAGAAATCTGCCTTACTTCTACAGAACACTGTTCTATGATTCTGACCTATACACATCTTTTCTAAAATAAAATCCATTATAAATGAGTATTTGTGCATAAAATAGGAAACGTGTTCTCCTGCTGTTATGTATGCACCTGTTCTGGAGTGTGCGGCTGAAAATCTACTTTTACAATGAGCCATAAATCATGATGCATCATGAGCTGTGAATAACTTTAAAAAAGGAACAACCCTTAGAAATAGGAGATTTATGCGACAGATTCACTTATTTATAGGACTAATTAAGCACTGGGTCACGACTAAAGATCGATGCTATGCACCACCTGAAATGGATTGTTCTGCCACTTAGTTGGAGGAGCTATAAAAAGGCAGTAGTGGACCTTTGGCTTTTGGCTACTAGGCCGAACCCGTGACCCCCCGAAATACTAATCCTATGGGACCGTAGGCGTCAGGCAAGACCGACAAACATGCATCTGAGAAATAAAACACAATACAACCTCTTTTTTTTTTTTTTTTTTATTGGATTAAATTCGCCCACTTACCAGTTTATTGGTTTCAATAAATACATAAATAAATATTTAAATAAATAGTAAACTTATTTCATCAATTAACTTCATCAACCAAATACTGATAAATTAAGCTCCTTGCGACGTCCTCTTCTCTGGTGACTGACCAGGAATCCTGTCAGCTGATTATTTATATAGCCTCCGACCTCCCGCTTCTAGAAGGTTCTAGTAATCACCTGACATTCCTGACCAATCCTAATTCGACCTTACCCCTTCCATAATATTCGACAACATCCGATCTAAACTGAGTAATAGCGTAATAATAATTCTAAAAAACCTCCCAAATTGACTAAATTGCCACCACCACAGCCCCATAGTGCAAAGGGGAGCCCAATAAGGCTAACCCCCTTTTCCCCCATGGGACCTTGGCGACAGGCAAGACCAACAAACATGCATCTGAGAAATAAAACACAATACAACCTCTTTTTTATTTTTTTTTATTTTTATTGGATTAAATTCGGCCACGTACCGGTTTATTGGTTTCAATAAATATATAAATAAATATTTAAATAAATAGTAAACTTATTTCATCAATTAACTTCATCAACCAAATACTGATAAATTAAATCACTCTCAGCTCAGCCACTGAGACTCAAGCTGACTCAACCTTTAGTTTAACATTTTCTTACATGTCCCAACCAACAAGAGGGGTGGCGCCACCAGACCTCCTGTCCACACCAACCCAACCGTCTCAATGCATGTCTGAAGTTCACAATTGAAAATGTCTGAACCCACCTCTGATAAATGCACTCCATCATGTCTATATATACCTGGAATACCTCCTTCCAGCTCAAAATGACGAAATGAAATACCCAGCTCGGGAACTAACAAAGCTTTATTTATTCTCTTACGAACTTTCTCAAGTGGCTTGAAAGTAACCGATTGTAACCAACACAATCTTGGGACAATTTCATAAAAGACTAAAACTGTATTCTGGGAATGTAAGTGCAGAAAATGAAATGTATCATTCATGCTAGAAATCAAATAAAATGTTTTTGATTTTCCTATGTCGTTACCTCCTAGATGTACTACCAGAATATCAGGGGGGGGGGGGGCTAGCATAAAGCCTACCTGATTCAAGGATTAAATCACCCCAAACCATACCCCTAAGTCCATGCCAATTAATGCAGAATATAGATGGATCCAGGCCCAAATTCTCAGAGTAAATCCTATCTGCTGCTCTTGTCTGTGCCCAGAAAATTTATTAGTGGCTCACAATCCATACCATAAGCCGGGTACCTGAAACCAAAATTAGTGTTAATAAGGACGAATATAGAGCTTATATGAATTTGAATGCCATCTACCTATCTTCTTTATTTCACTCCCTTCTAGACCCACCTGAGCAGCTTCCGTAGCCGCTCCGATGTGAAAAGAATGAGTAGTTATCCTTAAGTGACCTAACTTCACATTCTTTTAAAACCACTGAAAATTGATAACTCGTTAACGGTGAACCATTGTCATGTATACATAAAAGACCTTGAACATTTGGCCTAACCTTCAAATAAGCCTTCAATGCCCTGACCGGGCATATATCGGCTACCACACATTCTTGCAAAGTTATCCAAGACCCCAAACCTAAAGGGTCTGTCTTACTGAATTGAATTCAAATTTGTAAACCATTTTCCAATATAACAACATTAGGAAGTAAAATACCAGATTCCTTCTTTTTTGATGGCGGCAATAATTCTGAAATTCTGAATGCCGCAAAAAATGCTAATGAAAAAACTGAATTGAACAGAACAAATTCAAAAATAGAATAACACACTCAAGGAGTAACTTTGCATAATCTAGATAATAATTCTGGGGTTACAGGACATCTATCATCCTTATTAACTCTACTTCTTTTGTACCCTTTTAAAACCTGTTTAACTGAAAAGAAACTCTGACATCATGGAAACCCATAAAGCTTCAAGAAAAAGGAAACACCTGATATAACCTTGTTAACGTGCGACCATGAATGACCTTTTTCCAATAACGAATGAAGGAAAAGTAATACTAAACTTTGAGTATGCAGAAATATCAGTGTCTAAGGATGACAAAAAAGTGGACCATAATAACCATGAAGCTGTATAATTCTTCCAAGTGGAAATAGACACTGAGTTCTGAATGTTCTGATAAATTAAATTAGATCCCATAAATGGGATGGGAAACCCCCTCGGACTACATCCGCTTCTGGCATTAGCAAGAAAAAACGTTCCATCTGTTGACGAGAGAGAGAATCGGCAATTATGTTACACTTACCTCGAATATACTTTGCCTTGATCCAGACGTTCCATTTCAGGCACAAAAAGACCAAATGTCTCAAGAAAACCACAACTTGAGGAGATTTGGAGGATAGGCAATTCACTGCAAAAGCTACTCCCTGATTATCAGTGCTAATCAAAATTCTCCTATTTGCAAAATGCGCACCCCATATTTCTAAAGCTACAATAATGGGAAACAATTCTAATAAAACAATGTTTTTAGAAAAACCCTTACTTACCCACCTGAAAGGCCAAGCTGAAAAACACCAGTGAGATTTCCAAATAACCCCAAAATCTATAGAACCCGCTGCATCTGTGGTTAGACAAAAGTCTGAATCTAAAATAAAATCCTAAATACACATAAAGTCTTGCCATTAAAGGTCTCAAGAAAATTTAGCCATACCAGAAGATCTGCCTTCATCTCTGAATTCACCCTCACATGGGACGAAGGATTTTTTAAACCTGAAATTGAGCCATATAGCCTCCTAGAAAAAACCCTACCCATCGGTAGGACTCTAGCTGCGAAAGCTAACTGACCCAATAAGGATTGCATTTCCTTTAAAATAACTTTCTTTCTTCCTTCTAAGGAATTTTAACAAAACCTGTGTCAACCTATAGACCTTGTCATTAGGGAGACTAAATTCCATGTCTATAGTATTCAAACCTATACCAAGAAATTCAATGGTAGTGGTTGGAAAAAAAGTTTTCTCTGTTGCCAATGGGATGCCGAAAAAATTACAAACCAAAAAGAATGACTGAAGTAAATTAAGACAGTCCTGTTTTCCTGCAGCTCCCAAAAAAAAAAAATCATCTAAATAATGTATTGAGAAATGGGATTCAGCTATCATATTCACTATCCATTCAATAAAGGATGAAAATGCTTCAAAATAGAAGCAAGAGATAGAGCACCCCATTGGCAGACACTTATCAAAATAGAATTCATTTTCAAAAATAATTCCTAATGAATTAAAGCAGACTGGGTTTAGCGGTAATAATCTGAAAGAGGATTTAATATCCGCCTTTGCCATTAATGCGTTAGGGCCTAATGAGCGCAATTTTTTTACTGCCGACTCAAAAGACGCATACGTCACTGCCGCCGAGTTGGAGTCTACTTGATCGTTCAAAAAGTCTCCAAAATGGAACGACAAGTGATGTATTAGACGAAATTCCCCTGTCTCTTTTTTTGGCACTAAGCCTAACGGAGAAACCCAAAAACCCTTAAAAGGAGGGGAAACAAAAGGACCTTCAATTCTACCTGCAACCACTTCCTTTAAAAGTTTTTCTCTAACGATATTGGGAAATTCTTGGACAGATTTTAAATTATTATTTATTGAGCAACCTGCTCCTTTGAAAGAAGGTAGATTGAAACCATCCAAGAAACCTTCAATTAGCAGCAAAGCCCTCTGTCTGTTTGGGTAAACCTGCAACCATAGTAGCATTCTTTGAATATTCACCGGAGTTGCCACTTTTTTGAAAATTGTCCTTTTGTCCCACCTGATGCTTACGAAAACATTTTGAGATTGGGTGAGACCCAGTGCAAAATGCACATTCGTGCTTGTATCTACACGCATTTGCCCATTTACACTGGCTGTCATTGAAAGCGAAACACAACCCTTTTTTATATGTATTCGCTGATTGGTTGATATTGGGAACATTGGGTTGGTGGACAAAAGGTTGTCGCTGAGGCAAAAATAAATTCAGCCACAGGCTAACATCCTTGGAACCCCATTGCAGTGAAGGTTGAACAGCTAATTTCTGATTGGACGCCTCATCATATGTTAACCAAGAGAAGCCACTAAAGCTCCTGTAAGCCTCAAAAATGATATCTATATGTTGAAATAATGCTGGGCTCCTTTCAGGAAATCTCTCACACAAAATATGAATAGATACCAAAAGCTTGTAACCATGAATAAAAGGGTTTCAAGACTGGTTTATGCCTATCATCCTCACTTTTATCATCTCTTTTGTCATATTTGTGTGAAAATTCCCTAGAAGGAGGAAGCATTAAAGTTAAATCAATATATTCCTCTTTCCAGATTTTTTCCTTAATAGAGGCAGACAGATGGAAACCAAGGGGAGAGAGGACACACTGCATACATTCCTTAATACTTTTTTCTTGACTCTTATCCTGTGAAATCGCAGAAGGATTTTGTGGTGCCACCGGATGATTGACCAAGACTGAAGACCACACTCCTACAACACCTTCTTGATGTTTAAAAGTATCATCATTAGATTGATTACGCATAATTTGAATCAACTGTTCCAAAGAAGAAGAAATGACAGACAATTTCTCCATTGTGTTACACTTACCAACATCAGAATTGCTGCCACTACCCGTAGCCAACAAAGGGGGAGCACACCACACAGGAATAGCACTGCCGGCTTGCTCAAACCCAACCAGCTGAGGAACCTCACAATCAGCTTGCTGACTAAAAATTGCTGAATCAAGCCCATGCTCAGGCAGAGGCGCTTGCATGGCTGACACTCCTTGCTGTCCTGGAGACGCTTTCACCCCTGATGCCGACATTCCAACGCTCCTCCACCGACTCTGACCTGTAGACGCACTGCCTGTTGCAGATGCCGACCTCCCTCTCCAACTTCTGGAAATTGCGGGTGGGACCAGACTTACCATATTTTTCCGTGTATAGGACACTACTTTTTCCTAAAATTGACTGAAAATCGAGCAGCGTCTTATACACGGTCAGTCAGCCTGGGAGAGAGCTGCGCGGGTGAGTAGCTGGTCAATGCTTGACAAACTGCTTCCTCCAATCACAAGCCGAATGTTAGTGACGTCAGTTGGAGGTAGAGGCGGAGGTGGAGAGTGCGCAGATGCGATCCCGTTCCACGTGGAGACTGCGCAGATGCATCAGGGAGCGGAGAGCGGAGCTGAGAGTTTTGAGCCCAAGATGTTACAGAATAATAAATGTAAGAGATTGTCTTATTCTGCAAAATTCAAACTCAGTGTAGTTAGCTATGCAAAAGAGCATGGGAATAGAGCTGCAGAGAGACAGTTTTGACCTCCCCCCACTGACAGTATGATCAGACAGTGGAGAAAACAGGAAGAGCAACTCCTTAAGATGCCAAAAAAGAAGAAGGCCTTAAGGGAAAACCAGCAAAATGTCCAAATTTGTTGCAGAGGCTTAAGACTTTTGGAGCAGTGCCAGAGTGGCTTATGTGTGTCAACCAAACTTATTCAATGTCAGGAAAGAATGTTTGCAAGCGAAATGAACATTGTTGATTTTACAGGAAAGGCAAAATGGTGCTTCAATTTCATGAGGAGAGAAGGGTTGGCCATGAGAACACGAACAAAGTTAGCTCAGAAAATGCCACCAGTTTATGAGGATAAAATCCAACAGTTTCACTCCTATGTCATACAACTTTGGAAAAAATATGATTTTGAACCATTTATCAGAAAAGACTAAAAGGGTTGCATCATATTTGCGAACACACCTACCAGTTATTCCTGGTGGACTTACAGGTCAGCTACAGCCACTAGATGTTTTAATCAACAAGCCTTTTAAAGTCCTGATGAGAGAAGAATGGAGTAGATGGATTCAAAAAGCAGGTGATAACTTGACACCGGCAGGAAGAGTGAAAAAACCAACCATTACTGAGGTCTGCAATTGGGTCCTAAACTCATGGTATGGCGTCAAACAAGAGGTGATTGTGAAGTCCTTCAAGAAATGTGGAATCAGCAATGAAATGGACGGAACTGAGGATGATCTCACATATATAGACAGTGACTCAGAAGACAGCAGTGATGCAAAAGAAGCTGAAGAAATTCTGTCTGGAACTAGTGATGAAGAAGAGAACATTGATGCAACAGAGGCTGAATAAAGTGATATGCTGCATAATATACTGGTATGTAAACTTTACCTGCAGTAATTACTAAATAAAACTGTTCTGTTTTACCTTTTTAAAATATTGATTTCTTAATTTTAGGGTTGGAAAAGTGGGGGGGCGTCTTATACATGGGGGCGTCTTATACACAGAAAAATACAGTACACTCTTGGCGCCTTCTCTTGCTCCTCCTCTGACTCTCCTCACCACTGTCACGACTGACATCCTCCTGACGTGAGTCTGAAATAGCAGCCTTCGCCGGAAAATTTTCTGCTATTTGCTGTCTTGTCTGAGGTAACATGCCGCCTCCGCTCCCTTCTGCCGACTCCGGCGCTCCGCTGTGAACTCCGCTGACACCCGCCGCCTCTTGGCTTTCAGGTAATGATAGACACAGGTGAATCCATTCTTCCCCTCCAGCTGCTTCCGCTCGTTCCAATAACTGATGGAGAAGAGTCTTCATTACATCAGAGAGCTCTAATGGAGCTATATTCAAATACTCCCGCCTGGAGCTCCTTGCGATGTCCTCTTCTCTGGCAACTGGCCAGGAATCCTGTCAGCTGATTCTTTATATAGCCTCCGACCTCCCGCTTCCTGAAGGTTCTAGTAATCACCTGACATTCCTGACCAATCCTAACTCGACCTTACCCCTTCCATAATATTCGACAACATCTGATCTAAACTGAGAAATAGCGTAATAATAATTCTAAAAAACCTCTCAAATTGACTAAATTGCCACCACCATGGCACCATAGTGCAAAGGGGGGCCCAATAAGGCTAATACCATTTTCCCCCATTCTCAGGCAGAGTAAATACATTTAATTACAGGCCTCTCACAGAACTCTGGATTATAGCCTTATTTGAAACTTTATGCATTCACAATTGGTACTTTAGTATACTGCCTATCTTTCTTTATCGTACATCACAGGACACAGAGCCACAGTAATTACTGTATGGGTTATATGGCACCTTCAGGTGATAGACACTGGCACACTCAAGACAGGAAGTTCAATTCCCCATATAACCCCTCCCCTTACAGGGAGTACCTCCATTTTTTCACCAGTGTCTTAGGTGTTGGTCACGAGTAAAGATGTGCTGTGCTGAGCTCCGCTGGAATATTCCTTGCTGGGGCAAGCTATGCAACCGGATCCATTCAAAGTGTCTTTTCCAGGCCGAATTGAATGGTACCTGGGCCTCGTGTCGGAAGAAACAAGGTTTTGCCTGTAACACTTCTCTTTTTAGAGAGCTGGACCCCGGGATCCAGTATTTGTCTTTTTCAGCCATATTCTTGGTGGGGTGCTTTACAGGCCCAGGGGTGTGGATCCCCCAATAAAAAGGGGCCCCGGTCCCTGAAGGTTTTTTAATGGAGCCCATCGTGAGGGGTGAAGATTGGGTCTGTTTTACGACAGAACCCTGCAGCTGGATAAGGTAAGGGAGATTCCCAAGGAATTTTTCTAATTCTTGTGGGTTTTCTCCTTAAAGTAAATGTTGTCATGGCTATAGTCACCACCGGGGGGCTGTCAAGTGCACGTACCTGATTCCAGGCTTGTCAGTCTCGCTCTGTGTCACAAGCTGCACGCTTCCTCCATTACAGCGGTTTTCCTTTGGCAGCTCTCCTCCTCTCCTCCACCCCAGCCCTCCTTCACATGCGATCTGATCGGATCGGAGCCTGCTTGCACAGAAGGACTGTCTATTTTGAAAAAGATGAGGGGGGGCGCGGTGGGTGGGGGACGAGGCTTAGCAGCATCAGCGTTTTTCAGCATCCACAACGCGGGCTGTATAAGCTATAAAGTGCACCTTTTTTCAGGTGCATACAGCTGAAGGAGGGACACAGACTAGACAGGTGGCATGTGAGTGTTGGTGACACAGGCATTCCCAGGGCACATTTACTTAAGCATCAGGCTGAGCTTAATAGCAGCGGCAGTTGCTGGACTATTGCTCAGCAGTGGGTGCATTTTTTTGTCGGTACCTCTGCGTTTGTGCTCAGCACTATGACCAGAGGGGGTGGTACAAATACCACAAAAACCAAGGGCACTAAGGGGTCGCCCTCAGGCCCTAAGGACCCTCCCTCTGCAACACCATCCCCCCCCTGAAAGATCTAGGGAGGCTGGTCAGAGTGAGCCATTGGGGTCATCAAGGGCTGCAATTGCTTCCGACGCTTCAGCCCCTGTCTATATAACTGAGGAGGTTTTCTCCTCAGCTATGAGTGGATTGGAGGAAAGGTTAGCGGCTTTAATCGCATCTTCACAGAGTGGAAGAAAATGCATTAGGTCCCCTTCTACCACCCAGGACCCTTAAACAGAGGAACAGTGGGAGGGGGAAGATGAATCCCCCTCAGGGGACCGTGGAGAGACTGATGACTCCTCTTCTGAGGGAGCAAGTGGGGAAGGACCTTCTTCAGCTTCACATGCTGAGAAGTTGCTGGTGCATTCTCTTACTGAAATGGTCCGCTCCACATTTACCTTACCCTTAACTGACACAAAAGAAAGGGGGGATGGGACACAATTACCCCAGGGACTTTTAAAGGTGCATAGATATTAAGGTAATGAGAGTAAAGAGGTATGTATACAAAGTCTATCCATATAAAAATTTATTTATTTAATACATATTAGCAAAAAAATCATTCATTAAAAACAGGTTTCACAATGACCATATTTGGCTTTACAAGAATAATGACAGAGAAAACCACTTAGTAAATACCACTCGACATGTTTCGCTCTTTTTTTTGAGCTTCATTAGGAGTTCTGGTAAATATGTGGTATACTAGGAATGAGAAACACAGAGTAAATATCATATATTGTGACAATTATAGATAAAATTACAAATAGAGATTGCACGGATAGAATATTTACTGCATACATAAATAGCAAAATGCATCTATGAGTCTACATAGAGGTATTGGAAACATAACCATTTAATCAATTAAAAATGAAATAAATAGAATTAAACACAAGAGGATAAATAATTGTATACTCATAATAAAGACTATCTTACCAAGCCAAATGAGTACATAAAGGTAAAACAAATGTTGTAGTTTATGTAAACGCGATGAGTAGCATTCACGAAATTGGATGAATCCCTCCTGCCCAGGCCTCCCAAAATGTTGGTCACAGAGGGGCTAAGTGTAAATATATCCTTACTGGAAATTAAAAAATAAAATGTGGTAAATAAAAAATACAAACAATGGTCTGCAAGACACTCAGGGTTGAAAATCCAGGGGTCAGACAGAAAATTATTACCTTAAGTTGAATCAAATATAAATTGCTGAAAGGCTATTAAAGCCTAAATGCAAAATGAACACAGACGCTTCACATCTCCCTGATGAGAGATTTAGTACCGACTGATTGTTGGCCAATTGCAGACAAAACAAGGGAATATTGAAGGATGTACATACACTGTAAGGAGAAGCAGAGAAACAACCCCATATCAATAAATGTGCTATTTACTCTGTGTTTCTCATTCCTAGTATACCACATATTTACCAGAACTCCTGATGAAGCTCAAAAAAAAGAGCGAAACATATCGAGTGGTATCTATTAGGTGGTTTTCTCTGTCATTATTCTTGTAAAGCCAAATATGGTCATTGTGAAACCTGTTTTTAATGAATGAATTTTTTGCTAATATGTATTAAAAAAAAACATTTTTATATGGATAGACTTTGCATACATACCTCTTTACTCTCATTACCTTAATATCTATGCACCTTTAAAAGTCCCTGGGGTAATTGTGCCCCATCCCCCCTTTCTTTTGTGTATTTTCTTATGGGATGTGGTGCTAATGGCTGATTGTTTCTGTCCTCTATATATAAAAGTTACCCTTAACTGAGTCGGTTGAAAGCCCACTTCTTGTTTGGGTTCACTAAAGCCTCCTCAAGCTTTGCGTACCTTTCCTGTCCATTCATTGCTGGAAAAGCTTATGTATTCTGAGTGGGATCACCCAGATAAGCATTTTTTCCCTCCTAAAAAGTTTTCAACACTTTATCCTATGGAGGAAAAATTTACTAAGAGTGGACTGGAGTATACCAGCAATTGACGCTCTGGTTGAAAATGCTATATCCTCTGTGAATAAAAGTTTGACTTGTCTGGTTGAAAATGCGCAAATGCTTAGAGATCCAACTGATAAAAAATTGGAATTCCTGTTAAAAATGTTTTTTCCTTGGCAGGTTCAGTGGCTCAACCTGCAGTGGCGGCAATTGGGGTATGTCGATCCTTGAGAGACCAATTGAAACAGGTGCTTAAGGTTTTCCCTGAACAGCAGGCCCAGGAGTTAGCCGAACGGCTTTGTGTTTTGCAATTGACACAATCAGAGTAGGGATGAGCTGAACACCCCCGGTTCGGCTCGCACCAGAACCTGCGAACGGACTGAAAATTTGCACGAACTTTAGAACCCCATTGAAGTGTATGGGACTCGAACGTTCGAAATCAAAAGTGCTAATTTTAAAGGCTAATTTGCATTGTATTGTCCTAAAAAGGGTTTGGGGACCGGGTCCTGCCCCACGGGACATGTATCAATGCAAAAAAAAAGTTTCAAAAACGGCCGTTTTTTCGGGAGCAGTGGTTTTAATGATGCTTAAAGTGTAAAAAAGTGAAATATTCCTTTAAATATCGTACCTGGGGGATGTCTATAGTATGCCTGTAAAGTGGCGCGTGTTTCCCGTGCTTAGAACAGTCCTTGCACAAAAGGACATTTTTAACCAGTTGCAGACTGCCTAACGCAGATATACTGCGGCAGAATGGCACGGGCAGGCAAAATCACGTACCTGGTACCTGATCTGCCTCCCGCGGGCGGGGGGTCCAATCGGACCCCCCTCGTGCCCGAGGCGGTCGGCTTCTGTCTGGGAGCGATCAGAGGTGAGGGGGAGACCATCCATTCGTGGCCCCCCCTCGCGATCGCTCCCAGCCAATGAGATTCTTCCTCTGCTGCTGTATAGTAAACAGCAGCAGAGGAAATTATGTCATCTCTCCTCGGCTCGGTATTTTCCGTTCCGGCGCCGAGGAGAGAAGACATCTGAGTGAGTTGCACAACACCACACACACAGTAGAACATGCCAGGCATACATTACACCCCCCATCACCCCCCGATCACCCCCTGATCACCCCCCAATCACCCCCCCCCCCGTCACACTGACACCAAGCAGTTTTTTTTCTTCTGATTACTGCATTGGTGTCAGTTTGTGACAGTGTGGTAGGACAGTTAGTGTTAGCCCCCTTTAGGTCTAGGGTACCCCCCCTAACCCCCTAAATAAAGTTTTAACCCCTTGATCACCCCCCGTCGCCAGTGTCACTAAGCGATCATTTTTCTGATCGCTGTATTAGTGTCACTGGTGACGCTAGTTAGGGAGGTAATCATATAGGTTCGCCGTCAGCGTTTTATAGTGTCAGGGACCCCCATATACTACCTAATAAAGGTTTTAACCCCTTGATTGTCCCCTAGTTAACCCTTTCACCAGTGATCACCGTATAACTGTTACGAGTGACGCTGGTTAGTTAGTTTATTTTTTATAGTGTCAGGGCACCCACCGTTTATTACCGAATAAAGGTTTAGCCCCCTGATCGCCCGGCGGTGATATAAGTTAGGTTTTAGGGTCAGATAGGGTCTGCGTCGCCCCAGGCAGCGTCAGGTTAGCGCCAGTAGCGCTAACACCCACGCACGCACCATACACCTCCCTTAGTGGTATAGTATCTGAACGGATCAATATCTGAACCAATCAGATCTATACTAGCGTCCCCAGCAGTTTAGAGTTCCCAAAAATGCAGTGTTAGCGGGATCAGCCCAGATACCTGCTAGCACCTGCGTTTTGCCCCTCCGCCCGGCCCGGCCCAGCCCAGCCCACCCAAGTGCAGTATCGATCGATCGATCACTGTCACTTACAAAACACACATAACTGCAGCGTTCGCAGAGTCAGGCCTGATTCCTGCGTTCGCTAACAGTTTTTTTGGTAGCGTTTTGGTGAACTGGCAAGCACCATCCCCAGGCAGCGTCAGGTTAGTGCCAGTAGCGCTAACACCCACGCACGCACCGTACACCTCCCTTAGTGGTATAGTATCTGAACGGATCAATATCTGATCTGAGCAGATCTATACTAGCGTCCCCAGCAGTTTAGGGTTCCCAAAAACGCAGTGTTAGCGGGATCAGCCCAGATACCTGCTAGCACCTGCGTTTTGCCCCTCCGCCCGGCCCAGCCCAGCCCACCCAAGTGCAGTATCGATCGATCACTGTCACTTACAAAACACTAAACACACATAACTGCAGCGTTCGCAGAATCAGGCCTGATCCCTGCGATCGCTAACAGTTTTTTTGGTAGCGTTTTGGTGAACTGGCAAGCACCAGCCCCAGGCAGCGTCAGGTTAGTGACAGTAGCGCTTTAGCATTACCTGACACTTAAACAGGGGCTGGTGTGGCTGCACACCCTGAAGTAAATTTTACCAGAAAAGTTGTGGACAGTCCCCATGGGGTTTTTTAGCAGCAATCATCAAAAAAAGGGTTTTGTAAAAAATATGTTTTTGTTAGCAAAATACTCCGAACACGATTTTAAGAATACAAGAATTTTAAAAAAAATGAGCTCCGGTTTTACACATAACGAGACATAATGGGTACATATATAAATATAAATCAGACAAAAAAAAAAAGGATTATCACACAGTTAATCACTAAGAGTGTATATATGATGCTGCTCCACACAATATCGCTTGTGATTATAATGGTGCTTGATAATGATAGAGAAGACCCCAATGCATTTCGACGTTTATAGTATCATAGTCTTCCTCAGGGGGTCCTTAAGACTCTGTAAGGGCATCGGAGAAAAAAAATGATCATATATTCTTTTTGTATGTTATTTGATATATATACTCAATATTAGATATTTACCCTTGGCACCATCTAGACTCGTATAAACCGGAGATATCTTAAAAACATTGGAAAAAGCAGAAGAATCCCCCGCTTGTGGCGCTGGACTCCATTACATCGCCATCCCTGCCTGCGTCTCGAGGGAAAGACAGGACCGACCCGTGGGGCTTACGAATGGTCACAGATGGATGGCTCTCCTCCACAGATGGAGGAGGAAGCAGGAAAAAGTACGATACCTATAAATTTTTCATAATAAAGAAATTTATTAGTGCTTTGTACTATAATCAAAAGGGTATATGTAATTGAATTGAGTATGAGTGACTAAAGTAAGAAAAATAAAAAGATAATCCAAAAATCTAAATTAGTATAGTGCGTATGACTAAAGGTTTGAATGTGAACATGTCTAGTGTATGGAGTCAAAAAGATAAAAAAAAGCCTTAAAATAAATGTGTAGTAAATAAATAGATAAAAAATATATATAAAATATATAGATTAATTTGATAAATTAATATTAAGCCATACTGTGGTTCTATTATACCTAAAATACACCTTATTCCTAGTGTGTGTGCTGATGTATTAGAATTGGTGATGATGAAGAGTAGTGTATCAAAAGAGAAGGGGTATAAAGTGTGAAAAATGTGATTGTACCGTGGGAAAAAGTGAAAATGAAACCAAAACGTGAAAAATAATAACGTGAAAAAATAATTAAATAAATCCTCTTATTAGAGGGGATTCCTTGTGCTGAGTGTGAAAAACCTTGTATTGAGTGAGAATCTACAAAATAAATATCGCTGAAATGAAGGAGAAAAAAGGAAAATTACAGTCAGGTGAAGTGATGTGTCATATGTGTGCAAAAAAAGGGGAGTAGTGGTGATTAGTATACACCTGGTCACCTGTGTAGGTGCAGGGCATAAGAAGTGAAGTGGAAATAAGAATAATAAACTGACGAGCGGGACAACCTTGTGGACCATACCTCTGCCTTCTACCCTTTTTCTTCTTTCTCTTTCCTTTTCTCCACCTTACGATTAAAGCTCATTATCAGAATTTATTTGACCTATATACACTCTACCTGTAAACAATATGTATAGTAGGTATAAATCATTTAAATACCTACAAAAGTAACTAAGGAAATGATATATATCTTTAATTTAGGTTTACGTGAACCCAAGGTTTAATATTTGAAATTTCATGATATTTACCTATATAAACCCTACTGTAAAACAATGAGCTTACTTTATAGATCCTTGTAAACTTACTTTATGTATCTTTATAATATTGTATACTCAATAAACTTATTTTGACAAGGAAATAAGGACCAACTGTGTCTCAAATGTATAGGCTAAATAGAGGCAAAAAGAAGCCCCTTAGCCATTGCCAAATATATAAGGAAAGATAGTTGTTTGTTTACATTGCGCTAAAAGAGCTAAACAACAAAGCTCACCTAATGATTGTAGGTGAGAGATAAAGAGTATCTGTGGCTCAATGTCTGGTGGCCAGGTTTGACAGGCATACGCCAGCAGTGCCAGTAGCGCTAACACCCACGCACGTACCAACCCCCCCCCCAAGTGGCATAGTATCTGAACGGATCAATATCTGATCCGATCAGATCTATACTAGCGTCCCCAGCAGTTTAGGGTTCCCAAAAATGCAGTGTTAGTGGGATCAGCCCAGATACCTGCTAGCACCTGCGTTTTGCCCCTCCGCCCGGCCCAGCCCAGCCCACCCAAGTGCAGTATCGATCGAGTCAGGCCTGATCCCTGCGATCGCTAACAGTTTTTTTGGTAGCGTTTTGGTGAACTGGCAAGCACCAGCGGCCTAGTACACCTCGGTCATAGTCAAACCAGCACTGCAGTAACACTTGGTGACGTGGTGAGTCCCATAAGTGCAGTTCCAGCTGATGAGGTGGCAAGCACAAATAGTGTCCCGCTGTCACCAAGAAGAAGACAAACACAGGCCCGGCGTGCCCATAATGCCCTTCCTGCTGCTTTCGCCAATCCTAATTGGGAACCCACCACTTCTGCAGCGCACGTACTTCCCCCATTCACATCCCCAACCAAATGCAGTCGGCTGCATGAGAGGCATTTTCTTTATGTCCTCCCGAGTACCCCTACCCAACGAACCCCCCCAAAAAAGATGTCGTGTCTGCAGCAAGCGCGGATATAGGCGTGACACCCGCTATTATTGTCCCTCCTGTCCTGACAATCCTGGTCTTTGCATTGGTGAATGTTTTGAACGCTACCATACACTAGTTGAGTATTAGCGTACAGCATTGCACAGACTAGGCCCACTTTCCCAGGGTCTCCCAAGATGCCATCGCATTTTGAGAGACCCGAACATGGAACCGGTTACAGTTATAAAAGTTAAAGTTACAAAAAAAAGTGTAAAAAAGCAAAAAATATTTAAAATAAAAAAAACAAAAATAGTTGTTGTTTTATTGTTCTCTCTCGCTCTATTCTCTCTCTATTGTTCTGCTCTTTTTTACTGTATTCTATTCTGCAATGTTTTATTATTATTATGTTTTATCATGTTTGCTTTTCAGGTATGCAATTTTTTATACTTTACTGTTTACTGTGTTTTATTGTTAACCATTTTTTTGTCTTCAGGTACGCCATTCATGACTTTGAGGGGTTATACCAGAATGATGCCTGCAGGTTTAGGTATCATCTTGGTATCATTCTTTTCAGCCAGCGGTCGGCTTTCATGTAAAAGCAATCCTAGCGGCTAATTAGCCTCTAGACTGCTTTTACAAGCAGTGGGAGGGAATGCCCCCCCACCGTCTTCCATGTTTTTCTCTGACTCTCCTGTCTCAACAGGGAATCTGAGAATGCAGCCGGTGATTCAGACAGCTGACCATAGAGCTGATCAGAGACCAGAGTGGCTCCAAACATCTCTATGGCCTAAGAAACCGGAAGCTATGAGCATTTCATGACTTAGACTTCGCCGGATGTAAACAGCGCCATTGGGAAATTGGGAAAGCATTTTATCACATCGATCTTGGTGTGGTCAGATGCTTTGAGGGCAGAGGAGAGATCTAGGGTCTAATAGACCCCAATTTTTTCAAAAAAAGAGTACCTGTCACTACCTATTGCTATCATAGGGGATTTTTACATTCCCTGAGATAACAATAAAAATGATAAAAAAAAATAAAATGAAAGCACCCCTGTCCCCCCCTGCTCTCGCGCAAAGGCGAACGCAAGCATCGGTCTGGCGTCAAATGTAAACAGCAATTGCACCATGCATGCGAGGTATCACCGCGAAGGTCAGATCGGGGGTAGTAATTTTAGCAGTAGACCTCCTCTGTAAATCTAAAGTGGTAACCTGTAAAGGCTTTTAAAAATGTATTTAGTTTGTCGCCATTGCACATTTGTGCGAAATTTTAAAGCATGTCATGTTTGGTATCCATGCACTCGGCCTAAGATCATCTTTTTTATTTCATTAAAGATTTGGGCAATATTGTGTGTTTTAGTGCATTAAAATTTAAAAAAGTGTGTTTTTTTCCCCCAAAAATGCGTTTGAAAAATCGCTGCGCAAATACTGTGTGAAAAAAAAATGAAACGCCCACCATTTTAATCTGTACGGCATGTGCTTTAAAAAAATATATAATGTTTGGGGGTTCAAAGTAATTTTCTTGCAAAAAAAAAATGTTTTCATGTAAACAAAAAGTGTCAGAAAGGGCTTTGTCTTCAAGTGGTTAGAAGAGTGGGTGATGTGTGACATAAGCTTCTAAATGTTGTGCATAAAATGCCAGGACAGTTCAAAACCCCCCCAAATGACCCCATTTTTGAAAGTAGACACCCCAAGCTATTTGCTGAGAGGCATGTCGAGTCTATGGAATATTTTATATTGTGATACAAGTTGGGGGAAAAAGACAAATTTTTTTTCTGCACAAAGTTGTCACTAAATGATATATTGCTCAAACATGCCATGGGAATATGTGAAATTACACCCCAAAATACATTCTGTTGCTTATCCTGAGTACAGGGATACCACATGTGTGAGACTTTTTGGGAGCCTAGCCGCGTATGGGACCCCGAAAACCAAGCACCGCCTTCAGGCTTTCTAAGGGCGTAAATTTTTGATTTCACTCTTCATTGCCTATCACAGTTTCGGAGGCCATGGAGTGCCCAGGTGGCACAAACCCCCCCAAATGACCCTATTTTGGAAAGTAGACACCCCAAGCTATTTGCTGAGAGGTATAGTGAGTATTTTGCAGACCTCACTTTTTGTCACAAAGTTTTGAAAATTGAAAAAAGAAAAAAAAATTTTTTTTCTTGTCTTTCTTCATTTTCAAAAACAAATGAGAGCTGCAAAATACTCACCATGCCTCTCAGCAAATAGATTGGGGTGTCTACTTTCCAAAATGGGGTCATTTGGGGGGGGGGTTGTGCCACCTGGGCATTCCATGGCCTCCGAAACTGTGATAGGCAGTGAAGAGTGAAATCAAAAATGTATGCCCTTAGAAATCCTGAAGGCGGTGATTGGTTTTCAGGGGCCCCGTACGAGGCTAGGCTCCCAAAAAGTCCCACACATGTGGTATCCTCATACTCAGGAGAAGCAGCTAAATGTATTTTGGGGTGCAATTCCACATATGCCCATGGCCTGTGTGAGCAATATATCATTTAGTGACAACTTTGTGCAAAAAAAATTTAAAAAAAATGTCACTTTCCCACAACTTGTGTCAAAATATAAAATATTCCATGGACTCAACATGCCTCTCAGCAAATAGCTTGGGGTGTCTACTTTCCAAAATGGGGTCATTTGGGGGGGTTTTGTGCCACCTGGGCATTTTATGGCCTTCAAAACTGTGATAGGTAGTGAGGAGTAAAATCAAAAATTTACGCCCTTAGAAATCCTGAAGGCGGTGATTGGTTTTCGGGGCCCCGTACGCGGCTGGGCTCCCAAAAAGTCCCACACATGTGGTATCCCCGTACTCCGAAGAAGCAGCTGAATGTATTTTGGGGTGCCTTTCTACATATGCCCATGGCCTGTGTGAGCAATATATCATTTAGTGACAACTTTTTGTACATTTTTTTTGTCATTATTCAATCACTTAGGACAAAAAAAATGTATATTCAATGGGCTCAACATGCCTCTCAGCAATTTCCTTGGGGTGTCTACTTTCCAAAATGGGGTCATTTGGGGGGGGGTTTGTACTGCCCTGCCATTTTAGCACCTCAAGAAATGACATAGGCAGTCGTAAACTAAAAGCTGTGTAAATTCCAGAAAATGTACCCTAGTTTGTAGATGCTATAACTTTTGCGCAAACCAATAAATATACGCTTATTGACATTTTTTTTACCAAACACATGTGGCCGAATACATTTTGGCCTAAATGTATGACTAAAATTGAGTTTATTGGATTTTTTTTTATAACAAAAAGTAGAAATTTTCGGTCTTTTTCCGTTTATAGCGCAAAAAATAATAACGGTAGAGGTGATCAAATACCATCAAAAGAAAGCTCTATTTGTGGGAAGAAAAGGACACAAATTCCGTTTGGGTACAGCATTGCATGAACGCACAATTAGCAGTTAAAGTGACGCAGTGCCAAATTGTAAAAAGTGCTCTGGTCAGGAAGGGGGTAAATCCTTCCGGGGCTGAAGTGGTTAAAGGAAAAAAAGTAATTTAAAACTGCTTGCGGCTTTAATGTAATGTCGGGTCCCGGCAATATGGATTAAAATCAGTGAGACAAACCGCATGGGTACCCCCCCCAGTCCATTACCAGGCTCTTTGGGTCTTGTATGGATATTAAGGGGAACCCCGCACCCAAATTAAAAAAAGGAAAGGTGTGGGGCCCCCAGGCCCTATATACTCTGAACAGCAGTATACAGGCGGTGCAAACAAGACAGGGACTGTAGGTTTGTTGTTAAGTAGAATCTGTTTGTAATTTTGAACTGGTACATTTTTAAAGTGTAGCTCCAGCCAAAAAATCGATTTTAAGCTTTTTGGAAAACATAGGGAAGGGTTATCACCCCTGTGACATTTGTTTTGCTGTCTGTGCACCTCTTCATTTTACCTCACTTTCTGTCCCAATGACAAATGTTTTTTGACAATTTGGGTTTGAAACAAGGATTGTTGATAAAGCATCAGTGGAGAGCAGACACGTTTTTCCCATATTAACTCTTACAGGAGAGAATTTCCCTTCCTAGGGGTAGATTTCATCTCACTTCCTGTTGTCTCCTTCCGTTTGCAAGTAGGAGTCGTTTGTAAGTTGGATGTTTGAAAGTAGGGGCCTGCCCTATATACTCTGCAGAAGTTGGGGCCTTAGGTGTTGGTGTTGCCACTTGGTGGGTGCAGGAACGGGCCCTGCTGTGAAATATTAGATCAAGAATTGTAAATACATGCCCCTGTTGAACAGGGTCAGAAAAATTGGGCCTTTGGTGGTGGTGCTGGGGCCACAACACTATAAGTCCTCACAGTTACTCTTGGTGGGCGCAGAAACAGGCCCTGCTGTGAAATATTAGATCAAGAACTGTAATTACATGTTCCTGTTGAACAGGGGCAGAAAAATTGGGCCTTAGGCACTGGTGCCACAACACTGCAACCCCTCACAGATACTCTAGTTGGAGCATAGGAACGAGCCCTGCTGCAAAGTATTGCATCAAAAATTGTAATTACACGCCCCTGTTAAACAGGGGCTGAAAAATTGGGCCTTAGGCACTGGTGCTGGTGCCACAACACTGCAACCCCTCACAAATACTCTAGTTGAGCGCAGCAACGAACCCTCCTTGCAAAATATTGCATCAAAAATTGTAATTACACGCCCCTGTTAAACAGGGGCTGAAAAATTGGGCCTTAGCCACTGGTGGCGGCACCCAGAACCAAAAATATTCTTACAAGCTATCAGCATGATCATTGAGGAGGAAGAAGATAGTCACTCAGCATAACAAGATAGTCACTCAGCATCAGCATAGGCAGTCTTGAAGGGATCTGACATTTCAAAAAAATTATTTGGTTACATCTGCATCAGGTGCTTGGTAGCTGGTGGTGATCCAAGACTGATTCATTTTTATGAAGGTCAGTCGATCGACCAAGTCGGTGGACAGACGCACCCTGTGATCAGTTACAAAGCCTCCAGCAGCACTGAATGTGCATTCCAAAAGAACGCTGGATGCAGGACAGGCCAGTAGCTCAATTGCATACTGTGCAATCTCTGGCCAGTGATCCATCCTCAAGACCCAGTAACCCAGAGGATTTTCGGTGGGAAAGGTGTCCAAGTCAGATCTCGCCCCTAGGTACTCCTGCACCATGTAAAACAGACGCTGGCGATGGTTACTGGAATCGATCATACCTTGGGGCTGCGGTCAGATGGCCACCTTCTCCACCACTCCTTCTTCGACTGACCGAAGCCTCAGCAACACGTTGTCCAGAAACAGGAGTTTGTAACCTTCCAGTCTCTGGGAACGCATTGCACAGACCTTTCTGCAAGGTCTCCCAAAGATGTTTCATCCTCTGCTCCCTCTGCAACGGCAAGATAAGGTCTGCAACCTTACCCTTGTAACGTGGATCAGGCTTTGGATCAGGCTTTGCAGGATCAGGGAGGCCATGCAGCGTAGGTTTGCTGAGGCATTCGTCCGGAGTCCTCTGGGTCACTAAGGATGTCATGATCCTCCTCCCAGCCACATACAAGTCCATGGGTTTCTTGGGACTGTAAATGATCCCTTAAAGACTGCTGCTGAGTGCCAGGCTCCACCTCCATGCTGACACAATCCTCCTCCTCATCCTCTTCCTGCGTGATCGGTGGACACACAGGAACACTGTCTGGATAAAGGGGGCCTTGAGAGCTAAGGAAGTCTTCCTCTTCCTGCCTCTGTTCTGCCTCCAGTGCCCTGTCCATTATTCCACGCAGCGTGTGCTCCAAGGTGGACAAGGGGAACAGTGTCACTGATGCATGCACTGTCACTGCTCACCATCCTCGTGGCCTCCTCAAATGGTGACAGGACAGTGCATGCTCCCTTACAGGTACAGGTTGTAAGGTTAAATAAAGATACCAGTCCATCCAGTTCAACCTGAGTGAGTGTGGGTGCGTGTCTACAATTATCCCTATTTATTTAAGGTACCCATATAGCGCTGTTAATTTATACAGCACTCCACACATACATCGCACTCTCACATCGGTCCCTACCCTGAGGGAGCCCACAATCTAAGGTCCCCAACTCACATTCATATACTAGGGCCAATTTTGGACTGAAGCCAATTAACCTACCAGCATGTCTTTGGAGTGTGGGAGGAAACCCACGCAGGCACAGGGAGAACATGCAAACTCCAGGCAGGTAGTGTTGAGGTTGGGATTCGAACCAGCGACCCTTCTTACTGCTAGGCGAGAGTGCTACCCACTACACCACTGTGCCGCTCTAACCCTGTCCTGGTGCCATAGTCGCACAGGTACTCATTGATGGCCCTCTGCTGCGCGTGCAGCCGCTGCAGCATGGCCAACGTTGAGCTCCACCTGCTGGGCATGTCACAGATTAGGCGGTTTTTGGGTAGGTTAAATTCCTTTTGGAGGTCAGCCAGCCGAGCACTGGCATTATAGGACCGGCGGAAATGCACACAGACTTTCCTGGCCTGCCTCAGGACATCCTGTAAGCCCCGGTACCTGCCCAAGAACCGCTGCACCAAGTTAAGGACATGAGACAAACAGGGCACCATGGGTCAGTTGTCCCTGTCGGAGGGCAGAGAGGAGGTTGGTGCCATTGTCGCAAACCACCATTCCTGCCTTAAGCTGGCGTGGCGTCAACCACCTCTGAGCCTGCCCCTGCAGAGCTGACAGAATCTCTGACCCAGTGTGGCTCCTGTCCCCCAAGCACACCAGCTCAAGCACCGCATGGCATCTTTTGGCCTGCGTACTTGCGTAGCCCCTTGAATGCCTATGGAGCACCGCTGGTTCCAAGGACAAAGCACAGGAAGAGGTCATGAAGGAAGAAGAAGAGGAGGGGGTGGAGGAGAGAGGTGTGTCAGAATCATCAGTAGTAGCATTTTGGAGGCGTGGTGGCGTAACAACCTCCAACACTACTGCACCTTGTCCTGCATCCTTCCCAGCTGCCAGCAGAATCACCCAATGCACCGTGAAAGATAGGTAACGTCCCTGTCCATGCCTGCTGGACCATGAGTCAGCGGTAATATGCACCTTACCGCTGACCGCTCTGTCGAGGGAGGCCAAGACATTGCCTTCCACATGCTGGTAGAGAGCCGGAATCGCTTTCCATGAGAAAAAGTGGCGTTAGGGAACCTGCCACTGAGGAACTGCACGTTCCACAAACTCACGGAAGGGGGCAGAATCTACCAACTGAAAAGGCAGCAGTTGAAGTGCTAGCAATTTCGCCAAGCTAGCATTTAACCGCTGGGCATGTGGATGGCTGGGAGCGAACTTCTTTCAGCGGTGCAGCAGCTGGGGCTGAGAAATTTGACTGGTACAATCTGACGTTGGTGTACCGATAGCAGATCGCCCGCAAGTACTTGGCTGTGACACACCTAATTCTACACCTTCATTCCTCTCAGTGCAGGTCTCAGAGAGGACATTTACATTTAAAATGAAGTAAAATCGCGCTAAATTAGCAGAGCCGGCAATACAAATCCCGTCCTCCTAGTGAGACAGCATGGTGACGTCAGCACATATCCTCCTCCAGACGCGTTTCATCACAGGTTGACTTTGTCAATGGGGAACGGGTGCGTGCTGAACCACCACTCTCTATTCTGTTTTTGTGTATCTCGCAATAAGCTGCTGCTCTTTGGACTCTTTTTTTCTTCGATTTTTTCCTTTTTAGTTAATATTGTCAATATAATCTAATCTAGCGCAGTTTTTCCTTTTTTATTTTTTTCTTTCATAGTGCATGCTTGGCCAATCATCAGCCAGCAATGAACTGCGATGCCGCAGTAAATTATGGGCCGTGACCCGCCACTCGAATTTGGCGCGAACGGCCCATATCGTTCAATTCGACGAACATTCGATGTTCGAGTCGAACATGGGTTCGACTGGAACTCGAAGCTCATCCCTAAATCAGAGATTCTATTCTTCAAACCTCTCGCCTTACACTTGGGTTGGTACATATGCGTAGAATCTTATGGTTGAAAAGTTGGTCAGCCAAAAAGCTCCTGGCTGGTTTTCCTTTCCACGGTGAAAAGCTGTTTGGAGATGATTTGGACAAATATATCCAAAAAATATTAAGTGGGAAAAGTACCCTTTTGCCAGTTAAGAAAAAGAGTAAACGTCCCTCATTTAAACGTGTTCTTTCTCCAGTTCCGGGGGCATCAGCCTCCAGGCAGTCACGACGGCCTTCACCGTCAGGTTCAAGAGGTAAACCTCAGGGTCAACCCCAGGGACAAAAGAAATCCTGGGGAAAGAAACCCACAAGACAGAACGCTAAAGCCTCTTTATGAAGGGGCACCCCCGCTCGTTCGAGTGGGGGGAAGACCTCTGCAGTTCTCAAGGGTCTGGCAGGAAGAATTTCGAAACAGATGGGTGGTTTCCACAATAGCTCTAGGTTACAAACTAGAGTTCTGAGAATTCCAGTCTCCTCGTTTCCTCGGGTCAAATGTCCCCACAGATCCAGAGAAAAAGAAGTCTCTCTTTCTAGCGTTAGACCGACTTTTGTCGCAAAAAGTGATCATCGTGGTCCCCATGGAAGAGCAGGGGTTGGGGTTTTGTTCAAACCTTTTCACGGTGCCAAAACCAAATGGAGATGTCAGACCTATTCTAGATCTCAAAGATCTACACAAAGATCAGCACCATAAAGGAGCTGGTTCAGGTGGTCAGGACAAAGAAGGGTTCTTTTATTTGCCTTTGTATGAGGTTGTTGGGGAAGATGGTGGCTTCATTGGAAGCAGTTCCCTATGCTCAGTTTCATTTGAGACTGCCGCAAAACATTATGCTGTTGGCCTGGAACAAGAAGATCCAAGCACTAGATTTTCCGATGCGTTTACCGGCAAAAGTGCGCCAGAGCCTCAGTTGGTGGAGGATATCTGAGAATCTGCAGAAGGGGAAATCCTTACCAGTTACCTGGAAGGTGGTAACAACAGATTAATAAACAGAAACCGCGCTAAATAATGAATAAAAAGTCTTAGTACAGTCCATGCAGTCCCAAATGAATGTCCACATAAAATGAAGTAGGTGGAATTGTTAGATACAAAAACATATGATTTTATCCAATGTGGTGAATAAACAGCAACAGTGGAACTGGAAACGTCAAACTACTGTGCTTACCAGATGTAAGCCAAATAATGGCGGATGGCTTAAACCCAGCCAGGGCCTTTAAATGATGATCCAGCCAAGTCAAGATGATCGCATCCGTCTCATATGTCCAGTCCGTCCAAATTTAAATTTAAAAGAAATATAGCACAAACATAGCGTAATACTGATATTAAAAAAATATATGTGAAGGAAAGTGCAACACTCAAAAATTAATCATAAATATCATATATCATCCGAGGTTGTCACAGCAACCATGGATGGTGAGTGAGTGTCATGCACACATGCAAAAAACGTGAATTAGGGAATAGGTGCAACACCCAATCTCAATTTAGAAATCAGGCAATAAGAGCTATAGTGCATCACCCAAAAAATAACGTGAAAAGAAAAGAAAAAGAGACCATTGACAAACAGCACATCGCATGCACGGGCTGCTTACCAGATGGCTAATTTAAACAGGCAAAGTGTCACACAGCTCCACTTGTGAAAAGGATGGGAACACACCAACGAATCCTAGGGGATATTCAGCTTACCAGACATCCTCACATAGTAGGCAAACGGAATATGACACACACAGGCTCCTATCCGGGGCAGCGTGGATGCGTCCTGGCCAGTCAAGCCAAATTCAGCGGTACATACAAAGTAAAAATGCCCAATAGTGTAATACTGTATATCCAATTTATTAAAAAATGAAGTTGCACTTACATAAAAGAAGTTTAAAAGTAGCGAGAAATTGGAGCCGGCCGGCACTCAAACAAAAACTCCCGTCCTCACAGGGCAAACGTGGCGACGTCAGCACGTCCCTCCCAGACGCGTTTCGTCACATGCTGACGTTTTCAATGGGGAACGGGGAGCATGCTGAGCCACCACGTTAAATACCCATACCAAGCCTCGCCCTGAGTTCCGTGAAAGGAGACACACGGCGCCATCTTGGATAAGGGCATCAATATGCTGTAACGCCAGAAAGTTAAAACCAGCAAACAGACAGACGCCATCGACACATATGTAGCGTCAAGGAATCCTAAGATTATAAAACATGTATATATATACATCATTGCAAAAATGTGTGCAATCCTATTAAATTACCTTCTACATATAAAATGAAATAATATAGCCTGAAAAAAACTATTATATAGAACAACCAAAATAAGACTGCAGGGATCCATGGCATTGTACCCCACACAGTGTTGCTTATACCACATGGGTCCCCATAGTAAATCATTATCTGTGCAAATAGAAATAATATATACAAGGTTCAAATACATTATAACAAATAAAAATAAATATAAAAATACATATTAATGATAAATGAAAAAAATATAAATTAGAATTTACTGCACCAACGAACATGGAATTAGAAATTATTGAAGTCCATCCATATTCATGTGAACCATAGATAAGGCAGGGCCACTTAGCCAAACTGAACCACACATAACTACCTCAAAAACAGGTAGCATAGCCCAACTCAGCCCAAAGTACTATGTCCAAAAAAATATTGAGGCCCATAGTTTGGGAGAGGGTCAAAGTTCTAAATTACCCATTAATTCAAATATGAAACCCATATATATACAAAGTGAATAAATGTAATTCCCCCTCTGCATAACCACAATCACAGATTAGGAATTGTCAATAAATGCATTGACATCTACATCTATGTTGAGTCCATAGGGTGTGTAGCTTTTAATTCTATGGACCCAGGACATCTCTAGTTTAGAGATGTCCCGTACCATAGAGCTACCTCGCCAATGCGGTTGATATCGGTCAATACCCAAAAAGAGGGTATTAGCAGGGTTCCTGTCGTGTATTAAACGATAATGTTTGGAAACTGAATGATTTTTAAAACCCGTCAAGATATTGGTGACGTGCTCATTGAGCCTCACCTGGAGGGGGCGTATAGTCCGCCCCACATATTGCAAGCCACAAGGGCATTGCAACATGTAGACCACCCCTTTGGTGGAACAGGTGATAAATGGGGTGATAGGGTGGGCTCGCCCAGTTACAGTAGACACAAAGGACTGAGTCCTCCTATTGTGGCAGAAACTCCGAGACCACACCCGACACTTGTTACATTTATAAAAGCCTGTCAGTTGGTTAAAGAATGTTGTCCTGGTGGTTGGAGGATCCAGTACTCCAGGGGCAAATTGGTTCCTCAATGAAGGAGCACCCCGAAAAACAACTTTTGGTTTAGCTGGTAAAGTCTCATTCAGCACTCGATCATTGGTGATGATATGCCAATGCTTGGAGATCAGTTGTTTGATCTCCTTGTGTTGGAGGGAATAGGTAGTAATAAAAGGTACCCCAAAGATATGATCCGGAACGTGAGGCCTCGGTTTATCACCAAGTAGAAGCTCCCTATCCATATCATGTACATCCCTCAAAAAGGCAAAAGACTCTCCCTAGAGTAACCCTTTTCTAGGAATCTACCCGTGAGAGTGTCACTCTGCCTTAAGAATGTTTCTGGATCAGAACAATTCCTACGTAATCTCATATATTGGCTTTTTGGTATTGCATTAAGCCACGGTCTATAATGACAGCTTTCTAGAGATATATAGGAATTGCGATCACTTTCTTTAAAAAAGGTTGATGTAAGCAGGCGACCATCCTCTATAGTTAGGGTAAGTACCAAGAAATGAATTTGGGTCTGACTCGCCTCAAAGTTTAGATGGATGCCTCGGTCGTTTACATTCAAGGAAGAGAGGAACTGTTGGAGATCCTGGCCTTATCTATGGTTCACATGAGTATGGATGGACTTCAATAATTTCTAATTCCATGTTCGTTGGTGCAGTAAATTCTAATTTATATTTTTTTCATTTATCATTAATGTCACGGAATGTCCCACACTCCGCTTGAGTGCTTCCGTCTGTATACCGCTTCCTAAGTTCTGGAACACAAGTCAAATGGATCTGGCTATAGGAACCCCCAAGAACTAGACAACACCAGTCTTGGAGTACATCAGGACTAACTTTTTATTTGAGATCTCACAGACCTTTATACAGCAGGGATGACTCAAAGCTAACCTAATTAACATGAGCTAATTATCTCATCCTTTATACAACCTAGGTGACTGGGACATGACCTTTCGCCCAGACTTGTGGTCACCGAGCTTCACACAGTTATATCAACATAATAGCAGTCGTCCCGTCTCCTACATTGTATAGAGGACAATGCCATTAGCTCATTCAATTAACATAAACACAGGTTGCGTTCAGAATCAACCAAACCAATAATAGTCTCTATATACATCCTGGGAGATATTGTGGACAAATATTACTGTCCCATTTTAAGTAGTCCAAGATATATTTTCTCACTCACCCTGTGCCAGGATGGCACAGGGTGACTTAGACATAAGATGTATTCTGAGTTCCACGGGCCCTCCCGTCACATCTCTCCCCTTTCGGCAGGAGACTAACACAGGAGGAGACCCCGGACGGGTTGACTCCGAAGTTAGTCCATAGTTCCAGTCCTCTACTGCCTGTACCCACACAGTACCCCAAATAAATTATTCCAAACAGTATATTACTCACCCAGCCATCCTCTGCCTCTCTCAGAGAACATATCTGCCGCTGGGGAGAGGCCCGGACTGGCCCTTCTCCCTGGAATCCTTTCTGCCGCTGGAGAGAAGACAGGGGGACTGGGCTCACTCCATCCTGCTGTTGGGGATCTGGGCCGACTGCCCAGCATACCTGGGGTATACAGGTGGGGACTGAAGCCCCATCAACCGACACCAGATCAAGCTGCAGTTGTGAGGTGATGACTGCATTCTCTCCTTGGATCCTGATCTGCAGCTCGTGATAGACTGCCACCTCCTTACCTTGGGCCTCCACAATTGCTGCAGGTGTGGGGCAGAGGTCTTGGACCCTCTGTCCGGTTGCCAGCACTTCTGCTGGGGGTTTGCCAGGTGGTTCCTCCTCTACAGAAACGTCTATTAAATCACCAGTCTCTGGAAGTGGTAAAAGTGTGGGACAGAGGTCTTGGACCCTCTGTTCAGTTACCAGATCTTCAGCTGGGGAAGTTTGTTTTAACTCCATGGATGCTGCTGGCAGAAAATCACATGTCCCTGTCAGTGTTGTGGGAGAAAGGCCGACTACCTCTTCTCTCAAGAAGGCCGAAGCCACTGTTGGTGCTGGGCAGAACACAGTGAACTTTGGCCCTGATAGCAGCTCTTCTGCTGGAGGCTCATCAGGTTGTTCTTCCTCAGCAGAAAAGTCTATCAAATCCCATGTCTCTGCAACTGATGTCTGTGGATAGAGGTTCACAATCTCCTGTCCATGGAACCCAGAAGATGCTATCATTTCTGGGCAGAGGTTAGCAGAGCTCTGCCCTGTTGTCAGCACTTCAGGTTTGGGGACGGCAATCTCCAGATTTTCCACTGCCGATTCTCTGGCATGCTGCTGAACTTGTTCTAGCAGTTTCCTGTATGCCCTTTCCAGATGCTGTTCCTTCCTTAGCAAATGGTCCAGATCAGGTTTGAGCTCTGAGACCCCTGCAAGACCGAGCATAGACTCTCTATAGTCTCTCAGGTCCTCAAGGTTAGGTTCCCCTTCATCGCCAAACATAAAAAGATCTGTAAGGTTCTCCCACAGCAATCCAGGGCCGCCAAAGTCATATCCCTCCGGAGAGCATTCTGTTGTCTCCCCTAAATATCCCTCCTCTGCGTGCCATTGCAGAGCCCGATAACGATTGTCCAGCTCTATCTCCTGCTGGACCAACCTGTCCAACTCAGTCACCCATTGCTCCTGGGGCTGCTCTCCCAGGAATGCCATCCGCAATGCCCGTTGGTCACTGGCCCGTTGCTCTTGGGTTGGAAAGCACTTGCCCTGTTTTATACCAGCGATACGGAGGGCTGCAATCCAGAGCTCCACCCGAATTTGCTGCCTAAGCTCCAGGTATTCATCCTCAGACACAGTCCTGGTGTATGTTGAAAGGATGATCCGCAGCAGCCCCGGGAATTCTGATGCCAGGTCCATATCTCCGCTGGGGTGACTGAAGTCTGCTATGCTGATCTTGGATCCAGTTGGAGGTTTGGATGTCCCAGACTTCAGGAAGCTATCCCACTGCTGCCACCAATGTCACGGAATGTCCCACACTCCACTTGAGTGCTTCCGTCTGTATACCGCTTCCTAAGTTCTGGAACACAAGTCAAATGGATCTGGCTATAGGAACCCCCAAGAACTAGACAACACCAGTCTTGGAGTACATCAGGACTAACTTTTTATTTGAGATCTCACAGACCTTTATACAGCAGGGATGACTCAAAGCTAACCTAATTAACATGAGCTAATTATCTCATCCTTTATACAACCTAGGTGACTGGGACATGACCTTTCGCCCAGACTTGTGGTCACCGAGCTTCACACAGTTATATCAACATAATAGCAGTCGTCCCGTCTCCTACATTGTATAGAGGACAATGTCATTAGCTCATTCAATTAACATAAACACAGGTTGCGTTCAGAATCAACCAAACCAATAATAGTCTCTATATACATCCTGGGAGATATTGTGGACAAATATTACTGTCCCATTTTAAGTAGTCCAAGATATATTTTCTCACTCACCCTGTGCCAGGATGGCACAGGGTGACTTAGACATAAGATGTATTCTGAGTTCCACGGGCCCTCCCGTCACAATTAATATGTATTTTTAATATTTATTTTTATTTGTTATAATGTATTTGAACCTTGTATATATTATTTCTATTTGCACAGATAATGATTTACTATGGGGACCCATGTGGTATGAGCAACACTGTGTGGGGTACAATGCCATGGATCCCTGCAGTCTTATTTTGGTTGTTCTATATAATAGTTTTTTTCAGGCTATATTATATCATTTTATATGTAGAAGGTAATTTAATAGGATTGCACACATTTTTGCAATGATGTATATATATATATATATATATATACATGTTTTATAATCTTAGGATTCCTTGACGCTACATATGTGTCGATGGCGTCTGTCTGTTTGCTGGTTTTAACTTTCTGGCGTTACAGCATATTGATGCCCTTATCCAAGATGGCGCCGTGTGTCTCCTTTCACGGAACTCAGGGCGAGGCTTGGTATGGGTATTTAACGTGGTGGCTCAGCATGCTCCCCGTTCCCCATTGAAAATGTCAGCGTGTGACGAAACGCGTCTGGGAGGGACGTGCTGACGTCGCCACGTTTGCCCTGTGAGGACGGGAGTTTTTGTTTGAGTGCCGGCCGGCTCCAATTTCTCGCTACTTTTAAACTTCTTTTATGTAAGTGCAACTTCATTTTTTAATAAATTGGATATACAGTATTACACTATTGGGCATTTTTACTTTGTATGTACCGCTGAATTTGGCTTGACTGGCCAGGACGCATCCACGCTGCCCCGGATAGGAGCCTGTGTGTGTCATATTCCGTTTGCCTACTATGTGAGGATGTCTTTCTGGTAAGCTGAATATCCCCTAGGATTCGTTGGTGTGTTCCCATCCTTTTCACAAGTGGAGTTGTGTGACACTTTGCCTGTTTAAATTAGCCATCTGGTAAGCAGCCCGTGCATGTGATGTGCTGTTTGTCAATGGTCTCTTTTTCTTTTCTTTTCACGTTATTTTTTGGGTGATGCACTATAGCTCTTATTGCCTGATTTCTAAATTGAGATTGGGTGTTGCACCTATTCCCTAATTCACGTTTTTTGCATGTGTGCATGACACTCACTCACCATCCATGGTTGCTGTGACAACCTCGGATGATATATGATATTTATGATTAATTTTTGAGTGTTGCACTTTTCTTCACATATATTTTTTTAATATCAGTATTACGCTATGTTAGTGCTATATTTCTTTTAAATTTAAATTTGGACGGACTGGACATATGAGACGGATGCGATCATCTTGACTTGGCTGGATCATCATTTAAAGGCCCTGGCTGGGTTTAAGCCATCCGCCATTATTTGGCTTACATCTGGTAAGCGCAGTAGTTTGACGTTTCCAGTTCCACTGTTGCTGTTTATTCACCACATTGGATAAAATCATATGTTTTTGTATCTAACAATTCCACCTACTTCATTTTATGTGGACATTCATTTGGGACTGCATGGACTGTACTAAGACTTTTTATTCATTATTTAGCGCGGTTTCTGTTTATTAGTTTGTATTTGGTGTGACCGCACTTATAACCGCAGCTTCTTTTTTTCCTCTACCAAGCGCAGTTTTTTTCTTTTTGATTTTGGTAACAACAGATGCCAGCCTTTCAGGTTGGGGAGCAGTCCTGGAAGAGGCGTCTGTCCAAGGAAATGGTCCAGAACCGAAAGGACCTTGCCCATCAACATTCTAGAGATTCGGGCAGTGTACCTAGCTCTAAGGGCCTGGACATTCAGGTTGCGGAATTTTCCTGTCAGGATTCAATCCGACAATGCCACAGCAATGGCTTATATCAATCACCAACAGGGCACCAGAAGTCATGCAGTGCAGAGAGAGGTAAACCATATCCTAACCTGGGCAGAAAAGCATGTGCCGTGCATATCAGCAATCTTCATTCGAGGGGTAGAGAACTGGCAGACGGACTACTTAAGTCGCCAGCAGTTGTTTCCGGGGAATGGTCCCTTCACCCCAACATCTTCCTGGCTATATGCCAAAGATGGGGGATCCCAGACGTAGATCTGTTTGTGTCCAGGTTCAACAACAAAGTCCACAACTTTGTATCAAGAACAAGGGATCCACTCGCATGCGGAACAGATGCGTTGGTGACCCCGTGGGATCAGTTTTCACTGATTTATGCATTCCCTCCTATTCTGCTGCTACCTCAACTTATTTGCAGGATCAAGCGTGAAAGGAAGTCGGTAGTTCTTGTGGCCCCAGTGGGGCCCAGAAAATCTTGGTATGCAGAAAGAGTAAAGATGGTGGTAGGGGCCCCATGGGGCCCCTACCACCACGTCCAGACCTGCTATCGCAGGGACCAGTGTTCCATCCTACTTTACAAAGCTAAAATTAACGGTTTGACTATTGAAACACACATTTTGAAGAATCGTGGGCTTTCAGGCTCAGTGATATCTACCTTGATTAATGCAAGGAAGCCAGCTTCCAGAGTCATTTATTATAGAGTCTGGAAGGCATATGTTTCCTGGTGTGAATCCAGGGGTTGTTATCCTAGAAAGTATGTCATAGGTAGAATTCTTCCCTTTCTGCAAATGGGGTTAGAGATGAAACTGGCCTTGAGTACTATCAATTGCCAGGTCTCAGCTTTATCGGTATTGTTTCAACGTCTGCTTGCTTTATACAGGGGGTAACGTGGCTTAATTATTATTATTATTATTATTATACAGTATTTATATAGCGCCAACAGTTTAGATAGCGCTTTACAACTTGAGGGTAGACAGTACAAATACAATACAATTTGATACAGTAGGAATCAGGGGGCCCTGCTCCTTAGAGCTTACAATCTAAGAGGGAAGGTCAAGAGATACAAGAGGTAATAACTGTGGGTAATGTGCTGATTGAGAAGATAAATCTACAGTTGTTAGGTGGGGGCCAGATAGGCTTCTCTGAAGAGATGAGTTTTCAGGGATCGTCTGAAAGTGGATAAAGTAGGAGAAAAGCGGACGGATTGGGGTAGAGCATTCCAGAGGATGGGGGAGGCTCTGGAGAAGTCCTGAAGGCGAGCATGGGATGAGGTGACAAGGGAGTTTGAGAGCAGGAGGTCTTGGGAGGAGCGAAGAGAACGATTAGGTTGGTATTTTGTGACTATGTTAGAGATGTAGCTGGGGGCCAGGTTGTGGATGGCTTTGTAAGTTATAGTTAGTATCTTGAATTTAATTCGGTGACTGAGTGGCAGCCAATGGAGGGATTGGCAGAGGGGTGTAGCAGACGCTGAGCGGTTTGTGTGGTGGATGAGCCTGGCAGCAGCGTTCATGATGGACTGAAGTGGGGATAGCCTATTTAGAGGTAAACCAATGAGGAGGGAGTTGCAGTAGTCAAGGCGGGAGATGACCAGGGAGTGGATTAGAAGCTTTGTGGTGTCATTGGTTAGGAAGGGGCGTATCTTGGAGATGTTGCGAAGACTGAGGCGGCAAGCTTTGGATAGTGATAGAATGTGGGGTCGAAAGGTTAGTTCAGAGTCCAGGATTACACCTAGGACCTTGGAGTGGGGAGATGGGTTGATAGTTGAGCCGTTGATATTGATAAGGAAATCAGGGGAAGTGGCACCTGAGGGAGGAAATATCATGAGCTCGGTTTTGGATAGGTTGAGTTTGAGAAAGTGATGTGACATCCAGGCTGATATGTCTGCTAGTAAGTTGGTAATGCGTGAGGAGACAGATGGAGAGAGCTTAATCCACCAAGGGTTCACTGGTTAGAGCATCCCTGAACCCTTGGGACTTCTGAGTTCTGTCTGTGTTACAGAAACAGACTTTTGAGCCGATACAACATATTCCTTTGGTCCTTTTGACAAGGAAGCTAGTTTTTCTGGTAGCCATTCCTTCTCCTTCGGATATCCCCCTGATGAAGACACATGAACCCTGTGTCGAAGACGCGTAGGGGAGGGGCCAGGATGGAGAGAGCAACATGGACCACACACAGCATTATTCCACCACAGCATACCGCACCATACGTCCAGCGATCTTTTATCTTGTCATTTGGAGGCTGTTATAGAATGGTGCACTGACGCACCAGTACCATGTGAGTACCCCAGTGTGGGGAGCGTTTTTATATAATAAATCACTTGGCTATATTACACTATATAGTTTCTCTTTCATTTATATATATGGAGCCAGGGTTACTCGGGTGGATGTAGGAAGGCATGAGGATATCGCCTTTGGGCGCAGTGTGCTGCAGGCAGCAGTATAGGTCCTCAGGTCTGATTGCACCCTACTTTTTTTTGGTGTCCCCTCCCCTCAGATAGCATTGCTCTGGGACATCCCATACAGTAATTACTGTGGCTCTGTGTCCCGTGATGTACGATAAAGAAAATAGGATTTTTATAACAGCTTACCTGTAAAATCCTTTTCTTGGAGTACATCACGGAACACAGAGGTCCCTCCCCTATTTCTGGTTACACGTGTATTACTTTGCTACAAAACTGACGTACTCCCGGTAAGGGGAGGGGTTATATGGGGAATTGAACTTCCTGTCTAGGGTGTGCCAGTGTCCATCACCTGAAGGTGCCATATAACCCATACAGTAATTACTGTGGCTCTGTGTCCCGTGATGTACTCCAAGAAAAGGATTTTACAGGTAAGCTGTTATAAAAACCCTATTTTGTTATATGTCTAAATACTTCCCTCCACATTGCGGGTTCTTCAAAAAAGCATTCACATCAATAAAGTTTTAAAAAAAAAAAAAAAAAATAAGCATTCACAAAAAATGGTAATGTTATTTATTAGACTAGTTGTACAAGAGGCAACAGAAACACTGATTTATTTATTTACTGCAACGCAAATAGCTTCCAAGTCTATATTTTACCAGGTCAGTTACCCAAGTCATGTTCCCTGAGTGCATAAACATACATGAACTAATATGAGTCCACAAAATGTGCAAGACTACAGTCCTTATAGCAATTTCTCACTGCTTTTGTGCATTTCATTTAAGTAAATCAGGCCCTTTGATTTACTGAACCAAAAGTATACAGATGAAGACTTTTCTCTGACTTTCTTGATGTGCTTAATTATCCTGAGCCAGTTATTTAGAAAGTTTTGAAGCTGGTGGATCAGAATAACAGCCAGGAAACTAGCATTCAGTTGGAGGTCAGCATTAATGGCCTCCATATTTCTCTCTTGACAGGCTTTCTTTGAATATTTACCATTGAAAGATTAGATCTGTAATATGGGCTAGTTCATCAGAAGTTAATAACTGTGCAGCTTTGTTGCCACAATGATTTTCAGTTTGGCTGTTATGTCACCTTTTTTATCTTTTCTTATTTATTGATTGCTATCTGGATATAGAAAGTTGCACATACACATCCAATGAAACGTACAAAATATTCCAGAAGTTTATCTATTGTAATACAGAATAAAATAGATATAAAACACAGAAGGCTTACTCAGGATGCATGAAAAAAATGCACTAGCCAGAAAAAAACTGGACATAAATAATGTACAATAATGTATATAAGATCACCACTGTATAATTAGGAAGAGAAAATTATTTTATTATTAAAAGAAAATGAACAGTAAAATAGAAACAACAGGAAACCTAGATTTGTTGGAAATTTACTGTGAGAAAACAGTGGCGGGCTGTCATTGCCAAGCATTTCTCCTGAACTATTCCTGTAAAGTCATAATTACCCTCTTTTTGCAGGACTTTGATTCAATGGCCCAGAACAAGTACAAAAGGCTTTTCGTATTTGTTCGAGGTCACTGACTGAGACAGTATGGAAGTCAGAGGGTCAGCATAACTGTCAACTAGTTAAGTAACTTTCATTCTAAGCTGCTTAACCACTTCAATACCAGGCACTTAGACACCTTCCCGCCCAGCCCAATTTTCAGCTTTCAGCGCTGTCACAATTTGAATGACAATTGCGCGGTCATGCCACACTGTACCCAAACAAATTTTTTATCATTTTGTTCCCACAAATAGAGCTTTCTTTTGGTGGTATTTGATCCCCTCTGCGGTTTTTATTTTTTGCGCAACAAATAAAAAAAGACAGAAAATTTTGAAAAAAAGCACGTTTTTCTTTGTTTCTGTTAAAATTTTTTGTAAATGAGTATGTTTTCTTCTTCAATGACGGGCACTGATATGGCTGCACTGACGGGCACTGATACGGCGGCACTGATGGGCACCGATGAGGTGGCACCAATGAGGTGGCACTGATGAGGTGGCACTGACGGGCACTGATGATGGGCACTGATAGGTGGCACTGATGCGCACTGATAGGTGGCACTAATGGGCACTGATAGGTGGCACTGGTAGGTGGCACTGATGGGCACTGATAGGTGGCACCGATGGGCACTGATAGGCGGCACTGATGGGCACTTGTAGGTGGCATTAATGGGCACTCGTAGGTGGCGTTGATGGGTAGTTATGGGTGGCACTGATAGTTGGCACAGATGGGCACTGATAGGTGGGCACAGATGGGCACAGATGGGCACTGACAGGTGGCACCGATGGACACTGATGGGTGGCACTGATGATTCTGATTGATGGCAGTGATGCCCCTAAGTGTGGCATTGCTGGGCATCACTGCAACATAATTGTGCCAATCAGTGCCCATTTGTGGGCACTGATTGGCACAGATTTGGCACTGACTGGGCACATGTGGATGGCCATGGGGTACATACCTGGCCATCCACATGTTTCCCTTCCCTGGTGGTCCTAGTGGCGATCCCTGGTGGTCCAGTGTGGTGATCTGCGGGGGGGCTGCGCTGATAAACAATCAGCGCAGACCCCCCCTGCCAGGAGAGCCGCCGATCGGCTCTCCTCTACTTGCGTCTGTCAGACGCGAGTGAGGAAGAGCCGATCAACGGCTCTTCCTATTGACAGCGTGATCAGCCGTGATTGGACACGGCTGATCACGTGGTAAAGAGCCTCCGCCGGAGGCTCTTTACCAAGATCGGTGTAGCGGTGTGTCAGACTGACACACCGATCCACCGATCGCCGCGATGCGCGCCCCTGCGGGCGCGCGGCGGCATGTTATCCTGAAGGACGTCATATGACGCCCAGTCAGGATAACACAACCACCGCCCGGCCGTCAATCCGCTATAGGCCGGGCGGGAAGTGGTTAAAGGATTGTAAAGTCTCAAGGTTTTTCACCTTCATGCATTCTATGCATGAAGGTGAAAAACTTTCTGTGCTGCTTCCCCCCCAGAGCCCCCATTTTCCTTACTTGAACACGATCGTTCCAGCAACGAGAACAAACCCAGCAGCTCTAGCCGCTGTCTCTGGTCCTCATTGGATAGCTTGATAGCAGCAGGAGCCAATGTCAATCTAATCCAGTGACATGGGAGCCGGGGGGCGGGGCCGAGTCCTGCTGTCTGTTTCAATGGATGCAGCAGAATTACTCAGGAGCGTGCCCGCACAAGTGCCCCCATGGAACGTGGCTCTCTGTGGGGGCACTCGATAAAGAGGAGGAGCCAGGAGCACTGCCGGGCGACCCCAGAAAAGGAGGATTGGGGCTGCTCTGTGCAAAACCCTTGTACAGAGCAGGTAAGTTTGACATGTTTTTTGAAAAAAATGAACCTTTACAATCCCTTTAAGGCTCCATACACACTGGTCTTAAAAAAAAAATTCCAGTTCCCTTGGCAGAAAAAAAACGCTCATACAGAGCATTTTTGTACATAGTTTAGGTTAGTTTAGGAGAGTTTAGCATTTTTTATGCCAGAAATCAGAAATGCAAACCAGAAAGGTTTTTTTACCTTCATCTAAACGCTGAGCTCAAAATATGTCTGAAATCATCCTAATGTGCATGGACACACAGGATAACATTGAGCTGTTCCTACAAGCATAACACACAACTCCTGTAGAAGCAACAATTTTTAAGCCAGTGTGCATGGAGCCTAAAGCCTCGTACACACAATTGGATTTTCTGCAGACAAAACCTCAGACTTTTGTCCGAAGGGCATTAGCCAGGAACTTGTCTTGCATACAAATGGCAAGGAATTGTCGGCCAACAAACACGAACGTAGTGACGTACTACGTGGTTTTTCAGCTCTTTAGCGCCACCCTCTGGGCTCCTTCTGCTAATTTCATGTTAGTAGAAGTTTGGTGAGTGTTGATTCGCGCTTTTCATTTTGCACTTTTCCTTTTGCGCTTTTCATTTTGCGCTTTTCAGTTCGTGCTTTTCATTTAGCGCTTTTCAGTTCGTTTCTGAACGGCCGTCTGAACGGCCGTCAACCAGACATGTTGCAGAATTGGAGGAGATAACGTGTCATTTATTATTGGCCTTGGAGTTATTGACCCAAGTCGAGTCCAGGAACAGGAGGAGGAGGATTTCTTGGACCAAAAATTGGTTGCTTTAATAATTGTGACCAATTATGTCATATGCCTTTGCTGAGGGAGCTCCAGGAGCATAATCTGGATGATTTCGGAATTATCTCCGGATGACGGACCCCTGCTTTCACCAACTCTTGGCATTGTTGAACCCCTATATTAAGAAGCAGGACATATGCATGAAGCTTTAATTTTCTTTTTTGGTTGAATAATGATTTTATTTGGTATATTTTCTATATTTTTAGATGTATAGAATGCACTTTTTGGTTAAGTTCTATTGGCAGATAGCATGTCTAATTTTATTTGTTTTCTTTTTTTAATGCACTAAAAAAATTGTGGAGAATAATACTTGGCTATGTGTTTTACTTCAAATAACAGTTTGGGAGTAGGCAGTTACATTTAAAAGAAATACAATGTAAAATTGACAAGGAACACCAACATAGTTGTATCTTTGATCTTAAAAACTACGGGGTAATGGTGTTGTGGTAACTTGCCCAAAAAAAGAAAAAAAAGAAGCATAATAATATTATTCTTGATATCACTAGAAAATAAAAGCCTTTTAAAATACGTTTGGCAGAACTCCATCAGTATCACCAGCAAAGCAGCTTCATTATTATCCCATTAAAGAAGAAGAGAATGCGCGCTGCATTTCGAGATTTCATAATTTGCCGTGTCATGAATGTCAATTCTCCATTACAAATGCTAGTTTACAAGACCGACCGATTCTGGCTCGTCCTTGCTTCCGAGGATGCGTGTTTGTACTTTGGACTTTTGTCCGACGGACATGTGTACACACGCTTGGATAATCCGACAACAGACATTTTTCTGTGGAAAATTTTAAAGCCTGCCATCCAACATTTGTCCGCGGAAAATCCGTCAACAATTGTCAGATGGAGCATACAAACGGTCAGATTTTCCGCCAACAGCCTGTCATCACACAATTCCGGTCGGAAAATCTGATCGCGTGTACGAGGCTTAAAGGTGAGTTGCTATTGATTGCTATTGCTATTGATTGCTATTGCTATTGGTTACAATACATGGGGGTTGATTTACTAAAGGCAAATATACTGTGCATTGCAAGTGTACTTCAAGTTCATTTGCGCTAGATTTGAGGGGAAGCTCTGAAATGAGGGTACTCGGCTGATTTCTGTCATCCAATCATGTACAAGCAAAAATGCTGTTTTTTTTTTTTTTCCTTGCATGCAAATGCACTTGCAGTGAACAGTATATTTGCCTTTAGTAAATCAATCCCATTATCTCTCTTTGCATTGTTATCAAATGGACTCACTAGGCTCACATTATTCATACAATGATGTGACAATATAATTTGTTTCAGTATTTAAGGTGCTGCTGGGCCAAGCTGTTTACTATATAAGAGCATTTACCTTAGTGTAATTCTCAAAATATTTCTATCTAAATTCTTTTAAAAGTCTCTTACACACACAAATGCCAAAGTGTGAAATGTAATGCCCCGTACACACGGTCGGATTTTCCGATGGAAAATGTCCGATCGGAGCGTGTTGTCGGAAATTCCGACCGTGTGTGGGCTCCATCGGACATTTTCCATCGGATTTTCCGACACACAAAGTTTGAGAGCAGGATATAAAATTTTCCGACAACAAAATCCGTTGTCGGAAATTCCGATCGTGTGTACACAAATCAGACGGAAAAAGTGCCACGCATGCTCAGAATAAATAAAGAGATGAAAGCTATTGGCCACTGCCCCGTTTAGAGTCCCGACGTACGTGTTTTACGTCACCGCGTTCAGAATGATCGGATTTTCCGACAACTTTGTGTGACCGTGTGTATGCAAGACACGTTTGAACCAACATCCGTCGGAAAAAATCCTAGGATTTTGTTGTCGGAATGTTCGAACAAAGTCCGACCGTGTGTACAGGGCATTAGGCAGGTTTAATTAAGCCAAATGGCGTTATACAGTACTTTGAAACATTAGCTATGCAGAACAGAACATTAGGGGCCTGTTCTCTCCGTTTTATGGGAACCTAAAAAGTGTTCTGACCTCTACAAGTGTGTGTAGAGCCCAAGTACTGGTTTGGGGAAGGGGAGGGGGGTTGGTGTTGCAGCACTTTAACAAAAACTCTCAAAAATAGGGCTTTGACACGATAAAAAAAATACCTGTGCCCTGGTTTCTAAAGCTTCCATGGGCAATCTAGGCATTTGCAATCTTATGAGAACAAACTCTTGCAAAGGACTGGAGTGCCCTACAGGGGCCAAAGTATTTTTTTTGTCAAAGATTTATTTTTAATTTTTTGCAAGCTGATTCTGTTTGGGGAGAGGGGAGTGGGGAGGGGTGGCAGTAAGGCACATGTTTCTTATTTTCATTAAAGTTTCACTTAAAAGCATGCTGCATTTTGAATAGGCTAGATGTACACCACACAACATGACTTTTTTAAAATGCAGTATACCACATGAAAGGTCCATTTTAACACAAGATAACACATTACTGCAACATACACCGATTAGCCATAACTTTTTGACCACTGACAGGTTAAGCAAATAAAAAAGCTGTCCATGAAGTTGATTTGTTGACAGCAGATAAAATGGGCTTCACAAATTGTTGTGTATGGGGCTGCATAGCTGCAGACCAGTCAAAGTGCCCATGCTGACCTGTGTCCGCAGCAAAAAGCCCCTACACTGGCCAACTGAGCATCAGAACTGGACTATGGAGCAATGGAAGAAGGTAGCCTGGTCCAATAAATCATGTTTTCTTTTACATCATGTGAATGACCAGGTATATGTGCCTTGCTTACCTGAGGAAGAGATGGCACCAGGATGCAGTATGGGAAGAAGTCAAGTCAGCGGAGGCAGTGTGATGCTTTTGACAATGTTCTGCTAGGAAACCTTGATCCTGCCATTCATGTGGATGTTTCTTTGACACGTACCACCCACCTAAACATTGTTAATGACCAACTACACCTATTCACACCAAACCAAACCTACACCAAACCAACTTTACAGAACTCAGTGCCATTCATAGAGACACTCTCCCTTCATCTTCAAACAACACCCCAAGACACTATTCACATACTACTATGCTACAGACCACCAGGGCCAAAGACTATTCTCCTTACACCCTTCACGGAATTCATCTCAATACACACCCTGAAAACCAAAAACTTTCTGGTACTTGGAGATTCAACCTCTATGCAAACTCCACCCTAGACCCTATCGCCACCGCCTGCATTAACCAACTGGAAGAACTAGGTCTCCAGCAACTGATAAATGCTCCTACACATAGTTCAGGACATATTTTGGACCTCATCTTCAAACAAAATATGGACATCAACATATTCGACAACGTACCGCTACCCTGGATGGACCACCACGCTATCAAATTTAAAAACGCCACCAACACCACCCTCCAAAAACGGAATCACGCAATAACAACACACTGGTCTAGATCTCAGAAGAAACTACACTCCGAACTCTTCAAAACCACATTATCAAACAAAATAGCAACGCTAAATTTAAACCACTCAACTGAACAAACACTCAACTCCTTAAACAAGGCATTACTACAAACAGCAGACTCAGTGGCTCCAAAACACAGAACACTCATCCGCAAAAAAAATTCGGGATGGTTTACTGGCATCTTTACTCTACTGAAGCGCGAACGCAGAAGAGCTGAAAGCTCACCGAGAAATATCACAAAGCAATCTTCAAAGCAATAAAAAGAACACTTCTCAAACACCATCTCAACAGCCTTAAACCGCCCTCGGGAACTTTTCAAAATAGTCGCCCAGACTATGAACCCAACCTGCCTAGAGCCCCCAGCAAATGAAACTCAAGAATTTTGCAATGAGTTATCGGACTTTTTCATCGACAAAATCGACAACATCCGGAAAACAATTCAACAGAAAAAAACAACCAACCTCAATCAACGAAAGCAAAAAGAGGAAATCGATACGAACATCACACAAGGACCGAAATTCTCGCTAATCCCAATCACCACTGACAGCACTAAAAAATAAATCAGAAGCCTCAGAGACAGCACTTCACCAAACGACATCATTCCCACAAAACTTCTGCAAGAATGTTCTGACATCCTTACTCCCACTATAACACATCTCATAAATCAGTCATTCAAAGAAGGGACTGTCCCGATCGCCCTCAAGCAAGGCATCGTCAAACCTCTTCTAAAGAAACCCAACCTTGACCCTAAAGACCCCCAACTACCGCAGACTGATAACAAGTCTTAACACCATCTCCAAGGTCATGGAGAAAGCAGTCGTACAACAGCTACAACTCCACCTGGACACACACAAACTCTTGGACCCCCTGCAATCAGGCTTCTGCCCAGGCCACGGCACAGAAACAGCACTCCTCAAAGTATGGGACGACGCCCTCGAAGCTGCAGATGACGGAGAATCAGGTCTCCTGGTACTGTTGGACCTCAGTGCAGCGTTCGATACAGTGGACCACAACACCCTACTCATCCGTCTCACAGAAGTAGCGGGAGTCCCCGGTATCAGAGCTACAATGGTTCGCATCGTTCCTGGAAAATCACTCTCAGACAGTGAAACTAGGAGCCTTCACCTCTGAAACCCGGGCAATATCGTATGGAGTGCCTCAAGGGTCACCTTTATCACCAGTCCTCTTCAACATCTACATCCGTCCGCTCCTCAAAATCATCAGAATCTCGGACCTCCGTACGCTGATGACACGAAACTCTACTTTCACATCACGGGACAAAAAGAACACTATCAACAACTAGAAAAATGCCTCACATTGATAGACTACTGGATGACCACTAGCTACCTCAAATTAAACGGATCCAAAACAGAGCTTCTTCTACTACACGCAAACCAAAATACAAACAACAAGAACCCTTGGACACCGCCCACCATCTTTGGACAGACCATCGCCCCAAGCACACCAAAGTCAAAAGTCTTGGAGTCATTTTTGACTCAGAAATGTCAATGGATGCACAAATTGGATCAGTAGTCAGCGGATCTCAC
Organism: Lithobates septentrionalis; assembly: GCA_037952835.1. Taxonomy (NCBI): domain Eukaryota; kingdom Metazoa; phylum Chordata; class Amphibia; order Anura; family Ranidae; genus Lithobates; species Lithobates septentrionalis. The sequence continues at coordinate 3,962,489 of JBBDGP010001284.1, forward strand.
CATCTTCTTCGCCTGCTCCCCTTCATTCCAAAAGAGGACAAAGTGGCAGAGTGACAAAGTGGAACTATCATTAACTCCCGACTCGACTACGCAAGCTCCCTCTACACCGGACTACCTAAATACCAAATTGCACGCCTACAACTCATCCAAAACACCGCAGCAAGACTGATAACAGGGAAAAAACCCTGGGAATCCATTTCCCCATCCCTGAAAAGCCTACATTTTCTAACCATAAAGGATCGGATCACATTCAAGACCCTCTGCCTCACCCACAAATGCCTACATGGAAACGCGCCTCAATACCTATGTGAGAAAATAAAACGCTACGTACCTAATTGCAGTCTTCATCAACCTACCAAAACCTCCTCCATATTCCCAAATCCCGCTACAAATCGAAGGGAGAATGAAGATTCGCAGTCCAAGGACCACGGCTATGGAACATTCTACCGACCAACATCCGTATGGAAGAAAACCATTAGGCCTTCAGGAAGAAACTCAAGACCTACCTCTTCTAACAAGCTGGACCCACAGGATGGACCAAGCACCTTGAGGCGATTCAGTTCGCATTTGCAGCGCTATACAAGTCATTCATTCATTCATGGAAACTATATTCCCCCATGGCGGTGGCCTCTTTCTACAGGGTAATGCATCTTGCCACACTACAGAAATGGTTCAAGTATGGTTTGAGGAACACAACAACAAGTTCAAAATGTGGTCTTGGCCTACAAATTCTCCAGATCTCAATCCACTGTTTCCATCTATAGGATGTGCTGAAAAAACAAGTCTGGTCTATGAAGGCTCCACCTCACAAACTTACAGGACATAAATGATCTGCTACTGGCTGAATACTGGCAGATACCACAGCATACCTTCAGAAGTCTAGTGGCATCAATGCCTTGATGGGTCAGGGCTATTTTGACAGCAAAAGGGGGACAATATTAGGTGGGTGGCCATAAAGTTATGGCTGATCAGTTTTTATAAGTAGGTTTTTGGGGGCCAATTTATAAACAATCTGAAACATGATGCAGCTTCTTATCTATTATTGACTTTGTAGGTTGAAATATTTTTTTTTTTCAGAAAGCTTCTCCCCACTAAAACTATGCCTAAAACAGAAATATATGCAAACTGTGGTAATTAACTAGAAATTGAGCAAATGTTTATATAAGCCGAGAAGTGTGAGAATACCTGAGGGGTAAATATTGTGTCTTTTGTAAATAGCATTAACTGGAAAATAATACATTCCTACGGAAAAAAACAGCAACACTTTTACTTTTGGTTTTTAAAAGCCCCTCCCATCTCATCATTCATGTCTGTGATTGGCCACTTATTATTTGCCCATAGTATTTAAATGTATTAATTTATGAATGAATCGTATTATTTCTTTATTCCTGAGGCTGTATATAAGAGGGTTAATAAGTGGGGTTAATAGAACATTTATTAGAGATTTTATTTTATTTTCATTTTGGAAATTGTTTCCAGAAGGGAACACATATAAAGCAATTAAAGTCCCATAGTAAATGCAAACAATGCTAAGATGAGAACTGCAAGTGGAGAATGCTTTCTTCCTCCCTGTGAATGAGGACATCTTGATGATGGTAATGAAGATACAGGCATACGATACAGTAATGAACAAAAATGGAAAAACAATTGTTATCAGGGACAGAGCAAAATCCTGCCATACAATTATTATTGTATCAGAAGTGGAGATGTTAAGGATTGATGTTATATCACAAAAGAAATGGTCAATGATATTTGAATCACAAAACTTCATCTGATACATAAATCCTATTTCAGTTGAATCAAGCATTAAAGTCAACAGCCAAGTCAAGTTAACCAAGTAGTGACATTTTTTCACAGTCATAAGAGAAGAATAATGTAATGGGTTACAGATAGCCAAATATCGGTCATAGGACATAATTGTTAAGATAAAGGATTGGACTATACCCAGTAGGTTAAACACATAATAATGGAAAAGACATGCTGATGTAGATAAGTAATATCCATCCTGCATAATGACATACAACAACTGTGGAACAATATTGGAAGCAACAAGCATGTCAGCTAGAGCAAGGTGCTTTAGAAAAAAGTACATTGGGTTTTTTAGGTGTTCACTGAATGACACAAGGACAACAATTAAAAGGTTGGATGAAATAATAATAATATAAATCAATACAAATAAAGTGACACTTAAAATCTTGAAGCTTTTAAGATTTTGGAATCCAACCAGGAAAAATGCAGATACTTCGGTATAATTGTCCTCACACATGCTCATTGGATACAATTCAGTTTCAGCAGAAAGAAATTCTTAGTAATCCATGATGATACATACTGTAATTTGTACTTTCTTTATTCATATTTTATTAAAAAGACAATTCAGGATTGGAATATTCTGAAAGAAAGGGTATTTGCAGTCTTTAATAGGCACATGCTGTATTATATTCCAAATTAAAGTGGTTCCAAAGGCTCAAGGTTTTTTACTTTCATGTATTCTATGCATGAAGGTAGAAAATCTTCTCTGTGCAGCAGCCCCCTCTAATACTTACCTCAGTCTCATCGCAATACAGCGATGTGCACGAGAGCCTTGGCTCTTCAGAGATTCTCCCTCCTAATTGGCTGAGACAGCAATGAGAGCTACAGCCAGTGAGCCAATGAGGAGAGAGAGCGGGTGGGGCAGAGCCGCAGCTCTGTGTGTGAATGGATACTCAGAGCAGTAGCTCGGGAGTGAGCCTGTTTGCAAGCAGTTTCGGCAGCACTCGGCGGTAGGAAGAGGCCAGGAGCATTGGCGGGGGACTTGAGAAGGGGGAGGATCAGGTCTGCTGTGTGCAAAACCACTGCACAGAGTAGGTAAGTATAACAAGTTAATATATATTTTTTTTAATTGTCTTTAATATCACTTTAGGAATTACTGTGAATATTGTTACGCATAAAAATGTTATGCAATTACGAATAGCCTGTCATTGAAACCTGAACCCCATGGTTATATTGTTGTATAATTTTTTTTTTGTAAATTTAATTACCATGAGCCATGCTCTTTGTTTATATTAGCCACCTGTAATCCCTTGCACAGTAGCACTCTAGGAGAGTAGCAGAGGGAGAACCAATGTTCTGTCAAGGCTATCTTGCTGTCAAATGCTGTCAGAAAACATACTTACAGGTAGAGAGAGCAGTGGTCCAGGACTTTTCTGAGCCACCTGGCTGGGATTTTTGGAAGACAAGACTGTTTAAATCAAAAGTGAAGATAGATAGATAGGTAGATAGATAGATAGATAGATAGATAGATAGATTTTTTTATGGCTGCTGCACTCTCATTGCAATGTGGTATGTTAAATACTACTCACTGCCACAATTCCTGAGCTGTGGTGTACATTACAGTCAGGGGAACATGCAAGTCCTGTCTGGAAGGTACCAATAGCTCATTCTAATGCCGCGTACACACGGTCGGACTTTCCGGCATACTTGGTCCGGCGGACCAGAGTGTGCCGGACAATCCGCCCGTGTGTAGGCGCCGGCGGACTTTTCCGGCGGACTTTTTCCCAAAAGCCCGCCGGACCTAGATTTGAAACGTGTTTCTGGTGGAAAGTCCGCTCGTCTGTGTGCTAGTCCGACGGAAAGCCCATTCGTCTGTATGCTGATCCAACGGACCAGATACGACGCGAGGGCATTTCGCGCTCGCTGCTAAAGGAAAAACAAATTTTCCTATTGCGGCGAGCGCGGGGCATACCAGGCCCTTAGGTCTGGTATGGATTATAAAGGGGAACCCCCTACGCCGAAAAAACGGTGTGGGGTCCCCCCTAAAATCCATACCAGGCCCCGATCTGAGCACACAGCCTGGCCGGTCAGGAAAGGGGGTGGGGGCGAGCGAGCGCCCCCCCCTGAACCGTACCAGGCCGCATGCCCTCAACATGGGGGGGTGGGTGCTTTGGGGGAGGGGGGCGCCCTGCGGGGCCCCCCCACCCCAAAGCACCTTGTCCCCATGTGGATGAGGACAAGGGCCTCTTCCCGACAACCCTGGCCGTTGGTTGTCAGGGTCTGCGGGCGGGGGGCTTATCGGAATCCGGGAGCCCCCTATAATAAGAGGGCCCCCAGATCCCGGCCCCCCACCCTATGTGAATGAGTATGGGGTACATGGTACCCCTACCCATTCACCTAGGGAAAAAGTGTAAATAATAAAACACTACACAGGTTTTTAAAATATTTTATTAAACAGCTCCGGGAGGGGGGATCTTCCTCCGACTTTGGGGGTCTTCTTCCGGCTTCGGGGGTCCCTCCGGTTCATCTTCTCCCGGCGTCCGGTTGGTTCTTCTCCGCTCTCTTCTCCCGGTGTTCCAGTTCTTCGGCCGACTCCTCCGCTGTCTTCAGGTAGCTCTCTTGCCAGCAGAGGTCCGGACTTCTGGGCTTCTTGTCTTCTCTTCTCTTCTCCAGATGTTGACACGACGCTCTCTCTGGCTGGACTGCTCTCTGAGGGCTGCGTTGTGACTTATATAGGCAGAGACCCCGCCCCCTTATGATGTCACAGTCCCTGGGCATGCTGGGGCTGTGACGGTTTAGGGGGCGTGGTCAACATCACCCAGTTACCACGCCCCCTAAAACATCACAGTCCCAGCATGCCCAGGGACTGTGACATCATAAGGGGGTGGGGTCTCCGCCTATATAAGTCACAATGCAGCCCTCAGAGAGCAGTCCAGCCAGAGAGAGCGTCGTATCAACATCTGGAGAAGAGAAGAGAAGACAAGAAGCCCAGAAGTCCGGACCTCTGCTGGCAAGAGAGCTACCTGAAGACAGCGGAGGAGCCGGCCGAAGAACTGGAACACCGGGAGAAGAGAGCGGAGAAGAACCAACCGGACGCTGGGAGAAGATGAACCGGAAGAAGACCCCCGAAGTCGGAGGAAGATCCCCCCCTCCCGGAGCTGTTTAATAAAATATTTTAAAAACCTGTGTAGTGTTTTATTATTTACACTTTTTCCCTAGGTGAATGGGTAGGGGTACCATGTACCCCATACTCATTCACATAGGGTGGGGGGCCGGGATCTGGGGGCCCTCTTATTATAGGGGGCTCCCGGATTCTGATAGGCCCCCCGCCCGCAGACCCCGACAACCAACGGCCAGGGTTGTCGGGAAGAGGCCCTTGTCCTCGTCAACATGGGGACAAGGTGCTTTGGGGTGGGAGGGGCCCTGCAGGGTGCCCCCCTCCCCCAAAGCACCCACCCCCCCATGTTGAGGGCATGCGGCCTGGTACGGTTCAGGAGGGGGGGCGCTCGCTCGTCCCCACCCCCTTTCCTGACCGGCCAGGCTGCGTGCTCGGATTGGGGTCTGGTATGGATTTTAGGGGGGACCCCACGCCATTTTTTCAGCGTAGGGGGTTCCCCTTTATAATCCATACCAGACCTAAGGGCCTGGTATGCCCTGCGACGGGGATCGCAAGGTGCCAATCTCGCCGTTAAAAGCGGCAAGATTGACTTCCTTTTCTAGTCCCGTCGCACCTGAGTCACGTTCAAAATGAACGGACTTGTCCGTGTGTGGGCAAGTCCGTTCATTCTGAAAGTCCGCCGTAACTCCGGCGAAAGTCCGTCAGAAAAACGGGCGGACTTAGCCCGCCGCAAAGTCTGGTCGCGTGTGGGCAAGTCCGTCCGTTTTAAAGTCCGGCGCACCTGGCGGACAAAGTCCGTCAGAAAGTGTGCCGGACCAAGTAGGACAGAAAGTCCGACCGTGTGTACGCGGCATAACTTTGGGATGTGGTATCACTTTCTGAATCCACATCCCACCACTTCTATTTACTGTTCTGACAGGGAACAAACATAGAGACTACTTACTGAACCACCAATAACCTCAAAAGCACTGTCATTATTTATGCATAAAAGTAAGAAAAAATAACACCTGAGTAGACTGAATGTTATCAGTGAAATAAGAAGAAAATAAATGTTCTAGATATTAACCAGCACTAGATTTCCACATCACTAATTATTCCCCTGTCAAATTAAATAGAACATCCAATTTATCTGGCCGTTGACTTATACCTGATCTACTTTAACCACTTCCCCTCTAAAACAATTGTTTTCATTTTATGCACATGTTAAACTTTTGCTATAAAATTACTTACATTCCCAGGAACATTATATATTTTCTAAACACAGATACCTTGTACTATAAGACGGTAGCTGCAAATATATATATTGCACAACATTTGTGCAATTTTTTATCACATATATATTTTCAGGAAAAAATACACTAAAATGAATTTGAATGCATGCAAAAACAATAAAGTAGTAGATAGTGTTCAGTAACTTGATAGCAATTACATCAGGCCTGAAAACTGTGTTCGCCCGTGAAATGGCAAAAAATGATGGTACTTTAAGGTATCAATAGGCAAAAACCCTAGCCATAAATATACAAAAAGAACAAATAAAATATATCAGTTGGGGACACTTTAATTGCCTTTAAAGTTCACCAGTTTAGATGGGTAATCTCACTCTGCCATGCCTAGCATTATATCACATGTATAGTGAAAATGTTGAAATGCACGTGTGCACTCTATGCATGCATTTATGTTTGGCTTTGTGTGTGCACAGGGCAACAGGGGTAATGTCTTCCCTGTCTACTGCTCTGCCCAATTAAGCACAGACTGTGCTTGATCCTCTGTGCACCTGGCTTCATAGCTGGAATTCTGACAGCTCTGAACCTGGAAAAGCTTAGTGCTGAGTGCTTCCAGGTTCCCTATTCACAAAGATACTCCTGATTGTCATCCTGACAATGTTAATTGTGGTACCCGGCTCTTAGGATAATCAGGAAAGCCCAGGAACCACTGTGTGGGGGTGTGGTGGTGGGATGAGGGGGGCTTGTTTCAACCTGTTCAGATATTTAATGTACTACATATGTCCATAATGCTGACCTAGCTAAAGAAGAGGTGCCCAATCGCTGATGTGGCCTGCCGCCTCCTGCTCTGGGATGGTGGGTTGGCAAGCCCAGATTGTGGGTTCACGACCCGCCATTCCAGAGTGAAGAATGGAGCCAGCGGTTTTATTAAGCATTCGGCTGCAGTAGAGAGCAGAGCTGATGCTTCCAGTATAGCACAGACTCCTGTCACAGGCAGAATGATAACAAATGCACTCTGCCTCCTGGGACAGGAGCCTGAACCACCAGCCATACCCGCCTGGGGGACAGCAGCAGCCATCAGCCATACCCGCCTGGGGGACAGCAGCAGCCATCAGCCATACCTGCCTGGGGGACAGCAGTAGCCATTAGCCATACCCACCTGGGGGACAGCAGCAGCCAGCATTAAAGGAAAGGGATAGTTGACAGTCAGGATGACATCCAAAATAGTATTTCTTTATTAAATGCATGTACAAAGCTGTAAAACAGCCTATGTGGGAAGGTTGCAGTGCCTATACACCTGTTTTTCTTAGCAGCAGCCAGCGATATCTGCAGGAATCCTTAGGAAGAAGTGAAGATTGAGGTCAGTTTTTAATTAAAATCAAACAGCAATGGGCATATCTGTTCTCTACACTGGTATACTAGCTACACTGGGCTGCCTTTAAACTGATCACCTGCAGGTTACCTACACCTCATCAGAATTGCACTGATAATAATATAGGCATGAGGTTAATTATTATTAGGATGATTAGAGTTCCGTTTTTTTTGAATATCAATTGTGAAAGAGCAGGGCATATATTGTGCTAAAAGGGTTCATAAAATGTCACACCAATCACAGGAAAGTAAGGGAATTGCACTGATATTAACACACATGGAGATTAGTTAATATGGTGGCAGGTGTATTTCTGGTAATCGGAACATGATTGGCCAATTTCCGGTTAGCGAGGGCATATATACCTTAACAAAGATGGTGCCGCTAGCTTCCTGATGATGTAATATTCATGCGAAACACGTTGAGGCATAGTGGAGCGACGCATACGTCATTTCTTGTCCCTGGGTAATGCAACATTTGAGCATTGGAGATACGGATTGCTGGATAGACTTAATGCCGGTCGGAGAGCACTTTTAATGTGAGTTAATATTTTACACTTTGGATGTACTATTTTATATTGAATATATATGTTGCGCAATGATGGCATTTTCTGATTACTTGATTGAATGAACGGGGAAATCAAACCATTGACTACAGGATCCCTGGTGGATTGGATTATCACGCATTTAATTTGAGGTTATCTGGTGAGTGAGAATTTTGGATGATGGAGGATTATGCACTATATTCATGGTGGATAGCATGTTGAGCACAGAACTGAAGAATAATATACAGAAGTGTGTGGATACACACAAGGAATCACAATCCTGAATGGATGGACATTCTATATTAATTTGCTTTAGAATTATTTCTAGTTATTATTTAAATATTGGACACAGTGCACATTGGTATTATTACAATATTTGGAATTTTATATTGATGTGTAATTTAAGTTGGTGTGGCTATTTTTACATATAACACAATAATATTACTGCTATCATGCATAAGAGAAAAACTCCCCAACCAGCTTTGGGGTTAATTTACTAAAACTGGGGAATGCAAAATCTGGTGCAGCTCTGCACAGAAACCAATCAGCATCCAGTCTTTTTTTTTGTTTTGTTTTATCAAAGCTTAAAGTGTTACTAAAAACACAACAGTAAAATCAGTCTGTACTGTATATGCAGTAAAGCATGCTTGTTATACTCACTGTGGAACCTAAGGGGTTAATCTTCTGCGTTGTGTAAAAAGGCTGTTTGATCCTGTATGCACAGATCCTCCTCTTCTTCCACTGACTCCAAAACATGTCTGGATAAGACAGAACCTTTCGAGGCAGGCTGCACCTGCTCAGTTTGGTGTGTATTTGTTAGAGAGTTTTTTTTTTCTTGGGAGAGTGTATGTGATCAGCACAGGGCCAATCCTCACTGTCCAGACAGAGGGTCAGGGGTTCTGCATCCTGATAGGACAGCTAGTGCAGTATGAAAATTCCTACTACAAGCTTTAACCAGGCACTGATATATTTGTAAATTGATAAATATGTTTATATTTACTAAAATAATTGTATTTCCATGTTCCGTGTACTGTGGGAGACCAGATATAGTGAATGCAGGGTCTTGGCTTTAGTAACACTTTCATTGAACAAGCTTAAAATTAGAAGCTGATCATCTACCATGCAGAGCTGCATCAGATTTTGCACCCTCCAGTTTTAGTAAATCAACCTCTTTGTGTTGAAATGTCTGCATATTTGCAGATTGTCAGCAGTGATTCAGTAAGGTATTGCCACCTTATCCTATTATGGCATCTAGGCAGCATTTTGAATATATGGGACAATGCTATTTGTACTTCATCTTTATCATTATTATTTTGAATACAATGACAAGTGTATGGTAATATTTCAGGCACTCACCATATTGAAAGAGAATTCAAATGGCAATGATGAAATCGATGAGAATGTCAGTATAAAGCAAAAAAAGTTTTGATATATGGTGATAATTTTGTTAAAGATATAATACAATATAAGTTTGAGAACAGTTTTCTAGAATGATAACTTGACGTGACACCATTGATTGACTTCTATATGTTAAACTTGTTTCCTTAGCATTTATATATACTTTTACAAAGTAGCAACAACCCTTGTGGGTATAAACAGCTGTAAAAATACGTATAATTATAATTATCCCTTGCGATTATTAGAGAGAACAATGGAAGAAAAACAAGACTGTTTAAAGCATGGGCTTACCTCCAATTAAAGCTATTTTTAACTTTGTTACATGCAAGCTATGTACACGTATAGAATGTATTATATCTGAAACTGGGCATTTGTTATTATTTGGCATATATCTAAACAATTTTTAAAATTTGTTCATAAATGACTTTGCCTTCTTACAAAGTAAGCTGATTTATAGAAACAAAAGTGAGTATATTGTCAGATTCTAGCTTAAGTTTTTTCCACTGTGGGGATATAACCACTTCAGCTCCGGAAGCTTTTACCCCCTTCCTGACAAGGCCATTTTTTGCGATACTGCACTACGTTGCTTTACCTGACAATTGCACGGTCGTGTAATGATATACCCAAATAAAATTGATGTCCTTTTTTCCCCACAAATAGAGTTATCTTTTGGTGGTATTTGATTACCTCTGCTGTATTTATTTTTTGTGCTATAAACAAAAAAAGACACACAATTGTGAAAAAAACAACAATTTTTTACTTTCTGCTATAAAACATACCTAATAAAAAAAAATTAAAAAATCTAATTTCTTCATCAGTTTAGGCCAATATGTCTTCTGCTACATGTTTTTGGTAAAAAAAAAAAAAAAAAAGCATATATTGTTAGGTTTGCGCAAAAGTTATTGCGTATACAAACTATGGGATAGAGTTATTGACTTAGGTTATTTTTACTAGTAATGGCGGGGATTAGCAATTTTTAGCGGAACTGGGACATTGAGGTGGACAAATCTGACAGTGACACCAATACAGTGATCAGTTCTAAAAGAATGCACTGTCACTGTACTAATGACACTGGCATGGGAAGGGGTTAACATCAGGGGTGATCAAAGGGTTAAATGTGTTCCCTGGGAATGCTTTCTAACTGTGGGGGGTATGTAAGAAGACAGAGATCTGTGTTCCTGCTTAGCAGAAACACAAGATCTCTGTCTTTCAAACTAGCAGAACGGCGATCTGACTTGTTTACATAGGCAGACTGCCGTTCCGCCTCTCTAAAAATGATCGCTGGGTTCCCGCTGAGTGGCTCCCGCTGTGCACAATCACAGCAGGAGCGGGTCTCTGGTGCCACACGGGCGCGCGCCCCAGAACTGGAAGAAGGAATCATGTACAGGTACGTGATTTTGCGCTTAAGGGTTGCCCTGCTGCAGTAAATGTACACACATTAATTTTTTAAATTGTACACACATTAATTTTTTTTAATAAATCTGCAAAACTGTAAACAATTCTGTGTTTTTCTGTCAATATGGGGTGCTGTGTGTACATTAATAAGGAAAAAATGAACTTAAATGATTTTAGCAAATGGCTGCAATATAACAAAGAGTGAAAAATTTAAGGGGGTCTGAATACTTTCCGTCCCCACTGTAAATCATATAGATTTGCAAGCAGACATGCACACATGTACACAGTGCACATAAAGTGAATGTATTAACAAGTGTTTTTTGCTATGGAGAGGTCCCCTCAGCATACATTAGCAAAATGGTTGCATTCCCAAAATGAGAATAAGATCTTCCCCAATGTTTTGGATCTATCTAACCACCCCTGGCAATTTTACATGCACATGTCATTTACAAACAAAACTGCTTAAAATATGTACTAATTCCATCTGAGAATATGAAAATCTAATCACAAAATTCTCTGTTACATGTTAACACATTTTTAAGTGGCATTTTAATATTTTTAAATCTGCACTTTTTTCCTTTATCCTTTTCAAATATTACCAAATATTACCAAATGATCTTGTCATGACGACCCTTTAGGCACTACCTGGTATAGATTGCTCTATCCCTATTCCCCAGCTATGCTCCTGCATTGTCACCCTGTCACATAGGCTTATGATGGTCCTACAAGTGGACATTTCAGCACACATTACACAGGCATGGTCCACTGATAAATTACATGCAGCCATCATTGGAGTTGTTGCAAGCAAGCTACAGGAGATCACCAGTAGTGATGTGAAGAAAATGTCTGAACCACTGGTGAATCCCATTTGAAATTTGAAAAGCCTATCTTTGTGGAAAATCACACTGAAGATCTCACAGCCATTACACTGAAATATCTCCCTTCCAGATTCACCAGCTCAGAGGTGAAGAATCTGGGAGAGAAGCTGGTGTGATAAGAGGAAGAAGGCTTATTTTTTCATAATATCAGCACCAGTGGGTTCAAAATGAATATATATACTATATACAAGTATATATATATACATATATATACACGTGTGTGTGTGTGTATATGTGTGAGAAAAAATAAACTCTGAAGGTTTCTCCGACGGAACTCCGACGGAAATCCGCTCAAGTGGTCTTGCCTACACACAGTCAAACCAAACCAGGATACCTGCATGCGGCAAGCCATCACTCTGGAGCAGAGGCTAGTCGCCACGTTGCAGTACTTGGCGACTGGGAGAAGCCGGCAGGACCTCAAGTTCTTGACAGGCATCTCCCCCCAGGCTCTGGGGATCATTATCCCAGAGACCTGTTCTGCTATTATTCAGCTCCTGCAGAAGAACTATATTAAGGTAAGTTTTGTCCTTTAACATCACATTCTATTGTATTAAATGTTTGCTAATGTTTTGTATTTCTTTCATCATTCCCTAATTACCATGATTGTAATATGCTGTGAATGTCCCCTTTGTGCCCATGCATGCTGTAATCTTTTAATGCTCCTTTTTTGGCTTACATGCATATTTTCCTTCACTAACCTCCACAGCATGCTATCCTGGGCCCATATACACCAAGCCTAGTCACTTAACCACTTGCCGCCCGCCCTATTACCAAATGACGGCGGCAAAGTGGTTTGATATTCCTGACCGGACGTCATATGACGTGATCAGGAGTATCGAGCCGCTGTGCCCCCCCGGGGGCACGCATCGCGGCGATCGTTGTTGCGGGGTGTCAGTCTGACACCCTGCAACACCGATCTAGGTGAAGAGTCTGATGGAGACTCTTTACCACGTGATCAGTCGTATCCAATCATGGCTGATCATGATGTAAATAGAAAGAGCCGGTGATCGGCTTTTCCTCACTCGCGTCTGACAGACGCGAGTAGAGGAGAGCCGATCGGCTGCCCTCCTAACAGGGGGGGTCTGTGCTGATTGTTCCCGCCCAGGACCCCCAGGGAAGCCACCCAGGACCACCAGGGAAGCCATCCACACTGGACCACCAGGTATGCCCCTAGACCCCCAGGGAAATGCCACTATGTGCCCAGGCAGCTGCCAATCTGTGCCCAGGCAGCTGACAATCAGTGCCCACTCCAATGCCTACCACTGCCAGTGCCACCAGGGATGCCCATCAGTGCCTCATATCAGTGCCGCGTATCAGTGCCCAGCAGTGCCGCCTATCAGTGCCACCCTATCAGTGCCCAGCAGTGCCGCCTTTCAGTGCCCATCAGTGTCGCCTATCAGTGCCCATCAGTGCCAACCAGTGCCACCCATAAGTGCCCATCAGTGCCGCCTATCAATGCCCATCAGTGCTGCATATCAGTGCCACCCATCAATGCCGCCTACCAGCGCCCATCAGTGCCGCATATCAGTGCCCATCGTCAGTGCCCGCTCATTGGTGCCACCGTATCAGTGCCTGTCAGTGCCGCCTTATCAGTGTCCATCAGTGAAAGAGAAAACTTACTTATTTACAATTTTTTTTTAACAGAAACAACAAAAAACAAAAAACTTTTATTTTTTTCAAAATTTTCGGGCCTTTTGTTTGTTTAGCAAAAAATAAAAACCGCAAAGGTGATCAAATACCACCAAATGAAAGCTCTATTTGTGGGAACAAAACGATAAAAATTTAGTTTGGGTACAGTGTAGCATGACCGCGCAATTGTCATTCAAACTGCGACAGCACTGAAAGCTGAACATTGGTCTGGGCAGGAAGGTGTCTAAGTGTCCTGTACTGAAGTGGTTAACAATGTATTTTGTCAGCTCCATTGTAGTGCTTTACCCCAAACACCCCCTAAAATCTGTACAAATGTTATTGCTGTCCTTAAATTCAGGGAGAGTGCCAGAGGCTTTTTTTGGGGGGCCCAAACTCATCTCGAACCCTACTCCCCCCCTAAAATTTTTACAATGGGCCATCAGAGGGGGGGGGGGGATTATTCTGATAAGTGGCCCTTATATTTTTGTCTTTAAATTCTCCTTAAAATAAATGTTATACTGATGTTGGCAGAATGTTTGTGTCTAATCTGCTTGCAATGTTATGTGCAAAAGTACTAATATTATTTTTTCTGTTTTGACTCCACGGTTTCCTTCAGCGCCACAGGAGTAGCAGACTGTGGCCTCCCATTTTTCCGACCGTTGGGACTTTCCCAACTGTGGAGGGGCTATAGATGGGAAGCATGTCCACATTGTGCCACCACCCCATTCGGGGTCATACTATTTTAACTATAAGGGGTTTCATAGTATCGTGTTAATGGTGGTGGTGTCGGCACAATATGAGTTCCTCTATGTGGACGTGGGGAAGAATGGCCGGATGGAGGAGTCTTCGCCCAGACAGGGTTTTACCAACGGCTCTAGAGTGGTGGCCTGGGATTGCCACCTGATGCAGACAACGTTGAGAGACTCCCGTACGTCTTTCTTGCTAATGAAGCGTTCGGTCTGGGTGAGCACCTGATGAGGCCATTCCCCCAGAGGACCCTCACCCTGGAGAGGAGGGTTTTTAACTACCGGCTGGCCAGAGCCAGAAGAGTCGTGGAGAACGCCTTCAGGATAATGGCCAGCCGGTTCCGCCTGTTTCTGACAGTCATGCACATGGCGGAGTATAAACTCAACCACATAATCTTATGTTGCTGCATATTGCACAACTTTTTATGTAAAAATTCACACAATTATCTTGCCTCAGTTGGGCCTGAGGCTGGACTTACTTCCAATCCTCTTACGGGCCTGGATACTGGCCGTCCTGGCTTGGCACCCCAAAGCACCCGTGAAGTTCGGGAGAAATATGTTAATTATTTTACGGGTAGGGGGGCCATTGCAATGCCAGACAATGTCTAATTTTTAATAATAAAAAAAATGATCTGATAAAATCTTGAAATTTCTTTATTGCTTGTGTTTCTTTTTGGCTTTTTGTCTCCTAGGTTCTCCCAGTGCAGGGATATGCAATTAGCGGACCTCCAGCTGTTGCAGAACTACAAGTCCCATGAGGCATAGCAAGACTCTGACAGCCACAAGAATGACACCCAGAGGCAGAGGCATGATGGGACTTGTAGTTTTGCAACAGCTGGAGGTCTGCTAATTGCATATGCCTGTCCTAGTGCCAAGTGGATTTTCCTTTAGTAAATAAGCCCCATTGTCACTGTAAACACAAAATTACTTACAAAGCTGGTATTGAGCATTGACAGAAGAAGCCACACATTGTTGAATCTCAAAAATTTTACTATGCGCACATTCACATGTGCGTTAGAAAATATTTTAGAAAAATATTTTTTTTTCTCAATTTTTTTATTTTTTTTAAAAACAGGCATGTTTTAAAACATACACAACTCTGGAACTTACAAAGTTCAATGTATAAAAACTGAAGGCAATATCAGACATTATAGTGTCAAAAATGTCTTGATATTGCCTTCATCAGATGGGGTGATATCACCTCTGTAAAAGCCAAATTTTGATATGCACACAAATTGGGAGTCTAAATGGGTATTTCCCTCCTGATCCCATGGCTAATGTCAACATGTACTATCTCCCATTATGGGGGATCAATGGACGTTTTTTGGGGGTGCAACCCCTTCCTCTTGCCTACTAGAGTTACGATGAAGGGGTTGCACCCAGAAAACGTGTACATTGAGATTCCCTGATGGCAGATAGCATATGTTGACACACTGTGTGCATCTTCAAAATTTGGCTTTTAAAATGTACAAACAAAAATTGGGTTTAGTCCAACAAATGGGTAAATGGATGGGATTTGAAAGCAATTTATATTCTCCCCAGCACATCGATCGTGTTCTTCATTTGTTGTTCCATAACATTCAGTTTCTTCCTTATAATGTCTATTTCGCCATTCCACAGCATGATGTCGTGGATGAGCCTTTGGGCGCTGTCACTTGTGAAAGGTTCAGCTTGCTCTTCAACAACCAGCACATCACCTAAATATTGGTTAAAAAACATGTATTATAAAAATGCAGGCATACATAGATTACCTGAATTTGGGGTGTCAGGCGCTCACTTGTTTGGGTGACAATCTCGCCCACTTCCTCCACCTCTCCTTCCTCCAGATTCTCGGGGGATCTTGGGCTGATTTCCCCTTCTTGGTGATGTGGGGATCCCTGGTGTCCTCTGAGTCTTTTCTCCCCTATGAGAATGAAACAAAAGGTATACTTAGCACACAGATATTTGAGTCCAGAAATAGGAATATGAAACATTGCTGGGAAGTGAGGTACAATTGT
Organism: Lithobates septentrionalis; assembly: GCA_037952835.1. Lineage (NCBI taxonomy): Eukaryota > Metazoa > Chordata > Amphibia > Anura > Ranidae > Lithobates > Lithobates septentrionalis. The sequence goes on from JBBDGP010001284.1 coordinate 3,978,535, forward strand.
CTGTTTTGGGCAGTTTCAAGCAGTTCCAAGCTGAAGACATGATTTTTTACCTTACCAAAGCTGGAATACTTACCTTTTTGTGACAATTTTCACACATGGAGACACCACAAGTATCCACTGGAGCACCTGTGTGGGACACCTTAAAAAGTTTGTTCTTGTGTCCCACACTAGTGCTCCTGAGTCCAGATGTGTAAACAGCTGCTGAGTGTCCTCTCCTTACATTACACTGAATCAAGCTTGCATTTCATTCTAGTTACAAACACATCTAGACAGCAATGTACAAAACTTCATTTTATACAAATAGGCATGAGCAAATGTATTTAACAATGTTTCCTGTGACCGATTACTGTGCCCATGAACATGAAATTCTCCATTTTAAAATGTACCCAGTAAAGAAAAGCACATGGCACAGCATGCAAGTAATAATAATGATAGGAACACACGACAAGTACTTACTTTTAAGAAGCACTCTCTTTATTCTTCTATACTGATCCGGCTCCCTCAGTTTCAGGTCAGACCAGCGTTTCCTTATTTGCTCCTTGGAGCGTCGTACCCCAAAATTCTGCCGCAGACTCTTCACAACTTTCATCATGATCTTGGCCTTTCGCAAATTAGGGTTTAGGTACGGTCCATGCTTCCCATCATAGTCGTTACTCCGAAAGATGTACACCATCTCCACCATCTCTTCAAACGCCATATTGGAGGCCTTAAATCTCCTCCTCCGGGATCGGGTCATTTCGGGCTCCAGGCTTTCCTCCTCCTCGTTGGTGGAATTACCACACACCTGCTCTTTATCCACCATGTTGCTCCTACTGCGCACCGAAGAGAGAAGGGGTGGGGAATCTTCGAGAAAGAACGTCAGAGGCGGGCGACGCGGGCGGAGTTTCACGCACGCGCAGTCTATATCAAGCTAACAGGCATGTGTCGTACGTGCGATCTGTATGTGGAGGAAGGACGAACGGAAGTGGCGAGCGTCCTAAACGAAGGTAAAATTTGAACTTGGCCCATCACAATGGCCTATACTGCTTCAAGATTGAGGTCTATATTGGGATATGATAATGAGAGTTTAGGCTGACATTAGTGTTTTTGTCTTGTGTATTGTCTTACACCAAAGATGAATCACTTTAAGGACTCAGAATTCATGGCCAGTTTCATAGACAGATACAGGGAGATGAGGAATTTGTGGGGGGTGAAACACAGCTTATATTATAATAAACAAGCTAGGAGGTCATCATTGGAGAAGCTTCCGGAATTTGTGAAGACTCGGGTCCCCGATGCAAACATGACGTTTTTGGACAATAAAATTGGGATCTTGAGCAACATATATAAGAAGGAGCATAAGAGTCAGAAATCACTCAGATCAGGAGCAGCAGCAGCGCAGGTGTATGTCCCCAGGCTGTGGTACTTCAACAAACTGCGGTTTCTGGACGACCAGACTGAAGCCAGGGAATCACTTTCTACCCTTTCCTGCAGCCTTCCCTCCACCCTTCCCTCAAACCCAGCAGAGGCTGATGAGGAATAACCTGGGCCTTTCATCCTGGAAGAAGTGGATGCGCCCAGCTGGAGCCAGGTATATTATTTGTTGACATATTTATTGTCCTAATATTATTGATGATAACTAATTAATGATTTTAAACAAAGTGATTTACATATGAATAGACAGTAGTGGCCAAAATGTTTGGGATAAGAAAGAAAAATGCTGGGGTCAGAATGATAGTCTTTTCTATTTATTAACATTCAATTTGCAAGTCAGGAGCTAAAAATTGTGTGTGATTGATGAACCCAAAACTAAAAATTTGTCTCTTTTTTATACACAGGATGAGCTCAGCCAGGAGGAGGGTCTGGAAAGTGGCAGGCAGGAGGAGGCCATGCTCAGTGACAGCCAGGAGGTGGCCGTGCCCAGTGACAGCCAGGAGGTGGGCGGGCAGAGTGACAGCCATGAGGTGGCTGGCCCCAGTAGGAGCCTCACACAATCCCAGGTGCCTCCCCTCTGCCTTCAAACAAAAAGGCCCAGGAAAGGGGCGATGACAGAGGAGGCAGCACTGGGCCTCATTAGGGAAGCGAGTGATGTGCTCAGAGGCCCCCTGACGCTGAAGAGGCCTATGGCTGCTATATAGCCACAAGATTGTTGAAATTGGAGGAGGGCCAACGCTTACTCTGTGAGAAAATTATTTCTGAGGGCCGTCAGAGGGGGTTGAGGGGCCAGCTGACAGAGAACAGCCACATATATGATCTCACCCATCCTCCTCCTCCTCCTGCCACAAGTCCACCACCAGAGCCACAGCCTCCAAGGAAGGCTGCAGGGAAGGCTGCAGGGGAGGCTGCAGGGAAGGGTGGAGGGAAGGCTGCAGCCGGAGAGAAGAAAGTGATGGCCTGGGTTCAGTCTGGTCTGACAGAAGACGCAGGCTGGTGTAGTACCACAGCCTGGGGACATAGATATTATGCTGCTGGTCCTGATCTCGGGGAGTCCTGGACCAGATTGGGCTCAAAATTATATGGATTCCTCAAGATAAAATTTTTTGTTTACACAGACTTGATGTGTGCCCTGGAGCCAAAAGGCTTTACAAATTCCCAAAGTTTCTACAGCCTTGCCTTCCTCTTTATTTTGTTAACCAGAATAAATGGATATTTTATTTTGAGAAAATATTTGCCTATACAGTGGAACCTCAGATTACGAGCATAATCCGTTCCAGGAGAATGCTCTTAATTTAAAGTACTTGCATATTAAAGCGAGTTTCCCCATTGAAGTCAATGAAAACTAAAATAATTTATTCCGCATTGACTTCAATAGCATGCAATACCGCATGCGGCCAGAGGCGGGGGGCGCCGGAGAGCCTTGGAAACAGCCGGAAAGGCCCGAGGACAGCTCTGCTGACCTCCGCAAACCTCGGAAAGGCTCGGACACGTAGTATTTCCGAGTCTTTCTGAGCATTTCTGAACCGCTCCGAACGGCTACGATCGGAGCAGTTCGGCTCCGCTCGGCTCCGGCGCCCCCCCACCTCAGGCCAAACGTGGTACTGCACACCACTGTGATAAGAAAACAAAGTAGATATGGCGCTGTTCTACTGCTAACATATAATGGTATAAAAATACATAGGGTGCTTCCTTTGGAAAATCCTAGAGACTAAGAAGATATTATACCGTGTATTAATAAGTATTACCAATGTGTATCAATTGTGTATTGTCAAATGAACCAAACCAAAAATTACTTGTACACTGTGATTTTGCATTAAAACTAAAGTCAAACAAAGTGAGTGTTTCCTGGTGTGAAAAATCAGTATATATGATATCCGTTAAAATAAAGGATAAAACACTAAACAAAATTGTGATACATACTGAAACAATCTAAGGTGCAATTGCAATTACTATGCTTGCGTGAAAATTTCCAAAGTGCTAATTATTAAAAACCACCAAACAAGCAGATTTTCTGGGTCTGCATTTCTATAGTGTCCATTATGAAGGTGTATAGAACAACTCAAGTGGAGTTACCCTTTGACTGTAACGTAATCTGACTGCTGCACATTTTGGAAAGTGGAAAAATAACGGATTCAACATCAGCACCAACAACAGAAAGGCCTCTTTACCAGCAAAATGTTAAAGCTTACCTCTGGGCCAAACACTTACGTTGAAACATACAGTATATGTGAACTGTTTTACCTGCCAATGAACATCCAGCACTAAGGACGGTCTTCTTTCATTACTGCTACACAGTGGCACATACTGTGGATGCTTTTAACCCCAGGAGGGGGAGAAGAATCTGGTGAGTGCAGCTGCAATAGGAACACAAACTAAGATATGCACGATGTGTTCACTCACTGAAAAGTCCATCTGACTAGAAAGAGGATTTTCTTCACGAGCACAAGAGCACTTTATATTCAATTTAATTTTAAAATTATTATCATTATTATTTTTATTTTATTTTAATTTTTTTCATTTTTATTTATTTTTATTATCCAGTAATTTTGTTTTTTTGATGATTTTTCTATTTTTTATTCATAATGGACACTATAGAAATGCAGACCCAGAAAATCTGCTTTTTGGTGGTTTTTAATAATTTACACTTTGGAAATTTTCATGCAAGCATAGTAATTGCAATTGCACCTTAGATTGTTTCAGTATGTATCACAATTTTGTTTAGTGTTTTATCCTTTATTTTAACGGATATCATATATACTGACTTTTCACACCAGGAAACACTCACTTTGTTTGACTTTAGTTTTAATGCAAAATCACAGTGTACAAGTAATTTTTGGTTTGGTTCATTTGACAATACACAATTGATACACATTGGTAATACTTATCAATACACAGTATAATATCTTCTTAGTCTCTAGGATTTTCCAAAGGAAGCACCCTATGTATTTTTATACCATTATATGTTAGCAGTAGAACAGCGCCATATCTACTTTGTTTTCTTATCATGTGTCATTGCTCCACTTAGTGGTAGTAATTGGTAGAGGCAGCAGTTCTATTAACCCCCTCCAACTCTTCATTTAGCACCTAGTCCGTTGCTCGGAGACTCTTTCTTTATTTCTGCACACCACTTTGGCCTGAATCCTGCTCATTTTGCGAGGCAACACTCGCAAACCAAGTTGGATTTTTCAAAATATAGTGCTCGTATTGAGAAACGCTCGTTAACCGCGTTACTCGCAATCCGAGGTTCCACTGTATGTGTTTTTATTAAAATAGGACAAATTGTTTGTGAGTAGGCAGGTACATTTCAAAAATACAATGTCAAATTAACAAGGGACACCAACCAACCTCCTTGAGGTTACAAAATACAAGATAATAATGTTATCGTGGTAACTTGACACACCAAAATAAAAAAAATATTATGGAGATCACTAGAAAATCATTTTGCAATAATCCAAAAAAAAAGGAGATCTTGATGAAATAAAAAATTTAAAAAAAACATGACTATAAAAAATATTTCAAAACATTATTCTGGAGATCTGTCTTTAAAATAATAAAAGATTATTCATGAGATCACGAGAAATAATAAAGAAATAAGTTTGTGAGAACTCTGTGTGAATATCAGCAGCAAAACAAGTTCATTCTTCTAGCATTATAAAGCACAAAAGAATGTGCTGCATTAAAAGATTACAGAATTTGCAGCGTGAGGAATGTGCTTTACCAGACCGAGCGCTTCCATCTCATACTTGCTTCTGAGCATGCGTCGTTTTTGGTACGTTGGAACAGCATAAAGACGAGTGGTTTTACCGATAGTAATTAGTTCCGTCTGAAAAATTTAGAACATGTTTACTATCTAAGTCCGTCAGAATTTTCGACGGAAAAAGTCAGATGGGGCATACACACGGTCCGAAAATACGATGAAAATCTCCCATCAGACTTTTTCTGGTGGACATTCTGCTCGTGTGTACGCTGCATAAGACTGCTTTGACCGGTAAATAGAAACTGGCCAGTGGCTCACTGCGACTGTCACTGTTTTCACTGATGAAACACTGTAGTGCTGTTGGCTAATTTCAAACTTTCATTAGGAATTAGGAGAGCACAGATGAAAAATAGTGTTAAAATTCATCAGTAGCGGGACATTTTTAATGAGGAAGAATCGGATGAAATGTACTAGATATAAGAGGCATATACAGGTGTTTCCTTTCCAAGAATTAGGCTAGGTTCCCACATGTCCTGCTGCTGTTTGCAGTCAGTTTTCTAAAAGGAGTCCAGTGCAGTTTTGTTCACCGATTCAGGTGCACATTTTTACTTGAATTTGCACTTGAACTGGACCTAAATTTGCACAGGACTCTTTTTAAAAACAGACTGTGGCCACCCCGGTCATTTGGGGGAACCAGCTCCATTACAAGCCGGTCAGGTTCACGTTATGTTATATTTGGTTCAAAAGGCATCCGATTCGCATATATGTGGACTTTCATAAAAGATTGAAAGTGTATTTCCACGTTTGCAGTCAGGTTTGAGATTATATTATATATTTGTTCATTGTTCCCATTCATACGGCTTACCTTAAAAAAAAAAAAAAAATTAAAAACATTTCTTACCTTTGTTTCTCAGGAGAAGGCCCCATGGCTAATTGCAAGTTTTTTGAACAGCCCTCAAAGAGTTGAGCTCTGTTATTTCTAAGCCATTGTTTCTAATTTGTGGACTCTTTAATGACTGACATAGTAACACTGGATTGGCATAAGGCCAATGTGGTGCCTATATTTAAAAAGAGATCAAAGTCTTTACCTAGTAACTACAGATAGGTTCGTTTAACTTCTATAGTTGGGAATATACTTGAGCGTTTAATAAAGACAACATGGAAGATTTTATGCTAGAAAATAAATGGCTAAGTGGTTAGCCCTTTCACCTACACTAGGGTCATTGGTTCAAATCCCAACCATGACACTATCTGCCTGGAGTTTGCATGCTCTTCATGTGCCTGCATGGGTTTTCTCCGGGTACACCAGCTTCCTCACATGATCCAAAGACATGCTTGTAGGTTAACTGGATACTGTCTAATTTGGCCCTAGTATGTGTATGTATGAATGTGAGTTAGGGACCTTAGTTTGTAAGCTCCTTGAGTGCAGGGACTCATGTGAATGTACAATATATATGTAAAGCGCTGCTTAAATTGACAGCACTGTATAAGTACATTCTTAAAGTGGTAGTAAAGCCCGATTTGTGATTTTTAACTACAGGTAAGCCTATAATATAATAATATAAGGTTTATCTGTAGGTAAAATGAATATCTCCTAAACGTGCACTATTTCGGAGATATTCACCCTTGATGCAGCCGGTGACATCACTGGCACATGTGCTCTGGTATGCCGGACCTTCAAAGTTTTGTGCCGTAACCGAGGGCACCTGCGCGCAAGCTCGGGAGTGATGACATCGTAGCCTGCAAACCCCTGAAGAAGATGTCAGCCCTCTCAGTGGTGCCACTGGAGGGCTTTGTTCTGAGGTAAATATTTCATAATGTGCTAGTGTGTTTTTTTTTTTTTTAAACTGCCGCGGTTTACTACTGCTTTAAGTTGAATTTGTATGCAAGTTGGAACCCATACATTTTTTAAGTGGAACTCCAGCCAAAAAATTATACTTCTCACCCAATGACATGCCATCCATTGAGAGAGCTGTGCTGCTAGCGTTACTCCCTGGTGCATGCGCGGGAGTGACATCATCGCAGTTAGACATTCAAATGACTGGAGCCCACGAACGCAGAAGTTAGGCCAGGGGAAGATGGAAGCCCTGTGAGCTGTGACAGCATGTTGCTGGAGCTCTTCATTTTAAGGTAAGTTTTTCATAATGTGCTAGTATGTGATGAATACTAGAACATGCTCTTTACTTTCAGGCTAAAATATATTTTTTTAAGCTTGGAAAAATTCAGCCTTCATCACCCCATTGTTTGAGTTTATGGTAATGCCAGATTAGATATTTATTAACATTCAGGCTGCTTTTCAAAAGGTCATGAATGACCTGCTGGAAGGACTGGAAGCATTTGCGGTCACCCACCAGGATGACATTACAGTATTCAGACCTACCTGAAAAGAACACACATGTGGCAAGTTCTGGAAAACCTGGCAGCAGCTAATCTGACAGTGAAACCCAGTAAATGTCAAAAAGACAAGAAAGAAATCCTGAACATGGGATACCAGATAGGAGAAGGCACCCTTAAGACCTGAGACAGGAAAGGTTGAGTACATCATTACCTGGCTAACCCCTCAAACCAAGAGGTCAGCCAGCTATTATAGGAAATTTGAATGCATTTGAATGTTGACTAAAGAAACTCTGTAGTGAACCCATTACTCACATAACTGAGAAGAAACTACCTAAATTGGTGTCCTGAAAGCCAGAGTATGAGGAGGCCTTCCATCCCATGAAGGAAGAACTGGCCAGTGCACCCATGTTACCAGCTTAAGATTTTAAATGGAAGTTCTCTTTTCCAATAATTTTTATTGCAAATTTTTGCACATTATACAAAAACATAAACATTGTCAAGTAAATGTCAAAAAGTGGATGCATCATCCAAGGTGATCAGAGGCCATTTCGTAATAAGCAAAGTTTAACAGGTAAATCAGGAAGATTTGGCCTATCAGACTCAACCTAATGGATCTGCCATTTGTCTAAGGCTATAAGCCTATAAGTATCAGCAACTGATTACAAAAGGAAATCAGAAAATTAAACATTGCGATAAACTGTAGGTCATACATAGCTCAAGTACATAGAGAGGTAGGGATACATTATTGTCAAGGATTAGACCCATTGCCTTGTAGCGCGATACCTCGTTCCCAAGGAGGTGTTATGATTAGGGAGGCTTTATGATCCCCCCATCCGCATCCTTCCAAAAATTATTAAAGCATAACAAAAACAGTAAATTTCTCGATGGGGAGCTGAGAGAGAAGGAAGGGTTAGATCTTTGAGAAAATTGTCCATGATTCCGGGTGATGGACCTCCCCGTTCACTATACAAAGTGCTATAATAGGCATGAAAAAGGTCCATTATCATCAGTGAGTTCTAGGTTAGGGTGCCATCAGCTTGCCTAATCTTAGGGAGCACAGTTCAGCGATAGTGAGGAGTTAAAGTGGTTGTATACTCTAATTTGTCATTTTTTACATACAGGTAAGCCTATAATAAGGCTTACCTGTAGGTAAAATTAATATCTCCTAAACTTTTGGAGATGTTCCCTTTGCATGCAGCCACTGATGTCAGCGACGCATGCGTTCTGAATGCCCAGCTCAAAGTCTGACAGACGCTGCCAGACCTTGCCGACCTTGCGCACTCACATCGCCGGAGCCGCGAACCCGAAAGAAACGCAGATGTCAGCTCCCTCGACGTGGACCGGCCTGCGATATGGGGGCTTCAATCTAAGGTAAGTATTTAATAATGAGCTAGTATGCGGTGCATACTAGCTCATTATGCCTTTGCCTTGCAGGGTTTTTTTTTTTTTTTGATGTGCGGGTATACAACTGTTTTAACTTGTGAGCCAGAATGGTGCTTGTCTTATCCTTTAATGTGTAAAAGGAGGCCTGAGTCTGAGACTCTTTTCTGCTTTGGTCGTCAAACTGAGATTCAGCTCCAGCCGGACAGAATCTATTTTGTCTCTAAAGGTCCAAGTGTGGAATTTGTTTTTGTTGGATCACTACATCAGACAACTTTTTTTCCTTTTCATGCATAAGAGAGTCTGCGAGATGCTATTACTACATAGTAGTGATTCATTTAGTCTCCATGGGGCTGGGCCCTTTGGATACGTTAGGATGTCACACGACGTCCAGAGCAAAGAGTGGTCTGACCAAGTCACGTCTGCTATTTTGCTAGCCTTGTAAAAAAAATTATCTATTCTATAGTAGGTGTGATGGACGTGGGAAAAAAAACATATAGTCCTTTATGGATGGGTTAAGTTCTCACCATACATCAATCAGATTGTGGTAGTGTAACATTTTAGCCAGTTTTGATCCAATTTTTGGGTACTATCTGGGTGAGAAAGAGAGCCATTTGTTTTGTCAAAGATATAGTCCAGGGCTACATTGGAGTCCACTCCAAAGAGTACCATACCACCCAAATCCAGGGACATAGCATGCAGCAAAGCTCAAAAAAGGGCAATTGACCTGAGTTAGGGTCATAAAAAAAAAAAAAATGAAAGTAGCCAGGGAGCCCTCCAGATGCCCTACAGATGCACCAGACAGCGACCTTCTGGGTCACAGATCTTCTTTTCCAGTGAGAATGAAACCCTCTTGGAGAAGCATATTGCTACTCCCCCAGTCCTACCCGGGCCGTTCAAGTAAAAATGGGGCTAACAGTGATGCAGGAAGTTTGGGTTGTAGTTCGGTGGAAAGTGTGTTTCCTGAAGGAAAAGCACATTCGCGTTTAAGGATTTATAATGTTGGAAGGCCATCCTCCGTTTAACTGGCGAATTCAGCCCCTGAACATTGTGGGTGATAAATTTAAAGGGGAGCCTAGTAGCAGAGTTCGCCATGGTGCATAAAGAAAATTAAAGACTCACCAACTTCCCCTGAGATGACAGTCAAACTCTCAGGTTGGTGAAGTCTTTCTGCGGACCACTGCTCTTTAGCGAGGGGACCAAGAGCAAAGAAGAAAGAGGAGAAAAAAGGAGCCCAAGGCGAAAAGAAAGAAAAGCTCAGAACGCCACCAAAATAAGAGTTGTCCTGTAAACAACAAAATGGGACAGATTATTTGCTGCTGCCTATGGCTTGGGTGCAGTCCTGAGCTAGGTGGATCAGTCCAGAGAAGAACATCCCATCCTCTAGGAAGCTTCCCACCAGGTAGCTAGTATATGCTATCATTGAGAAGGAGTGTCTTGCGATCATGTGGGTACTGGAGAAACTTTAACACTAGCTCTAGCCACAACTTTATAAAGATCACCTACTACAAGCCACTCATGCCCATGTTGCTGGGAGAATGGTAAGCTACTCTATTGGAGCTTTATTCTCAACAATAGGATTTCACCACACAGCACAAGATGAGAAGTAACAATTGCAACACTCATGGATTGCCCTAGCAAGCAGAGCCAGCAGAAGTTGTTTGCATTGTAAAGAAACTTGCAATCTCTTCTTGGGATGTGAGCATTGAAGTTCCCCTTGAATTAAGCTAAATATACACACAGAATTTTTTTTATACTTATCCAGGGGGTTGAATAAAAAAAACCTGACAGATTCTGGCATCAGCACAACAATGTGTGATGCAGGGATCTCTTCTGCTGTGCCAGTGGCTGAACTACCAGGGTCGCACCAGTCACGCTTGCGACTGGGCCCTGGCGTTCTGACACTATGGGGGGGGGGCACTGCCAGAAGGTTCTTCTGCTAGTTACCCAGAGGCAATGATGGGAGAGTGTATTATTACCACACAGCGGACCACTCACCCAGCCCCTCCGACCATGGAGTTTGCAGCTGCACTGTGTACAATATAATCACCGCCACAGTAACTGCATAGCGGATCACTCACCCAGAGCCACTGAGTTTGCAGCTGCAAGTCCCCATAGCCATCGGGAGGCAGAAACTGGATACTTTTGTCAGCCGACCAGGTAGAGTGAAGGATGAGGAGCCGGAGGAGGTCTCCGCCGTCTGAGGAGAACCCATCTTGGGATAGTGCTGGAGACACATAGAGGGAGCCAGAGCATACAGGGAACATGGAGCATAGAGTCCTAAGCTGACACTGAGAGAGCAAGTGAGTACCATAGATCCCAACCCCCACCAATGCTGCTACTGATCCCATCACCCTCCAGCACTGCCACATTCCCCATTCCCCCACACAGCACTGGCACTGCTCATATGCTACCACCACTGTCACTCTGATCCTCTCCCCCCAACCAACACTGCTAAAGATCCCATCCCTGCTCCAGCACTGCCACTGATCCCATCCCCCCCAATACTGCTACTGATCCCATCCCTCCCCCCCAACACTGCCACTGATCCCACCCCCCCAGGATCTGCCAGTGATCCCATTCCCCCAGCATCTGCCACTGACCTGACCTCCCCCAGCATCTACCACTTATCTGACCCCCCCAGCATCCGCCACTTATCCGACCCCCCCAGCATTTGCCAGTGATTAGTCCACTCCCTCCCAGCACTGCCCCTGATCAATCCCCCTTCCCCCCATCATTACCACTGATCACATTATCACCAGCACTGCCACTGATCCCATCCCCCAGCAGCACTGCCACTGTCTCTTCCCCCACACAGCACTGCCACCAGGGACGTAACTGCAGGGGTCACAGTTGCGACCTGGCCCCATGCTCTAGGGGGCTAATGCTCCAATGTACACCTGGATAGGAGGAACGGCATAGGGAGGAACTGATCCCCTCCATTTTCCTCATCTATATGCCCCCCTCCCCCCTCTGTTCCTCCTATCCAACTTCTTTCTACTGCCCCTGGGCCCCTGTCCTCTCTCCTGGCCCCCCCCCTCCCCTGCAGCATTGCCGGAGGATTTGTCAGGATGGAGAGCAGGGAAAGGGCTGGTAAATATGTAATTTACCAGCCCCTTCCTTGTCTGAATGGACAGAGTTAGTGATCTGTACTGATCACTGACTCTGTTCATTCATAACTGAGGAATAATAAACTAACTTTACTATGCTTCAGTTTGTGAATGAAAGGGAAGATTCTGTGCAGCTGAGGATGCAGAAAAGGAGATTTAGGGCTCAAAGGTGGAACATCCGAGGTCTGTTTAGACCCCTGATATCTTACTAAAGCCCCCCAATGGGACTCCTAAAAAAAATGTAAAAGAAAATAATAAAAAATAATATTGTAAAAAAAAAAAAAAAAATAATAAAAAACTACTAACACCAGTTACGGAACTACCAGGGTCGCAAACGTCACACTTGCGACCAAGCCCTGGCGTTCTGCCCCCGGGCTTCAAGGGAAGGGTTCTAGGTCCATGAGAAAGGGCCCCATCCGGGGGTCGGGGGCCCTTCATGGTTTCTTGCACCGGGGCCCTGAAGGTTCTAGTTACGCCTCTTGGCTGTGCTATTACATTCTGACAAGCATACCCCCTTCCCGCCAGAATACACGTTTGCAGACATTGGCTGCAAGCACTCATAGAATGCTGATTTTCCAGTATGGCCGTTCGACAGAAGCTGGCTGTCACAGTTCTTGCTAAACTGTCCAACTTTCTGTGCGTGTGTATCCAGCTTAAAAATAAGAGAACAGTATTGACACTGTGCCCCTAAAGAGAATGTAAAGAGACAGGGGGAATAAGAGGAGAATTGGGAAGATAAGAAGGCTTCCACCACTACTGCACCAACACCTGCCCAGAACCCACAGAGACACTGTCAGTGACATTTACTTCAGCCTTGGCTGTCAATGACCCAGTGTCACACTCCTCCAAAGCTAAAGAGGGAGAGGTACATAGTGATCTTCAAAGTCACTCACCCCTAACAACTACTACATGTGTAAAAGCTCACAAAAAAGTCTGCTTAGGCATTTGTCAAGAAATCTCCTGATCCTTTGTGTTGCCTGGGTGTGGGAACTCCAAAGAGTTAGCTAAACTGGCATGGTTACAGATAATTGTAAACAAAAGTGTATGTTGGGCATGCGGATTGCAATATTCATATGTGCCAAAGAGGACCTCGTGATTTAGCGCTATGTAGAGAAAAATGGTGTGAGGATGAAATTTGGGGCTGCTTCGGAGTGCCTAATATTACAGATCTAAGGAATTGTCATCAGCTTTTGGAGACAAGTTTTATGTTTGCTTATTCACATGGGGCTACTGCAGGCACATTTTTATAGACAGAGTTACCATACACAGAGCTGGTAAGAGTAAAGACTTGTACACATAGGCCGAATGTCGGGCAACATTGGCCGGTTCAATAGAAACTAGCCAACATTTGGCCCGAGTGTATGGTAGCTGGTCCGACAGAAGCCGGCTGTTTAGCCAGCTTCTGTCGAAGGGTCTTGACCAAAAATGGTCTGAAGACCGACTCCCAATCAGCGCTCTCAGCCAATGGCTGAGAGTGCTGACCGGAGTCTTCTGGCAGGGGGAGCGTCCCCCTGTCAGAACACAATAGCACAGCAGGGGAGATTGATGTACTAACACTGAATTGTTAGTACAGTGGCTCCAACCAGAGCTGTTAGTTTCTTTCCTTCGACCCACTGGGTTGAACAAAAAAAAAACTAGTAGTATGTGTGATGAGAGTCACTTTGGACAGAGAGCTTGTGGAACCCAGTTTACCTTAGAGAGCTCTGGAAACTCATTGTCCAGCTCCCCTGGCCCCTCCTATGTATAAGTTACCCTGTGTCTATTAGGGGCACAGGGTGACTGAGAACTCCAATCTGATCTGCACTAATCAGACTCACCGTACAACCACATCAAACTCAGCCTTTCCTTTTACCCCTGTTATCCTGGGTCTTATATGTGTGGTTTGTGTTGAAAGAATGAAGGGACTCTTTCACTTGGGATAGTTATATTTCTGAACAATATCCCTCAAGATATATATGAAGATAAATTAATTCCACCTTTCCAACTGCTGAAATTTTGTATGAGCTTGGTCTCATAAACTGTTGTAGACTTTTTACTAGATCGCTTGAGGTGTGGCTGTATCCCATTGTTCTATTGTTTCTGTCTGCTTTGGGAGCAACCTATTATGGGATGTATATGTGTTTCTAGCATGTAGACCGGGGGCAAGGTGGAGGGAGGGGGGAATTCCTCCAACAGCCCTCCCTGCTGATAAGATGGTCTACTGTTCGAAAGCTGAATACACCTGTGTGTCTCTTGTTACTGAATGTACCCCATCCTGGGTCATTATGCAAAGAAGGGGGGGTTGTCCCCTGAGTGTATATCTCTTTGTGCCCGTGTTTGAATAAACAGCCTTATGTTTTCCACCTTACACTCTGTCTCAACAAGTGATTGGGTGGACTAAGGGGTTTTGGATTGTGCTGGTAGTGGGCAAGGAAGCATATACGGCGGACAGACTCTTCTTGAGTACGGGGTCCGTCACATTGGTAGCAAGAGGCGGGATTGTGCTTCCTGGCTGTGAACACATCCAAAACACCACTGGGATCCAAGACCAGGATAGCAGACTTTGGTTGGCCCAGCAGAGATATGGACCTGGCATCAGACTTGCAGGGGCTGCTGCGGAGCGCCCTTTCAGCAATCCCCAGGACTGTGTCTGCGGATCAATACCTGGAGATCAGGCAGTGGATTTGGGTGCAGATCTGGCTTGGAGCCCTCCAGGTCACTGGTACACACCAGGACAGGTGCTTTCCAACCCCAGAGCAATGAGCCAGTGACCAACGGGAGTTGCCAATGGCATTCCTGGGAGAGCGGCCCTAGGAGCAATGGGTGTCTGAGTTAGACAGGCTGGTCCAGCAGGACATAGATCTGGACAATCGATATCAGGCTCTGCAATGGCACGCAGAGCAGGAATATTTAGGGATGAAGGGGAATCTACCCTTGAGTACCTGCGAGAATACAGAGGCTATGCTCAGTCTCACAGGGGTCTCAGAGCTTAAACCTGATCTGGCCTATTTGCTAAGGAAAGAACAGTATCTGGAAAGGACATACAGGAAACTGCTAGAACACGTTTAGCAGCATGCCCCAGGATCGACAGCGGAAACTCTGGATATTGCCACCCCCAAACCTGAAGTGCTGACAAAAGGGCAGAGCTCTGCTAGCCTCTGCCTAGCATCAGTAACATCTTCTTTGTTCTACAGACAGGAGATGGTGAACCTCTAGCCCCAGACACCAGTTCCAGAGACTGGGGATTTAATAGACTTTTCTACTGAGGAGGAACAACCCGGTGAGCCTTCAGCAGAAGAGCTGGCTTCAGGGCATGGCACTGTTGATCTCTGCCCACAACAATCAACTCTGCAGGAGCTCCAGGGAGAGAATGGGCCTGCAGTCTCAAATGACAGCAACCCAGCAGAAGAGCTAGCAACAGGGCAGAGTGCTGCTGGCCTCTGCCCTCAACTAACAGAAGATGGAATTCCTGTGGTAGTGGAATATTGTATGAGCTTGGTCTCATAAACTGTAGACATTTTACTAGATCGTTTGAGGTATGGCTGTATCCCATTGTTCTATTTTTTCTGTCTGCCTTGGGAGCAACTGATTATGGGCTGTATATGTGTTTCTAGCATGTAGACCGGGGGCAGGGTGGAGGGACAGGGGAATTCCTCCAACAGCCCTCCCTGCTGATAAGTCAGTCTACTATTGGAAAGTTGAATACACCTGTGTGTCTCTTGTTACTGAATGCAGTTTACCCCATCCTGTGACATGCAAAGAAGGGGGATTGTCCCCTGAGTGTATATCTTATTGTGCCCATGTTCGAATAAACAGTCTTATGGTTTCCACGCTACATTATGTCCCAACAATTAAATTTATAGCTCCCTTTTCAAAGTCTTGGATATACTATGTTCAGTGACATCTTAACTTCTCTGCTTTGCGCTATATTTTTTATACTATGGTTCCATAGATCTATTAGCTATGTGAGTGCCTTTCTGATATTGTGGGGATATTATATTCAGTGACACCATAATCTTTGCATATTGTGATGCATCTCTCATAGTACAGCTTTTTGACTGCATGATTATCTTTATTACATGTATGTGATATGGATTGTTTATCCTATTGTAAATTATGTCTACATCGTATTCACTTGTTATGCTTTTCCCGTTTTTGGTTTGTTTTTTGTTATTATGATTTTCCTACATTGTAAACATGTTGGCTGTCATTGTCCTTTTGGTCCACTGGGTGGTGCATTGTGTGCTCCCTGGGCTGCTTTGCTTTCACACCACCCGGCGGGTAGGCTCCACCTGCACATGGCCGATGGATGACAGGGGTTTCCCTGCCTCCACACTAGGCCATATGTGCGGGGAGGAGCTCCTGCCTTTCCCCGATGTGTCTCCGACACGGCTGGGAATTTCTTTTTTGCCGGTGACACGCCGGCGCGTGATGTCATTACGCCCCTCGGGGCAGGGCTATGCTTCCTGACTCCACATCAGAGAACCACTCTGAATCTGGCCTCAGCTAATCTCTATGCAGCAAATGAGGCCGGACACCCAGCACCATCCCCTGCGAGGATTGGCTCCCTCATTGGGCTTCTCCTCATTTATAGTGCTCACACACAGCTGGCATGTCTCAGTTCGAGCACGGCCGCTGTGATGTCTGCACTCTCTCCAGCATAGTGAAAGGTAATGTACTTTTGAACGCAGGCAACTCTGGGCAATATATGCCCCTGTTTTGCTGTCACAGCACACTGGCTGTGTCTGTGTACTAATCTTAATACATTTATTAATTTCCTTTCATTTTTTCCTGGCCTTTTAGACATTATTACTTTTTTGCTGGTGCAGCCATCAAGGTGCTTCTTGTGGATGTGAATCAATGGATAGTCCAGGGTTGCATACCTGTTCACCTATGCTGTCCATGCAGACTCTCTCAGCCAACATGGATCACCTGTAATTGTTTTTATTATTTCCTCATGTTCTCTTAGTGAATCCCTTATGTAAGTACCTTTAAGCCTAATACTATATAGCTTATTACGTAAAACTACCTTTTTCTTATATACTATAGTGCAAACATGTAATTATACCTATGTTTCAGATAAAGATAAAGTCACCCCAATGTAAACCTCCCCTGATGAAGGAAAATACATACCAATACATTTCCGAAACATGTTGGTGCTACAAATCGTCACGGACTGACCTCAGCTTGACTTTGGCAGTACCTAGATTATCCACCTTGGGTTTGATATATACATTTATGTATTAATTGGTCCATTGGTATACCTTGTATATTTTAAAGTTATTGTTTATGTTCACAAATTTTATTATATTGTGTACTCAATAAGAGTGACACTTTGTTGCCTTTACTTACTCTGTTACTCCCATTTCTGCCTTAAAAGTCCAAAGGCCGGCTTTTGCTGCACTTGTTCCATATCTCTTCTGTCTATGTTCAGGATGTTGGCAGTCCCACACATTCGATTCCCATTAAATAGTTTTTATATGTCCCGACAAGTGACCGGGTGGGCTAAAGGGTTTTGGATCATGCTGGTACTGGACAAAGGAAGCATATACAGCGGACAGATTCTTCTTGAGTACAGGGGTTTGTGACAGTATGTACGAGGCTTTACTCTCAGTATTGCATCACCATCAAAAGGCCTGTCAAGCTGCTGAAAAAAGAAAACTGCTGACCGACTTGCTTCTGGTGATAACAACATGTGATCTGGCAATGAGAAATTTGCTAGTCCTGGACTGCTAGTTGTAAGACCTGTTCAAGATGTTTGCAGCAAATTTATTGTAAAAGCCCTTGTTCACCTTAGGGTGCGATCGGGTAAATTTTTATATTCTGGGATGTTGTTGGCTTGTCGGGGTGTTTAACCCTTTCATAACTAAGCCTATTTTTGACATTTGGTGTTTACAAGTTAAAATCCGTATTTTTTGCTAGAAAATTACTTAGAACCCCCAAACATTATATGTAATTTTTTGTAGCAGAGAATCTAGAGAATAAAATGGCGAATGTTGCAATATTTTATGTCACACGGTATTTACTGTATGTAGCGGTGTTTTAAACGCAACTTTCTGGGAAAAGGGACACTTTCAAGAATTTAAAAAAAACGAAACAGTAAAGTTAGCCCATTTTTTTTGTATAATGTGAAAGATGATGTTACACCGAGTAAATAGATACCAAACATGTCACGCTTTATAATTGCACGCACTCGTGGAATGGCGACAAGCTACGGTACCATAGGTGACGCTTTAAAATGTTTCTACGGTTATCAGGTTAGAGTTACAGAGGAGGTCTAGTACTAGAATTATTGCTCTCACTCTGACGATCGCGGTGATACCTCACATGTGTGATTTAAACACCATTTACATATGCAGACGCGACCTCCGTATGCGTTTTCTTTGCTGCGCGAGCTCGCGGGGACGGGGGGCGCTTTAAAAAAAAAAAATTTTCTTATTTATTTTATTTATTTTTATATTAATAAATTGTGTTTAAAAAAAAAAATCTGATCACTTTTATTGCTGTCACAAGGAATGTAAACATCCCAGTAATAGGTGGTGACAGGTACTCTTTATGGAGGGATCGGGGGTCTAAAAGACCCCCAATCCCTCCTTTGTACTTTAAAGTATTCAGATCGCCATTTTTGGCGATTCTGAATACTGTATATTTTTTTAAAACCGGCGCCACTGGCAGCCGAGTAAACGGGAAGTGACGTCAGCCGATCGCCGGCTCTAAAAAACGGTATCGGAATAATGCCTACAGCTGCGGGCATCATCCTGGTATAACCCCCGAAAGCCAAGGCCGCATATCTGCGTACGGTCGGCGGGAAGGGGATAAACATAGTTAAGGTGTTACTAAACCTATGACCCTGGATTCACTATATCTGGTCACTCACAGTACACAGAACATGGCAATGCAATAGTTTTAGTAAATATAAATTGCTAAATACCTTTTTTCATCAGCAGTTAGAGCAGTCTTGTGACTTGTATCAGTGTCTGGTTAAAGCTTGTAGGAGGAGTTTTATTTTCCCCTGATTCTACATGATGTCTACAGTTATTGTATGAAAGAAATTTGTGTTAAAGGTGATATACTTTTTTGCACAATAACTTAAAAAGATAAAAAACGCAATAAAAACTAGTGTGAAGCTCAGCGCTAAAAAAGCCTATTCGTTAACCACTTCCTGTCCGGCCTATAGCAGAATGACGGGCAGGCGGTGGTTCAGTTATCCTGACTGGGCGTCATATGACGTCCTGCAGCATAACAGCCGCCGTGCGCCCGTGGGGGTGCGCATCGCCGCGATCGGTGGTGCGGTGTGTCAGTCTGACACACCGCTACACCGGTCTCGGTAAAGAGCCACCGACGGAGGCTCTTTTTCACATGATCAGCCATGTCAAATCACGGCTGATCACAATGTAAACAGGAAGAGCCATTGATCGGCTTTTCCTCACTCGCGTCTGACAGACGCGAGTAGAGGAGGGCTGATCAGCGGCTCTCCTGACAGGGGGGGTCTGCGCTGATTGTTTATCAGCGCAGCCCCCCCACGGATGCCCACACTGGACCACCAGGGAAGCCGCCAGGACCACCAGGGAAGGGGGCAACATGTGGATGGCCAGGTATGTACCCCATGGCCATCCACATATGAAAAATTATGCACAATAGATGCCAATCAGTGCTCACATCAGTGGCGCTGACTGGCAACATTATAGTCCAGAACAAACAAGTGATGCCCAGCAATGTCACCCATCAGTGTCATCAGTGCCACCCATCAGTGTCCATCAGTGCCACCTCTCAGTGCCCATCAGTGCCACCTATCAGTGCCACCCATAAGTACCCATCAGTGCCACCCATAAGTACCCATCAGTGCCGCCTAGGAGTGCCCATCAGTGCCGCCTATAAGTGTCCATCAGTGCCGCATACTAGTGCCACCTATCAGTGCCCATCAGTGCCACCTATTAGTGCCCATCAGTGCTACTTATCAGTGCCCATCAGT
This sequence comes from Lithobates septentrionalis, assembly GCA_037952835.1. Classification (NCBI taxonomy): domain Eukaryota; kingdom Metazoa; phylum Chordata; class Amphibia; order Anura; family Ranidae; genus Lithobates; species Lithobates septentrionalis. The sequence goes on from JBBDGP010001284.1 coordinate 3,998,426, forward strand.
GCCACCTCATCAGTGCCCATCGGTGCCACCTTATCAGTGCCCATCAGTACAACCATATCAGTGCCCGTCATCGAAGAAGAAAACTTACTTATTTACAAAACAATTTAAGAGAAACAAAGAAAAACTTTTTTTTTTTTCTAAATGTTCAGTCTTTTTTTTGCGCAAAAAGTAAAAATCGCAGAGGTGATCAAATACCACCAAAGGAAGCTCTATTTGTCGGAATAGGGATCACGTTTCCTTGATACAAAAAAAGAGAATGGAAACCCCCATCAGCCGTCATGTTGGCTTACAACATAATTTTGATAGCAGCTGTCTGCATTTCTTTGCCCTAGAACACATCCCCCCTGGTGACAGGGGAGGGGACTATGATAAACTATTCCTTAAAAAGGAGGCACGCTGGCTACATGAATTGTCAGCTTTGAAATATCCGGGCATGAATGACGCATTCAGCTTCAAACCCTTTTTGTAAATTTATTTTCCTCAATCCCCAGAATCGTACTATCCTTTTTCCCTTTTTCCCTGTTCTTTCACTTTTTCGCTTCTTTTGAATACATATACATATGGCAAATATACTCTTTAGGTTTATCTGTATGTATATTATGGTTCCTTATGCAATAACTCCCCACTAATTAGATATTATTATCTTACAGGCTGTCCTTACTTTAATAATGTGTTTGCATTTAATCACAAATTAACAAAATTCATTATAAATTTGGTTTCTCGTTTATGGCTATTCTTGTCTATTCAGGTCCACACGGACGCCAGGGGCACCCAATCCGACGAGTGAGTAATCAATCGCTCCTCTGTTGGGAGCCCTAGAGATGTTAGTCCCGTTTGCAACATATATGGGAGTAGTATTTTGATTTTTAATTTTCATATAATGCTGCGCCCATCCTTGAATAATAGATGGTTGGTCAGTGAGTATATTCTTCTTTTTGTTCAATGCTATCGTTAATATAAACTATTATATTTCACTATATACCTGTGCTTAATTGACTTTTGATGCATTCGACATCTAACACTGACGCAGTTATGTTTGTCACTCACTTGCCCCTTCTAAGATGGCGTCGCTGGCTTCTTAGGCTCTATTACATTATACCATCTCGCGCATGCGCACTACCGATCGAGCATGCAGCGAGCATTGGTTAATGACGCCGCTGCGTTCCCCATTCAGCTGCAGCCCAGGCATTCTTAATAGACATCCGCATCCCGGCGGTGATGTCAGACGCCGATGGGATGGAGGGCTTATAAAGGCGGATAGACACCGCATACCCTCTGTTACAGGCGCCACACTGTAGGGAGTGTGTGGATCGCTCCCAAGCCTACTTGCTGTTTGACCTCTACAAGTAAGTGTCTCATGTGCAGCTATGTCAAATTGTGACAGGAACTGCACTTAATGAGCTTTTCTAATCAGTACTTTTTTTTTATTGTCATTATTCAGAATCTGCTGCATGGGAATTCCTTCCCTGTCTGATTCCTTAATCCTTGACCAGGGCTCCTTTATAACTTACTGATCTACCACTGTCATTGCCCTCATCCTGTGCTAGGAGGTGTTTTCACTTCGAGTAATTAATTATTGATTCTATTCAAGGTAAAAATCTTTTCCCTAAATCTTAGGCCAGTTGGGGTGCCCTGCCCAATTACTCTTTTTGCTAATTTCTGATAATTTCATTATTTAAGGATATACAAAACTTTATATCCCCCTGTGGCCATATCAAGAGAGAAAATCCATGTTATGAGAGCCTGTATATTGAGAGTACTGCAGCAAGCTAGTCTATTTAATCTCAATACATTACCTAAACACGACAGCCTGGTAAGATTATGAATATCAATACTTTATTATTTCTTTTACACATATTTTGTTCTAAATATATTATTACTGCCCTGTGCATGTATGATTAAAAGTTTACACTTATTCTCATATATTACTTTGCTAAACCTCAGTGGGTTAGCTTTTCTTATTGCTAATTGATTTAATATAATGTCTCATATATGTCTTTTCTATTCATTGTTTAGAGTTTACTACAATCCTTGCCATAAACTCCTGATGAAGCTCGTACAGAGTGAAACAAGTCGAGCGGCATATTGTTACGGAATTAAGTGGCTCTGTTTCTGTGTGCCCATAAAGGGTTCAATTTTTGAGATATATGTACTATCTTTTTTATGATGGTGTCTTATCTATAGGGACACATGGTTTGAGTTAATTTTCAATAAAAATTATACATTTTTTATAATACATCGTACATGTTTCTCTACCTCTTCGTCTATTATTCATTTTAAGCACCTTAAAAGTCCCTAGGGTGTTTTTCCGCATCCCCTCTCCCCTTTTTTCCTTTCTTCGTGCATTCAATATGGGATATGGTGCTCTTTGCTGACTATTTCTGCCCTTATTAATATTTTCTATTCATTGTTTAGAGCTTACTACAATCCTTGCCATAAACTCCTGAAGAAGCTTGTACAGAGCGAAACATGTTGAGCTGCAGATTGTTATGGAATTAAGTGGCTCTGTTTCTGTGTGCCCATAAAGGGTTCAATTTTTGAGATATATGTACTATCTTTTTTTTTTTATATAGTGTCTTATCTATAGGGACACATGGTTTGAGTTAATTTTCAATAAAAATTATACATTTTTTATAATATATCGTACATGTTTCTCTACCTCTTCGTCTATTATTCATTTTAAGCACCTTAAAAGTCCCTGGGGTGTTTTTCCAAATCCCCTCCCCCCTTTTTTCCTTTCTTCGTGCATTCAATATGGGATATGGTGCTCTTTGCTGACTATTTCTGCCCTTATTAATATTTGTGAACAAGATAATAGTGATTAATGATAGGAAGTTCTAAAAGTTCTGTGAAAGGTGGTGAGGCTGCTCCAAGCATGGGATGGGGACCCGAGAACTGTATGTAGGGAGAAGGAGAAAAAAAGTAAGAGAAGTGCCAGGCCAGTCAGCCTGGCGCTTCTCTCTCTTTTTTCTCCTTCTCCCGATATACTTTTTTGCAACTAGGTGGTAACTAGGTTCAGACAGGGATGGATGCTTAAGAAATAACTAGAATTGTAATTTTCTTTAAAAGTACACACCTTGCAGTTTCATTCTTGATTGTATGTGGCTTCAGAGTTTAAGCGCTGCCTTGAAGTTTCTGTTTTTTTTGCAGGTGACATATCTGACAACATGTTGCAATTGGAGAAACACAACACCTGTGTTGCACTTGTGATGTAAATTGATTTAAAGTGATATTCCAGCCTAACTCTAACTATGCCTAAACATGTCCCTCCCCTCCTTTTACCTCTCTGCCTAACCTGTGTAAAAAAGATGTGTATATTTACCTATTTTTAGCCTGCTACAGTCTGGTCGCAAGGTCCCCTGTGTCAGTGAGTGAGTCTACAGGGGAGAGGAAGGAGTGCTCGATAACGACTGGCAATTCTGGGAGCTGCAACGTCACTTATAGGTGTCTATGGACCAGCTATTGTCAGCGCTTCCTCCTCTCCCTGCAGCCACTGCTTACTGACACAAGAGAGTCAGAATTTCGGTATCACATGACTGGACTGCAGCAAACTAAAAATAAGTAAGCATACACATCTCTTTACAAAAGTTTGGCAGGATGATTATCAGGAGGGGGAGGGAACATTTTTAAGCATACTTAGTATTATACTGGAATTCTACTTTAATGCTATTTGGTTAGATAGTGTAAAGAATTTATGGATAATACAATGTTCTGTTAATATTAAACATCAAAGTGTACCTGTCACTGCTTGGCTGTTAGGGCCTAGGACAATTTTTTGTTCTTTGTGATGTATAACTGCAAGTCTATTTTGGATTTAATTTGACATTTTAAATGCAGTTTGTAACCCAGAATTGTGCTTTCCCCTTACAGTAGTTAACCCCTTACTTGTCTTATTGTTAAAACAGGATACCCAAATCTCAGAAATCATAGCATTTTATTGGGTCTTTGAGGGACCCTGCCTTAAGCTAGAGTTTTAGAGTCTGGCTTAGGCAGGCCATACATCAATATTTTTTTTTCTTCATTCTACCGACGGGTTTAAAAAAAAAAAAAAGACCCATCAAACAATTTGTATTGGGGAATCACTCCTGGTGTGCCATTGTATTCTGGCAGAATACATTGATCAGTGCTGCCAGCTATACTGATCATTTGGAAAAAAAAAACAACAGGCTGGTTGTAGAGAATTCGATCTTTCAGTAGATTGACTTCTCTACAACCAGCCTGCCCATACATGGATTAAAATTCGCCTGGTCCTGCTGAACTGGGACATTTCGATCCATGTATGGCCACCCTTAAGCCGGGTACACACGTATGCCCTGTAAACACGGATGGATTTTCTGACGGAAAAAGTGTGATCGGATTGTGTTGTCAGAAATTCCGATCGTGTGTGGGCTCCATCGGACTTTTTCCATTGGAATTTCCGACACACAAAGTTTGAGAGCAGGATATAAAATTTTCCTACAACAAAATCCGATCGTTTAAGTTCCGATCGTGTGTACACAAATCCGACGCACAAAGTGGCACGCATGCTCAGAATAAATTAAGAGACGAAAGCTATTGGCTACTGCCCCGTTTATAGTCCCGACGTACGTGTTTTACGTCACCGCGTTCAGAACGATCAGATTTTCCAACAACTTTGTGCGACCGTGTGTATGCAAGGCAAGTTTGAGCCAACATCCATCAGAAAAAATCAGACGGATTTTGACGTCAGAATGTCAGATCAATGTCCGATTGTGTGTACAGGGCATAACAGCTTTTTTTTTTTCATGCAACCCAGCAGGTTGCATGAAAAAAAAACTGTCAGCTCCGGTCAGAACCACTTTACTAACCATGCGAGGTTAGTACAGTGATCTCCCCCCCACTGACCTGCTCTGTTCTGACAGGGGTACTGCCCCCCTCCAGAACATTCAGACCAACAGTTGGACTTGATGGACTTGTGTCTTTTTTCAACCTCACCTACTATGTAACTATGTAACGCTCTCTGCCATTGCACGTCTTTTCCAGCATGCACGTCTGACAGAAGCTGGCTGAATCCAGCTTCTGTCTGACAGACCGACATACACACGGGCAGAATGTCGGTCATTTTTTTTTTTTAACTGGCAAATGTCTCCCGACATTCTGCCTGTGTGTACGGAGCTTTAGAGTGTACATAGTCTAAGATTAATGTTTACAGCCAGCCTGAGCTTTATTTATGTTATCTGTGTTCATTAGGTTTTTTCCTAAGCCCAGGGACATTGTTTGCTTCTGCAGACAACTAGGGAGTGTTCTCCAGAAGATAGCGTGAGACAATACAATGTATGGAGGTATGAATATTTGATCTGTCCAGGGCAATAACTGAGGGGTTTATGCCAGTGACATGGGCTGAGGAAAAGGATAAATATTTAGAGAGAACTTCTAGAACGTTCCATGCCTCTCAGGTTTTACCTGGAGAGGATATGAGTGCAGAGATCCTTCCTTCTCAAGACTGGCCGGATGAGGATGTGTGTTTAGCAGGGTCCAGTCCTGTTCTCCTAGGTCACTGCTTGGTAAAGGTTTAGCTTCAGGGTAGTCCAGTATTTGACCTTCAGACCCTTTGCCTGAGGGAAGAAGCATAAGCTGAAGAGTTCTGTTGAGATATATTCTGCTCCCCATCTGGGCTTAATGGTCCACAACTGGTCCCTGAGAGAGGTCTGAACAGTGCTAACCTAGCTCATGGCAGAAACAGAAGATGCTTATATATTCAGGGAAGAAGCATTAGCTGAAGAGTTATGTTGAGATAGTTCCCCGTCTAGGCTTAATGGTCCACAACTGGCCTATTAGAGAGAGGTCTGAAGAGTCCTAACCCGGCCAGACAGAATATTCTTATATATTGTAATGTAATTGGGCCTACAGCGCTCACATTAGCCTGTGATAGATGCTCAAGGAGTTCTACATTTGCATGTGGCAAAGCCATAAACATACTAGAAGATGCTGCTGAGTAGAGGGGGGTTTTGGGTATCATCTACCCCCAAACTTTTCTCCATAGACTTTTAAGTCAATACATTTTGCAAAATGAGGCCTTACTCCATGCCTAAACAACTGCTAAATTGTTGCACATTGCAGTGTTAGGACTGCTACCCTTGGTCAGCCACCACAAAAAAAAGTTTAAGAACATGAACACAAAAGCACATTGACATCACTGTAGATACATGCCCTGTAGACACGGGATGCGTTTCAAAGCTGGTTGGCTTCTTCATCGGCCTATCTATAGCCTAGGCAGCCAGTATAGACAGGCTGATGAAGAAGCTAACCGGATTTGAAAAGCATCCTGTGTCTGCAGTGCATGTGTCTATAGTGATGTCAGACATTCCAGTCCCGGGTTGAATACCAATTGCAGTTGCAGTGGTCTTCTCCATCTTCAGCACACTTCATACCCAGCCGGTGGCCAAGACTGATAGTTCTCTGGCTGCCCCTCAGACATTTCTGGCTCTCAAGTCATTTTTATGACGTGTACCTAGTTAATACATTTCTATTTTTCAATAAATCATGTAATGTCATTTATTTGTTAATGCTACACTATGAGGTTGCAATGTTGTTTTTTCCAGTGGTTGGAAAGTGAGCGCCCTCTCTAGTCTTCTAGCTGCAGCTCCTAGTTTTAGTTATGTTTAGCACTCTGAGCTATCCTACACAAATCATCAGTATTGTCATTCACCAATAATTATTTTCCACAATTTTCATCTTTTGTTTTTTATTTGGTAATTTTAGTTTTTTACCCATTTTTTATGATCCGTCCTTTTGGTAGAGTCATTACAATTACCTTCCTCGTTATGCCTGGTGTATCAGTCCACTCCTGAGCATTGTAGTTTGTCTGGGATTGACAAGCTCATTCATTCACATATTTACACCTAAGAATTCGTAAGCTGCAATATAATAAATGTTTGCTTTTGGATTTAATACTGATTTAAGCAAGCGCATCATTGATGACACTCTTCTGCAGCTCAAGTCAACGCTAATATCAGGTAATATCTGAGTCACTGACCCATTGCTAAGGCTCAGGATGCTGCAGGCTGATTGACATTTATGCTGCATTACATTGACATTATACCCTATGCTCTACATAGTGTGTAAGTTGAAAAGCTAATATATATATATATATATATATATATATAAAAAAAAAACAGAATAAAGATTTTATTTAAAGGTATTGAAAAAGTTTACTTTCTTTTTAGGCTATGTTTTTGCCTACATGTTCTTGTAAATCATTGTATATATACAGTATTTCTAGAATTGAAATGATCTTTATAATTAATTTCTTGCCCAAATATGTTGACTAATAAGCTTTTCCAAGCCTTCTATTATTTCCTCATTCCGTAGACTGTATATTATTGGGTTAATAAATGGGGTTAACACTGTGTATATCAGAGATTTGAACTTGTTTTCATTGTGGGAATTGTCCCCTGATGGCACAGCATATATAGCAGTCAAAGTGCCATAATACAAACAAACAATGAGCAAGTGTGAGCTGCAGGTTGAGAAGGCTTTTTTTCTTACTACAGAAGACATTCTTAGGATGTTAATAAAGATACATGTATATGACCCAATGACCAACACAAAAGGGAAAAATATGGTAAGGAAACATATCACAAAATCAATCCAGATAATGATGAAAGTATCTGAGGATGAAATCTGAAGAATCGGAGCAATGTCACAAAATAAATGATCAATATAATTTGATTTACAAAACTGCAATTGATATATAAAGATTATTTCACTTGAAATAAGAATGTAGGAGAGGATCCAGGAAGAGCAGACAAGGTAATAACAGGTTTTAGTAGTTATGAGAGTAGAATAATGTAAAGGGTCACAGATGGCAACGTAGCGATCATATGCCATAACTGTCAGTAGGAAAGATTGTATAAATGCTAGGAAGCTGTGTACATAGTATTGGAAAATACATCCAGTTATAGATAAGTGGCTTTGGCCCCACAATATGACATGTAGCAATGCTGGCACAATATTTGAAGTGAACAAGACGTCAACTATGGAAAGATGTTTAAGAAAAAAGTACATGGGATGTCTGAGGGGGATAATCGATATCAATGTAATGATTAAAATATTTCCAACCAAGATAACTAGAAATATTAGAAGTAGAACACAGAAGAATACTATATTATAGTTGTTGAGGTTTTGAAATCCATGGAGAACAACTTCAGTGACTCTAGTGTTATTATCCTCACACATGGTTCTTGAACATAATTTATTTTTGTAACCTGTATTGATACAGAATATTATTGTCAAATATTATGGAACATGAGAAAAATAAACTAAAAACAGAGCATTTCAATAGAATATAAATTTTATGAACCATTATGTGCTTCTCGATGAGGTGTTCCTTGTCACTAGCACAGACTGAGTGTAAAAAAAAAGCATGGTGAAATTGATAAATGACATAGGGGACATGTATCAATGGAAAAAAAATGTAAAAAAATACCTTGAAGTGGGATGAAGATCTTTATATGCAGCTTCCAGGGAAATATAAAAAAATACACAAATCCTTTAAATAAAATGTTTGGGGGGTGCCTTAAATCTGCATAATATTCATGGACATTCGCAGCAACTGCATACACTGTCAATGTATCTTTAGTTGTTACATAGTTACTATTTTTTGTTTGTGGAGTTAATTTTTTTTCATTTTTTTACAATCTGCTTGGTTTATGTACAGCAGCAGCATTCAAATCTGACAACATCCAAAATACAGGTAGGTCACAATCTGGCTGGTTTGTAAGATGTATTGCACTGTTGCAGATAGAAAGTTGTGACCTACCTGTTTTTTTGGATGATTGGGGCCCTGCATTTCCAGTACGGTATTTATAAATTGAAATCATATCCCTCTCAAGCATCTCTTTTCCAGAGAGAATACGTTCAGTGCTTGCAACCTTTCCTCATAACTAATATCCTCCAGACCCTTTATTAGCTTAATTGCCCTTCTTTGTACTCGCTCCATTTCCAGTACATCCTTCCTGAGGACTGGTGCCCAGAACTGGACAACACACTCTAGGTGCGGCCGGACCAGAGTCTTGTAGAGCGGGAGAATTATCGTTTTATCCCTGGAGTTGATCCCCTTTTTAATGCATGCCAATATTCTGTTTGCTTTGTTAGCAGCAGCTTGGCATTGCATGCCATTGCTGAGCCTATCATCTACTAGGACCCCCAGGTCCTTTTCCAAGATGGCATTATTGTATCCTAATAGATTTCTTAAGGGATATTGTTGATAAATTTTTCTGTCCCATTTGAAGGAGCCTCTCCAACCGAGTCTGCAGGAGGGCCACCAAATTCCCTCTGACCATTAACCTATACAAGATTAATATTACCTCTTTCCATCCACTCCAGATGGGAAGCTTTATTGTCCTTATTCTGAAGTAATCCAAACCAGGTTCTCAGCATCCGTTAAGTGGTTGTCCATCATTATAGAATCATCTGCTTTCTCAACGGGCCATAATCAGTGGGTAGGAGGCTTTCCCCTACTCCTCTCCAAAAGCCCCTGTCCTGGTTGGGTCTGTTACATTCTCCACCGCCAGAATACACTGATCAGTGCTCATAGCCATTGAGTGCAAGTGCAAATCGGATGCTGGTTTTCCAGCATGTCGTTTCTGTCAGACAAACTGCTGTAGACGCACACAAAAAGTTGGATGGTTTCTACTGAACCGGCCAATTTTTGGACAGTGTGTACCCAGCTTTATGCATTATTGTTATAGTGATGTTTATACACTGGCTCATTGTGTAGCTTCTTTAAAGACATAGGGAATAGTTTAATTTGGTACTAGCACTACTTGCTTTTAATTATATGTAGCAGGTGCCGCTTTGCCAACCACTGCCCCGCCAGACATTGCACCCCGCCAGCTGTTCCCGGGATTTACACAGGCAGGCTCGCAGTCAGTGAGAGCGAGCCTGTCAGAAGCTGTGGGGGAGTCCCCCCTCCCTCTTCTCGCATCAGTGTGCTACCTATCCCAGCATGCTCTCTGGCAAGAGGAGGACTGGAACACCAAGAGGCTACCTGGGAGTGAAGAGACACTGCAAGGCGAGGACAGAGACCCGACACAGGGGGAGAGGTGCTGCCATCCTGAGTCGGTGTGACTGTTCCTGCCACAGCTTCAAGGTCAGTGATTGACATCCCACCAGAGGGAGGACCAGGCATCCCTGAAAACGCAAGGCATTCCGGTTTGTGATGTAACCAGTCGGGCCACCTGAAGAACCTGCTTGCCAGGACATCTCCTTTTGGGCCTTGGTCACAGGATTGGTGAGCAGGCACTTGCCAACCTTAAAGACACTGCATGCAGACAATGTTGCCTTACTGGTGCCTACACCTGTAGAAACACTTACACCTTGCTGAGCAGTCATAGTATCCATCTTGCTTGCCAGGATACTGCCAGCATACTGAACATCACTTTTGTCTGCCAGGATATCTTTAAATACACTTTGCTCATCCTGTCAAACAGGACACCAAGTGCGCCAACACAGAGCTAGCTGAAGATACCAGAGATTTCCATTGTGAGGACTTTCCTGTTATTTTTTTAATTAGGAGTGAGTCAGTGGTCATAGTTATACTTTCTAAGGAGGAGCATTAACGTTAAGCCTAAAGTTGATAATCCATATTATTGCCTGTTGCATCACGTGTTTACTGCCTGAGCCTATGATTTCAGGATTGTAGGGAAACAGACTGACTGTCATCAAGTCAGTTCTGTTTCCCTTCATGCCTGAGCACATAGGCCACATTAGAGCCATTTAAGTTGTTTTAACTGTGCTATCTGAAATCCGCACGTAGCTCTGTGCTATACTGTTATAAATCAGAGTCTGTTATCTCTGACTACTAGTTACCCTATTACTGTTTGTTGATGATGGAAAGTCTCCCAGTAAACAAACTTTCTGGTTCACCACTGTCTGTGTCTATTTATTACCGTGCTTGCATTAACACTATTTACTAGGTGTGCCAGAGGGGTTGGGACTGTTCTTGGGGCTGAGAGGCAGAGTACAGAACCAAACATACTCAAGCGGCTTCTTTGGGGGTGGCTGTACATATACAACAAAGTTTTTATGCTATTTGTGTCTATATGCACCAATAAAGATAAGAAATGAATGCTATAAGTTATGTATGTAATTTACTGAGGGATTACACTTTAAAGTGATTATACTATTATCTAAACATTTTTTACCATAATGTAGCAAATGCATTAAGGTTAAAAAAATGTTTAGGCTTTAGAACCACTTTAAACATCTAGTTTTTTTGTTTTTCAAAACCCTTGTCATTTACCCTTTCTCTTTGATGCAAAACTGTCCCACCACTGGCCAATTTCTTTCAAATGCTAAAAAGAATTTGGAGAATGCAGATGATTCAGCAGTGTAAAACTTGTCAGCAGCAGGACATTTTTAATAAGGAAGAAATGTACTAGAGAAAAAGAGAAAGGCATTATACTACTAAAATTAAGAGACCAGAGATGCCACAAGGCTAGGCCCAAATTTACTACATATAAAGGGCACAGGATAGGGCTTTACTACAAGAATCAAAATACTGCAGAGGATAATACAGAACTATAAAATTAGCCAGCAGCAGGACAATTTTAATCAGGGATATTAGACCTAATTTAGATGTCTAACTTTTATTTTATTTATGGAAATATATGTGGTGAATGGGAGTGATATAATGTAAGGTTGTTTAGGCATACCTCCCAACTTTTTGAGATGGGAACGAGGGATACCTATTAGCAAAAATATGTAGGCATAGGACACACACCCTGCCATGCCCTCTTTACCACTTCAGCCCCAGAACATTTTACCCCCTTCCTGACCAGAGCATTTTTTATAATTTGGCGCTGCGTTGCTTTAACTGACAATTGCGCGGTCATGCAATGCTGTACCCAAACTAAATTTGTGTCCTTTTTTCCCACAAATAGAGCTTTCTTTTGGTGGTATTTGATCACCCCTGCGGTTTTTATTTTTTGCGCTATAAACAAAAAAAGAGCGACAATTTTGAAAAAAAAAACACAATAATTTTTACTTTTTGCTATAATAAATATCCCCCAAATGAAAAAAAAAAAAACTAAATTTCTTTATCAGTTTAGGCCAATATGTATTCTTCTACATATTTTTGGTAAAAAAAAAAAAAAATAGCAATAAGCATATATTGATTATATGCTATATATATGCACTGATTACTGTATAAATGTCACTGGCAGGGAAGGGGTTAACACTAGGGGGCGATCAAGGGGTTAACTGTGTGTTAACTCACTGTGTTCTAACTGTGTGGGGATGGGACTAACTCGGAGAGGTGACAGATCGCTGTTCCTACTTTGTAGGGACTCACAATCTGTCTCCTCTCCTCTGACAGCACAGGGATTTGTGTGTTTACACACACAAATCCCCGTGCTGGGTCTCGTGCACGCAATCACGCGTGGCCCGCGGCTATTGTGCCCGCCAGCCACGTGCATCAGGTCCCCCACTGTGCAGCAGGCATGCGCGCGTGCCTCCGGCGGCGCTTATGCGCCCTCTGGTGGCTTTCCTGGGCTAAGCCGTATATATACAGGCAGGGGCGTTGCTAGGTAGCAAAAAGACCAAGGGCTTCAGCCCGAAGTCAGAGCCCAGCACCGGGGGGGGGGGGGTGTGATGGTGCAGCAGACGGTGGAGTTGTATGGAGGGGGGTGTTACCTACCTGACATACACTGACCTACCTGACACACACTGACCTACCTGGCTGACATACACTGACCTACCTGACATACACTGACCTACCTAACATACACTGACCTACCTATCTGACATACACTGACCTACTTGACACACACTGACCTACCTGGCTGACACACACTGACCTACATGACATACACTGACCTACCTGACACACACTGACCTGCCTGGCTGACATACACTGACCTACATGACATACCTGACACGCACTAATCTACCTGACACACACTGACCTACCTATCTGACATAAACTGACCTACTTATCTGACACACACTGACCTACTTGATACACTGACCTACCTGACATACCCTGACCTACCTACCTGACACACACTGACCTACCTATCTGACCTACCTGACACACACTGGCCTACCTATCTGACCTACCTGACACACACTGACCTACCTATCTGACATACACTGACACACACTGACCTACCTATCTGACATACACTGACCCACACTGACCTACCTGACATGCACTGACCTACCTGCCCTTGCCCCCTTAAAGCCTAAGTTTATTTATTTAAAATTAGCCAAGGGGCAGTCAAATCATCAAATGCAGCCACTGTGCCCCGTCAAATGCAGCCACTGTGCCCCGTCAAATGCAGCCACTGTGCCCCGTCAAATGCAGCCACTGTGCCCCGTCAATTGCAACCACTGTGCCCCATCAATTGCAACCACTGTGCCCCATCAATTGCAACCACTGTGCCCCGTGAAATGAAGCCACTGTGCCCGTCAAAAGAGAGAAGAGAGAGAATAGACACAGAGAAGAAGAGAGAGAGGAGAGAAGAGGAGAAAGAGAGAAAGCGAGAGAGAGAAGGAGAGCGAGAAACACAGAGAGAGACACCTTTTTTTTTTTTTAAATCTTCGTTCTGTCCCACTCCCAGTCACAGCCACCATGGCCGTTATTCAGCGTGACTCTGGAGGTTGAGGGAGAAGGAGGCATCACGTTCTCTTGATCTCCTTCTGCTTTCCTCAGGCCAGGCGGCATATCACTCCGCCTGTCAGTCAGTGCAGTGGGCGGCGCTGCAACAGCCGAATCACACAGGTAAATTGCAGCTGCCGCCGCTGCTGTCTACCCTATTTTCTCTCCCTTTCTCTTCACTGCAGGATAGGGTTGCCCCCTTTTCTTTAAGCCAAACCTGTACACTTTAGAGGTGCATGGCAAAAAAATTTGGAAAAAAAGCTGCATGGCAAATATTAGCACAACACATTTTGGAATGGATTTATACCTCTATTCATACATTATTATATGTGTATGGTGACTGCACAGTATATGTTTAAATAAGATGGGAGTGTATTAATACTTTATCCTTTGCGGTTTCCACCATCATTCACTATTCTTTTTTCACATTTAAATTAATATACACTATAGGATTGTAAAGACCTGGGACACCTTTGGGTGCACTAAGGAGAGCAATAATGCAGGACGCTTTATTGGTGAGTGTTACCCCCCATAATACAGGGGTCAGTGTTACCCCTCTATAATTTAGGGGCCCCCCATAGAGGACCCCCATTAGATCAGAGTCCCCTTATATCAGTGCTCCTCTTAGAGACCCCAAAAAATTAAAATGGAAAAAATGCAGCACAACCTCCCCCTATAATTATATTCATATATGAAAAAATAGTTGTAAATGATAGTGGAAACCCCCAAGGATAATCCAAGTATTAATACACTCCAGTCTTATTTAAACATATACTGTGCAATCTCCACACACATATAATAATGTATGAATAGAGGTGTAAACCTCCAAATCATTCCGAAATGTGCTAATATCCAATTTACTTTTTCGGATATTAGCAAAACACATTTTGGAATGGATTTACACCTCTATTCATACAGTATTATATGTGTGTGGCGATTGCACAGTATATGTTTAAATAAGATTGGAGTGTTTTAATACTTGGATTACCCTTGGGGGTTTCCACCATCATTCACAATTATTTGTTCACATTTAAATTAATATAATTATAGGGGGAGGTTGCACTGCATTTTAATTAATTTTTGCATAGTTTTTTTTCGAGGAGTTTTAGTTTTATTTTAGGTGGTTTTTTTTTGTTTTTTTAGATCAGAGTCCACTATATCTGATCCTCTTTAGAGACAAACCGTCAGTCTCTAAGGGGGGTGCTGATATAAGGGGACTGTAATATAATGGGTTTCTCTGAGGAGAGGCAGGGGGAGGTAATATAAGGACAAACTGATCTAATGTGGGTGCTGATACAAGGAGAGTTTCCCTTATTTAGTAGAGGCCTCAAGCGAGGGGTCTCTTTGGTGCTGATCTAATGGCGGGTGCTGACTGCTGATCTAATGGGTCACCAGCAATCAGCACCCCCTCTACATTAGCTCAGAGTCCCCTTATATCAGCACCCCACTTAGATATCTCTAATAGATCAGTGACCCCTCCCCCCCCCATCAGTGTCCCCTGCCCCTAAAGACCCCCATTAGACTGCCTTACCGAGAGCCGTTTAGAGTCAGGAAGTGTGGGAGCCAGAGTTTGGGGGCGGAGCGAAGCTGCTCTTCTGTAGTGCCATTTTCCTTCCTTCCATTGTATGGGGGGGCTTGGGGAGAAGGCATAGTAGAGGCAGATGCTGCATCGCTGTGCCCACTGTGTCGGCAGGACACATTTGAACTGGTACACTCACTCACAGGGCTGCTGTTAGGAATCATGGGGCCTCCACCCCTGAGGGGGGAAAAGAGGTGGGGGGAGGAAGGTGAGAGAGGAGGAGGAGGCAGGAGAGAGAGGGGGTGCTGACACAGAGGAGGGTGGGGCTGACAGAGAGGGGGAGGGCTGACAGAGAGGGGGAGGGCTGACAGAGAGGGGGAGGGCTGACTGGGGTGTGGGCTGACAGAGGGGGGTGGGCTGACAGAGAGGGGTGTGCTGACAGGGGGTGGGCTGACAGAGAGGGGTGGGCAGACAGAGAGGGGTGGGCAGACAGAGAGGGGGTGGGCAGACAGAGAGGGGGAGGGCTGACAGGGGGGTGGGCTGACAGAGGGGGGGTGCTGACAGGGGGTGGGCTGACAGAGGGGGGGTGCTGACTGGGGGGTGGGCTGACAGAGGGGGGGTGCTGACTGGGGGGTGGGCTGACAGAGAGGGGGTGCTGACTGGGGGGTGGGCTGACAGAGAGGGGGTGCTGACTGGGGGGGTGGGCTGACAGAGAGGGGGTGCTGACTGGGGGGTGGGCTGACAGAGAGGGGGGTGCTGACTGGCGGGTGGGCTGACAGAGAGGGGAGTGCTGACTGGGGGGTGGGCTGACAGAGGGGGGTGGGCTGACAGAGAGGGGTTGCTGACAGGGGGTGGGCTGACAGAGAGGGGGGTGCTGACTGGGGGGTGGGCTGACAGAGAGGGGGAGGGCTGACAGAGAGGGGTAGGGCTGACTGGGGGGGTGGGCTGACAGAGAGGGGGTGCTGACAGGGGGTGGGCTGACAGAGAGGGGGTGCTGACTGGGGGGGGTGAGCTGACAGAGAGGGGTGGGCAGACAGAGAGGGGGTGGGCAGACAGAGAGGGGGAGGGCTGACAGGGGGGTGGGCTGACAGAGGGGGGGTGCTGACAGTGTGGTGGGCTGACAGAGGGGGGGTGCTGACTGGGGGGTGGGCTGACTGGGGGGTGCTGACAGAGAGGGGGTGGGCTGACAGAGAGGGGGGTGGGCTGACAGAGAGGGGGTGCTGACTGGGGGGGGTGGGCTGACAGAGAGGGGGTGCTGACTGGGGGGTGGGCTGACAGAGAGGGGGGCTGACAGAGAGGGGGGTGCTGACTGGGGGGTGGGCTGACAGAGAGGGGGGTGCTGACTGGGGGGTGGGCTGACAGAGAGGGGGGTGCTGACTGGGGGGTGGGCTAAAAGAGGGGGGTGGGCTGACAGAGAGGGGGTGCTGACAGGGGGGTGGGCTGACAGAGATGGGGGTGCTGACTGGGGGGGTGGGCTGACAGAGAGGGGGGTGGGCTGACAGAGAGGGGGGTGCTGACAGGGGGTGGGCTGACAGAGGGGGGGTGGGCTGACAGAGAGGGGGTGCTGACTGGGGGGGTGGGCTGACAGAGAGGGGTGCTGACAGAGGGGTGTGCTGACAGAGGGGGGTGCTGACAGGGGGGTGGGCTGACAGGGGGGTGGGCTGACAGGGGGGTGCTGACAGGGGGGTGGGCTGACAGAGAGGGGGGTGCTGACTGGGGGGGTCGGCTGACAGAGAGGGGGGTGCTGACAGAGAGGGGGGTGCTGACAGGGGGGGGTGCTGACAGGGGGGTGGGCTGACAGAGAGGGGGGTGCTGACTGGTGGGGTGGGCTGACAGAGAGGGGGGTGGGCTGACAGAGGGGGGGTGGGCTGACAGAGAGGGGGTGCTGACTGGGGGGGTGGGCTGACAGAGAGGGGTGCTGACAGAGGGGGGTGCTGACAGAGGAGGGTGGGCTGACAGAGGAGGGTGGGCTGGCAGAGGAGGTGGTGCTGACAGAG
The DNA here is from genome assembly GCA_037952835.1 of Lithobates septentrionalis. Taxonomy (NCBI): domain Eukaryota; kingdom Metazoa; phylum Chordata; class Amphibia; order Anura; family Ranidae; genus Lithobates; species Lithobates septentrionalis. The sequence goes on from JBBDGP010001284.1 coordinate 4,015,563, forward strand.
GAGGGTGGTGCTGACAGAGAGGGGGGTGCTGACAGAGAGGGGGGTGCTGACAGGGGGGTGGGCTGACAGGGGGGTGCTGACAGGGGGGTGGGCTGACAGAGAGGGGGGTGCTGACTGGCGGGGTGGGCTGACAGAGAGGGGGGTGCTGACAGAGGGGGGGTGGGCTGACAGAGAGGGGGTGCTGACTGGGGGGGGTGGGCTGACAGAGAGGGGTGCTGACAGAGGGGGGTGCTGACAGAGGGGGGTGCTGACAGAGGGGGGTGCTGACAGAGGGGGGTGCTGACAGAGGAGGGTGGGCTGACAGAGGAGGGTGGGCTGGCAGAGGAGGTGGTGCTGACAGAGGAGGGTGGTGCTGACAGAGAGGGGGGTGCTGACAGAGAGGGGGGTGGGCTGACAGAGGGTGTGGGCTGACATAGAGGGGGGTGGGCTAACAGAGAGGGGGGTGCTGACAGAAAGGGGTGGGATGACAGAGGGGGGTGGCTTACAGAGAGGCACGCTGACAGACTGGAGGAAGGGCAGATAACAGACCTCAGTAAAGAGGAGACACATCGCGCGCCAGGCAGGGAGACGGGACTCCGGGCGGCCAAGATCACCCACAGTCCAGCCCAGCCCCGCCTCCACATGTAACCATTTACCACCTCCACCGGGCCAATCACAGACATGTCCGCCGCCTGCACAGCCAATCCCAGAGTGCCCGCTGCCCAGCCCTTGTATGTGACAGAGATGTCAGTGGGCATGGGAATCGGGATGCGCCGCTCTCGATCTTGCGGCCGGGGCCACTGTTTACAGGACAGCTGAGACATGTCTGTATGCAGCCGCGCTGCATAACTAAGCAGGGAAAAGAGGTGAGCGCTGCAGGGGGGGGGGGGTGAGGGAGGTGGCGGTCCGATGGCTCAGTACCTGTACATGCCTGCTCGTCTCTCCTCCACCTCCAATGCTGCCCGCCGCAGCCGCGACCCGCCTGCTATTTTCTCCTCCACACCCGCCGCTAAGGGCTCCACATTCGGGGCTCCAGCCTCGATAGCCACCCCCTGGCGAGGCCTCTGTATACGGGATTTCGCCCAGGAGAGCCATTCTGCCGCAGTATATCTGTGTGAGCCGGTCAGGAACTGGTTAAAGAAGAATTCTACAAAAAAATGATTAGTTAAATCCACAAGTGTTTTTTTTTTACCCCTACTATTCATTTATACTGGCTCTTGGAATTAACAAATGCAGCAATTTAGAAATTGGATGAAAGGTTTAGTCCTTGGAACACAATTTGAATGATAAATAGTGCTTTTTATATACAACTATATAGATCAGCCCAAAATGAGGGACAAATGAGGAGTAAAAAGGTACATAGGGACTTTGTTCCAAATCAGGGACAGTCCCTCAAAATCAGGGACAGTTGGGAGCTATGGTTTAGGTCAGGGCCGGACTGGCATACCGGGACATTTCCCGGTAGGATGCCTGCCCTCGGGCCACTTTGGATCTATGCCGTGGCTGCAGCGCAGCGCTCCCCTCCCTCCTTCTCACACACGGATCTGTGAAATTTTCGGCCGTGCTATGACAAAAGTCCTGCCCTCCTCCTAGACCGGCTCGTGTGATAGACGCAGTGTTCTGTCTATCACACAAGCTGGTCTAGGAGGAGGGCGGGACTTTTGTCACAGCATGGCCGAACATGATTTCACACTCATCTTCGTGACACAGCGCTAAAGCTGCAATGATGGTGAGGCTGTCATGAGGGCACAGTGAGGCTACAATGAGGTCACAGTAAGGCTGCAATGAGGGTACAGTAAGGCTGCAATGAGGGCATGGTGAGGCTGCAATGAGGGCATGGTGAAGCGGCAATGATGGGCACAGTAAGGTGGCAACGATGGGCACAGTAAGGTGGCAACGATGGGCACGGTGAGGCTGCAATGAGGGCACAGTAAGGCTGCAATGAGGGCACAGTAAGGCTGCAATGAGGGCACGGTGTGGCTGCAATGAGAGCACAGTAAGGCGGCAATGAGATGGGCATGGTGAGACTGCAATGAGGGCATGGTGAGGCTGCAATGAGGGCACAGTAAGGCAGAAATGATGGGCACAGTAAGGCGGCAATGATGGGCATGGTGAGGCTGCAATGAGGACATGGTGAGGCTGCAATGAGGGCACAGTGAGGTGGCAATGAGATGGGCATGGTGAGGCTGCAATGAGGGCATGGTGAGGCTGCAGTGAGGGCACAGTAAGGCGGCAATGATGGGCACAGTAAGGCGGCAATGATGGGCATGGTGAGGCTGCAATGAGGACATGGTGAGGCTGCAATGAGGGCACAGTGAGGCGGCAATGAGATGGGCATGGTGAGGCTGCAATGAGGGCATGGTGAGGCTGCAATGAGGGCACAGTAAGGCGGCAATGATGGGCACAGTAAGGCGGCAATGATGGGCACAGTGCTATGACAAAAGTCCTGCCCTCCTCCTAGACCGGCTCGTGTGATAGACGCAGTGTTCTGTCTATCACACAAGCTGGTCTAGGAGGAGGGCGGGACTTTTGTCACAGCATGGCCGAACATGATTTCACACTCATCTTCGTGACACAGCGCTAAAGCTGCAATGATGGTGAGGCTGTCATGAGGGCACAGTGAGGCTACAATGAGGTCACAGTAAGGCTGCAATGAGGGTACAGTAAGGCTGCAATGAGGGCATGGTGAGGCTGCAATGAGGGCATGGTGAAGCGGCAATGATGGGCACAGTAAGGTGGCAACGATGGGCACAGTAAGGTGGCAACGATGGGCACGGTGAGGCTGCAATGAGGGCACAGTAAGGCTGCAATGAGGGCACAGTAAGGCTGCAATGAGGGCACGGTGTGGCTGCAATGAGAGCACAGTAAGGCGGCAATGAGATGGGCATGGTGAGACTGCAATGAGGGCATGGTGAGGCTGCAATGAGGGCACAGTAAGGCAGAAATGATGGGCACAGTAAGGCGGCAATGATGGGCATGGTGAGGCTGCAATGAGGACATGGTGAGGCTGCAATGAGGGCACAGTGAGGTGGCAATGAGATGGGCATGGTGAGGCTGCAATGAGGGCATGGTGAGGCTGCAATGAGGGCACAGTAAGGCGGCAATGATGGGCACAGTAAGGCGGCAATGATGGGCACAGTGAGGCTGCAATGATGGGCATGTGAAGCTGCAATGATGGGCACAGTAAGGCTGCAACGATGGTGAGGCGGCAATGATGGGCACAGTAAGGGTGCAATGAGGGCACGTTGAGGCTGCAATGAGGGCACAGTAAGGCGGTAATGATGGGCATGGTGAGGCGGCAATGATGGGCACGGTGAGGCTGCAATGATGGGTATGGTGAGGCTGCAATGATGGGCACAGTAAGGCTGCAATGAGGGCACGGTAAGGCGGCAATGATGAGCACAATAAGGCTGCAATGAGGGCATGGTAAGGCTTCAATGATGGGCACAGTAAGGCTGCAATGAGGGCACGGTAAGGCAACAATGATGGGCATGGTAAGGCAACAATGATGGGCACGGTGAGGCGGCAATGATGGGCAGTGTGAGGCGGCAATGATGGACACGGTGAGGCGGAAATGATGGCCATGTAAGGCTGCAATGATGGGCACGGTGAGGCTGCAATGATGGGCATGTGAGGCTGCAATGATGGGCACGCCGAGGCTGCAAAGATGGGAAAAGTGAGGCGGCAATGATGGGCACAGTAAGGCGGCAATGATGGGCACAGTGAGGCTGCATGGACTGGCACAGAGGCTGCATTGATGGGCACAGTGAGGCTGCATTTGATGGGCACTGGTGAGGCTGCATTGATCTCTTGTATCATGTCCGCAGTCTCTGCCCATCTCTTGTACTATGTCTTCAGTCTCTGACCATCTCCTGTATCATGTCTACATTCTCTTAACATCTTTAGTATCATGTCCTCAGTCTCTAACCATCTCCTGTAATATGCCTGCAGCCTCTGACATCTCCTGTACCATGCGCACAGCCTCTGACCATCTCCTGAAATATGCCCACAGTCTCTGACCATCTCCTGTACCATGCCCACAGCCTCTGACCATCTCCTGTAATATGTCGGCAGTCTCTGACCATCTTCTGTAATATGCAAACAGCCTCTAACCATCTCCTGTACTATGCCCACAGCCTCTGACCATCTCCTGTAATATGCACACAGTCTCTGACATCTCCTGTACTATGCCTGCAGCCTCTGACCATCTCCTGTACTATATCATGTCTCCAGTCTCTGAGGGATTCTGGAGAGGAGTCAAGAGTGGGATCACCGCCGGGATGAGGGTCATGGGAGAAGTCAGACATGTGTGGACTGTGGAGAGGAGACTATAGGAAAACCAGATCCACCAAGCTGGAGCCGACTGATCCCTGCATGGTGCACCTGAGAGGAGGTCAGTGACAGCACCACCAGGCCAGTCTCTGGGGCGGGTCACTGATGTAAGGGGGGAGTGAATACAATAATTTAAGGGGGCACTGATATAAAGGTTTCCCCCCTATATCAGTAACCCACCCCCCATACCTTAGTGTATTTTCTGCGGAAGGTGGTCTCTGGTCACAAGAGTCTCCCTCCTCCCCCTCACATTCCCAGAGTCCCAGGTGTCCCCCTTGATGATTGCTTCACTTTTAGTACTTTTAACTGAAATTTATATATATATATTCCTAGCCCTATGTGTTTTCATATCTGTCTTATGTATATATAATTCGCTCTTCAAATGTGCTTTAAAATGCATGGTTTTCCCTTTCATGAACAAGAAAATAATGACGTTGGACTGGTATAATAATGCAATGGGGCTGGTATGAAATTATTTCCAGGGCTGGTTTTTATTCCCAGTCCGGCCCTGGTTTAGGTTCTTGCACTTCGTTTTTTCCTTTAAAATAATGCAGCAATGTGCTATGAACAAAAGTTGGCTCCAAAAATAGATGGTTTAGCAACAAGTAAATGCTTTTAACAAAAAGGACCCTATAAAAATAAAAAAAATAAAATAAAAAACTTTCAAATGAAAACAAATGAAAACACCAAAATGCCACCCCTGAAACAAAATCAAATGTTTTCCCTAAGGGAAGCATTAAAGCAATAAATAAAATATTTGCAAAAGAGGGGACAGAATCTAAAATGAAAACAATTAAAAGCCATTAAAAGCCAGCAGCTACACATACTGCAGCTGCTGGCTTTTAACAATAAGACACTTACCTGTCCTGGAGTCCCGCGATGTCACCGCAGCTGATGTTTCCATCAGCTGTCGGGTGCTGCCGCCGCTATTGCGGGTAAGGGTACTCGGCAGTGTAGCCTTACGGCTTCACACCAGGAACCCTACTGCGCATGCACGAGGCCCCGCTCCTCTCTCCTACGGGCCCGACGATAGGGAGAGGAGGAGGAGGGAGCCCCGTGGTGATGTCATGGGCCACGGCCCGGACTCCCGGAAGTGGGAACAGGATACCTGTCAAACACTGGTATCCTGTCCCCCTTCCCCCCCGAAAGGTGCCAATTGTGGCACCGGAGGGGGGAGAGGAGACAAATGAGCAGAAGTTCCACTTTTGGCTGGAACTCCACTTTAAATCAACCACAGAATAAAATGAAAGACAAAAAGATCTCAAAATTAAAAATAAAAAAGGTAGCACATGGGTTGAAAAAAGCCCAACGAGCTAGCAGTCACAATTCAAGTCAGTTTTTCCTTTGCTTTTCAAAAGCAACTTTTAATACAGTGACACTATGGGGGTGGTTTACAAAAACTGGTGCACACAGAATCCGGTACAGCTGTGCATAGTAACGAGCTGACGATTTTCGGATCATTAGTATGGTGCTTTTGACAGCCGATTTCACTTTTTGTCAGACAAAAGCTAGATGCGCAGAGTATAACATTTTTGTTGGATGTGAACTCAATGTCCAATTTTCATTTCATTATGCTTTTTTCAGTATGCTTTTCGTACGAAAAAAATCATAAAAGCAAGACTACACATGCTCAGAAACGAAAGAATACATACAAAACTATTCAACACATTACGTCACTTCTGACGTTGTATTCTGTCGTACGAAATTTTTTGTATTGTTAGTAACCTCTTCACTTTTGACATGAGACCAGCATGCCACAAAAATCAGACATTCAGTCGTCCGAAAAACTAAAGCCTCGTACACACGGTACGATTGTTGGTAGGGGATTGTCTGTTGACAGACTCTTGTCCTAAGATCTTACCGTTAGTATGCTCCTTTTGACAATTGTTGTCCAACTTTTGGCCAACAAATGTTGGATGGCAGGCTAGTACATTCTCAGTGGACAGCGGTTTGACGTCAGATTTTCGTATGGTCAGTACACAAATCTGTCACACAAAAGACGAAAGTACAAACACGCATTCTCGGAATCAATGCTCACCAAACATGAAATCAGCAGAAGGGGCCCAAAGGGTGGCGCTCAAGAGCTGAAATTCTTCGTAGTACATCACTACGTTCATGTTTGTTGCACGACAATTGTGTACCGTTAGTATGCAAGACAAGATCCTGGCACACGCCCTTAAGACAAAAATCAGACGCTCGGTTGGCCAACAATCATACCATGTGTATGAGGCTTTATTTGTGGCCCGGAAAGAAGTTAATCAAGCTTGATCAGTGTTTGAGCTTTAGTAGAGAGCTTGGTTGTCATAATGAGTCTAATAAACAGCTGATGTTTCTTTAAACATCACCTGTCATCTCCACTATATTATCACATTAGGACTTTTTCAGCCCCCTTGTGATAGTTATAAAGTTAAGTGAAAAAATAGTTTTAAAAAATAAGGTTAAATAAAATCATTGAAAAACAATCTAACACAATCTTTTTTAAAAAAAACCCTGCTCCCATATACCTGAATATACAAACCTAAGCATGTGTGTGGGTGCTCCTATGTACAAAAAACAAGTGCACTACAAATATTAGGTATTGCTGCACATGCCAGAGTGAGCATTGAACTAAGGCTTTTAAAGTATTGCCTATAGACAAATTTTGGGTACTGTGGTATGTTGTCATTTCACAATTTTAAAAATGTGGCTTGTTTGGTATCTACTTACTTGATGTAAACTTGTTTGTGTGCACTGAAATTAACTTTAGTATGATTTTTTTTTACAGAAAATATGGTTTTCATGAATGGGCCAATATTGTGTGACATGAAAAATTGAAACAATCATGATATTCCCCAGGGTCTCTGCTTTCAGAATATATAGAAAGTGTTGGGGTTTTAAGCAATTGTAAGGCCTAAAATGTGCATTTTAACTTGTGTGCAAAAAAAATGTAAATACAGCTTTGCCAACCAAAGGCTTAAAGGCCATGCAATGCATTATGAATTTATAAACTTTTTCCTGGCTGAATCTGCACATAAATTGGCCTGCAAATCTCTAACCTACAGAAATGTCTTGAACCCAATGTAGTGGTGCCCTTGAATCTCTACCCTAGTGATTGTTGGCCCAAAATCGAATCCAAATTTTTGTGTTATTTTTAATAGTACAGATTTCCAAAAGGCTTCTGAGTAAATGGTACTAAAGGCAGCTTCAAAGCCTAAAAACAACTTACCGTATTTATCGGCGTATAACACGCATTTTTCCCCTTAAAATCAGGGGAAAATAGTGGGTGCGTATTATACGCCAATCCCCACTAATTGTGATCTATCGGCGGCGATCGCCGCTGACATTCACATAGCGTGCCGTTTTAAATATGGCGCCGCGGAGTTTGGAGGGACTCGGCGGAGCTGAACGAGCGCCGCCGAAATCACAGTGACTGCTCGGAGCCGAGATACACATAGTCGAGTGTATTCGGCTCTTTCCGGCGCCACTCACAGTCACGCTCAGTCCCGCCATTGGACCTGTGTTATGTCCATCATAGGGCGGGACTGGGCGGGACTGTGAGTGGCGCCGGAAAGAGCCGAATACACTCTCGGCGGCCTTCGTTCAGCTCCGCCGAGTCCCTCCGAACTCCGCGGCGCCATATTTAAAACTACACAAAGCTATGTATATATCGGCGGCGGCGGCAAGCATGGACACTGGGGGCAAGGCTGCTCTGACCACTGGGGCAAAGCTGCACTGCGGCAAAGCTGCACTGACAAGGCTGCACTGGGGCAAAGCTGCACTGACAAGGCTGCACTGGGGCAAAGCTGCACTGGGGCAAAGCTGCACTGACAAGACTGCACTGGGGCAAAGCTGCACTGACAAGACTGCACTGGGGCAAAGCTGCACTGACAAGACTGCACTGGGGCAAAGCTGCACTGACAAGACTGCACTGGGGCAAAGCTGCACTGACAAGACGGCACTGGGGCAAAGCTGCACTGACAAGGCTGCAATGGACACTGGGTCAAGGCTGCACTGACACTGAACAGGCTGCAATGACACTAACAAGGCTGCAGATGAACACTGATGAGGCTGCATTGATGGGCATTTTAATGTAAGTTTTTTTTCCTTAAACTTCCCTCCTAAAAGTTTTTTTCCTTAAAATTCTCTCCTAAACTTGGGGTGCGATAAATACGGTATATTTGCTTCTGTTGTTTCCTGTGAACTCTTAGCTTTACTGCCAGTGCCATTGGGAGCCACCCTTCCAGCTTAGTAATTTTTAAAGGAGTGCTGTTTTTTGGCTCAATCATTTTGTCAGGTCGGGATATCTAAAACCAATTTTGCATAATTTGAGCCAGAGCTTACTCGCTGTATACATGACATACATATTCCACAGTCCTTCAGTACGCACAAAAAAGCCAAGAACAATTTTTTTTTTACACAATTTTTTGTATACAGTCACCAGAGCAGTACAGCATTATCATATGACCAGTGTGATGCGATCAGGGACACTGACTGGTGACAGTATGTAGAAAGAAAATGAAGTATTTTTTGTTCTGTTTTTTAACATTTTTTTTTTTTTTTTTAGTATTTTTTTCTTACATACTGTGACCAGAGCAGTACAGTGACATTGTACTGTTCTGGGGAGGTGATCAGGATTTTTTTCCACTATGATTGCTTATTACAATGATTATATGATCACTGTTATAAACAATCATTTTTATAAATGGCATTGATTCATGTGCCATTGTGTACTATTGTGATAACTGTGATTGGCCACAGCTCGCATGGTACAAGTCCTCTGTGATTGGCCCCTATATCATGTTATCACTGTGATCAATCACACAGATCACAATAGTAAACAATGAGTGGCTATAAATGAAAGCCATTGTGTACTATTGGCCCAAAGGGCCAGCCTTGTACAACGATCTGTCTTCACCGGACACAGTGGGTGACATATTGTACCGCTGCGTGGCTACTAGGGCATGCACGAGGCGCACACCATACGACGTCCACCGAGGATAATACTGCTCCTGCTTGATTGTATTTTACTAAAGGCAGGGCAGGAAGTGGTTTGAGAAAAATGCTTTAAAATAGCCTGGGGCTGCTTTGCAAATATTAACTGAGACAATAAATACGTTGATCAGAAATATGTAATTATACTATTGCAAACTGAGTGCAGGTGTCAGGAGTATTAAATGTACATAGTGTAATGGTCAGGAGTATGCAAGTCACAGGGTGCAGGTTTAGGAGTACATAATGTACTGAGCATGGGGGTTGGAAGTAAGTAATGCACAAAGCACAAGGGTCTGGAATATGTAAAGTACAGAACACAAGGGTGAGGAATACATACCACACAGAATGCAGGGGCCAGGAGTATATAATGCATAGAGCACAGGAAGATACAGATAGAAATATCGGGTTGACATAGACTCCAACCCTTTATCTTGTTACTGAAAAAAATGTGTTTTGAGTAAATCTTTAAGCCCACTTGAGAGATTCTCCAACATTTCTTGTTCTGCAAGGAATGGAGGAGAAAGTTCCTCATTCGGGACACAGACTGTAATAAAAACCTGACAATGGTTCTATGCCTTCCCTACTTTATCCAAAAGTAAAAAAAAGTTTTATCTTGAGTTAGGCATATTATAGCTATAAATCCAAAGCTGATGGTACACAAATACACCTCACCTACACCTGTGTTACCCCCACTGCGCTCCTGGATAAGTGTAAAACGAAAGTAGAAATTCCCACAGCTGCCACTTAAACAAAGCAAATGTGTCAACAGTACTTAAACCCCTAAAAAAATAGTGGAGTAAATAATGGCGCTAAATAAAAAAAACTAATAAACAAACATGTGTATGCATGATAAACAAAAAATCAAATGTAAATATACAACTGATATCAACACATATTAGTGACACCTGGTGATCAGTGACAAACTATATATGAATAAGCACTTATGATATAGATCACATTACAAAAAAACACCCTGTGATAAATGTGAAATCATCCAGTCTCTATTGCTATAATACTAATATATAGTGCATATATAGTCCAGGTCACAACGTCCTAGGACGTTGTGATGTGACGCGCTGCACCGGGAAGTGGAGGCTTGGGACGGGGAGTGGGTGAGACTAGTAACAGCTACCGCACACCCTGGGTCCGCCACGACTGCTTTAGATCGACTTATCAGTGCATGAAATTCCTTGTTGTGACATTTTTGGCTTGCTTTGAATTTGGCACATGTGAGTGCAATGGTGTGGGATTGCTGAATTTTTAATAAATTGGTTTGTACTATATCACTCTATTGGAGCGTTTTTTTTCATTTGCATGTGGAGCAATCACTTCTTGAGAAAAAAGGAACCTTGTCATACACGTTTGGAGTTTGGAGATCAATTTAACCCCTATATGTGTGAGTTGATGCAAATTGAGCCAAACACAAGAGTGGGAGGCAATGTAGCTGGTGAGTGCAAGTCTTTGAGGGGAGTGAAAGCACAAGCACTGAGGTGTGGTGGATAATAACAAGAACAACATACAGAATGGTTGTTTTCACACCATTCATCTGAATTATTCACAGTTTATATGGACTATATATTAGTATTCTAGCAATAGAGACTGGATCATTTAACATTTATCACAGGATGTTTTTTTTGTAATGTGATATATATCATAAGTGCTTATTCATATATAGTTTGTCACTGATCACCAGATGTCACTAATATGTGTTGATATCACTTGTATATTTACATTTTATTTATTGTTTATCATTCATACACTATTTTTTTTTAGGGGTTTAAGTACTGTTGACATATTATAGCTATAGCATGGCCACAAATGTTTCTTGTAATATTTAAGTGCAACATTTTGTAAGGAAAGAGTAGCCTTTTTTACACTGTTAATATTTCTCAAATATGTGGTGAGAAGGCTATATGTGATCCCCCCCCCCAAAAAAAAAAAAAAAAAACAAAAAAAAAACACCAGTTGTGGTTTAAATTTTCTTCTGAAAAAAATACATTTTAAAAATTCCCAAGAAAAAAAACTTGCATATTCAATATTCACTTACCATTTGTTATAAGTAGGTTACCAAGCTGAGATGATATGTTTAACAGAATATAATTATATTTTCTGTATCTAAATAACTGTTTTACATAAGATAAAAAGATAGAAAATGTAATACATGTATATATATACATATGCAATAATAATTTACTAAACTGATTATACAGAATGATGAGTTGTTGTGATCTCCTGACAGTTACTTGGTTCGTCTACTGAGCATTGGTTTTATACCCTGATACAGTATAACTGTGAGGAACCCTAATGAGTATACACATCTGGGAAAAAAAACATAATATGCAATTAGGCTGATAATTAAAAGTTTAAATTAACCTGAAACAGGTCTTGTAAACAACAACAGAACAACTTATGAAGGTTATTAAATATGCCTCCATGAGACAAATATTGGTGTAGGCAAGTGATTCACTTGAATGGACTGCCTATGCATGCCAAAGTAGCATTGCCACCTTTTTTGGGCAGTAAGCATCGTGTATACTGCACAGTTTGGTGCATTTTTCACATGTTTTGTTGCTTGACAAAATGCCTGTCTGCTAGCCATGTTTGGGGTATAATTAAGAAACAAGGGAACTGCAAGCGCACATCGCAGATAGTGCAACATTGCTATTTACCATTAGGGATGAGCCGAACACCCCCCGGTTCGGTTCGCACCAGAACCTGCGAACGGACCGAAAATTCGCACGAACTTTAGAACCCCATTGACGTCTATGGGACTCGAACGTTCGAAGTCAAAAGTGCTCATTTTAAAGGCTAATTTGCATGGTATTGTCCTAAAAAGGGTTTTGGGACCCGGGTCCTGCCCCAGGGGACATGTATCAATGCAAAAAAAACTTTTAAAAACGGCCGTTTTTTCGGGAGCAGTGATTTTAATGATGCTTAAAGTAAAAAAAAAAAGTGAAATATTCCTTTATATATCGTACCTGGGGTGTGTCTATAGTATGCCTGTAAAGTGGCGCGTGTTTCCCGTGTTTAGAACAGTCCCTGCACAAAATGTCATTTTTAAAGGAAAAAATCTCATTTAAAACTGCTTGCGGGTTTAATGTAATGTTGGGTCCTGGCAATATGGATGAAAATCAGTGAGACAAACGGCATGGGTACCCCCCAGTCCATTACCAGGCCCTTTGGGTCTTGTATGGATATTAAGGGGAACTCCGCACCCAAATTAAAATAAGGAAAGGTGTGGGGCCACCAGGCCCTATATACTCTGAACAGCAGTATACAGGCGGTGCAAACAAGACAGGGACTGTAGGTTTGTTGTTAAGTAGAATCTGTTTGTAATTTTGAACGGGTACATTTTTTAACGTGTTTAGCTCCAGCCAAAAAATCTTTTTTAAGCTTTTTGGAAAACATAGGGAAGGGTTATCACCCCTGTGACATTTGTTTTGCTGTCTGTCCTCCTCTTCAGAAGATTTCACCTCACTTTTTGTCCCAATGACAAATGTTTTTTGAAAATTTGGTTTTTTTTGTGGAACAAGGATTGGAAAGCATCAGTGGAAAGGAGAAATGTTTTTCCCATATTAACTCTTACAGGAGAGAATTTCCTTCCTAGGGGTAGATTTCATCTCACTTCCTGTTGTCTCCTTCCGTTTGCAAGTAGGAGTCGTTTGTAAGTTAGATGTTTGAAAGTAGGTGCCTGCCCTAGATACTCAGCAGAAATTTGGGCCTTAGGTGTTGTTGTGGCCACAACACTGTAAGCCCTCACAGGGCCCTGCTGTGAAATATTAGATCAAGAATTGTAATTACATGCCCCTGTTGAACAGGGGCAGAAAAATTGGGCCTTTGGTGGTGGTGGTGGTGCTGGTGCCACAACACTGTAAGTCCTCACTCGCTCTTGGTGGGCGCAGAAATGGGCCCCGCTGTGAAATATTAGATTAAGAATTGTAATTACATGCCCCTGTTGAACAAGGGCAGAAAAATTGGGCCTTTGGTGGTGGTGGTGAGGGTGCTGGTGCCGCAACACTGTAAGTCCTCACTCACTCTTGGTGGGTGCAGCAATGGGCCCTGCTGTGAAATATTAGATCAAGAATTGTAATTACATGCCCCTGTTGAACAGGGGCTAAAAAATTAGGCCTTAGGCACTGGTGCTGGTGCCACAACACTGAAACCCCTCACAGATACTCTAGTTGGAACGCAGAAATGAGCCCTGCTGCAAAGTATTGCATCAAAAATTGTAATTACACGCCCCTGTTAAACAAGGGTTGAAAAATTGGGCCTTAGGCACTGGTGGTGGCGCCCAGAACCAAAAATGTTCTTACAAGCTATCAGCGTGATCATTGAGGAGGAAGAGGATAATTACTCAGGGATAGTTCACTCAGCATCAGCATAGGCAGTCTTTGAAGTGATTTGAGATTTGAAAAAAAAATATTCGGTTACATCAGCATCAGGTGCTTGGTAGTGGTGATCCAAGACTGATTCATTTTTATGAAGGTCAGTCGATCGACCGAGTTGGTGGACAGACGCACCCTGTGATCGGTTACAAAGCCTCCAGCAGCACTGAATGTGCGTTCCGAAAGAACGCTAGATGCAGGACAGGCCAGTAGCTCAATTGCATACTGTGCAAGCTCTGGCCAGTGATCCAACCTCAAGACCCAGTAACCCAGAGGATTTTCGGTGGGAAAGGTGTCCAAGTCAGATCTTGCCCCTAGGTATTCCTGCACCATGTAAAACAGACGCTGGCGATGGTTGCTGGAACCGATCATACCTTGGGGCTGCGGACCAAAAAATTGTCTGAACGCATCGGTGAGACGGCCACCTTCTCCACCGCTCCTTCTTTGACTGACCGAAGCCTCAGCAACATGTTGTCCAGAAACAGGAGTTTGTAACCTCCCAGTCTCTTGGAACGCGTTGCACAGACCTTTCTGCAAGGCCTCCCGAAGATGTTTCATCCTCTGCTCCCTCTGCGATGGCAAGATAAGGTCCGCAACCTTACCCTTGTAACGTGGATCAAGGAGGGTTGCCAGCCAGTATTGGTCCTTCTCCTTGATACCACGAATACGAGGATCCTTACGCTGGCTTTGCAGGATCAGGGAGGCCATGCAGCGTAGGTTTGCTGAGGCATTCGGTCCGGAGTCCTCTGGGTCACTAAGGACGACATGGTCCGCAGCCACCTCCTCCCAGCCACGTACAAGTCCATGTTTTTTTTGGGACTAATCCCTTAAAGACTGCTGCTGATGCTGAGTGCCAGGCTCCACCTCCATACTGACACAATCTTCCTCCTCCTCCTCCTCGTCCTCTTCCTGTGTGATCGGAGTGGGCACGCAGGAATGCAGGAACACTGTCTGGATAAAGGGGGCCTTGAGAGCTAAGGAAGTCCTCCTCTTCCTCCCTCTGTTCTGCCTCAAGTGCCCTGTCCATTATTCCACGCAGCATGTGCTCCAACAGGTGGACAAGGGGGACAGTGTCACTGATGCATGCACTGTCACTGCTCACCATCCTCGTGGCCTCCTCAAATGGTGACAGGACAGTGCATGCATCCCTGATCATGGCCCACTGGCGTGGGGAAAAAAAAACAAGCTCCCCTGACCCTGTCCTGGTGCCATAGTCGCACAGGTACTCATTGATGGCCCTCTGCTGCGTGTGCAGCCGCTGCAGCATGGCCAATGTTGAGTTCCACCTGGTGGGCATGTCACAGATTAGGCGGTTCTTGGGCAGGTTAACCACTTCAATACCAGGCACTTAGACACCTTCCCGCCCAGGCCAATTTTCACCTTTCAGTGCTGTCACAATTTGAATGACAATTGCGCGGTCATACTACACTGTACCCAAACAAATTTTTTATCATTTTGTTCCCAAAAATAGAGCTTTCTTTTGGTGGTATTTGATCACCTCTGCGGTTTTTATTTTTTGCGCAACAAATAAAAAAAGACCGAAAATTTAGAAAAAAACAAGTTTTTCTTTGTTTCTGTTAAAATTTTTTGTAAATAAGTACGCTTTCTCCTTCAATGATGGGCACTGATATGGCTGCACTGATAGGCACTGATACGGTGGCACTGATGGGCACCGATGAGGTGGCACCAATGAGGTGGCACTGATGAGGTGGCACTAACGGGCACTGATAATGGGCACTGATAGGCGGCACTGATGGGCACTGATAGGTGGCACTGGTATGCGGCACTGATGGGCACTCATAGGTGGCACCGATGGGCACTCATAGGCAGCACTGATGGGCACTCGTAGGTGGCATTGATTGGTACATATGGGTGGCACTGATGGGTACATATGGGTGGCACTGATGTGTGGCACTGATGGGCACTGATAGGTGGGCACTGATGGGCACTGACAGGTGGCACCGATGGGCAATGACAGGTGGCACTGATAAAACATTGCTGGGCAGATCTGGGCATTGCTGGGCAGATCAGTGACATAATGGTGCCAATCAGTGCCCATTTGTGGGCGCTGATTGGCACAGATTGGGCACATGTGGATGGCCATGGGGTACATACCTGGCCATCCACATTGCCCCTTCCCTGGTGGTCCTAGTGGCATCCCTGGTGGTCCAGTGTGGTGATCTGAGGGGGGCTGCGCTGATAAACAATCAGCGCAGTCCCCCCTGCCAGGAGAGCCGCCGATCCGCTCTCCTCTTCTCGCGTCTGTCAGACGCGAGTGAGGAAGAGCCGATCAACGACTCTTCCCATTGACAGCGTGATCAGCCGCTGTCAATGGCCGGAGGCTCTTTACCAAGATCGGTGTAGCGGTGTGTCAGGCTGACACACCGCTCCACCGATCGCCGCGATGCGCACCCCCGGGGGCGCGCTGTGGCATGTTATCCTGCTGGACGTCATATGACGTCCAGTCAGGATAACAGAACCACTTCCCGGACGTCAATCCGCTATAGGGCGGGCGGGAATTGGTTAAACTCCTTTTGGAGGTCCGCCAGCCGAGCACTGGCATTATATGACTGGAGGAAATGCACACAGACTTTCCTGGCCTGCCTCAGGACATCCTGTAAGCCCGGGTACCTGCCCAAGAACCGCTGCACCACCAAGTTAAGGACGTGAGCCAAACAGGGCACATGGGTCATTTGTCCCTGTCGGAGGGCAGAGAGGAGGTTGGTGCCATTGTCGCAAACCACCATTCCTGGCGTGGCGTCAACCACCTCTAAACCTGCCCCTGCAGAGCTGACAGAATCTCTGCCCCAGTGTGGCTCCTGTCCCCCAAGCACACCAGCTCAAGCACCGCATGGCATCTTTTGGCCTGCGTACTTGCGTAGCCCCTTGAACGGCTACGGAGCACCACTGGTTCCGAGGACAAAGCACAGGAAGAGGCCATGGAGGAAGAAGAAGAGGAGGGGGTGGAGGAGAGAGGTGTGTCACAATCATTAGCATTTTGGAGGCTTGGTGGCGGAACAACCTCCAACACTACGGCACCTGTCCTGCATCCTTCCCAGCTGCCAGCAGAGTCACCCAATGCGCCGTGAAACTTAGGTAACGTCCCTGTCCATGCCTGCTGGACCATGAGTCAGCGGTAATATGCACCTTACCGCTGACCGCCCTGTCCAGCGAGGCATGGACATTGCCTTCCACATGCCGGTAGAGAGCCGGAATCGCCTTCCATGAGAAAAAGTGGCGTTTGGGTACCTGCCACTGAGGAACCGCACATTCCACAAACTCACGGAAGGGGGCAGAGTCTACCAACCGAAAAGGCAGCAGTTGAAGTGCTAGCAATTTTGCCAAGCTAGCATTCAATCGCTGGGCATGTGGATGGCTGGGAGCAAACTTCTTTCGGCGGTGCAGCAGCTGGGGCAGGGAAATTTGCCTGGTACACGACGTCGGTGTACCAAAAGCAGATTGCCCACAAGTACTTTGCTGTGACACACCTAATTCTACACCTTCATTCCTCTCAGTGCAGGTCTCAGAGAGGACTGAAGGTATAGTGGGGTTGGAGATCTCAGCTGATGAGGAGCAAGGAGAGGTCCTCTTTGTTCTTTGGTGTGGGTCTTTTAGATACGCTTTCCAACGAACTGCATGGCAGGTCAACATATGTCTAGTCATGCATGTGGTACCCAAGCGGGAGATGTTTTGGCCACGCGAGATACGCTTGAGACATATGTTGCAAATAGCAGCGGTGCGATCTGATGCACTCGTCTCAAAAAAGGCCCACACCAAAGAACTTTTTGAATAACGCGCAGAGACTGCAGCGCCCTGCACATGTGGAGCTTTGGGGTGTGATGCAGTCAATGTGCTGCCCTTAGGCTGGCCCCTGGAGGGCATCCTGCCTCGTTGGTGATGTGCCGCCTCCTCCTCCTTCTCCTCTCTCCTATCAGGCACCCACGTGGAGTCAGTGACCTCATCATCCCCTCCCTCCTCATCACTTGAGCAAACCTGGCAGTATGCTGCAGCAGGGGGAGCATGACTGCCAGATTGCTGTCCTTGTTGGGCACCCCCCCTGTCCGTGCTCATGTTACTGCCTTCATCGAGCTCAGTATCATCATCAGAGCCTTCCAAACGCTGGGCATCCTCCTGGAGCATGTACCCTACACTGTGGTCAAACAGTTCGAGGGACTCCTCAGGAGGACAAGGTGGGGCTAGGGAAGGAGTCACTGATGACATTGAGCCGAGGGAAGAGGCCGCTGCTTTGCCAGACAAAGTACCCTGGGCATGGGTGAGAGAGGATGAGGAGGATGAGGACGGCTTGGTCATCCACTCGACCAAGTCTTCCGCATGTTGCGGCTCAATGCTGCCAGCTGCCGAAAAAAAGGCCAAGCGTGTTCCACGGCCACGTGCTGATGAGGATGCACCGTCTCCACGACCAGCACTAGACACAGAGCCTGCTTGCCCTCTCTTATTGGCTTGTGACTGTCTGCCTCTCCTTCTTGGCCTTCCAGACATACTAATGGCCTGTAGCTGCACTAAGCTGGGATATAGATATGTACTGATACTGATCTACCAATGATAGATATATGTACTGATACTGCAGCTAGCAAAATCAACTGCCTGCCTGTAGTATGAGAACACCACCAACCTTCCACAGGTAGCTTTAGCTGAACACTGTGCAGAGCTCGCAAAAAACTAACTTGTAGCTTTTTTAGCTGCCTGCGGTAGTGATAGGATCAGGAAAACACCACTAACCTTCTACAGGTAGCTTTAGGTGAACACTGTGCAGAGCTCGCAAAAAAATAACTTGTAGGTTTAGCTGAACACTGTGAGGTGGACGCACCACACTAACTTGTAGTTTTGCTGAACTCTGTGAGCAGGACGCACTGCACTAACTTGTAGCTTTAGATGAACACTGTGCAGAGGTCTCACTACACTAACTTGTAGGTTCAGCTGAACACTGTAAGCAGGACGCACAGCACTAACTTGTAGTTTTAGCTGAACACTGTGAGCAGGACGCACCTCACTAACTTGTAGGTTTAGCTGAACACTGTGAGGTGGACGCACCACACTAACTTGTAGGTTTAGCTGAACACTGTGAGCAGGATGCACTGCACTGACTTGTAGTTTTAGCTGAACACTGTGAGCAGGACGCACCGCACTAACTTGTAGTTTTAGCTGAACACTGTGAACAGGATGCACGCACTAACTTGTAGTTTTAGCTGAACACTGAGCAGGACGCACCCCACTAACTTGTAGTTTTAGCTGAACACTGTGAGCAGGACGCACCGCACTAACTTGTAGTTTTAGCTGAACACTGTGAGCAGGAAGCACTGCACTAACTTGTAGTTTTAGCTGAACACTGTGAGCAGGACGCACCCCACTAACTTGTAGTTTTAGCTGAACACTGTGAGCAGGACGCACCGCACTAACTTGTAGTTTTAGCTGAACACTGTGAGCAGGACGCACCCCACTAACTTGTAGTTTTAGCTGAACACTGTGAGGTGGACGCACCACACTAACTTGTAGGTTTAGCTGAACACTGTGAGCAGGATGCACTGCACTGACTTGTAGTTTTAGCTGAACACTGTGAGCAGGACGCACCGCACTAACTTGTAGTTTTAGCTGAACACTGTGAACAGGATGCACCGCACTAACTTGTAGTTTTAGCTGAACACTGAGCAGGACGCACCCCACTAACTTGTAGTTTTAGCTGAACACTGTGAGCAGGACGCACCGCACTAACTTGTAGTTTTAGCTGAACACTGTGAGCAGGAAGCACTGCACTAACTTGTAGTTTTAGCTGAACACTGTGAGCAGGACGCACCCCACTAACTTGTAGTTTTAGCTGAACACTGTGAGCAGGACGCACCGCACTAACTTGTAGTTTTATCTGAACACTGTGAGCAGGACGCACCCCACTAACTTGTAGTTTTAGCTGAACACTGTGAGCAGGACGCACTGCACTAACTGTAAATAGTCTAGCTGCCTGACTGTGGTACTAATAGGATCAAAGGAACACCAGCAATTTTCTTCAGGTAGCTGTAAATACTGTAACAAGACAAGCCTGCCTGTCAGTAAGAAGATAACAGGAACGGATCTAGCTAAACACTGTGAGCAGGATGCACCACACTAACTTGTAGTTTTAGCTGAACACTGTGAGCAGGACGCACCGCACTAACTTGTAGTTTTAGCTGAACACTGTGAGCAGGACGCACCCCACTAACTTGTAGTTTTAGCTGAACACTGTGAACAGGATGCATCGCACTAACTTGTAGTTTTAGCTGAACACTGAGCAGGACGCACCCCACTAACTTGTAGTTTTAGCTGAACACTGTGAGCAGGACGCACCGCACTAACTTGTAGTTTTAGCTGAACACTGTGAGCAGGAAGCACTGCACTAACTTGTAGTTTTAGCTGAACACTGTGAGCAGGACGCACCCCACTAACTTGTAGTTTTAGCTGAACACTGTGAGCAGGACGCACTGCACTAACTTGTAGTTTTAGCTGAGCCCTGTGAGCAGGACGCACCCCACTAACTTGTAGTTTTAGCTGAACACTGTGAGCAGGACGCACCGCACTAACTTGTAGTTTTAGCTGAACACTGTGAGCAGGACGCACCCCACTAACTTGTAGTTTTAGCTGAACACTGTGAGCAGGACGCACTGCACTAACTGTAAATAGTCTAGCTGCCTGACTGTGGTACTAATAGGATCAAAGGAACACCAGCAATTTTCTTCAGGTAGCTGTAAATACTGTAACAAGACAAGCCTGCCTGTCAGTAAGAAGATAACAGGAACGGATCTAGCTAAACTGAATACAGTGTATATATATATATATGCAACACCTGGGATGCATATATATACACAATACACTGTAAGTGCAGCTAACTGACTGACTGTTGTGCCTAATCTATCTAACTTAAATCAAATGACACTGTCTGTCTCTCTCTCTCTCTCTCTATCTATGAACGCCGGAACACACACTACACAGGGCCACCGTGCAGGCGGCCTTATATAGTATGGGGCGTGTACTAAATCCCCTGAGCCATAATTGGCCAAAGCCTCCTTGGCTTTGGCCAATTACGGCTCTCTGTTCAGACGGCGCTGTGATTGGCCAAGCATGCGGGTCATAGTGCATGCTTGGCCAATCATCAGCCAGCAATGCACTGCGTTGCCGCAGTGAATTATGGGCCGTGACGCGCCACACGAATTTGGCGCGAACGGCCCATATCGTTCGCAATTCGACGAACAGACGATGTTCGAGTCGAACATGGGTTTGACTCGAACACGAAGCTCATCCCTATTTACCATCTTGTTTACTATTAGTTTACTCATTTTAACACTGTGTTTAAAATTACTGAACTTCATGCTGCATAATGGGGATGGCATTGACACAAAACCCAAATGAGTGATATGGTACAGAAATATTTAGACAGAATAAAGGTGAATAAAGCACCTGGACCAGATGTCATACACCCATGGATCCTAAAAGAATTGAGTTCTGTCATTTTAAAGCCATTGTTTCTAATTTTTAGGGACTCTTTAATGACTGGAATAGTAACACTGGATTCATGTAAGGCCAATGTGGTGCCTATATTTGAAAAGGAATCAAAGTCTTTACCAAAAAACTATAGACCTGTTAGTTTAACTTCTATAGTTGGGGAAATACTAGAGAGTTTAATAAAATACCACATAGATGAGTTCTTGCTGGAAAAAAATATTTTAAGCAGCAGACAGCATGGATCCTTGAAAGACAGAAGGGGAGGGCGAAAACAAACTGAAAAATTCTGAAAAAAAACCCCATCAATTGCAGCCTCACTGTACCATCATTCGCAGCCACTGTACCATCAAGCACAGCCACTGTGCCATCAAACTCAGCCACTGTGCCCATCAATTGCTACCACTGTGCCATCAAACGCAGTCACTGTGCCCATCAAACGCAGTCACTGTGCCTTCAAACGCAAACGCAGCCACTGTGCCCATCAAACTTAGCCACTGTACCCATCAATTGCCGTCACTGTTCCATCAAACACAGCCATTGTACCCATCAATTGCTGCCACTGTGCCATCAAATGCAGCCACTGTACCCATCAATTGCCGCCACTGTGCCATCAAACGCCACTGTGCCATCAAACGCCACTGTGCCCATCAATTACCGCCACTGTGCCATCAAACGCAGCCACTGTGCCTATCGATGCAGCCACTGTGCCCATCAATTACCGCCACTGTACCATTAAACACAGCCACTGTGCCATCAAATGCAGCCACTGTGCCCATCAATTTCCACCACTGGGCCATCAAATTCAGCCACTGTGCCCATCAAACGCAGCCACTGTGCCATATCAAATGCTCCCACTGTGCCATCAAATGCTGCCACTGTGCCCCATCAAATGCTTCCACTGTGCCATATCAAATGCTGCCAGTGTGCCATATCAAATGCTGCCCCCCGCCCGCAGTCTGCACTTACCCTGTCTCGGTGGGACAGCTCCTCGATGCTCCTTGATGTCTTCTCCCATCCTCGCTTCCCGTCCTCTACTATGATTGGATGCCTGATAGGCGTCCAATCACAGCGCCTGTCCTTTCAGCCAATCAGGTGACGGATAGCAGATCTGTGAAAATATATGAACTAAATATATGTGCTCACGCTAATGGTGTATCAAAACATATATAAGATACAAAATGCAGCTGCTATACACAAAATGCTAATCACTTGGGAAACATATGAATATAAATATAGCACTCGCAAACACAATTGGTGAAAATACAATAGATGAAAAAGAAAGTCCAAATAAAGTGACTACAGGTGCTCTAATCCAAAGTGAAGGAAATATAAGGTGCTTCAGAAATATTCAGTTGTGCAACACCCCCTCATGTATCCCCACTCACCAGATCAGAACGACCCCCAGCTATTCAGGCTGGTGGGTCACTTAAAGCTTGGTAAAGATATCCTGGGATGGTGGATATGGTGATAGGTCATCAGGTCCAGAATTCCTTTATAATGTTTCTCAGCCAGAAAAAACAGGTACCCAGTAGTAAAAAAAAAGAAGGGAACTGATAGTGAAGTACCATTAAAAAAGGTTTTATTGTAAAAGGGAGTGGGCACTTACAAAAAGTGAGATCAAACAAGCCTCAAACATGGAGCTGTGAGTGTACAAACGCTGTTCCTGGCATGCGTTCCACGGGACCGGAAGTGACTTCAGTGATACCGGAAATAGCGTCAAAATTTTGCCCTCCCACAGGGCATCATCAAGGACCTAATTTCAGGCTAGCTGAGGCATCTTAAATAGAGGGCGGAGGAGAAACCCCCCTACAAGGGACCAATCAGATTTGGTATAGTGGCCATTTTGTTGGTGGGACAAAAACGTCGCCCCTAGGGATAGAGCACAATCCATAGGAGAGACAAAAACGTCATTTTGTTGGTTTGATTAAATCAAACAAATACTTTCAAGGAATCATTAGATGTCAATTCAGGCTAAATAGTGGAACTATTGACAAAAAACCTTTATACAAACATCAAAACATTAAAAACAAAAATGTAAAAAAAGTTAATAAAAAAAAAAAAAAGAAAAAAAAGGAGAATAAAAATATCAACAAAAATAAATAATAATAAAAATATAAATAAATAAAAATATAAATAATAAATATTAAAAATAAATAATAAAATAAAAATAAAAATGAGATGAAAATAAAAAATAAAAATAAATATAAAAATAAAACTCAAAATAAATATAAAAATAAATATAAAAATAAAAATAAAAAAGAAGAAAATAAAAATAATAATAAGAATAAAAAAAATATGTAAATGAAAAATCGAAAACAATTAATTAAATAAAGAAGTCAATGTCACAATAAAAAAATATATAAGATGTATACAGACTCTTCTAGAAATTGGAAAGGAAGCAATTTAGATCCCATTCAATATTTAACCCCAGGGGGCTCATCGTTTTGAGATGATGAATTCTCTGGGTCTCATTGCGAGAAATGGCTCGCTTGAGATTACCACCTCTCCAGTGTCCCTCAACTCTATCTATACCACAGAAGGTAAGGCCACTAGGGTCCCTTCTGTGGAATAGTCTAAAATGATTGGACAAGCTGTGGTGCTTATAACCCTTTTTGATCCTATTAATATGTTCTCTTAATCTGACTCTCAATGCTCTGGTGGTCCTCCCCACGTACTGTAGCCTTCATGGGCAGGACAAAAAGGTACGTGACGTGGGTGGTGCCACACGTAATGAGCTTGTTAATTTTAAAGGACTCACCAGAGGACTGGGCTATGAACTCAGTGGTTTTCCTCACCCTATGTTTGGATGTTTTGCACATTACACATCTCCCACAGCTGAAAAAACCGACCTGGTCCAAAAAAGTACATGTCTTTTTCAGAGGATCAACAACATTATGTGCCAATTTCAACCGTAAGGTAGGGGGTTTGGTATAAATGAACTGAGGTTTGCTGGGTAGAATTTTGGATAGATCATTGTCTTTTAGCAAAAGATGCCAATATTTACAAATGATTTTTTCCACTTGTCTATGTTTGCGGGTATAGCCAGTCATAAAAGCGATACCGGAATCCCTCTCTATGACTGCCTTTTTCTTGAACAGATCATCTCGGTTCAAACTTCTTACTGCTGATAAGGTTTTATTTAACTCACGTGGGGTTATCCTTTTTCCACGAATCTGTCAAACAAAACTTTAGCCTGTATGTCAAAATCCTCGATTCTGGCTCAATTGGGCCTAACTCTCACGAATTGGCTCTTAGGGATAGAACTGAGCCATCGAGGATGATGACAACTCTCCAAAGGGATATAACCATTTTTGCCACCTCCTTAACCAGTTGCCGACCGCCGCACACAGATGTACGTCGACAGAGCGGCACGGGCAGGCAAAAGGGCTTACCTGTACGTCCCTGCCTGCCCGCGGGTGGGGGGTCCGATCGGACCCCCCCCGGTGCCTGCGGCGGTCGGCAAATCTTCCCCGGCGATCGTGGTGAGGGGGAGGCCATCCATTCGTGGCCCCCCCTCGCGATCGCTCCCAGCCAATGGGATCATTTCCCTGCCTCTGTATTGTACACAGAGGCAGAGGAAATGATGTCATCTCTCCTCAGCTCGGTATTTTCCGTTCCGGGCCGAGGAGAGAAGACTGGAATGTAAGTGCACAAACACAACACAACACAGTAGAACATGCCAGGCATACAAAACACCCCGATCCCCCCCCCGATCACCCCCTGATCCCCCCCCAATCACCCCCCCCTGTCACAAACTGACACCAAGCAGGTTTTTTTTTTTTTTTCCTGATTACTGCATAGTGTCAGTTCGTGACAGTTACAGTGTTAGCACAGTGAGTATTACCCCCCTTTAGGTCTAGGGTACCCCCTAACCCCCCCTAATAAAGTTTTAACCCCTTGATCACCCCCTGTCACCAGTATCACTAAGCGATCATTTTTCTGATCGCTGTATTAGTGTCGCTGGTGACGCTAGTTAGGGACGTAAATATTTAGGTTCGCCGTCAGCGTTTTATAGCGACAGGGGCCCCCATATACTATCTAATAAATGTTTTAACCCCTTGATTGCCCCCTAGTTAACCCTTTCACCACTGATCACCGTATAACCATTATGGGTGACGCTGGTTAGTTCGTTTATTTTTTATAGTGTCAGGGCACCCGCCGTTTATTACCGAATAAAGGTTTAGCCCCCTGATCGACCGGCGGTGATATGCGTCGCCCCAGGCAGCGTCAGATTAGCGCCAGTACCGCTAACACCCATGCACGCAGCATACGCCTCCCTTAGTGGTATAGTATCTGTACGGATCAATATCTGATCCGATCAGATCTATACTAGCGTCCCCCGCAGTTTAGGGTTCCCAAAAACGCAGTGTTAGCGGGATCAGCCCAGATACCTGCTAGCACCTGCGTTTTTCCCCTCCGCCCAGCCCACCCAAGTGCAGTATCGATCGATCACTGTCACTTACAAAACACTAAATGCATAACTGAAGCGTTCAGAGTCAGGCCTGATCCCTGCGATCGCTAACAGTTTTCTTGGTAGCGTTTTGGTGAACTGGCAAGCACCAGCCCCAGGCAGTGTCAGGTTAGCGCCAGTACCGCTAACACCCACGCACGCACCATACACCTCCCTTAGTGGTATAGTATCTGTACGGATCAATATCTGATCCGATCAGATCTATACTAGCGTCCCCAGCAGTTTAGGGTTCCCAAAAACGCAGTGTTAGCGGGATCAGCCCAGATACCTGCTAGCACCTGCGTTTTGCCCCTCCGCCCGGCCCAGCCCAGCCCACCCAAGTGCAGTATCGATCGATCACTGACACTTACAAAACGCTAAACGCATAACTGCAGCGTTCGCAGAGTCAGGCCTGATCCCTGCGATCGCTAACAGTTTTTTGGTAGCGTTTTGGTGAACTGGCAAGCGCCAGCGGCCTAGTACACCCCGGTCGTAGTCAAACCAGCACTGCAGTAACACTTGGTGACGTGGCGAGTCCCATAAGTGCAGTTCAAGCTGGTGAGGTGGCAAGCACAAGTAGTGTCCCGTTGCCACCAAAAAGACAAACACAGGCCCGTCGTGCCCATAGTGCCCTTCCTGCTGCATTCGCCAATCCTAATTGGGAACCCACCGCTTCTGCAGCGCCCGTACTTCCCCCATTCACATCCCCAACCAAATGCAGTCGGCTGCATGAGAGGCATTTTCTTTATGTCCTCCCGAGTACCCCTACCCAACGAACCCCCCCAAAAAAGATGTTGTGTCTGCAGCAAGTGCGGATATAGGCGTGACACCCGCTATTATTGTCCCTCCTGTCCTGACAATCCTGGTCTTTGCATTGGTGAATGTTTTGAACGCTACCATTCAGTAGTTGAGTATTAGCGTAGGGTACAGCATTGCACAGACTAGGACACACTTTCACAGGGTCTCCCAAGATGCCATCGCATTTTGAGAGACCCGAACCTGGAACCGGTTACAGTTATAAAAGTTACAGTTACAAAAAAAAGTGTAAAAAAAAAAAACACATACAAAAATATAAAATAAAAAAAAATAGTTGTCGTTTTATTGTTCTCTCTCTCTCTATTCTCTCTCTATTGTTCTGCTCTTTTTTACTGTATTCTATTCTGCAATGTTTCATTGTTATTATGTTTTATCATGTTTGCTTTTCAGGTATGCAATTTTTTATACTTTACCGTTTACTGTGCTTTATTGTTAACCATTTTTTTGTCTTCAGGTACGCCATTCACGACTTTGAGTGGTTATACCAGAATGATGCCTGCAGGTTTAGGTATCATCTTGGTATCATTCTTTTCAGCCAGCGGTCGGCTTTCATGTAAAAGCAATCCTAGCGGCTAATTAGCCTCAGGACTGCTTTTACAAGCCGTGGGAGGGAATGCCCCCCCCCCAACGTCTTCCGTGTTTTTCTCTGGCTCTCCTGTCTCAACAGGGAACCTGAAAATGCAGCCGGTGATTCAGCCAGCTGACCATAGAGCTGATCAGAGACCAGAGTGGCTCCAAACATCTCTATGGCCTAAGAAACCGGAAGCTACGAGCATTTTATGACTTAGATTTCGCCGGATGTAAACAGCGCCATTGGGAAATTGGGAAAGCATTTTATCACACCGATCTTGGTGTGGTCTGATGCTTTGAGGGCAGAGGAGAAATCTAGGGTCTAATAGACCCCAATTTTTTCAAAAAAGAGTACCTGTCACTACCTATTGCTATGATAGGGGATATTTACATTCCCTGAGATAACAATAAAAATGATTTAAAAAAAAAAATGAAAGGAACAGTTTAAAAATAAGATAAAAAAAAATAAGAATAATAAAGAAAAAAAAAAAAAAAAAAGCACCCCTGTCCCCCCTGCTCTCGCGCTAAGGCGAACGCAAGCGTCGGTCTGGCGTCAAATGTAAACAGCAATTGCACCATGCATGTGAGGTATCACCACAAACGTCAGATCGAGGGCAGTGATTTTAGCAGTAGACCTCCTCTGTAAATCTAAAGTGGTAACCTGTAAAGGCTTTTAAATGCTTTTAAAAATGTATTTAGTTTGTCGCCACTGCACGTTTGTGCACAATTTTAAAGCATGTCATGTTTGGTATCCATGTACTCGGCCTAAGATCATCTTTTTTATTTTATCAAACATTTGGGCAATATAGTGTGTTTTAGTGCATTAAAATTTAAAAAAGTGTGTTTTTTCCCCAAAAAATGCGTTTGAAAAATCGCTGCGCAAATACTGTGTGAAAAAAAAAAATGAAACACCCACCATTTTAATCTGTATGGCATTTGCTTTAAAAAATATATAATGTTTGGGGGTTCAAAGTAATTTTCTTGCAAAAAAAAAATATTTTTTTATGTAATCAAAAAGTGTCAGAAAGGGCTTTGTCTTCAAGTGGTTAGAAGCTTCTAAATGTTGTGCATAAAATGCCAGGACAGTTCAAAACCCCTCCAAATGACCCCATTTTGGAAAATAGACACCCCAAGCTATTTGCTGAGAGGCATGTCGAGTCCATGGAATATTTTATATTGTGACACAAGTTGCGGGAAAGAGACAATTTTTTATTTTTTTTATTTTTTTTTGCGCAAAGTTGTCACTAAATGATATATTGCTCAAACATGCCATGGGAATATGTGAAATTACACCCCAAAATACATTCTGTTGCTTCTCCTGAGTACGGGGATACCACATGTGTGGGACTTTTTGGGAGCCTAGCCGCGTACGGGACCCCGAAAACCAAGCACCGCCTTCAGGCTTTCTAAGGCCGTAAATTTTTGATTTCACACTTCACTGCCTATCACAGTTTCGGAGGCCATGGAATGCCCAGGTGGCAAACCCCCCCCCCCAAATGACCCCATTTTGGAAAGTAAACACCCCAAGCTATTTGCTGAGAGGTATAGTGAGTATTTTGCAGATCTCACTTTTTGTCACAAAGTTTTGAAAATGGAAAAAAGAAAAAACATTTTTTTTTCTCGTCTTTCTTTATTTTCAAAAACAAATGAGAGCTGCAAAATACTCACCATGCCTCTCAGCAAATAGCTTGGGGTGTCTACTTTCCAAAGTGGGGTCATTTGGGGGAGTTTTATGCCATCTGGGCATTTTATGGCCTTCAAAACTGTGATAGGTAGTGAGGAGTAAAATCAAAAATGTACGCCCTTAGAAATCCAGAAGGCAGTGATTGGTTTTCGCGGCCCCGTACGCGGCTAGGCTCCCAAAAAGTCCCACACATGTGGTATCCCCATACTCAGGAGAAGCAGCTAAATGTATTTTGGGGTGCAATTCCACATATGCCCATGGCCTGTGTGAGCAATATATCATTTAGTGACAACTTTTTGTAATTTTTTTTTTTTTTTTTTAGTCATTATTCAATCACTTGGGACAAAAAAAATGAATATTCAATGGGCTCAACATGCCTCTCAGCAATTTCCTTGGGGTGTCTACTTTCCAAAATGGGGTCATTTGTGGGGGTTTTGTACTGCCCTGCCATTTTAGCACCTCAAGAAACGACATAGGCAGTCATAAATTAAAGGCTGTGTAAATTCCAGAAAATGTACCCTAGTTTGTAGGCGCTATAACTTTTGCGCAAACCAATAAATATACACTTATTGACATTTTTTTTACCAAAGACATGTGGCCGAATACATTTTGGCCTAAATGTATGACTAAAATTGAGTTTATTGGATTTTTTTAGAACAAAAAGTAGAAAATATCATTTTTTTTCAAAATTTTCGGTCTTTTTCCGTGTATAGCGCAAAAAATAAAAATGGCAGAGGTGATCAAATACCATCAAAAGAAAGCTCTATTTGTGGGAAGAAAAGGACGCAAATTTCGTTTGGGTACAGCATTGCATGACCGCGCAATTAGCAGTTAAAGCGACGCAGTGCCAAATTGTAAAAAGTGCTCTGGTCAGGAAGGGGGTAAATCCTTCCGGGGCTGAAGTGGTTAAAATAGGTTTTGGTGGACAGTTGATGGTTATTTTTGAAGACTACTAAGTCTAAGAAGTTGATACTGTGATGCTCAGAAACTACTGAAAAGGAGATTCCATAATTACTCTCACCAATTTTTGACAAAACTGTAAAAACGACTCATTTGATCCTGCCCAAATAATGATAATGTCATTGATATAACGCTTATAAAACTTAAGCTGAGGTATATTTGCACCAAAAATGGCATCTTTTTCCCAGTAACTTGTGAACAAATAAGCCACTGTAGGGACATATTTTGCCCCCGTGGCTACCCCTTTTTTTTGCCTGAAGTACTGTTTGTCATGCCAGAAAAAATTGTGACTCATAGCCAAATCCAGGGCATGAACAAGAAAATCCTTTTGTTTGTTTTTGATTTTAGTATTATTCAAAGCCCATACCACAGCTTCAACAGCATGTTTTTGGTGGATGGTGTACAAAGAATTGACATTAATACTGGCCAATATATGGCCCTCATCTACCTCTACATGCTGTAATAGTTCCATAAGGTTCTTACTGTCCTTGAGGTAGGCTGGACAACTCTGTGCCAGTGGCTGGAGGAAATGGTCCAGATATTCACCAATTCTGGAAAAAAGAGAGTCTACCCCACTCACAATGGGTCTACCAGGTGGTTTGGCCAGATTCTTTTGAATTTTGGGTAATTGGTAAATAACTGGCACCCGCGGGGCATCGAGCACAAGGTATCTAGCCTCTTTTTTAGTGACAAGACCTTCATCCTGGGCAATTTTAACCAGATGTCTCAGCTTAGCTTTGAACTTATTGGTTGGATAACCCCCCAATTTTTTATACGTTTCAGCGTCATGGACCAGTCTGTTGAGTTCTGCTAGATAGTTAGATTTATTGAGGATAACAAGACTTTGTCTGCATTTCTGATGACAATCTGTTTGTTTTTTTCAAGGGATCTAATACCCCTTTCAATGTCTGCTTTCTGCCTACTGGGTTTGATGGATAGACCCTCTAGGTCTTGTTGGACAAGAGATCTAAAAACATCCAAAAAATGGCTATTAGGATTTCTAGGATTAAACACCGAATTGTTCCTCAAATTGGTGTGACTGTAATCCTGTCCTGTATGAGGTATGACTCTACTATAGTGTTTCTTGATATTGACTTTCCTCATGAATTTCTGAAAATCAATAAAAATGTCAAACTTATTAAGATACTTATCAGGGGCAAATTTAAGACCCAACTCTAAAACTTTTAACTCATCCAAAGTAAAGGTGGCATCACTTGAATTAAAGATACCCTGCATTAGGTCTCTCTCTTTCTTTTTCCTTTTACCTCCTCTGCAGCCTCTCCGTGTGCTACGCTTGGTTCTCCCCCGTGAGGTCTCGAAGGTGCCATGGGATACCAAGGTTTCCACTCCCCTCCTCCATTCACCTGAGGATGTTGACCTCTCCCCCTCCCTCTAGGGTGTGTGGATTCCCTCCCCCTCCCTGGGGGCCCACCATACCCCCTTTTTTGAAAATTCCCCCTATAATTAGCACCAGGGTGTCCTCTCTGTGCTCTCGAAGATGGACCACCTCTGGATTGAGGCGGAGCCCAACTTGGGCTGTTTCAACCTCGATTATTAGCATAATCTTGCTGATAAAAAGCATCAGAAACATAGTGTTCTTCCTGTTGAAGGGGTTCATACCGATTATATATGGGGACTCCATATTGCTGTTACCCTGCTGAAAAGACTGAGGAGTTGGCCCACTGTGAGAGGTATAAGGTGTTACAAGGACGGTATCACTATCGTCCATTGAGGTCAGAGGTGTGACCTCTTCAGTCAATATGGCATTCTGCCATTTGTAACCCTTATTAGCTTTGTAGTATCTCTCACATATTTTTTCATTTTTTTCTTTTGGGTTTCTTTGTCAACTTTACTAACAAAGTCCTGTAAATGTTTCATTTTTCCTTGAATTCTACTGACCCTTTAAAGGTGCTCATTTAACCTTGACGGCATTATTATTAGCCTCTGGATTTTTTAATTTCTTATCTTTCTGTGAGATCAAAAGTTCTAATAATTTCTTTTCAGTAAAATTAAAAAAACAAAACCACTCATCTTCTAATTCCTTCCCAATCATACCGTCGTTGGGAGCTACATCCCATCTTAGTCTCCTGGGGGTAATCCTATCCTTGACATATTTGGTCAATGTAAACACATCCCACCAGGTCCTAATTTGCTTATCTAAAGCATTTTTTAAAACCTTGAAATCATGGTTAAGATCGGAGCTGACATTAGCACATGAGAAAAATTCATCAGCATTAACCACTTGCTTACTGGGCACTTAAACCCCCCTCCTGTCCAGACCAATTTTCAGCTTTTAGCGCTGTCGCACTTTGAATGACAATTGCGCGGTCATACAACACTCTACTCAAATGAAATTTTTATCATTTTTTTCCCCAAAAATAGAGCTTTCTTTTGGTGGTATTTAAGCACCTCTGCAGTTTTTATTTTTTGTTAAAAAATTGAAAAAGACTGAATTAAAAAAAAAAATTATATTTTTTTTATATTTTGTTATAAAATTTTGCAAACAGGTAAATTTTCTCCTTAATTGATGTACACTGATGAGGCGGCACTGATGGGCACCAATAGGTGGCAGTGATGGGCACTGATGGGTGGCAGTGATGGGCCCTGATGGGTGGCAATAATGGGCACTGATTGCTTACACTGATGGCAGCACTGGTGGGCATTGATAGGTGGCACTTGTGGGCATTGATAGGTGGCACTTGTGGGCATTGATAGGTGGCACTGCTGGGCACTGTGGGCACTGGCATGTGGCAATGGCAGGTGGCACAGATGAGGCATATGTGCCTCCTTCCTCTTCGGGACCTATGTCCCTTTAACTTAAGCCGGTGATCGGCTTTCTTTTCTCCTCACGCTGTCAGCGTAAGAAGCAAAAAAAAATTACAGAGCTTTTGTTTACATCATGTGATCAGCTGTCATTGTCATTGGACTTACTCGGATCTGTGATCATCCGAGTCTCCGTGACTCGGTGATCACAGCGCGTGCACCGCGCGCCCTGCAGGGTGCGCCCGGTGCGCGTGCACAGGGGAGGACGTCCTATGACGGCCTCCCAGAAATTGAGGTCTGCGCTGCGGCTGTCATTCGGCTATGGCCCGGACCTCAAGTGGTTAATAACTCTATTAGTGACAAAATTACATATATCCATAGCTGCTGAGTGCACTCAAATCTGAGAAAAAAAATGTGAAAATATATGAACTAAATATATGTGCTCGCGCTAATGGTGTATCAAAAAATATATAAAATACAAAATGCAGCTGCTATACACAAAGTGCTAATCACTTGGGAAACATATGAATATAAATATAGCGCTCGCAAACACAATGGGTGAAAATACAATAGATGAAAAAGAAAGTCCAAATAAAGTGACTAAAGGTGTTCCAATCCAAAGTGAAGGAAATATAAGGTGCTTCAGAAATATTCAGGTGTGCAACACCCCCTCATGTATCTCAACTCACCAGATCAGAACGACCCCCAGCTTTTCAGCTTGGTGGGTCACTTAAAGCTTGGTAAACATATCCTGGGATGGTGGATATGGTGATAGGTCATCAGGTCCAGAATTCCTTTATGAAGCTTCTCAGCAAGAAAAGACAGGTACCCAGAAGTAAAAAAAAAGAAGGGAACTGATAGTGAAGTAGCATTAAAAAGGTCTTATTGTAAAAGGGAGTGGGTACTTAAAAAAGTAAGATCAAACAAGCCTCAAACATGGAGCT
Organism: Lithobates septentrionalis; assembly: GCA_037952835.1. Taxonomy (NCBI): domain Eukaryota; kingdom Metazoa; phylum Chordata; class Amphibia; order Anura; family Ranidae; genus Lithobates; species Lithobates septentrionalis. Next base: position 4,048,905 of record JBBDGP010001284.1, read on the forward strand.
GTGAGTGTAAAAACGCTGTTCCTGGTGTGCATTCCACGGAACCGGAAGTGACGTCAGTGATACTGGAAATAGCATCAATGTTTCGCCCTCCCACAGGGCGTCATCAAGGACCTAATTTCCGGCTAGCTGAGCCATCTTAAATAGAGGGCGGAAGAGAAATGCCCCTACAAGGGACCAATCAAATTTGGCATAGCAGCCATTTTGTTGGTGGGACAAAAACGTCGCTCCTAGGGATAGAGCACAATCCATAGGAGAGACAAAAATGCCATTTTGTTGAATTGATTAAATCAAACAAATACTTCCAAGGAATCGTTAGATGTCAATTCAGGCTAAATAGTGGAACTATTGACAAAATACCTTTATACAAAAAAAGTTAATAAAAAAGAAAAAAAGGAGAATAAAAATAACAATAAAAATAAATAATAAAATAAAAATGAGATGAAAATAAAAAAATAAAAATAAATATAAAAATAAAATTCAAAATAAATATAAAAATAAAAAAGAAGAAAATAAAAATAATAAGAAGAATAAAAAAAAATGTAAATGAAAAATCGAAAACAATTAAAAAAATAAAGAAGTCAATGTCAAAATAAAAAATAATGTCACAATAAAAAATATATAAAATGTATAAAGGCTCTTCTAGAAATTAGACAGGAAGCAATTTAGATCCACTTCGATGTTTAACCCCATCGTTTTGAGACGATGGATCCACTGGGTCTCATTGGGAGAAATGGCTCGCTTGAGATTACCACCTCTCCAGTGTCCCTCAACTCTATCTATACCACAGAAGGTAAGGTCCCTTCCGTGGAAAAATCTAAAATGGTTGGACAAGCTGTGGTGCTTATAACCCTTTTTGATCCTACTAACATGTTTCATTAATCTGACTCCCAATGCTCTGATAGTCCTCCCCACACACTGTAGCCAGTTATTTACCAATTACCCAAAATTCACAAGAATCTGGCCAAACCACCGGGTAGACCCATTGTGAGTGGGGTAGACTCTCTGTTTGCCAGAATTGGTGAATATCTGGACCATTTCCTCCAGCCACTGGCACAGAGTTGTCCAGCCTACCTCAAGGACAGTAAGAACCTTATGGAACTATTACAGCATGCAGAGGTGGATGAGGGCCATATATTGGCCAGTATTGATGTAAATTTTTTGTACACCAACATCCAGCAAAAACATGCTGTTGAAGCTGCGATATGGGCTTTGAACAATACTAAAATGAAAAACAAACAAAAGGATTTTCTTGTTCATGCCCTGGATTTGGCTATGAGTCACAATTTTTTCTGGCACGACAAACAGTACTTCAGGCAGAAAAAAGGGGTAGCCATGGGGGCAAAATATGCCTCTTCAGTGGCTAATTTGTTCATGAGTTACTGGGAAAAAGATGCCATTTTTGGTGCAAATATACCTCAGCTTAAGTTTTATAAGCGTTATATCGATGACATTATCATTATTTGGGCAGTATCAAATGAGTCGTTTTTACAGTTTTGTCAAAAATTGGTGAGAATAATTATGGAATCTCTTTCTCAGCAGTTTCTGACTATCACAGTATCAACTTCTTAGACTTAGTAGTCTTCAAAAATAACCATCAACTGTCCACCAAAACCTATTTTAAGGAGGTGGGCAGAAATGGTTATATCCCTTTGGGGAGTTGTCACCATCCTCGATGGCTCAGTTCTATCCCTAAGAGCCAATTCATGAGAGTTAGGCGCAATTGCGCCAGAATCGAGGATTTTGACATACAGGCTAAAGTTTTGTTTGACAGATTCGTGGAAAGGGATACACCCCACGTTAGTTAAATAAATCCTTATCAGCAGTAAGAAGTTTGAACAGAAACGATCTGTTCAAGAAAAAGGCGGTCATAGAGAGGGATTTCGGTATCGCTTTTATGACTGGCTATACCCGCCAACATAGACAAGTGGAAAAAATCATTTGTAAACATTGGCATCTTTTGCTAAAAGACAATGATCTATCCAAAATTCTACCCAGCAATCCTCAGTTCATTTATACCAAACCCCCTACCTTACGGTTGAAATTGGCACCTAATGTTGTTGATCCCCCGAAAAAAATGTACTTTTTTGGACCAGGTCAGTTTTTTCAGCTGTGGGAGATGTGTAATGTGCAAAACATCCAAACATAGGGTGAGGAACACCACTGAGTTCACAGCCCATTCCTCTGGTGAGTCCTTTAAAATTAACAAGTTTATTACATGTGGCAACACCCACGCCACATACATTTTGTCCTGCCCATGTGGGCTACAGTACATGGGGAGGACCACCAGAGCATTGGGAGTCAAATTAAGGGAACATGTTAATAGGATCAAAAAGGGTTCTAAGCACCACAGCTTGTCCATCCATTTTAGACTATTCCGCGGAAGGGACCCTAGTGGCCTTACCTTCTGTGGTATAGATAGAGTTGAGGGACACTGGAGAGGTGGTAATCTCAAGCGAGCCATTTCTCGCAATGAGACCCAGTGAATCCATCATCTCAAAATGATGAGCCCCCTGGGGTTAAATATCGAAATGGATCTAAATTGCTTCGTGTCCAATTTCAAGAAGAGTCTGTATACATTTTATATATTTTTTATTGTGACATTGACTTCTTCTGATCCTATTAGTACTACAGGCAGACAGCTGCAGTATTTACAGTTAGTGTACTGCGTCCTCTGCACAGTGTGCACCTAAAGCTACCTGAAGACAATTACTGTTGTTCTGATCCTATTAATACCACAGGCAGGCAGCTACAGTATTTATAGTTACATTCACCAATAGTGGAAAAGATAAGTGATCTGCTTACCAGATCACTTTATCTTTTCCACTATTGGTGAATGCAGCTCTAAAAGTTTGGTGGAGGACTCATTATCTTTATTGGAAGACTCTGCTTTAATTGGAGGATTGAAATTGTTTCACATCTATATGGTGTTGTGGACTGTTCTGTGCTTTAATTCACACTATTCATGTGTTCACATAATTTGGGAATCATTTATATTTATCATATTTATGTATAGATACCTGCTTCATAACAGGTTGTAACACACTGTTCTAATCAGAAGACTGAAACTATTCTATATGGATTTTTTGTTATGAATTTTCCTTGTTATATGTTCACCTAATTTCGTGTTTACACTTCTTTGGGATTAACTATTTATATAGATACACACATCCTGGTTAGTCAGTATATCAATACCAATTAGCTGGCACGTACTATTCATAATTAGCGCCCCCTAGATCTTTCACTTATCACTAGGAGTATATCACTCTTTTGAGGGGAGCAGCATTATATATCTTTTTTTATATACAAATTTTTTTAATATATATATATATATATATATATATATATATATATATATATATATATATATATATATATATATACATTTATTTGCATTTTTAGTGGCGCAGGCTTGATCACTTAAATTTATTTACAGTTAGTGTACTGTGTCCTCTGCAAAGTGTGCACCTAAAGCTACCTGAAGAAAATTGGTGGTGTTCTTCTGATCCTATTAGTACCACAGGCAGGCAGTTGCAGTATTTACAGTTAGTGTACTGTGTCCTCTGCACAGTGTGCACCTAAAGCTACCTGAAGACAATTGCTGTTGTTCTGATCCTATTAATACCACAGGCAGGCAGCTACAGTATTTACAGTTAGTGTACTGTGTCCTCTGCACAATGTGCACCTAAAGCTTCCTGAAGAAAATTGGTGGTGTTCTTCTGATCCTATTAGTACCACAGGCAGGCAGCTGCAGTATTTACAGTTAGTGTACTGCATCCTCTGCACAAAATGCACCTAAAGCTACCTGAAGACAATTGCTGTTGTCCTAAACCTATTAATACCACAAGCAGGCAGCTGTAGTATTTACAGTTAGTGTACTGTGTCCTCTGCACAGTGTGCACCTAAAGCTACCTGAAGACAATTGCTGGTGTTTTTCCATACTAATAATTCTACAGGCAGGCAGTTGATTCTGCTAACTGCAGTTTCAGTATATATATACATCCCAGCTTTGTGCAGCTACATCTCACTGCAGGCCATTGGAAGGCCAACAAGGAGAGGCAGACAGTCACAAGCCAATTATAAAAAAGATTAAGTACAGCGCTGCGCTAAAAGTAAACTAAGATAGCAGCCAACACACCCGTAGACTCAGGATCAAAATTAACAACAAAAAATTCAAAGTGTGGCACTATTTGTTCTGTGCATAAAACACAAAAAATCTTAAGCATTAAATAACATTAAAACATTGCAATGTGAACAAGGAAAATGCCACGTGAGCATGTGTGACAGTGACTGGTGAACAAAATAGTGATACATATATGTGTTCAATTCAAATAAACATCAAAGACAATATCAAATAAAAGTCCATATCCCGTGGAAAAAATATGAAAAGCAAAAAAAATAATGTCTATGATAGCAGTGCATAGGCAATGATGAACAGGTGTTTTCTTGCACGTGCAAAAAGGTTATATAGACCCGGCAGCCTGGTAGATAAATGGACCATGGAAGACCAGAGGTGCACGGAAGGTTGAAAACAGTGCCAGGACCATCACCAGAAATTATGGAGGCTTACCAGAAGTAGTGGCCTGAAATAGCATATGCCATACAGGTCAAAAAAGCTTGATGACCAACAGGTCTAGATGTGTTATCTGGTCAGATGTCATCATCACACAAAACGAGGGGGAGGGGAATTGGTCAGCACGGCTTCCTCATTAGTAGATGTACCACCATAAGCCAAGCGAAAGATTCCTGTTCCATTGCCCACACCACTGATCTTCCCAGTCCCCAGCCTCCATAATTTCTGGTGATGGTCCTGGCACTGTTTTCAACCTTCCATGCACCTCTGGTCTTCCATGGTCCATTTATCTACCAGGCTGCCGGGTCTATACAACATTTTTGCACGTGCAAGAAAACACCTGTTCATCATTGCCTATGCACTGCTATCATAGACATTATTTTTTTTGCTTTTCATATTTTTTCCACGGGATATGGACTTTTATTTGATATTGTCTTTGATGTTTATTTGAATTGAACACATATATGTATCACTATTTTGTTCACCAGTCACTGTCGAACGTGCTCACGTGGCATTTTCCTTGTTCACATTGCAATGTTTTAATGTTATTTAATGCTTAAGATTTTTTGTGTTTTATGCACAGAACAAATAGCGCCACACTTTGAATTTTTTGTAGTCACAAGCCAATAAAAGAGGGCAAGCAGGCTCTGTATCTAGAGGCAACAGTGCTGGTCGTGGAGACGGTGCACGTGGCCGTGGGACACGCTTGTCCCTTTTTTCGGCAGCTGGCCGTGTTGAGCCGCAACATGCGGAAGACTTGGTAGAGTGGATGTCCAAGCTGTCCTCATCCTCCTCATCCTCTCTCACCCAGGCTCAGGGTACTATATCTGGCAAAGCAGCTGCCAACGTGGCCTCTTCCCTCCAGGAGGATGCCCAGCGTTTTGAAGGCTCCGATGATGGGACCCAGCTAGAGGAAGGCAGTAACGTGAGCCCAGACAGAGGGGGTGCCCAAGAAGGACAGCAATCTGGCAGTCATGTTCCCCCAGCTGCAGCATACTGCCAGCTTTGCTCCAGTGATGAGGAGGGAGGGGATGAGGAGGTCACTGACTCCACGTGGGTGCCTGAAAGGAGAGAGGAGGAGAAGGCACATCTCCAAAAAGGCAGGATGCCCTCCTTGGGCACCACATGCTTGACTAGACATATGTCGACCTGCCATGCAGTTCGTTGGCAAGCGTACCTAAAAGACCCACACCAAAGAACAAAGCGGACCTCTCTTTGCTCCTCATCAGCTGGGATCTCCAACCCCACTATACCTTCAGTCCTCTCTGAAACCTGCACTGAGAGGAATGAAGGTGTAGAATTAGGTGTGTCACAGCCAAGTACTTGCGGGCAATCTGCTATCGGTACACCGATGTCAGATTGTACCAGGCAATATTCCCTGCCCCAGCTGCTGCACCGCCGAAAGAAGTTCGCTCCCAGCCATCCACATGCTCAGCGGTTGAATGCTAGCTTGACTAAATTGCTAGCACTTCAACTGCTGCCTTTTCAGTTGGTAGACTCTGCCCCCTTCCGTGAATTTGTGGAATGTGCGGTTCCTCAGTGGCAGGTTCCCAAAGGCCACTTTTTATCACGGAAGGCGATTCCGGCTCTCTACCGGCATGTGGAAGGCAATGTCTTGGCCTCGCTGGACAGGGCGGTCAGCGGTAAGGTGCATATTACCGCTGACTCATGGTCCAGCAGGCATGGACAGGGACGTTACCTATCTTTCACCACGCACTGGGTGACTCTTATGGCAGCTGGGAAGGATGCAGGACAGGGTACGGTAGTGTTGGAGGTTGTTCCGCCACCACTCCAAAATTCTACTAGTGGTGATTCTGCCACACCTCTCTCCTCCACCCCCTCCTCTTCTTCTTCCTCCATGGCCTCTTCCTGTGCTGATTTGTCCTCGGAACCAGCGGTGCTCCGTAGGCATTCAAGGGGCTACACAAGCACGTAGGCAAAAAGATGCCATGCGGTTCTTGAGCTGGTGTGCTTAGGGGATAGGAGCCACACTGGGGCAGAGATTCCGTCAGCTCTGCAGGGGCAGGTTCAGAGGTGGGTGACACCACGCCAGCTTAAGGCAGGTATGGTGGTTTGTGACAATGGCACCAACCTCCTCTCCACCCTCCGACAGGGACAACTGACCCATGTGCCCCGTTTGGCTCACGTCCTTAACTTGGTGGTACAGCGGTTCTTGGGCAGGTACCCGGGCTTACAGGATGTCCTGAGGCAGGCCAGGAAAGTCTGTGTGCATTTCCGCAGGTCATATAATGCCAGTGCTCGGCTGGCTGACCTCCAAATGGAATTTAACCTACCCAAGAACCGCCTAATCTGTGACATGCCCACCAGGTGGAACTCAATGTTGGCCATGCTGCAGCAGCTGCACACGCAGCAGAGGGCCATCAATGAGTACCTATGTGACTATGGCACCAGGACAGGGTCAGGGGACCTTGTTTTTTTTCCCGCCAGTGGGCTATGATCAGGGATGCATGCACTGTCCTGTCACCATTTGAGAAGGCCACGAGGATGGTGAGCAGTGACAGTGCATGCATCAGTGACACTGTCCCTCTTGTCCACCTGTTGGAGCACACGCTGCATGGAATAATGGACAGGGCACTTGAGGCAGAACAGAGGGAGGAAGAGGAGGACTTCCTTACCTCTTAAGGCCCCCTTTATCCAGACAGTGTTTCTGCGTGCCCACCGATCACACAGGAAGAGGAGGAGGAGGAGGATTGTGTCAGCATGGAGGTGGAGCCTGGCACTCAACGTTAGCAGCAATCTTCAAGGGATCATTTACAGACCGAAGAAACCCATGGACTTGTACGTGGCTGGGAGGAGGTGGCTGCGAATCATGTCGTCCTTAGTGACCCAGAGGACTCTGGACCGAATGCCTCAGCAAAGTGGCCTCCCTGATCCTGCAAAGCCTGCGGAAGGATCCTCGTATTCGTGGTATCACGGAGAGGGATCAGTACTGGCTGGCAACTCTCCTTGATCCACGTTACAAGGGTAAGGTTGCGGACCTTATCTTGCCGTCGCAGAGGGAGCAGAGGATGAAACGTCTTCGGGAGGCCTTGCAGAAAGGTTTGTGCAATGCGTTTCCAGAGCCTGGGAGGTTACAATTTCCTGGTCCTCCTGCATAATGTGTTGCTGAGGCTTCGGTCAGTCACAGAAGGAGCGGTGGAGAAGGTGGCCGTCTGACCGATGCGTTCAGACAATTTTTTAGTCCGCAGCCCCAAGGTCTGATCGGTTCCAGCAACCACCGCCAGCGTCTGATTCACATGGTGCAGGATGTCCTAGGGGCAAGATCAGACACCTTTCCCACCGAAAATCCTCTGGGTTACTGGGTCTTGAGGATGGATCACTGACCTTCATAAAAATGAATCAGCTACCAAGCACCTGATGCTGATTTAACCGATTGATTTTTTTTAAATTCGAGATCCCTTCAAGACTGCCTATGCTGATGCTCAGTGACTATCCTGTTATGCTGAGTCACAATCCTCTTCCTCCTCAATTTTCATGCTGATAGCTTGTAAGAACATTTTTGGTTCTGGGCACCGCCATCAGTGCCCAAGGCCCAATTTTTCAGCCGCTGTTTAACAGGGGCATACAATTACAATTTTTGATGCAATACTTTGCAGCAGGGCTCATTCTTGCGCTCCAACTATAGTATCTGTGAGGGGTTGCAGTGTTGTGGCACCAGCACTAGTGCCCAAGACCCAATTTTTCAGCCCCTGTTTAACAGGGGCGTATAATTACAATTTTTGATGCAATACTTTGCAACAGGGCTCATTCCTGCGCTCCAACTATAGTATCTGTGAGGGGTTGCAGTGTTGTGGCACCAGCACTAGTGCCCAAGGCCCAATTTTTCCGCACCTGTATAACAGGGGCGTATAATTACAATTTTTGATGCAATACTTTGTAGCAGGGCTCACTCCTGCGCTCCAACTAGAGTATCTGTGATGGGTTGCAGTGTTGTGGCACTAGTGCCTAAGGCCCAATTTTTCTGCCCCTGTTCAACAGGGACATGTAATTACAAATCTTGATCTAATAATTCACAGCAGGGCCCATTCCTGCGCCCACCAAGAGTAACTGTGAGGGCTTACAGTGTTGTGGCAACACCACCACCCCCACCACTCCCACCACCAAAGGTCCAATTTTTCTGCCCCTGTTCAACAGGTGCATGTAATTACAATTCTTGATATAATATTTCACAGCAGGGCCCGTTCCAGCGCCCACCAAGAGTAACTGTATACAGTGTTGTGGCAACACCAACACCTAAGGCCCCAATTTCTGCATAGTATATAGGGCAGGCCCCTACTTTCAAACATCCAACTTACAAACGACTCCTACTTGCAAACGGAAAGAGACAACAGGAAGTGAGATGAAATCTACACCTAGGAAGGGAAATTCTCTCCTGTAAGAGTTAATATGGGAAAAAACGTCTCTCCTCTTCACTGATGCTTTATCACCAATCCTTTTCTCATTATAAACCCCAAGTTTTCAAAAAACATTTGTCATTGGGACAGAAAGTGAGGTGAAATCTTCTGAAGAGGTGCACAGACAGCAAAACAAATGTTACAGGGGTGATAACCCTTCCCTATGTTTTCCAAAAAGCTTAAAAATAGATTTTTTTGTCTGGAGCTACACTTTAAAAATGTACTAGTTCAAAATTAACTTCTTAACAACAAACCTACAGTCCCTGCCTTGTTTGCACCGCCTGTATACTGCTGTTCAGAGTATATAGGGCCTTTCCTTTTTTTAATTTGGGTGCGGGGTTCCGCTTAATATTCATACAAGACTCAAAGGGCCTGGTAATGGACTGGGGGGGGTACCCATGCCGTTTGTCTCACCGATTTTCATCCATATTGCCAGGACCCAACATTACATTAAAGCCGCAAGCAGTTATAAATTATTTTATTCCATTAAAAATGTCATTTTGTGCAGGGACTGTTCTAAGCACGGGAAACACGTGGCACTTTACAGGCATACTATAGACACCCCCCAGGTACGATATTTAAAGGAATATTTCACTTTTTTTTTCACTTTAAGCATCATTAAAATCACTGCTCCCGAAAAAACGTCCGTTTTTAAAACTTTTTTTTTTGCATTGATACATGTCCCCTGGGGCAGGACCCGGGTCCCCAAACCCTTCTTAGGACATTAACTTGCATATTAGCCTTTAAAATTAGCACTTTTGATTTTGAACGTTCCAGTCCCATAGACTAATGGGGTTCTAAAGTTCGCGCAAACTTTCGGTCTGTTCGCAGGTTCTGGTGCGAACCGAACGGGGGTGTCCGGCTCATCCCTACTGTACACCTGTAAAAAGGTCCTGACAACCACTGATCTCACCTTGAGCCCTCCAACAGTTACAAAATTGGGCAGAAATCTGTGGTTAGGTGACTGCCCAATTTCTTTTTTATTTTTTAACTAAACTAATTTATTTAAATAATGAATCAAAACAAAACAAATTTTTTGGTCCTGCACATGCCTGCACATCCAAAACAAACAAAAAAGTTTTTTTATTAAATTGAGCTAAAACTTTTATAGTTTGAATTTAACTTAAACCATTTGTGCTTTGTTTCGGAAAAAGTACAGAAAAGCTAAAAGATAACAAATAAAATAAATAAAAAGACTGCCCAATTTCTGATACTGCTGGAGGACTCAAGATGAGATGACATTATTGGTCGCCTAGTCCCTTCAGTTTCCAAATTTGAAGTAACTTTAAGCATATATCGTGCGCAACCAAGAAGATGGTTAGCATAAATCAAAGTTAATTATATGTTGCGCATACAGTGGTAGTGGGGTATCCTTTAATAATTTTATTGCAAAATATACAGTTTATAAGCCTTGTGTATATCCCTTAGGAGAGTGTGCAACTTTTCATATGCATATAGGCACACATATTGTACAAATAGGGCCCTTTTTATTAAGGTTCTCACACACCATCATAAAACTCTCTCCCAGGATTCTCACATTTTTCTAATTAATAATATTATGAATAATAGTAGTATTATTATACAGGATTTATATAGCAACAACAGAGGGCACAGCAATTTACAAAATAAAAAGACACACTGAACTGTTGTGCCGTGTACACACGAGCGGAATGTCCTACAGAAAAAGTCAGACAGGAGATTTTCATTGTATATTCCGGAACCAATTCCTATTGGAAAAACTGATCGTCTGTATGCTGTTCCGACATACAAAAAACGACGCATACTCTGAAGCAAGTATGAGACGGAAGCTACTGGATACTGGCTATTGAACTTCCGTTTTCTAGTCCCGTCGTACGTGTTGTACGTCACCGTGTTCTGGACGGTCGGAATTTGGTGTGAGCGTGTGTATGCAAGTGAATAATATAAAATTTAAACTTGCGCTGAATGGTGAAAAAGCAGTGAAATAGAAAACTAAAGCAGCTGCCACACACAAAGTGCTACTCACTAGAAAAGTAAAATTATGGAAATGTGGCGCTCGCAAATGTTATTAAAATGTGTGACTAAGTGTAGATGAGTGCAGATGTGAATATATAAAGCAAAAAACATAAATAAAGTCCAAATAAATGTGCTGAATGTTCTGATACGCAATGGAAAAAACTTTTGAAGTGCAATGGACCACAGATGCTCCAGGACTTTTCAGGTGCAGAAACGCCACCCCCACATGTGTCCCCACTCACCAAATGGTGATGACCCCCAGCTTTGCAGTCTGGGGGTCACTTCAGGCTTATGTGATGGTATCCAGAGAAGATCAGGAGTGGTGTTGTGCACATCAGATCAAAGGATTTCTTGTTGGAATTTCTCAGCAGAATCACCAGGCACCAAAAAAGGATAAAAAAATAGAACTAATAGTGAAAAGTACCATTTGAAAAGGGATTTATTCCATATACAAATGGGTACTTACAAAATAGTTGATAAAAACAGGCATGTAAAGGTTTTAGAGATGGACCCGGACGCTGCTCACGGCGTGGGTTCCAGAAACCAGGAAGTGCGTTCTAAGGAGCAGGAAATGATGTCAGTGCCACCGGAAATACGTCGAAATGTTTCGCCAACCTACAGGGCGTTATCAAAGACCTAATTCCTGGCCCACTGGACCGTCTTAAATAGAGGAAAGGAGGAAACATCCCCCACACAGAGGACTAATCACCATCAACATGGGAACCATGCTGATGATAAAATGAAAAAAGGTCACTCCCACAGGCAGAGCACAGCCGCTGGGAGAGACAGCTTGAGCGGAATTCCATCGGAACTCCGTCGGAAAAACCTTCAGAGTTTATTCCGACGGGAAAACCGGTCGTGTGTACAGGGCATTACAATACAGTTCAGTACAAGAAGGTTAGGAAGGCCCTGCTCATGAAAGCTTACAATCTAAAAGGGAGGGGCAAGTGATACCAAAGGTAATAATTGTGACTAATGAGCTAATAGAAAAATGGGTGAACTGAGCCTGCTCCACGTTTTTGCTCTGTCTGGATTTCCTATGTGATCACGTTATCAATTTATTGATGTGCCTGTAAACTTCAGACTTGTAAGTTTTCTACTTTTAAATAAAATTTGCAAGTAATGGTGTTACGCTATGTGGTGGCCTTTTGTTGATTTTTATGAACTGTGGAGTCCGAGATCTAACTCAGGGGCTGGATGGTGTGGAACACCGTGGTGACAGATCTCCAGTGACTGTTCTTTGGATCATCATTTACCAGTTCCATCCTTTTGCCTGTCTGACTCTTTGCCGCTTGCAATAGAGTTCCAGCACAAAATTAATCAGCTGATTGGACTGTACAGGGGTGGCTTCAAAGTCGTTCAATTCTGAAGACGCTACGTACAGCGCGAAGTTGCCCCAAAGTAGTAAAGGAACCTTTTTCTAAGTCGGAGCGACTGAACAGTTCTAATAGGAGCGACTCGCTCCTATTAGAACTGTTCCATTGCAATGCATGGAGCGAGACTTTTCAGATGGCTAGGATGCCTGACAGGTCGCCCCTGTGTAAACCAGCACTAATATTTGCTCTGAGCTGATCTTTTGTTTCATTTGACCTTTAACAAATGAACAAATCATTTTGAATTCATTTGTTATTTTTTCTTTCGTATTAGTTGAAATTCGGACGAATTTCGATTCGTTACGAAACTAATTGCACATGTCTATTTTTTACTAGTAATGGTGGTGATCATCGATTTTTAGCGGGACTGCGATATTGCGGCGGACAGATCAGACACTTTTGACACTTTTTTTATGACCATTAACATTTATTCAGCAATCAGTGCTATAAATAGCCACTGATTACTGTATAAATGTCACTGGCAGGGTAGTGGTTAACACGAGGGGGCGATCAAGGGGTTAAGTGTTCCCTAGGGAGGTGTTTCTAACTGTGGGGGGAGTGGACTGACGGAGTAGAGAAAGATTGCTGTTCCTGATCACTAGGAACAGCAGGTCTCTCTCTACTTCCCGGACAGAACGGGGATATGTCTGTTTACATTGACAGATCCCCATTCTGGCTCTCTGAGGAGCAATCACTCATGTGAAGTAGATGGGAAAATATTTCTAAATTGCTCCTATAGTATTAAGCAAACATATGTGCTGTACATTTTCATATTATGTTTTCTTTTGTATATGAAAAAGTTTGTTAATGGCACTCCTAATATCATTGTTTCTAAGGCAGTAAATAATTGGATTGACCATTGGAGTTAATACAGTGTATAACAAAGTTTTAAATTTGTTTTCTTCTGACAAATTGCTTGAAGATGGCACTAAATATATTGCTATTAGGGTTCCATAGTAAGTGCATACAACAGCCAGATGAGAACTGCAAGTAGAAAACGCTTTTTTCCTTCTAATAACAGAGGACATCTTTAGGATTGTTATGATTATGCCTGCATAAGATATAATAACAAGTATAAAAGGAGCAAATATAAAGAACATGGACAGCACAAAGTCATAACATAACAATACAAATGTATCTGAAGATGAAATCTTTGCCACTGGACCAATATCACAGATGAAATGGTCAATGATATTGGAGTCACAAAACTGCAATTGGTACATCATAATTATTTCACATGTTATCAATGTAAAGGCCACTAACCAAAATAAACAGACAAGATGGAGGCAATTTTTCATACTCATTATTGTGACATAACGTAAGGGCTTGCAAATGGCCAGATATCGGTCAAATGACATTATAGTAAGAAGAAAAGACTGTGCAAATCCCGAAAAACAAAGGAGATAATACTGAAATATACAATAAGATACAGATATGGTTTCCCTTTCTCTTATTAGACCATATAGCAGGGGAGCCACAGCATTTGTGGTGGCCAGAACATCAGCAATAGCTAAATTTTTTAAGAAAAAGTACATGGGACGCTTAAGATGGTGGCTAACTGAAACCAGTAGGACAATAAAAACATTTTCACTTAAAATTGCAGTGTAGAGAACAAGGAAAAAAGCAAACATCAAATTCCTGAAGTCATTAAAGCTGCTTATTCCAAGAAGCACAAATTCAGCAAAATTGGTCTCATTGTTCTGGCACATGCTTTTTTATAAGTGAGTGTCCTTCTTGACCTGTAGAAACAGAAAAGTATGTGGAATTCTTAAGTTTTTATGAAGTGGTTTGTTTTTAAGTGTAACATATAAAATACAAACATGAAATATGTCCTATTTTACCTTCACCGAATGCTTCCTTAAAAGGGAAACTGAAATAGCAAAAGCTGAGTCTTCCAGTTACTGTATATACACTCAGAATAACAATTGGTTCAATAATTTAAAAAAAATTCACTTTATTTTTTACTAGAAATTAGGTTTATTTTGCCATTACAATTGGTTCAATGTGAATACTGTGAGATTGTGATCTGCAGTCCTGAAGAATGTATGTGCAGATTTGTCCAATAGACTCTTTTTAGACCACAATGCACAGCATGACCTTAATTCTGATTGCTATCTTATTGGGCAATCAACTCCTATGCTGTCTTTTTTATTGGGACCTTTTAGCTGCTATCCAAACCATGGAAAACATGCATTTTTGTTTTTGCTGCAAGGCTTTCCTTTGAAAAATGAGCTTTTGTTTTAGTGGTTGTGTTTTGGGGTTTAATTTCTTTTGTGTTTTACTTTTCATTTTTATTTTATGTTAATAGGGGTGTTCAAGTGCAGCATTCACTTGGTACTGACCATCTGTTTTGAAAACTGTTTTTTGTTTGCAGCACACCGCTGCATTGTTTGTAAGCAAAATGCAAGAACACTGTGTGTCACCTCCTGTTATGTCACTTCCATTCACTGCACCCCCCCCCCCCCCAACCTCATAGATGTAATAAAGGTAAGGCATAAACCCGTTAGGCTAATTATCCCTGCTTAAAATGTTTGACTGCTCACCAATTTGACACTGCTGTTTCCTGTGCAATAGCTTATTTTTTTAAGTAAATCTCTGCTTTTCCCTTTGTCTATTTGGGCCTAGTCTTGTTGCTCAAAATAACCAGATTTACACTGCTGTGTCATCTGCTTTTTCCTAACTCTTGTAGTAAAATGCCTGCTTGTACTCTTTTTCTCTAGAATTTTTCCTCATTCAAAATGTTCTGCTGTTGGCCAATTTTACACTGCAGAATGATCTGTGGTATTTTAATTCTTAATGGGGGCTTGATAGAATTTGGCCAGTGGCAGGAGAGTTTTGCATCAGCAAGAGGAGGAACAGTCACAGCTAATTACTGGCCATTTTCTATCTGCTGGTCAAAGTGTGTCTTTTAACATTTGATGAAAAGGCTACTAAAGGTACATGAAAAAAAAGCTTTTTTAATCAAACTGAAATGGATCAAATTGCAACTTGCTGCTGTATGTAAGCCAAGTTAATTGTAAAAGAAGAAAAAAATCAACTCCACAGCCAATTAAATACTGCCATTGTATGCTGTTGCTGAAAAAGTCATTGAAAAATATACTTATCTGTAACACCATGGCTTTAAGGAATATCCCAAGCATGTTACGTGCCACCAGCCACAGATCCTTTGTAGATGATTAGGACCAGGAGTATATGACCAGCCTTCCACTGGTACAGCTATAAAAAAATTAATTGATATGTAATTTTAAGAACCCAGACAAAATGGCAGCAGCACCTCTGCATGACTCACTGATTTAATTACAACAACACTCTACAGAAATTTAAGTAAACAGACACAAAAGCAGCAGGCAGCAGCAATAAATAACCAGACTCCATGTGCTAAAAAAAATTACAATTTTACAGATGATTTTGAGCAGATCAAATTGCAGCAAGTAAAGACTCCACTAAGAGGATGACTGGGCTCCTTCTAGGAGGAGATAAAGCAAGAAAAAGCTAAATATAGGCACATAGTGGACCTGGCTGGTCTATGGAATCAGCGGTGGATGAGGGCAAAAAAGCTCACTGATCCAGGACTCATTAGTGGTAAGTAAATTCTGTTTGTCCAAACTTTCTATAAGCAGCTAGTTTGCTCGGAGAGCACACAGGATGCTGGACAAGCATGAACTTCCAGACCATACTAATCAACCTCTGGCCAGTTATCCAACATGGGGACCTAGAAGCCTATGGGGTTTCTGTGGATTTTGTCCCTATGTAGTCATCCATCAGCTGCGGTTGAGGGTTGATAGGCTGTGCCCAGTGGGGCCACCATGGTTGAAAGTCTTTAAAGCGGATCTTCACCCATTTTTTAATCAGCATCTCGGTGGCTTCTAAAAGCAGCACCGAGTGCCATATGGAGCTTTTTTTTTTTTACCTACCTTACGTTATATGTTTTTCCTTTCTTCTGTCCCTGCGGCTGTGGGCGTGGACTTTGCGGGTATTGTCGTCATATCCTTCGTTCCCCGCAATGTCTCCTGGGATCTCATTGTCTTTCATCCCAGGAGACATTGCGGATAACCTCCGCCAAATCTCGTTAGACTTTTTGGTTGCCATCACAACGGGGCGGGAACTTCCTGATTCCCAGAATCAGACGGCGATGACACTGGGCATGCGCAGGAATGAGCGGTGAATGCTGGGAGGACAGCATTCACCGCATCCCGGAAATTCATGCTTGTGGGTTTCAAATGCCCACAACGAAGATGGGAACCGCTGTCTGTGATTTTTAAAAGTTATTCTTTGCAACGAAATCGCCCACAATCGGACTTACTTCACAGAACATGTGAGTAAATTATCATGATTAGAAAAGTTTCTGAATGAACTCCTAAAAAAAAAAACGTTAGATGGGTGAAGATCCGCTTTAAGTCAACTCTAAAATGGATGTGTGGAGGAGAAACCACTTCTGGGTGAACAGCCTGGGGGAAGGCCTCAGCTAGATAAACTCTTTGGATTGCAGAAAAGCACTCTTACCTTTTCCTTCCTGTTCCTCAATACTTCCCTTGTACTAGCAGTCTATGAAAGTAATAAGACAACAGTTGATCCACTCTTTAATTTTTATGTGGGGGTACCACCACAGGTATAGTATTAGATAAGCAGTCACATCCCACTTCCTTCTGGCTGTTCATGCCCTCCATAACCAAATAAGACCTTGACTCCCTGAGAGCTTCCCTAAGCCTGCTGTGCAAGCCCCTAGTCTTTTTCCATAATTTTCCTCTTTCTTTTCCAGGCACTCATTTGGTACATGTGCATATTGCTCCCTACTGTCCATCCTTTTGTTCACATGCTGGCCTAGTCCTGGGTAAGGATACAGGGGGCCACTCATAAGAAAACATTTTCAGCACTCCCTGTTAATATAGCTCATTCTGGTCCCCTTGGTGCTGTGCTCCTGTTTGCCCAAACTGCTCATACAATGTGTTAGCATGTTACAGATAAGCCAGTGGGGAAATGTTGTGCTGCAGCTGCATCTGTATTGGCATCACAGTGGTGTTGGAAGTCCTGCAAAAGTGGCTACAGATACCCCTGCACCAGTAGTTTAGAACATAAGCAAAAAAGGTATGAAGGCAGTCAAAAAAAAACTACACTAATAAAATTAAAATACAATAGAATACAGAAATACATATGAAGAAAACAAATTAAAGTACCTTAAATATACAAAAAAAAAATCTGTCAGAATAAAGCATCGGGCAGAGTACATTGAATACCACTTTAATGTCAGTCCTTAAAAGGATTTTTTGGGTCATAATAAGTGTGAAGCCTTGTCACAGGCATTACAAAAGTCAAATCACAGCTCAACAGGAGCCAACAAACGCCATACCTTAACTAATATCTCCTTACTCTCTCTAACATATTTCTTTCTCATACCACTAACCTTGTGCTCTTTAAAGGATAATTTCACATTTACAAAAAAACTGTCTATGCATGTAAAAGGTGCCTGTAGAACGTGGCTCCCTTGGAATATGTTCATATATTCCGATGAAGGCAAGTTCCTTTTGGATGACCTTCCACAACCGCCCTCACAATCCCATTCTGCCTAGCGAGTTTGCTTCTTTACTACCCCCACCCCACCAGTCTCTATCTCTATCCCTCCTTCCTCCTTTGCTTTCTACTTCCTTCTTTCCACTGTTATCTGAACCAAAAAACCTGGGTACCCATCTTCGTGTTAATTTAAATAGTCTTACTGTAGGTACAATAGTAGTGCTACTATTACCTGTACATCTGGTGATTTGATATTGTATACCTGATGCACTGCACTTATTTTACTTGACTACATTTCTACTGTACAGATTTGATATGTTGTATTGGCTACCTCTTGTATCTTGAATAAAAAATTTGAAAAAAAAGTGCGTGTAGATAAAAACAGAATGTGCAGCTCTGAATAAAGTTGAATAGTGTCCTTGCTATAGGTGTAGCCCATTTACGTACCTCCTGAAGCCTGACTGAAATACTCCCTGGACATTGCAAGAATGTTAAATAAAAAAATGGATCTACTGGTATGATTGACAGGCAATAAACTGTTACAGGTAGATTCAAACACAGTTGAGTTACCTTTACTAACAGACTGCATCATATACTGTATGCAATTTAAATATTTTGCCTATAGTTACACTTTAAATGTTCTGTCAGGTTTTATGGCTATCCATGACCCCATTGAGAAGATATTTTCTAATTTTTTGTACCTGTGACACCTTTAAAAGGAATAAGGGGTGTCAGAAATTCTAACTCTTCCTCACTCTACTAAAGATATGTTTTTGTCCAATTCCTGTTGTAAATATTTCTCATCAGTTCCTGTATTATGTGAAGGAAAATCTCACAGGCAGCAATACAAACTGGCAAAGCATCTGTCCTACATGGCCAGTAGGGGCACTGTTGAGAACCAAAGCTAAAAAATGGTAGCTCTTAAATTTTTACTGAGATCTTACATGATAATAGTAGTATCAATACAAACCTGATAGAGGCTTTAACCCTTACCTGCTCTATCCAAAATACAATAAAAACATTTGTGGAGTTGGGTTTTAGGAAAAGTCAGATTTTTCAGAAAAACAGGGTTGTGAGAAAGTATACTTCTCTCTTTTGACACAAATTGCTTTTTTAGTCTTTTTTTTTAATTGTTTTCTCTTATTTATTTTTTGTGTTCGTGCATTTTTGTATTATAGTAGAAATGCAGCCACAGCTTTATTAATTAGCAAGTGATCACATATTTAAATGCTTTTAAATGAATAGGTATGCATTTCGTTATTACAAACACAAAATAAAAATGATGCATTCCAAATCTGCAAATATGAATTTGAATCTCTCTAAAATGCTATATGTATTTATGTATTATCTTTTTTACAAATATGTTTAGTGTACATTTATTGTAAGTACTCTTAGGATTTAGCTGTTTAGCTTTTGGACAAACACAGAGAAAAATTCTGAGCAATTTGTACCACAAATAATATAGAAAGCTCCCAGGCACATCTGTAATGAAAGCCTATAGTGAATACAGTTCCTAACTTTTAGCAGTAATGTGTTTGTCTATTTGACCAAAACCAGAAACATAAATATTTCAATAAATTCACACTCACTTGATAAAAATGTTTTGAAATATGAACCATTTGAATGCATTTTAAGACAACTGGACAGAAAGTATGCCACCATATGTCAGATGACATCAGCTGGATTTTCTGAAAACATTTATAGCAATTTTCTTTCCTTATAACGTGGTATGCAGCTGTGCAATTCTTGTTTAGATGTGCAAAAACAACAAATGACCCTCTTCCCAGACATAATGCCAGATTTCATTACAATTATGCCATAGTCAAAATATGCAATATGATTATAACTTGTTAGATACATTTTATAGTTGTGTCTACTATGACACCACTCAGAATGATGACAGTTTTCCTGTTAAACACTGGAAGAATGAAAATATGTACTTGTAAACTCATATAATATAGATTTTCATAGAATAGTTCAATGATTAGTCGATTAAGACGGGTTTTTCATCTTACCTCTTTTATGCTGTCACTTAAATTGTCACTTTAAAAGAATAAATAATTTAGTTCACTACCAGACATATGCTTTTTTGTAGACTATATAAGCTGTTTAAAATACTTCTATGTATTTGAATATAAAGCCACAACAACAACAATGTTATAATGTGAAGCCTACTGCTGCAGCACAGAGTGTAAGCATTGCTACTTCATATTTATAGCATTTAAAACAAACAATAATTAATCCTTAGGGATTTAAATGTCCACATGTTTATCATAAAGGTCCCAGGGGAAAATATGAAAATGAAAATATGCATATGGTATATACTGACAAATGGATAAAATGCGTAAAATAAGTTCACATGCATAAAAATAAGTATTGAAAATACTTTTTATTGAATAAAAATTATATATATATATATACAGGTACATCAGGTACAAAGCATATAGTACAGCATTGTAGATTATATTGAATACAAAAGTAAAACTATAACTTCAAAACAAACAGAACAACGTCGGAAAACCTGATGGTGTTCAAACCCAACACCCCAAAGGGATCTGACTGTGGACAGGTCGACCTCACCAAGTACTCTAACAAATGAGACTCTAATAGTCCCTAAACCTAAGCCAGTGGTCCGGACTCCGGAGTAAACTTAAACCAGAACTGAAGGTTCACTCTTAGAGAAAGTTGTCATCAGGCACAAAGAAATGCTTTAAAATTTACATTTACATTAGTCCTATCCTGAAGCATTACTATTTCAATAAATCATCAATCATATAATATTGCCTGAGGGTAGCCCAACCAAGGTGACCAGCTTTTGAGAAACTTATGAGCCCTCTGCTCCTTAAAGGCTCACATCTTTTTATACTGTCATTGTATATTTAGTCTAGACACCACGGATGATAGACTAGCCCATGAGACAGCATGCCAATTTTGAGTAAGTGTCATGCATGAGGCATAGAGAACGTGGGCTACAACTATTTGGAGTTATTGAGGGTAGGCCTCCAAACCCAGGCTTAACAGTGCTAAAGCGGGTGCAAGTGGGATAGACAGGCCCATCACCAAAGCCAGAAAACTTGAGATTGAGTTCCAAAACTATAAATATTGGGACATTGTCATAATACATGAAGCAGGCTACATATTTGTTGACAATTCCTCCAGCATAGAGGAGAAGATGTGGGATGTACTGTAGTTTGTGGAGCTGGAAAATACTTGTTAAAATGTATGCAATATTAATATAGCAAACTGATCTCACAGCCTGTGTTTTACAGGGATGTGTGGTGAGGTCAGTGGCTGGTGAGGCAATGGCTAGTATCACAGCCATATACACATAGGTTACATACGCCATGATCGTTAGAGCGAGAGCAATAATTCTAGCACTAGACCTCCTCTGTAACTCTAAACATGTAACCTGTAAAAAAAGCGTCACTTATAGAGTTTATAAGTACTGAAGTTTGGCGCCATTCCACAAGTGTGCGCAATATTAAAGTGTGACATGTTAGGTATCTATTTACTTGGGGTAACATCATCTTTCACATTATAGAAAAAAATCAGGCTAAGGTTAGTGTTTTTCTTTTTTATTTATGAAACAGTTTTTTTCCCCAAAAAATGCGTTTAAAAAAATTGCTGCACAAATACCGTGTGACATAAAAAGTTGCAATGACCACCATTTTATTCCCTAGGGTGTCTGCTAAAACAATATATAATAGGATTTTTATAACAGCTTACCTGTAAAATCCTTTTCTTGGAGTACATCACGGGACACAGAGCACCATTAATAACTATGTGGGTTAAACGCCACCTATAGGTGAATGGACACTGGTGTACTCAAAAAAACAGGAAGTCCCCCTCCCTATTTAACCCCTCCTATACAGGGAGTACCTCAGTTTTTGTAGCAAAGCAATATATTCTTATTTCAATAAGAGGGACGGGATCACTGTGTCCCGTGATGTACTTCAAGAAAAGGATTTTACATGTAAGCTGTTATAAAAATCCTATTTTCTTTCTCGTACATCACGGGACACAGAGCACCATAGTAATAACTATGTGGGTTATACGCCACCTATAGGTGAATGGACACTGGTAAAAAACAGGAAGTTCCCCTCCCTATATAACCCCTCCCATACAGGGAGTACCTTCGTTTTTTTGCCAGTGTCTAAGGTGTTGGTCACGGTTGATGAAGTGCTAAGAGAGCTCCGCTAAGCAATCCCTGATTGGATCAAGGAGCTGTGCAAACTGATCCATCCAAAGTGCCTGAAAGCCAAAATGGATGGTACCTGGGCCTTGTGGGATGTCCCAAAGCAATGCAAAACAGCCGCCGCCAGGCGTGAAGACCTATACTGCTGCCCGCAGCACACTGCGCCTGAAGGCGGTGTCTTTCTGCCATATTACATCCATTTGATATAATCTTGTGAATGTATGTAGTGAAGACCAAGTAGCAGCCTTGGAAATCTGAGCCACAGAGGCTTGGTGATGCACTGCCCATGAAGCAATGATTGCCTGGGTAGAGTGCGATTTAATCTGAAAGGGAGGAACCTTTCTTTTCAGACCATAAGCCTGACTAATCACCTGATGAATCCACTTAGCAATAATAGATTTTGATGCTGCCTGGCCCCTTCTAGGGCCTTCTGGCAACACAAACAAAACATCCGTTTTCCGTATCTGAGCTGTCGCTTTCAGGCCTTAACTGCTCTCACTACATTGAGAAAATGCAAAAATTTTTCTTCTGCAGAACGAGGTTCTGGAAAAAAGGAAGGTAGGGAAACATCTTGATTCAGATGAAAACCAGATACTACCTTTGGTAAAAAGGTTGGGTGAGGACGCAGCACCACCTTATCCTTATGCATGATTAAGTATGGCTCTTTACAGGAGAAAGCAGCCAACTCTGAAACTCTTCTTGCGGAGGTTACCGCAACCTAGGAATACCAATTTCCTTGTCAAAAGGAGCAAAGGAATATTACATACTTGTTCAAAGGGTTGTCTTTGCAACACTGACAAAACTAGATTCAAATCCCATGGGCACAAGGGTGCTCTAACTGGTGGAGTTATCCAAGTTACACCTTGTATGAATGCCCGGACTAAAGAATTGGAAGCAAACAGCCTTTGGAAAAATACTGCCAAGGCCGAAATCTGACCCTTGATCGTACTGAAGGCCAGCTTCATTACTAACTGTAGAAAGGCCAGAATTCTTCCTATGACATACTTTCGAGGATGCCAACCCTTGGTTTTACACCAGGCGACATAGGCCTTCCAGACCCTGTAATAAATGGTCCTGAAGGCCGGCTTTCTGGCATTAATCAGGGTGGTTACTACTGAAACCGAAAGCCCCCGATTCTTTAGAATGTGGGCTTCAATAGCCACACTGTTAAATTTAGCGACTGTAAGGCAGGATGGAATACCGGTCCCTGTGACAGCAGGTTCGGACGAGATGGAAGAATTCATGACTCCCCTACAGCCATTCTCATGATCCCTGCATACCAGGGTCTTCTGGGCCATGCCGGGGCTACTAAGATTACCGGCTTCCCTTCTTCCCTGATCCTGTGGAGCAGCCGTGGTAATAGCTGAGCTGGAGGAAATGCATAGATCAGTGAAAACTGATCCCATGGGGTCATTAACACATCTATTCCAAGTGCAAGTGGATCCCTTGTTCTCGCCACAAAGTTGTCCAACTTCTTGTTGAACCTGGACGCGAACAGATCTACGTCTGGCGTACTCCATCTTTGGCATATGGCCAAAAAGACATCGGGATGTAAAGACCATTCTCCCAGCAACAACTGTTGATGGATCAAGAAATCTGCTTGCCATTTTTCCAGTCCTGGAATGTAGACTGCAGATAGGCAAGGAACATGTTTCTCTGCATAAGACAGAATATGGCCCACCTCCCTTTGGGCTGCGTGGCTGCTGGTGCCCCCTTGGTGATTGATATAGGTCACTGCTGTGGCATTGTCGGATTGTATCCTGACAGGAGAACTCTGCAACCTGAACGTCCAGGCTATTAGAGCCAGACGTACTGCCCAAATCTCTAGGATATTGATGGGCAAGGTCTTCTTGGACTCTGACCACTTTCCTTGAATATTACTTGAAGAATATTATGTTATAACGTATAGCATATAAATATTTGATTAAGCTTGAATATAACAGTACCTTTTCAGCAGAATCAGTTTCTCCCCCTTAACTGTGTGAGAAAAACATGGGATTGTGGGTAAATATTATACTCATAAACCCATGTTTTTTCCTTGTAGTTAAGAGGGCTGGGCTGGAAGGGAGCATTTGTCTCACTGCAGTTTCATAGAAGTGCCTCCACTGCAGCATTTTTATTGGATCAGCCAGACTATTGTCCACAATTTCAAATTTGAAAGGACAAGTATAGGACTGGGATTAAAGGTACAAACACCTAACTGTTAATGACTAGAGACTATTTTCATATTGAACTTTTGCCAGAGCTGGGGTCAGTACAAGAGGAAAAGGTAGATGCATCAGGATCAGGGTAACTAGTACAAGGCAGCAATGGTCAGGGTAGCAGGTACAAGGCAGTAAGAGCCAGGATAGCAAGTACAGAAGCAGGATTCAGGGAAGGGCTTCAAAATCAGGATGTTTAGAGCACAGAGCAACACATTGGGGCACTTTGGAAAGCTAGAGGATACCCTTTCAACAGCCAGAATTAGGTGCAGATAATTCCTGGGTAAAGTTGGGCGAACAGTTTGAATCAAGCAAAA
This sequence comes from Lithobates septentrionalis, assembly GCA_037952835.1. Classification (NCBI taxonomy): domain Eukaryota; kingdom Metazoa; phylum Chordata; class Amphibia; order Anura; family Ranidae; genus Lithobates; species Lithobates septentrionalis. Next base: position 4,073,479 of record JBBDGP010001284.1, read on the forward strand.
GGCCGAACATCTCCTGTTTGCCAGTTCAGCGAACACCCAAATTTGCAGGGTGCTCGCCTGAGCGCCCCACGATGCACTGCTGTGGGTGGGGAGGTGAGAGTGTCACGTGATAGCAGGAGGTCATGTGGGCAGAAGTGAGTCTGACCTGGAACCAAGAAGGACTTCCCTAAATAAGTGCAGGTATGTGCTCCAGAGGACTCAGTAACAAGGAAGCTATATACAGCAGCACTAAACAGAGAAAGCACTGATCCTAACTGAAAAGTTCCGTAACACTAAAAGACATCATGTCGATAATCATATTCCATATCCCTGTATATTGTGTTCACTAAGACGCACGTCCAAGAGTCTTTTACAACTATCAATACTTCCTGCTGCTACCACCGTTTGTAGAAGAGAGTTCCACATCCTTGCCACCCTGACAGTGAAAAACCCCCTGCACAGCTTAACCACTTCACGCAAAACGACGTACCCGTAAATTGGTATTTTGACGCTAAATACTGAGGTTATGGCAGCAGCTAGCTACTACAAGGGATGTTTACATTCCTTGTAATAGGAATAAAAGTTATCCAATTTTTTTTTTTAACCATTTTAGCCCCGGAAGATTTGGCTGCTGAATGACCGGGCCATTTTTTTGCGATTTGGCACTGCGTCGCTCTAACTGACAATTGCGCGGTCGTGCAACGCTGCACCCAAAATTTATGTCCTTTTTTTCCCACAAAATAGAGCTTTCTTTTGGTGGTATTTGATTGCCTCTGCGGTTTTTATTTTTTGCGCTATAAACAAAAAAAGAGCGTCAATTTTGATAAAAACACAATATTTTGTACTTTTTGCTATAATAAATATCCCCATTTTTTTTAAAAAAAACATAATTTTTTCTCAGTTTAGGCCGATATGTATTCTTCTACAAATTTTTTGTAAAAAAAATCGTAATAAGCGTATATTGATTGGTTTGCGCAAAAGTTATAGCGTCTACAAAATAGGGGATAGATTTATAGCATTTTTATTATTATTATTTTTTTTTACTAGTAACGGCGGCGATCTGCGATTTTTATTGGGACTGCAACATTATGGCGGACACATCGGACACTTTTGACACTTTTTTGGGACCATTGGCATTTATACAGCGATCAGTGCTAAAAAATGCACTGATTACTGTAAAAATGTCACTGGCGGGGAAGGGGTTAACACTAGGGGGCGATCAAGGGGTTAACTGTGTTCCCTGTGTGTGTTTCTAACTGTAGGGGGAGGGGACTGACTAGAGGGGATAACAGATTGTGGTTCCTAGCTATTAGGAACTCACGATTTGTCATTCCGAACAGAACAAATAATGCATTTGGGTGGCAAAAATATGAATGCAATCTATACACTGGGGGGGAGAACCTCTGGGGGGATCTAGGATGGAAAAGGACCTGGGGGTCCTAGTAGATGATAGGCTTAGCAATGGCATGCAATGCCAAGCTGCTGCTAACAAAGCAAACAGAATATTGGCATGCATTAAAAACGAGATTAATTCCAGAGATAAAACGATATCTCTCCCTCTCTACAAGACTCTGGTCCGGCCAAACCTAGAGTATGCTGTCCAGTTCTGGGCACCAGTCCTCAGGAAGGATGTACTGGAAATGGAGCGAGTACAAAGAGGTGCAACAAAGCTAATAAAGGGTCTGAAGGATATTAGTTATGAGGAAAGGTTGCGAGCACTGAACTTATTCTCTATGGAGAAGAGACGCTTGAGAGGGGATATGATTTCAGTATACAAATACCATACTGGTGACTAGGGATGAGCCGAACACCCCCCCCCCAGTTCGGTTCGCACCAGAACCTGCGAACGGATCGAAAGTTTGCGCAAACTTTAGAACCCCATTAAAGTCTATGGGACTCGAACGTTCGAAATCAAAAGTGCTAATTTTAAAGGCTAATATGCAAGTTATTGTCCTAAAAAGGTTTTGGGGACCCGGGTCCTGCCCCAGGGGACATAAAAAAAGTTTGAAAAATGGCCATTTTTTCAGGAGCAGTGATTTTAATGATGCTTAAAGTGAAAAAAATAAAGTGAAATATTCCTTTAAATATCGTACCTGGGGGGTGTCTATAGTACGCCTGTAAAGTGGCGCATGTTTCCCATGCTTAGAACAGTCCCTGCACAAAATGACATTTTTAAAGGAATAAAAGTCATTTAAAACTGCTTGCGGCTTTAATGTAATGTCAGGTCCCAGCAATATGGATGAAAATCAGTGAGACAAACGGCATGGGTACCCCCCCCAGTCCATTACCAGGCCCTTAGGGGACAGGGACTATAGGTTTTTTGTTAAGTAGAATCTGTTTGTAATGTAACTGGTACATTTTTAAAGTGTAGCTCCAGCCAGCCTTATTTTTAAGCTTTTTGGAAAACATAGGGAAGGGTTATCACCCCTGTAACATTTGTTTTGCTGTCTGTGCACCTCTTTAGACGATTTCACCTCACTTTCTGTTCCAATGAGAAATTTTTTAGAAAATTTTGGGTTTTTAGTGAAACAAGGATTGGTGATAAAGCATCAGTGAAGAGGAGACAAGTTTTTACAAGAGAGAATTTCCCTTCCTATGGGGTAGATTTCATCTCACTTCCTGTTGTCTCCTTCCGTTTCCAAGTAGGAGTCATTTGTAAGTTGGATGTTTGAAAGTAGGGGCCTGCCCTATATACTCTGCAGAAATTGGGGCCTTAGGTGTTGGTGTTGCCACAACACTGTAAGCCCTCACAGTTACTCTTGGTGGGCGCAGGAACGGGCCGTGCTGTAAAATATTAGATCAAAATTGTAATTACATGCCATTGTTGAACAGTGGTAGAAAAATTGGCCTTTGGTTGTGGTGGTGGTGCTGGTGCCACAACACTGTAAGTCCTCACAGTTACTCTTGATGGGCGCTGGAACAGGCCCTGCTGTGAAATATTATATCTAGAATTGTAATTACATGCACCTGTTGAACAGGGGCAGAAAAATTGGGCCTTGGGCACTGGTGCTGGTGCCACAACACTGCAACCCCTCACAGATACTATAGTTGGAGCGCAGGAATGAGCCCTGCTGCAAAGTATTGCATCAAAAATTGTAATTATACACCCCTGTTAAACAGGGGCTGAAAAATTGGGCCTTGGGCACTGGTGCTGGTGCCACAACACTGCAACCCCTCACAGATACTATAGTTGGAGTGCAGGAATGAGCCCTGCTGCAAAGTATTGCATCAAAAATTGTAATTACACACCCCTGTTAAACAGGGGCAGAAAAACTGGGCCTTGGCCACTGGTGGTGGTGCCCAGAACCAAAAATGTTCTTACAAGTAGGGATGAGCCGAACACCCCCCTGTTCGGTTCGTACCAGAACATGCAAACAGGCAAAAAATTTGTTCGAACACGCGAACACCGTTAAAGTCTATGGGACACGAGCATGAATAATCAAAAGTGCTAATTTTAAAGGCTTATATGTAAGTTATTGTCATAAAAAGTGTTTGGGGACCTGGGTCCTGCCCCAGGGGACATGGATCAATGTAAAAAAAAGTTTTAAAAACTGCCGTTTTTTCGGGAGCAGTGATTTTAATAATGCTTAAAGTGAAACAATAAAAGTGTAATATCCCTTTAAATTTCATACCTGGTTGGTGTCTATAGTACGCCTGTAAAGTGGCGCATGTTTCCCGTGCTTCACAAAATGACATTTTTAAAGGAATAAAAGTCATTTAAAACTGCTTGCGGCTTTAATGTAATGTCGGGTCCCAGCAACATGGATGAAAATCAGTGAGACAAACGGGATGGGTACCCCCCCGTCCATTACCAGGCCCTTAGGCCGTGTTTAGAACAGTCTGACAGCAAAATGACATTTCAAAGGAAAAAAAGTCATTTAAAACTACTCGCGGCTATTAATGCATTGCTGGTCCAACAATACACATAGAAGTTCATTGATAAAAACGGCATGGGATTTCCCCACAGGGAAACCCCGAACCAAAATTTAAAAAAAAAATGACTTGGGTGTCCCCCTAAATTCCATACCAGGCCCTTCAGGTCTGGTATGGATATTAAGGGGAACCCCGGCCAAAATTAAAAAAAAAAATGGCGTGGGGTCCCCCTCAAAATCTATACCAGACCCTTCAGGTCTGGTATGGATTTTAAGGGGAACCCCGGGCAATTTTTTTTTAAAAAAAACAGCGTGGGGTCCCCCTAAAAATCCATACCAGACCATTATCCGAACACGCAACCTGGCAGGCTGCAGGAAAAGAGGGGGAGACGAGAGAGCGCCCCCCCTCCTGAACCGTACCAGGCCACATGCTCTCAACATGTTGATGAGGACAAGGGCCTCACCCCCACAACCCTGGCCGGTGGTTGTGGGGGTCTGCGGGCGGGGAACTTATTGGTGCTTATCTTTCTTCTTTCTTCTATCTTCCTTTGGTTTCTTCCTCCATCTTCTTCTTCTGGTTCTTCTGGTTCTTCCTCTGGTGTTCTCATCTGGCATCTCCTCTGTGGCGTCAGAGTCTTCTTCCCTTCTTCTCCTCGGGCCGCTCCGCATCCATGATGGCATGGAGGGAGGCTCACGCTCTTCTCTTCATCTTCTTCTCTTCATCTTCTTGTCTTCATCTTCTTTTCGGGCCGCTCCAAAGGGGAACCCCGAACCAAATTTTTTTTTAAAATGACGTGGGGGGTTCCCTTAAATTCCATACCAGGCCCTTCAGGTCTGGTATGGATATTAAAGGGAACCCCGCACCAAAATTTAAAAAAAATGGCGTGGGGTCCCCCTCAAAATCTATACCAGACCCTTCAGGTCTGGTATGGATTTTAAGGGGAACCCCGCGCAAACATTAAAAAAAACCGGCGTGGGGTCCCCCTAAAAATCCACACCAGACCCTTATCCGAGCATGCAACCTGGCAGGCCGCAGGAAAAGAGGGGGGGCAAGAGAGTGCCCCCCCTCCTGAACCATACCAGGCCACATGCCCTCAACATTGGGAGGGTGCTTTGGGGTAGCCCCCCAAAACACCTTGTCCCCATGTTGATGAGGACAAGGGCCTCACCCCCACAACCCTGGCCAGTGGTTGTGGGGGTCTGCGGGCGGGGTGCTTATCGGTGCTTATGTTTCTTCTTTCTTCTATCTTCCTTCGGTTTCTTCCTCCATCTTCTTCTTCTGGTTCTTCTGGTTCTTCTGGTTCTTCCTCCGGTGTTCTCATCTGGCATCTCCTCTGCGGCGTCAGAGTCTTCTTCCCTTCTTCTCCTCGGGCCGCTCCGCATCCATGATGGCATGGAGGGAGGCTCACGCTCTTCTCTTCATCTTCTTCTCTTCGTCAAGTCACTGTGTGTCAGAGGGGGACGGGGTCACCGGCTTGGCCCCGCCCCCTTTATTTAAGAACCGTCAGAAGAGGAGAAGCGTCACACAGCGGGAGCCTCCCTCCATGCCATCATGGATGCGGAGCAGCCCGAAAAGAAGATGAAGACAAGAAGATGAAGACAAGAATATGAAGAGAAGAAGATGAAAAGAAGAGCGGGAGCCTCCCTCCATGCCATCATGGATGCGGAGCGGCCTGAGGAGAAGAAGGGAAGAAGATGCCGATGCCGCGGAGGAAGATGCTGGAGAGAACACCGGAGGAAGAACCAGAAGAACCAGAAGAAGAAGAAGATGGAGGAAGAAACTGAAGAAAGATAGAAGATAGAAGAAAGAAGAAGCATTTAAATAAAGGAATTGTCAAAAACTGTCTCTTGTCATTTTTAACATTTTTGACAGTTTTTTAGTGAAATGGTAGGGGTACTTTTGTACCCCCTTACCATTTCACACAGGGGGGAGGGCCGGGATCTGGGGGTCCCCTTGTTAAAGGGGGCTTTCAGATTCCGATAAGCCCCCTGCCCGCAGACCCCCACAACCACCGGCCAGGGTTGTGGGGATGAGGCCCTTGTCCTCATCAACATGGGCACAAGGTGTTTTGGGGGGCTACCCCAAAGCACCCTCCCAATGTTGAGGGCATGTGGCCTGGTACGGTTCAGGAGGGGGGGGGCCACTCTCTTGTCCCCCCTTCTTTTCCTGCGGCCTGCCAGGTTGCATGCTCGGATAAGGGTCTGGTGTGGATTTTTAGGGGGACCCCACGCCGGTTTTTTTAATGTTTGCGCGAGTTCCCCTTAAAATCCATACTAGACCTGAAGGGTCTGGTATAGATTTTGAGGGGGACCCCACGCAATTTTTTTAAAATTTTGGTGCGGGGTTCCCTTTAATATCCATACCAGACCTGAAGGGCCTGGTATGGAATTTAGGGGAACCCCCCACGACATTTTTAAAAAAATTTTGGTTCGGGGTTCCCCTGTGGGGAATTCCCATGCCGTTTTTATCAATGAACTTCTATGTGTATTGTCGGACCGGCAATGCATTAATAGCCGCGAGTAGTTTTAAATGACTTTTTTTCCTTTGAAATGTCATTTTGCTGTCAGGCTGTTCTAAACACGGGAAACATGCGCACCTTTACAGGCATACTATAGACACCCCCCAGGTACGAAATTTAAAGGGATATTACACTTTTATTGTTTCACTTTAAGCATTATTAAAATCACTGCTCCCGAAAAAACGTCCGTTTTAAAACTTTTTTTTGCATTGATCCATGTCCCCTGGGGCAGGACCCAGGTCCCCAAACACTTTTTATGACAATACCATGAATATAAGCCTTTAAAATTAGCACTTTTGATTTCTCCCATAGACTTTTAAAGGGTGTTCCGCGGCATTCGAATTTCCTGCGAACACCCCAAATTGTTCGACTCGAACTCAAAGCTCATCCCTACTTACAAGCTATCAGCATGAAAATTGAGGAGGAAGAGGATTGTGACTCAGCATAACAGGATAGTCACTCACCATCAACATAGGCAGTCTTGAAGGGATTTCACATTAAAAAAAAAATCAATCGGTTACATCAGCATAAGGTGCTTGGTAGCTGGTGATCCAAGACTGATTCATTTTTATGAGGGTCAGCTGATCGACCGATTCGGTGGACAGGCACACCCTGTGATCGGTTACAAAGCCTCCAGCAGGACTAAATGTGCGTTCCGAAAGAACACTGGATGCAGGACAGGCCAGTAGCTCAATTGCATACTGTGCAAGCTCTGGCCAGTGATCCATCCTCAAGACCCAGTAACCCAGAGGATTTTCGGTGGGAAAGGTATCCAAGTCTGATCTTACCCCTAGGTAATCCTGCACCATGTAAATCAGACGCTGGCGCTGGTTGCTGGAACCGATCAGACCTTGGGGCTGCGGACTAAAAAATTGTCTGAACGCATTGGTCAGACAGCCACCTTCTCCGCCGCTCCTTCTGTGACTGACCGAAGCCTCAGCAACACGTTGTCCAGGAGGACCAGGAAATTGTAACCTCCCAGGCTCTGGAAAGCCGTTGCACAAACCTTTCTGCAAGGCCTCCCGAAGATGTTTCATCCTCTGCTCCCTCTGCGACGGGAAGATAAGGTCTGCAACCTTACCCTTGTAACGTGGATGAAGGAGGGTTGCCAGCCAGTAATCATCCCTCCCCTTGATACCACGAATACGAGGATCCTTCCGCAGGCTTTGCAGGATCAGGGAGGCCATGCAGCATAGGTTTGCTGAGACATTCGGTCCAGAGTCCTCTGGGTCACTAAGGACGACATGATCCGCAGCCACCTCCTCCCAGCCACGTACAAGTCCATGGGTTTCTTCGGACTGTAAATGATCCCTTGAAGACTGCTGCTGATGCTGAGTGCCAGGCTCCACCTCCATGCTGACACAATCCCCCTCCTCCACCTCCTCCTTGTCCTCTTCCTGTGTGATTGGAGGGCACGCAGGAACACTGTCTGGATAAAAGGGGCCTTGAGAGGTAAGGAAGTCCTCCTCTTCCTCCCTCTGTTCTGCCTCAAGTGCCCTATCCATTATTCCATGCAGCCTGTGCTCCAACAGGTGGACAAGAGGGACAGTGTCACTGATACATGCACTGTCACTGCTCACCATCCTCGTGGCCTCCTCATATGGTGACAGGACAGTGCATGCATTCCTGATCATAGCCCATTGGCGTGGGGAAAAAAACAAGGTCCCCTGACCCTGTTCTGGTGCCATAGTCGCATAGGTACTCATTGATGGCCCTCTGCTGCGTGTGCATCTGCTGCAGCATTGCCAACATTGAGTTCCACCTGGTGGGCATGTCACAGATTAGGCGGTTCTTGGGCAGGTTAAATTCCTTTTGGAGGTCAGCCAGCCGAGCACTGGCATTATATGACCTGCAGAAATGCACACAGACTTTCCTGGCCTGCCTCAGGATATCCTGTAAGCCCGGGTACCTGCTCAAGAACCGCTGCACCACCAAGTTAAGGACGTGAGCCAAACAGGGCACATGTGTCAGTTGTCCCTGTCGGAGAGTGGAGAGGAGGTTGGTGCCATTGTCGCAAACCACCATACCTGGCTTAAGCTGGCGTAGTGTCAACCCCCTCTGAATCTGCCCCTGCAGAGCTGATAGAATCTCTGCTCCAGTGTGGCTCCTGTCCCCCAAGCACACCAGCTCAAGTACGGCATGGCATCTTTTTGCCTGCGTGCTTGCGTAGCCCCTTGAATGCTTTCGGAGCACCGCTGGTTTCGAGGACAAATCATCACAGGAAGAGGCCATGGAGTAAGAATAAGAGGAGGGGGTGGAGGAGAGAGGTGTGGCAGAATCATCACTAGTAGAATTTTGGAGGCATGGTGGGGGAACAACCTCTAACACTACTGCACCCTGTCCTGCATCGTTCCCAGCTGCCAGAAGAGTCACCAAGTGCGCGGTGAAAGATAGGTAACGTCCCTGTCCATGCCTACTGGACCATGATTCAGTGGTAATATGCACCTTACCGCTGACCGCCCTGTCCAGCAAGGCCAAGACATTGCCTTCCACATGCTGGTAGAGAGCCGGAATCGACTTCCGTGAGAAAAAGTGGCGTTTGGGAACCTGCCACTGAGGAACCGCACATTCCACAAATTCACGGAAGGGGCAGAGTCTACCAACTGAAAAGGCAGCAGTTGAATGCTAGCAATTTAGCCAAGCTAGCATTCAACCACTGGACATGTGGATGGCTGGGAGAAAACTTCTTTTGGCAGTGCAGCAGCTGGGGCAGGGAAATTTGCCTGGTACAATCTGACGTTGGTGTACGGATAGCAGATTGCCCGCAAGTACTTGGTTGTGACACACCTAATTCTACACCTTCATTCCTCTCAGTGCAGGTTTCAGAGAGGACTGAAGGTATAGTGGGGTTGGAGATCCCAGCTGATCGCAGCTGATGAGGAGCAAAGAGAGGTCCGCTTTGTTCTTTGGTGTGGGTCTTTTTGGTAAGCTTGCCAACGAACTGCATGGCAGGTCGACATATGTCTGGTCAAGCATGTGGTGCCCAAGCGGGTGATGTTTTGGCCACGCGAGATACGCTTGAGACATATGTTGCAAATAGCAGCGATGGGATCTGATGCACTAGTCTCAAAAAAGGCCCACACCAAAGAACTTTTGGAATAACGCGCAGAGACAGCAGCGCTGTGCACATGCGGAGCTCTGCGGTGTGATGCAGTTGGTGTGCTGCCCTTAAGCGGGCCCCTGGAGGGCATCCTGCCTCGTTGGAGATGTGCCTCCTCCTCTTCCTTCTCTCTCCTATCAGGCACCCACGTGGAGTAAGTGACCTCATCATCCCCTACCTCCTCATCACTGGAGCAAAGCTGGCAGTATGCTGCAGCTGGGGGAACATGACTGCCAGAGTGCTGTCCTTCTTGGGCACCCCCCCTCTCTGGGACCACGTTACTGCCTTCCTCTAGGTGGGTACCATCATCGGAGCCTTCAAAACGCTGGGCATCCTCCTGGAGCATGTACCCAACACTGTGGTCAAACAGTTCAGGGGACCCCTCAGGAGGACATGGTGGGGCTAGGGAAGGAGTCACTGATGCCATTGAGCCAAGGGAAAAGGCCGCGTTGGCAGCTGCTTTGCCAGACATAGTACCCTGAGCCTGGGTGAGAGAGGATGAGGAGGATGAGGACGGCTTGGTCATCCACTCTACCAAGTCTTCCGTATGTTGTGGCTCAGCACGGCCAGCTGCCAAAAAAAAGGACAAGTGTGTCCCACGGCCACGTGCTGATGAGGATGCACCGTCTCCACAACCAGCACTGTTGCCTCTAGACACAGAGCCTGCTTGCCCTCTTTATTGGCTTGTGACTGTCTGCCTCTCCTTGTTGGCCTTCCAGACATACTAATGGCCTGCAGTGAGATGTAGCTGCACAAAGCTGGGATGTATATATATACTGATACTGCAGCTAGCATAATCAACTGCCTGTCTGTAGTATTATTAGTATGAGAATACCAGCAATTGTATTCAGGTAGCTTTAGGTGCACACTGTGCAGAGGACACAGTACACTTACTGTAAATACTGCAGCTGCCTGCCTGTGGTATTAATAGGATCAGAACAACAGCAATTGTCTTCAGGTAGCTTTAGGTGCACACTGTGCAGAGGATGCAGTACATTAACTGTAAATACTGCAGCTGCCTGCCTGTGGTACTAATAAGATCAGAAGAACACCACCAATTTTCTTCAGGTAGCTTTAGGTGCACACTGTACAGAGGACACAGTACACTAACTGTAAATACTGTAGCTGTCTGCCTGTGGTATTAATAGGATCAGAAGAACACCAGCAATTTTCTTCAGGTAGCTTTAGGTGCACACTGTGCAGAGGACACAGTACACTAACTGTAAATACTGCAGCTGCCTGCCTGTGGTATTAATAGGATCAGCACAACAGCAATTGTCTTCAGGTAGCTTTAGGTGCACACTGTGCAGAGGATGCAGTACACTAATGCCCCGTACACACGGTCGGATTTTCCGATGGACAATGTCTGATCGGAGCGTGTTGTCGGAAATTCCGACCGTGTGTGGGCTCCATCGGACATTTTCCATCGGATTTTCCGACACACAAAGTTGGAGAGCAGGAGATAAAATTTTCCGACAACAAAATCCGATCGCGTCAATTCCGACCGTGTGTGGCCTGTTCCCACGCACAAAGTGCCACGCATGCTCAGAAGAAATTCCGACATGGGACAGCTTGTTCTGGTAAACTTAGCGTTCGCAATGGATACAGCACTTTCGTCACACTGCAATGTTAAAAATGGTTTAATGCAGCGCACTCTCTTCTTCTTTATAATGTGACAAGAATTAAGTAGTTTTGCTGCTCATATTCACACACACTTCTCACAAAGTTTTCTTTATGTTTTTTTATTGGTATTCCCTCAATATATTGTTATTAGTTGTCACATCTGACAGTTTTTTTTTTATATTTTTTTTGTTTTTTCTTTTACGCCCATTTTTTTCCTGTAATGTTTGGATTTTTTCCAAGGCTGATCTTTGTTCAATGTTATTTTTATTTTTACTCCAGAATATTTTTGTGTGTGTTTTGTGTGTCAAGTTACCCCAACACCATTGATATCTTTTATTATTTAATCTCAAGGAGATTGTTTGTTGTTGGTGTCCCTTGTTCATTTCACATTGTATATTTGAAATGTACCTGAATCCTCACAAACAAACCATCATTTTTGAAGTAAAACACATAGCAGAGTATAATTCAAAACAAAAATCCTTTATTAAGGTATCAGAACCAAACAAAAAGGAAGGCAACACTGGATCAACATGAGAAATTAGTGAAGCCTGGGACCCCTACGGCAGACAACAATTCTTCAACATCAAAATTGGTGGCCTGAGGAGTCCATATATAAGGGAGGGCAGTCTGGTCCAAGATTCGCAGAGATCCGGATAGCAGCAGATGACATGTGTGTCCCCAGGCTGTGGTACCACAAGAGGCTGCATCTTTTGGCCGACCAGACTGGATCCAGGGTCCTCACTTTCTGGTCTTCCTTTCACGCTTTCTTCCGGGCTGTGGCTGTGCAGTTGGAGATGTGGCAGGAGGAGGAGTAGGACCTGGAGGAGGAGGAGGACTGGGAGGACCTGGAGGAGAGGGAGGACGAGGAGGAGGACCTGCAGGAGGAGGAGGAGGACCATCAAAAAGGTGTGTCTCAGGTGTAATTTGGCCCCTCATACCTTTCTCCAGAGCCTCCTAAATGAGGGCCTCACACATTACTTGTTGGCCCTCCTCCATCCTCTGCATTTTATATGCAATGACGGCAGCAATGTCCTCCTCCACGGTCTGTCGTGCTCCCAGGACCTCTGTAGCCCTCCAAAAGACTCCTCCGGTAGCCTCCTCTAGGGCACTCCTCCTCCTGCCACTTTCTCTTTCCAGGGGGGGTGGAAGGACCTGCAGATCAGCCAGCCGGCTCGGCCCGGCCACCTCCTGGCTGAGACTTCCCTGTGTATGAAAAAGGGACATGGTTTTAGTTTTTGCTTCATCAATCACAATCATAAATAAGTACTCCCAACTAACATCTAGTTAACATCATTGATTGGACAAGCAGAAATATTTAGAGGAATGCTATACCTTGCTCAATCTGGGCTCCTCCACATGTGGCCTGGAAGGCCCAGGTTGGGCGTCAGAAGCCTCAGCCGGGGGGGAAGGAAGCGTGGAAGGAAGACGGGAAAGGGATGGCCTGGGTTCAGTCTGGCCTGCCAGAAAATGCAGCCTGTCATAGGACAACATCCTGGGGACATAGATGTCATCTGCTGCTCCGGATCTCTGCGAATCCAGGACTTTCTTGCGCTCCCTCAGATATGTACTCCTCAGGCCACCAATTAAGATCTTTAAATAAGTGATGTCTGCCGTGGGGATCACCTGCTTCACAATTACCAACAATTGAACCAGTGCTGCCTTCCTCTTTGCTTGGTTCTTGAAATGGGGGTGGTTAATCTCCCACAGACAGGGCAGCTCCCTTAGCATATCTATGAATACTGACATGAAGTCATTATCTTTGAGTACCATATCCATGTTCACTGCAAGACACAACACAAGACAAAGCCTAATGTCAGACAAAACTCTCCTAATCTTGTTACAATATAGGCCTCAATCTAGAAGCAGTATAGGCACAAGTTTGTGTCTTACCTTCGTTCTTACGATCGGCGCCTCCAATGCTCCTTCCTCCGCTCACAGATCGTACGTAATACGCACGCGTGTTACGCTTTATATACACTGCGGATGCGTGTAACTCCGCCCGCCCCTGACGTTCTTTCTAGTCTATTTCCCGCCCCTTTTCGTTCGGCACAGTGGGGGAAGAGCACATGGCGGAGTCACAGCAGGTGCGTGCTTATTGCAGGAACGAGGAGGAGGAGGAGGAAAGCCCGGATCCGGACACGTCCCGATCCAGAAGGAGACTTTTAAGGCCACAAATATGTCCTTTGGGGAGATGTTGGAGATGGTGGACATCATGTAGAAGTCCGACTATGACGGGAAGTATGGGCCTTACCCCAACCCGAACATCCGAAAGGCCAAGATCAAAGTGGTCAGGAGTCTTGAGAGGAATTTCGGGGTCCGAAGATCAAAAGATCAGCTCCGGAAGCGGTGGTCGGACCTGAAATTAAGAGAGCCAGAGCAGTACTGAAAGATCCGAAGATCCGGAGAGTGCTGCAAAAAAGTAAGTAGTTGTGCTGTGTTCCTATTCTTTCTGTCTTTATTCCGTTCGTTCTGCTCCATATGCTTTTAGTAATTGTAACGTTTAAAAGGGCAACTTTAATGTTCATGGGCCCATTATTCGTTTGTATCAAACATTTTTCTTTGGGCCTCTAAAACACCATTGTTTAGGCCATATGCATTTTCCCACATTTTTTTTGGGCCTACTTGGATGCCAAATAGTTGTTTGTGTAGATGGGTTTGTTACTAGAATGAAATGACAACTAGATTGTGTGTAAGGAGAGGACACTGAGCAGCTGTTTTCACATCTGGACACTGGAGCACTAGTGTGGGACACAAGAACACCATTTTTATTAGGGGGGCCACACAGGTGCTCCAGTGTATACTATAGAGGGGTCTCCATCTGTGAACTTTGTACTAAACTGGTAAAGTATTGCAGCTTGACAAAGGGCAATAAGAAAATTACATCTTGGAACTCGGCTAAAAGCGATAATTTTACCCAACTTCCAAGCAATGTTTCCTATTTCTAGTTCTGCCATCAAATATCTGTGTGCTAAGTATACCATTTTTGTTTTACATAGGGGAGAAAAGACTCGGAGGACACCCCTCATCCCAGGAGACCACAGACCCCCCACCTATGGAAGAAGGTGAAATACCCCCAACCCAAGAAGAAGAGCAGGAGGAAGAAGAAGATGTGGTGGAGATTGGCACCACAACAGGTGAGTGTCTGCGACCACAGGCTTAGGTAAAAGAGATGGATGGTGGCAGATTTTTGATACGTGTTTTTGTTTTCTTTATCTCTTTTTAGGTGATCATGATGTGAGGGATCCAGAACGCTTTACTTCAGAAAGTGCCCAGATCCTGATCGGGGAGATCATGGGGTGTAATCTCGAATTGCACAACATATAGCAAAAAATCAGTGATGTTATTAAAAAAAATAATAACATCATTGATGTTTTGGGGCGAATTTAAAAGCCCACAAAATCACTTTTTGGATTATGGTCCAATCTTTTAAAACTTTTTGCAATGTTTTGAAAAGCCAAATTTGAAGGATGCACACAGTGTGCCAACATGTGCTATCTGACATCACGGGAGATCAATGGACGCGTTTTGGGGGTGCAACACCTTCCTCAATTATAAAGTAGCGGTGAGGAAGGGCTTGCTCCCCCAAAACACGTCCCTTGATCCCCCCTGATGGCAGATAGCACATGTTGACATTCTGAACTTGGTGTGCATCTTCCAAATTTGGCTTTTCCAGGGGTGATTTCCCCCCATCTGAACGCTATATCAAACACAGTTCCTAAATACTCATGTCTGATATAGCCTTCAGGTTTTACCATATGTGAACTTTGTAAGTTCAAGTTTTTTGGCTTTCTTGTTGGTTTTACACAGGCCTGTTTTATCAGAAAAGGACATTTCGATTTTTGATTATGCTACAGCAAAAATTGTTATACAACAAACATGTTGGTTTGTTTTAAAAACCTTTGGTAAATGCACATGTGATTGTGCAGCTATAAAAAAGTTGGTTACTCAAGAATGTGTGGATTATTGTCTCAGCACTACAACACTTTTGGGGTGATGTTATTGCTGTTTTATGCAAACATGGGGGTTATTTCCTAAGGGCAAATACACTTTGCACTACAAGTGCAGTTTCAGTGCAGTTGCAAGTGCACTTGTAGTGAAATGTGTTTTTGCATTTAGGAAGTACCAGCCAACAGTGTTTTTTATAAGGTTACCCAATCACGACATTTTCTGCACTCAACACATTTCTGTCAGGGTCAGCTAAAACAAACACAAGCAGTAAATGTCCACAAAGAATTTCTTTTGGTTGTTTTTTATTTGAAAAAGGTTTCACAGATTGTCTGGCATATTGATAGCCCCCCTACCCGCAAAGAACTCCAGGTATCGTAACCGGACATCACGGGCATTCAGGGAGGGCAAGCCAGGACGGCCACTTTCAAGCGCCGTCAGTGTTGATGGATTTTGGATTCCGGCCTCAGGCCCAACTGAGCCAGCATAGTTGGCTGAATGTTTTCTTAAAAAATTATGGAGAACACAGCAGGCAAGTATTATATGGTTCAGTTTATACTCAGCCATATGGATGGGTGTCAGAAATAGTCGGAACCGGCTGGCCAGGATTCCAAATGTGTTCTCCACCACTCTTCGGGCTCTGGCCAGCCGGTAATTAAAAACCCTCTGTTCCGGGGTGAGGGTCCTCATCGGGAATGGCCACATCAGGTGGTCCCCCAGCGCAAACGCTTTATCAGCAACGAACACAAATGGGAGACCTTCAACATTGTCCTCTGGAGCTGGCAAGTCCAAGCTGCCATTCTGGAGACGCCTGTAGAACTCCGTCTGGGTGATGACTCCACCATCGGACATCCGGCCATTCTTCCCCACGTCCACATACAGGAATTCGTAATTAGCCGACACCACCACCAACATCACTATACTATTAAACCCCTTGTAATTATAATAGTACGACCCCGAGTTGGGTGGTGGGACGATGTGGACGTGTTTCCCATCAATTGCCCCTCCGCAGTTAGGAAAGTCCCACCGCTGGGCAAAGTGGGAGGCCACAGTCTGCCATTCCTGTGGCGTTGAAGGAAACTGTTGAGGAAAAAACAATAAACATTACTATTTTTTCACAGAAACATGGCAAGCAGATTAGACACAAACATTATGGGGCAACCTCCAGATAGCATTTATTAAGGGGAATTTAACAATACCAAAGTATAAGGTACACCTATCATATTCCCCCTCCCCCCCTCTCATGGGCCATTTCTAACATTATAGGGGGGGGGGACTCTTGGACAGGTAACCCTCTTCACTTCATTGAGAGATGAATGCCTAAATAATGGGTATTACTTGGAACACCCCCTCCTTAGTTACGCTATTGGCAGACCACTGGACAGGTAAGAAGTGTCTGAATACAAAGATATAAATACACACTGTACACATTTGAGCACATTTGAACATTCTGCTATTACCTATCAAGATAATAATAGGATACAAAAACTTTAAACAGTACCATTGGAAATTATACAGGCAGGCCCTTGCACTACATGCTTTGGGTAATTCATCCATAAATCTGACCAGTAAAGAGATGGGTATAGTGTGTATGGGTTTGGCAAAGTCAGCAGATAGATGATTGAGGATACAGAATTGGGATCAGATGACTTAGCAGTTGGGGGGAGGGAGGGTTACAAAAAATTTGGGGACACCACAAAAAAAAGCCTCTGGCCTGAATTTAAATCAAAAATAACATTACCAAACATTTTAGGTGGTGTTTGGGGTAAAGCACTACTATGGAGCAGATAAAATACATTGTTAAGTGACTACAGGAGGTGAATATAGGCCTGGAGACACCATGCTGGGGAGGTTATTGAAGGGCAAATATGTATGAAGGACCTAAAATAATAATTACATAAAAATCCAGCATGCATGAGGACAAAGGGGACATTCACAGCATATTACAATCATGGGAATTAGGGAATGAGGAAAGAAATACAATATATTAGCAAACATTCAATACACTAAAATGTGATATTAAAGGATAAAAATCTTACCTTCATATACTCCTTCTGTAGGACCTGGATGATGGCAGAACAGGTCTCTGGGATAATGATCCCCAGAGCCTGGGGGGAGATGCCTGTCGAGAACTTCAAGTCCTGCAGGCTTCTCCCTGTGGCCAAATACTGCAAGGTAGCAACCAACCTCTGCTCCGGAGTGATGGCTTGCCTCATGCAGGTATCCTGCCTGCTGATATAGGGGGTCAGCGAAGCCAACAAACGGTGAAACACGGGGTCCGTCATCCGGAGAAAGTTCCTGAAATCATCAGGATTATTCTCACGGATCTCACGGAGCAAAGGCATATGACAGAACAGGTCACGCTGAAGCAACCAATTCTTGGTTCATGAACTCCTCCCCACCCTGTTCATGGACTGGACTTGTGTCAAGGTCAGGACCCCAACACCAAGCCCCCGCACAGCACGAACTCTACGAGGAGTACGCATACGAAACATGGCTAGAAAACGGTCGGCTGCTCAGAACGAAGTAACAGAACGCACTGAAGAACAGCAAGGCCTGCGAAAAGCGACCTGAAAACCAGTAACGAACGAACAAGAATACAATGACTAGCTAAAGTCACGCGGAACTTGCTGCACGCACTGAAGAGCAGATACAAACCCACAAGCACAAACTGAACCGCAGAAAACGATCTGAAAGCCACGAGTCTGAAAAAGCGTGAATCGTCTCTCACCAAACTTTTACTAACACGAGATTAGCAAAAGGAGCCCAAAGGGTGCCGCGCTTGGTTCTGAACCGGCCTTTTCTAGTCTCGTCGTACGTGGTGTACGTGACCGCGTGGTTGGCGATCGGCAATTCCGACAACTTTGTGCGACCGTGTGTAGGCAAAACAAGTTTGAGCCAACATCCGTCGGAAAAAATCCTAGGATTTTGTTGTCGGAATGTCCGAACAAAGTCCGACCGTGTGTACGCCCTATAACTGTAAATACTGCAGCTGCCTGCCTGTGGTACTAATAGGATCAGAAGAACACCACCAATTTCCTTCAGGTAGCTTTAGGTGCACACTGTGCAGAGGACACAGTACACTAACTGTAAATACTGCAGCTGCCTGCCTGTGGTATTAATAGGATCAGAACAACAGCAATTGTCTTCAGGTAGATTTAGGTGCACACTGTGCAGGGGACGCACTATACTAACTGTAAATACTGCAGCTGCTTGCCTGTGGTACTAATAGGATCAGAACAACAGCAATTGTCTTCAGGTAGCTTTAGGTGCACACTGTGCAGAGGACGCAGTACACTAACTGTAAATACTGCAGCTGCCTGCCTGTGATACTAATAGGATCAGAAGAACACCACCAATTTTCTGCAGGTAGCTTTAGGTGCACACTGTGCAGAGGATGCAGTACACTAACTGTAAATACTGCAGCTGCCTGCCTGTGATACTAATAGGATCAGAAGAACACCACCAATTTTCTTCAGGTAGCTTTAGGTGCACACTGTGCAGAGGACACAGTACACTAACTGTAAATACTGTAACTGCCTGCCTGTGGTATTAATAGGATCAGAACAACAGCAATTGTCTTCAGGTAGCTTTAGGTGCTCACTGTGCAGAGGATGCAGTACACTAACTGTAAATACTGTAGCTGCCTGCCTGTGGTACTAATAGAATCAGAAGAACACCACCAATTTTGTTCAGGTAGCTTTAGGTGCACACTGTGCAGAGGACACAGTACACTAACTGTAGATACTGTAGCTGCCTGTCTGTGGTATTAATAAAATCAGAAGAACACCAGCAATTTTCTTCAGGTAGCTTTAGGTGCACACTGTGCAGAGGACACAGTACACTAACTGTAAATACCGCAGCTGCCTGCCTGTGGTATTAATAGGATCAGAACAACAGCAATTGTCTTCAGGTAGCTTTATGTGCACACTGTGCGGAGGACGCACTATACTAACTGTAAATACTGCAGCTGCTTGCTTGTGGTACTAATAGGATCAGAACACCAGCAATTTTCTTCAGGTAGCTTTAGGTGCACACTGTGCAGAGGACGCACTACACTAACTGTAAATACTGCAGCTGCCTGCCTGTGGTATTAATAGGATCAGAAGAACACCAGCAGTTTTCTTCAGCTAGCTGTAAATACTGTAAAAACACCTGCCTTCCTGTCAGTAGGAAGAAAATAACAAGAATGGATCTAGCTAAACCGAATACAGTGTATATATATATATATATACCGTATTTATCGGCGTATAACACGCACAGGCGTATAACACGCACATTCATTTTAAGAGGGAGGTTTCAGGAAAAAAACCTACATTTTAAATAAGAAACTTTGAAGCAAAATAAGAGTCAGTGCCCATCTGCAGCCTGACCATTGCCATCAATGCAGCCTCACCATTGCCATCAATGCAGCAGCCTCACCATTGCCATCAATGCAGCAGCCTCACCATTGTCATCAATGCAGCAGCCTCACCATTGTCATCAATGCAGCAGCCTCACCATTGCCATCAATGCAGCAGCCTCACCATTGAAATCAGTGCAGCCTGATCGAACAGAACAGTGGTCCAATGGCGGCCCAGGAGACGGGGCTTCCTATTACAGAGGCCGCCAAGTAAACAGGAGATTCTCACTGAATGTAATCTGACGGCGCTCGTCCCGCCCTGCTCTCTGTCCCCTCTGAGGCAGCTAAAATTGAAGTATTGGCGTATAACACGCACACGCTATTTGCGCCCGATTTTTATGGTGAAAAAGTGAGTGTTATACGCCGATAAATACAGTATATATATATATATATATATATATATATACACAACACCTACGATGCATATATATACACAATACACTGTAAGTGCAGCTACCTGACTTGCCTGCCTACTCTATCTAAATTAAATCAAATGACACTGTCTCTCTGTCTATCTCTCCGCCGCCGCAACACACTACATAATGCTGCCACGCAGGCGGCTTTATATAGTGTGGGGCGTGTACTAAACCCCCTGAGCCGTAATTGGCCAAAGCCACCCTGGCTTTGGCCAATTACGGCTCTCTGTACAGATGGAGCTGTGATTGGCCAAGCATGCGGGTCATAATGCATGCTTGGCCAGTCATCAGCCAGCAATGCACTGCGATGCCGCAGTGAATTATGGGCCGTGACGCGCCACTTGAATTTGGCGCGAATGGCCCATAATGTTCGCGATTCGACGAACGGTCAAACATGCGATGTTTGAGTCGAACATGGATTTGACTCGAACTCGAAGCTCATCCCTACTGGTGACCCCACAATAGGGATAAAACTTTTTTGCGGAAGGGAGTTTAACAAGACTCGTGGCCACTCATTAAAATTAGGTTTAACCTTAAACTAAGTAGAGGGTTCTTTACTGTAAGAGTGGCAAGGATGTGGATTTCCCTTCCACAGGCGGTGGTCTCAGCGGGGGGCATTGATAGTTTTAAGAAACTATTATGCCGCGTACACATGATTGGAAATGTTGCCAGAAAAAAGACTGATGTGAGCTTTTGGTCGGAAAATGCGACCGTGTGTATGCTCCATCTGACTTTTACTGGTGGAAATTCCAGCGTGCAAAAGATTGAGAGCATGTTCTCTATTTTTCGGTCGGGAAAAGTTCCTATCCGAAAATGCGATCGTCTGTATGCAATTCGGACTCTCCAAAAAAATCACGCATGCTCAGAATCAAGTATGACACGGGAGTGCTCGTTCTGGTAAAACGAGCATTCGTAATGGAGATAGCACATTCGCCATGCTGTAAATTTTTGGATCTTTTAATTCAGCGCATTCTTTTGTTCTTTATAATGCTAGAAGAATGAATTTGTTTTGCTGCTGATATTCACACAGAGTTCTCACAAACTTATTTCTTTATTATTTCTTGTGATCACCTGAATAATCTTTTTTTGTTTTTAAAGCCAGATCTCCATAATAATGTATAGAATTATTTTTTATAGTCATCTTTTTTTTTTTAATCAAGATCTCCTGTTTTTGTATTATTTTTAAATTATTTTGTAGTGATCTCCATAAATTTTTTTTGTATCAAGTTTCCAAAACAACATTATTATCTTGTATTTTTAAAGCTCAAGGAGGTTGGTTGTTGTCCCTTGTTAATTTGACATTGTATTTTTGAAATGTACCTGCCCACTCACAAACTGTCCTTTTTGAAAAAAAAACACATAGGCAAGTATTTTCATATAAAAAGATATACATTTATTCTGGCTGATAACAAAATAAAGAGGAAGGCAATCCTTGCGAAACTACTTGAATTTGCGAAGCCTTTGTACCTCAGGGCACACATCAACTCTTTATAACTAAAAATTGGTAGTCTGAGAAGTCCATATAATAGGGAGCACAATCTGGTCCAGGACTTCCAGAGATCATGAACAGCAGCAGATGACATATATGTCCCCAGGCTGTGGTACTGCAACAGCCTGTGTCTTCTGTCAGACCAGACTGAACTCAGGGCCATCACTTTCCTGTCTTCCCTGCAGCCTTCCCTCCACGCTACCCTGCAGCTGTCCCTGCAGCCTTCCTTGGAGGTTGTGGCTTTGGAGGTGGACTGGAGGAGGATGGGCGAGCGCACATAAGTGCATGTTCTCACTAATTTGGCCCCTCAAACCCTTATGAAGGGCCTGAAAAATAAGATTCTCACACATGAAGCGTTGACCCTCCTCCATTTGCTGCAATTTTGCAGCTACATAGCAGCCATAGGCCTCTTTAGCATCGGGGGTGTTTTCAGGGCCGCATTAGCGTCCTTAATGAGGCCCAGTGCTGCCTCCTCCATGTTACTCCCCTTCCTAGCCCTTTTTGTTGTAAGGAGGCACCTGGGATTGGGGGAGGTTACTGGGCCTGGCCACCTCCTGGCTGCCACTTACCCCCGCCTCCCCCTGGCTGCCACATTCCAGAGCTTCGTCCTGGCTGAGGTCTTCCTGGGTATGAAAAAGGGACATAGTTTTAGGTTCATCAATCACACACAATTTTCAGCTCATGACTGTTGCAAATTGAATGTTAATAAATAGAAACGTCTATCATTCTGAGCCCAGCATTTTTCTTTCTTGTCCCAATCATTTTTGGCCCCTACTGTCTATTGATATGTAAAACACTTTTTGTTCAATCATTCATTTGGTATCAATAATAACATCTAGTTAACAACAATAATTTTCGGACAATAAATATGTTCAAAAAGAAGGCGCATGCGCGGGAGTTCCAATATGGCTGCTTGAGCCAGGAGCTCCGCTCCACCCCGGACCGCAGAGCCGCACTACAGCAGCCACAGCCCTCAGCGCCGCTTGCCGCTAACCCATCCGTGCCAGGGACCCTCCGAGGAGACAGCGGAGATGTCCGGTCCCCCGGTGAGGAGAGATCTCGGCCCGCTATTCGACACGGCGGGAGCCGACGGGAGTCCCAAGATGGCCGCCAGCACGGACCTCACACAGCCACACGCGGCCCAGCACCCCAAGGCTCCTTAACACAGGCCGGTATTAACCCCACCGACACTCACTTATGCCCAGGCAGCACAGGGGCCCCCAACCGTCCATCAGAATCCCCATCAAGGCTCCCAGAAACCCCAGGCCTCTGCTAAGGCCTCCACAGGCTCCTCAAGCCTGACACACCAGGAGCTGTCTCCCCAGGCCCTACCCATACAGGTCCAGCTCTCAGGGGCAGCTCACCTGTCCTCAGGCTTCTCAATCACTGACTTTACACAAATGCAAGAAGACATGTTTATTAAATTCTCCTCATTACTGGAGAAAGGCCTGGCCAGCACAGCACATCAGATCACTAATATGATCAAAGCTGACCTATCGAGTATAGGCTCAAGAATAGAAGCAATAGAGGAAAAAGTTGAGAGCACGGTCTCTAGAACGAACCAAAATGCAGCTCACCTACAGTCTATTCAAGAACAACTCGATGTGGCCCTTTCCAGGATAGATGAACTCGAGAACAGGTCCAGGAGGTATAATTTCAGAATTAGAGGCCTCCCAGAAACCTTCACGGATATTCCCTCCACGGTACAGGACATTATCTCTGAAATCATTCCTAATATCCCCACTCAGCGCCTCGAATTAGACAGGGCACACAGACCCCTTGGTCCCCCCAGACAAGATGGCTCACCCAGAGACATAATTGTGAAACCACACTTTTTTGCGATCAAGGAGGAAGTCATGCGACAATCTCGTCAGAACCCCAAACTGCAACACAGGGGACATCAGATCCAGATTTTTGCGGATTTAGCTCCCTCCACTATTCAAAGACGCAGAACTCTAAAACCACTTCTCTTGATCCTATCACAAAGGGACATTAAATACCGCTGGTCCTTTCCTTTCGCAGTAAAATTCACATCTCAGGGTAAAACCCACTCTTTTTCCAGTCTCCCAGAAGGTGAAAAACTGCTGCTGTCCCTTAAATTCATCTCACAGGAAGCTCCAATGGACTTTTCTGCATCCTCATCAGGCTCGACAAAATGCCCTCCACCAGGCAGCCCTGTGTCCCCCCTGTGGAATAAGAACACGTCCAAGAGGAGCAAGGATGGAAAACCCTCATAAGGCCAGGCTGGTCTCTTATCTTTTCTCTGTCCCAGCAGGGACTTTTTTTGGGGTGGTGGTCCCCACATCACGGTTCAAAGGCTTGATAAGCCCATCACCCGAATTACACCTCCCAATGCACTTTATAGCACCAATTCCCCCCAACGAAAAACCCCTCCACAGGGGAAGGGAAGCAACCCTCCAAGACCAGAATATCTACATCCTTCCCTATAGCGGAACTGTCCAGCGGACTCAGACGCCCTTCAGCAGACGTTCGGATCTTCGGGACAATAGTCCTAGCGGACTGTAGAGTTGATTTAGTCTTACTGGGACTTTGGTACCTAGCCCCGCTCTAGTATAGGGCAAGATTGCTTGTAGGTCTAGTTAATAATGACCAAAAGTTTGCAAGATATGCTTAGAGGGTAGGGGTGATTTTACCTCTACAGTGTAGAGCCCGGGTCGTTTAGGTTACCCACCAAGTCAGATTTGGGGTAGGGGGGGTGGAAGTGCTACAGCGGGTGGGGAGTTTTCGTTTTTGATTTAAGCATTACGGTATATTACTAGTTAACCTGGCACGCAGTGCCATGAGTACAGGGCTGTTTGAACCTTACTACAGTTGTTCTTTTACGTTAGTGTGTAAGTATTAATGTTTTACCTTGACAAAGAAAGGGTCCGGGGTGGATCCCTTGTGCCTCCTCTCATTTCCTCTCCTCTCCTCTCATTTCCGAAGAACCTTAGTGTCCTTTGGATTTGGGAATTCAGTCGGCCTCCCAGGTGGACTGAAGGTTAAATTTGGGATTATTGTGGAAAATTTTCCACAAGATCCCAAGGGTCATATTATGAGACCCATGTCGCTATTATTGTTGCTCTTATATGTTTGTTTGTCCTTTTCTACTCTTTGTATCCGCTCATCCCTTTTCTTTTTTCCGGCCTCGCACCTCTCAGAGATAAACATAGAAGACACCCATTACGTATCTTACCCGGCAAGATATGGAAGACTTCAATTGGTGAGTGACTGCTTGATCATGAGTCCCCCTCCCCTCTGCTCAAATGACTGACCCACTTACACTAGGAAACGATCTCAAGGTGGCCTCTCATAATGTTCAGGGCCTGAATTCACCTAGAAAAAGAAGACTAGCCTTGGATCACTACAAATCTTTAAGACTTTATGTAGTTCTCCTTCAAGAGACTCACTTTCCCATCCGGTACACCCCCAAGTTCCTTCACTCTTATTATCCATCCTTCTTCTTAGCGAATGCCCCTAACAAGACTAAGGGGGTGGCAATCCTACTTTCCAAAAACAGCAAATATCTCATATTATGCCCCGAATAAGGGTCAAGCATCCTTTTTCCAGGGACTTCTCAGTACAATAGAACCCCTATTAGAAGGGAAGGTCATTATGGGAGGAGATTCTAACGTGGCGTTTGACCAGGGCTTGGACAAAACTAGACCCCCAAAGGACCAGCTCACACGCCCCACGAAATTAAGCACCAGAATAGCTAAGCTGCTACATACCCATGGACTTATAGACATCTGGAGGGAACTAAACCCCAAAAGTAGGGACTACACACACTTCACCGCCCCCCACCAATCTTACGCCAGGATTGACCACATACTTATCCCATCTTCACTTATACCCCTCTCCAAAAAAGCTGCAATATTGGACACAGCCTGGTCAGACCATTCTTTGGTCCTCCTCACCCTGAGAAATGTCCTCTCGGGGCGAGGTGGTTCCTACTGGTGCCTAAATGAATCCCTGCTCTCTGACCCTCGCTACTGTAAGGAGATAGCAGACTCCATTAAAGAATACTTTACCCTGAATGACATAGATAATATCTCCCCAGAGACCCTTTGGGCCGCCCAGAAGGCAACCATTAGAGGCATTCTAATCAGGATCGCGACTCAATATAAAAAGGAGCGCTTAATAGATATTCAACGCCTTGAAAAAACATTCCTCTCTTTAAAAGCAGAACACAAAAAACACCCGAACAGGTCCATTTCAGAAAGGTTAGACGCGACTAGACTTGAGCTGAACCTCGCCTTAACGGCCAAAGCAGAGAAAAACATCAGGTGGAGTGGAGCCAAATTTTACTGCCAGAAAGACAGATTCGGCTCAATGCTAGCCTCCAAACTCACCCCGAGGTTTCGATCCTCCTCCTTCCCTAAACTAAGAATCGCAGGACATCCCCCAACAGCTAACCCGAACAAAATAATGTCAGCCTTTCATGAATTTTATGAAAATCTCTACAAATCCCCCCAATCAGGGAAGGGCCCTATAACCACGGCCTTTCTGGACAATTTGCAGATCCCTTCAATCTCCAAAGATTGCAGGGATCTAATGGAAGGAGCCTTTTCAGTAGAGGAGGTCAGGACAGTTATAAAAGGCTTGAAGCCCGGATCAGCCCCAGGGCCAGATGGCCTCTCGGTCCCCTACTACAAACAATTTGGAGAAATTTTAGCTCCTTACTTGGCTAAATTTTTCAATTCCATTAAAACAGGTACTCCCCTGGATACACAACTGAATACTGCATTTATCTCGGTCATCCCCAAACCCAACAAAAATCACGAGGAAGTGGAAAATTACAGGCCGATCTCCCTGATCAATAATGACCTCAAAATTCTCACCAAAATCCTGGCCAACCGCCTCTCATCTTTTATTAATCTTTATATACACAAGGACCAGGTTGGTTTTATACCAGGGAGACAAGGACCGGACCAAATTAGGAGAGCAATAGACATTGTCTCCATCCTCCAATCAAATTGGGAAGGGGGACCAAAACAGGAAGGATTTCTCCTCTCGTTGGACCTCCATAAGGCCTTTGATTCTATCGAATGGCCTTATCTTTTCTCCTTACTGGAGAAATGGGGCTTCGGTCCCAGTTTTCTTGGGACCCTTAAATCCTTATACTCCACTCCAAAAGCAGTAATTCGCTTACAAGGCCATTACTCCAAACCTCTATCTATAGCGAGAGGCACTAGACAGGGTTGTCCTCTATCCCCTTTAATTTTTGCCATTGCGATTGAAACCCTAGCAATCGCAGTCAGATCGGACCCCAATATACTAGGAGTGAAATGCGGCGAACAAGTCCACAAATGCGGGCTATTCGCCGATGATATGCTCTTATTCATCACATCACCAATCACTTCCCTCCCAAATCTGTGTAAACTCCTAAAGGAATTCTCACGGATCTCGGGCTTAAAGGTAAACTACTCAAAATCATCCGCCCTGAACATTTCCCTCAAACCACATGTGGTCTCTTCCCTCCAGAATGCCTTCGAGTTTAGATGGAGCGACACTTTTATTGACTATTTAGGAATCAAGCTTGAGGGTAGGGACTGATGTGAGTGTGCGATGTACAGGGTTAGGGACAAGGGTCAGGGTTGTAGACACACACTCACTCAGGTTGAACTGGATGGACTGGTGTCTTTATTCAACCTTACTAACTATGTAACTATGTAAGTTCACTGCGAAAACGGAGCAACTTTATTCGGCCAACTTCCCTCACACATACCGCAAGCTAGAGTCAGACCTAGGCAACTGGGCAAAGGGAGGAATCTCTTGGCTAGGTAGAGTTCATTCAGTCAAGATGACATTGCTACCTAGACTCCTCTACCTTTTCAGGGCCCTCCCGATAAATATTGTAAAAGATCATCTATCTGCATTCCAAAGAAAAGTTATCAAGTTTATCTGGGGGGGTAAGGGACACAGACTCCAGCAAAATACCTTATTTTTAGCCAGATCACAGGAGGGCTTAGGTCTCCCTCAGCTCTTCTGGTACTATCAAGCTGCCAGACTCATGAGTGTTCAATTCCTTCAATAATGTATAAACATAACATAGGTATACTAAAATGAAATAAAAAATAACGAATAACACTTCAATCACCTAAAATAAAATCCATAAGATTACAATACAAAAACGTAGTGGTGAGGTTATCAAAGCACCAGTGGCTGGTTTAAAATTTGAACGGGAGAATAAAGTGCATAATAAGCGTGCGACTATATTAAAACCAGCAAAGTGTGTGGTGCTAACAAAAGGTGCTGGTGCAATTCAAAGTTTGAAGGAGTGGTAACAAATGATTCTTATATACGGTGCATATTGTGCATGCTGACATCGAAAAAAATAAAAACAAGTGAGCAGTATTTTAAAAGGTTTTGTTTGCACATAAGAGAAGTATATTATTTTACATAGACAGCGTAAGGTGAAAGTCTTTGTTGAAAGGTGACAGCGACGTGCTAACATGCACACGTTGCGATTAAAGTGCTAAAAAACGCATCCACAGGAACAGTCCTTGTGTGTGGTTGTGACAGCAACGTCCTGGCATGCACACGTTGCAGTTAGGGTGCTAGGGGAAATCGCATCGAATGTTTTCTTCGTGTGCTAGACCACTTAAGTGGGTAATGGCCCCTTACCTTCAAGTAATAGGGCAAAAGCATGTGGCAAGAAAACTGCTTGAAAACGTCCACCTATGGGTTCCAGCGCGTCCCTCTCTATCCTGGATCCTGGATCCTGGGTTGGGGTTCCCTCAGGTGTGGTGCAGGGGAGTTGTATTCATAGGGGGTAATCAGCAGAAGAGAAGCCAATAGTGTAATCCAGTTTTTGATTAAAAGTAACACTCTTTATTAATAGATTACAGGTACTCACATAAAATTTGAGAAGCAATAATATCAATCCAACGAGCAGCGAGCTCATGTGCCTCTGTCTGTGTTTGCAGCCTGTCTCGTCCCGGGACGAGACAGGCTGCAAACACAGACAGAGGCACATGAGCTCGCTGCTCGTTGGATTGATATTATTGCTTCTCAAATTTTATGTGAGTACCTGTAATCTATTAATAAAGAGTGTTACTTTTAATCAAAAACTGGATTACACTATTGGCTTCTCTTCTGCTGATTACCCCCTATGAATACAACTCCCCTGCACCACACCTGAGGGAACCCCAACCCAGGATCCAGGATCCAGGATAGAGAGGGACGCGCTGGAACCCATAGGTGGACGTTTTCAAGCAGTTTTCTTGCCACATGCTTTTGCCCTATTACTTGAAGGTAAGGGGCCATTACCCACTTAAGTGGTCTAGCACACGAAGAAAACATTCGATGCGATTTCCCCTAGCACCCTAACTGCAACGTGTGCATGCCAGGACGTTGCTGTCACAACCACACACAAGGACTGTTCCTGTGGATGCGTTTTTTAGCACTTTAATCGCAACGTGTGCATGTTAGCACGTCGCTGTCACCTTTCAACAAAGACTTTCACCTTACGCTGTCTATGTAAAATAATATACTTCTCTTATGTGCAAACAAAACCTTTTAAAATACTGCTCACTTGTTTTTATTTTTTTCGATGTCAGCATGCACAATATGCACCGTATATAAGAATCATTTGTTACCACTCCTTCAAACTTTGAATTGCACCAGCACCTTTTGTTAGCACCACACACTTTGCTGGTTTTAATATAGTCGCACGCTTATTATGCACTTTATTCTCCCGTTCAAATTTTAAACCAGCCACTGGTGCTTTGATAACCTCACCACTACGTTTTTGTATTGTAATCTTATGGATTTTATTTTAGGTGATTGAAGTGTTATTCGTTATTTTTTATTTCATTTTAGTATACCTATGTTATGTTTATACATTATTGAAGGAATTGAACACTCATAATCCTGTCACCTTCGATATACACAATTCCTTCCATTCTTATGCTATTTCACTTGTTTTACCAAGCGCATTATTGTTTATTCACTAGTCTCCACAATAAGGATCAGCGCAGCACCACCCACTTTATACATTTATCTCAAAGGTCAGGTGTTTACCTTATCGGTGTATGCGGCTTTTCCACCCCTAGCCTCTTCCATAACTGATAGCGCGGGAATAACCCCCCTATTCACAAGCTGCCAGACTCGCCCAGTTATCGGTAGTGTATGCGAAGACAGAAAAACCAGACTGGATCCAAATAGAGAGACAGGCTGTACCATCCCACACCCTAGATTTCCTACTGTGGGTCCCTCCTAGAAAGCGCCCCTCGATTCTCTCACCAACTCTCTCTCAATCCTTTAAAGTATGGGACTCTCTAAGAAACAATCGGGGCTTGATTTCAAATTGCCACCCACTTGCTCACATTTTCAATAATCCGGACTTTGTTCCAGGTCTAGACATCAAAGCATTCCGTTGGTGGTTGGATAAGGGGATGTACCGGATCGGACACTTCTATACGAGTTTAGGCCCTATTACCCTGGCCTTTTATGTGAGCCAATTGGAGATGCCTACCTCGGAGCGATTCAGATTTCATCAAATTCGTCATTTCCTCGCCCACAATGGGGAGGCAAAATCTGCCCCCCACTCATTCACGCCATACGAACTCTGGTGTGGCAGGTCTTCAGAGCAGAGGGGAGGCATTACCGTCATCTATCAGTCACTCGCCAATCAGTCAACCAAGACTCCGTATATGCCGGCATTGGAGTCGGACTTATCCATGCAGTGGGACCTAGATAAATGGAGGATTACCTTTTGCAGGGCCTACAGGGGCATTAAGAATATTCCCATGATAGAGTCTAGTCTTAAGGTTATTACTAGGTGGTATCTATCTCCTGAAAGATTAGCCAAAATGTTCCCCTCAGCTGACCCGAGGTGTTTTAGAGGTTGTTTACTTAGGGGCACGCTGGCTCATATATTCTGGGAATGCCCAAGATTGAGGACATTCTGGAATAAGATTTTCCTCTTGATCAAGAAAATTACCAAGGCCCATATCCCGAAAACACCAACTATGACGCTCCTAAATGACAATTTGCCCAGGGTCCCGAAGCTTACCCGCAAACTAATCCACTTTATTTTTCTGGGCGCTAAGCTCACCATCGCCAAGGCCTGGAAGAAACCCAAAGTGTCCCTTAAGGCGACGATCCGGAAAATCTCCTGGATTATGGCCCAGGAGAAGCTCGCTAGCATTCTCGACAACACAAAAGACCAATTTGAGGCTACTTGGGAGCCCTGGGCAAATTTCATTGGTGTTTCCCTGATTCCGGGTATGCAACCATAACTCAGCTGGATGTTGCGGGGATGCGGGACATCTCCCCGCGGGTTGGCTCCCATATCTCTCTTCTCTCTCCTCCCCCCCCCTCTCCATTTCACACTCTTTTCTCTCTCTTTATTTCCCTTAAGTTTTGAATCGCAGACAGTCCGATGGTTTTAGTGACACTTATGATCCCAGATGGTTTCTGTTCTAAGGGGTTAAAATACTCTGATGATGTTTCCCTAACTGGATATCTACATTTCAGCAATGTTTGCTGGGGGGTTGGGGGGAGCTGATGGAGGTTTCGCCGGTCACAGTGTGTTCCCTTTTGGGGTGCCGACGGAATCCCTCAGGCCTCCTACAACTACTCCTTGGATAGTCTAGGGATTTATCCTCTCTTTAGTTCTTTCTTTAGGTAAACGGTGTTGTTCTTTTAGCTTATCTGTTATAACCACAGGCCGGGTCCTAACCCCTAACATTTGTTTTTGTTTTTCTTTTCTTTTCTTTTTTTTTATGTGTTTCTTTTGCCTGAAATGCCTACCCCATTGGGGTCTAACTGTATGTGATATGACTACTCTGCCTACATGTTTCGTTGACTGTACAACTTGCTTGTTGAAAAAACCAATAAATATTTTGAAAGATAAAAGTGTCCGTTGTGGTTTGCAATTTTGTGGTTGTTCCAGACTGTATATATAGTGAAAGTCCAGAAAGAAGCCTGCCTCCAGTTAGAATAGAAGAGGGACTGTGTTACTCATGGCAACCAGCCACACCCTGCCTGGCATCTTCTGATCTGCTCTACAAATGACAGCTGTTACAGCGATCGGAAATGTTGATTAGCATGAGATCCATCCCCTGATCTGTAATTAAATATGAGGTGAAATCCATTCAATATCCATGATTGGTGTTGATGATTATTTCCCAGCATTGTCTGGTAAGAGTTTAATCACAAGGGGGTTTACCCATCCCCCTTCATCTCATGTGTGGAGGTGTTAGTGGAAGATCATCACTGCAAATGTGTTCAACCAGATTTATTTTACATCTGGCTGGACTTTCACTGTGTATGTAGATTTGGAGTGATCCTGAAATTGCAGATTATAAGGGACTTTTTTGCACATATATATATGATAGAGAAAAAAAAAAATATGTTCAAAAATACTATACCTGGCTCCATCTGGGTTCCTCAACTTCTTCCAGGATAGAAGGCCCAGATTGGTCCTCGGAAGCCTCAGCTGGGGTTGAGGGAAGGGTGGATGGAAGTGTAGAAAGTAATTCCGTGGCTTCAATCTGGTCTTCCAGAAACCGCATTCTGTTTTAGTACCACAGACTGGGTACATACACACCCTCTGCTGCTGCTCCTGATCTCATGGAAGCCTGGACCTTATTAAGCTCCTTCCTATACGTGTTTCTCAAGCTACCAATTTTCTTATCCACAAACTCAATGTCTGCGTCGGGGACCTGCGTCTTCACAAATTGCAGCAGTTTCTCCAGCGATGCCTTCCTAGCTGGTTTATTTCAATATAAGGGGTTTTTAACCTCTCACAAATTTCTCATATCCCTGTATCTGTCTATGAACTGGCCCATGAATTCAGGGTCTTTGAATTGTTTCATATTTGCTGCGAGACAAAACACATGACAAAAACACTAATATCAGGCTAAACTATACTAATCTTATCCTAATATAGGCCTCAATCTCGAATTAGTACAGGCCACTTATGTCCCAAGTTAAAATGTTACCTTTGTTATAACGATTGGCACTTCCTCCACTCACAGATCGTACGTCTGACACACGCGTGTTAGCTTTATATAGACTGCGCATGCGTGAAACTCTGCCCACGTCGCCTGCCCCTGACGTTCTTTCTCGAATATTCCCCACCCCTTCTCTTTCGTCGCAGTGGGAGATGAACATGGCGGAGACACAGCAGGTACGTAATAGCAGTAATGAGGAGGAAAGCCCGGAGCCCAAAACGTCCCGATCCCACAGGAGATTTAAGGCCTCAAATATGGCCTTTATAGAGATGGTGGAGATGGTGGACATCTTAAAGAGGGCCGACTATGACGGGAAGTATGGACCATACGTAAACCCAAATGTGAGAAAGGCCAAGATCATGACTAAAGTTGTGAAGAGTCTGCACAGGAATTTTGGGGTAGGACGATCCAAGGAGCAATTGAGGAAACGATGGTCAGACCTGAAATTGAGGGAGCAGGATCAGTACAGAAGGATCAAGAAAGTGCTTCTAAAAAGTAAGTACTTGTCATGTGTTCTTATTATTAGTATTACTTGCATGCTGCTCCATGTGCTTTTCTTTACTGTTGTACAGTTTAAAATGGCTACTTTCATGTTCATGGGCACAGTAATCAGTCATAGGAAACATTGTTCGTTTGCCAACTAAATACGATGTTTTTGGGCAGATACAGGGTTAACTACATTTGGTCATGCTAATTTGTATTAAAAAAAGTTTAGGACATTGTTATCTAGATGTGTTTGAAACTAGAAAGAATTGCAAACCTAATTCAGTGTAAAATAAGGAGAGGACACTCAGCAGCTGTTTACACATCTGGACTCAGGAGCACTAGTGTGGGACACAAGAACAAACTTTTTAGGGTGTCCCACACAGGTACTCCAGTGGATACTTGGGGTGTCTCCATGTGTGAAACTTGTCCAAAAAAGGTCAGTATTCCAGCTTTGGTAAGTGAAAAAATCATGTCTTCAGCTTGGAACTCTGCCAAAACAGACAATTGTACCCCACTTCCAAACAATGTTTTATATTCCTATTTCTGGCCTCAAATATCTGTGTGCTAAGTATACCTTTTGTTTCATTCTCATAGGGGAGAAAAGACTCCGGATGTCTGAGGACAACAGGAAACCCCCACCTCCTGAAGAAGGGGAACAGAGGACACCACAACCTGAGGATGTGGAGGAAGGAGAGGTGGTTGAGATTGTCACCACAACAGGTGAGTGTCTGACACCACAGATTCAGGTAATAGATGTATTTATAATACATGGTGTGTATTTTTTCTTTTAGGTGATGTGCATGTTGTGGAAGAAGAATCTCCTCATTTCATGAGTGACAGTGCACAAAGGCTAATCTAGGACATAATGTTTTGTAGTCAGGATTTAGACCTCATCAAGCAAAAAACATATGACATAGAACAAAAACTGAAGAACATGATTGATGTACTAAGAAGAATCTAAAGAACAACAAAATGACACAATTTTCTATTTTTGGGGACCATTTTTTTCAAATTTTTGACACATTTTAAAAGCCAAATTTTGAATATGCACACAGTGGGGGTCAATTACTATAGAGCTGCGGCGCTAATTACCGGTAATTAATGCTAATTAGCGCTAAAACCGTATCCACTATAGCGCTGGTGAGAAAATACTCCCAAAATCGAATTTACTATAGTTCCCTGAAACCAAATAGCGCCCAAACCCTAATGCCCCTTACACACGGTCGGACATTGATTGGACATTCCGACAACAAAATCCTAGGATTTTTTCTGACGGATGTTGGCTCAAACTTGTCTTGCATACACACGGTCACACAAGGTTGTCGGAAAATCCGATCATTCTGAACGTGGTGACGTAAAACACGTACGTCGGGACTATATACGGGTAGTCAGTAGCCAATAGCTTTCATCTCTTTATTTATTCTGAGCATGCGTGGCACTTTGTGCATCGGATTTGTGTACACACGATCGGAAATTCCGACAACGGATTTTGTTGTGGGAAAATTTTATAGCCTGCTCTCAAACTTTGTGTGTCAGAAAATCCGATGGAAAAAGTCCGATGGAGCCCACACACGGTCGGAATTTCCGACAACACGCTCCGATCGCACATTTTCCGTCGGAAAATCCGACCGTGTGTACGGGGCATTACTCTTCTAAAACATGGAGTAGTGCACATGGAAATAATGTTTAGAGCATGATATAATTGCCTAAATGGTACCGAAATATGTGATATATTATTTAAAGATAATCTGCTTTTAAACTGTGTGAAAAAGTAATTTCTACACTGAAATATCTTTAAAAGTCTGAGAAGTGAAAAATTCCCCGTTTTGGACAACTAGGTGCCAACACAACTGAGCATGCTCAGACCTGAAAATAACTTATTTTAACTCAAGTGTCTTTTTTACCCAGCGCTATAGTAAATACCAAAATGAGAGCTAATTAGAGAGCACTTTTTTGAAGTGAAAATCTGCTCTATTCTAGTCCAAATCGTTTCAGCCATTGATTCTAATGGAACAATTCTAACTTTCACAAAAAAACCTTTTAATGTTGAGATGAAATATATCTTTCTCTGAAATAAATTTTCCTTTGCAACATTGTTGCTTCTACTTAAAATATTTTGTTTTTAAGAATACTAGAATGTGGAATGTTTTGATGTTTTGGTAAAATATATTTTTCTCTGTCACTTTCACTTGTTACTCTCCATCTCACAACAATCTTTACCCAAACTCACACAGGTGTCTTTATAATCCACAAACAATACCATTGCTGATGCAAATTTAAAATGAATCACATTTTTTGTGCTTTTTATTATTTCCAAATATTCATAATTTGAGCCCATAAATGTGATATGTGTACCAACATCAGAAAGCAAAATGTAATTCCCAAAAAATTGAGGGTAATATTCTACTCTCACCCACAAAAAAACACCAAATATCACAGAATAAATCAAGAAGAATAACTCTTGAGTAATGTAATTCCATCACCTGTATGTCCAAAGAAATGCAGTATTTATGTGTTTTTATGTGTATTTATGTGTATTTATGTGTAGTTATGTGTAGGAGGCTCTCACATGTGGCAGCTCTGTGGCTTAGAGGTTAGAACTTCTGCTTAGTATCTCTGAGTGTCTGGGTTCAAAACCCAAACATGCTGCTTCATGTAGAGAAGTTGTCTAATCTCCCAGGTCCTATAACTATGTCTAAATGTAGTATTTATGTGTAGGAGGGTTCCACCACCATTGTAAGTCTTTTCCAGATACACTATTTAGCCAAAAGTATTTGGAAACCTGCCTTTACACACACATGAACTTTAATGGCAGCCCAGTCTTAGTCCGTAGGGTTAAAATTTGATTTGGCTCACCCTTTGCAGCTAGAACAGCTTCTGGGAAGGCTGTCCACAAGGTTTAGTGTGTCTATGGGAATGTTTGATCATTCTTCCAGAAGTGCATTTGTGAGGCCAGGCACTGATGTTGGATGAGAAGGCCTGGCTCGCAGTCTCTACTCTAATTCAGCCAAAGGGTGTTCTATCGGGTTGAGGCCAGGACTCTGTGCAGGCCAGTCAAGTTTCTCCACCCCAAACTTGCTCATCCATGTCTTTATGGACCTTGCTTTGTGTACTGGTGTGCAGTCATGTTGGAACAGGAAGTGGCTTTCCCCAAACTGTTCCCACAAAGTTGGGAGCATGAAATTGCTGAAGCCTTAATAGTTCCCTGAAGCCTTAAGAGTTCCCTTAACTGGAACTAAGAGGCCAAGCCCAACCCCTGAAAAACAACCCCACACCATAATCCCCCCTCCACCAAATCATTTGGACCAGTGCACAAAGCAAGGTCCATAAAGACATGGATGAGTGATTTTGTGGTGGAGGAACTTGATTGGCCTGGACAGAGTCCTGACCTCAACACAACAGAACACCTTGGGGATGAATTAGAGAGGAGACTGTAGGTCAGGCCTTCTCGTCCAACATCAGTGCCTGACCTCACAAATGCACTTGGAAGAATGGTCAAACATTCCCATAGACACACTCCTAAACCTTGTGTACAGCCTTCCAGGAAGATTTGAAGCTGTTATAGCTGCAAAGGGTGGGCCAAATGAGTTTTGAACCCAATACTAATACTGGGATGCTATTACAGTTCATGTGCTTTTAAAGTCAGGCGTCCCAATACTTAGGCCAATATATTGTATATTGCCTGTGACACTGAGCATGACTATGGACTTAGGGCTGGTTCACACCACAGAGATGCAGAGAACATGTGTGGGGCTGCCTGGTAGCTAAGTGGGTAGCAGTTCTGTCTAGCAGCACCTGGGATGTTTGTTCAATTCCCCAACATGCTAATCCTTGTGTTGAAGTTTATGTGTTCTCCCTGTGTGGGTTTCTCACCACAATCCAAAGACATGCTGGCATTTTATTTGTCTCCTGTCGAAATAGGTTCTAATGTAAGAAAGTTAATTTTGGACTTTATATTGGAAGCTCATTGCAGCCAGGGACTGATGTTAATGATTACTAGCACTAATCATGCCCAGGGACTTGGACATTTAAAATTTTAGGGTTTACACTGCACAGGTACATATGCTTAGAAAACTGTTGCTTTGTTTATGTGGATGCAAATGGACTTTGATCTTTGGCCTGTAGTTGGAGATTTGATGCACATAGCCAAGGCTAACACAGTTGTGAATAGTATTATGTGTTCCTGCTCATCAGGTGCAATCACTTTAAACATACACGAAGAGACAGATTGAAAGATACTGGTGGGAGTGTACATCTATTGGGTGTGTCAGTGTGCTAACAATACAACCTCTCTTATATAAAGGGCTGCAGTAGGGGGGTTTGTTTGGCCTGAGAAGGTCAGGTTTTTTGCTGTGATTTGTGGGGGAGAAGGAATGATATTGCGCATATTGACAAATGCCCAACTAGGGATATTTGATGAAATTCTTGTGCATTTTTTCAATCAAAAGTGCTTTTTTGTGGCCATGCTGTCAATGTTGTGTCTGTATTGTTCCTGTCTGATCATGCAAACATCGTTTGGAAGCATCTGCTGACTTTCTACCCTTTTTGATCTCGTTTAATCGTGTACACCAAAATGCAGCTTCCAGCAGAACATGGTCACCAATGTATGTATGTGTGGATTGTGGGTTGGTGATGGGTGTTTTAAATAAGTCTTTTGTAATATTATGTTGGAATGCTTTGCAAGAATGACTTAAGTATGTTTCTATAATCTTGCAGATAAAAATGTGATGTGTTGCCCGTTATACACTGAAACTAAAGCTGTGTCCACTCTAAGGTTTTGTCAAATTTTAGATTGTAAGCTCCTATTATAAGCAGGGCCCTTAAAATCCCATTGCTATATGTAACACCACATATCCTGTCCAAATTTTTTTGAAGCTAGTAAATTAATGTAAATTTTTTTTCTGCTGGTAAAATAAAAGTAAATTTATTGAGCTTTGTTGTGGTGTTTTTTTTTCTTATACTTTTCTTTCTCTTTAGTTTTTGTGGGTGGTGGTTTTGGGAAAGTGCAATATCTCTTATATTTTATTTCAATATGTATGTGTGCACCAAAAAACTAATCTCTTCGCCCTGGTTCACATTGATGCTACTTTGAAATCGCTCTACTTTACTTAAAGTAGCACGATTTCAAAGTAGCAAGGTCAGCATGATTTCAGGTGCTACTTGATAGACATCCGTGTGGCTTCATACACAAATGTCTATTGAAGTCGCACCTGAAATCGGCAAAAGTAGTGCAGGAACTACTTTAGCAAATTGGTGCGGCGCCACTAAATCGGTTTCGTATTGACTGGAACAGTGCCAATAGTCATGCGATTCGATCTCTCAAATCGCATGACAAATCACTCCAATGTAAACCTAGGCTTCTGCACACCTGCAAAAATGATAAAGGTGGAATATTTATATATAACAGCTGTGGAGAATTGCAGGTAATGAATTCAGCTGGTGGATAGGCAGTGTTGCATGTGTCAGCTTTAGTTCACATTGGTGCGATTTGACATGTCAAAGCGGTGGCAATTGCACTGTTTTAATTGGTGCGACTTTGGGGTGCAATTTGTATTGATATCAGTGCAGAAACCTGCGCAGATGTCTCTGAAATTCCCCCTGCAGTCGGGACTGACATGCGGGAATGAAATTGTGTGATTTCAGCTGAACGATTTCCTCCCTCTGTCAGTGTGAACCAGGGCTTAAACTGGGCCTTTTGTTTTTGTCATTCACCTGCTGCTAACCCAGGGACACCATTTCTTATCGAACGCCTTTAAATATCATAAGTAGAAATACAAATTTACATATCTGCAAATAAAGAAAAATAATAAAATTCTAATTGTGGTTGCGATCAAATATTCGCAGCAGCGATCAAAAGAGTGTGGTTTTGCCTTCTGACCCAGAAATAAGTCATTGTAATCACCTGGAAGTTCCTGTGCTGGTCAGGATCTCCATCTAGGTGGACATGGCAAGGTCCCTCTTTAGCAAAGAGGAGGTGTTGCTCATTTTCCAGATAAGGGTATGATATGTACTTGTACTTAATCAATGTGGGGTGGATGTGGTAGTTAGATTTGGTGTAGGTGGGATTCATTGATTTGTTTGGCTTCCCCACAAATTTGCTTCTGGCCCCTGTGCACCAGGGATGTGCCGAACACCCCCCGGTTCGGTCCGCACCAGAACATGCGAACAGGTAAAAAATTTGTGCGAACACCGTTAAAGTCTATGGGACTCGAACATGAATAATCAAAAGTGCTAATTTTAAAGTCTTATATGCAAGTTATTGTCAAAAAGTAATTTAAAAGTACTCGCAGCTATATGAATTGTCGGTCCGACAATACACATAAAAGTTCATTGATAAAACGGCATGAGATTTCCCCACAGGGGAACCCCGAACCAAAATTTAAAAAAAAATGGCGTGGGGGTCCCCCTAAATTCCATACCAGGCCCTTCAGGTCTGGTATGGACATTAAGGGGAACCCCGCGCCAAAAAAAAAAAGGCGTGGGGGTCCCCCTCAAAATCCATACCAGACCCTTCAGGTCTGGTATGGATTTTAAGGGTAACCCCGCGCCTAAATTAAAAAGAAAATGGCGTGGGGTCCCCCCAAAAATCCATACCAGACCCTTATCCGAGCACGCAACCTGGTAGGCCGCAGGAATAGAGGGGGGACGAGAGAGCACCCCCCCTCCTGAACCGTACCAGGCCACATGCCCTCAACATTGGGAGGGTGCTTTGGGGTAGCCCCCCAAAGCACCTTGTCCCCATGTTGATGGAGACAAGTGCCTCATCCCCACAACCCTTGCCCGGTAGTTGTGGGGGTCTGCGGGCGGGGGGCTTATCGGAATCTGGAAGCCCCTTTAACAAGGGGACCCCCAGATTCCACCCCCCTGCCATTTCACAAAAAAAGTATCAAAAATGTTAAAAATGACAAGAGACAGTTTTTGACAATTCCTTTATTTAAATGCTTCTTCTTTCTTCTGTCTTCTATCTTCTTTCTTCTATCTTCTTTCTTTTATCTTCTATCTTCCTTCAGTTTCTTCCTCCATCTTCTTCTTCTTCTTCCTCCGATCCTCTGCTTCTTGCTCTGGTGTTCTTGTCCGGCATCTTCCTCCGCGGCGTCTTCTTCCCTTCTTCATGCTCGGGCCACTCCGCATCCATGGGAGGCTCCCGCTGTGTGACGCTTCTTGTCTTCTTAAATAACGAAGGGCGGGACCACCAGGTGACTCCACCCCCTCTGATGCACGGGGACTTCCCCGAGGCTTTCCCCGTGACGTCAGAGGGGGCGGACAGGGAAGTCACCGTGCGTCAGAGGGGGGCGGGGTCACCGGTTGGCCCCACCCTCCATTATTTAACAACTGTCAGAAGACGAGAAGCGTCACACAGCGGGAGCCTCCCATGGATGCGGAGCGGCCTGAGCACGAAGAAGGGAAGAAGACGCTGCGGAGGAAGATGCCAGACGAGAACACCAGAGCAAGAAGCAGAGGATCAGAGGAAGAAGAAGAAGAAGATGGAGGAAGAAACCGAAGGAAGATAGAAGATAGAAGAAAGAAGATAGAAGAAAGAAGATAGAAGATAGAAGAAGCATTTACATAAAGGAATTGTCAAAAACTGTCTCTTGTAATTTTTAACATTTTTGACACTTTTCTTGTGAAATGGTAGGGGTACTTTTGTACCCCCTTACCATTTCACACAGGGGGGGCCGGGATCTGGGGGTCCCCTTGTTAAAGGGGGCTTCCAGACTTTGATAAGCCCCCCACCTGCAGACCCCCACAACTACCGGGCAAGGGTTGTGGGGATGAGGCCCTTGTCACCATCAACATGGGGACAAGGTGCTTTGGGGGGCTACCCCAAAGCACCCTCCCAATGTTGAGGGCATGTGGCCTGGTACAGTTCAGGATGGGGGGTGCTCTCGTCCCCCCCTCTTTTCCTGTGGCCTGCCAGGTTGCGTGCTCAGATAAGGGTCTGGTATGGATTTTTTGGGGGACCCCACGCCATTTTTTAAAGAATTTTGGCGCGGGGTTTCCCTTAAGATCCATACCAGACCTTAAGGACCTGGTATGGAATTTAGGGGGACCCCCACGCCATTTTTTAAAAAATTTTGGTTCAGGGTTGCCCTGCGGAGAATTCCCATGCCGTTTTTATCAATTAACTTTTATGTGTATTGTTGGACCGGCAATTCATTAATAGCCGCGAGTAGTTTTAAATGACTTTTTTCCTTTGAAATGTCATTTTGCTGTCAGACTGTTCTAAACACGGGAAACATGTGCCCCTTTACAGGCATACTATAGACACCCCCCAGGTACGAAATTTAAAGGAATATTACACTTTTATTGTTTCACTCTAAGCATTATTAAAATCACTGCTCCCGAAAAAACGTCCGTTTTAAAAATTGTTTTTTGCATTGATACATGTCCCCTGGGGCAGGACCCGGGTCTCCAAACATTTTTATGACAAAGAACATACATATAAGCCTTCAGTGAGAACTTTGGATTTTGCAGGTTCGAGCCCCATTATCTTCCACTTTTCCAGCATATGTGATCTGACAGGCATTATTGCCGGCAATAGCGCTGCTTTCCATTTGCATTAGCGCTGACTTTCTGAGAGTTGAAGTCTTTCTGGCCTTTTTTGAGAGTTATTTTTTGGTACTGCAGGATAATTTTTTGGAGCTATAGTAAATGACCTCCAGTGTGTCAACATGTGCTATCTGACATCAGGGGATATCAATGTACGTGTTTTGTGGGTGCAACCCTTTCCTCGTGACTCAAGTAGGTGAGAGGAAGTGGTTGCACCCCAAAACACATCCATTGATCCCCCATGATGGGAGCTAGCACATGTTGACATTAGGCATGGGATCAGGAGGGAAATCCCCAGTTTGACTCCCAATTTGTGTGCATCTTCAAAATTTGGCTTTTACAGGGGTGACATCATCCCATCTGATGAAGGCAAGATCAACACATTTTTGACACTACAATGTCTGATATTGCCTTCAGTTTTTCAATGTTGAACTTTGTAAGTTCCTGAGTTGTGTATGTTATGTTTTGAAACATGCCTGTTTATGTACTAAAAAAATATTTTCAAGGTAAAACTTAAAAAAAAAAAAAAAAGTTTTTAAAACGCACATGTGAATGTGCACGGAGTAAAAGGTTTTATACTCAACAAAGTGTGGCTTCTTCTTTGAATGCTCAATACCATTTTTTGTATTAAGTTAGTGTTTACAGTGACAATGGGTGTTATTTAATAATGGAAAAACCATTTGGCACTACAAGTGCACTAGGAGAACCTAGGAGACAGCTAAAAGAAACACAAGCAGTAAATTAAAATCAAGATTTTATCAGATCAATTTTTTTTTAATATCTAAAATAAATTACAAATTTGCTGGCATAGCAATGGCCCCCCTACCCGTAAAATAATCAACAAATTTTTGACGCACTTCACAGGCCATATTTATTGCTGTAAGAAATAGGTGGAACCGGATGGCCATTATTCCAAAGGCATTCTCCACGACTCTTCTGGCTCTGGCCAGCCGGTAATAAAAAACCCTCTTCTCCGGGGTGAGTGTCCTCTGGGGGAATGGCCTCATCAGGTGATCACCCAGACCAAATGCTTCATCAGCAATGAAAACAAATGGGAGTCCTTCCACGTTCTCTTCCGCAGGTGGCAATTCCAAGCCACCACTATTGAGACTTCAGTTGAACTCGGTCTGGGCAAAGACTCCACCATCCGACATCCGGCCATTCTTCCCCACATCCACATAGAGAAACTCGTATGTCGCCTACACCACCGCCATCAACACAATATTATGAAACCCCTTATAGTTAAAATAGTATGACCCGGAGTGGGGTGGGGGGAAGATGGGGACGTGTTTCCCATTGATTGCCCCTCCGCAGTTGGGAAAGCCCCAACGATGAGCAAATTGGGAAGCCACAGTCTGCCATTCTTGTGGCGTTGAAGGAAACTGTGGAGTCAAAAAAGAAAAAAATTATTAGTACTTTTGCACATAACATTGCAAGCAGATTAGACACAAACATTCTTGGCCAACATCAGTATAACATTTATTTTAAGGAGTATTTAAAGATAAAAGTATAAGGTCCACTTATCAGATTCCTCACCCCCTCTGATGGCCCATTGTAAATATTTTAGGGGGGAGGGTTATAAATGAGTTTGGGAGCCAAAAAAAGCCTCTGGCACTCTGCCTGAATTTACGGACACAAATAACATTTGTACACATTTTAGGGGGTGTTTAGGGTAAAGCACTACAATGGAGCTGACAAAATACATTGTTAAGTGACTAGGCTAGGTGTGTATGGGCCCAGGAAAGCATGCTGGGGAGGTTAGTGAAGGCAAATATGCATGAAGGACAAAAAAGGAGCATTAAAAACTTCCAGCATGCATGAGGACAAAGGGGACATTCACAGCATATTACAATCATGGTAATTATTGAATGATGAAAGAAATACAATACATTAGCAAACATTAAATACATAGAATGTGATGTTAAAGGATAAAACTTACCCTAATATAGACCTTCTGCAGGACCTGAATGATGGCAGAACAGGTCTCTGGAATAATGATCCCCAGAGCCTGGGGGGAGATGCTTGTAGAGAACTTGAGGTCCTGCAGACTTCTCCCCGTCACCAAGTACCACAACGTGGCGACTAGCCTCTGCTCCAGAGTGATGGCTTGCCGCATGCAGGTGTCCTGCTTCATAATATAAGCAGACAGCAAAGCCAACAGACTGTGAAAAAGGGGGTCCCTCATCCGGAGAAAATTCCTGAAATCATCAGGGTTATTCTCCTGGATCTCACGCAGCAAAAGCCTATGAGAGAATTTGTCACGCTGGAGTAACCTATTTTTGGTCCATGAACTCCTCCCCGCCCTATTCATGGACTCCAAGAACCCCAACACCAAGCCCCTGCATAGCAAGAACTCTACAATGAGTATGTATCTGCAACATGGCTTCAAAACGGTCGGCTGGTCAGAACA
Organism: Lithobates septentrionalis; assembly: GCA_037952835.1. Taxonomy (NCBI): domain Eukaryota; kingdom Metazoa; phylum Chordata; class Amphibia; order Anura; family Ranidae; genus Lithobates; species Lithobates septentrionalis. The sequence continues at coordinate 4,117,234 of JBBDGP010001284.1, forward strand.
AACTAACTGAACGCACTGAAGAACAGCAAGGCCTGTGAAGAGCGAGCTGAAAATCATAAACGAGCGGACAAGAATGCACTGGAAGACAGATACAAACTGACTACACGCACTAAAAAACAGATATAAACCCACAAGCACAAACTGAACAGCAGTAAAATGATCTGAAAAGCACGAGTCTGAAAAGCGCGAATCGTCTCTCACCAAACTTCTACTAACACGAGATAAACATGAGATTAGCAGAAGGAGCCCAAAGGGTGGCTATTGAACTTCCTTTTTCTAGTCCCGTCATACGTATTGTACGTCACCGCGTTCTTGAAGGTCGGAATTTGGTGTGACCGTATGTATGCAAGACAAGCTTGAGCAGAATCCCGTCGGAAAAACCATCATAGCTTTTTTCGACCAAAATTCCGATTGTGTGTTAGATAAGCACCTGAATGACCGCAGCATACAGGGATATACAATGTAATACTGACATATAATCACACACATAGTTTGGACTTGATGGACTTGTCTTTTTTCAACCTCACCTACTATGTAACTATGTAACAGGGATTTGTGTGTTTACACAAACGCGTTCCTGTTCTGCCTCTTGTGCCCGCGATCGCTTGTGGCTGGCGGTCATAGCGACCGTCGGCCACGAGCATCGGCACCCCCACGGCACTGCAATCCCGGTCCGACGTATAGCTACGGCGATTTGCGAGATCGTGCCGTGGCTGGTCGGCAAGTGGTTAAAATAAACTGTCAAAATAAAAAATTAAAAGTAAAATGAATAAGAAAAAAGATTTTTTTATAGCACCTTGTCCCGATGAGCTCGCGTGCAGAAGCGAACGCATACGTGAGTAGCGCCCGCATATGAAAATGGTGTTCAAACCACACATGTGAGGTATCGCCGCAATCGTTAGCATGAGAGAAATAATTCTAGCCCTAGACCTCCTCTGTAACTCAAAACTGGTAACCTGTAGAAATTTTTAAACATCGCCTATGGAGATTTTTAAAGGTAAAAGTTTGTCGCCATTCCACGAGCGGGTGCAATTTTGAAGCGTGACATGTTGGGTATCAATTTACTCTGCGTAACATTAGCTTTCACAATATAAAAAGAAATTGGGCTAACTTTACTGTTGTCTTATTTTTTATTTTAAAAAGGTGTATTTTTTCCCCCAAAAAAGTGCGCTTGTAAGACCGCTGCGCAAATGCGGTGTGACAAAAAGTATTGCAACGACCACTATTTTCTTCTATAGGGTGTTAGGAAAAAAAAAATAATATAATGTTTGGGAGTTCTAAGTAATTTTCTGCAAAAAAACTTCTGCTTATCCGGTTCCTCCCCCCTCCGGTGTCACATCTGGCAAAGGGAAGGGGGGCGCAGATACCTGTTTAATACAGGTATTTGCTCCCACTTCCGGTAAAAGATCGCCAAAGTATCCATGGCGATCTACGCCATGTCCTTCTTGGGATGTGGAAGAATGGAAGAACCCCTGCATGGGTAACTGATGTGTATATGAACTTTCCATTTTGTTTAACAACTTCAGCCCCGGAAGATTTGGCTGCTGAATAACCGGGCCATTTTTTGTGTTTCGGCACTGTGTCGCTTTAACTGACAATTGCGTGGTCCTGCAACACTGCACCCAAACAAAATTGACGTCCTTTTTTTCCCCATAAATAGAGCTTTCTTTTGGTGGTAGTTGATCGTCTCTGCGGTTTTTATTTTTGCGCTATAAACAAAAAAAGAGCAACAATTTTGAAAAAAACACAATATTTTGTACTTTTTGCTATAATAAATATCCCCATTTTTTTTTTTTTTAAAAAAGCTAATTTTTTCTCAGTTTAGGCCGATATGTATTCTGCTACATATTTTTGGTAAAAAAAATTGCAATAAGCGTATATTGATTGGTTTGTGCAAAAGTTATAGTGTCTACAAAATAGGGGATAGTTTTAGAGCATTTTTATTATTTTTTTTTTTTACTAGTAATGGTGGGATCTGCGATTTTTATTGTGACTGCTACATTATGGTGGACACATCGGACAATTTTGACACATTTGACACATTTATGGGACCATTGGCATTTATAGTGATCAGTGCTATAAAAATGCATTGATTACAGTATAAATATCACTGGCAGTGAAGGGGTTAACACCAGGGGGCGATCAAGGGGTTAATTGTGTTCCCTGGGAGGTGATTCTAAATGAAGGGGGAGGGGACTGACTAGAGGAAGTGACGGCTCATGGTTCCTAGCTAATAGGAACACACGATCTGTCACTCCTGTCAGAACAGAACAGGGAAGTGTGTGTTTACACACACTCATCCCTGTTCTGTGTCTCCTGTTCTGAGTCAATGTACAGCTACGATGGTTCGTGGGATCGTGCCGACCTGCAGCAGTATAATGACGGTGGCTGGTCGGCAAGCAGTTAATAAAAGTGGACTGCCGTGCCCTTAAATTCAGTTTTGACTGGAACAACACCTGCCGCATGAGTATAATCTCCCCAATACCACAGAGTTCGAGAAGCTATAAAGTGGCTCAGCCAAAACATTGCCATGCGGTGTTGCAGCTGGTATATTTAGGGGACAGGAGTCACACTGAGGCAGAGATTCTGTCAAGTCTGCAGGTGCACCAACCTTCTCTCTGCTCTAAAGCAGAAAAAGTTTACTCATGTGCTTTGCCTGGCACACGTCCTCAACCAGGTGGTGCAATAGGTACTAGGCATTCCGGAAGAGTTGGTAGCCATTTCAGGTGGTCATACTCAGCCAGTGCAGATGGGTGAAATTTAGTATGAACTGCTGATAACTCCTGCTGTACCATGCCCACCCAGTGGAACTGAGGGCCATAAGCTAGTACCTGTTCAAGTGTGGCAAGGGAACTTATCATTTATGGTTGAAACCATTTAGGTGGACTTTATCCTCTGTTCAGGGTTCGGAAAACACCTACTTCCTCTCAGGAAACATGCACAAACTGAACTTTCTTGTTATAAAATCCTTTGCCTTATTGTGCCTAACTTCAGAAACTTAGCACTAATGTTTTTTTTTCTGATGGATTGCTCTACAGTATCTCACAAAAGTGAGTACACCCCTCACATTTTTGTAAATAATTTATTATATCTTTTTATGTGACAACACTGGAGAAATTATACTTTTCTACAATGTAAAGTAGTGAGTGTACAGCTTGTATAACATTGTAAAGTTGCTGTCCCCTCAAAATAACTCAACACACAGCCATTAATGTCTAAACCACTGGCAACAAAAGTGAGTACACCCTTAAGTGAAAATGTCCAAATTGGGCCCAAAGTGTCAATATTTTGTGTGGCCACCATTATTTTCCAGCACTGCCTTAACCCTCTTGGGCATGGAGTTCACCAGCGCTTCACAGGTTGCCACTGGAGTCCTCTTCCACTCCTCCATGACGACGTCACGGAGCTGGTAGATGTTAGAGACCTTGTGCTCCTCCACCCTTGTTTGAAGATGCCCCACAGATGCTCAATAGGGTTTAGGTCTGGAGACATGCTTGGCCAGTCCATCACCTTTACCCTCAGCTTCTATAGCAAGGCAGTGATCATCTTGGAGGTGTGTTTGGGGTCGTTATGTTGGAACACTGCCCTGCGGCCCAGTCCCTGAAGTGAGGGGATCATGCTCTGCTTCCGTATGTCACAGTACATGTTGGCATTCATAGTTCCCTCAATGAACTGTAGCTCCCCAGTGCTGGCAGCACTCATGCAGCCCCAGACCATGACATTCCCACCGCCATGCTAGACTATAGGCAAGACACACTTGTCTTTGTACTCCTCACCTGGTTGCCGCCACACACGCTTGACACCATATGAACCAAATAAGTTTATCTTGGTCTCGTCAGATCACAGGGCATAGTTCCAGTGATCCATGTCCTTAGTCTGCTTGTCTTCAGCAAACTGTTTGTGGGCTCTCTTGTGCATCATCTTTAGAAGAGGCTTCCTTCTGGGATGACAGCCATGCAGACCAATTTGAGGCAGCATGCGGCCTATGTTTTGAGTACTGACAGGCTGAACCCGCACTCCTTCAACCTCGGCAGCAATTCTTCCAGCACTCATACGTCTATTTCCCAAAGACAACCTCTGGATATGATGCTGAGCATGTGCACTCTAAGGTCTATGGTTAACCATAGTGAGGCCTGTTCTGAGTGGAACCTGTCCTGTTAAATGGCGTATGGTCTTGGCCACTGTGCTGCAGCTCAGTTTCAGGGTCTTGGCAAGCTCCTTATAGCCTAGGCCATCGTTATGTAGAGCAGCAATTCTTTTTTTCAGATCCTCAGAGAGTTCTTTGTCATGAGGTGCCATGTTGAACTTCCAGTGACCAGTATGAGAGAGTGAGAGCGATAACACCAAATTTAACACACCTGCTTCCCATTAACACCTGAGACCTTGTAACACTAACAAGTCACATGACACCAGGGAAGGAAAATGGCTAACTGGGCCCAATTTGGACATTTGCACTTAAGGGTGTACTCACTTTTGTTGCCAGTGGTTTGGACATTAATGGCTGTGTGTTGGGTTATTTTGAGGGGACAGCACTGTTACAAGCTGTACACTTACTACTTTACATTGTAGCAAAGTGTAATTTCTTCTGTGTTTTCACATAAAAAGATAGAATAAAATATTTACAAAAATGTGAGGGGTGTACTCACTTTTGTGAGATACTGTATGTCCCCTCTGCTATGCAGTTTCTGTTCTGGGATGAAAGCTCTCAAGTGTTTGGGTTTTGGGGCCGGGTGGGTTAGGGCAGCATTTGTTTTCTGTAAGTTTTTACTTTTGTTTTTTCAATTGTGGTACTATTTTTGTGACAGTCTATTCACTGTGTATGACCTCGCACTTATAATCCTAGTGTATGCAGTACCTGAGTCAAAGTAGTTCTTTCATTATGGGTGCATAATGCATCTTTTTAGTATTATTCTACATCAGTGGTGTCTATTGTTTATTTACGTCCACATTACGTTTAATCTCATATTAGAGGGCTTAATTCTAAGTTCAAACGTTCATTGACGTTTGACTAACCCGCATGTTATCCTGCTCTAAGAAACACATTTACAAGGCTCCAGAGTTATGGTGCTTAAACAGGCCAAAATAGCCTATGCCATCCACTCCACTTGTTCCACGTGTGCAGGTGTGCTCGTGGTACTTCCATAATAATAGCAAAATCTGCCCCGATAACTCTTAAACATATTAAAGCTGACCCTGGAGGATGTTTTGTAATACTTGTTCTTAAATTTTGCGTAAACCATATACCATAGTCAATCTATATATTCCACATCCGTTCAACAAAATCCTGTTTGAGCGCATTTTAAGAGTGGTGTTGGAGCAGGTGGAATTCTCAACAACTCCCTTGATAGGGGTAGGGGGTAGGTTCCACTCTACCCCCTACCCCTTTAGGCTCCTATCTAGATAATTTTGACTTGGTGGATGCTTGGAGATGGAAACACGTTAATATGAGGGAATACTTATGTTATTCTGACACTAATGCCTCATACACACGATCGCAAATGCCGCCAGCAAAACTCCGATGTGAGGTTTTGGTCGGAAATTGCGACCGTGTGTATGCTCCATCGGAATTCCCGCCAGCAAAAGATTGAGAGCAGGTTCTCTATTTTTCGGTCGGAAAAAAGTTCCTATCCGAAAATACGTTCGTCTGTATGCAATTCGGACACGCAATGCTCAGAATCAAGTACAAGACGGAAGCACTCGGTTTGGTAAAACTAGCGTTCATAATGGAGATAGCACATTCGTCACGCTGCAAATTTTTGGATCTTTTAATGCAGCGCATTCTTTTGTTCTTTATAATGCTAGAATAATGAAGTTGTTTTGCTGCTGATATTCACACAGAGTTCTGACAAACTTATTTATTTATTATTTCTCGTGATCTCCAGAATAATCTTTTTTGTTTTTAAAACCAGATTTCCATAATAATGTTTAAATTTTTTTTTATAGTCGTCTTTTTTTTTAAAATCAAGATCTCCTGTTTTTTTGATCATTTTTAAATTATTATTTAAAAATTAATTTCTAGTGATCTCCATAATTTATTTATTTTTTGTGTGTCAAGTTTCCACAACAATTATCTTGTATTTTTAAAGCTCAAGGAGGTTGGTTGGTGTCCCTTGTTAATTTGACATTTTATTTTTGAAATGTACCTACCTACTCACAAACAAATTGTCCTATTTTAAGAAAAACACATAGGCAAGTATTTTCATAAAAAAAAAAAAATATCTATTTATTCTGGCTCATAATAAAATAAAGAGGAAGGCAACGCTGGAGAAACTGCTTGAATTTGTGAAGCCTTTGTACCCCAGGGCACACATCAACTCTTTGTAACTACAAATTGGTAGCCTGAGAAGTCCATATATTAGGGAGCACAATCTGGTCCAAGACTCCCAGAGATCATGAACAGCAGCAGATGACATATATGTCCCCAGGCTGTGGTACTACAACAGCCTGCGTCTTCTGTCAGACCAGACTGAACCCAGGCCATCACTTTCATGTCTTCCTTGCAGCCTTCCCTCCATGCTTCCCTGCAGCCTTCCCTGCAGCCTTCCTTGGAGGCTGTGGCTCTGGAGGTGGACTTGTGGCAGGAAGAGGAGGAGGAGGAGGATGGGCGAGCACACGTAAGTGCATGTTATCACTCATTTGGCCCCTCAACCTCTTCTGAAGGGCCTGAAAAATAATATTCTCACACATGAGGCGTTGGCCCTCCTCCATTTGCTGCAATTTTGCAGCTACATAGCAGCCATAGGCCTCTTCAGCGTTGGGGGGGGGGTGTTTTCAGGGCCGCATTAGCCTCCTTAATGAGGCCAGGTGCTGCCTCCTCCACGTTACTCCCCTTCCTGGCCCTTTTTGTTGTAAGGCGGAGGGAAGGCACCTGGGATTGGGTGAGGCTACTGGTCCTGACAACCTCCTGGCTGCCTCTTACCCCCGCCTCCTCCTGTCTGCCACATTCCAGAGCCTCGTCCTGGCTGAGGTCTTCCTGTGTATGAAAAAGGGACATAGTTTTAGTTTTTGGTTCATCAATCACACACAATTTTCAGCTCATGACTGTTTCTGACCCCAGCATTTTTCATTCTTGTCCCAATCATTTTTGGCCCCTGCTGTCTATTGATATGTAAAACACTTTTTGTTAAATCATTCAATTGTTATCAAAAATAACATCTAGTTAACAACACTAATTTTCGGACAATAAATATGTTAAAAAATACTATACCTGGCTCCATCTGGGTTCCTCAACTTCTTCCAGGATGGAAGGCCCAGGTTGGTCCTCGGAAGCCTCAGCTGAGGTTGAGGGAAGGGTGGATGGAAGTGTAGAAAGTGATTCCCTGGCTCCAATCTGGTCTTCCAGAAACCGCATCCTGTTGTAGTACCACAGACTGGGTACATACACATCCTTTGCTGCTGCTCTTGATTTCATGGAAGCCTGGACTTTATTAAGCTCCTTCCTATACGTGCTTCTCAAGCTACCAATTTTCTTATCCACAAACTTGATGCCTGCTTCAGAGACCTGTGTCTTCACAAATTGCAGCAGTTTCTCCAGCGATGCCTTCCTAGCTGGTTTATTTCGATATAAGGGGTTTTTAACCTCCCACAAACTTCTCATATCCCTGTATCTGTCTATGAACTGGCTCATAAATTCAGGGTCTTTGAATTGTTTCATATTTGTTGTAAGACAAAACACAAGACAAAAACACTAATATCAGGCTAAACTTTCCTAATCGTATCCCAATATAGGCCTCAATCTCGAATCAGTATAGGGCACTGATGTCCCAAGTTAAAATTTTACCTTTGTTATAATGTTCAGTGCCTCCGGTCCTCCTTCCTCTGCTCACGGAGCATAGGTACGGCACATGTGTGTTAGCTTTATATACACTGCGCATGCACAAAACTCTGCCCGCGTCGCCCGCCCCTGACGTTCTTTCTAGAATATTCCCTGCCCCTTCTCTTTCATCGCAGTGGGAGAGAAACATGGCGCAGACACAGCCGGTGCCTAATAGCAGTAACGAGGAGGAAAGCCCGGAGCCAGAAATGTCACGATCCCGCAGGAGATTTAAGGCCTCAAATATGGCCTTTGTAGAGATGGTGGAGATTGTGGACATCTTGAAGAGGGCCGACTATGATGGAAAGTGTGGACCTTACCTAAACCCAAATGTGAGGGTGAAAGGCCAAGATCATATCTAAAGTTGTGAAAAGTCTGCACAGGAATTTTGGGGTATGACGATCCAAGGAGCAATTGAGGAAATGCTGGTCAGACCTGAAATTGAGGGAGCAGGATGAGTACAGAAGGATCAAGAAAGTGCCTCTAAAAAGTAAGTAGTTGTCGTGTTTCCTTATTATTATTATTACTTGCATGCTGCTCCATGTGCTTTTCTTTACTGCTGTACAGTTTTAAATGGCTACTTTCATGTTCGTGGGCACAGTAATCGGTCGCAGTAAACATTGTTAGTTTACCAACTAAATACAATGTTTTTGGCAGATACAGGTTTAACTACATTTGGTCATGCTAATTTGTATTAAAAGATGTTTAGGACATTGTTGTCTAGATGTGTTTGAAACTAGAATGAATTGCAAACTTGATTCAGTGTAATGTAAGAAGAGGACACTCAGCAGCTGTTTACACATCTGGACTGAGGAGCACTAGTGTGGGACACCAGAACAAACTTTTTAGGGTGTCCCACACAGGTGCTCCAGTGGATACTAGGGGTGTCTCCATGGGTGAAACTTGTCCAAAAAAGGTCAGTATTAGGGATGAGCCGAACACCCCCCGGTTCGGTTCGCACCAGAACCTGCGAACGGACCAAAAATTTGCACGAACGTTAGAACCCCATTAAAGTCTATGGGACTCGAATGTTTGAAATCAAAAGTGCTAATTTTAAAGGCTAATTTGCATGGTTTTGTCCTAAAAAGGGTTTGGGGACCCGGGTCCTGCCCCAGGGGACATGTATCAATGCAAAAAAAAGTTTTAAAACCTGCCGTTTTTTCGGGAGCAGTGATTTTAATGATGCTTAAAGTGGAAAAAAAAGTGAAATATTCCTTTAAATATCGTACCTGGGGGGTGCCTATAGTATGCCTTTACAGTGGCGTGCGTTTCCCGTGCTTAGAACAGTCCCTGCACAAAATGACATTTTTAAAGGAATAAAAGTCATTTAAAACTGCTTGCAATGTAATGTCGGGTCCTGGCAATATGGATGAAAATCAGTGAGACAAACGGCATGGGTACCCCCCAGTCCATTACCAGGCCCTTTGGGTCTTGTATGGATATTAAGGGGAACCTTAACATTAAGGGAAATTTAAAAAAGGAAAGATGTGGGGCCACCAGGACCTATATACTCTGAACAGCAGTATATAGTATAGTATAGTATAGTATACAGGCGGTGCAAACAAGACTGTATACTGTACGTTTGTTGTTAAGTAGGATCTGGTACATTTTTATCGTGTTTAGCTCCAGCAAAAAAATCTATTTTAAGCATTTTGGAAAACATAGGGAAGGGTTATCACCCCTGTGACATTTGTTTTGCTGTCTGTGCACCTCTTCAGAAGATTTTACCTCACTTTCTGTCCCAATGACAAATGTTTTTTGACAATTTGGGATTTTTAGTGAAACAAGGATTGGTGATAAAGCATCAGTGGAAAGGAAACACGTTTTTCCCATATTAACTCTTACAGGAGAGAATTTCCCTTCCTAGGGGTAGATTTCATCTCACTTCCTGTTGTCTCCTTCCATTTGCAAGTAGGAGTCGTTTGTAAGTTGGATGTGTGAAAGTAGGGGCCTGCCCTATATACTCTGCAGAAATTGGGGCCTTAGGTGTTGGTGTTGCCATAACACTGTAAGCCCTCACAGTTACTCTTGGTGGGCGCAGGAATGGGCTCTGCTGTGAAATATTAGATCAAGAAATTTTGAACAGGGTCAGAAAAATTGGGCCTTTGGTGGTGGTGGTGCTGGTGCCACAACACTGTAAGCTCTCACAGTTACTCTTGGCGGGCGCAGTAACGGGCCCTGCTGTGAAATATTAGATCAAGAATTGTAATTACATGCACCTGTTGAACAAGGGCAGAAAAATTGGGCCTTTGGTGGTGGTGGTAGTGGTGTTGCCACAACACTGTAAGTACTCACAGTAATGCCCCGTACACACGGTCGGATTTTCCAACGGAAAATGTGCGATCGGAGCGTGTTGTCGGAAATTCCGACCGTGTGTGGGCTCCATCTGACTTTTTCCATCGGATTTTCCGACACACAAAGTTTGAGAACAGGCTATAAAATTTTCCGACAACAAAATGCGATCGCGTCAATTCCGACCGCGTGTGGACAATTCCGACGCACAAAGTGCCACGCATACTCAGAAGAAATTCTGAGATGGAACAGCTCGGTCTGGTAAAATTAGCGTTCGGAATGGATAGAGCACTTTCGTCAGTCTGCAATCTTTAAAATTGTTTAATACAGCGCACTCTCTTCTTTATAATGCAGGAAGAACGAGGTAGTTTTGCTGCTGATATTCACACTGAGTTCTCACAAACTTCTTTCTTTATTATTTATTGTGATTCCCTCAATATATTATGATTTGTCACATCTGACCAAAAATCTTTATCATTTTTTTTTTTTTTTAAAGCCTGATGTGATTTTTTTTTTGGTTTGTATTTTTTTTTTCAAGGCTGATCTTGTTTTTTTTTTTTTTAGTTATTTAACATCCAGAATATTTTTGTGTGTGTTTTGTGTGTCAAGTTACCACAACACCATTATTATCGTGTATTATTTAATCTCAAGGAGGTTGCTTGTTGTTGGTGTCTCTTGTTAATTTCACATTGTATTTTGAAATGTACCTGCCTCCTCACAAACAAACTGTCCTTTTTGAATGAAAACACATATAGGCGAGTATAATTGAAACCAAAAAACCTTTATTATTGGCTCAGAACCAAACAAAGAGGGAGGAAACGCTGGAGAAACAGCAGAAATTGGTGAAGCCTTTGACCCCCAGGGCACACATCAATTATTTTACTGCAAAATTGGTGGCCTGAGGAGTCCATATATAAGGGAGTACAGTCTGGTCCAGAAGTCCCAGAGATCATTAAAGCAGCAAATGACATCTGTGTCCCCAGGCTGTGGTCAGACCAGACTGAACCTAGGGTCATCACTCTCTGGTCTTCCTTCCACGCTTCCTTCCACGCTGTGGCTATGGTGGTGTAGTTGTGGCAGGAGGAGGAGGAGGATGTTCCAACTCAATCACATGGGTATTGGGTGCGATTTTGCCCCTCACCCTAAGGGGGTTAAGACTTTATAAAGAAGGTCCTCACACAGCTGGCGTTGGCCCTCTTGCATGCCCTGCAGTTTGGCGGTAGCCATGCAGGCAAAGGCCTCTTCAGGAGTGGGGGTGGCTCTGAGGGACGTGGAAGCCTCCTGAATGAGCCTGAGTGCTGAATCCTGCATGTGACTCCCCTTCCTGGGTCTTTTGTTTGGAAGGTGGAGGGGAGGAACCTGCAATTCGGTCAGGCTCCTACTGGTCCCAGGCTTCTCCTGGCTGCCACTTAGCCCCGCCTCCTTCTGGCTGCCACTAACTACCGCTCCTCCTAGCTGCCACATTCCACAGCCTCCTCCTGTGTGCCACATTCCAGAGCCTCATCCTGGCTGAGGTCTTCCTGTGTATGAAAAAGGGACATAGTTTTAGTTTTTACTTCATCAATCACACACAATTTTCATATCATGACTGTTGCAAATTGAATGTTAACAAATATAAAAGACTATCCTTCTGAGCCCAGCATTTTTCATTCTTGTCCCAATTATTTTTGCCCACTACTGTCTATTGATATGTAAACGCCTTTATTAAATCAGCAATTAGTGATCAATAATAACATCTAGTAAAGATCATTTCTTTATTGACCCAAAATCTGTAGAAGAATGCTATACCTGGCTCAAGCTGGGCTCCTCCACTTCTTCCTGGCTGGAAGTCCCAGGTTGGACATCGGAAGCCTCAGCTGGGGTGGAAGGAAGAGTGGAAGGAAGGGTTGAGAGGGATTCCCTGACTCCAGTCTGGTCTGACAGAAATCGCAGTCTCTCATAGTACCACAGCCTGGGGACATAACGTCATCTGCTGCAGCTCCGGATCTCTGGGAATCCGTGACCTTCTTGCGCTCCCTAAGATAAGTGCTCCTCAGGCCACCAATTTTGGCTTTTAAATAAGGGATGGTTGCTGTTGGGAACACCGGCTTCACCAACTCCAGCAGTTTCTCCAGCGCTGTCTGCCTCTTTTGTTTATGATTATAATGTGGATGTTTCACCTGCCACAGACAGGGCAGCTCCCTGTACTTGTCTATGAACAGGGGGAGGAAGTTGTGGTCATTGAAGCCATCCATTTTCTCTGCAAGACACAACACAAGACAAACCCTAATGTCAGTCAAAACTCTCCTAATCTTGTTACAATATAGGCCTCAATCTAGAAGCAATATAGGCCCAAGTTTAGATCTTACCTTCTTTATCACGATTGGCGCCTCTGATACTCCTTCCTCTGCTCACAGATAGTACGTACTACGCTTGCGTGTTACGCTTTATACACACTGCGCATGCGTGAAGCTCCGCTCTCCCCTGACTTTCTTTCTATTCTATTCCACGCCCCTTCTCGTTCGGCACAGTGGGGGAAGAGCACATGACGGAGACACAGCAGGTGTCAGATAATTACAGCAACGAGGAGGAGGGGGAAATGTCCCGATCCAGAAGGAGACGATTTAAGGCCTCAAATATGTCCTTTGGGGAGATGGTGGAGATGGTGGGTATCCTGAAGAAGGCCGACTATGACGGGAAGTATGGACCTTACCCCAACCCCAATGTCCGAAAGGCCAAGATCATGGCAAAAGTGGTCAAGAGTCTGCACCGGAATTTCGGGGTACGACGATCGAAAGATTAGCTCAGGAAACGATGGTAAAGGAAACAGGTAAAGTATTGAAGCTTGACAAAGGACAATAAAAATTCTACATCTTGGAACTCTGCCAAAATAGACAATTGTACCACACTTCCAAGCAATGTTTCATATTCCTATTTCTGCCATCAAATATCTGTGTGTTAAGTATGCCTATTTTTTTTTTTACATAGGGGATAAAAGACTCGGAGGACACCCCTCATCCGAGGAGACCACAGACCCCCCCCTCTGGAAGAAGGGGAAATCCACCCAAGCCAAGCAGAGCAGGAGGAGGAAGACGTGGTGGAAATTGGCACCACATCAGGTGAGTGTCTGCGACCACAGGCTCAGGTAAGAGATGGATGCCGGCATATTTATAATACATGGTGTTTTTTTGTTTCTATCTTTTTAGGTGATCGTGATGTTGTGGATCCAGGGCATTTCACCTCAGAAAGTGCACAGATCCTGATTGGGGAGATCATGGGGTAATAATAGTGACTTGGAAAACATCCTGAAAAACATCACTGATGTTCAACAAAAAATGAAGAACATCATTGATGTTTTAGGGAGAGTTTAAAACCCCTCAAAATCCCTTATTTTTTGGCGCTTTTTGTGAGCTAAAAATTTTTACCATTTTTGGACATATTTGCGAAAAGCCAAATTTTGAAGAGGCACACAGTGTGTCAACATGTGCTATCTGCCATCACGGGAGATAAATGGACGCGTTTTGGGGGTGCAACCCCTTCCTCAATAATAAAGTATCTGTGAGGAAGGGGTTGCACCCACAAAACACATCCCTTGATCCCCCTTGATGGCAGCTAGCACATGTTGACATTCGGCAATTGGTGTGCATCTTCAAAATTTGGCTTTTCTAGGGGTGACTTCACCCCATCTGAACGCAATATCAAACACAGTTTGTAAATACTCATGTCTGATATTGCCTTCAAGTTCTACCAAATGTGAACTTTGTAAGTTCAAGATTTGTGTCTTGTTGGTTTTAAACATGCCTGTTTTATCTTAAACGGACATTTCTACTTTTTCTAATGTGACCCCAAAAAATTGTTATACAACAAACATGTTGGTTTGTTTTAAAAACCTTTTCTAAATGCACATGTGATTGTGCTGGTATTAAAAAGATTGGTAATCAAGAATGTGTGGATTATTGTTTCAACGCTCCAAAACTTTTGTTGTGCTCTAATTGGTGTTTTCTGTGACAATGGGGGTTATTTCCTAAGGGAAAATCCACTTTGCACTACAAGTGCAGTTTCAATTGCACTCGTAGTGCAAAGTGTCTTTGCCTTTAGTAAATAACACCCAACAGTGCCTTGTAATGTTACACAATCACGCCATTTTCAGGACTCACCACATTTCTGTCAGGGTCCGCTAAAAGAAACACAAGCAGTAAATGTCACCAAAGATCTTAGTAGTTACATTTTTTTTTATTTGAAAAATTTTTCAGACATTGTCTGGCATATTGATAGCCCCCTACCCGCAAAGTATTCAAGGTATCTTAGACGGACATCACGGGCACTCAGGGGGGCTAGCCAGGACGGCCACTTTCAAGCGCCATCAGGGTTGGTTCATTTTGAATTCCAGCTTCAGGCCCAACTGAGCCAGCATAGTTGGCAGAATGTTGCCGTAAAAAGTTGTGTAGAACACAGCACGCCAGGAGGATATGATTCCGTTTGTACTCCGCCATGTGTATGGGTGTAAGAAATAGGCGGAACCGTAGAAAATTATGGAGAACAGAGCAGGCAAGTATTATATGGTCCAGTTTATACTCCGCCATATGGATGGGTGTCAGAAATAATCGGAACCGGCTGGCTAGGATTCCAAATGTGTTCTCCACCACTCTTCGGGCTCTGGCCAGCCGGTAATTTAAAACCCTCTGGTCCGAGGTGAGGGTCATCATCGGGAATGTCCGCATAAGATGGTCCCCCAGCGCAAACGCTTCATCTGCAACAAAGACGAATGGGAGTCCTTCCACATTGTTATCTGGAGGTGGCAAGTCAAAGCTGCCATTCTGGAGATGCCTGTAGAACTCCGTCTGGGCAATGACTCCACCATCTGACATCTGGCCATTCTTCCCCACGTCCACATACAGGAACTCGTAAGTAGCCGACACCACCGCCAACGTCACAATACTATTGAACCCCTTATAGTTGAAATAGTATGACCCCAAGTTGGGTGGCGGGACGATGTGGACATGTTTCCCATCAATTGCCCCTCCGCAGTTAGGAAAGTCCCACCGCTGGGCAAAGTGGGAGGCCACAGTCTGCCATTCCTGTGGCGTGGAAGGAAACTGTGGAGTCAAACAAGAAAAACAAATTAGTATTTTTGCACATAAACAGGGAAAGCAGCTTAGACACAAACATTCTTGGCCAACATCAAGATAACATTTATTTGAGGGAGTTTTTAAAGACCAAAGTATAAGGTACACCTATCAGATCTCCCCCCCCTCTCACGGGCCATTTCTAACATTTTGGGGGGGGGGTTTGGACAGGTAACCCTCTCCACTTCATTGAGAGATGAATGCCTAAATAATGGGTATTACTTTGGCCAGCCCCTCCTTAGTTACACTATTGGCAGCCCACTGGGCAGGTAAGAAGTGTCATAATACAAATATATAAATACACATTGTACACACTTTAGCACATTTGGACATTCTGCTATTACCTATCAAGATCATAATAGGATACAAGAACTTTAAACAGTACCATTGGAAAGTATACAGGCAGGCCCTTGCACTACATGCTTTGGGCAATTCATCCATAAATCTGAGCACTAAAGAGATGGGTATAGTGTGTATGGGTTTGGCAAAGTCAGCAGATAGATAATTGAGGATAGATAGAGAATTGTTATCAGCTGACTTAGCAGATGGGGGAAGGGAGGGTTCCAAATGATTTGGGGACCCCCAAAAAAAGCCTCTGACACTCTGCCTGAATTTAAAGCACAAATCACATTTTAAAACATTTTAGGGGGTGTTTGGGGTAAAGTACTACTATGGAGCTGATAAAATACATTGTTAAGTGACTACATGAGGTGAATATAGGGCCAGGAGACCATGCTGGGGAGGTTAGTAAAGAAAGAAATACAATATATTAGCAAACATTAAATACAATAAAATGTGATATTAAAGGATAAAAATCTTACCTTAATATACTCCTTCTGCAGGACCTGGATGATGGCCGAACAGGTCTCTGGGATAATGATCCCCAGAGCCTGGGGGGAGATGCCTGTCGAGAACTTCAAGTCCTGCAGGCTTCTCCCCGTCGCCAAGTACCACAGGGTGGCGACTAGCCTCTGCTCCGGAGTGATGGCTTGCCTCATGCAGGTATCCTGCCTGCTAATATAAGGGGTCAGCATAGCCAACAAACAGTGAAATACGGGGTCCGTCATCCTGAGAAAGTTCCTGAAATCATCAGGATTGTTCTCACGGATCTCACAGAGCAAAGGCATATGACAGAAATGGTCACGCTGAAGCAACCAATTCTTGGTCCATGAACTCCTCCCCACCCTGTTCATGGACTGGACTTGTGTCAATGTCAGGACCCCAACACCAAGCCCCCGCACAGCACGAACTCTACGAGGAGTACGTATACGCAACATGGCTAGTAAACGGTCGGCTGCTCAGAACGAAGTAACAGAACGCACTGAAGAACAGCAAGGACTGTGAAGAGCGACCTGAAAAACAGTAACATACGAACAAGAACACAATGACAAGAGTCAATGGTACTCGCTGCACGCACTGAAGAGCAGATACAAACCCACAAGCACAAACTGAACAGCAGAAAACGATCTGAAAACCACGAGTCTGAAAAAGCGTGAATCGTCTCTCACCAAACTTTTACTAAAATGAGATTAGCAAAAGGAGCCCAAAGGGTGCTGCGCTTGGTTCTGAACTGGCCTTTTCTAGTCTCGTCGTACGTGGTGTACGTCACCGCGTTCTTGGCGATCGGAAATTCTGACAACTTTGTGCGACTGTGTGTACGCAAAACAAGTTTGAGCCAACATCCGTCGGAAAAAATCCATGGATTTTGTTGTCGGAATGTCCGATCAATGTCCGATCGTGTGTACAGGGCATTACTCTTGGTGGGAGCTGGAACGGGCCCTGCTGTGAAATATTAGATCAAGAATTGTAATTACATGCACCTGTTGAACAGGGGCAGAAAAATTGGGCCTTTGGTGGTGGTGGTGCTGGTGCCACAACACTGTAAGTCCTCAAAGTTACTCTTGGTGGGCGCAGAAACGGGCCCTGCTGTGAAATATTAGATCAAGAATTGTAATTACATGTCCCTGTTAAACAGGGGCAGAAAAATTGGGCCTTCGGCACTGGTGCCACAACACTGCAACCCCTCACAGATACTCTAGTTGGAGCACAGGAATGAGCCCTCCTGTAAAATATTGCATCAACAATTGTAATTACACGCCCCTGTTGAACAGGGGCTGAAAAATTGGGCCTTAGGCACTGGTGCTGGTGCCACAACACTGCAACCCCTCACAGATACTCTAGTTGGAGCTCAGGAACAAGTCCTGCTGCAAAGTATTGCATCAAAAATTGTAATTACACGCCCCTGTTAAACAGGGGCTGAAAAATTGGGCTTTAGGCACTGGTGCTGATGCCACAACACTGCAACCCCTCACAGATACTCTAGTTGGACCGCAGGAAAAAGCCCTGCTGCAAAGTATTGCATCAAAAATTGTAATTACATGCTGAAAAATTGGGCCTTAGGCACTGGTGCTGGTTCCACAACACTGCAACCCCTCACAGATACTCTAGTTGAAGCGCAGGAACAAGCCCTGCTGCAAAGTATTGCATCAAAAATTGTAATTACACGCCCCTGTTAAACAGGGGCTGAAAAATTGGGCTTTAGGCACTGGTGCTGGTGCCACAACACTGCAACCCCTCACAGATACTCTAGTTGGACCACAAGAAAAAGCCCTGCTGCAAAGTATTGCATCAAAAATTGTAATTACATGCCCCTGTTAAACAGGAGCTGAAAAATTGGGCCTTAGGCACTGGTGCCACAACATTGCAACCCCTCACAGATACTCTAGTTGGAGCGCAGGAACAAGCCCTGCTGCAAAGTATTGCATCAAAAATTGTAATTACACACCCCTGTTAAACAGGGGCTGAAAAATTGGGCCATAGGCACTGGTGCTGGTGCCACAACACTGCAACCCCTCACAAATACTCTAGTTGAGTGCAGCAACGAACCCTCCTTGCAAAATATTGCATCAGAAATTGTAATTACACGCCCCTGTTAAACAGGGGCTGAAAAATTGGGCCTTAGCCACTGGTGGCGGCACCCAGAACCAAAAATATTCTTACAAGCTATTAGCATGATCATTGAGGAGGAAGAGGATAGTCACTCAGCATAACAAGATAGTCACTCAGCATCAGCATAGGCAGTCTTGAAGGGATCTGACATTTCAAAAAAAAATTATTCGGTTACATCAGCATCAGGTGCTTGGTAGCTGGTGGTGATCCAAGACTGATTCATTTTTATGAAGGTCAGTCGATCGACCGAGTCGGTGGACAGGCGCACCCTGTGATCGGTTACAAAACCTCCAGCAGCACTGAATGTGCGTTCCGAAAGAACGCTGGTTGCAGGACAGGCCAGTAGCTCAATTGCATACTGTGCAAGCTATG
Organism: Lithobates septentrionalis; assembly: GCA_037952835.1. Classification (NCBI taxonomy): domain Eukaryota; kingdom Metazoa; phylum Chordata; class Amphibia; order Anura; family Ranidae; genus Lithobates; species Lithobates septentrionalis. Next base: position 4,135,765 of record JBBDGP010001284.1, read on the forward strand.
GCCAGTGATCCATCCTCAAGAACAAGTAACCCAGAGGATTTTCGGTGGGAAAGGTGTCCAAGTCAGATCTTGCCCCTAGGTATTCCTGCACCAGACGCGGGTGATGGTTGCTAGAACCGATCATACCTTGGGGCTGTGAACTAAAAAATTGTCTGAACGCATCGGTCAGATGGCCACCTTCTCCACCGCTCCTTCTTTAACTGACCGAAGCCTCAGCAACACGTTGTCCAGGAACAGGAGTTTGTAACCTCCCAGTCTCTGGGAACGCGTTGCACAGACCTTTCTGCAAGGCCTCCCGAAGATGTTTCATCCTCTGCTCCCTCTGCGACGGCAAGATAAGGTCCGCAACCTTACCCTTGTAACGCGGATCAAGGAGGGTTGCCAGCCAGTATTGATCCCTCTCCTTGATACCACAAATACAAGGATCCTTCCGCAGGCTTTGCAGGATCAGGGAGGCCATGCAGTGTAGGTTTGCTGAGGCATTCGGTCCGGAGTCCTCTGGGTCCCTAAGGACGACATGATCCGCAGCCACCTCCTCCCAGACACGTACAAGTCCATGGGTTTCTTGGGACTGTAAATGATCTCTTAAAGACTGCTGCTGATGCTGAGTGTCAGGCTCCACCTCCATGCTGACACGAACCTCCTCTTCCTCCTCCTCCTCCTCCTCCTCTTCCTGTGTGATTTGTGGGCATGCAGGAACTCTGTCTGGATAAAGGGGGCCTTGAGAGCTAAGGAAGTCCTCCTCTTCCTGCCTCCGTTCTGCCTCAAGTGCCCTGTCCATTATTCCACGCAACGTGTGCTCCAAAAGGGGGACAAGGGAGACAGTGTCACTGATGCATGCACTGTCACTGCTCACCATCCTCGTGGCCTCTTCAAATGGTGACAGGACAGTGCATGCATCCCTGATCATGGCCCACTGGCGTGGGGAAAAAAAACAAGATCCCCTGACCCTGTCCTGGTGCCATAGTTGCACAGGTACTCATTATATGTGATTCAAACATATATGTGACAAAATGACACAAACTCTAACATAATAGATGTGAATGAATATTAAGCAATGTGCTAATATAGTGACTGCACTACACACAAATGTCCAAGTTGAACGAAATGATGAAATACAGTCCAATTAGGTTTGTGATCTAATACACATGTGAGAAGTTCCTGGCATTCCTGGGAACCTTGGAGTGAAAAATGGAAGCAAACACCACCACCGTGAAAGAGGGAGGAGGCTTACCAGATAATATTGACTTGGCGGGGTATATACCACCCAAGTCAACAAGGCTTGTTGGGTTCAAACCACCCAATGGGGGACAGCAGATCCTGGAACTCTGTCAGTCGATCAGCCTTAGACGGTCATGAGATGTTAGCTGGAGGCTCCAGGAGTCTCAGGGAGCATGGAGACTTATTGTCAAAGGAAGGGTATCATGTAATAGAAAAAGGGGGCTGACATAGCGTGATACCGTTTAAAAAGGAGGTTGTTTAATAAAAATATAAATTCAACACTCACATTTGGAAGAAATTGATACAGCATGTAAAAGCATGAGGCGATGTTAGCGGAAGGTCCACCCAACGCGTTTTGACTGCACAGTCGTCATGGAGGCGTGGTGGCAGAACAACCTCCAACACTACTGCACCTTGTCCTGCATCCTTCCCAGCTGCCAGAAGAGTCACACAGTACGCGGTGAAAGATAGGTAATGTCCCTGTCCGTGCCTGCTGGACCATGAGTCAGCGGTAATATGCACCTTACCGCTGACCGCCCCGTCCAACGAGGCCAAGACATTGCCTTCCACATACCGGTAGAGAGCCGGAATCGCCTTCCGTGAGAAAAAGTTGTGTTTGGGAACCTGCCACTGAGGAACAGCACATTCCACAAACTCACGGAAGGGAGCAGAGTCCACCAACTGAAAAGGCAGCAAATTTGCCTGGTACAATCTGACGTCGGTGTACCGATAGCAGATTGCCCCCAAGTACTTGGCTGTGACACACCTAATTCTACACCTTCATTGCTCTCCGTGCAGGTCTCAGAGAGGACTGAATGTATAGTGGGGTTGGAGATCCCAGCTGATGAGGAGCAAGGAGAGGTCCTCTTTGTTCTTTGGTGTGGGTCTTTTAGGTACGCTTGCCAACAAACTGCATGGCAGGTCAACATATGTCTGGTCAAGCATGTGGTGCCCAAGCGGGAGATGTTTTGGCCACGAGAGATACGCTTGAGACATATGTTGCAAATACCAGTGGTCGGATCTGATGCACTCGTCTCAAAAAAGGCCCACACCAAAGAACTTTTGGAATAACGCGCAGAGACAGCAGCGCCCTGCACATGCGGAGTTCTGCGGTGCAGTCGGTGTGCTGCCCTCAAGCTGGCCCCTGCAGGGCATCCTGCCTCGTTGGTGATGTGCCTTCTCCTCCTCCTCTCTCCTATCAGGCACCCACGTGGAGTCAGTGACCCCATCATCCTCTCCCTCCTCATCACTGGAGCAAAGCTGGCAGTATGCTGCAGCTGGGGGAACATGACTGCCAGATTGCTGTCCTTCTTGGGTACCCCCTCTCTCTGGGATCACGTTACTGCCTTCCTCTAGCTGGGTACCATCATTGGAGCCTTCAAAACGCTGGGCATCCTCCTGGAGCATGTACCCAACACTGTGGTCAAACAGTTTGGGGGACTCCTCAAGAGGACATGGTGGGGCTAGGGAAGGAGTGACTGATGCCATTGAGCCGAGGGAAGAGGCCGCATTGGCAGCTGCTTTGCCAGACAAAGTACCCTGAGCCTGGGTGAGAGAGGATGAGGAGGATGAGGACGGCTTGGTCATCCCCTTTACCAAGTCTTCCACATGTTGCGGCTCAACACGGCCAGCTGCCAAAAAAAAGGACAAGCGTGTCCCACGGCCACATGCTGATGAGGATGCACCGTCTCCACGACCAGAACTGTTGCCTCTAGACACAGAGCCTGCTTGACCTTTTTCATTGGCTTGTGACTGTCTGCCTCTTCTTGTTGGCCTTCCAGACATACTAATGGCCTGTAGTGAGATGTAGCTGCACAAAGCTGGGATGTATATATATACTGATACTGCAGCTAGCAGAATCAACTGCCTGCCTGTAGTATTATCAGCATGAGAACACCAGCAATTGTCTTCAGGTAGCTTTAGGTGCACACTGTGCAGAGGACACAGTACACTAACTGTAAATACTGTAGCTGCATGCCTGTGGTATTAATAGGAGCAGAACAACAGAAATTTTCTTCAGGTAGCTTTAGGTGCACACTGGGCAGAGGACGCACCACACTAACTGTAAATACTGTAGCTGACTGCCTGTGGTATTAATAGGATCAGAAGAACACCAGCAATTTTATTTAGGTAGCTTTAGGTGCACACTGTGCAGAGGAAACAGTACATTAACTGTAAATACTGTAGCTGCCTGCCTGTGGTATTAATAGGAGCATAACAACAGCAATTGTCTCCAGGTAGCTTTAGGTGCGCGCTGTGCAGAGGACGCACTACACTAACTGTAAATACTGTAGCTGCCTGTCTGTGGTATTAATAGGATCAGAAGAACACCAGCAATTTAATTTAGGTAGCTTTAGGTGCACACTGTGCAGAGGAAACAGTACACTAACTGTAAATTCTGTAGCTGCCTGCCTGTGGTATTAATAGGAACAGAAGAACACCACTAATTTTCTTCATGTAGCTTTAGGTGCACACTGTGCAGAGGACACAGTACACTAACTGTAAATACTGTAGCTGCCTGCCTATGGTATTAATAGGAGCAGAACAACAGCAATTGTCTCCAGGTAGCTTTAGGTGCACACTGTGCAGAGGATGCACTACACTAATGCCGCGTACACGCGGTCGGACTTTCTGGGGAACAAGGTCCGACGTACTTGCCGCCAGACTTCCGGCGGACTATCGCCGGACTTTCTGAACGGACGGACTTGCCTACACACGACCGGACTTTCCGGAATCCGGTCTTCCCGACGGACTTCCGCCGGACTTTCAGAATGAATGGACTTTCCCACACAAGGACAAGTCCGTTCATTTTGAACGTGACTCGGGTACGACGGGACTAGAAAAGGAAGTCAATCTCGCCGCTCCTATCGGTGAGATTGAAACCTTGCGAGCCCCGTCGCAGGCATCCCAGGCCCTTAGGTCTGGTATGGAACTTTAAGGGGAACCCCCTATGCCAAAAAACCGGCGTGGGGGTCCCCCCCAAAATCCATACCAGACCCTGATCCGAGCACGCAGCCCGGCCGGTCAGGAAAGGGGGTGGGGACGAGTGAGCGCCCCCCCCCTCCTGAACCGTACCAGGCCGCATGCCCTCAACATGGGGGGGTGCTTTGGGGGAGGGGGCGCCCTGCGGTGCGTGGTCACCCCTAAAACGTCACAGTCCCAGCATTCCCAGGGACTGTGACATCACAAGGGGGCGGGGTCTCCACCTATATAAGTCACAACGGACCCTTCAGCGAGCAGTCCAGCCAGAGAGAGCGTCGTGTCAACATCTGGAGAAGAGAAGAGAAGACAAGAAGCCCAGAAGTCCGGACCTCCGCTGGCAAGAGAGCTACCTGAAGACAGCGGAGGAGCCGGCCGAAGAACTCGAACACCGGGAGAAGAGAGCGGAGAAGAACCAACCGGACGCCGGGAGAAGATGAACCGGAGGGACCCCCGAAGCCGGAAGAAGACCCCCGAAGTCAGAGGAAGATCCGGAGCTGTTTAATAAATTATTTTAAAAACCTGTGTAGTGTGTTTTATTATTGACACTTTTTCCCTAGGTGAATGGGTAGGGGTACCATGTACCCCATACTCATTCACATAGGGTGGGGGGCCGGGATCTGGGGGCCCTCTTTATTATAGGGGGCTCCCGGATTCCGATAAGCCCCCCGCCCGCAGACCCCGACAACCAACGGCCAGGGTTGTCGGGAAGAGGCCCTTGTCCTCATCAACATGGGGACAAGGTGCTTTGTGGTGGGGGGGCACCGCAGGGCACCCCCTCCCCCAAAGCACCCCCCATGTTGAGGGCATGCGGCCTGGTACGGTCCAGGAGGGGGGGCACTCGCTCGTCCCCACCCCCTTTCCTGACCTTCCGGGCTGCGTGCTCGGATCGGGTCTGGTATGGATTTCGGGGGGACCCCCACGCCGGATTTTCGGCATAGGGGGTTCCCCTTAAAGTTCCATACCAGACCTAAGGGCCTGGGATGCCCCCTGCGCTCGCCGCAATAGGAAAATTTGTTTTTCCTATTGCAGCGAGCGCGAGATGCAGTACCCTGCTCCTCCGTCGTATCTGGTCCGTCAGACCAGCATACAGACGAACAGGCTTTCCGTCAGGAACTGAGTCCGGCGGAGTTACGACGTAAAGATTTGAAGCAAGTTTCAAATCTAAATTACGTCGGATTTCCGACCGAAACGGTCCGTCGGAAGTCCGATGGAGACCACACACGGTCGGATTGTCCGCCGGATTTAGTCCGGCGGCGTCCGTCGGACTTTTGTAGGTGAAAAGTCCGACCGTGTGTACGCGGCATTACTGTAAATACTGTAGCTGCCTGCCTGTGGTATTAATAGGATCAGAAGAACACCACTAATTTTCTTCAGGTAGCTTTAGGTGTGCACTGTGCAGAGGACACAGTACACTAACTGTAAATACTGTCGCTGCCTGCCTATGGTATTAATAGGAGCAGAACAACAGCAATTGTCTCCAGGTACCTTTAGGTGCACACTGTGCAGAGGACGCACTACACTAACTGTAAATACTGTAGCTGCTTGCCTGTGGTATTAATAGGATCAGAAGAACATCACTAATTTTCTTCAGGTAGCTTTAGGTGCACACTGTGCAGAGGACACAGTGCACTAACTGTAAATACTGTAGCTGCCTGCCTGTGGTATTAATAGGAGTAGAACAACAGCAATTGTCTCCAGGTAGCTTTAGGTGCACACTGTGCAGAGGACGCACTACACTAACTGTAAATACTGTAGCTGCCTGCCTGTGGTATTAATAGGATCAGAAGAACACCACTAATTTTATTCAGGTAGCTTTAGGTGCACACTGTGCAGGGGACGCACTACACTAAATTGTAAATACTGCAGCTGCCTGCGGCACTGTACTAATAGGTTCAGAAGAACACCACTAATTTTCTTCAGGTAGCTTTATGGGGCGTACACACGGTCGGACTTTTCAGCTACAAAAGTCTGGCAGCCTGTCCGACAGACTTCCGGCGGACTTTCGGCGGACTTGCGGCAGACTTTCTAACGAACGGACTTGCCTACACACGACCACACAAAAGTTTCGACAGCCTAGTACGCGGTGACGTACACCAAGTCCGGCGAGACTATAAAACGGAAGTTCAATAGCCCGTACGACACCCTTTGGGCTCCTTCTGCTAATCTTGTGTTTATCTCGTGTTAGTAGAAGTTTGGTGAGAGACGATTCGCGCTTGTGAGACTCATATTTTTCAGTTCGTTTTAACTGTTGTTCAGTCTGTGCTTGTGAGGTTTGTATCTGCTTTTCAGTGCGTTTGGTCAGTTGGCATTGAGAAATCTTTGTTTTATTGTCTGCTCGTTCCTGATTTTCAGGTCGCTCTTCACAGGCCTTGCTGTTCTTCAGTGCGTTCTGTTAAGTGCGTTCTGACCAGCCGACCATTTTGAAGCCATGTTACCTGTACGTACTCGTCATCGAGCTCGTGCATTGTATGTGTTTGGTGCTGTAGTTTATTCTTCAGACCAAGACCAGTCCATGAACAGGGCGAGGAGGAGTTCATGGACCAAGAATTGGTTGCTCCAGCGTGACCAGTTCTGTCACATGCCATTGCTCCGTGAGATCCGTGAGAATAATCCTGAGGATTTCAGGAACTTTCTCCGGATGACGGACCCCGTTTTTGACTGTTTGGTGGCTTTGCTGACCCCCTATATCAGCAGGCAGGATACCTGCATGAGGCAAGCCATCACTCCGGAGCAGAGGCTAGTTGCCACGTTGCGGTACTTGGTGACAGGGAGAAGCCTGCAGGACCTCAAGTTCTTGACAGGCATCTCCCCCCAGGCTCTGGGGATCATTATCCCAGAGACCTGTTCTGCCATCATCCAGGTCCTGCAGAAGGACTATATTAAGGTAAGATTTTTTTCTTTTATTAGCATCACATGTTCTTTTATTTAATCTTTGATAATGTAATGTATTTCTTAGCTCAAACACTACTTACCATCATTGCAATATAGTGTGAATGTCCCCTTTTTCTCCTCACACATTATGGATTTTTTTCCTGTTCTTTTTTGTCATGCATGTATATTTGCCTTCAATAACCTCCCCAGCATACAATGCTGGGCACATATCCACCTAGTCTACTCAGTTTGAATGTATTTAGTCTGCTGCATTGTATTTTGATTCCCCTAAACTCAATCCAAATAGTGTGCTTATAATTAGCATTTAGCTTGATTTCCCAACCCCCCCCCCCACCTAAACTCAATCCAAATAGTGTGCTTATAATTAGCAATCGGCTTGATTTCCCACCCCCCCCAACCTAAACTCAATCCAAATAGTGTGCTTATAATTAGCAATTAGCTTGATTTCCCAGCCCCCCCCCACCTAAACTCAATCCAAATAGTGTGCTTATAATTAGCAATTAGCTTGATTTCCCAACCCCCCCATCTAAACTCTATCCAAATAGTGTGCATATAATTAGCTTGATTTCAACCCCCCCCCCCCCCCCCTAATAATTTGCTAGAATGTTCTGTGGTGTTGATTTTTAAAAAGTAAATATATGTTGCACTTTGCAAAATGCATGTGCACTCTACAAGTGCATTTGCTCCAGTGCTTTAGTAAATGAGCAGAAGCTCTGCTGATTTCCATCATCAAATCATATGCAAGCCACAAAGTGTTTTCATTAATTGCCCTTGCATGTGATTGTGTACTCCTTGCAACATGAAAGCCTTTTTACCTTACCTCATTTACTTTAAGCTGGGGAGCAACTGCACTTGCAGAGTGCGACAACTGCAGTCTTGTAGCCTTTTTAGTCCATAAATCCCTGCGTGTCCTAAAATTAATATTTTTTTGGAATTTCACCACCCCCTAAAATGTAATCAATGTTCCATCAGAGGGGGTGAGCAATCTGATAAGTGTGCCTTTCCATATTATTTCTTCCAGAAGATTTAAATTATTTAATGTTATACTGATGCTGGGGAATAATGTTTTTAATTGTATAATTTTCTTGCAATGTTATATTCAAAATTACTGATTTTTGTTTTCTTGTTTGATTCCCCAGTTTCCTTCAACGCCACAGGAATGGCAGACTGTGGCATCCCATTTTGCCACCCGTTGGGACTTTCCCAATTGTGGAGGGGCTATAGATGGGAAACATGTCCACATCGTGCCACCACCCCATTCGGGGTCATACTATTTTAATTATAAGGGGTTCCACAGTATTGTTTTAATGTCGGTGGTGTCGGCACACTATGAATTTCTATATGTGGATGTGGGGAAGAATGGCCGGATGTCGGATGGAGGAGTATTTGCACAGATGGAGTTCTGCCAGCGTCTCCAGAGTGGTGGCCTGGGATTGCCACCTGATGCGGATAATGTGGAAGGACTCCCCTTTGTCTTCATTGCCGATGAAGCCTTCGCTCTGAGCAAGCACCTCATGAGGCCATTCCCCCAAAGAACCCTCACCCCGGAGAGGAGGGTTTTTAATTTCCGGCTGGCCAGAGCTAGAAGAGTGGTTGAGAATGCGTTTGGGATTCTGGCCAGCCGGTTCCGCCTGTTTCAAACCTCCATTAATTTGGCGGAATACAAACTTAATTTTATCATTTTATCGTGCTGCATCCTGCACAACTTTTTACACAAACATTCTCCAAATTATATGGTGCCAGTTGGGCCTGAGGCCGGACTTATCGGTGACAATCTTACGGGCCTGGATACTGTCCATACTGGCTTGGCCCCCCAAAGTGCCCGTCAAGTTAGACAGCAATATGTTAATTATTTTATGGGTAGGGGGGCAATTGCAATGGCCCAGGATATCTAAAGATTTAAAATAAAAACAATCTTGATGAAATCTTGAATTATATTTATTGCTTGCCTTTCTTTTGGGCTTTCTCCTAGGTTATGGTCGAGCAGTTGTAGTGCCAACTGTATTTTCCTTGTAAATTTCTAAATAAGCTCCATTGCCACTGTAAACAACTTTTTTCAATTTATAAACAAACTGATACTGAGCATTGAAATAACAAACCACACATTTATTTAATTCCTAAGCAGATGTTTTTAATCTTTGGTATCCATTCAGTTATGCATTTAGTATAAAATGTTCCTAGCCAAAAATATAATGATATATTAATAAATTTAGAATAATATAATTATAGTTAAATATTTTTAGATAATCAAAAATAAAATTTGTTGGGCATTTTGATTTTAGCAAACAGGCCTTTTTTTTTTTTTTTTGGTTTTTTAAAATCCGTTTTTTTTTTTTTTTTTTTTGTTTTTTAAAATCTTTTTTTTTTTTTTTTTGGTATTTTCTCAAAACAGGCCTCATTTTTTAAATGTTGTTAAACTGGCATATAATTTAACAGAAAATAATAAAGAGAAGGACCAGAATGGGGTCAGCAAACCAGGAAATGAAGGACATGATCGATGTTTTGGGGTTTCAAAAAGGGCATTTAGATTCGACCCAAAACATCAATCATGTCCTTCATTTCCTGCTGCATACGATCCAGCCGATTACGCATTTGATCGATCTCCCCATTCCAGGCCATTATTTGAGCAATTAGCCGTTGGGCACTGTCTGTGGTGAAATAGTCACTTGGACCTAAAGTGGAATGAAAAAAAAGATGTGTTTAGAAATATGCACACATACATAGTTTACCTTACCATAAAGCTGGTGTCTCAGACACTGACCTGGTGGGGTGCCCATGTCGCATAATTCCTGAACATCCTCGGGGGTGGCGCTGTTGCTTGACTCAAGCACAACCAGATCACCTAAAATAGAGTAGAAAAATTACATAAAAGAAAAGGCAGCCATGCATAGATTACCGTAAGCTGGTGTGTCAGACACTCACCTGGTGGGGTGCCCATGTCGCCCACCTCTCCTTCCTCCACATCCTCAGTGGGGCTTGGGCTGATTTCCCAAGTATGTTCTTTTGCTTGGGGGGGACTGGGTTCTTCTTGTTGGCTGAGTGATTTTTCCCCTATGTGAAGCAAAAAATTAATATACTTAGCACACAGATATTTTAGTACATAGTAATCTTCAAACATTTGTAGTGAAGTGGTGTACAAATGGTCTGTTTGTGTAGAGTTCCTAGTTGACTTAAAGATTTAAATTTCTAAAGACATATCGGATAGATAGATATCTAGATATCAATATCTAAATATAGTTAAAAATCTTTTGATCTCTCTCTCTCTATATCTATAACTAAATATAAATCTAAATATCAAACAAAATCTAAATATAAAAATATATATAAATTTAAATATTAAAAAACAATTAAATAAATTTCCATATCTATCTATATCTATATGTACCTATATATCTATATACATACATATATATATATATATATATATATATATATATATATATATATATATCTATATATATATATATATATATCTATATACATAGATATATATATATATATATATATATATATATATATATATCTATATTTATCTATATATATATATCTATATATATAGATATATATAGATATATATCTATATATATAGATATATATATAGATATATCTATAGATATGTAACGAGGTTTATTAAAAGATCGTTTCAAACGATGAAAAAAATCGTATAGGAATGAAAAGCACATGGAGCAGTATACAAGGTAATAAACACAAGATAAAAACACGACAAGTACTTACTTTTTTTCAGCACTTTACGGATCCGTCTGTACTGATCCGGCTCCCTGAGTTTGAGGTCGGACCATCTTTTTCTAATTTGATCCTTGGAGCGCTGTACCCCAAAATAAGCCTGTAAAGTCTTCACCACCTTCGCCATTATTTTGGCTTTGCGCAAATTTGGCCGGGCGTACGCCCCAAACTTCCCATCTTAGTCCTTTTTTTAAGAATGGCCACCATTTCCACCATCTCTTTAAAGGACATATTGGAGGCCTTAAATCTAGGCATCACAGATCTTGACGTTCCGGCCTCCGGGCTTTCTTCGCTACCTGAGGTAGTACACACCTGATGTGTCTCCGCCATTATTCACCCCACTACACGCCGTAAATAAAAATGGGCGGAGAACATGAGTTAAAATTGAACGTCAGGGGCGGGCGACGCAGGCGGAGTTTCACACATGCGTAGTGTATAAAGAGGGGCCTTGTGCACGTGTCGTACGTACGTTATGTGCGTAGAATTAAGGGGTGGAGAACATGAGTTAAAATTGAACGTTAGGGGCGGGCGACGCAGGCGGAGTTTCACACATGCGTAGTGTATAAAGAGGGGCCTTGTGCACGTGTCGTACGTACGTTCTGTGTGTAGAATTAAGGGGCGGAGGACATGAGTTAAAATTGAACGTCAGGGGCGGGCGACGCAGGCGGAGTTTCACACATGCGTAGTGTATAAAGAGGGGCCTTGTGCACGTGTCGTACGTACGTTCTGTGCGTAGAGTCAAGGGCGGGTTATATGCGTAAACAAAAAGAACGTCAGGGGCGGGCCAAGTAGGCGTAGTATTACGCATGTGCAGTGTATAAAGAGGGGCCTTGTGCATGTGTCGTACTTACGTTCTGTGCGTAGGTGATAGTGGACCGGGACGCTACTAAACGAAGGTAATTTTAAATTTATATTTTTGGTCAAGACTTTGTAGCAAGCAGCCTATATGGCTTGACAGATTGATGAGGCCTACACATAGGGATAAGATGATGAGGGTTTAGCAGAAACCTAATAAGTGTTTTTTGTCTTGTGACTTTATCTTTTACAGACATTATGAATCCCCTATTTAAGGATCCAGAGTTCCTTACTGCTTTTATTTCTAAATATAGAGAGATGAGGAATTTGTGGGAGGTGAAACACCCTCAGTATTATGCAAAGCATGTGAGGAAGTCAACGCTGGAGAGATTTCTGTCCTTTGTCCAGGCGACCATCCCGGAAGCAACAATGGAGACATTGCTCAAGAAAATTGGGGTCTTGAGGAATATGTATAAGAGGGAGCATAAGAAGATCCAGGAATCAATGAGATCAGGAGCATCAGCAGATGATGTTTATGTACCCAGGCTGTGGTACTACAATCAACTCCGTTTTCTTGATGACCAGACTGAAGCCAGGGCATCACTTTCAACCCTTCCCTCCACCCTTCCCTCCACCCTTCCCTCCACCCCAGCAGAGGCTGATGAGGAGCAAGCTGGGTCTTCCATCCTGGATGAACCGGATATGACCATCTGGAGTCAGGTAAATTATTTTAACAAATATTTACTGTACTAATATTAATGATGTTAACTGGATGTTATAATTGTCTAAAATAATTTTGCCCTCAAAATTGTGTATACATATCAATTGACAGTAGTGGCTAAATATGTTTGGCACCTGCTTGAAAAAATTAGGGTGTCTGATTAGACTCTTTTATTAAAGAGATGTATTCACATTGAATTTGCTAGTCATGAGAAGCAAATTGTGCGTCATTGATGAACCCCAAAAAATATACTAAAACAATGTCCTTTTTTTATACACAGGATGAGTCCATCCAGGAGGAATGTGTGGAAAGTGGCAGGCAGGAGGAGACCGGGCCCGTGGACAGCCTGGAGGAGGCCGGATTCTCCATCATCCTGGAGGAGGCTGGGCCCAGTGTCAGGCAGGAGGTGGCTGGTCCCAGTGAGGTGGCTGGGCCAAGTGAGGTGGCTGGTCCCAGTGAGGTGGCTGGGCCCAGTAGGAGCCTGACCGAATCCCAAGTGCCTCCCCTCCGCCTTCCCAAAAAAAGGGCCAGGAAGGGGACGGTCACACAGGAGGCATCCCTGCGCCTCATGCAAGAGGCCACCCGTTTTTTGAGGAGCCCCCCCGAAGCGGAAGAGTCCTATGGCTGCTACATAGCCAGCAGGCTTCTTCAAATGGATTCGGAGCAGCACCTCATTTGCGAGCGAATATTTGGGGAAAGAATCCAGAAGGGGCTGCAGGGCACGCTAACACGAAACACCCAACTACATGAGGCAGCCCCCCCTCCTCCTCCTCCTCCTGCCACAACTGAAACACCAAAGCCACAGCCTCCAAAGAAGGCTACAGGGAAGGCTGCAGGGCAGCGTGGAGGAAAGGCTGCAGGGAAGAGAAGAAAGTGATGACCTGGGTTCAGTCCGGTCAGACAGAAGACACAGGCTGTTGTAGTACCACAGTCTGGGGACATCTATATCATCTGCTGGTGCTGTTGATCTCTGGGATTCTTGGACCAGATTGTGCTCCCTCTTATATGGACTCCTCAAGATCCCAATTTTCTTGTCCACTGACTTTTTCCAGCGTTGACTTCCTCTTTATTTTATTTAGACCATGAATAAATGGATCTTTTTTGAGTTTATGAAAAGACTTTGTGTTTTCTTTTAAATCATTGATTTTAAACACAATGTTAAATTAACAAGGGACAACAATCTCATTGAGTTTGCAAAAACACACCAAAAATACATTAATAATGTTAATAATGTTCGAGTGGTAAGTCTTTTTGAATTCAGTACTTTTTTTATTCTTTTCATAGCAGTACAAGTTATACATTTCTCCATACATTTTATTCCAGATACATAATCTTGCTTCTAAAATTCACCCGCCCCCAAAAAAATGAAAATAAATAAATAAATAAATAAAAAAAAAAAAATTAAAAAAGAAGGGGGCAAAACTCAACGACAACAAAAATAGATTTCCTCCCCCTGCTGTATCTCTCCCCCCCCGTGACCCCAAAAGCCCCCCCATCCTCCCATCCTCTACCCAGACCCAACATTGTCCCTCTCCCATATTGATTCATCTTTTATTTTCATTGTCCCAGGCCTCTACCCAGCTTTTCCAGATAGCGTCAAATTTATCTTGGCTCCCTCTATGTGTATAAATAAATTCCTCCTTTATTATGGCTTCTTTTATTTGTGTTCTCCATTCTTCGACCGTTGGGGGGTATATAGATATCCACTTCTGAGCAATTAGCTTTCGTGCCTGAAACGAGCCTCTCGTCATTGCGGTATGGGTATGTTTTGAAATATTTGGTTCCTCCACTATATTTAATAAACATAAATTTGGATCTAGTGAAATTTCTATACCCAATGCGCTATTTATGTTTTTAATTATATCCTGCCAGTAACGATGGAGTTTGGGGTATTTCCACAACATGTGTATTAGATTAGCTGGTGCACCACTGCATCGGGGGCATAAGGGGGATTCCCTGCGTTTCCATTTAAATAGTTTTTCGGGGGTATAGTATGATCTATGTGTAATAAAAAGTTGTGTTAATTTTTGAGTAGCTGACAGAGATACCTTTGGGATCGCAGACAATCCCACTGCGACCTGGCCGGTACCACTACCATTTCCTTAAATTTACACTGCAATATCTCATATATTTCAGAGATAAGTCCCTTCTTTTGATCCCTTTTCTTCAACAATATTGTTATTTTAGAGACATTAAGCTTAAATACAGATGTACGGGCCTGGACATGAAAAGCATGTCTAAGCTGGAGATACTGAAAGAACCTCTGTCTTGGAATCCCGAATTCCTCAGAAATTTGCGCGAATGATTTTATCTTATCGTTCCAAAACAGTTGTTCCACATATCTCAGCCCCTGAGTTTGCCAAAGCCCAAATCCCTCCAATCTCTGCACTTCCTCATAATTTGCGTTATTCCATATTGGTGTATAGGAAGTATAACCTGTAATGTTAGTAATCTTTTTTATTGCTAGCCATACCTTACTGAATAGCTCACCTGTCATGAATTTCTTATCTTTTTGAAAGGTTTTTGTCTCTAGTAGGGACATCATTGAATATCCCTTACCCAGTGGAAGTAATAACCCCTGTATGGGATCATTCTCATCTACCTCTGTCCAGCCAAAAAATTGCTGGGTTTGTGGAGCCAAAAAATAATTTTTTGGATGTGGGATAGAGAGTCCCCCCTCATCTTTAGCCAGCATTAAGGTTGTTAATTTAATACGTGCATATTTTTTCTTCCAAATGAGTTCGCGAAAGAGCGATTCTATCCTTTTAAACCAAAATGCGGCTATCCACATCGGGCAATTATGAAAAATGTACAATAATTGTGGGGCCCAGATCATCTTTATAAGATTGGCTCTGCCAATCACAGTTAGTGGGAGTTTGCACCAGGTCCGACATTTATCTTTAAGCCTAGTCAATAGTGGTCTAAGGTTAAGGTCCACATAGTCCCCCACTTTTCGAGTTACCTGGATCCCTAAATACTTAATTTTATGTTTTATTTGAATTTGTTTTGCACAGTCTGGTAATGAAATTTTGGCTTTATATAGTGGCATCAATACCGACTTCTCCCAGTTGATGCGAAACCCAGAAAACTGTCCAAATGCAGATACAAGTGCCATGAGTTCCTCTAAGGATTTTGTGGGGTCGCTCAGAAAGATTAAGGCATCATCTGCATATAAGGCTATTTTGTCCTCTCTTCCTGCACGTCGGAATCCCTCTATCCCCGAAGACTGTCTAACTGCAGCGGCCAATGGTTCCACCGCCAATGCAAACAGCAACGGGGATAGAGGGCAGCCTTGTCTAGTTCCCCGGGATAACGGGAAAGCTGGTGACATAGTGTCATTGATACGCAGCCTTGCCCTAGGGTCTTTATATAATAATTTTAGCCAGGTTATAAAGCCTGGACCTATACCAAAGGCAATCAATACCATCCATAGATACTCCCATTCTACCATGTCAAATGCCTTCTGGGCATCCAATGACAGAATGGCACCAGCTCCCCCGTTGTCCATTGGCAATTGCAGATTCAAAAAGAGCCTGCGAATATTTGTTGCTGCTGATCTGGAGGGGATGAAACCTGTTTGGTCCCTATGGATCAAAGTATCAATATGTCTGGATAACCTATTTGCCAAGACCTTAGCTAGTATTTTAACATCAGATGTAAGGATAGATATTGGGCGATAAGAACCGGGCTTTAGTGGATCTTTATCCGGTTTTAGAATTATGATTATTATTGTTTCCATCATCGATTTAGGGAGTTCCTGTGTGACATATGCTTCATTGAGTACTTCGAGGAGTTCTGGGATCAGGATCTGACCGTATAATTTATATATCTCCAGGGGAGTCCATCCATCCCTGGAGCTTTGTTGTTTTGAATTTGTCCCACCGCTTCCTCCAGCTCTGCCATTGTTATAGGAATATCCAAGGATTCCCTTTCTATTGAGGTCAGCTTGGGCATAGTTAGATTATCTAAGAATTGTTCAGTCTTTTCCTTTACATTTAAGTTTTCAGATTCATACAACTGTGAATAGAAATCTACAAATATCTTTTGGATGCCCTCTGTATCATACTTTACTGTCCCCTTTCTGTCTTCAATAGCAGCTATAGTGGATGGGCCTTCCTGGTTCCATGTTATCATTGCTAACATATGACCCACCTGTTCCCCCATTTCATAGTGCTTTTGGTTCTGCAAGAATCTATTATTCTCTGCCTTGGTTAAGACCAGATTTTTATATAGATTCTGCGCGTCCTGCCATGCTCCAAATTTCTCCCTATTGGGATCTGATGTGTATTCTTGTTCTGTTTGCTTAACTCTCTGGGTTAACTCTTCCTCCCGCTGTCTTCTGGCTAATTTAATTTTAGATATTTCTTTAATTATTAGGCCTCTAAGGTATGCTTTCATTGTATCCCACACCATCATCGCGGAACTTGAGCCCTTATTATCTCAAAAAAAACCCATTAGCAGTTGTTTTATTTGACTACTCTCTGGGATCAAGGATAGCCACTGTGGATTGACTTTCCACATTGGCCGAATCAGGTGTTCTGTCCACTCCAAAGTCACAGTTAATGGAGAGTGATCCGAGATTCCCCGTGCTTCGTACTGAATTATTTTTACTAATGGGAGAAAATGACCATTTCCCAAGGCCATGTCAATTCTGGATAGTGATCCATAAGTACTTGAATAGCATGAGTATTCTTTACTAACCGGGAATCGTACTCTCCATATATCTGATAGACCCATCTCTTGTATCTGGCTGGCCCATCTTGTGACCTTTCCCCTCCCATTATTCTTTTTGTTACTTTGCCTGTCCAACTCTTCATTTAGTACATTATTAAAGTCCCCAATTATTACTGTTGGAACATCAGGCAGTTGTGCCATTTTTTCAAAAACCTTTTTTAAAACGTCGTTTTTATATGGAGGGGGAATATACACATTCACCAAGAGGATTATTCTATCATTTATGGAGCATAATAGCATCAAATATCGACCAGCCGGATCTTTAATACACTGCTTACAGGTAAACCTAATAGTGTTCGAAATCAAAATACTCACACCACGGGAGTATGTAGAATATGTAGCATGAAATTCATATTTATATTTAAATGTACAAAACATTTTGTCATCTTCATTCCCCTTATGTGTCTCCTGTAGGCAGACTATTGCAGGATTGTAGAATTCAATTAGTTCTTTTACAGCACGTCTCTTTCTACCATCCCCCAATCCTCTGACATTCCATGACATCATTTTGATTTCACTTGTCATCTTGCATCAAAAGAAGACAAGAATACAAATAGAGAGTAAGAATTTTTTGGGGCATAGCAGAGATCCCCGAAGGGTAGGAGAGGATGAGAGAGAGGGGGCCGAGAGGGGTAGATGACGAGGAGGAGGAGAAAGAGTGAGAGAGTAAAAAAAAAAAAGGGAGGAAACAATAATAAAAAAAGGAGTGGTAAGTCTTTAAAAAAAAAAAGATTCATAACCAAAAACAGTTCTTTGGGTTAACTTTATATAAAAAAAATAAAAAATCACTATAAAAACAAAAATAATAAAGGGTTCTTTGTGGTAACTTTACAAACATAAAAAAAAAATAAAAAAAACAAAAAAAAAATGGGTTCTTTGTGGTAACTTTACAAACACCCAAAAAAATAAACCAAAAAAATATAAAAATGGGTTCCCTGTGGTAACTTTACAAACACAAAAAAAAATAAATAAATATATAGATAAACAGAAAAAAAGTTCCACAACAATCATAAAATAAATATCTGGATAAAAATTACAAGAAAAGATGACTCCACCAAAAAAAAAAAAAAGTGTAAAAAGTATTATTAGTATGGAAACATTGTTTTTAAAAAGCATACCATATCATTCATGAGATCTAAGAGAAAAAGAATCCAGAAATCAGTTTGGGAGAACTCTGTTTGAATATGAACAGCAAAACATCTTCATTCTTTATAGCATTCGTAAAGAAGACATTAAATGCGCTGCATTCAACGATCACAGATTTTGCAGCGTGAGGAATGTGCTACCTACAATACGAACACTAGTTTTACTAGACCGAGTGCTTCCGTTTAGTTTTTGCTTATGAGCATGCGTCGTTTTTTTGTCCGTCGGACTAGCACACAGACGAGCGCATTTCGGGGTCCGTCGTAGTTACGACGTAAAGATTTGAAGCATGTTTCAAATCTAAAGTCCGTCGGATTTGAGGCTGAAAAAGTCAGTTGAAAGTCCGGAGAAGCCCACACACGATCGGATTACCAGCCAGCTTTAGTCCGCCGGCGTCCGTTGGACTTTTGTAGCTGAAAAGTCCGACCGTGTGTACGCCCCATTAGGTGCACACTGTGCAGAGGGCGCACTACACTAACTGGTAAATACTGCAGCTGCCTGCGGTACTGTACTAATAGGATCAGAAGAACACCACAAATTTTCTTCAGGTAGCTTTAGGTGTACACTGTGCAGAGGACGCACTACACTAACTTGTAAATAATACAGCTGCCTGTGGTACTGTATAAATAGGATCAGAAAAACATCACTAATTTTCTTCAGGTAGCTTTAGGTGTACACTGTGCAGAGAACGCACTACACTAACGTGTAAATATTGCAGTTGCCTGCGGTACTGTACTAATAGGATCAGAAGAACACCACTAATTTTGTTTAGGTAGCTTTAGGTGCACACTGTGCAGAGGATGCACTAAACTAACTTAAAAATACTGCAGCTGCCGGCGGTACTGTATTAATAGGATCAGAAAACACCACTAATTTTCTTCAGGTAGCTTTAGGTGCACACTGTGCAGAGGGCACACTACACTAACTTGTAAATACTGCAGCTGCCTGCGGTTCTGTACTAATAAAATCAGAAGAACACTACTAATTTTCTTCAGGTAGCTTTAGGTGCACACCGTGCAGAGTACGCACTACACTAACTTGTAAATACTACAGCTGCCTGTGGTACTGTACTAATAGGATCAGAAGAACACCCCTAATTTTCTTCAGGTAGCTTTAGGTGCACACTGTGCAGAGGACACAGTGCACTAACTGTAAATACTGTAGCTGCCTGCCTGTGGTATTAGTAGGAGCAGAACAACAGCAATTGTCTCCAGGTAGCTTTAGGTGCACACTGTGCAGAGGACGCACTACACTAACTGTAAATACTGTAGCTGCCTGCCTGTGGTATTAATAGGATCAGAAGAACACCACTAATTTTCTTCAGGTAGCTTTAGGTGCACACTGTGCAGAGGACACAGTGCACTAACTGTAAATACTGTAGCTGCCTGCCTGTGATATTAATAGGAGCAGAACAACAGCAATTGTCTCCAGGGTAGCTTTAGGTGCACACTGTCCAGAGGACGCACTACACCAACTGTAAATACTGTAGCTGCCTGCCTGTGGTATTATTAGGATCAGAAGAACACCACTAATTTTCTTCAGGTAGCTTTAGGTGCACACTGTGCAGAGGACACAGTACACTAACTGTAAATACTGTAGCTGCCTGCCTATGGTATTATTAGGAGCAGAACAACAGCAATTGTCTCCAGGTACCTTTAGGTGCACACTGTGCAGAGGACGCACTACACTAACTGTAAATACTGTAGCTGCTTGCCTGTGGTATTAATAGGATCAGAAGAACACCACTAATTTTCTTCAGGTAGCTTTAGGTGCACACTATGCAGAGGGCACAGTGCACTAACTGTAAATACTGTAGCTGCCTGCCTGTGGTATTAATAGGAGCAGAACAAGAGCAATTGTCTCCAGGTAGCTTTGGGTGCACACTGTGCAGAGGACGCACTACACTAACTGTAAATACTGTAGCTGCCTGCCTGTGGTATTAATAGGATCAGAAGAACACCACTAATTTTGTTTAGGTAGCTTTAGGTGCACACTGTGCAGAGGGTGCACTACACTAACTTGTAAATACTGCAGCTGTCTGTGGTACTGTACTAATAGGATCAGAAGAACACCACTAATTTTCTTCAGGTAGCTTTAGGTGCACACTGTGCAGAGGGCGCACTACACTAACTTGTAAATACTGCAGCTGCCTGTGGTACTGTACTAATAGGATCAGAAGAACACCACTAATTTTCTTCAGGTAGCTTTAGGTGCACACTGTGCAGAGGACACACTACTCTAACTTGTAAATACTACAGCTGCCTGTGGTACTTTACTAATAGGATCAGAAGAACACCCCTAATTTTCTTCAGGTAGCTTTAGGTGCACACTGTGCAGAGGACGCACTACACTAACTGTAAATACTGTAGCTAATAGGACTAATAGGATTAGAAGAACACCAGCAACTTTCTTCAAGTAGCTATAAATACTGTAAAAACACCTGCCTGCCTGTCAGTAGTAGGAAGAGAATAACAGGAACGGATCTAGCTAAACTAAATACAGTGTATATATATAATACCTAGGATGTATATATATATATATACACAATACACTGTAAGTGCAGCTAACAGACTCTCCTGCCTACTCTATCTAACTTAAATCAAATGACACTGTCTCTCTGTCTATTTATCTCTCTCTCAACGCCGGAACACACTACACAGGGCCGCCGTGCAGGCGGCCTTGTGTAGTGTGGGGCATGTACTAAACCCCCTGAGCCATAATTGACCAAAGCCACCCTGGCCAATCACGGCTCTCTGTACAGACAGCGCTGTTATTGACCAAGCATGTGGGTCATAGTGCATGCTTGGCCAATCATCAACCAACAATGCACTGCGATGCCGCAGTGAATTATGGGCCGTGACGCGGCACTCAAATTTGGCGCGAACGGCCCATATCGTTCGGAATTCGGCGAACGACCGAACAGGCAATGTTCGAGTCGAACATGCGTTGGATTCGAACATGAAGCTTATCCCTAGTCAGTATTCCAGCTTTGGTAAGGGAAAAAATCATGTCTTCAGCTTGGAACTCTGCCAAAACAGACAATTGTACGTCACTTCCAAGCAATGTTTTATATTCCTATTTTTGGACTCAAATATCTATGTGCTAAGTATACTTTTTGTTTCATTCTCATAGGAGAGAAAAGACTCAGGACGTCTCAGGACACCAGGGACCCCCCACCTCCTGAAGAAGGGGAACAGAGGACACCATAACCTGAGGATGTGGAGGAAGGAGCGGTGTAAGAAGTGGTTGAAATTGTCACCACAACAGGTGAGTGTCTGACACCACAGATTCAGGAAAAAGAGGTATGACTGCATATTTATAATACATGGTGTGTATTTTTTCTTTTAGGTGATGTGCATGTTGTGGAAGAACAATCTACTAATTTTACCAGTGCAAGTGAACAAATACTAATTCAGGAGATAATGATGTGTAGTTGGTATTTTATACGTCATCAATTAAAAAACCAATGAGGTTGAAAAAAACTGAAAAACATCATTGATGTATTAGGAGAATCTAAATCACAACAAAATGCCACCATTTTCTAATTTTTTTGACAAATTTTGACAAATTTTGTTCGCATTTTAAAAGCCAAATTTTGAAGATGCACACAGTGTGTTAACATGTGCTAACTGCCATCAGGGGATATCAATGTATGCGTTTTGTGGGTGCAACCCCTTCCTCACAACTCAAGTAGGTGAGAGGAAGTGGTTGCATCCCCGAAACATGTTCATTGATCCCCCATGATGGGAGATAGCACATGTTGATATTAAGCATGGGATCAGGAGGGAAATCCCCAGTTTGACTCCTAATTTGTGTGCATCTTCAAAATTTGGCTTTTACAGGGGTGACATCACCCCATCTGGTGAAGGCAAGATCAACACATTTTTGACACTATAATGTCTGATATTGCCTTCAGTTTTTCAATGTTGAACTTTGTAAGTTCCTGAGTTGTGTATGTTATGTTTTGAAACATGCCTGTTTATGTACTAAAAAATTTTTTTCAAGGTAAAACCTTCTAAAACCGAGATGTTGTTTTTTTATCCAAAAATGTTTTACAATGCACATGTGAATGTGCATGGAGTAAAAACCACTTGGCACTACAAGTGCACTAGGAGACAGCTAAAAGAAACACAAGCAGTAAATCAAATTCAAGATTTTATCTGATAAAATCTTTTTAAAAATAGAAAATAATTACAAATTTGCTGGCATAGCAATGGCCCCCCACCCGTAAAATAATCTACATATTTTTGACGCATTTCATGGGCGCTTTGTGGGGGCAAGCCAGGACGGCCAGCTTCCAGGGCCGTCATTGTATTTTCTGGAAGTCCAGCCTCAGGCCCAACTGAGGCAACATAATTTGGAGCATTTCTCTTTAAAAAGTTGTGAAGTATGCAGCATGCTAGAACTATGTAGTTCAGTTTGTACTCCGCCATATTAATAGCTGTAAGAAATAGGCAGAACCGGCTGGCCATTATCCCAAAGTCATTCTCCACGACTCTTCTGGCTCTGGCCAGCCGGTAATTAAAAACCCTCTTCTCCAGGGTGAGTGTCCTCTGGGGGAATGGCCTCATCGGGTGATCACCCAGACCAAATGCTTCATAAGTGATAAAAACAAATGGGAGTCCTTCAACGTTCTCTTCCGCAGGTGGCAATCCCAAGCCACCACTCTGGAGACGTCTGTAGAACTCGGTCTGGGCAAAGACTCCACCATCCAACATCAGGCCATTCTTCCCCACGTCCACATAGAGAAACTTGTATGTCGCCGACACCAGTGCCATCAACACAATACTATTGAAACCCTTATAATTAAAATAGTATGACCTCGAGTGGGGTGGTGGGACAACGTGGACGTGTTTCCCATCGATTGCCACTCCGCAGTTAGGAAAATCTCAAAGCTGGGCAAACTGGGATGTCACAGTCTGCCATTCCTGTGGCATTGAAGGAAACTGTGGAGTCAAAAAAGAAAAAAAATATTAGTACTTTTGCACATAAGCAGATTAGACACAAACATTCTTGGCCAACATCAGTATAACATTTATTTTAAGGAGTATTTAAAGACAAAAATATAAGGTCCACTTATTAGATTCCTCACCCCCTCTGATGGCCCATTGGAAAAATTTTAGGGGGGGTTATAAATGAGTTTTGGACCCCCCAAAAAAGCCTCTGGCACTCTGCCTGAATTTAGGGACAGCAATAACATTTGGACACATTTTAGGGGGTGTTTAGGGTAAAGCACTACTATGGAGCTGACAAAATACATTGTTAAGTGACTAGGCTAGGTGTATATGGGCCCAGTATAGCATGCTGGGGAGGTTAGTGAAGGCAAATATGCATGTAGGCCAAAAAAGGAGCATTTAAAACTTACAGCATGCATGAGGACAAAGAGGACATTCACAGCATATTACAATCATGGTAATTAGAGAATGATTAAAGAAATACAAAACATTAGCATACATTAAATACATAGAATGTGATGTTAAAAGAGAAAACTTACCCTAATATAGTCCTTCTGCAGGACCTGAATGATGGCAGAACAGGTCTCTGGAATAATGATCCCCAGGGCCTGGGGGAGATGCCTGTAGAGAACTTGAGGTCCTGTAGACTTCTCCCCATCACCAAGTACCGCAATGTGGCGACGAGCCTCTGCTCCGGAGTGATAGCTTGCCGCATGCAGGTGTCCTGCTTCGTAATATAAGGGGACAGCAAAGCCAACAGATGGTGAAAAACGGGGTCCGTCTTCCGGGGAAAATTCCTGAAATCATCAGGGTTATTCTCCTGGATCTCCCATAACAAAGCCATGTGAGAGAATTGGTCATGCTGGAGCAGCCAATTTTTGGTCCATGAACTCCTCCCCTCCCTGTTCATGGACTGGGCTTGGGTCAAAGCAAGAACCCCAAAACCAAGCCCTCGCATAGCACAAACTCTACGACAAGCACGTACCAACAACATGGCTTCAAAACGGTCGGCTGGTCAGAACGAACTAACAGAACGCACTGAACAACAGAAAGGCCTGTGAAGGGCAAGCTGAAAATTAGAAACGAGCGGACAAGAACGCACTGAAAAACAGATACAAACTGACTACACACACTGAAAAACAGATACAAACCCACAAGCACAAACTGAAGAGCAGTAATGATCTGAAAAGCACAAGGCTGAAAAGCACGAGGCTGAAAAGCGCGAATCACCTCTCACCAAACTTCTACTAACACGAGATAAAAACGCGTTGTACGTCACCGCGTTCTTGACGGTCGGAATTTGGTGTAACCGTGTGTATGCAAGACAAGCTTGAGCAGAATTCCTTTGGAAAAACCATCCAAGCCTTTCCCGACGAAAATTCCCATCATTTGTACGCGGCATAACGGTACATTGTCTCGCATTGATTTGTGTTTGCTTTCTCAGGCTTTGTTAAGCATGGTGACTGCAATCAGATGCTTCCCTAGAGCAATATCTGACCATTCTCTGTTGTTGGTAGACCTTGCATCCATCTCATTAGTCAGGGACGCCTTTAAAGCCACCATGCACAGCACATTTGCTGCAGCTATTGGAATGACCTGCAAAGCTGCTCAGTCTAAATTGATGGATGCAGAACGAGAGCTCCATGCTCCATGCTGATGAGACTGGCTATTTGGCTTCACCTACTCCTCAAACTTACTCCACGTGGCGGCATAAAGCCAGGGAATTGGACTTAGTATTACTGGAATGCACTCATAAAAGACTATTATATTAAAATCAGAGGATTTTCAAGTTTGGGGATAAGAACAGTCAGTGGCGTAGCATGGGTTGTCAGCGCCCGGGGAAAGGTAAGTAATTTGCGACCCCTAAGCCATGGACTTGTAGCAGTCCCTTCCACTAATACAGTACTACAGACCTACCAGACCACTACACAGACATACCTGACCACTACACTGACCACTACACTGACCTACCTGACCACTACACTGACACAGACCTACCTGACCACTACACTAACCCCTACACAGGCCTATCTGACCACTACACAGACCTCCCTGATCACTACACTGACCACTACGCTGACCTACCTGACCACTACACTGACACCTTCACAGACCTACCTGATCACTACACAGACATACTTGATCACTACCCTGACCTACCTGATAACTACCCTGCCCTACCTGATCACTACACTGACCACTACGCTGACCTACCTGACCACTACACTGACACCTACACTGACCTATAACCAAAAGAGAAAAAATCTCTCTCCTGCGCTCAAGTGTCTAGATATCCAGTGTGTTATTTAAGGCCAGTAGGCTTAGTGGTATCTGGCGTCTTGCAGCCCTCTTCAGAATGTTGGGCATTCAAAAACTACAAAGAGGAAACAAAAAGAAGAGAGGGCGCACCGACCTAGCGCATTACCACTGGTAGCGTTTATTAAAAAGTAAAATAACAAGTAGCATACTCACAAACAAGCTTGAAATACAGGCATGGACATGGACTGCAGGTATGCAGTAACAAACACCAGGGTAAAATGGGACCGCATCTACTTTATAATAAACGCTACCAGTGGTAATGCGCTAGGTCGGTGCGCCCTCTCTTCTTTTTGTTACCTACACTGACCTACCTGACCACTACACTGACACCTACCCTTACCCCTACACTGACACAACTGACACCTACACTGACCACTAGGCTGACTACTACACTGACCTACCTGACACACCTGACACCTACACTGACACCTACACTGACTACTACACTGACACCTACACTGACACCTACACGTACACTGACCACTACACTGACACCTACACTGACCACTACACTGACACCTACACTGACACCTACACTGACCTACCTGACCACTACACAGACCTACCTGATCACTACACAGACCTACCTGACCACTACACAGACCTACATGATCACTACACAGACTTGCCTGATCACTACACTGACCTACCTGACACCTACACTGACCACTACAATGACAACCAGCACTGACCTACCTGACCACTACACTGACACCTACACTGACTTAAATGACCACTACACAGACACCTACACTTACACTGACCACTACACTGACCCCTACACTGACCCCTACACTGACCACTACACTGACACCTACACTGACCTACCTGACCACTACACAGACCTAATTTATCACTACACAGACCTACTTGACCACTACACAGACCTACATGATCACTACACAGACTTACCTGATCACTACACTGACCTACCTGACACCTACACCGACCACTACAATGACAACCAACACTGACCTACCTGATCACTACACTGACCACTACACTGACTTACCTGACCACTACACAGACCTACCTGATTCCTACACTGACCGACCTGATTCCTACACTGACTTACCTGATTACTATACTGACACCTACACTGACTTACCTGACCACTACACAGACCTACATGATCACTACACCGACCTACCTGACCACTACACAGACCTATGTGATCACTACACAGACCTACCTGATCACTAAACTGACCTACCTGACCACTACACTGACCTACCTGACACCTACACTGACACCTACACTTACCCCTTCGCTGACACACCTGACACTTACATTGACCACTATGCTGACCACTGCACTGACACACCTGACACCTACACTGACTACTACACTGACACCTACACTGACCACTACACTGACACCTACACCTACACTGACCGCTACACTGACCACTACACTGACAGCTACATTGACCACTACACTGACCACTACACGGACACCTACATTGACCACTTCACTGAGCACTACACTGAAACTTACACTGACCTACCTGACACCTACCCTGACCACTACAGTGACACCTACACTGACACCTACACTGACACCTACACTGACACCTACACTAACTTACCTCTCCCTCCCTCCCCGACCATGTCCACTTTCCTGGGACCTGCGGGCCTGTAACACGTCACTCACAGTGGTAAAATATATAAATACAGCACTCACAAACAAAAACCCATAAAAAGTGATAACAAAAAATATAAAGTCCATAAAAAACTATGAAAGTGCATCACAAATAGTGTGTAAAAATGCAGGGAATGCTTCACATCTGGTGTGCGGAAAGTGCAGAGAAAATGTTGCAGAAAAAATTTCAAGTGTACCAAGACACCCCCACATGTGTCCCCACTCACCAAATCACAATGACACCCAGCTTTTCAGTCTGGGAGTCGGTAAAGGCTTGTAACGATATCCAAAGAATGTTGCAGGATGGCAGGTTCACTGATGAGATGATAAACGATCCTTTAACGTTAATACTCAGCCATACAAAAAACAGGTACCCAAAAGGAAAGAAAAAGGGGGGACCAATAGTAAAGAATGTTAAGATTGAAAATATATTGACAATTTATTGTGCATAAAAGGTTATACTTACAAAAGTAAGTTAAAATCAGGCATTAAAACAATCAGAGGATGCAGCAAACACCATTAACAGCATTCCCGCGAGACCGGAAGTGTGTCAATGCATTTCGCCCTCCCACAGGGCGTCATCAAAGGACCTATCTTCCGATTGGAACTGACTGCCTTAAATCACAAAAGAGAGAGGTACACTCCCCTTCCTCAACCAATCAGATTGGCACAGTGGCCATTTTGTTGGTTAGGAAAACATGTCGCCCCTATGGATAGAGCACACTCCATATGGGGGACTAAACCACCATGAAATTGGTTGGATAAACCTGAACAGACGTCAGTTGCGGTGTGGTGGAAATGGAAAGATGTTCAATCCAATGCTTTAATATACAAGTAAGAATCACAAAAGACAAAAAATAAGAAAAATACAAATAAATATAAGACCATAAAGAAAAAATTGTTTTATATTTTAATAATAAATAAAAAATAAAGATAATAGTAAAAATATAAACAAAAATAAAAATAAACATAAAAATAAATATGAAAATAAAAATAAAAAAATAACAAAAAATTAAAATAATAAAATAAAAATAAATATTAATTGAAAATAAAAAATAGAAAATGAAAAAAAAATAATAAAAAATAATAAAATGCAAGCCTAACCAGATCAATAGATGTGATTAAAAATTTGACAGGAAACAATTTAGATCTAATTCAATGTTCAACCCCAGAGGGTTCATCGTCCTCAAATGATGAATCCACTGGGTCTCATTATGAGAGATGGCTCTCTTGAGATTACCTCCTCTCCAATTGTCTTCAACCCGATCAATGCCACAAAAGGTGAGACCACTGGGATCCCTACCATGGAATAACCTAAAGTGGTTGTACAAGCTGTGGTGTTTGAAGCCCTTTTTTATCCGGTTGACATGTTCACGTAAACGAACCCCCAATGCTCTGGTGATCCTGCCTACGTACTGAAGTTCACAAGGACAGGACAAGAGGTACGTCACGTGGGTGGTCCCACATGTGAAGAACTTGTTGATCTTAAAGGACTCACCAGAGGAGTGGGATGTGAACTCAAATGTCTTCCTTACTCTGTGTTTAGATGTTCTACACAGTACGCACCTCCCACAGCTGAAAAAAACAACTTGGTCCAAAAAGTTGACAGTCTTCTTGGGTGTAGATAAACAAAGGTTTATCGGGTAGGGATTTGGTGAGATCATTATCCTTCAACAGTAAGTGCCAGTGCTTACGAATAATTTTTTTTACTTGTCTATATTGCTGTGTAAAACCTGTTATAAAAGCAATTCCACAGTCTCTCTCATTTGCCTCTCTTTTCTTAAAGAGATCATCTCTGTTCATATTCCTTACTGAGAGCAGGGTTTTGTTCAGTTTTCGTGGGGTGTAACCCTTCTCCAAAAATCTATCAAAGAGGACCCTCGACTGTAATTTAAAACCTTCAATCCTGGCGCAATTGCGCCTGACTCTCATGAATTGGCTCTTGGGGATGGAACTGAGCCATCGAGGATGGTGACAGCTCCCCAAGGGAATATAACCGTTACGATCAACTTCTTTAAAAAAGGTTTTGGTGGACAATTGATGATTATCCTTAAAAATTACAAGGTCAAGGAAGTTACTACTCTGATTGTCAGAAACTGCCGAGAAGGAAATACCAAATCTATTCAAACCAATCTTTGACAAAAATTGTAAGAACGACTCTTTTGATCCTGCCCAAAGAATGATAATGTCATTGATATAATGCTTGTATAACTTGAGCTGAGGTAAGTGGCCACCAAAAATAGCATCTTTTTCCCAGTGACTCGTAAAAATGTTTGCCACTGAGGGGGCATATTTAGCCCCCATGGCCACTCCCCTTTTCTGTCTAAAAAACTGTTTGTCATGCCAGAAAAAAATATGACTCATGGCTAAATCTAAAGCATGTACCAAAAAATCTTTTTGTTTATTTTTCATTTTGGTATTGTTCAAAGCCCATACTACCACCTCAATTGCGTGTTTCTGTTGGATGTTGGTGTATAGGGAGTTGATATCAATACTGACCAGAAGATGCTCATCACTGACCTCAATCCCCCGCAATAATTGCATGAGATCCCTGCTATCCTTCAGATAGGCTGGACAGCTCTGTGCCAACAGCTGTAGGTATTCACTAATTCTGGCAAACAGCAAATCTACTCCACTCACAATAGGTCTCCCGGGTGGTTTGGATGGATTCTTGTAAATTTTGGGCAATTGGTAAATTACCGGTACTCTCGGAGCATCAGGTACTAAGTACCTGGCCCCTTTCTTAGTGACAATACCTTCGTCCAAGGCATTTTTTACCAAGCGTTTGAGCTGGGCTTTGAATTTGTTGGTGGGATTACCCCCCAATTTTTCATAGGTTTCGGCATCATAGACAAGTTTATTAAGCTCAGCTTGATAGTCGGATTTGTTAAGAATGACCAGACCACCTCCTTTGTCTGATCACAATCTGTTTGTTTTTTTCTAAAGATTTGAGCCCCCTTTCCTTCCTCATAAACTTCTGAAAATCAATAAAAATATCAAATCTATTAAGTTCCTTATCGGGAGAAAATTTGAGGTCCAGCTCTAATACCTTAAGCTCATCTAAAGTGAAAGTGTCATCACTAAGATTGAAAATACCCGCATTAAGTCTCTCTCTTTCTTTTTCCGCATTGCCTCCTCTGCAACCTCTCCGTTTACAGTGCCTGATTCCTCTCTGGATTGTCTGGGGGGTGCCATGGGATACCAAGGTTTCCAATCCCCCCTCCATTGGGCTGGGAATGTTGGCCTCTCCCCCTGGGATGCTGGCCCCTCCCCCTTCATGGGGGGCTGCCATACATTCCCTGTACACACCATTTGTGAAGCACCTTCATAGTTTTGTTTGGACTTTATGTTTTTTGTTATCACTTATTATGGGTTTTTGTTTGTGAGTGCTGTATTTATATATTTTACCACTATGTTCAAGTGTCTAGCACTTTGTGTATAGCAGCTTCATTCAATCATTTTTTACCACCCATTTTTTGCCACCCATTATTTCAATTTTTTAAAATAATTTTTTCACATCATCAGCGCGAGTTTATATATTTGGATTGTATATTTTATCACGTCACTCACAGACTCACTCATTCTATTTCCCGAGTCCCATCTGCTGTTATGTGGCCTCTGCCAGACACTGCCACAATGAGGACTCGAGGAGGAGATCTGGAGTGGAGGAGAGACACAGCGTGCCAGTGTGGAGGCGGCCGAATAGCGAGTCGGAACTCCAGAAACAAGCAGCGCTGCGCATGATGCACTGACTGTGATCTTCACCCACAAGCCAGCTCTGCCCTGTGGCTGCACGTGATGATTTCAGCCATTCACAGGGCACCCATGTCCACTGCTCATCCATCACAGAGGGGCTGTCACAGAGCGCAGTCCAAGTGGGGAAAAGCGAGCGGGCCACCGGATGGGACAGTGTATAGATAAAGAAGGGTGGATGGAGTAATTTTGTAGATGATGGGTGCGGGATGCGCCCCCCTAAATATTGCAACTGGGGCCACATATCCCTCTTCCCCCCCACGATATGCCACAGAGAACAGCCATCTGCTAGCATACAGTATCTCTCTAGACCTGACTTCCAACCCTGTACTATTCCTACAATTAAAAACTCTACCAGTGCTGTAGTGGAGCAAACTACCAAAATCATTGATGCTTTTGTTTTTTTTACTCCACGTTATACACTACTAGGGCACACAATACTAATGGAACTAGATAAATATTTGTATGGTATCCACCTCCCTAAGCTATCGGCAACCCAAGTTTCGCTATTAGATGCCCCTTTAACGTCTGAAGAAATAGGAACAGTCATGCAGTCCTTTGAGCATAATAAAACGCCAGGGTTGGACGGCTTTCCCACAGAGTGGTATCTACAATATAAAGAGATTCTGCTCCCTCACTTGCTCAAGGTTTTTAATTATGCTCTTGAAGACAGACGATTACCACCTTCTATGTCTGAAGCACTGATTGTGCTTCCTCCAAAACCTCATAAGGACCATCTCTACTGTGAATCATACCGCCCTATTTCTCTTATTAATTTGTCAAAATCCTAGCTAAAGTCCTTGCCCGTAGGTTGAATGAAGTAATCACTAATATGATACAAACAGAACAGACTGGTTTTATTCCTGGCCGATCTACCTCCATTAATTTATGTAGACTTTTTACCAGTTTGCAGGCCCTGCATGATACCATGGGTTTCAGGGCTGTTTTGGCACTGGACAAACACAAAGCCTTTGATTTTGTTGAGTGGCCATACCTACAGGAGGTACTGGTGAAATTTGGCTTTGGCGATATATTTCTTCGATGGATTCGGCTGCTGTATTACAAATCAAGGGCTAGACTGAGGGTGAATAACTTTATCTCTGAATCCCTCCCTATAACATGAGGCACCAGACAGGGATTCCCCTTGTCACCATTATTGTTCGCCTTGGTGATAGAACCCTTAGTTGAACTGATTAGGTCTAGCTCCACTATTAAAGGTCTGGTAATTAATGGCCTTGAGGAAAAATGTCCCTTTTTCTTTTTCGATAAACCACAAGCCGCTACTGAATGGTTGGACAGACATTTTAAATAAAATAGAATGAGAAAAGAGAGTATGTTTTATTTTATTTTCCTCTGTGACAGACCTAGCCGAAAAAGAGGCTTTTGGAGGGGACTGAATGCCAGCCTCCTGCAAACCGATTATGGGCCCTGGCATTTGGGGGGCGGTGCTCTTTGTGAGCTGTATGCCTGGGGACCCTTGAGTTGGCATTACTTTAGATTCAGGTCCATATCCCCCAAGACACACAGACTCTGGGGACCCTGGATGTGCCTTAGTGATGGGAGTCACTAATATGGGCACAAGGTGAATGAGAACCCCACTATGATCTGTGCTAGTCAGAGACTCAATGCTGTAAATATGTGTATATATAATGTGTGCTGTCTCATTGTGTTGTGTACTGTTTGCTGTGCTGGTTTGGGGTGGGGCTGTAATCCAAAGTTCTATTGTGTTTGTCTGCCTTGGATCACAGGATGTGTATTGTATTGGAGGGAGGGGGGATTCTTCCAACAGCTCTCCCTGCTAAGACTGTGTACTGATGAGACGTTAAACACACCTGACCTGTGTGTCCATTGTCATTGGACAGTTTAACCCGCCCTCTTTTCCAAGGGTGGGGGGAAAGTGTCTCTGAGTTATTTTATCTGTTGTGTCCATGTGTTATAATAAATGAGTTGATTCCTGCTTGAAACCTGAAGACAGAGCCGTGTCTCGTTTTTGGGGTGGATTATTTGTATGAGTTCCTTGTTCGGCTGATTGGAGTGTTCGGTAGCTGCCTTTGTGTTTGGGTATGAAATGTCCTAAACGACTTTAACCCCTTTCATACTCGGGGTGTCGTTACATCCTCTCTCTTACAAATGGGAGGTGGCTAGACTGATCTTCTATATAAATATAGAGATTTGGTTTTTATTTTTAGCTTTTTTTTTTCTTTTTTTGGTGATACACATAGGCAAATGCAAATTTTTTGGAGATTTTTAAAAAATATTTTCAATATTGGTTTCTAATTACAAAAAAAAATGCACTATGTGTGTCTAATAGGCAATATCATTCTACCTATACTACATATTCTAGAGGTGTATCTATATTGCTAGCAGATGATGTTGATTTCTTTTGCTGACAGGTACAAATGGATATTAAAGGTCGTTATATTTTTTAATATTGTACATTGTATAGAAGATCATACGTGTTAGCTAATATATATGTATACCACCCCCATATTCCTCAGAAGTACTTAAAGAACTACTGAAGTTTACTTCTGATAAAATTGATGTCCCTTAGTTAATAGTAGGAGATTTTAATAATTATTTAGATCCCGCTTTAGATAAATTTGGGCTGATTGCAGCATCGACGACTTCGGTATCTACCTCCTTTGCTGGCTTTATTAGGGAGATTGGTCTTATGAATGTCTGGAGAATGTTACGCCCTAATGATAGAGTGTTCTCTTTCTTCTCTAGCATCCATAGGACCTTGTCTAGAATAGACCTGGGATTAGTTACCCCCTATGATTCTACCTGTAATATCTGAAATGACTTATGCAGCTAGAGGATTATCTGATCATTCCCCATTGATACTTAAGTTGGCTTTAAATTTAACTCAGAATTGCACTCTATGGAAAATAAACCCTCACTGGTTTGACTTTTTTCCTTCAAAACAGAAAATATTGCTTGACATCTTGGCCTACACAACTGTAAACAAGCCATCTGTATCTTTGCAGATTTATTGGAATTCTTTAAAAGCTTAGGTTTATCTCTCAAATTTCAAGAATAAAAAAAGATCTAGCACTTGGGAACGTTCAGTGACTGATAGGGATGAGCTTCGTGTTCGAGTCGAACCCATGTTCGACTCGAACATCGGCTGTTCGATCGTTCGCCGAATTGCGAACGATATGGGCCGTTCGCGCCAAATTTGTGTGGCGCGTCATGGCCCATAATTCACCGCGGCATCGCAGTGCATTGCTGGCTGATTATTGGCCAAGCATGCACTATGACCCGCATGCTTGGCCAATCACAGCGCCGTCGGTAGAGAGAGCTGTAATTGGCCAAAGCCAGGGTGGCTTTGGCCAATTATGGCTCAGGGGGTTTAGAACATGCCCCAGACTATATGGCGGCCCTGTGTAGTGTGTTCTGGCATTGAGAGACAGAGACAGAGAGACAGTGTCATTTAATTTGAGTTAGCTAGATTAGGCAGGACAGTCAGTGAGCTAGCTGCACTTACAGTGTATTGTGTATATATATGCATCCCAGGTGTTGTGTATATATATATATATATATATATATATATATATATACACTGTATTCAGTTTAGCTAGATCCGTTCCTGTTATTTTCCTACTGACAGGCAGGCTTGTCTTGTTACAATATTTACAGCTACCTGAAGAAAATTGCTGGTGTTCTTTTGATCCTATTAGTACCACAGTCAGGCAGCTAGACTATTTACAGTTAGTGTAGTGCGTCCTCCTCACAGTGTTCAGTTAAAGCTACACGTTAGTAACCTCTGCACAGTGTTCAGCTAAAACTACAAGTTAGTGTAGTGCACAGTGTTCAGCTAAAGCTACAAGTTAGGGTAGTGCGTCCTCCTCACAGTGTTCAGCTAAAGCTACAAGTTAGTTTAGTGTGACCTCTGCACAGTGTTCAGCTAAAGCTACAAGTTAGGGTAGTGCGTCCTCCTCACAGTGTTCAGCTAAAACTACAAGTTATTGTAGTGCGACCTCTGCACAGTGTTCAGCTAAAGCTACAAATTAGTGTAGTGCGTCCTCCTCACAGTGTTCAGCTAAAACTACAAGTTAGTGTAGTGAGACCTCTGCACAGTGTTCAGCTAAAGCTACAAGTTAGTGTAGTGCTTCCTTCTCACAGTGTTCAGCTAAAACTACAAGTTAGTGTCGTGAGACCTCTGAACAGTGTTCAGCTAAAGCTACAAGTTAGTGTAGTGCATCCTCCTCACAGTGTTCAGCTAAAACTACAAGTTAGTGTAGTGCGACCTCTGCACAGTGTTCAGCTAAAGCTACAAGTTAGTGTAGTGCGTCCTCCTCACAGTGTTCAGTTAAAGCTACAAGTTAGTTTAGTATGACCTCTGCACAGTGTTCAGCTAAAGCTACAAGTTAGGGTAGTGCGTCCTCCTCACAGTGTTCAGCTAAAGCTACAAGTTGGGGTAGTGTGTCCTCCTCACAGTGTTCAGCTAAAGCTACAAGTTGGTGTAGTGTGTCCTCCTCACAGTGTTCAGCGAAAACTACAAGTTAATGTAGTGCGACCTCTGCACAGTGTTCAGCTAAACCTATAAGTTATTTTTTGTGAGCTCTGCACAGTGTTCAGCTCAAGCTACCTGTAGAAGGCTGGTGGTGTTTTCCTGATCCTATCACTACCGCAGGCAGCTAAATAAGCTACAGGTTAGTGTAGTGCGAGCTCTGCACAGTGTTCACCTAAAGCTCCCTGTAGAAGGTTGGTGTTGTTTTTCTGATCCTATCACTACCGCAGGCAGCTAAATAAGCTTCAAGTTATTTTTTGGTGAGCTCCGCACAGTGTTCACCTAAAGCTACCTGTAGAAGGTTGGTGGTGTTTTCCTGATCCTATTACTACCGAAAGCAGCTAAATAAGCTACAAGTTAGTGTAGTGCAAGCTCTGCACAGTGTTCAGCTAAAGCTACCTGTAGAAGGTTGGTGGTGTTTTCCTGATCCTATTACTACCGCAGGCAGCTAAATAAGCTACAAGTTAGTGTAGTGCGAGCCCTGCACAGTGTTCAGCTAAAGCTACCCGTAGAAGGTTGGTGGTGTTTTCCTGATCCTATCACTACCGCAGGCAGCTAAATAAGCTAAAAGTTATTTTTTGGCGAGCTCTGCACAGTGTTCAGCTAAAGCTACCTGTAGAAGGTTGGTGGTGTTTTCCTGATCCTATTACTACCGCAGGCAGCTAAATAAGCTACAAGTTAGTTTTTTGCGAGCTCTGCACAGTGTTCAGCTAAAGCTACCTGTAGAAAGTTGGCGGTGCTCTCATACTACAGGCAGGCAGTTGATTTTGCTAGCTGCAGTATCAGTATATATATATATATATATATATATATATATATATATATATATATATATATCCCAGCTTAGTGCAGCTACAGGCCATTAGTATGTCTGGAAGGCCAACAAGGAGAGGCAGACAGTCACAAGCCAATAAAAGAGGGCAAGCAGGCTCTGTGTCTAGAGGCAACAGTGCTGGTCGTGGAACGGTGCATCCTCATCAGCACGTGGCCATGGGACACGCTTGGCCTTTTTTTCGACAGCTGGCCGCGTTGAGCCGCAACATGCGGAAGACTTGGTCGAGTGGATGACCAAGCCGTCCTCATCCTCCTCATCCTCTCTCACCCATGCTCAGGGTACTTTGTCTGGAAAAGCAGCGGCCTCTTCCCTTGGCTCAATGTCATCAGTAACTCCTTCCCTAGCCCCACCATGTCCTCCTGAGGAGTCCCTTGAACTGTTTGACCACAGTGTTGGGTACATGCTCCAGGAGGATGCCCAGCGTTTGGAAGGCTCTGATGATGATACTGAGCTAGATGAAGGCAGTAACGTGAGCACGGACAGAGGGGGTGCCCAAGAAGGACAGCAATCTGGCAGTCATGCTCCCCCTGCTGCAGCATACTGCCAGGTTTGCTCCAGTGATGAGGAGGGAGGGGATGATGAGGTCACTGACTCAACGTGGGTGCCTGATAGGAGAGAGGAGGAGGAGGAGGAGGAGGCACATCACCAACGAGGCAGGATGCCCTCCAGGGGCCAGCCTAGGGGCAGCACACTGACTGCATCACACCCCAAAGCTCCGCATGTGCAGGGCGCTACAGTCTCTGCGCGTTATTCAAAAAGTTCTTTGGTGTGGGCCTTTTTTGAGACGAGTGTATCAGATCGCACCACTGCTATTTGCAACATATGTCTCAAGCGTATCTTGCGTGGCCAAAACATCTCCCGCTTGGGCACCACATGCTTGACCAGACATATGTTGACCTGCCATGCAGTTCATTGACAAGCGTATCTAAAAGACCCACACCAAAGAGCAAAGAGGACCTCTCCTTGCTCCTCATCAGCTGAGATCTCCAACCCCACTATACCTTCAGTCCTCTCTGAGACCTGCACTGAGAGGAATGAAGGTGTAGAATTAGGTGTGTCACAGCCAAGTACTTGTGGGCAATCTGCTTTCGGTACACCAACGTCAGATTGTAGCAGGCAAATTTCCCTGCCCCAGCTGCTGCACCGCCGAAAGAAGTTTGCTCCCAGCCATCCACATGCCTAGCGGTTGAATGCTAGCTTTGCAAAATTGCTAGCACTTCAACTGCTGCCTTTTCAGTTGGTAGACTCTGCCCCCTTCCATGAGTTTGTGGAATGTGCGGTTCCTCAGTGGCAGGTACCCAAACGCCATTTTTTCTCACGGAAGGCGATTCCGGCTCTCTACCGGCATGTGGAAGGCAATGTCCATGCCTCGCTGGACAGGGCGGTCATCGGCAAGGTGCATATTACCGCTGACTCATGGTCCAGCAGGCATGGACAGGGACATTACCTAAGTTTCACGGCGCATTGGGTGACTCTGCTGGCAGCTGGGAAGGATGCAGGACAAGGTGCAGTAGTGTTGGAGGTTGTTCCGCCACCACGCCTCCAAAATGCCACTACTAATGATTGTGACACACCTCTCTCCTCCACCCCCTCCTCTTCTTCTTCCTCCATGGCTTCTTCCTGTGCTTTGTCCTCGGAACCAGCGGTGCTCCGCAGGCGTTCAAGGGGCTACACATGTACGCAGGCCAAAAGATGCCATGCGGTGCTTGAGCTGGTGTGCTTGGGGGACAGGAGCCACACTGGGGCAGAGGTTCTGTCAGCTCTGCAGGGACAGGTTCAGAGGTGGTTGACGCCACGCCAACTTAAGGCAGGAATGGTGGTTTGCGACAATGGGACCAACCTCCTCTCTGCCCTCCGACAGGGACAAATGACCCATGTGCCATGTTTGGCTCACGTCCTTAACTTGATGGTGCAGCGGTTCTTGGGCAGGTACCCGGGCTTACAGGATGTCCTGAGGCAGGCCAGGAAAGTCTGTGTGCATTTCCGTCGGTCATATAATGCCAGTGCTTGGCTGGCGGACCTCCAAAAGGAGTTTAACCTGCCCAAGAACCGCCTAATCTGTGACATGCCCACCAGGTGGAACTCAACGTTGGCCATGCTGCAGCTGCTGTACACGCAGCAGAGGGCCATCAATGAGTACCTGTGCGACTATGGCACCAGGACAGGGTCAGGGGAGCTTGGTTTTTTTTCCCCACGCCAGTGGGCCATGATCAGGGATGCATGCACTTTCCTGTCACCATTTGAGGAGGCCACGAGGATGGTGAGCAGTGACAATGCATGCATCAGTGACACTGTCCCCCTTGTCCACCTGTTGGAGCACACGCTGCATGGAATAATGGACAGGGCACTTGAGGCAGAACAGAGGCAGGAAGAGGAGGACTTCCTTAGCTCTCAAGGCCCCCTTTATCCAGATAGTGTTCCTGCGTGCCCGCCGATCACACAGGAAGAGGAGGAGGAGGAAGAGGATTGTGTCAGTATGGAGGTGGAGCCTGGCACTCAGCATCAGCAGCAGTCTTTAGGGGATCAGTCCCAAGAAACACATGGACTTGTACGTGGCTGGGAGGAGGTTGATGCGGAAGATGTCGTCCTTAGTGACCCAGGGAACTCTGGACCGAATGCCTCACAAACCTACGCTGCATGGCCTCCCTGATCCTGCAAAGCCTGCATAAGGATCCTCGTATTCGTGGTATCAAGGAGAAGGAGCAATACTGGCTGGCAACCCTCCTTGATCCACGTTACAAGGGTAAGGTTGCGGACCTTATCTTGCCATCGCAGAGGGAGCAGAGAATGAAACATCTTCGGGAGGCCTTGCAGAAAGGTCTGTGCAATGCGTTCCCAGAGACTGGGAGGTTACAAACTCCTGTTTCTGGACAACGTTTTGCTGAGGCTTTGGTCAGTCAAAGTAGGAGCGGTGGAGAAGGTGGCCGTCTGACCGATGCGTTCAGACAATTTTTTATTCCGCAGCCCCAAGGTATGATCGGTTCCAGCAACCATCGCCAGCGTCTGTTTTACATGGTGCAGGAATACCTAGGGGCAAGATCTGACTTGGACACCTTTCCCACCGAAAATCCTCTGGGTTACTGGGTCTTGAGGATGGATCACTGGCCAGAGCTTGCACAGTATGCAATTGAGCTACTGGCCTGTCCTGCATCCAGCGTTCTTTCAGAACGCACATCCAGTGCTGCTGGAGGCTTTGTAACCGATCACAGGGTGCGTCTGTCCACCGACTCGGTCGATCGACTGACCTTCATAAAAATGAATCAGTCTTGGATCACCACCAGCTACCAAGCACCTGATGCTGATGTAACCGAATAATTTTTTTTGAAATCTCAGATCCCTTCAAAGACTGCCTATGCTGATGCTGAGTGACTATCCTGAGTAATTATCCTCTTCCTCCTCAATGATCACGCTGATAGCTTGTAAGAACATTTTTGGTTCTGGGCGCCGCCACCAGTGCCTAAGGCCCAATTTTTCAGCCCCTGTTTAACAGGGGCGTGTAATTACAATTTTTGATGCAATACTTTGCAGCAGGGCTCGTTCCTGCGTTCCAAATAGAGTATCTGTGAGGGGTTGCAGTGTTGTGGCACCAGCACCAGTGCCTAAGGCCCAATTTTTCACCCCCTGTTTAACAGGGGCGTGTAATTACAATTTTTGATGCAATACTTTGCAGCTGGGCTCGTTCCTGCGTTTCAACTAGAGTATCTGTGAGGGGTTGCAGTGTTGTGGCACCAGCACCAGTGCCTAAGGCGCAATTTTTTAGCCCCTGTTTAACAGGGGCGTGCAATTACAATTTTTGATGCAATACTTTGCAGCAGGGCTCGTTCCTGCATTCCAACTAGAGTATCTGTAAGGGGTTGCAGTGTTGTGGCACCAGCACCAGTGCACCAGCACCAGCCCAATTTTTCAGCCCCTGTTCAACAGGGGCATGTAATTACAATTCTTGATCTAATATTTCACAGATGGGCCCGTTTCCGCACCCACCAAGAGCGAGGGAGGACTTACAGTGTTGTGGCACCAGCACCACCACCACCACCAAAGGCCCAATTTTTCTGCCCTTGTTCAACAGGGGCATGTAATTATAATTCTTGATCTAATATTTCACAGCAGGGCCCTGTGAGCGCTTACAGTGTTGTGGCCACAACAACACCTAAGGCCCAAATTAATGTTGAGTATATAGGGCAGGCCCCTACTTTTAAACATCCAACTTACAAACGACTCCTACTTGCAAACGGAAGGAGACAACAGGAAGTGAGATGAAATCTACCCCTAGGAAGGGAAATTCTCTCCTGTAAGAGTTAATATGGGAAAAACATTTCTCCTTTCCACTGATGCTTTATCACCAATCCTTGTTTCACAAAAAAACCCAAATTTTCAAAAAACATTTGTCATTGGGACAAAAAGTGAAGTGAAATCTTCTGAAGAGGAGCACAGACAGCAAAACAAATGTCACAGGGGTGATAACCCTTCCCTATGTTTTCCAAAAAGCTTAAAAAAGATTTTTTGGCTGGAGTTATACACGTTAAAAATGTACCCATTAAAAATTACAAACAGATTCTACTTAACAACAAACCTACAGTCCCTGTCTTATTTGCACCGCCTGCATACTGCTGTTCAGAGTATATAGGGCCTGGTGTTCCCACACCTTTCCTTTTTTTAATTTGGGTGCGGTGTTCCCCTTAATAACCAAACAAGACCCAAAGGGCCTGGTAATGGACTGGGGGGTA
The DNA here is from genome assembly GCA_037952835.1 of Lithobates septentrionalis. Classification (NCBI taxonomy): domain Eukaryota; kingdom Metazoa; phylum Chordata; class Amphibia; order Anura; family Ranidae; genus Lithobates; species Lithobates septentrionalis. The sequence goes on from JBBDGP010001284.1 coordinate 4,176,737, forward strand.
CCCATGCCGTTTGTATCACTGATTTTCATCCATATTGCCAGGACCCGACATTGCATTAAACCCGCAAGCAGTTTTAAATGACTTTTTTTCCTTTAAAAATTACATTTTGTGACAGAAACACGTGCCACTTTACAGGCATACTATAGACACCCCCCAGGTACGATATTTAAAGGAATATTTCACTTTTTTTTATTTTAAGCATCATTAAAATCACTGCTCCTGAAAAAACGGCCATTTTTAAAAGTTTTTTTGCATTGATACATGTTCTCTGGGGCAGGGCCTGGGTCCCCAAACCCTTTTTAGGACAGTACCATGAAAATTAACCTTTAAAATGAGCACTTTTGATTTCGAACGTTCGAGTCCCATAGACGTCCCAAGGATGGGAAGTGTTATCATAATGGGGGATTTTAATTATCCAGACATAGACTGGGCGGAGGGAACCGCGCATTCATTTAAGGCTCGCCAGTTCCTTAATGTCTTGCAGGACAATTTTATGGGTCAGATGGTAGACGCACCAACTAGAAATAAAACAATACCGGATCTACTGATTACCAACAATACAGACCTGATCACAGATGTGGAAATACGGGGCAATTTAGGTAACAGCGATCACAGGTCAATTAGTTTCAGTATAAATCACACAAATAGGAAACATAAAGGGAATACAAAGACACTGAATTTCAATAGAGCCAACTTCCCTAAACTACAAACCTTGCTAAAAGGCATAAATTGGGATAAAATATTAGGAACAAAGAATACGGAGGAGAGATGGGTTTGCTTTAAGAGCATATTAAATAAGGGCATTAGCCAATGTATCCCATTGGGTAATAAATTTAAAAGAGCGAACAAAAATCCTGGATGGCTTAACTCCAATGTAAAAATGCATATAAAAGCAAAGGAGAAGGCCTTCAAAAAATACAAGGTTGAGGGATCATCCTCAGCATTCAGACTTTATAAAGAATGCAATAAGAAATGTAAGGGTGCAATTAGGACGGCTAAGATATAACATGAAAGACACATAGCGGAGGAGAGCAAAAAAAATCCCAAGAAATTCTTTAAGTATGTAAACAGTAAAAAAGGGAGGACAGACCATATTGGCCTGGAGGATCTTAGTTATGAGGAAAGGTTGCGAGCGTTGAACTTATTCTCTCTGGAGAAGAGATGCTTGAGAGGGGATATGATTTCAATTTACAAATACTGTACTGGTGACCCCACAATAGGGATACAACTTTTTCGCAGAAGAGAGTTTAATAAGACTCAGGGCCACTCATTAGAAATTAGAAGAAAAGAGGTTTAACCTTAAACTACGTAGAGGGTTCTTTACTGTAAGAGCGGTAAGGATGTGGAATTCCCTTCCACAGGCGGGGGTCTCAGCGGGGAGCATTGATAGCTTCAAGAAACTATTAGATAAGCACCTGAATGACCGCAACATACAGGGATATGTAAGGTAATACTGACACATAATCACACACATAGGTTGGACTTGATGGACTTGTGTCTTTTTTTCAACCTCACCTACTATGTAACTATGTAACTATGTAACGTCAATGGGGTTCTAACGTTTGTGCAAATTTTCGGTCCATTCGCAGGTTCTGGTGCGAAACGAACCGGGGGGGGGGGGTTGTTCGGCTCATTCCTAGTGACTGAAGATGTTTTAAAAGCAGAAATTCTTTATATAGCAGACCCTACTATAGAAACACAACAGAAGTAGATAGAAAAACAATAGATATATGCTGATATTTCTTGTAAAAAAGCAGAGCATAAATGTTTTTTTCTTCAGCAACCTTATTTTGAGGATGGAGAAAACATGGGTCATCTTTTAGCAACAATAGCGAAAGCTCAGAAACCGATGACACAGGTAGTAGAATTACAAATTTCTCCAACTGGAGCTAGATGCGGCAAAAGCTTTTGATACTATAGAATGGAATTTTTTATGGTATTGTTTAGAAAAAATTTGGTTTTGGACCACATTTATAAGTTGGATACAACGTCTTTACGCTGCACCGGTAGCACGGGTACAGGTAAATGGACATGTATCGGAACCTTTTTCACTACAACGTGGAACAAGACAGGGATGTCCATTATCACCTTTACTTTTTGCTTTAGCCCTTGAACCTTTGGCTGCTTCTGTCCGTCAATCAACAAATATTATTGGATTTCGTAGATCTCTGGGAGAGGACAAGATTACTTGTTGATGACAACACACTTTTATTTTTGAGAGATACTTTGTCCTCTTTAAAAGCAGTAATGTCTCTAATTAATGCATAGGGTTCTTTCTCAGGTTTTACAATAAACTGGGATCAGTTCTTCTACCAGTGGACCCCCTGATGATCAATCTGTCAATTTCTGATTCTCAAATAACGGTAGTTTCTACATTTAAATACCTAGGCGTACAGGTTACATCACAAGTAAGTGCATATGTGGAGATGAATTTAGACCCATTGCTTAAGCAGTTTAAACAAAAAGGGGAAAATTTGGAGTAAGTTGCCCTTAACGATAATAGGTAGAGCTAATTTGGTAAAGATGATATGGATGCCACAATTGTTATATTTACTACATAATTGTCCTGTGTGGCTTCCACGGAAATTCTTTAGACAAATAGATACCTTGTTTAGAGATCTTATTTGGTGAAAATAAACATCCCTGGATTCGATTGGAAATTCTGCAGCTGTCTAAGGATCAGGGTGGCCTGGCTGTTCCTAATGCCAAATTGTATTATCTGGCATCTCAACTTCAGCAATTGTATGGTTGGAATATTATAGACTGTGAGGACCCCATACGACAAATTATATTTTCTCAATTACCGATAAATCCGGTACAGTTAATAGTAGCCTACCACTTTTATAGTAAACGTGACTATCCCACATTTTATTTAATTCATAAAGTCTGGACTACTATTCAATAAGATACTCATTATGAGGGATGAACTGTGAAAGTTGTGGACCTTGATTGGGATTAAGGAGTGTGGCGTTCCTATTCCTTCACCACCTTGGCTTTACATATTTTTCTCCATGGCATAAGACTTTATTGAATATATATATATATATATATATATATATATATATATATATATATATATATATATATATATATATATATATATATATATATATATACAGTGCCGGGACAAGGTCAACCAGCGCCAAGGGCGAACATGCCGGGCTGCGCCCCCCCATGACCAGTTATTTTACACACCTGATATCTATCTATCTATCTGAGGTCAAAGTACAATGATCAGGAGCAGCGTGTACAGTGTGCAGGAGTTAGGAGAGGAAAACATACAGAGTGCAGAGGTAAGGTGTATGTACAGTAATATACAATGTACAGGAGTCAAGAGCGGTAAACTGCAGGGTACAGAGACCAGGAGTATATACACCCTAGTGCATAGCAGTACCCCTATAAATTATATCAAATTTAGTGTATGTGCCATTATCAAATATGGCCAAGTGAATTTTATATCACATGAATATGGAACCAAAATACCAGTGCAGCAAACAAAATTGTGAGGGGGCGAATCCCAGACTCCCGGTGCTGCAAGTAGAATACCAAAACTCATAAATATTCAATTACATATCATATGTATGTGGGACCAAATTCCCTGTGCTGCAAAAACATGTTGTGAGGGAGTTAAGACCACACTCCTGGTACTGTAAATAAAAAATGAAATACTATAACATATAATGTGAATAACTCCCAAATATTCAAATAACTCTAGTCAAATTCTCATGGTTAATTTTTACACAATTTGGTTTTGGAGTTACTACCAAACTCCCAGTGCTGCAAATCAGACACACAGTGCAAAGTACTATCACAGTGCACTATAAACAAACAGTCCATTAAAGAGCAAGTGCTCTTGTGCGCATTGCTGGATCGAGATGGGGCTCAAGCAAGTGGCTGACAGATTCCTCCATCCACACAAGTGGGGTGGGCGTGGGAATACCCCCTCACTGGGACATTGTATTCTGACAGCAGGGACTCTCCCCTATCAGAATACACTGATCGGTACTGCAAACAGCTAATTGAACAAGGATTTCCACCAGAAGTGGATATAACAATCGGTTTCTGTCTAACAGAGAGGGTTACACACCGATCAAAAATTCAGCCCCTGCTGAATTCTGAACTGTGTACTCAGTTTTACCTTGTCCTTTGCTTCAGCAGGCTCTCTGCAGTTCTGTTACTGGTTCCCTGCAGCTCCTGTGTCAGGAGTGACAGTGGTCACACTCCAGCCTCCACTTTGGACCATACAGGGTTAATCTTCCTCTATATGTGATAGGGAGGAGGAGAGCACTGGAGCTGGCTGAAGCATAGATTCACATGTAAAAAAAAAAGACTATACAGTACCCACTTTCTCCCCCCTCCCCCACACTGCAAAAGTGGACTTTCTTGAAGTTGGGCTGGGACAAGAAATCACATCCTTTGCTTTGTAATGCTTATATTCTTGAACAGTTTAGGAATTAGTGTGACATTGCAGGTGCTACATAGATGTAATCCACATACACATTATATCTTTCATATCTATCATTCTTTTTAGAAGATATTATGTGGATTACATCTATGTAGCACCTGAAATGTCACACTAATTCCTAACCTGTTCAAGAATTTTACTTTTACTTTCACTTTCAATAAACCTGCACTGAAAAGTACAGGGCACGTTTATAATCACAGTGTGGAATGCAGAGCAGTCAGCACTCACTGTAGAAGAGGATCCAGTCTGTCATCCGTGATTTACACATCTTCACCCTGCTCTGGAGGAGCGCTCTGCTGTGTGCTGGGCGGGAACCAAAGATCGATGCTGCAATGTGAGGTTCTTTTCCTGCTCTGCCCACATGCACTTTCACTGGGACTGTACCAGCTCCGATCCAGGGGGGGAGACTCATAGGAACTCAAGAAGGGAGCTTGGAAAAGGGTGCATCTGCTGCCACAGAGCAGTGAGCAGGAGCGCATAATCCTTCATTTAGGCAGGCAACAGGGGCATACAAGTTTTACAGACATATTTTTCTGCTCACAACCTAGCGCCCCCTCCCACATTGCGCCCAGGGCAGAATCCCCGCCTGCCCACCCCTTGTACCGGCCCTGTATATATATATATATATATATATATATATATATATATATATATATATATATATATATATATATATATATATATATATATATATATATATATACCTAAGCTGTTACAGCAGGGACCTCAATACTGTGAATATATATGCTGACATTTCTTATTTCTTATGAACATTTCTGATTTTAAATGTTAAAGCGCAACTTTTTTTTTTTTTCCTGAATTTATGCTCTTTTATTGTGATATCACATATGAGAGTTGCTGCTTCTTATCATTATTTTTGTTTTCACTTTATTTTATTCATTAGCATTCACCACTTGCCTACTGGGCACTTTTACCCCCTTCCTGCCCAGGCAAATTTTCAGCTTTTGGAGCTGTCGCACCTTCAATGACAATTGTGCGGTAATGCAACACTGTACTTAAACTAAATAGAGCTTTCTTTTATTTATTTATTCGACACTGGGCTTTTCATTCTTTGCTTAATAAACGAATAAAGACTGAAAATTCTGAAAAAAAACCCCTTTTTTCATAGTTTGTTGCAAAATTTTGCACACATACGTTTTCTCCTTCACTGATGTGCGCTGATGAGGCTGCACTGATAGGCACTGATATACTGCACTGATGGGCATTGATGAGGCAGCACTGAAGGGCATTGATAGGTACTGATAGGCTGCATATCTGATGGGCACTGATAAGGCGGCACTGGTGGGCACTGATGAGGAGGCACTGGTAGGCACTGATAGAGGCAGTGATAGGTGGCACTGATGTGTACTAATAGGTGGCACTGATTGGCAGCACTGATGGGCACTTATTGGCAGCACTGATGGTCACTTATTGACAGCACTGGTGGGCACTTATTGGCAGCAATGGTGCGGTTGGCAAGTGCCTAATCACCTTGTCCAGTGATGTAGATCCTATGTCAATCATGATGAATGACACCCTGATGACCTACCAACAAGACAACCTTCACCATGACAATCCTCTCTCACCGATACTCCCATCACACATGACAGGTGTTGTTGATACATGTTGTATGAGGTCCTTTGTTTTTCCTGTCTTATACATAGTGGTTTACCATGATGGATCCTCACACATGGGCTTCATGCACCAGCATACTGAAAAATCTTTGAATTTTTAAATTTTTTTTTTTACTTGCCCCTGTATGCAGGGTGATCATATATAGTATTCCACTGTGCTTTTAAATCTTTTGAAACATCTCGGGTGATCTATATCTTTTGCCTCAATCCTTTTCCTGCATTTTGGCATCTTGATGTTAACCTCCTAATTGCCCAGTTAATTGCTTCAAATTACCATGCAAATTTATTTTGGTGTGGAGCTTATATGAGTATAAATGTATTGCCATTTTTATGTTTAACATGCTACGACTAAGGCTGTTGCCGAAACGCTTAGCTGTTTTGCTTGTCACTTCATGTAACCAACTATTAAAATCGCTATATGGACTATAGAGTTGCCGGCTCAATCGTTTTACTTGTTTACACATGACAGGTGCTTATATTCCAGCAGCGCTTCATTTAAAGTGCTAGTAAACTAAAAAAAATAAAACAAAAAACAAAAAACTTTGCAGTGCATACTAGCATATTTTGTGAAGCTTACCCTAAAACGAAACCCTCCAGCGGTGCGCTGTCATCGCTGACAGGACTTACATCATCTTCCTTCTGGGTTCGCAGGCTCTGGGCAAGCTGCGATGACGTCACTCCCGCACATGCTCATTGGAGTAACTGTTTACGGCCCAGGGCTCTGAAGGAATGGCACGGGTATGCCGCTCCTTCAGATTGCATGTGCCGGTGACATCACCGACGGCTTCACAAGTAAATATCTCCTGCACCTTTAGGAGATATTTACAGTACATACAGGTAAGCCTTTTTATAGGCTTACCTGTAGGTAAAACATAAACAAAAGGCCTTTACTACCACTTTAAGAAACAAGGCAACATGCAGGAAGTTGTCATTTAGCTGTGGTAGTGATTAGGGATGAGATTTGTGTTCGAGTAAAATTCATATTCGACTCGAACATCGTCTGTTCGCCCGTTAGCCGAATTCCGAACGTTATGGGCCGTTTGCGTCAAATTCGTGTGACGCGTCACGGCCCATAATTCACTGCGGCATCGCAGTGCATTGCTGGCTGATGATTGGCCAAGCATGCACTATGACCCGCATGCTTGGCCAATCACAGCGCCGTCTGAACAGAGAGCCGTAATTGGCCAAAGCCAAGGAGGCTTTGGCCAATTATGGCTCAGGGGATTTAGTACACGCCCCACACTATATAAGGCCGCATGCACGGCGGCCCTGTGTAGTGTGTGTTCCGGCGTTCATAGATAGAGAGAGAGAGAGAGAGACAGACAGTGTAATTTGATTTTAGTTAGATAGATTAGGCAGAACAGTCAGTCAGTTAGCTGCACTTACAGTGTATTGTGTATATATATGCATCCCAGGTGTTGAATATATATATATATAAACTGTATTCAGTTTAGCTAGATCCGTTCCTGTTATCTTCCTACTGACAGGCAGGCTTGTCTTGTTACAGTATTTACAGCTACCTGAAGAAAATTGCTGGTGCTCTTTTGATCCTATTAGTACCACAGTCAGGCAGCTAGACAATTTACAGTTAGTGCAGTGCGTCCTGTTCACAGTGTTCAGCTAAAACTGCAAGTTAGTGTAGTGAGATCTCTGCACAGTGTTCAGCTAAAACTACAAGTTAGTGGGGTGCGTCCTGCTCACAGTGTTCAGCTAAACTACAAGTTAGTGCGGTGCGTGCTGCTCACAGTGTTCAGCTAAAACTACAAGTTAGTGCGGTGCGTCCTGCTCACAGTGTTCAGCTAAAACTACAAGTTAGTGGGGTGCGTCCTGCTCACAGTGTTCAGCTAAAACTACAAGTTAGTGTGGTGCGTCCTGCTCACAGTGTTCAGCTAAAACTACAAGTTAGTGTGGTGCGTCCTGCTCACAGTGTTCAGCTAAAACTACAAGTTAGTGCGGTGCGTCCTGCTCACAGTGTTCAGCTAAAACTACAAGTTAGTGGGGTGCGTCCTGCTCACAGTGTTAAGCTAAAACTACAAGTTAGTGCGGTGCGTCCTGCTCACAGTGTTCAGCTAAAACTACAATTTAGTGCGGTACGTCCTGCTCACAGTGTTCAGCTAAAACTACAAGTTAGTGCTGTGCATCCTGCTCACAGTGTTCAGCTAAAACTACAAGTTAGTGTGGTGCGTCCACCTCACAGTGTTCAGCTAAACCTACAAGTTAGTGTAGTGAGACCTCTGCACAGTGTTCATCTAAAGCTACAAGTTAGTGCAGTGCGTCCTGCTCACAGTGTTCAGCTAAAACTACAAGCTAGTGCGGTGCGTCCTGCTCAAAGTGTTCAGCTAAAACTACAAGTTAGTGCAGTGCGTCCTGCTCACAGTGTTCAGCTAAAACTACAAGTTAGTGTGGTGCGTCCACCTCACAGTGTTCAGCTAAACCTACAAGTTAGTGTAGTGAGACCTCTGCACAGTGTTCATCTAAAGCTACAAGTTAGTGCAGTGCGTCCTGCTCACAGTGTTCAGCTAAAACTACAAGTTAGTGCGGTGCGTCCTGCTCAAAGTGTTCAGCTAAAACTACAAGTTAGTGCGGTGCGTCCTGCTCACAGTGTTCAGCTAAAACTACAAGTTAGTGCTGTGCGTCCTGCTCACAGTGTTTAGCTAAAACTGCATGTTAGTGTGGTGCGTCCACCTCACAGTGTTCAGCTAAACCTACAAGTTAGTGTAGTGAGACCTCTGTACAGTGTTCATCTAAAGCTACAAGTTAGTGCAGTGCGTCCTGCTCACAGTGTTCAGCTAAAACTACAAGTTAGTGTGGTGTGTCCACCTCACAGTGTTCAGCTAAACCTACAAGTTAGTGTAGTGAGAACTCTGCACAGTGTTCATCTAAAGCTACAAGTTAGTGCGGTGCGTCCTGCTCACAGTGTTCAGCTAAAACTACAAGTTAGTGGGGTGCATCCTGCTCACAGTGTTCAGCTAAAATTACAAGTTAGTGCGGTGCGTCCTGCTCACAGTGTTCAGCTAAAACTACATGTTAGTGCTGTGTGTCCTGCTCACAGTGTTCAGCTAAAACTACAAGTTAGTGCTGTGCGTCCTGCTCACAGTGTTCAGCTAAAACTACAAGTTAGTGCTGTGCGTCCTGCTCACAGTGTTCAGCTAAAACTACAAGTTAGTGTGGTGCGTCAACCTCACAGTGTTCAGCTAAACCTACAAGTTAGTGTAGTAAGACCTCTGCACAGTGTTCATCTAAAGCTAAAAGTTAGTGCAGTGCGTCCTGCTCACAGTGTTCAGCTAAAACTACAAGTTAGTGCGGTGCGTCCTGCTCACAGTGTTCAGCTAAAACTACAAGTTAGTGCTGTGTGTCCTGCTCACAGTGTTCAGCTAAAACTACAAGTTAGTGCTGTGCGTCCTGCTCACAGTGTTCAGCTAAAACTACAAGTTAGTGCTGTGCGTCCTGCTCACAGTGTTCAGCTAAAACTACAAGTTAGTGTGGTGCGTCAACCTCACAGTGTTCAGCTAAACCTACAAGTTAGTGTAGTGATTCCTCTGCACAGTGTTCATCTAAAGCTACAAGTTAGTGCAGTGCGTCCTGCTCACAGTGTTCAGCTAAAACTACAAGTTAGTGCGCTGCGTCCTGCTCACAGTGTTCAGCTAAAACTACAAGTTAGTGTGGTGCGTCCTGCTCACAGTGTTCAGCTAAAACTACAAGTTAGTGCTGTGCGTCCTGCTCACAGTGTTCAGCTAAAATTACAAGTTAGTGTAATTCGTCCACCTCACAGTGTTCAGCTAAACCTACAAGTTAGTGTAGTGAGACCTCTGCACAGTGTTCATCTAAAGCTACAAGTTAGTGCAGTGCGTCCTGCTCACAGTGTTCAGCTAAAACTACAAGTTAGTGCGGTGCGTCCTGCTCACAGTGTTCAGCAAAAAACTACAAGTTAGTGCGGTGCGTCCTGCTCACAGTGTTCAGCTAAAACTACAAGTTAGTGCGGTGCGTCCTGCTCAAAGTGTTCAGCTAAAACTACAAGTTAGTGAGGTGCGTCCTGCTCACAGTGTTCAGCTAAAACTACAAGTTGGTGCTGTGCGTCCTGCTCACAGTGTTTAGCTAAAACTACAAGTTAGTGTGGTGCGTCCACCTCACAGTGTTCAGCTAAACCTACAAGTTAGTGTAGTGAGACCTCTGCACAGTGTTCATCTAAAGCTACAAGTTAGTGCAGTGCGTCCTGCTCACAGTGTTCAGCTAAAACTACAAGTTAGTGTGGTGTGTCCACCTCACAGTGTTCAGCTAAACCTACAAGTTAGTGTAGTGAGACCTCTGCACAGTGTTCATCTAAAGCTACAAGTTAGTGCGGTGCGTCCTGCTCACAGTGTTCAGCTAAAACTACAAGTTAGTAGGGTGCGTCCTGCTCACAGTGTTCAGCTAAAACTACAAGTTAGTGCGGTGCGTCCTGCTCACAGTGTTCAGCTAAAACTACAAGTTAGTGCTGTGCGTCCTGCTCACAGTGTTCAGCTAAAACTACAAGTTAGTGCTGTGCGTCCTGCTCACAGTGTTCAGCTAAAACTACAAGTTAGTGTGGCGCGTCAACCTCACAGTGTTCAGCTAAACCTACAAGTTAGTGTAGTGAGACCTCTGCACAGTGTTCATCTAAAGCTACAAGTTAGTGCAGTGCGTCCTGCTCACAGTGTTCAGCTAAAACTACAAGTTAGTGGGGTGCGTCCTGCTCACAGTGTTCAGCTAAAACTACAAGTTAGTGTGGTGCGTCAACCTCACAGTGTTCAGCTAAACCTACAAGTTAGTGTAGTCAGACCTCTGCACAGTGTTCAGCTAAAATTACAAGTTAGTGTGGTTCGTCCACCTCACAGTGTTCAGCTAAACCTACAAGTTAGTGTAGTGAGACCTCTGCACAGTGTTCATCTAAAGCTACAAGTTAGTGCAGTGCGTCCTGCTCACAGTGTTCAGCTAAAACTAAAAGTTAGTGCGGTGCATCCTGCTCACAGTGTTCAGCTAAAACTACAAGTTAGTGCGGTGCGTCCGGCTCACAGTGTTCAGCTAAAACTACAACTTAGTGCGGTGCGTCCTGCTCACAGTGTTCAGCTAAAACTACAAGTTAGTGCGGTGCGTCCTGCTCACAGTGTTCAGCTAAAACTACAAGTTAGTGGGGTGCGTCCTGCTCACAGTGTTCAGCTAAAACTACAAGTTAGTGCGATGCGACCTGCTCACAGTGTTCAGCTAAAACTACAATTTAGTGCGGTACGTCCACCTCACAGTGTTCAGCTAAACCTACAAGTTAGTGTAGTGAGACCTCTGCACAGTGTTCATCTAAAGCTACAAGTTAGTGCAGTGCGTCCTGCTCACAGTGTTCAGCTAAAACTACAAGTTAGTGTGGTGTGTCCACCTCACAGTGTTCAGCTAAACCTACAAGTTAGTGTAGTGAGACCTCTGCACAGTGTTCATCTAAAGCTACAAGTTAGTGCAGTGCATCCTGCTCACAGTGTTCAGCTAAAACTACAAGTTAGTGTGGTGTGTCCTGCTCACAGTGTTCAGCTAAAACTACAAGTTAGTGCGGTGCTTCCTGCTCACAGTGTTCAGCTAAAACTACAAGTTAGTGGGGTGCGTCCTGCTCACAGTGTTTAGATAAAACTACAAGTTAGTGTGGTGCGTCTACCTCACAGTGTTCAGCTAAACCTACAAGTTAGTGTAGTGAGACCTCTGAACAGTGTTCATCTAAAGCTACAAGTTAGTGCAGTGCGTCCTGCTCACAGTGTTCAGCTAAAACTACAAGTTAGTGTGGTGTGTCCACCTCACAGTGTTCAGCTAAACCTACAAGTTAGTATAGTGAGACCTCTGCACAGTGTTCATCTAAAGCTACAAGTTAGTGCGGTGCGTCCTGCTCACAGTGTTCAGCTAAAACTACAAGTTAGTGGGGTGCGTCCTGCTCACAGTGTTCAGCTAAAACTACAAGTTAGTGCGGTGCGTCCTGCTCACAGTGTTCAGCTAAAACTACAAGTTAGTGCGGTGCGTCCTGCTCACAGTGTTCAGCTAAAACTACAAGTTAGTGCTGTGCCTCCTGCTCACAGTGTTTAGCTAAAACTACAAGTTAGTGTGGTGCGTCCACCTCACAGTGTTCAGCTAAACCTACAAGTTAGTGTAGTGAGACCTCTGCACAGTGTTCATCTAAAGCTACAAGTTAGTGCAGTGCGTCCTGCTCACAGTGTTCAGCTAAAACTACAAGTTAGTGTGGTGTGTCCACCTCACAGTGTTCAGCTAAACCTACAAGTTAGTGTAGTGAGACCTCTGCACAGTGTTCATCTAAAGCTACAAGTTAGTGCAGTGCGTCCTGCTCACAGTGTTCAGCTAAAACTACAAGTTAGTGTGGTGTGTCCTGCTCACAGTGTTCAGCTAAAACTACAAGTTAGTGTGGTGCTTCCTGCTCACAGTGTTCAGCTAAAACTACAAGTTAGTGGGGTGCGTCCTGCTCACAGTGTTCAGCTAAAACTACAAGTTAGTGTGGTGCGTCCTGCTCACAGTGTTCAGCTAAAACTACAAGTTAGTGCTGTGCGTCCTGCTCACAGTGTTCAGCTAAAATTACAAGTTAGTGTAGTTCGTCCACCTCACAGTGTTCAGTTAAACCTACAAGTTAGTGTAGTGAGACCTCTGCACAGTGTTCATCTAAAGCTACAAGTTAGTGCAGTGCGTCCTGCTCACAGTGTTCAGCTAAAACTACAAGTTAGTGCGGTGCGTCCTGCTCACAGTGTTCAGCTAAAACTACAAGTTAGTGCGGTGCGTCCTGCTCACAGTGTTCAGCTAAAACTACAAGTTAGTGCGGTGCGTCCTGCTCAAAGTGTTCAGCTAAAACTACAAGTTAGTGCGGTGCGTCCTGCTCACAGTGTTCAGCTAAAACTACAAGTTAGTGCAGTGCGTCCTGCTCACAGTGTTTAGCTAAAACTACAAGTTAGTGTGGTGCGTCCACCTCACAGTGTTCAGCTAAACCTACAAGTTAGTGTAGTGAGACCTCTGCACAGTGTTCATCTAAAGCTACAAGTTAGTGCAGTGCGTCCTGCTCACAGTGTTCAGCTAAAACTATTAAGTTAGTGCCATGCGTCCTGCTCACAGTGTTCAGCTAAAACTATAAGTTAGTGCTGTGCGTCCTGCTCACAGTGTTCAGCTAAAATTACAAGTTAGTGTAGTTCGTCCACCTCACAGTGTTCAGCTAAACCTACAAGTTAGTGTAGTGAGACCTCTGCACAGTGTTCATCTAAAGCTACAAGTTAGTGCAGTGCGTCCTGCTCACAGTGTTCAGCTAAAACTACAAGTTAGTGCGGTGCGTCCTGCTCACAGTGTTCAGCTAAAACTACAAGTTAGTGCTGTGCGTCCTGCTCACAGTGTTTAGCTAAAACTACAAGTTAGTGTGGTGCGTCCACCTCACAGTGTTCAGCTAAACCTACAAGTTAGTGTAGTGAGACCTCTGCACAGTGTTCATCTAAAGCTACAAGTTAGTGCAGTGCGTCCTGCTCACAGTGTTCAGCTAAAACTACAAGTTAGTGTGGTGTGTCCACCTCACAGTGTTCAGCTAAACCTACAAGTTAGTGTAGTGAGACCTCTGCACAGTGTTCATCTAAAGCTACAAGTTAGTGCGGTGCGTCCTGCTCACAGTGTTCAGCTAAAACTACAAGTTAGTGGGGTGCGTCCTGCTCACAGTGTTCAGCTAAAACTACAAGTTAGTGCGGTGCGTCCTGCTCACAGTGTTCAGCTAAAACTACAAGTTAGTGCTGTGCATCCTGCTCACAGTGTTCAGCTAAAACTACAAGTTAGTGCGGTGCGTCCTGCTCAAAGTGTTCAGCTAAAACTACAAGTTAGTGCGGTGCGTCCTGCTCACAGTGTTCAGCTAAAATTACAAGTTAGTGCTGTGCGTCCTGCTCACAGTGTTTAGCTAAAACTACAAGTTAGTGTGGTGCGTCCACCTCACAGTGTTCAGCTAAACCTACAAGTTAGTGTAGTGAGACCTCTGCACAGTGTTCATCTAAAGCTACAAGTTAGTGCAGTGCGTCCTGCTCACAGTGTTCAGCTAAAACTACAAGTTAGTGTGGTGTGTCCACCTCCCAGTGTTCAGCTAAACCTACAAGTTAGTGTAGTGAGACCTCTGCACAGTGTTCATCTAAAGCTACAAGTTAGTGCAGTGCGTCCTGCTCACAGTGTTCAGCTAAAACTACAAGTTAGTGCGGTGCGTCCTGCTCAAAGTGTTCAGCTAAAACTACAAGTTAGTGCGGTGCATCCTGCTCATAGTGTTCAGCTAAAACTACAAGTTAGTGCTGTGCGTCCTTCTCACAGTGTTTAGATAAAACTACAAGTTAGTGTGGTGCGTCCACCTCACAGTGTTCAGCTAAACCTACAAGTTAGTGTAGTGAGACCTCTGCACAGTGTTCATCTAAAGCTACAAGTTAGTGCAGTGCGTCCTGCTCACAGTGTTCAGCTAAAACTACAAGTTAGTGTGGTGTGTCCACCTCACAGTGTTCAGCTAAACCTACAAGTTAGTGTAGTGAGACCTCTGCACAGTGTTCATCTAAAGCTACAAGTTAGTGCGGTGCGTCCTGCTCACAGTGTTCAGCTAAAACTACAAGTTAGTGGGGTGCGTCCTGCTCACAGTGTTCAGCTAAAACTACAAGTTAGTGCGGTGCGTCCTGCTCACAGTGTTCAGCTAAAACTACAAGTTAGTGCGGTGCGTCCTGCTCACAGTGTTCAGCTAAAACTACAAGTTAGTGCTGTGCCTCCTGCTCACAGTGTTTAGCTAAAACTACAAGTTAGTGTGGTGCGTCCACCTCACAGTGTTCAGCTAAACCTACAAGTTAGTGTAGTGAGACCTCTGCACAGTGTTCATCTAAAGCTACAAGTTAGTGCAGTGCGTCCTGCTCACAGTGTTCAGCTAAAACTACAAGTTAGTGTGGTGTGTCCACCTCACAGTGTTCAGCTAAACCTACAAGTTAGTGTAGTGAGACCTCTGCACAGTGTTCATCTAAAGCTACAAGTTAGTGCAGTGCATCCTGCTCACAGTGTTCAGCTAAAACTACAAGTTAGTGTGGTGTGTCCTGCTCACAGTGTTCAGCTAAAACTACAAGTTAGTGCGGTGCTTCCTGCTCACAGTGTTCAGCTAAAACTACAAGTTAGTGGGGTGCGTCCTGCTCACAGTGTTCAGCTAAAACTACAAGTTAGTGTGGTGCGTCCTGCTCACAGTGTTCAGCTAAAACTACAAGTTAGTGCTGTGCGTCCTGCTCACAGTGTTCAGCTAAAATTACAAGTTAGTGTAGTTCGTCCACCTCACAGTGTTCAGCTAAACCTACAAGTTAGTGTAGTGAGACCTCTGCACAGTGTTCATCTAAAGCTACAAGTTAGTGCAGTGCGTCCTGCTCACAGTGTTCAGCTAAAACTACAAGTTAGTGCCGTGCGTCCTGCTCACAGTGTTCAGCTAAAACTACAAGTTAGTGCGGTGCGTCCTGCTCACAGTGTTCAGCTAAAACTACAAGTTAGTGTGGTGCGTCCACCTCACAGTGTTCAGCTAAACCTACAAGTTAGTGTAGTGAGACCTCTGCACAGTGTTCATCTAAAGCTACAAGTTAGTGCAGTGCGTCCTGCTCACAGTGTTCAGCTAAAACTACAAGTTAGTGTGGTGTGTCCACCTCACAGTGTTCAGCTAAACCTACAAGTTAGTGTAGTGAGACCTCTGCACAGTGTTCATCTAAAGCTACAAGTTAGTGCGGTGCGTCCTGCTCACAGTGTTCAGCTAAAACTACAAGTTAGTGGGGTGCGTCCTGCTCACAGTGTTCAGCTAAAACTACAAGTTAGTGCGGTGCGTCCTGCTCACAGTGTTCAGCTAAAACTACAAGTTAGTGCTGTGCGTCCTGCTCACAGTGTTCAGCTAAAACTACAAGTTAGTGCTGTGCGTCCTGCTCACAGTGGTCAGCTAAAACTACAATTTAGTGCGGTGCGTCCTGCTCACAGTGTTCAGCTAAAACTACAAGTTAGTGCTGTGCGTCCTGCTCACAGTGTTCAGCTAAGACTACAAGTCAGTGTGGTGCGTCAACCTCACAGTGTTCAGCTAAACCTACAAGTTAGTGTAGTGAGACCTCTGCACAGTGTTCATCTAAAGCTACAAGTTAGTGCAGTGCGTCCTGCTCACAGTGTTCAGCTAAAACTACAAGTTAGTGCGGTGCGTCCTGCTCACAGTGTTCAGCTAAAACTACAAGTTAGTGCGGTGCTTCCTGCTCACAGTGTTCAGCTAAAACTACAAGTTAGTGGGGTGCGTCCTGCTCACAGTGTTCAGCTAAAACTACAAGTTAGTGCTGTGTGTCCTGCTCACAGTGTTCAGCTAAAATTACAAGTTAGTGTGGTTCGTCCACCTCACAGTGTTCAGCTAAACCTACAAGTTAGTGTAGTGAGACCTCTGCACAGTGTTCATCTAAAGCTACAAGTTAGTGCAGTGCGTCCTGCTCACAGTGTTCAGCTAAAACTACAAGTTAGTGCTGTGCGTCCTGCTCACAGTGTTCAGCTAAAACTACAAGTTAGTGCTGTGCGTCCTGCTCACAGTGGTCAGCTAAAACTACAATTTAGTGCGGTGCGTCCTGCTCACAGTGTTCAGCTAAAACTACAAGTTAGTGCTGTGCGTCCTGCTCACAGTGTTCAGCTAAGACTACAAGTCAGTGTGGTGCGTCAACCTCACAGTGTTCAGCTAAACCTACAAGTTAGTGTAGTGAGACCTCTGCACAGTGTTCATCTAAAGCTACAAGTTAGTGCAGTGCGTCCTGCTCACAGTGTTCAGCTAAAACTACAAGTTAGTGCGGTGCGTCCTGCTCACAGTGTTCAGCTAAAACTACAAGTTAGTGCGGTGCTTCCTGCTCACAGTGTTCAGCTAAAACTACAAGTTAGTGGGGTGCGTCCTGCTCACAGTGTTCAGCTAAAACTACAAGTTAGTGCTGTGTGTCCTGCTCACAGTGTTCAGCTAAAATTACAAGTTAGTGTGGTTCGTCCACCTCACAGTGTTCAGCTAAACCTACAAGTTAGTGTAGTGAGACCTCTGCACAGTGTTCATCTAAAGCTACAAGTTAGTGCAGTGCGTCCTGCTCACAGTGTTCAGCTAAAACTACAAGTTAGTGCGGTGCGTCCTGCTCACAGTGTTCAGCTAAAACTACAAGTTAGTGCGGTGCGTCCTGCTCACAGTGTTCAGCTAAAACTACAAGTTAGTGCGGTGCGTCCTGCTCACAGTGTTCAGCTAAAACTACAAGTTAGTGCGGTGCGTCCTGCTCACAGTGTTCAGCTAAAACTACAAGTTAGTGTGGTGCGTCCACCTCACAGTGTTCAGCTAAACCTACAAGTTAGTGTAGTGAGACCTCTGCACAGTGTTCATCTTTTTTTTTTTTTCTTTTTTCTTTTTTTTTTTTTTTATTCCACTTCAGCGAAAATTTTCTTGAGAGACATTATATCAGCTTTGTGAGTCAAAACTTATCTCTTCTCATTTTTCACATCATTGTGGATTATTTCCATCTTGTCTTTTTTTTCCTTTCATTTATTTTATTTAATTACTTAAAAACCACGTGAACTATTAGATGCATATAATGCCACTAAATTTTTATTCCTACCCCAATCCCTCTTATCCCCTCCCCTCCCCTATGTCTGCTCTGCTCCTTTTTTTTTTTTTTTTTTTTTTTTTTTTTATTTCTTCCTTTTTTCTGTGTTGTTTTTTATCTTGACTCTGTATCTGTTGTTTCTTTCATCCTATCTAGATATATTTCCGAGGATTTATATTTTTCCCAGCATTCCCATTTACTATCTTCCTTAATTTCTCCTCTTTCTCTGCTCCTCAACAGGTCCATTTTATAATAATGGTCTATTTTTTCTAACCATTCTCTGATGTCCGGTTTTCCGCTTTTTAACCAATATTTTGGTATCAGTCCCTTGGCGGCGTTCAGAAGACTCGGAACTGTTGATCTCATATATTGTTTCTTTGTTTTATTATAGACGTGAAAGAGGCAGGCCGATATATTTTCTTCTACTTTTTCCCCGGTTATTTCCTTTATGCTTTTTAGAATTTCCTTCCAGTAATCAATTATTGTTGGACATTCCCACCATAGATGTGTCATTGTTGCTTTTTGGCCACATTTTCTCCAGCATAGCCATGTTTTTTCTTGTTGGTATTTTTGTGTTCTTACAGGTGTCAAGTACCATCTTGTTACTAGTTTGTAGTTCATTTCAATAGTCTTCATGTCCCAGGCGTTATTATATCCCATTTCTATTATTTTTTCCACTTTATGATCATCTAGGTGTAAATTCATTTCTTTCTCCCATTGTTTTATATATTCTGGTCTTTCCTGTGCGTCCAGATCTGCTAATATGCCATATATTTTTGATATTCCATTTTTCAATGACGTTTTATTGTCACATAACTTTTCCAGTGTACTTAGCTTCTTTTCGTCTCTTAGTGGGTGTGGTACTGTGCTTAATAAATGTCTTAATTGACAGTAATTCCATTCATTCATCTTCCATCCATTAGCTTCTTCTATTTCCATCCGTGTTCTAATCCTTCCATTTATTGTGATATCTTTCAATTGTGGATTTTTTATTCCTTGAACTCCAAATATTTCCTTCCCGGGGATAAAAAAATTCGACCCTGTAAGTGCTATTAACGGTGAGTTATATCTCCATTCATTCTTTAAGTGTATAGTGTCCCAAATTTTAAAGACATTTTTTGTTATTTCGTGAGTGTCTGTGTCTAGTATTCTATACTTTCTTGGGATCCAAATATTCTTGTGCAGTGTAGTTCCACTTATTGTGTTTTCCATTTCCACCCATTTTTTTTCACTTTTCTCATTTGTCCACTCCACCATTCGTGTTAAAACTATTGCTTTATAGTATCTGTTTATGTCCGGGGTGGCTAATCCTCCATGCTCCCTTTTTCTTGTGATCAGCGTGAATTTAATTCTTGGTTTTTTGTTAAGCCATATATATTTTAACAAAATTGTTTTTATTATCTTGAAAAAACTTTGTGGAATCGTTACTGGCAGCATCTGGATTCTATATATTATTTTTGGAAGGATCATCATTTTGAACATGTTTACTCTTCCTATCCATGAGAGTGGTTGTATTCTTAGTTTTTTTGTTTCTTCTTTAACCTCATTGATCAATGGAATAAAATTTGCCTGGTAGATCTTTTCAACTCTTGGGGTTATTTTAATTCCAAGGTATTTTAATTCTTTTACCCAGGTAAATGGGAATTCTTTTTGTAGGAACTGAACTTCCTTTTCCGCAAGCCCTATGTTTAATATCTCTGTTTTTATTGGATTGATTTTGAAGTTTGACAGTTCTCCATATTTTTTTATTTCTTTCAGTATATTTGGAAGTGACACTCTTGGATTAGATACATACATCAGAATATCATCCGCGTATGCCGCGATCTTATGTTCTTTTCCACCTAATCTTGCTCCTTTCACCTCTTGATTATTTCGGAGTGTTGCTAATAGTGGTTCCAGTGCCAATACGTATAATAGTGGGGAGAGCGGGCACCCCTGCCGTGTTCCATTTTGCATCTTGATTAGTGGAGAAAGTCTACCGTTTACCTTTATCTTTGCTGTTGGGCTATTATATAGATTTGTTATCCACTTCATCATTTTTGTCCCTAATCCCAGGTGCCGCAACGTATCCATCATGAAACCCCAGTCTACCCTGTCGAATGCTTTTTCTGCATCCAATGACAGGAATAGAACTGGGGTCTCATTTTGCACCTTCTTATGTAGCATCAATATTGATTTTAGGCTATTGTCCCTCTCCTCTCTTCCCGGAACAAATCCAGTCTGGTCAGGGTTGATCCAAAGTGGAATTAGCTTTTTTATTCTGGTGGCCAAAATTTTGGAATAGAGTTTTGTGTCTACATTCAATAATGCAATCGGCCTGTAACTTGAACAATTATTTTTGTCTTTCCCTTCCTTGGGTAAAATTGTTATATGGGCTAGTAGTGATTCACTTCTTATTTCCTCTCCTTCCCCGATGGCATTCATATATTCTAGTAATTTAGGGATCAGCTGTTCCTGGAATTTTTTATAATATTTAACCGTGAACCCGTCTGGTCCTGGGCTTTTTCCCACAGGAGTTTCTTTTATTGCCAATTTTATCTCTTCTTGTGTTATGTTTTTTTCCAGTTCTTTTAATTGATCTATTTTTATTTTTGGTAAATTTGCATTTTTTAAATAGTCCTGTATTTTCTTTGTCCTAGTATCCGGTTCTTTCCAAGTTTCCTGTTCTTTTATTGCATATAGAGAGCTATAATATTTTTGGAATGCCTCCGCAATTTCTGTAGTTTTGTTTACCACTTCTCCTTTTTCATTTTTTATCTTCTCAATATAGTTTGTAGACTTCTTTTTTTTTTACCAGTCTTGCAAGGTATTTCCCTGGTTTATTACCCCATTTAAATTTTTCTTGTACTACTCTATTATACTCCCTCCTTTCTTCTTGTTCTATCCAGTCTTTTAGTTGTTCTCTCTTTTGAGATAGTAAGCGGTATGTTTCATTGTTTACTTGGTTTTTATGCTTTCGTTCTAGTTCGTATATTTCCTTTATGGTTTGTTGCATGTTTTTTCTTTTTTCTTGTATTTTCCTTGCCCCAATAGCTATCAATTTGCCCCTGATGACAGCTTTGTGGGCTTCCCAGATTGTTGCTTTCGATATTCCTGGTGTATCATTTTCCTTAAAGTATCTTTGAATTTCCTCTGATATGATTTTTTCCGTCTCTCTATCTTCAATTAAATTTTCGTTGATTCTCCATGGGCCACTTTTAACGACTTCTCCTTGAATTTTCATTCTCAGCATTACTGGACTGTGATCCGAAACTGTTATTAAACCTATTTTTGTTTCTTGTATTTCTTCCAAATTTCTATGCTCCACCATAATGTAGTCCAACCTGGAGTAACTTCTATGTACTACTGAGTAATAGCTGTAGTCTTTTGTGCTAGGGTGCTGAATTCTCCAAGGGTCGATTAATTGCTGTTCGTATAGTTTTCTTTTTAGTATCTTTAATTGTCTCGCTTCTTTATCCCTTACTGTGGAGGTGCTATCCATTTTATAGTCCATACTGAAGTTGAAGTCTCCAGCCAGTATTAATTTGCCTTGTTTGAATTCCGTTAATATTTTTAATATGTCTATCAGATATTTTTTGGGGTTTTTATTGGGGCAGTAGACGTTGGCAAGTGTATATTTTACTCCCTGTATGGTGCCTGTAATAAAAAGGAAGCGTCCCTCCGGGTCCGTTTTTCTTTGATCTATTACGAAGCGTACATTTTTCCCAATTCCAATGGCTACTCCTTTAGCCCTTCTGATTGGTGAATCTCCTTGGTACCATGTTGGTATATTTCTAGAGTAGATTTTAATATTTGAACTTTGGGTTATGTGTGTCTCCTGTAGGAAAATTATTTCTGCTTTACTTTTGTCTAATTCTTGGAGGATAATATTTCTCTTCCTGGGGGAATTTAACCCACGGACATTGTAGGAAAAGATTTTTATACTATTTGTATCTTCCATTATTTTACCTTTCTCCATGCCTTTTTCTTCTACTGCTTCTCCTCCTTCCCCACCCGTCCCCCAGGCACCCCCCCCCGGGTCCATTTAAGGGACCAGAGGGGGGGACATCCGGGCGACGCACGGGGTCTCCCCAACCCTGTTTCACGGTAATTGAGCCAGCAAAATAGTGTATGCAGAGCAGACCATTCCCCTCCCTATCCCCCCCTCCCTTCTCCCCTCCCCCCCAACCCCCCTCCCTCCCCTCCCTCTCCCCTCCACCCTGGTATGGGTGGTTTGACCCTATGGTCTCTAGAGCTGAGAGCGATTTGATTTATGGGGCACTGCTCTGCCCCCTCTGCTCTACTAGATCTGAGGCGGAAATCTGTTAGGCGCCCTGAATCCCCCTCTCCTGTACCCAGTTAAGGAGGCCCCCTGACCCCGCCGTGGGACCCTGTCTCCGCCCCCTGCCTCTAATTTGTTTTGTTATTTATTCTCCTCTTTTTCCATTTTTCTTTTCATTCCCCCTTCCTCATACCCCGCCCCCCACCATACTCCCCACCCCTTAACTTAGTAGCGATACCTCTTGTCATTTGAATGTTTATTTCGTTCGAGACTCCACTTCCTGTGTTCTATTTTTAGTTCTTAATTGCCATCGAAGGTCATCGCGTGACACTGTTTGTTCTTGTCTATTTTCTTTCCTGTCCATTTCTGGAAGTGGAATTTCTAACTTATTACAAAAGTCCGGAATCTCTTCTATGAATCTCAATCTAGCGCTCTTTCCATTTTTCTTTGCTATTAAGCATGCTGGAAAGCCCCAGTTATATTGAATTTCCCGTTCCTGAAGAATGCTCAATAGTGGTCTTAACGCCCGTCTTCTTCTTAACGTTTCTTGGGACAGATCTTGAAATATTTGTAGTTTAGCTTCTGCATATTCAATTGATGGTTTTCTCTTCAGATTTATCCAAATCTGGTTCTTTTCTTCCCATTTTTCAAAACAGACTATTATGTCTCTTGGTGTTTCCATTGGCAGCCCTTGGGGTCTTCTTAATCGGTATGCTCTCTCTATTTTTATTTCATTGGACTCTTCCTTTCCCAAGATATGATTAAAGAGATTACTCATTTTTCCTACTAAATTTTCTGCTTGTTCTATTTCCGGAAGGCCACGGATTCTCAAGTTTCTCCTTCTTTCTCTGTTTTCCTGGTCTTCTATTTTGTAGGATTGTTCCTGTTGTTCTCTTTTTAATATCTTTATTTCCCCTTTCAGCTCTTTTATCATTTTTGAGTGCGTATCTGCTTTGGTCTCCACTTCTTCCACTCTTGCTAGAATATGCCCCATGTCTTTGTGTAATGTTGACATCTCTGCTTTTAGGGAGTTTTCTAAGGCCGCAAACATTTTTTCCATATCATGTTTTGTTGGTAGTTGCAACTCATGCTGGCCTTCTTCCCTTCCTCTTTCTTCACACTCCGTTTCTAGTTCCATTCTAGGCTCTGAGAGGTGACTAGTTTCTACTATACTTTTATTCTGTCCCTTTTTTTCCTTATTATCCTTCTCCTTTGTATCTGTCTGTCTGCTCTTTATGCCCGATTGCCTTTCTACTTCCCCATTTCCTTGCAGGATATATCTATTCATAGGGCCGGGGCTTGGGCTTGGACCCAAGCTAACCCTGGGCGATTTGGCAATTGCTCCCGCGCTTCTTGTTATTTTTCCTCTCATTCCAGCGGTTAACATGGAGAACCCCTTTCAGGTGTATTCTATTGAGATATTATCTCGGGGGGGAGACGGGTCAGCTTATTTTAGCCCACTGTCTCTGTTCTCAAGTCTTCTCCCTCAAACCACCTTATTAAAAGGGAACACTATAAGGGGAAAAAAAAAAAAAAAAAAAAACCCACAAAGGTCTCTGCCCCTTGTGGTGAGCCGTAATACTCAAAGGGAGTCCACTAAAAAAAAAAAAAAAAAAAAAAAAGAAAGTCCACAGCCTTCAATGGCAGTCCCCTCGTCCAGTTCACCTTGTCACACAATGACATTCAATAGTCCCGGGACATTTATCAAGCGAACCCCGTCTAACATTGCATGGGTAGGGGACAAATGAATAATAATTTCCCAACGTCCTGTAACTTTTTTCCTTCTTTTTCACTCTTCATTGAAAGCAGAAAATTCTAATTTATCACAGACAAAAAAAAAAAAAAAGACAAAAACAAAAAAAAAAAATACACTTTTCTCTTTTCCCTACTCGTTTCCCTTTTTCACTCAAGATATGGGTATCAGGATTAGTTCAACTTTTCCAACTTTTCAACAAAGTAAACCAATTACCTTCCATGACAAGTCCATTGTTCAGCAGTGTACTTCATAAGTATTTCTCAACATTTCTTATGGGATGCCTTTATGGGGTGTATGTTATCATATATATGCAGGAAAAAAAAACAAAAGAAAAAAACCCCAAGAAAAAGAAGAAAAAAACAGAGGAGCAGGGAGGCAAATCAACCGTTTAGTGTCTCCCCTTCCCCTTCCCCCCTTTCCACTTCTCCTATAGTGATTCACAGTCAGGGGAAAAAAAAAAAAAAAGAAGCACAGGCAAATAGAAAAAAAAAAAAAAAACAAGTAGCAATACTTATCTCCTTGCAGATCGGGGGGGATTTCCCGAGGGGTAGAAGATGCTGGGGAGTGGCTGAGAGACGCTTGTTGATGCTCGCTGATTCTGACGCTGTCTCTAATGCTATGTCTGATGTTCCCTTACTTTCCGTTTGAGTGTTTTCATCAGGTTCCGCCTGTTCCGCGTACTCCCGAGCCTATCCGAGCCCGTTCAACCCAGGACTCGGGTTCACTCGGATCTGCTCGCCGTCTCCGTCTCCGTTTTCGGGTCCTCCGCTTCACCGCTGCTGCCCAATCTAATCTATTCCTGCGCTGGCGGAGGCCAGCCGAGTCACGGGATGTCCTCCGGCATCCACCAAGCGGACACTACTGCCTCCACCTCCGCTAATGGGATGCGGGATACGGAATTCCCCGGTCCCCCGGGCTCTCTAGCACTCAGGCAGTCTCTCCTTCCAAAGGGCTTCCAACAGCTTTGTACGACTTACGATCCCCTCGAGGCGCGGTATGGGAAGTGGAGGTAAGCTACAAACGATTGATCATCTCAGAGGGTGGTGGGTGGTGGGGGCGGATGAAGGGATCTACCTACGCCCTCTCATCAATCTGTACTCATCTCAGCTGCAGGAGAGGGATCTCAGGATCCTCACGGCGTGCACAGCGCCATTACCAGACTCCTCCCTCCCCCATCCTTGTATTGCACAGTGTTCATCTAAAGCTACAAGTTAGTGCAGTGCGTCCTGCTCACAGTGTTCAGCTAAAACTACAATTTAGTGCGGTGCGTCCTGCTCACAGTGTTCAGCTAAAACTACAAGTTAGTGCTGTGCGTCCTGCTCACAGTGTTCAGCTAAAACTACAAGGTAGTGTGGTGCATCCACCTCACAGTGTTCAGCTAAACCTACAAGTTAGTGTAGTGAGACCTCTGCACAGTGTTCATCTAAAGCTACAAGTTAGTGCAGTGCGTCCTGCTCACAGTGTTCAGCTAAAACTACAAGTTAGTGTGGTGTGTCCACCTCACAGTGTTCAGCTAAACCTACAAGTTAGTGTAGTGAGACCTCTGCACAGTGTTCATCTAAAGCTACAAGTTAGTGCGGTGCGTCCTGCTCACAGTGTTCAGCTAAAACTACAAGTTAGTGGGGTGCGTCCTGCTCACAGTGTTCAGCTAAAACTACAAGTTAGTGCGGTGCGTCCTGCTCACAGTGTTCAGCTAAAACTACAAGTTAGTGCTGTGCGTCCTGCTCACAGTGTTCAGCTAAAACTACAAGTTAGTGCTGTGCGTCCTGCTCACAGTGGTCAGCTAAAACTACAATTTAGTGCGGTGCGTCCTGCTCACAGTGTTCAGCTAAAACTACAAGTTAGTGCTGTGCGTCCTGCTCACAGTGTTCAGCTAAGACTACAAGTTAGTGTGGTGCGTCAACCTCACAGTGTTCAGCTAAACCTACAAGTTAGTGTAGTGAGACCTCTGCACAGTGTTCATCTAAAGCTACAAGTTAGTGCAGTGCGTCCTGCTCACAGTGTTCAGCTAAAACTACAAGTTAGTGCGGTGCGTCCTGCTCACAGTGTTCAGCTAAAACTACAAGTTAGTGCGGTGCTTCCTGCTCACAGTGTTCAGCTAAAACTACAAGTTAGTGGGGTGCGTCCTGCTCACAGTGTTCAGCTAAAACTACAAGTTAGTGCTGTGCGTCCTGCTCACAGTGTTCAGCTAAAATTACAAGTTAGTGTGGTTCGTCCACCTCACAGTGTTCAGCTAAACCTACAAGTTAGTGTAGTGAGACCTCTGCACAGTGTTCATCTAAAGCTACAAGTTAGTGCAGTGCGTCCTGCTCACAGTGTTCAGCTAAAACTACAAGTTAGTGCGGTGCGTCCTGCTCACAGTGTTCAGCTAAAACTACAAGTTAGTGCGGTGCGTCCTGCTCACAGTGTTCAGCTAAAACTACAAGTTAGTGCGGTGCGTCCTGCTCACAGTGTTCAGCTAAAACTACAAGTTAGTGCGGTGCGTCCTGCTCACAGTGTTCAGCTAAAACTACAAGTTAGTGGGGTGCATCCTGCTCACAGTGTTCAGCTAAAACTACAAGTTAGTGCGATGCGTCCTGCTCACAGTGTTCAGCTAAAACTACAATTCAGTGCGGTACGTCCTGCTCACAGTGTTCAGCTAAAACTACAAGCTAGTGCTGTGCGTCCTGCTCACAGTTTTCAGCTAAAAATACAAGTTAGTGTGGTGCGTCCACCTCACAGTGTTCAGCTAAACCTACAAGTTAGTGTAGTGAGACCTCTGCACAGTGTTCATCTAAAGCTACAAGTTAGTGCGGTGCGTCCTGCTCTCAGTGTTCAGCTAAAACTACAAGTTAGTGGGGTGCGTCTTGCTCACAGTGTTCAGCTAAAACTACAAGTTAGTGTGGTGCGTCCTGCTCACAGTGGTCAGCTAAAACTACAATTTAGTGCGGTGCGTCCTGCTCACAGTGTTCAGCTAAAACTACAAGTTAGTGCTGTGCGTCCTGCTCACAGTGTTCAGCTAAAACTACAAGTTAGTGTGGTGCGTCCACCTCACAGTGTTCAGCTAAACCTACAAGTTAGTGTAGTGAGACCTCTGCACAGTGTTCATTTAAAGCTACAAGTTAGTGCAGTGCGTCCTGCTCACAGTGTTCAGCTAAAACTACAAGTTAGTGTGGTGTGTCCACCTCACAGTGTTCAGCTAAATCTACAAGTTAGTGTAGTGAGACCTCTGCACAGTGTTCATCTAAAGCTACAAGTTAGTGCGGTGCGTCCTGCTCACAGTGTTCAGCTAAAACTACAAGTTAGTGGGGTGCGTCCTGCTCACAGTGTTCAGCTAAAACTACAAGTTAGTGCGGTGCGTCCTGCTCACAGTGTTCAGCTAAAACTACAAGTTAGTGCTGTGCGTCCTGCTCACAGTGTTCAGCTAAAACTACAAGTTAGTGCTGTGCGTCCTGCTCACAGTGGTCAGCTAAAACTACAATTTAGTGCGGTGCATCCTGCTCACAGTGTTCAGCTAAAACTACAAGTTAGTGCTGTGCGTCCTGCTCACAGTGTTCAGCTAAGACTACAAGTTAGTGTGGTGCGTCAACCTCACAGTGTTCAGCTAAAACTACAAGTTAGTGTAGTGAGACCTCTGCACAGTGTTCATCTAAAGCTACAAGTTAGTGCAGTGCGTCCTGCTCACAGTGTTTAGCTAAAACTACAAGTTAGTGCGGTGCGTCCTGCTCACAGTGTTCAGCTAAAACTACAAGTTAGTGCGGTGCTTCCTGCTCACAGTGTTCAGCTAAAACTACAAGTTAGTGGGGTGCGTCCTGCTCACAGTGTTCAGCTAAAACTACAAGTTAGTGTGGTGCGTCCTGCTCACAGTGTTCAGCTAAAACTACAAGTTAGTGCTGTGCGTCCTGCTCACAGTGTTCAGCTAAAATTACAAGTTAGTGTGGTTCGTCCACCTCACAGTGTTCAGCTAAACCTACAAGTTAGTGTAGTGAGACCTCTGCACAGTGTTCATCTAAAGCTACAAGTTAGTGCGGTGCGTCCTGCTCACAGTGTTCAGCTAAAACTACAAGTTAGTGCGGTGCGTCCTGCTCACAGTGTTCAGCTAAAACTACAAGTTAGTGCGGTGCGTCCTGCTCACAGTGTTTAGCTAAAACTACAAGTTAGTGCGGTGCGTCCTGCTCACAGTGTTCAGCTAAAACTACAAGTTAGTGGGGTGCGTCCTGCTCACAGTGTTCAGCTAAAACTACAAGTTAGTGCGATGCGTCCTGCTCACAGTGTTCAGCTAAAACTACAATTCAGTGCGGTACGTCCTGCTCACAGTGTTCAGCTAAAACTACAAGTTAGTGCTGTGCGTCCTGCTCACAGTTTTCAGCTAAAACTACAAGTTAGTGTGGTGCGTCCACCTCACAGTGTTCAGCTAAACCTACAAGTTAGTGTAGTGAGACCTCTGCACAGTGTTCATCTAAAGCTACAAGTTAGTGCGGTGCGTCCTGCTCTCAGTGTTCAGCTAAAACTACAAGTTAGTGGGGTGCGTCCTGCTCACAGTGTTCAGCTAAAACTACAAGTTAGTGTGGTGCGTCCTGCTCACAGTGGTCAGCTAAAACTACAATTTAGTGCGGTGCGTCCTGCTCACAGTGTTCAGCTAAAACTACAAGTTAGTGCTGTGCGTCCTGCTCACAGTGTTCAGCTAAAACTACAAGTTAGTGTGGTGCGTCCACCTCACAGTGTTCAGCTAAACCTACAAGTTAGTGTAGTGAGACCTCTGCACAGTGTTCATCTAAAGCTACAAGTTAGTGCAGTGCGTCCTGCTCACAGTGTTCAGCTAAAACTACAATTCAGTGCGGTACGTCCTGCTCACAGTGTTCAGCTAAAACTACAAGTTAGTGCTGTGCATCCTGCTCACAGTTTTCAGCTAAAACTACAAGTTAGTGTGGTGCGTCCACCTCACAGTGTTCAGCTAAACCTACAAGTTAGTGTAGTGAGACCTCTGCACAGTGTTCATCTAAAGCTACAAGTTAGTGCGGTGCGTCCTGCTCTCAGTGTTCAGCTAAAACTACAAGTTAGTGGGGTGCGTCCTGCTCACAGTGTTCAGCTAAAACTACAAGTTAGTGTGGTGCGTCCTGCTCACAGTGGTCAGCTAAAACTACAATTTAGTGCGGTGCGTCCTGCTCACAGTGTTCAGCTAAAACTACAAGTTAGTGCTGTGCGTCCTGCTCACAGCGTTCAGCTAAAACTACAAGTTAGTGTGGTGCGGTTCAGCTAAAGCTACCTGTAGAAGGTTGGTGGTGTTTTCCTGATCCTATCACCAGGCTTATAGGTGGCAATCACCGTTAAGCTGACTAAATGTTATGGTTCTTTATAGATCTGACATTATGATTGCACCAATTCCCTGGTGCACATTTGTCAGTCACTCTCAATGCTGTATTTAC
Source organism: Lithobates septentrionalis (assembly GCA_037952835.1). Lineage (NCBI taxonomy): Eukaryota > Metazoa > Chordata > Amphibia > Anura > Ranidae > Lithobates > Lithobates septentrionalis. The sequence goes on from JBBDGP010001284.1 coordinate 4,205,864, forward strand.
CACCATTGTTTACTTTTATACCTGTACTCGCATCCCTTGTTGCTGCAGCGACGTAAGGAGTTAACTCTCCCCCTACGGCAGGCTTGCGTCTCCCCGGCAAGGGGCAGGGCTCCCGTCAACCCCTCTTTTGCCTCTCTTGAGTGACGCAGCCAGCGTCACTAATGATGGAGCTATGCGTCTGCGCTGGTTTACTCCTTGCGCAGGCGCAGTAGGGGGAGACGGACCCGGAAACGGCGGCAGCTGATTGGTCGAGCGCCACGGAATTTCCGGGTAGGGGGCACGTAAAGGTGGCAGACGCCACCAGTGTTTTGAGGCACACATCCAGGAGACCTGCGACCTCTTTACGAGCCAGTAAGTTAATCTACCATTTTGAGGAACCACATCATATTGATCTTGGTTCCTACCCTGTGCAAACTTCCCCCCCCTCCTTTACTAATTGTCTTGGAGTGAATGTCTGCACAAATGGTACTGCTGAAGGCATTTCTTCAGCAGTATTTTACTAATAATACGTTACTTATTTACTCCCAAAGGCTCTTTTTAAATGGCACACAATACCTGACCCCAGCGGTCGCTGCTTCTCCATTACTAAGCCTGGATGTGGATAGCCTTTATCTGGCCTTTAGTTTTTACATTGGAGCAACGGTGGGTAATTGTTTTTTGACCACCCCTGTCTGTTTCATACCTATAACAATTTGCTCCGTAGCATGGTGATGGGGTTGCTCGCTCCTTTTTCTCCCCTTTCCCACTCTCCCTGCCACACCACCCATTGCCTCCCTTCCCCCGCCCCTCCTCCCTGTTCCCCTTCCCCCCCCTCCCCTCTTTCCCCTCCCCCCCTTTCTTTCCAAAACCCCCCCCTCTTCTCTCTCCCTTCTCCCTTCCTTCCTTCCCCTTCCCCTTTCCCCCTCCTTTTTGATTCTCCCCCCTTTCCCCATCTTCCCTCCTCTTCCCTCTCCCCCCCCTCCCCCCCCTCCCCTTGTCCTTCCTTTCCTCCCCTCCCCCCCCTTTTTTCCCTTCTTCCCTCCTTTCCTTATTTCCTCCTTTGCCATCCCTCCCTTCTCCTTACTTTTTCTTTTTCTCATGCCCCTCTTCACCTCCTTTTCCTTCTGTGTTTTTCTCCCTTCCCCTCATTATTCTTTTCTATTCTTTCTTTCCGTACCTTTGTCTTTTATCCCCCCTTCTCCATACTCCTGGGTGGCCCACTTTTCACCATCTGGCCCTTTATGTACATTTATTTATTCCCATTTATGGTCTTTTCCCATAGTTATACCTAAGGGCCCCTTTGCCCGCCCCCGTGGGAACGCCCCTAGAGGGTGTCTCAGTGTCGCTCTAGCCCCTTGTGAGCCAAAGGTGGTGAGTGTATTAACTTCAAATTACCTTCTCCAATATCACTGATGTATACACTTGTTTGTAGTGTTTATTCATTATATTGTTGTTGACTGATTTTTTGTCATCTTGTAGAAAATGTACTAGACGCCTCCCGAAGAAGCGGCTTGACCGCGAAACTGTAGAGGTTACATCCAGAAAGTACTAAACAATCTGCCTTTATTCACCTGTATAGGCACTATTATTAAGTTTTGAGTCAACATTGCTGTAAACATGTATTGTTTGTGTTAAATTATATGTATATCCCTGTATGGATTATTTTAACGTCTTTAATAAATTCAAAGATTTTATACAAATTGGTTTATATCCCTTTGGTACCGCAATAGTCCTAAAAAAAATTTTTTAGAAAAAGGTTGGACCGGATTGGAGAGGTCCTATTAGGGTTGTTCTTCCCCCCTTTTTCAACCATACTGTTCCATATAGATTAAGGATGATGGTACCTAATAACTATTTAATATTCTGACAATTCCATGGGGTGGCACTCTTTTGATATCTGATCCTATCACTACCGCAGGCAGCTAAAAAAGCTACAAGTTCGTTTTTTGCGAGCTCTGCACAGTGTTCAGCTAAAGCTACCTGTAGAAGGTTGGTGGTGTTCTCATACTACAGGCAGGCAGTTGATTTTGCTAGCAGCAGTATCAGTACATATATAGATATATATATATCCCAGCTTAGTGCAGCTACAGGCCATTAGTATGTCTGGAAGGCCAAGAAGGAGAGGCAGACAGTCACAAGCCAATAAGAGAGGACGAGCAGGCTCTGTGTCTAGTGCTGGTCGTGGAGACAGTTCATCCTCATCAGCACGTGGCCGTGGGACATGCTTGGCCGTGTTGAGCTGCAACATGCGGAAGACTTGGTCGAGTAAATGACCAAGCCGTCCTCATCCTCCTCATCCTCTCTCACCCATGCCCAGGGTACTTTGTCTGGCAAAGCAGCGGCCTCTTCAATCTGCTCAATGTCATCAGTGACTCCTTCCCTAGCCCCACCATGTCCTCCTGAGGAGTCCCTCGAACTGTTTGACCACAGTGTTGGGTACATGCTCCAGGAGGATGCCCAGCGTTTTGAAGGCTCTGATGATGATACTGAGCTCGATGAAGGCAGTAACATGAGCACGGACAGAGGGGGTGCCCAAGAAGGACAGCAATCTGGCAGTCATGCTCCCCCTGCTGCAGCATACTCCCAGGTTTGCTCCAGTGATGAGGAGGGAGGGGATGATGAGGTCACTGACTCAGTTCTTTGGTGTGGGCCTTTTTTGAGACGAGTGCATCAGATCGCACCGCTGCTATTTGCAACATATGTCTCAAGCGTATCTCGCGTGGCCAAAACATCTCCCGCTTGGGTACCACATGCTTGACCAGACATATGTTGACCTGCCATGCAGTTCGTTGTCAAGTGTATCTAAAAGACCCACACCCAAGAACAAAGAGGACCTCTCCTTGCTCCTCATCAGCTGAGATCTCCAACCCCACTATACCTTCAGTCCTCTCTGAGACCTGCACTGAGAGGAATGAAGGTGTAGAATTAGGTGTGTCACAGCCAAGTACTTGTGGGCAATCTGCTTTTGGTACACCAACGTCAGATTGTACCAGGCAAATTTCCCTGCCCCATCTGCTGCACCGCCGAAAGAAGTTTGCTCCCAGCCATCCACATGCCCAGCGGTTGAATGCTAGCTTAGCAAAATTGCTAGCACTTCAACTGCTGCCTTTTCAGTTGGTAGACTCTGCCCCCTTGCGTGAGTTTGTGGAATGTGCGGTTCCTCAGTGGCAGGTACCCAAACGCCACTTTTTCTCATGGAAGGCGATTCCGGCTCTCTACCGGCATGTGGAAGGCAATGTCAATGCCTCGCTGGACAGGGCGGTCATCGGTAAGGTGCATATTACCGCTGACTCATGGTCCAGCAGGCATGGACAGGGACGTTACCTAAGTTTCATGGCACATTGGGTGACTCTGTTGGCAGCTGGGAAGGATGCAGGACAAGGTGCAGTAGTGTTGGAGGTTGTTCCGCCACCACGCCTCCAAAATGCTAATGATTGTGACACACCTCTCTCCTCCACCCCCTCCTCTTCTTCTTCCTCCATGGCCTCTTCCTGTGCTTTGTCCTCGGAACCAGCGGTGCTCTGTAGCCGTTCAAGGGGCTACGCAAGTACGCAGGCCAAAAGATGCCATGCGGTGCTTGAGCTGGTGTGCTTGGGGGACAGGAGCCACACTGGGGCAGAGGTTCTGTCAGCTCTGCAGGGGCAGGTTCAGAGGTGGTTGACGCCACGCCAACTTAAGGCAGGAATGATGGTTTGTGACAATGGCACCAACCTCCTCTCTGCCCTCCGACAGGGACAAATGACCCATGTGCCCTGTTTGGTTCACATCCTTAATTTGGTGGTGCAGCGGTTCTTGGGCAGGTACCCGGGCTTACAGGATGTCCTGAGGCAGGCCAGGAAAGTCTGTGTGCCTTTCTGCCGGTCATATAATGCCAGTGCTTGGCTGGCGGACCTCCAAAAGAAGTTTAACCTGCCCAAGAACCGCCTAATCTGTGACATGCCCACCAGGTGGAACTCAATGTTGGCCATGCTGCAGCGGCTGCACACGCAGCAGAGGGCCATCAATGAGTACCTGTGCGACTATGGCACCAGGACAGGGTCAGGGGAGCTTGGTTTTTTTTCCCCACGCCAGTGGGCCATGATTAGGGATGCATGCACTGTCCTGTCACCATTTGAGGAGGCCACGAGGATGGTGAGCAGTGACAGTGCATGCATCAGTGACACTGTCCCCCTTGTCCACCTGTTGGAGCACACGCTGCGTGGAATAATGGACAGGGCACTTGAGGCAGAACAGAGGCAGGAAGAGGAGGACTTCCTTAGCTCTCAAGGCCCCCTTTATCCAAACAGTGTTCATGCGTGCCCACCAATCACACAGGAAGAGGACGAGGAGGAGGAGGAGGAGGAAGATTGTGTCAGTATGGAGGTGGAGCCTGGCACTCAGCATCAGCAGCAGTCTTTAAGGGATCAGTCCCAAGAAACACATGGACTTGTACGTGGCTGGGAGGAGGTGGCTGTGGACCATGTCGTCCTTAGTGACCCAGAGGACTCCGGACCGAATGCCTCAGCAAACCTACACTGCATGGCCTCCCTGATCCTGCAAAGCCTGCGTAAGGATCCTCGTATTCGTGGTATCAAGGAGAAGGACCAATACTGGCTGGCAACCCTCCTTGATCCACGTTACAAGGGTAAGGTTGCGGACCTTATCTTGCCATCGCAGAGGGAGCAGAGGATGAAACATCTTCGGGAGGCCTTGCAGAAAGGTCTGTGCAACGCGTTCCCAGAGACTGGGAGGTTACAAACTCCTGTTTCTGGACAACGTGTTGCTGAGGCTTCGGTCAGTCAAAGAAGGAGCGGTGGAGAAGGTGGCTGTCTGACCGATGCGTTCAGACAATTTTTTGGTCCACAGCCCCAAGGTATGATCGGTTCCAGCAACCATCGCCAGCGTCTGTTTTACATGGTGCAGGAATACATAGGGGCAAGATCTGACTTGGACACCTTTCCCACCGAAAATCCTCTGGGTTACTGGGTCTTGAGGATGGATCACTGGCCAGAGCTTGCACAGTATGCAATTGAGCTACTGGCCTGTCCTGCATCCAGTGTTCTTTCGGAACGCACATTCAGTGCTGCTGGAGGCTTTGTAACCGATCACAGGGTGCGTCTGTCCACCAACTCGGTCGATCGACTGACCTTCATAAAAATGAATCAGTCTTGGATCACCACCAGCTACCAAGCACCTGATGCTGATGTAACCGAATAATTTTTTTTGAAATCTCAGATCCCTTCAAAGACTGCCTATGCTAATGCTGAGTGACTATCCCTGAGTAATTATCCTCTTCCTCCTCAATGATCATACTGATAGCTTATAAGAACATTTTTGGTTCTGGGCGCCACCACCAGTGCCTAAGGCCCAATTTTTCACCCCCTGTTTAACAGGGGCTTGTAATTACAATTTTTGATGCAATACTTTGCAGCAGGGCTCGTTTCTGCATTCCAACTAGAGTATCTGTGAGGGGTTGCAGTGTTGTGGCACCAGCACCAGTGCCTAAGGCCCAATTTTTCAGCCCTTGTTTAACAGGGGCCTGTAATTACAATTTTTGATGCAATACTTTGCAGCAGGGCTCATTTCTGCGTTCCAACTAGAGTATCTGTGAGGGGTTGCAGTGTTGTGGCACCAGCACCAGCACCAGTGCCTAAGGCCCAATTTTTCAGCCCCTGTTTAACAGGGGCGTGTAATTACAATTTTTGATGCAATACTTTGCAGCAGGGCTCGTTCCTGCGTTCCAACTAGAGTGTCTGTGAGGGGTTGCAGTGTTGTGGCACCAGCACCAGTGCCTAAGGCCTAATTTTTCAGCCCCTGTTCAACAGGGGCATGTAATTACAATTCTTGATCTAATATTTCACAGCAGGGCCCATTTCTGCGCCCACCAAGAGTGAGTGAGGACTTACAGTGTTGTGGCACCAGCACCACCACCAAAGGCCCAATTTTTCTGCCCCTGTTCAACAGGGGCATGTAATTACAATTCTTGATCTAATATTTCACAGCAGGGCCCTGTGAGGGCTTACAGTGTTGGCCACAACAACACCTAAGGCCCAAATTTCTGCTGAGTATATAGGGCAGACCCCTACTTTCAAACATCTAACTTACAAATGACTCCTACTTGCAAACGGAAGGAGACAACAGGAAGTAAAATGAAATCTACCCCTAGGAAGGGAAATTCTCTCCTGTAAGAGTTAATATGGGAAAAACATTTCTCCTTTCCACTGATGCTTTCCAATCCTTGTTCCACAAAAAACCCAAATTTTTAAAAAACATTTGTCATTGGGACAAAAAGTGAGGTTAAATCTTCTGAAGAGGAGGACAGACAGCAAAACAAATGTCACAGGGGTGATAACCCTTCCCTATGTTTTCCAAAAAGCTGAAAAAAGATTTTTTGGCTGGAGCTAAACAAGTTAAAAATGTACCCGTTCAAAATTACAAACAGATTCTACTTAACAACAAACCTACAGTCCCTGTCTTGTTTGCACCGCCTGTATACTGCTGTTCAGAGTATATAGGGCCTGGTGGCCCCACACCTTTCCTTATTTTAATTTTGGTGCGGGGTTCCCCTTAATATCCATACAATGTTTAACTTGTATATTGGGGTATGGCGCTCCCTTGCGGATAATGGGGTGACGTGGTAGGGTTTTTTTTTTTATATAATACCTTGTACCTAAAACCACTTATAACTTCAATAGTACCCCTGTTGGTAGTACAGGATACCATCCACCCTATAAAGTGCAGAAAATTTGTGTGCAATAGTGCAGTCTTCAGTGAACCAATTCATACCTTATACATGTGATCATATTTACAAAATATAACAAACTAATATTTGATCTCCTGTTCTACCAAAACCCCGGTGATTTACTATACACCCAAAATTCACAAAAGATTACACAAGCCACCCGGGAGACCTATAATTAGTGGTATTCTCCCAACCTCGAGAACACAGAATTGATGCCACTAATTATAGGTCTCCCAGGTGGCTTGTGTAATCTTTTGTGAATTTTGGGTGTATAGTAAATCACCGGGGTTTTGGTAGAACAGGAGACCAAGTATTCCGCTTCTTTAGTGTTTAAAATCCACATCTCTTTTCCCTTTTTCACATAAGCTTTACGTTTTTTCTCATATATACATTTGGGGTTCTTATTCAGCTTGTTGTAGGTGTTCTCCACCTGGAGTAGGTTCGCCATTTCCTCTTCGTAATCTTTTTTATTCAGTATTACTAATCATCCACCTTTATCTGAAGGTCTTATGACCACCTCCTTTCTTTTACTCAGAGATTTTATTGTTTTCCAGACATTTTTTGTTTTGTGGTTGCTCCGTTTATCTAACTTTCTTAGGTCATCTTCCACCATTTTTTGGAAGGCTCCCATACATTTGTTCCCGGGTGTTTTAGGATTAAAGGTGGAGTTGTTTTTTAACCTTGTCTGCTCATATATTGTTTCTCTTTTTGTTCTTATATCTGAATTATTTAGGAAATGTTTTTTGAGGTTGAGTTTCCTCATAAACTTTTTTAAGTCAATATATGTTTCGAATTTATCCAAATGTTTTTCAGGGGCAAACTTGAGTCCCAAGTCCAGAATTTTCATCTCATCTTCAGAGAATTGGGCATCACTGAGATTGAAAATACCCTTCCCTAGTATTCTCGCCTTCGCTTTCTTCTTCCCTCCTCTATTTCCTCTGGTCGTCTTCTTCTTTCTTCGGGTCCCTGTATGTGTCTTGTTTCTCCTCCATACCTCCTGAGATTTTCCTGTTCCCTGTATGGCTGGTTCTCTTCCATTATTCTGTGTTGTTCTCTCGATCTTCTCTGTCTGTGTATGGTCCTCTCCATTGGGGATTCCTGTAAGGGGGTCTGGCTCTCCATCTCCCTGGTGGTCTGTTTCTGGCCCAGCCCCTGGGAAAATCCCTCGGGGGTCCTCGATCTCTTCTATAGGGCCCGGGTTATCTTTATAATTATTTCTGTATTGGGCCCTCACGTTTTCCCTTAATGGGGAGTATCTATTTCTCGTGGGTACATTATACCTTGGTGTTTGGGGAGTTCTATATTCCTGTCTGTCTTGATAGTTGGCACTTCGAATTCTGGATCTTATTGTATGTCCATATGGTGTATCTTGTTGTGGTCTATATGGGAGCCTCACGTTCGCTCTTCCTATCCGTTGCGGTGTGTTATTAATTGGTCCCTCCATCTCCATATCAATGGAGGTGTCAGGGCTATCATCCTCTCCCAATTCCTCCTCCAGTGGGCAAGGATCCCCATTGGTGGTTTGCCACTTGTAGACATTCATGCCCTGATAATCACTCAGGTCCCTTTTATATTTCTTTTGTTTTTTAGCTTGAATTTGGATATCATATTTTTTGATTATTTCTTGAAGCTCCTTTTCCTTGTTTTTGTATTCGGTCTGATTGGTGAAGGGTAATAGCTGCTCTTTAATTTCAGTAATATTAGCTTCAATCCCTTTAAGTTTAAACCGTCTTCTTTTTAGGGTTTTGTGTAGTAGGTCATTTTCACACCCATTAAAGAAGGTGTACCATTCATTCATCAGCTCAGGGTCATTAAGGCCATCATTAGGATCTAAATCCCATCTTAACCTCCTTGGGGTCATTTTTGCTGTAATGTAGGTTTCTATGATGGCTATATCCCACCAGACTCTAAGCTGCTTCTTCATGGTGTGCCTTAGTTTCCTCATCAAGCTATTCATGTCTTGTGCATTGATCACTATCTCCTGGCTAAAGATGCCACCTAAATCTATATTCCTATTTCCCATATATCCAAAGATATCCATAGCTGCAAGCGAAAAAATTCCCACCTAAGTGGGATCTGTTGTATTAGATATATATATAAGGCCACTGCGCTTAGGACCAGATGTAAGGTATGCAGCCCCCCTAAAGAAGCTTCCCTAAGGAGACTCCACAAAATGTTTAACTTGTATATTGGGGTATGGCGCTCCCTTGCGGATAATGGGGTGACGTGGTAGGGTTTTTTTTTATATAATACCTTGTACCTAAAACCACTTATAACTTCAATAGTACCCCTGTTGGTAGTACAGGATACCATCCACCCCATAAAGTGCAGAAAATTAGTGTGCAATAGTGCAGTCTTCAGTGAACCAATTCATACTTTATACATGTGATCATATTTACAAAATATAACAAACTAATATTTGGGGGTTATGTGCTGAACCCCTAATTAAATATTAGGTTTTCACCAACAAGTCAGCATAAATACTGCCTTATCCGCAAAACCCATACACACACCTTAAGCCAAGTGAAATGAAATGAAATTAATTATAAATGTGCTAAACCAATGGTTTCCTGCAGACCCCTATATCACAGGTGTGCGCAGATCAATAGTAATACGTAATAAGTGATAATAAAGATTATAGAGGAAGTGGGGTGGTGCGACCTATGGAGAATCCGCAACCCAAATGTTAGACAATACTCTTGCTATTCAGGGACGCACTACACACTATCTCGAATAGACCTAGCCATAGGCAATAAGGAAGCGCATCCCCTAGTACATAAAATAGACTACGGCCCAAGAGCATTATCAGTTCATTCACCCTTAAAACTGTTGTTGCGCACCGGGGATAGACAAATATATAGGCCTTGGTCAGTAAACCCAGTTTGTTTGGAGGTAATAGGGAACGTGGAAGAAATTTCTACTAGTCTAAAGGAGTTTATGTTGTGTAACTCAGGCACAGCGGCAGGGGGGGTGGTCTGGGACGCTCTAAAGGCCTTTCTCAGAGGGCTCCTAATCCAGCAAATAGCAAGGGCAAAGCGGAAAACAAGAATGCAGGAAGATCGCATCAGAAAGAAGGTTACGGACCTGGAAAGGCAGTATGTTTTGGGCCCCACTGTAGAGCTAGGGGAGCTATGGGTTAAGAACAACAGGAATACAAAGCGGTAGCAATGAGAAAAGCTGAAAATAAAAGACTTTTTCAGAGGCAGAGATTCTTTGAGGAGGGGGAAAGAGTGGGCCGTATGCTGGCCGTAGTGGCTAGCACCAACTCCCCGTCCTCAACAATCTCCGCCATTAGATCCCCAAAGGGGGAAATTGTGACGGATCCTGTGAAGGTCAGGGAGATATTCTTCGACTTCTACAGTTCCCTGTACAAATCGAAACAGCCCACAGAAAGAGGAGTGCTGGGTAAACTACTGGAGGGAATTACATTACCAACCTTAACTACACTAGATAAAATTAACTTAGAATCCCCTATAACCCTAGAGGAATTAAGAAGCGCTGTGGCTGCTATGCCCAATCATAAGTCTCCAGGCCCAGACGGACTCCCCCTGGAAATCTACAAATATTATGGGGAGATTCTGCTCCCCATTCTCCTGAGGACACTAGAGGAGGCGTTTGCGGACGGAGGCCTCCCTCCCTCAATGTCAGAGTCTAATATTACACTTATCCAAAAGGAAGGGAAGGATCAACTAGAGGTAGCGTCATATAGACCAATTTCTTTGCTTTGCTCAGACATCAAAATCCTAGCAAAGGTATTAGCAACCAGACTAAGTAAATGTATTAACCAACTGATACACCCAGACCAAGCAGGATTCATTCCCCATAGGTCTACCAGTATCAATATTAGGAGAGCATATTTGAACTTGCAGACCCCAGTTGTAGACAGGGACCCTAGAGCAATTATGTCTTTGGATATTGCTAAAGCTTTTGATAGCTTGGAGTGGGGCTACCTCTGGGGAATAATGGACAAATTTGGGTTTGGCCCGATTTTTATCAACTGGGTAAAAATCTTGTATAGTCATCCATCAGCTAAGCTAAAGATCAACAATGAGTATACAGATAGTCTGACATTGGAGAGGGGCACAAGACAGGGGTGCCCGCTATCGCCCCTCCTGTTCGCCCTGGCAATGGAGCCGCTGGCGGAGGCTATAAGAAGGGCACCGGGCTTACGGGGCTTTAGGAGGAAGGGTAGCGAAGAAAAAGTCACACTTTACGCAGACGACGTCTTGGTATTCCTGGGGGATATGGGTCCATCTCTGGAAAAAACTATGCAATTGGTAGAAGGATTTGGGAAGGTATCGGGCCTAGTAGTTAACTGGGACAAATCTTCATTACTACAGATCGACCCAATCAATAGTCCCCTCCCTGAATAGTCGGTCTCCCTGGGCTAAAAGTAACCGATAAGATAAAGTACCTGGGAATAGTAATGACTAGTGACCCCAATGATTACATTCGGGATAACCTGGCCCCCCTGCTTGCGAAGTTTAGAAGAAAATGCGACATCTGGTGTCGGCTTCCCCTGTCGCTGGCAGGACGTTCAATTACTCTACATTCTCCATAACTCCCCGGTATGGATCGGGAGAAAATGGTTCATAAAAATAGACTACTTATTTAGGGACCTTATCTGGAAGAAAGGCCAGGCTAGGATTAAATTGCAGATACTGCAGCGACCTACCTGTGAGGGAGGTTTAGCAATTCCCCATCCGTATGGATATTATTTAGCTGCTCAAATGCAGCATCTAGGGGGATACGAATCCCTGGGCGAACCAAGTGCTAGCAATAAAATAATGCTGGAAGGCAGTCCACACAGACGCTTGGTGGATGCACTTGAGGCCGGCTCACTCCAGAGAAAGTTACCAACACTTAAACTAGTAAATAAGACCTGGCAGACAGTTAAGAAGATCATGGGGTACAGAGGCATTACTGAGTATTCACCCATATGGTCTAATGAATCCCTGGGGGAATTAAGGGCTATAGAAAAGAACCCTGTTTGGGAAAGCCACGGAATCTATAGACTGGCGCAGTTGTACACCGACACTAACCTGAAATCCTTTATGGAATTGAGAATGGAATTTGGAGTTCCATATAATACATTTTATAATTATCTGCAGATCAGGCACGCTCTGAGTACCCAATTTAGGTCCTCCCCTATGGAGCGAAGTAAAACACCGCTTCTCAATAAGGTTGTTAAAGAAACAAACACTAAGGGGTTGATTGGAGTTGTGTATACACAGCTAGTGGACAAGATTTTGGTTCAAGGCGTGTCTCTCGGGTCCAGAGTGGGTTGGGAGGCGGACGTGGGGGAGCTGTCGGACGCCCAGTGGAAAAAAATACTGGAATTTGGGCAGATGGTGTCCGTCTCTCCCTCACAGAAGGCCTCACACCTACTCCTTTTACATAGAGCATACTACACCCCTAGAAGATTATATAGGTTTGGGAGTAGACCAGATGACAGATGCCCTAGGTGCTGCAGGACAGGGGATCTCATACACATGGTTTGGAGATGTCCAAAATTGGCAAGATATTGGACGGAAGTGGTCAGGACAATAAACCGCAGATTCAAGGTTAGCTTGGAGTTAGACCCTAAGGTGTGTGTGCTGGGGCTGGTGGGAGCTAATATGGGTCACACCAGCACAACCACTGCCATAGTTAGATGTCTATATCAGGCGAGAAAGCTGATAGCACAATCCTGGCTCTCAACAAACCCTCCAACTATGGGGGAATGGCTTAAAACAATGGATTCCTTGGTTTGGACAGAAAGGACAGTACACACTAAAAAAGGGAACTACAGCAAATTCACTGGTATATGGAAGCCCTGGCTGCAGGGGCTGAACACTCGATATCTATTCTGAATTAATTATCTTTGAACCTCTTACGAATGCGGGGGCGAATAATAGCCCAAATTAGATAAGCCAGAGTGCTGGAACAGGCTCCACTGGGGCCCAAACAATTATAGTATGTCGCGAGTCTTAGTGTTATCTTAACTCATGCGCTGACTATAGGGTAAGGGATGGGAGGGGGGTGGTAAGGGGATTAGAAGATAAAGGGGGGGTGGGAAAAGTAGGGAGGGTAAGGGAAAGGAAAAAAGGGGGTAAAATTAGCACACTGTAAAATATTATCACTTAGATATATATCAATGTTTGCAATCACCATAGGGCACAGCAGACACGCGAGGTATTGTGTTTCAATATAGCCTTTGAATTATGTTTTACTGTTTTTGATAATCGCACCTCAAACTCAATTTGTCACGTAAAGTATGTAACTTTTTATATTGCTTTAAAAAAAGAATAAATAAAATTAAAAAAAAGATTATAGTCCATATAGTGATCAATCAAAAATGGTAATACGTGATAAGTGATAATAAAGATTATAGTCCATATAGTGATCAATCAAAAATGTTCAAATCCAATGTTCAAAGTTAACTCCAAGCTGTGACTGGGGTGCTCTCAAATAATAATGTGACTTGCTGTGCTCCCCCTCACGGGTCCCCACTCACCGACTCCCGCAACCCCAAAAGGGGCAAACAGCGTAGGGTATCACGACCACAGGCTCCTCTCCACCACGGTCATCTGGGGTATCCGGATTGGTCTCCGCTCACCGAGTTCTATTTAGGGTATATTCTCAATGGCTCCCTCCTGGAAAAAAAGGGATAAAATGCTCCCATAGTGTAGTAGAGTAAAAAGTTTTATTCCATAAGTTTCCAAATGATTACACCATAATGGTAATAAATGGCTGACAAAACAGCCAACAACTAAAAACTAAAAGCTAAATTAAAAACAAAAAACTAAATCAAATTAAAATAAGATTAAATTAAACACATCCAGTGATTCGAATGTACCACCCCGGGTGCGTGTATGAAATACTGAGTGGAGCGTTCCTAAAATCAGGCTAATGTGGATACAACAGCATAAACTGGTAGCAAGGTGTTTGCGTTCCACCTGCGCTCCACCCAAGGTCCACACCCGGAAGTGACATAGCGTGCGTGGCGCCGTCATACGCGTTTCATCATTGACGTCCTCAGCGACGGTGCCCGCACGCCACGCACTACGTCCTTTTGTACAGGGCCGGCATCTGAAACACACCCCTTTCATATAGGACGTCCAATCTCACCACAATGGGGCGGAATAGGCATCCTCACCTAAAATATGGTGTCAGCAGTGACTGTAAGCGGCGCCGAAAAAAGCCGAGAACACTCGGGTATGTGTATCTCGGCTCCGAAGTATCCCTGCAGTCTCTGCGCCATATTTAAATCTACCCACGGCTGTGTATGTCGGCGGCGACCGCGGCAATTGCCGCGATCGCTCCGATAAAACACAAAAATCGGCGGGGATCAGCCTATAACACGCACCCACGATTTTCCCCTGATTTTCAGGGGAAAAAAGTGCGTGTTATATGCCGATAAATACGGTATATCTAAAACCTAGAATGTGTACTGTTAAAAACATCTTTAATATACTCAACATGTTTCTGAGAAAACATTGCTTCTCTTTCTTCTAAAGACTTCTTATTGTTGTCAACTTCTTGTCATTTTGGAGGGGCTATGGCTGGTTAGGAGGCGAAGAGGAGTAGGAAGAAGAGGGTACATTAACAACAGTTGCAGACAACTGGCTGTTCTGTGCTTGGTATCAGGAATAATAAAATAATATTAATACTCTCAAAAACAAATTTACTATAGCTCCCTGAAAATAAATAGCGCTCAAACCTTTACTCTCGTTAGGACCACGACTATTGCACATGGAAATAATGTTTAGAGCATGATATAATTGCCTAAATGGTACTGAAATATTGTTTATAGATAATCAGCTTTTAAACTGTTTGAAAAAGTGATTTCTACACTGAAATATCTTTAAAAGTCTGAGAAGATATACATTCCCCGTCCCTTTACAACTAGGTGCCAACACAACTGAGCATGCTCAGACCTGCAAACAACTCTCATTTTAACTCCCATGGCTTTTTTACCAAGAGTTATAGTAAATACCAAAATGAGTGCTGGGCTAAAGAGCGTTTTTTGGGAGTAAAAATGTGAGTTATGTATCCAAATGCACTTTCAGCCATTGATTCTAATGGTACAATTGTAACTTATAAATCCTTTTCATGTTGAGATGAAATGTATCTTTCTCTCAAAGAAATTGCCTTTGCAACAATGTCGCTTCTTTTTCATCTATTTTGTTTTTAGGAATGGTAGAATGTGTAATGTTTTGGTAAAATATATTTTTCTCTCACTTTCACTTGTTGCTATCCATCTCACAAAAAATCTTTACCCAAACTCACACAGGTGTCTTTACAAACCACAAACAATACCATTGCTGATGCAAATTTAAAATGAGTCTCAATTTTGTGTGTTTTTTTTATTATTTCCAAATAATCATAATTTAAGCCCAAAAGAATGTGATATGTGTACCAACATCAGAAATCAAAATATTATTCCCAAAATTCAGAGGGTAACATCACTATTCTACACTCACACACCAAGAACCACCAAATATCACAGAATAAATCAAGAAGAATAACTCCTGACTAATGTAATTCCACCACCTATATGTCCAAAGAAATTCAGTATTTATGTGTATTTATGTGTAGGAGGGTTCCACGTGTGGCAGCTCAGTGACTTAGAGGTTAGCATTTCCACCTACCAGCACTGAGTTTCTGGGTTCACATCCCAAACATGCCACTTCATGTAGAGAAGTTCTGGTCTTCCTATGTTGTTAAACATAACTCCTGACACAGGGACTTGTCTAAATGTAATACTTATGTGTAGGAGGGTTCCACCACCATTGCAAATTGTGTCATATATTTTCCATGGGCAAGGACTATAATCAGCCTTAACATTTCCCCAGCACCACTAATTGCAGCCTCTTAGAAAGCCAAAAGCCACAAAATGACAGCTGTTTATCTCTCAGCATGCTGACAGTAATCAGCCATACCCAGCCTTCAAAACAGATGGCATATGCCAGAAACAGGTTGTTAAATGGCTCTCTGGCCTTTCACAATACATCTGCATTGATTTACTTCCAATGCGCCTGGGACTTAGGACAGTTTGGCACCACAGAGATGCAGCCTAACAACATGGAACAGCATGGTGACTCACAGCCCAGCACTTTTGCCTTGCAGCGCTGAGTTTCTGGGTTTGATTCCCAATCCTGCTAGCTGGCTAGAGGTTTATATGTTGTGGTGTTAAACTTTCTTTTTCACCACTGCTAACATTTTCGACGGGTTTCACATGATGGAACCCCAAGAAATCACATTATAAATAAAGCAAGTGTGGGTTTTCACCAAATCTAGAAATGGATGTACACGTTTGGTGTGATGCTGCACACATATTTTAATGTTGTATGTTTATGATGAACGACGAATGCTCATATTCCTAAATTTGTCACCAATTTGTGTAAAGCACCCTTCACAAAGTTGTCATTTTCCCTTTTACCCTGCCCAGATATCAATGCTGAGGCATTTTTCATTTGTAAAGAGTGTGTATTCCTAATGAACAGGTGTGACCACTTGAGTCCACCTCAAGAGACAGAAACAATTACACTGGTGAGTGTGTCCTTTACTTGGTGGGTGGAGGTGAGCAAGCGTGTTAGGTTTTTAAAGGCCAGCATTTGTGGTGGCTGTTTGGCCTAAGAACAGAATTTTTCTTTGCCGAGCTCGATGGAGCTTAAAGGGATTCAGGTTATACCTGGTCATTTGCATAAAGTGAGTTTGGAATTCCTTGTGCAGGATTTGGTGGAAAAAATGGTCAAATTGGAACCACAACACATCGATTGTATCCAACACCATGCAGCACTGAGGTACTATGATGTTTCTTTTTTGAATAGCAATTTTTGCACGGGAGTTATTGAGAAGTGTAAGGAATTGGAAAAGGAATTGGAAAAAGCTAACCATGAGTCTATAAGGCCTTTCATGGAACCCTTATATGCTATGGAGGAGAAGCCATTGGTATTTCCACCTGTTTAACTCCTTCACGAACATTGCCTTGGTAGTGGCCTTTTTGAAGAGATACTGCTCTTCAGTGAAGGGAGGCTTCAGGCTGACTAATTGCCTGGGGATCTTTAATGGCAAATTTACGTTTTTTGTCAAACGGAAGGTGGGTTCTGAAGGGATTGATGGAGTGCGGCACCCACCAGCTAATTTTTCAATAGCAGGAAATAGAGGATTTCTCTACTACCCTGGTCAACCGACATACTGCAGGAGATATCATAAGTTTTGGCATACCAGTGATGAATGTAATGTGGAGATACACTACAAGGAACTGTGGGGAGTAGGGACATGAAGCTGGGGCTTGCTTGGTTAAGCGGGCCTGTGATATATGTGGACAGCGTGATCACACAGTAAAGAATTGTCCAAAAGTAAGAAGGACTTATGTCTCTTATGCCAAGGCTGTCAGGCGCACCACTGAGAGTGGACGACCAGTGTCCACATAGGTGCTGTTTGACTCTCCTGAAAGACAGGAAGAGGAGGGAGAGGTGGAGGTGGAAGAGGAAGAAAATGGACACCAGGGTATGGAGGAAACTGTGGAAGAGAGAGCAGAAGTGCCACCCACCAGTGTGGAGCCATCAACAGCGGAGAGTGGAGCAGAGGCTATAGAGGAGCTGGCAGAGCCTTATAGTGGGAGCCCGAGGTGCAGGAAGCCCAAGAAAAGGAGGTGGAACAGATGGAGACTGTGGGTGCCAAGACAAAGGTGGATGCTTTGGAGAGCCCCAAGAAGAGCAGGGCTAAAGAAAGTAGAGGCAGCTGGGATTGAAACAAGTAATCCCTTTGAGGTCCTGGGGGACGTGGGTAGAATCACCAGTACTAAGTCCAGGGACTCCAGGAAATTTTCAGCTGGCCACAATGTCGCCTAGTCAGGATTTTCTGGATGATGAAAGCATTGTGACCCTGAGGAATGTATGTAAATTTTCTGGCTTAAGTGATGGGACTGGGGGTGAATGATGCACATCTTCATGTGAATGAGCGTCAAGCTGGTGTCCCTCAATTTGGTTTTGGGTCTCCTGCTAGACAGAGTACCATTTTTGAGGAATTGAGGGTCAATGGAGGAGACATCATCTGTCTACAGGAATGTTTTTTTTAATCAACTGCCCAAGCCTCCAGAGTGGATGGTGTATTACGGAGTCGGTGGTGTAATATGTAATACATATGTATTACATATGTATTACATATTACATACTGAGCTCTTAATATTTCCTCCCCCACGTGCCCCCTCCCCTGACTTCTCTGTCAAGATCAATGCCACGGTGCTAGGAGTAACCTTAGACTCTGAACTGTCCTTTCAGGCCCACATACAATCCCTGTCCAAATCATGCCACCTTAGCCTTGGCAGCATTTCCAGAATATGCCCCTTTTTAACTAATGACACTACCAAGCTTCTAATTCACTCCCTGGTCATCTCTCGCCTCGATTACTGCAACTCCCTCCTCATTGGATTACCTATACATAGACCATCTCCCCTTCAGTCCATAATGAATGCCGCTGCAAGACTCATCCACCTTACCAACCATTCAGTGTCCTCGACCCCTCTCTGCCAATTCCTCCACTGGCTTCCACTCACCCAACGAATAAAATTCAAAGTACTAACAATAATTTACAAAGCCATCCATAACTCTGCCCCCAGCTACATCACTAACCTAGTCCCAAAATACCAACCAAGCCGCTCTCTTCAGTCATCCCAAGACCTCCTACTCTCTAGCTCCTTTGTCACCTCCTCCCATGCTCTCCTCCAGGATTTCTCCAGAGCTTCTCCCATCTTTTGGAACTCCCTACCCCAATCTGTCCGACTGTCCCCTAATCTATCTATCTTTAGGCGATCCCTGAAAACCCTTCTCTTCAAATAAGCCTATTTGAGTGGGGGTAAAATTGTGAAATGTTTGGGCCATATGGATGACGTGGTGGCAGTGTGGCAGTGTGTCAGTCGGTGGTTGGGTGTAAGAAGGGTGATGTTACATTTGTCTCTTTTTTGTGTATGTGCGGGAATGAGTGTGAATTGGAATAAGTGTAGTTTGGGTGTGTATGGGAGACAAGTGGAATTTGTGGATGATCAGATTGGAAAGGCAGAGGATGGAGTTAGAATTTTGGGAATTGTGTTTGACCAAGGAATGAAAGGGAAAGTGTGCTGGAATGAAGTGGAAAAAAAGATAGCTAAGAAGTTGAGGTTTTGGTGTCTAAGAAAATTGTCGATTTATGAATAAGATAAGATTGGGGAAAATTAATAAGTTATTGTTTACTTTTTTATGGGGGTCGAAAATGGAAAGAGTCAAGAGAGAATATGTGTGTAGACATGAATGTAATGGTGGGTTAGGTTTTTCTGAATGTGAGAGTGTATTTATTAATGCATTATTGGTTTTGCATGGTGAAAGTTTTGAGGAAGGGTGGAGTGTGTGCTAGGATGATAGCTTTTTCGGGTGGGTGGTTGTTTAGGAGATGGGGGTGGTCAGGAAGGTATTCAAGGGTACCGGTGGCCTACATGGTGGCATGCAACTACTGGGTATTAGAAAAGATTAGGGTGGAGTTTAAGTTGTCAGATTTAAGAGAAGGGGAAAGGGATAAAGTGAAGGTGAGAAAGTGGTGGATAGAGAAGGAGTGTATGGGGTGACAAATGTGCAGAGAGATAGTATGGATGAGTTTGCATGAATGTCTAGCTACAAGGCTATTTATGAAAAGGAGGAATTTGTGTGTGTCTGATATGTGTCCAAGAGTGAATTGTGGGGGTGTGTAAGACAGTGAGCATGTGTTCTGGGGGTGTGGTGTAGCCAAAGATGTGATCAATAACAATCAAGATCTGGTGAAAGAAATAACAGGAGTGAAGGTGAGTGGGTGGAAAAGGATGATGTAT
Organism: Lithobates septentrionalis; assembly: GCA_037952835.1. Lineage (NCBI taxonomy): Eukaryota > Metazoa > Chordata > Amphibia > Anura > Ranidae > Lithobates > Lithobates septentrionalis. The sequence goes on from JBBDGP010001284.1 coordinate 4,225,390, forward strand.
GGCTTGGGGAAACTGGAAAAAGATAAACAGAGAGTGTTGTAGTTAGTGTTATGTGCATTAAAGGAAGTGTTGTGGGAGGCACGCAACTTGTATGTATATAAAACTGTTTTGTTAGACAGTAAACAATGTATAGGATTATGGCTAAGCAAGCTATACTTCTTTTTTGTGTTGGATAAAAAGAAGGGCGTGGATGCAGAAGGCATCTGGAAGTTTAAAAAATGGAGGATGTTGATTAAAAATTAAGTCTTTACCACGATGATGTAAGACCTTGTTGGAGACAGTGAATGAGCGTCAAGCTGAATAGTCTCTTGATGGAGTTTTCTGAAGTGGTTTAAAAAAATAAATAAATATTGGGTTACAAATAGATGTGGGTTTTGGTGGGGAGGGGGGCATAACTCCTAACCCTGCACACCCCACTAAGGCTGTTTGATGATTGCATCTAAATCTCACATGTTAGACTTACAACTGCTATGTAATGTTTGAGATAAAAAGGAATGCTCCTGCTAATTCATTCCTGCTGTGTGTGTGTCATAGTAGTTTGTGCGCTGCCTTTTGTGTTTTGTCTTTTTTTGCTTATGATAGTTCTGCCATGTAACTTTTTCGAGGTTTGGGGCGAGGACTTCTGATCACAAAAAGGTTAGTCATGCTTGTTATTGGCTTGATTTGCATCCCTGCATTTCTAATGTGATTTGCTTAATGTGTATCATTTTTAGTGTCCTACCTTTGTAGATTGTAAGCTCTTTTGAGCAGGGCCCTTCTAACTATTGTCAAATGCTGGAGCATCATTTCCATGCCTGTTTTTTGTTTGGCCCAAGTACATTCATTTAACAAATGTTTATACTAATGTTGAAATAAAAAGTTGATTGTTTTTTGCTTTGTTTGACTTTTGCAGACTCGAAATACATATTTCATAAGTGCAAACAATTCTTACCCCTTCAAATCTGCCGTTTGGGTCTGGTATGGATTTTAGGGGAACTCCATGCCAAATTAAAATAAAATTGGCATGGGGTCCTCCCCAAAATCAATATCAGGCCCCATGGGTCTGGTATGGATTTTAAGGGGAACTCCATGTCAAATTAAAAAACATTGGCATGGGGTCCCCCAAAATCCATGGATTTTAAGGGGAACTCCATGCCAAATTGAAAAAAAAATGGCATAGGTCCCCTCAAAATCCATACCAGACCCTTATCCGAGCAAGCAGCCTTGAGGACAGGATGAAGGGGGGACAAGCGCACAACCCCCCCTCCTGAACCGTACCAGGCCACATGCCCTCAACAAGGGGAGGGTGCTTTGGAGTCCCTCCCAAAGCACCTTGTCCCCATGTTGATGGGGACAAGGGCCTCTTCCCGACAACCCTGGACGGTGGTTGTCAGGGTCTGCGGGCAAGGGGCTTATCAGAATCTGGAAGCCCCCTTTAAAAGAGGGTCCCCAGATCCTGCCTCCCCCTATGTGAATGGATATCAGGTACATTAAACCCTTACCTATTTACCAAAAAAAGCTGTGAAATGTAAAAAAAACAATAGCCGGTTTTTGACAAGTCTGTTATTGTAAAATAGCTCTGAGCCGTCTTCTTCCCTGAGCTGTCTTCTCCTGCCATTGTCTCTCCCGCCCCATCTTCTCCTGCCATTGTCTCTCCTGCCACCATCTTCTCCTGCCGCTGTCTCCTCCATCTGCCATCTTCTCCTAGAGCCATCTCTCCTGCTGCCGCCGTCTTCTCCCGATGCTGTGTTCTTCTTAATAATAAAAAAAAGCTGCTCTTCTTCTGTGGCTGTCTTTCTCCGCTGTGTTGTCCCCCACTCTGTGGCATCTCTCTCTCTCTATATGTACTCCTCGTAGAGTTCGTGCTGTGCGGGGGCTTGGTGTTGGGGTCCTTACCTTGACACAAGTCCAGTCCATGAACAGGGTGGGGAGGAGTTCATGGACCAAGAATTAGTTGCTCCAGCGTGACCAGTTCTGTCATATGCCTTTGCTCCGTGAGATCCGTGAGAATAATCCTGATGATTTCAGGAACTTTCTCTGGATGACGGACCCCGCATTTCACCGTTTGTTGGCTTTGCTGACCCCCTATATCAGCAGGCAGGATACCTGCATGAGGCAAGCCATCACTTCGGAGCAGAGGTTAGTCGCCACCCTATGGTACTTGGCAACGGGGAGAGGTCTGCAGGACTTGAAGGTCGTGACAGGCATCTCCCCCCAGGCTCTGGGGATCATTATCCCAGAGACCTGTTCTGCCATCATCCAGGTCCTGCAAAAGGAGTATATTAACCACTTGCTTACAGGGCACTTAAACCCCCCTCCTGCCCAGACCAATTTTGAGCTTTCAGCGCTGTCGCACTTTGAATGACAATTGCGCGGTCATACAACACTGTACCCAAATGAAATTTTTATCATTTTTTTCCCACAAATAGAGCTTTCTTGTGGGGGTATTTAATCACAGCTGGGATTTTTATTTTTTGCTAAACAAACAAAAAAATATGGAAATTTTTGAAAAAAAAAAAAAATCATGTTTAATAGTTTGTTATAAAATTTTGCAAACAGGTAATTTTTCTCCTTCATTGATATGCGCTGATGAGGCGGCACTGGTGGGCACTGATAGGCTGCACTGATGGGCATGGATAGGCACAGATAAGGCGGCACTGATGGGCACAGTTAAGACGGCACTGATGGGGACAGATAAGGCGGCACTGATGGGGACAGATAAGGTGGCACTGATGGGGACAGATAAGGCGGCACTGATGGCCACGGATGGGTGGCACGGATGGGTGGCACAGATGGGTGGCACGGATGGGTGGCACAGATGGGTGGCACGGATGGGTGGCACAGATGGGTGGCACGGATGGGCGGCACGGATGGGGGGGCACTGATGGGGGGCACTGATGGGGGGCACTGATGAGGGGCACTGGTAGGTGACACTGATGGGCACTGATAGGTTGCACTGATGTGGGTTCTGATGGGTGGCACTGATGTGGGTGCTGATGGGTGGCACTGATGGGTGGTACTGATGGGTGGCACTGTGAGCACTGATGGGTGGCACTGTGGGCACTGATGGGTAGCACTGTGGGCACTGATGGGTGGCTCTGATTGATGGCACTGTGGGCACTTATGGGTGACGCTGGTGGGCACTGGTAGGCAGCACTGCTGCCTATTGCCTTGTGTTGGAAGATCGCCGTGATCGGAACTGATGTCCCGATCATGGCCGCCGGTGATCGGGTTTTTTTTTCCTCCTCGCGCTGTCAGCGCGAGGAGGAAAAATAGCCGATTACCGGCTCTGTTTACATCACATGATCAGCTGTCATTGGCTGACAGCTGATCATGTGGTAAGGGGTCGGGACCAACCCCTTACTCTGATCTGTGATCAGGTGAGTCTCATAGACTCGCTGATCACCGAGCGCGCCGCGCGCGCCCTGCAGGGGGCGCACAGGCCGCTCCTGCACGGGACGACGTCAGTAGGCGTAGTCCCGGCAATTTAGATCCGCGCTGTTGCCGTCATTTGGCAACGGCCCGGATCTGAAGCGGTTAAGGTAAGATTTATCCTTTAACATCACATTTTATTGTATTTAATGTTTGTTAGTATATTGTATTTATTTCCTCATTCCCTAATTACCACGATTTTAATATGCTGTGAATGTCCCCTTTGTCCTCATGCATGCTGGGTTTCTTTTAAAAAAAATGTTGTCCTTTATACATATTTGCCTTCACTTACCTCCCCAGCATGCTCTCCTGTCCCTATATTCCCCTCGTGTAGTCACTTAACAATGTATTTTGTCAGCTCCATAGTAGTGCTTTACCCCAAATACCCCCTAAAATGTGTAAAAATGTAATTTGTGGTTTAAATTCAGGCAGAGTGCCAGAGGCTTTTTTTTTGATGTCCCAAAATCATTTGGAGCCTTCCCTCCCCCCAACTGCTAACTCAGCTAATAACAATCCTCTATCTGCTGACTTTGCCAAACCCATACACACTATACCCACCTCTTTTGTGGTCAGATTTATGGATGAATTCCCCAAAGCATGTAGTGCAAGGGCCTGCCTGAATACTTTCAAATGGTACTGTTTAAAGTTTTTGTATCCTATTATTATCTTTATAGGTAATAGCAGAATGTAAAAATGTGCTAAAATGTGTACAGTGTGTATTTATATCTTTGTATTATGACACTTCTTACCTGTCCAGTGGGCTGCCAATAGTGTAAAGTAAGGAGGGGCTGGCCAAATTAATACACATTATTTAGGCATTCATCTCTCAATGAAGTGGAGATAGTTACCTGTCCAAAACATCTCCCCCCATAAAATTTTACAAATGGCCCATGAGGGGGGGTGGGAGGAGGAATCTGATAGGTGGACCTTATACCTTTGTCTTTAACCACTTAAGGACCGCCTCACGCCGATGTACGTCGGCAAGGCGGCACGGGCAGGCAAAATCACGTACATACACGTGATTTGCCTCCCACGGGTGGGAGGTCCGATCGGACCCCCCCGGTGCCCGAGGCGGTCCTGTTATGTTCCCCGGCGATCGGAGGTGAGGGGGAGGCCATCCGTTCGTGGCCCCCCCCTCGCGATTGCCGCCGGCCAATCAGATCATTTCCTTTGCTGCTGTATGCTAAACAGCAGCAAAGGAAATGATGTCATCTCTCCTCGGCTCGGTATTTTCCGTTCCGGCGCCGAGGAGAGAAGACAGGAATGTGAGTGAAAACACTACACACACAGTAGAACATGCCAGGCACACAAAACACCCCGATCCCCCCCCCCGATCGCCCCCCGATTCCCCCCCAATCACCCCCCCCCCTCCCCTGTCACAAACTGACACCAGCAGGTTTTTTTTTTCTGATTACTGCATTGGTGTCAGTTTGTAACAGTTACAGTGTTAGGTCAGTTACTGTTAGCCCCCTGTAGGTCTAGGGTACCCCCCTAACCCCCCTAATAAAGTTTTAACCCCTTGATCACCCCCGTCACAAGTGTCACTAAGCGATCATTTTTCTGATCGCTGTATTAGTGTCGCTGGTGACGCTAGTTAGGGACGTAAATATTTAGGTTCGCCGTCAGCGTTTTATAGCGACAGGGACCCCCATATACTATCTAATAAATGTTTTAACCCCTTGATTGCCCCCTAGTTAACCCTTTCACCACTGATCACCGTATAACTGTTACGGGTGACGCTAATTAGTTTGTTTATTTTTTATAGTGTCAGGGCACCCGCCGTTTATTACCGAATAAAGGTTTAGCCCCCTGATCGCCCGGCGGTGATATGCGTCGCCCCAGGCAGCGTCAGATTAGCGCCAGTATCGCTAACACCCATGCACGCAGCATACGCCTCCCTTAGTGGTAGAATATCTGAACACATCAATATCTGATCCGATCAGATCTATACTAGTGTCCCCAGCAGTTTGGGGTTCCCAAAAACGCAGTGTTAGCGGGATCAGCCCAGATACCTGCTAGCACCTGCGTTTTGCCCCTCCGCCCGGCCCACCCAAGTGCAGTATAGATCGATCACTGTCACTTACAAGGCACTAAACGCATAACTTGTCAGAGAGGTTACCTGGTTGGGCGTCGGTGCGCGCCGGGGCGCGTTGGTGCGCGCCGGGGCGCGTTGGTGCGCGCGTTCCTGTGTGTGCTGGGGCGCGTGCTTCTGGGGGCACTGGCGCGTCTAAACTGGCTAGCCGCGTTGTGCATGGTGGTGCTGGTGTGCACGCCGGTGTCCGGGGCGCACTCGGGCGCGTGCGGGTGCGCGGGCGTCTGTGCGTATCGGCGCGCGCATGAGTGCGGCGTTTGCCGCCAATCAGCCTATTTAGGTCTGCTGTTATCTCTGATCAGTGCTGCCTGATCAACAGCTCTGTGCCTAGTTCCTGTTTCCTGTTCCTAGTTCCTGTGTTCCTGAGTTCCTGAGTTCCTGATCTGTTGACGACCCGGCTTGCCTTTGGATTCTTCTGACCTCCGCCTGCATCTGACCCCGGCTTGTTTGACCTTGCTTCTGCCTGCTCCTCCAGTACCTCTGCTGCCCGCCTGTTGCCAAACCCAGCCTGTGCATTGACCTGTCTTTAGCTCCTGCCCAGCATCCGTTGCCTGTGCCTCTAACCATCACCTGCTGTCTGAAGACTGCTAGCTTCCGAAATACGGACTCCTGCACAGGTTCTCATACCACTCCGCACTTGTGTGCTTCCTGTCTGCTCTACCAGGGGCCGCAAGTCGGATACGTAAGGGAGCCTACCCTCTGCCCAAGTGGACTCTCCGGTCTGGTAAGTGAGAGACCTGACAGTATCAGGCAGCCATGACCGAGTCCGGGCAGGGGGCCTCCCCCATGGATGAACTCTGTAGGCACCTAGCGGGCCTCACCCAGGCAGTCAAAAGCCTACAAGAAGGCTATACCAGATTAGAGGGACAAGTCCAGGCCCTCTCAGCATCTCCTCAAGGAGCAGCGTCTGCCGGCCCTTCAGCAGCACCCTCTGTAGTAATGCTCCCCCCGGAGCCCAGGGTACCCACACCCGAAAAGTTCTTTGGAAAACGTTGCAAGTACCGGGCATTCCGCAACGCATGTGAGCTGTATTTTGCCTTACAACACCGCACGTTTTCTCTGGAAGCCACAAAGGTGGGGTTCGTCATATCACTACTGACCGGCGAGCCTCAAACTTGGGCTCACCGTTTACTGGAGCAAAAATCCAGATCTCTGGATTCCTTGGATGACCTTTTCCTAGCAATGTCTCAGCTATACGAGGACCCCCAACTAACGGCTACTGCTGAAGCCGCCTTGCACTCCCTGCAGCAAGGTCGCAGAGCGGCCGAAAACTACACCGTAGAGTTCAGACGTTGGAGCTCTGATACAGAGTGGAATGACGTGGCCTTGCGTCACCAATATCGGTTGGGGTTATCTGATCCCCTCAAAGATGAACTGGCACGTGTTGGGATACCTCAGACGCTGGATGAGCTCATAAACTTGTCAATCCAGATTGACCGCCGTCTGAGAGAGAGACGTTCAGAGAGGTCCGTTAGCCACCCACGTCCCACTTGTATGTTGCCCAGGGTTCCTAGTGCTCCGAATCAAGTTCCTCCCGCCTCTTCTGCTCCAGCCACAGAAGCTCCAGAACCCATGCAGCTCGGTCTGCTCCGTCCATCCCTGACCCTAGAAGAAAAGACGCGCAGACGTACGCTCAATTTGTGTCTGTACTGCGGAGAACAAGGACATTTTGTGAGGGCCTGCCCCAACAAGAGACGTAAGTGCCTGCCGTCCTCTTCTTTATGTGCACCTGTCTTACCCAGATCTGGTAACCATTTGACACTTTCTGTTATGTTACAGCTTCCTGGAAGGAACATCCCAGTACCGGTCATTATTGACTCAGGAGCATGCAGCGGCTTCATTGACCGAACCTTTGTTGATAACCATAGTATTCCTCTCCAACCCAAGGCCCAGGGACTTGCAGTATTCTTAGCAGATGGTTCCACCCTCAGCTCCGGACCAGTTACCCAGGAGACCGTTCCCTTACTGGCCACTATTGGCCCGGAACATCAGGAACTCTTACGCCTGGATGTCATCTCCTCTTCCCTCTTTCCAATTATCCTAGGAATGCCTTGGCTGCAAGCTCACAATCCCAGCATCGACTGGTCCACAGGAAAGATTCAGTTTCTCTCCAATTACTGCAAACAACACTGTCTACTGGGAACACCCATTACACCATCTCAGTGCCTTTGCTTAGACTTCAATACCAAGCTTTACCAATCCCTTCCCGAGCCCTACCAGGATTTCCTGGATGTGTTCAGCAAGAAGGGGGCAGAGACTCTCCCGGTACACAGGCCCTATGAACTCTTACCCGGAACTGAAGTTCCCTTCGGAAGGATTTTTCCTTTAACTGAGCAGGAGCTGGGCACCCTGAAAACCTATATCGATGAAAACCTAAAGAAGGGATTCATTCGCCCCTCCACATCTCCTGCAGGTGCGGGCATCTTCTTCGTTGGGAAGAAGGATCACTCCCTACGTCCCTGCATCGACTACCGGGAATTAAATAAAATTACCATAAAAAACAGATATCCGCTACCCTTAGTACCTGAGCTGCTTCAAAGATTGGGGTCCGCTACAGTTTTCACCAAGTTGGATCTCCGTGGAGCCTACAATTTGATCCGCATAAGAGAGGGGGACGAGTGGAAGACGGCTTTTCGTACTCGATTCGGGCACTTCGAGTACCTCGTCATGCCCTTTGGCCTGTGTAACGCACCAGCCACCTTCCAACACTTCGTTAATGATGTCTTCCGTGACTTTCTGGACCTGTACGTCATAGTCTATCTGGACGATATTCTGTTTTTTTCCGCTTCCCTGATCGACCACCGCAGACATGTACGAAACGTACTTACCCGACTCAGGCAATATGGGCTTTATGCCAAACTCGAAAAATGTGAGTTTGAGCTCCAATCTATTCAGTTTCTAGGCCTGGTGATCTCTCCCGAGGGTATCAAGATGATCCCTCAAAAAGTATCCGCTATCCTGGATTGGCCTGCACCTGTAGATAAAAAAGGAGTACAGCGCTTTATTGGCTTCGCCAATTTCTATAGGAAGTTCATCAAAGGATTTTCTTCGATAATAACCCCCATCACTGAACTCATCAGACAAGGGACCCGGTTTTGCTGGACTCCTAAGGCGCAGCTGGCCTTTGAAGAACTCAAGGCTTTGTTTACCTCAGCCACCATTCTTAAACATCCCAATCCAGCCCTACCTTTCGTATTGGAAGTTGATGCATCCGAAATTGCGGTAGGAGCTGTGCTCTCGCAAAGACAAGGCGTCAAAGCTCTCCTGTACCCTGTGGGGTATTTCTCACGTAAACTTTCATCTTCAGAAAGGAATTACGACGTGGGAGATCGGGAACTTCTAGCCATCAAAGCAGCTTTAGATGAATGGCGTTATCTTCTGGAGGGTGCTGCTCACCCCATTTTGGTCTACACAGACCATAAAAATTTAGAATACCTGAGAACGGCTAAGAGACTAAAACCTCGGCAGGCCAGATGGGCACTTTTTTTTTTTGCGATTCCAATTCCACATTACCTACAGACCCGGATCCAAGAATGTCAAGTCTGACGCACTCTCTCGCATGTTCCACGACTCAGAAAAAGCCCTACCTCCAGACACCATCCTCCCTTCTGGGAATTTCCTGCTGCTTCAAGAAGATCTTGTCTCTCAAATTAGACGGGCCTCTATGGGAATGACACCACCTGCTGAAGCTCGTGCCAAAGATGGGCTGTTTTGGTATGAAAACAAAATTGTGGTCCCTGAGGAGCTAAAAGTACAGGTGTTAGAACTTTGCCATGATCACAAGTTGGCTGGACACTTTGGCTCACGAAAAACAATCGATCTAGTACAACGTACCTTCTGGTGGCCTCGTCTTGTTAAAGATTGCAAGGAGTATGTTGATTCTTGCAATACCTGTGCCAGAAGCAAGAATAGCCGGGCAAGGACGTGGGGTCTGTTAAAACCTTTACCGGTCCCAGAGAGGCCGTGGCCGTTTCTTCCATCTTTGTTGTGGTAGATAGGCTGTCTAAGATGGCCCATTTCCTTCCCATGAAGGGTACCCCCTCGGCTATGGAAACAGCTACTATCTTTATCAGAGAAATTATCAGATTACATGGAGTACCAACGAACATAGTTTCTGACCGTGGTGCCCAGTTCACCTCCAGATTCTGGAAAGCCCTCTGCGGCTCCTTGGAAGTTGAATTAGCATTCTCCTCGGCCTATCATCCCCAGTCAAATGGGCAAACTGAAAGGAAGAATCAGACCTTGGAGCAATATCTCCGCTGTTTTTCTGCATTCTCCCAGGACGATTGGGCCTCCCTGCTCCCTATCGCAGAGTTCTCTTACAATAATTCATTGCACTCAGCTACCAATCAAACACCATTCTATGCTAAATACGGCTTCCATCCGTCCTTTTTGCCTGGGTCAATACCCGAGTGCTCCGTCCCTGCAGTGTCTGAAACTTTGGATTTCTTTTCAACAAACAATAAACTACTACAGGACACCATGGCCAAGGCTCAGGAATACTACAAGAGGATGTTCGACAGGAAGAGGCGTGGAGAGCTTGTCTTGGAATCCGGCAACCCAGTTTGGTTATCCACCGCTAACCTGAAGTTGGCCTGTCCATCCAGAAAACTAGGCCCTAAGTACTTGGGTCCTTTCTTGGTTAAGAGGAAGATTAACAATGTGGCCTATGAACTTGACCTGCCTAACTCCCTGAAGATACATCCAGTCTTCCACGTGTCTCTTTTGAAACCGGTTACTCCCAATTCCTTTGTTGGCCGTAGTATCGGTCCACCCAAGCCTATCCTAGTTGACGGCGAAGAGGAGTTTGAGGTGGAGGCAATTTTAGATTGCAGAAGAAGGCGCAACCAAACCCAATACCTCGTAAAGTGGAAGGGCTATGAGCCTGAAGACAACTCATGGGAGCCAGAAAGCAACTTGCATGCCAGAGAGCTCTTGCAGTCATTCAAAGTTTCTCATGCCTCAAAGTTGGCCCAGCTGGGCATCCGGAGTCTGCCCTTGAGGAGGGGGCACTGTCAGAGAGGTTACCTGGTTGGGCGTCGGTGCGCGCCGGGGCGCGTTGGTGTGCGCGTTCCTGTGTGTGCTGGGGCGCGTGCTTCTGGGGGCACTGGCGCGTCTAAACTGGCTGGCCGCATTGTGCATGGTGGTGCTGGTGTGCACGCCGGTGTCCGGGGGCGCGCTCGGGCACGTGCCGGTGCGCGGGCGTCTGTGCGTATCGGCGCGCGCACGAGCGCGGCGTTTGGCGCCAATCAGCCTATTTAGGTCTGCTGTTATCTCTGATCAGTGCTGCCTGATCAACAGCTCTGTGCCTAGTTCCTGTTTCCTGTTTCCTGTTCCTAGTTCCTGTGTTCCTGAGTTCCTGAGTTCCTGATCTGTTGACGACCCGGCTTGCCTTTGGATTCTTCTGACCTCCGCCTGCATCTGACCCCGGCTTGTTTGACCTTGCTTCTGCCTGCTCCTCCAGTACCTCTGCTGCCCGCCTGTTGCCAAACCCAGCCTGTGCATTGACCTGTCTTTAGCTCCTGCCCAGCATCCGTTGCCTGTGCCTCTAACCATCACCTGCTGTCTGAAGACTGCTAGCTTCCGAAATACGGACTCCTGCACAGGCTCTCATACCACTCCGTACTTGTGTGCTTCCTGTCTGCTCTACCAGGGGCCGCAAGTCGGATACGTAAGGGAGCCTACCCTCTGCCCAAGTGGACTCTCCGGTCTGGTAAGTGAGAGACCTGACATAACTGCAGCGTTCGCAGAGTCGGGCCTGATCGCTGCGATCGCTAACAGTTTTTTTGGTAGCATTTTGGTGAACTGGCAAGCACCAGCCCCAGGCAGCGTCAGGTTAGCGCCAGTACCGCTAACACCCACGCACGCGCCGTACACCTCCCTTAGTGGTATAGTATCTGAACGGATCAATATCTGATCCGATCAGATCTATACTAGCGTCCCCAGCAGTTTAGGGTTCCCAAAAACGCAGTGTTAGCGGGATCAGCCCAGATACCTGCTAGCACCTGCGTTTTGCCCCTCCGCCCGGCCCAGCCCACCCAAGTGCAGTATTGATCGATCACTGTCACTTACAAAACACTAAACACATAACTGCAGCGTTCGCAGAGTCGGGCATGATCCCTGCGATCGCTAACAGTTTTTTTGGAAGCATTTTGGTGAACTGGCAAGCACCAGCCCCAGGCAGCGTCAGGTTAGCGCCAGTACCACTAACACCCACGCACGCAGCATACGCCTCCTTTAGTGGTATAGTATCTGAACGGATCAATATCTGATCCGATCAGATCTATACTAGCGTCCCCAGCAGTTTAGGGTTCCCAAAAACGCAGTGTTAGTGGGATCAGCCCAGATACCTGCTAGCACCTGCGTTTTGCCCCTCCGCCCGGCCCAGCCCAGCCCACCCAAGTGCAGTATCGATCGACCACTGTCACTTACAAAACACTAAACGCATAACTGCAGCGTTCGCAGAGTCAGGCCTGATCCCTGCGATTGCTAACAGTTTTTTTGGAAGCTTTTTATTGAACTGGCAAGCACCAGTGGCCTAGTACACCGCGGTCGTAGTCAAACCCGCACTGCAGTAACACTTGGTGACGTGGCGAGTCCCATAAGTGCAGTTCAAGCTGGTGAGGTGGCAAGCACAAGTAGTGTCCCGCTGCCACCAAAAAGACAAACACAGGCCCGTCGTGCCCATAATGCCCTTCCTGCTGCATTCGCCAATCCTAATTGGGAACCCACCGCTTCTGCAGCGCCCGTACTTCCCCCATTCACATCCCCAACCAAATGCAGTCGGCTGCATGAGAGGCATTTCCTTTATGTCCTCCCGAGTACCCCTACCCAGCGAACCCCCCAAAAAAGATGTTGTGTCTGCAGCAAGCGCGTATATAGGCGTGACACCCGCTATTATTGTCCCTCCTGCCCTGACAATCCTGGTCTTTGCATTGGTGAATGTTTTGAACGCTACCATTCACTAGTTGAGTATTAGCGTAGGGTACAGCATTGCACAGACTAGGCACACTTTCACAGGGGCTCCCAAGATGCCATCGCATTTTGAGAGACCCGAACCTGGAACCGGTTACCGTTATAAAAGTTAGTTACAAAAAAAGTGTTAAAAAAAAAATAAATATATAAAATAAAAAAAAATAGTTGTCTTTTTATTGTTCTCTCTCTCTCTCTCTATTCTCTCTCTATTGTTCTGCTCTTTTTTACTGTATTCTATTCTGCAATGTTTTATTGTTATTATGTTTTATCATGTTTGTTTTTCAGGTATGCAATTTTTTATACTTTACCGTTTACTGTGCTTTATTGTTAACCATTTTTTTGTCTTCAGGTACGCCATTCACGACTTTGAGTGTTTATACCAGAATGATGCCTGCAGGTTTAGGTATCATCTTGGTATCATTCTTTTCAGCCAGCGGTCGGCTTTCATGTAAAAGCAATCCTAGCGGCTAATTAGCCTCTAGACTGCCTTTACAAGCCGTGGGAGGGAATGCCCCCCCCCACCGTCTTCCGTGTTTTTCTCTGGCTCTCCTGTCTCAACAGGGAACCTGAGAATGCAGCCGGTGATTCAGCCAGCTGACCATAGAGCTGATCAGAGACCAGAGTGGCTCCAAACATCTCTATGGCCTAAGAAACCGGAAGCTACGAGCATTTTATGACTTAGATATCGCCGGATGTAAATAGCGCCATTGGGAAATTGGGAAAGCATTTTATCACACCGATCTTGGTGTGGTCAGATGCTTTGAGGGCAGAGGAGAGATCTAGGGTCTAATAGACCCCAATTTTTTCAAAAAAGAGTACCTGTCACTACCTATTGCTATCATAGGGGATATTTACATTCCCCGAGATAACAATAAAAATGATTAAAAAAAATAAAAATGAAAGGAACAGTTTAAAAATAAGATAAAAAAGCAAAAAAATAATAAAGAAAAAAAAAAAAAGCACCCCTGTCGCCCCCTGCTCTCGCGCTAAGGCAAACGCAAGCGGCGGTCTGTCGTCAAACGTAAACAGCAATTGCACCATGCATGTGAGGTATCACCGCGAAGGTCAGATCGAGGGCAGTAATTTTTGCAGTAGACCTCCTCTGTAAATCTAAAGTGGTAACCTGTAAAGGCTTTTAAAGGCTTTTAAAAATGTATTTATTTTAATGCCACTGCACGTTTGTGCGCAATTGTAAAGCATGTCATGTTTGGTATCCATGTACTCGGCCTAAGATCATCTTTTTTATTCCATCAAACATTTGGGCAATATAGTGTGTTTTAGTGCATTAAAATGTAAAAAAGTGTGTTTTTTCCCCAAAAAATGCGTTTGAAAAATCGCTGCGCAAATACTGTGTGAAAAAAAAAAATGAAACACCCACCATTTTAATCTGTAGGGCATTTGCTTTAATAAAATATATAATGTTTGGGGGGTTCAAAGTAATTTTCTTGCAAAAAAAATAACTTTTTCATGTAAACAATAAGTGTCAGAAAGGGCTTTGTCTTCAAGTGGTTAGAAGAGTGGGTGATGTGTGACATAAGCTTCTAAATGTTGTGCATAAAATGCCAGGACAGTTCAAAACCCCCCCAAATGACCCCATTTTGGAAAGTAGACACCCCAAGATATTTGCTGAGAGGCATGTCGAGTCCATGGAATATTTTATATTGCGACACAAGTTGCGGGAAAGAGACAAATTTTTTTTTTTTTTTTTTTGCACAAAGTTGTCACTAAATGATATATTGCTCAAACATGCCATGGGAACATGTGAAATTACACCCCAAAATACATTCTGCTGCTTCTCCTGAGTACGGGGATACCACATGTGTGAGACTTTTTGGGAGCCTAGCCGCGTACGGGACCCCGAAAACCAAGCACCGCCTTCAGACTTTCTAAGGGCGTGAATTTTTGATTTCACTCTTCACTGCCTATCACAATTTCGGAGGCCATGGAATGCCCAGGTGGCACAAACCCACCCCAAATGACCCCATTTTGGAAAGTAGACACCCAAAGCTATTTGCTGAGAGGTATAGTGAGTATTTTGCAGACCTCACTTTTTGTCACAAAGTTTTGAAAATTGAAAAAAAGAAAAAAAAAAGTTTTTTCTTGTCTTTCTTCATTTTCAAAAACAAATGAGAGCTGCAAAATACTCACCATGCCTCTCAGCAAATAGCTTGGGGTGTCTACTTTCCAAAATGAGGTCATTTGGGGGGGTTTTGTGCCACCTGGGCATTCCATGGCCTCCGAAACTGTGATAGGCAGTGAAGAGTGAAATCAAAAATTTTCACCCTTAGAAATCCTGAAGGCGGTGATTGGATTTCGGGGGCCCCGTACGTGGCTAGGCTCCCAAAAAGTCCCACACATGTGGTATCCCCATATTCAGGAGAAGCAGCTAAATGTATTTTGGGGTGCAATTCCACATATGCCCACGGCCTGTGTGAGTAATATATCATTTAGTGACAACTTTGTGCAAAAAAAAAAAAAAAAGTGTCACTTTCCCGCAACTTGTGTCAAAATATAAAATATTCCATGGACTCAATATGCCTCTCAGCAAATAGCTTGGGGTGTCTACTTTACAAAATGGGGTCATTTGGGGGGGTTTTGTGCCACCTGGGCATTCCATGGCCTCCGAAACTGTGATAGGCAGTGAAGAGTGAAATCAAAAATTTACACCCTTAGAAATCCTGAAGGCGGTGATTGGTTTTCGGGGCCCCGTACGCGGCTAGGCTCCCAAAAAGTCCCACACATGTGGTATCCCCATACTCAGGAGAAGCAGCTGAATGTATTTTGGGGTGCAATTCCACATAGGCCCATGGCCTGTGTGAGCAATATATCATTTAGTGACAACTTTTTGTAAATATTTTTTTTTTTTTGTCATTATTCAATCACTTGGGACAAAAAAAATAAATATTCAATGGGTTCAACATGCCTCTCAGCAATTTCCTTGGGGTGTCTACTTTCCAAAATGGGGTCATTTGGGGGGGGTTGTACTGCCCTGCCATTTTAGCACCTCAAGAAATGACATAGGCAGTCATAAACTAAAAGCTGTGTAAATTACAGAAAATGTACCCTAGTTTGTAGACGCTATAACTTTTGCGCAAACCAATAAATATACGCTTATTGACATTTTTTTTACCAAAGATATGTGGCCGAATACATTTTGGCCTAAATGTATGACTAAAATTTAGTTTATTGGATTTTTTTTATAACAAAAAGTAGAAAATATCATTTTTTTTTTTAATTTTCGGTATTTTTCCGTTTATAGCGCAAAAAATAAAAACCGCAGAGGTGATCAAATACCATCAAAAGAAAGCTCTATTTGTGGGAAGAAAAGGACGCAAATTTCGTTTGGGTACAGCATTGCATGACCGCGCAATTAGCAGTTAAAGCGACGCAGTGCCAAATTGGAAGGCAGCATAATGGTCAGGGGCTCAAGTGGTTAAATACTCCCTAAAATAAATGTTATACTGATGTTGGCCAAGAATGTTTGTGTCTAATCTGCTTTCCCTGTTTATGTGCAAAAGGATTAATTTATTTTTCTTGTTTGACTCCACAGTTTCCTTCCAACCCACAGGAATGGCAGACTGTGGCCTCCCACTTTGCCCAGCGGTGGGACTTTCGTAATTGCTGAGAGGCAATTGATGGGAAACATGTCCACATCATCCCACCACCCAACTCGGGGTCATACTATTATAATTATAAGGGGTTCAATAGTATTGTGATGTTGGCAGTGGTGTCGGCTACTTATGATTTCCTGTATGTGGACGTGGGGAAGAATGGCCGGATGTCGGATGGTGGAGTCCTCGCCCAGATGGAGTTCTACAGGCGTCTCCAGAATGGCCATCTCCAGAAGACAATGTGGAAGGACTCCCATTCGTCTTTGTTGCAGATGAAGCGTTTGCGCTGGGGGACCATCTTATGCGGCCATTCCCGATGAGGACCCTCACCCCTGACCAGAAGGTTTTTAATTACCGGCTGGCTAGAGCCAGAAGAGTGGTGGAGAACACATTTGGAATCATGGCCAGCCGGTTCCGCCTATATTTTACACCCATACACATGGCAGAGTATAAACTGAATCATATCATCCTGGCGTGCTGTGTTCTACACAACTTTTTAAGGCGAAATTCTGCCAACTATGCTGCCTCAGTTGGGCCTGAGGCCAAAATTCAAGTAAATGAACCAACCCTGACGGCGCTTGAAAGTGGCCATCCTGGCTTGCCCCCCCCTGAGTGCCCGCGAGGTCCGTCTTTGATACCTTGATTACTTTGCGGTTAGGGGGGCCATCAATATGCCAGACAATGTCTAAAACATTTTTAAAATAAAAAAATCATTTTAACTACTAAAATCTTTGGTGACATTTACTGCTTGTGTTTCTTTTAGCTGACCCTGACAGAAATGTGGGGAGTCCTGAAAATGTTGTGATTGTGTAACCTTAAAAAGCACTGTTGGGTGTTATTTACTAAAGGAAAATACACTTTGCACTACAAGTGCACTTGAGCCTGCACTGAAACTGCACTTGTAGTGCAAAGTGGATTTGCCCTTAGCAAATAACCCCCATTGTCACTGAAAACACCAATTTTACCACAACAAAATTTTAGGAGCATTGAAACAATAATCCACACATTCTTGATTATCAATCTTTTTAATACCAGCACAATCACATGTGCATTTCTAAAAGGTTTTTAAAACAAATCACCATGTTTGGTGTATAACAATTTTTTCGGTAACATTAATAAATATTGAAATGTCCATTTAAGGTAAAACAGGCATGTTTCAAACAAACAAGAAATACACAAATATGGAACTTACAAAGTTCAACTTTTGTAGAAATTGAAGGCAATATCAGACATGAGTAATTATAAACTGTGTTTAATATTGCGTTCAGATGGGGAGAAGTGACCCCTGGAAAAGCCAAATTTTGAAGATGCACACAAATTGCCGAATGTCAACATGTGCTAGCTGCCATCACGGGGGATCAAAGGATGTGTTTTGTGGGTACAACCCCTTCCTCTCAGCTACTTTATTATTGAGGAAGGGGTTGCACCCCCAAAACACCTACATTGATCTCCCGTGATGGCAGATAGCACATGTTGATACACTGTGTGCATCCTCAAAATTTGGCTTTTCTATAAAATGACAAAAAATGTTAAAAATTTTTACTTTACAAATACCACAAAAAGGGAAGGGATTTGGAGGTCTTTTAAACTCTCCCTAAAACATCAATGATGTTTTTCATTTTGTTTTTAACATCATTGATGTTTTTCTGGATGTTTTCCAAGTCCCTATTACACCCCATGATCTCCCCGATCAAGATCTGTGCACTCTCACTGGTGAATAGGTATGAGCCGAACACCCCCTGTTTGGTTCGCACCAGAACATGAAAAAATTTCATTCAAACACGCGAACACCGTTAAATAATCAAAGTGCTAATTTTAAAGGCTTATATGCAAGTTATTGTCATAAAAAGTGTTTGGGGACCTGGGTCCTGCCCCAGGGGACATGGATCAATGCAAAAAAAAGGTCCAACAATACACATAGAAGTTCATTGATAAAAACGGCATGGGAATTCCCCACAGGGCAACCCTGAACCAAAATTAAAAAAATAAAAAATAAAAATGATGTGGGGGGTCCCCCTAAATTCCATACCAGGCCCTTCAGGTCTGGTAAGGATATTAAGGGGAACCCCGGCCAAAATTAAAAAAAAAATGATGTGGGGGTCCCCCTAAATTCCATACCAGACCCTTCAGGTCTGGTATGGATTTTAAGGGGAACCCCGCGATAAAATTTAAAAAAAAACAGCGTGGGGTCCCCCCAAAAATCCATACCAGACCCTTATCCGAGCACGCAACCTGGCAGGTCGCAGGAAAAGAGGGGGGGACGAGAGAGCGCCCCCCCCTCCTGAACCGTACCAGGCCACATGCCCTCAACATTGGGAGGGTGCTTTGGGGTAGCCCCCCAAAACACCTTGTCCCCATGTTGATGAGGACAAGGGCCTCATCCCCACAACCCTGGCCGGTGGTTGTGGGGGTCTGCGGGTGGGGGGCTCATTGGAATCTGGAAGCCCCCTTTAACAAGGGGACCCCCAGATCCTGGCCCTCGCCCCTGTGTGAAATGGTAAGGGGGTATAAAAGTACCCCTACCATTTCACTAAAAAACTGTCAAAAATGTTAAAAATGACAAGAGACAGTTTTTGACAATTCCTTTATTTAAATGCCTCTTCTTTCTTCTTTCTTCTATCTTCTATCTTCCTTCGGTTTCTTCCTCCATCTTCTTCTTCTGGCTCTGCTGGTTCTTCCTCCGGTGTTCTCGTCCAGCATGTCCTCCGCGGCGTCTTCTTCCCTTCTTCTCCTTGGCCGCTCCGCATCCATGGCATGGAGGGAGACTCCCGCTCTTCTCTTCATCTTCTTCTCTTCTTCATCTTCTTCTCTTCTTCATCTTCTTCTCCGGGCCGCTCCGCATCCATGGTGGCATGGAGGGAGGCTCTCGCTGTGTGACGCTTCTCCTCTTCTGACGGCTCTTAAATAACGGGGGGGCGGGGCCACCCAGTGACCCCGCCCCTCTCACACGCACGGTAACTTGACGGGACTTCCCTGTGGCGTCATGGGGAATGCCACAGGGAAGTCCCGTCATGTCCTTGTGCGGTGGCCCCGCCCCCGTCATTTAAGAACTGTCAGAAGAGGAGAAGCGTCACACAGCGGGAGCCTCCCTCCATGCCACCATGGATGCGGCGCGGCCGGAGAAGAAGAGAAGAAGATGAAGAAGAGAAGAAGATGAAGAAGATGAAGAAGAGAAGAAGATGAAGAGAAGATCGGGAGCCTCCCTCCCTGCCATGGATGCGGAGAGGCCCGAGGAGAAGAAGGGAAGAAGACACCACGGAGGAGATGCTGGACGAGAACACCGGAGGAAGAACCAGAAGAACCAGAAGAATCAGAGGAAGAAGAAGATAAAGGAAGATAGAAGAAAGAAGAAGCATTTAAATAAAGGAATTGTCAAAAACTGTCTCTTGTCATTTTTAACATTTTTGACAGTTTTTTAGTGAAATGGTAGGGGTACTTTTGTACTTTTGTCCCCTTGTTAAAGGGGGCTTCCAGATTCCGATAAGCCCCCTGCCCGCAGACCCCCACAACCACCGGCCAGGGTTGTGGGGATGAGGCCCTTGTCCTCATCAACATGGGGACAAGGTGTTTTGGGGGGCTACCCCAAAGCACCCTCCCAATGTTGAGGGCATGTGGCCTGGTACGGCTCAGGAGGGGGGGCGCTCTCTCGTCCCCCCTCTTTTCCTGCGGCCTGCCAGGTTGCGCGCTCAGATAAGGGTCTGGTATGGATTTTTGGGGGGACCCCATGCCTTTTTTTTATTTTGGTGCGGGGTTTCCCTTAATATCCATACCAGACCTGAAGGGCCTGGTATGGAATTTAGGGGGACCCCCCCCACGTCTTTTTTTTTTTTAATTTTGGTTCGGGGTTCCCCTGTGGGGAATTCCCATGCCGTTTTTATCAATGAACTTCTATGTGTATTGTCGGACCGGCAATGCATTAATAGTCGCGAGTAGTTTTAAATGACTTTTTTTCCTTTGAAATTTCATTTTGCTGTCAGACTGTTCAAAACACGGGAAACATGCGCCCCTTTACAGGCATACTATAGACACCCACCAGCTATGAAATTTAAAGGGATATTACACTTTTATTGTTTCACTTTAAGCATTATTAAAATCACTGCTCCCAAAAAAAACGTCCGCTTTTAAAACTTTTTTTTGCATTGATACATGTCCCCTGGGGCAGGACCCAGGTCCCCAAACACTTTTTATGACAATACCATGCATATAAGCCTTTAAATTAGCACTTTTGATTTCTCCCATAGACTTTTAAAGGGTGTTCCGCTGCATTTGAATTTGCCGCGAACACCCCAAATTGTTTCGCTGTTCGGCGAACTGGCACACAGCCAATGTTCGAGTCGAACATGAGATCGACTCGAACTCGAAGCTCATCCCTACTGGTGAAATGACCTGGATCCACAACATCACGATTACCTAAAAATAGAGAAACAAAAACATACCATGTATTATAAATATGCCGGCATCCATCTCTTACCTGAGCCTGTGGTCGCAGACACTCACCTGTTGTGGTGACTATTTCCACCACGTCTCCTTCCTCCTTTGCTTGGCTTTGGGGGATTTCACCTTCTTCATGAGGTGGGGGGTTTGTTGTCTCTTCTGCTGAGTGGTGTCCTCCGAGTCTTTTCTCCCCTATGTAAAAAAAAATAGTTGTACTTCGCACACAGATATTTAATGACAGAAAGAGGAATATGAAACATTGCTTGGAAGTGGGGTACAATTGTCTATTTGGCAGAGTTCCAAGATGAAGAAATATTATTTTCCTTTGTCAAGCTTGAATACTTACCTGTTTTGTACAAGCTTCACAGATGGAGACACCCCTATAGTATACACTGGAGCACCTGTGTGGGCCCCCTAATAAAAAGGTTGTTCTTGTGTCCCACACTAGTGCTCCAGCGTACAGATGTGTAAACAGCTGATGAGTGTCCTCTCCTTACACAGAATCTAGTTTGCATTACATTCTAATTACAAACCCATCTAGACTCAAAAATTATTTTAAGAGAAGTAGGCCCGAAAAAATGTATTCAAATGCATATGGCCAAAATAATGGTGTTTTCTATGCCGAACGAACAATGTTTCATACGAACGAACAATGTGCCCATGAACATGAAAGTTGCCATTTTAAACTGTACAACAGTAAAGAAAAGCACATGGAGCAGCACGAACGTAATAAAAATAAAGAATAGGAACACAGGACAACTACTTACTTTTTTGCAGCACTCTCCTGATCCTTCTGTACTGCTCGTGCTCCCTGATTTTGAGGTCCGACCACTGCTTCCTGAGCTGATCCTTGGATCGTCGTACCCCGAAATTCTTCTGCAGACTTTTGACTACTTTTGCCATGATCTTGGCCTTTCTGACATTGGGGTTGGGGTAAGGTCCATACTTCCCGTCATAGTCGGCCCTCTTCAGGATGTCAACATCTCCAACATCTCCCCAAAAGACATATTTGAGGCCTTAAATCGTCTCTTCGGGGATCAGGATGTTTATGGCTCTGGGCTTTCCTCCTCCTCATTGCTGTAATTAGCACGCACCTGGTGTGTCTCCGCCATGTGCTCTTCCCTCACTGCCCCGAACGAGAAGGGATGGGGAATAGACTAGAAAGAACGTCAGGGGTGGGAGGAGTTTCATGCATGCGCAGTGTATATAAAGCGTAACACGCGTGTGTAGTACGTACGATCTGTGAGCGGAGGAGGGAGTATCGGAGGCGCCGATCGTGATAACGAAGGTAAGATCAAACTTGGGCCTATACTGCTTCTAGATTGAGGTCTATATTGTAACAAGATTAGGAGAGTTTCGCCTGACATTAGGGTTTGTCTTGTGTTGTGTCTTGCAGATAAAATGCCCACAGCAACCATCCCCTATTTAAAAGCCAAAATTGGTGGCCTGAGGAGCACTTATCTTAGGGAGCGCAAGAAGGTCCAGGATTCCCAGAGATCCGGAGCTGCAGCAGATGACGTTTATGTCCCCAGGCTCTGGTACTATGAGAGACTTCGTTTTCTGTCAGAACAGACTGAAGTCAGGGAATCCCTCTCCACTCTTCCTTCCACCCTATCTTCCACCCCACCTGAGGCTTCCGATGTCCAACCTGGGACTTCCAGCCAGGAAGAAGTGGAGGAGCCCAGTTGGAGCCAGGTATAGCATTGTTATACAGATTTCTGGTCAATAAATAAATTATGTTTACTAGATGTTATTATTGATCACTAATTGCTGAATTAATAAAGTGTTTTACATATCAATAGACAGTAGTGGGCAAAATAATTGAGACAAGAATGAAAAATGCTGGGCTCAGAATGATCATCAGTTATATTTGTTAACATTCAATTTGCAACAGTCATGAGGTGAAAATTGTGTGTGATTGATGAATAAAAAACTAAAACGATGTCCCTTTTTCATACACAGGAAGACCTCAGCCAGGACGAGGAGGCTGTGGAATGTGGCACACAGGAGGAGGCTGTGGAATGTGGCAGTCAGGAGGAGGCGGGGGTTAGTGGCAGCCAGGAGGAGGCGGGGCTAAGTGGCAGCCAGGAGAAGGCCGGGCCCAGTAGGACCCTGACAGAATCGCAGGTTCCTCCCCTCCGCCTTCCAAACAAAAGACCCAGGAAGGGGAGTAACGTGCAGGATTCAGCACTCAGGCTGATTCAGGAGGCTTCTGTGTCCCTCAGAGCCACCCCCACTCTGGAAGAGGCCTTTGCCTGCATGGCTGCCACAAAACTGCAGGGCATGCAGGAGGGCCAACGCCTCCTGTTGAGGTCCTTCGTTACAAAACACTAACTAAGGGGGTGAGGGGCGAAATCACACACAAAACCCACCTGTGTGAGTTGGACCATCCTCCTCCTCCTGTCACAACTCCACCACCACAGACAAAGCGTGGAAGGAAGCGTGGAAGGAAGACCAGAGAGTGATGGCCCTGGGTTTAGTCTGGTCTGTCAAAAGATTTTGTATGACCACAGCCTGGGGACAATACATGTCATCTGCTGCTGTTCAGGATCTCTTGGAATTCTGGACCAGACTGCACTCCCTTAGATATGGACTCCTCAGGCCACCAATTTTGCAGTAAAATAATTGATGTCTGCCCTGGGGGCCAAAGGCTTCACCAGTTTCTGCTGTTTCTCCAGCATTGCCTCCCTCTTTGTTTGGTTCTGATCCCTTAATAAAGGATTTTGTGTTTCAATTATAATTGCCTATGTGTGTTTTCCTTCAAAAAGGACAGTTTGTTTGTGAGGAGGCAGGTATATTTCAAAAATACAAAGTGAAATTAACAAGAGACACCAACACCAAGTAACCTCCTTGAGATTAAATAATACAAGATAATAATTGTGTTGTGGTAACTTGACACACAAAACACACCCAAAAATATTCAGGATGTAAAATCAAAAAATAAAACAAATTAAAAACACGATCAGGCTTGAAAACAATACAAACCAAAAAAAAAAACATATATCTTTTTTGTCAGATGTGACAAATCAAAATGTATTGGTGAACTCACGATAAATAATAAAGAAAGAAGTTTGTGAGAAGTCTGTGTGAATATCAGCAGCAAAACTACTTCATTCCTCTAAAGAAGAAGAGAGTGCTCTGTATTAAACAATTTTAAACATTGCATCCTGATGAAAGTGCTATATCTATTCCGAACGCTAATTTTACCAGACCGAGCTGTTCCGTCTCGGAATTTCTTCTGAGCATGCGTGGCACTTTGTGCGTTGGAATTGTCCACACACGGTCGGAATTGACGCAATCGGATTTTGTTGTCGGAAAATTGTATAGCCTGCTCTCAAACGTTTTGTGTCGAAAAATCTGATGGAAAATGTCCGATGGAGCCCAAACACGGTCGGAATTTCCGACAACACACTCCGATCGCACATTTTCCGTCGGAAAATCCGACCGTGTGTACAGGGCATTAGTGTTGTTGGCTGCCTTTTTTCCATATTTCAGATTGTTCTATATAAGAGAATTGTTATTTGTGTATATTTTTATACATTTTTAGTTTTGTTTACGTTTGCCTTTACTATGTTCGAGTATATATATATATATATATATATATATATATATATATATATATATGTATATGGATGTAACTGAGATGGTTTATGTTTAACTATTATCTTTTGGTGATATGTATATTAACTTTTACACCCATTAATTTTATATTGTATACTAATCAATTTTTATACTCTAAATGGTTATTATGATATTGTGGTCTCTTATACCCGTTATGTTTCCATGGTTTAAAAGTGAGATGTATTGCATATTATGTTTGCATTATCTTTCACCATTTGGGTCCTTGTGCTTTTTGCATGTGGGCGTGTCTCATGGGTCATCGACATGGTGGGAGTTTTTGGACAACCCCTGTTTTTATGTCTTTGACCTATTAAGTGATGTGTTATTAATACCACAGTAGTGCTCGGTTTGTCTTCTGGGTCTCGATGTGGTTGTGGTGATTGCAGCCACAGTGAAGCTTGGGTACATCACTCCAGGATGTGACGACAATGCGCATCATGTGACCTATTGGTCACATGACTTTGATCCATTTGCCATATGATTGGCTGGCTGACACGTGGCGGGCGGCACACGCTGGACATCGCAATGACGTGTCTTCTTCGCTACGTCCTCGCGAATGGCTATCCAGAATGAGGTGATACACGCACGTGGTGCCTCGTGATGACGGCGCCCTGACGTAGCTTCCTCGCTATTGGGTCGTGGCTATGCCACGGTGTGTGCATGTCGTCGTTCCTGGCATCCTGGTAATTGACTGTGCGGCCTATTCATTTGGTTAATTAACTTCTAAGATATATAAGCGCAGTGTTGGCAACCAGGCTTCACCCCAGTAGAAGACCCATAGGACAAAACGCGTCGGGTCTTTGTCTGCTGAGCCATACACATTGCGCCAACTTTTCATGAACTTTTATATTATTTGTATGATCATTTTTTATCTGCATACATCCCCTATGATGTCTGTATTTTTTTATCGATAAATTTGCTTACCAATTTTGATCTACACCATGTGGAAGCCTTCTTTTTGCTTTTCATGAATACTCTGATCCATTGTTGGAGAACTTTTTGACACCACACTTGGAGATTGTGGTCGTCTTCTGTTCAGTCCGTCTATCCTTCTGCCAAGCAGGTGTGCCTGAACCTCTATTCCATTGAAGACCGCCATCTAGTTACATAGTTACATAGTAAGGTTGAATAAAGACACCAGTCCATCCAGTTCAACCTGAGTGAGTACACCCTCACATCAGTCCCTACCCTCAAGGAGCCCACAATCCAAGGTCCCCAACTCACATTCATATACTAGGCCAGTTTTTTTTTTTTTTTTGAAAGAAGCCAATTAACCTACCAGCATGTCTTTGGAGCATCGGTATATGCTTGTTTGACTCACCGTCGCTGGCATGTGAGTCCACGCCTTCCCTTGCCCTTGGGGTGGAGGCACTTATCCCTGGTGGTTGAACTACACGGCAATATTATTGTCCTCAAGGTCTTGTTGATACACATGTGGAAGAGCACACCTTGCTATTCACTGTTGGATGGACTTTTATCACGCTTTAAATACATTTGAGTGACATTTTATTCAATAAGTAATTTTGTGATTATATTTTTGTTTGTTTTGCACTGTATATATGTTTGAATGGTATCACAACCATTTGATGTTCAAGACACTTATTCTCTTTTTGGCATTTCAATATTGCACTAATTTTTAGGGCATGTAGTGTTTGATCCTCATTGGCTTTAGGGCACTTTATTATTATTCGATTCACACTGTTCATGACATTGTTTATCCCTTATATTTTGTTTACCACTAAGTTTTGGTTATCCGGTTTAAGTTCTGGATATTGCACACAGGTTTAGCGCTGCACTTATTTTCTCACATCATTCAGATATCCCCACTGAAAGTCAAGGATGTCATATGACGTATTGCGGGCGGGAAGTGGTTAAAGAGGAGTTCCGCCGATTTCTTTTTTTTAAAGTCAGCAACTACAAATACTGTAGCTGCTGACTTTTAAAATAAGGACACTTACCTGTCCAGGGCACCTGCAAAGTCGGCACCTGAAGCCGATCTGTCCCTCGGCTGTCGGGTGCTGCCGCCGCCATCCTCAGCTTCACTTCCTGGTTCCCTACTACACATGCGCGACTCATGCTGCGCTATCCCATTGGTCCATGCTGTGTTCTGGGACCCGTGTGTATCCCAGAAGACAGCAGTGGGGACAGGAAGTGGCGTAGATACCTGCGGGTGGCTTGGGTATCTATGCCCGGAAGTGGGAGCAAAATACCTGTATTAGACAGGTATCTGCTCCCCCCTTCCCCCTGAAAGGTGCCAAATGTGACACCAGAGGGGGGGGGGAGGAACCCGGAAAAGCAGAAGTTCCATTTTTGGGTGGAACTCCGCTTTAAAGGAATTTTTCAGTTGTACTGTTTTACTTTAAGCATTATTAAAACCACTGCTCCTAAAAAAACGTTTGTTTTTTAAAAATTGTTTTTTATTGATACATGTCCCCCCGGGCAGTACCCTGACACCCATACCCCTTTTATGGCCAATTGCTTGCCTGTGGGGTTTGCATGTGGCACTTGCAGATCTGCGGAATTGCAGATTAGCGCAGATTCCACATTTACTAAGGCATGTTTGTCGGTAATATCGTGATTATTCAGGCACATGTTCACCTAGTTGAAATCTTAATCGCCTGAAATCGGCGCTATTTCATGTAGAGCACCAATACTTCCAATAACTCTTAGTAAATGACCCCCTATGTATCACAAAAAATATATCTCTGGCATATGGTCTGTTTTATTGTTTCATAGTTAGTAAGGCTGAAGAAAGACACCAGTCCATCCAGTTCAACCAGTGGTGTGTGTGAGTTTATGTCAATAATAAATCCCATATCCCTGTATTTTGCGATCGTTAAGATGCTCATCTAATAGTTTATAAAACTATCAACACTCCCTGTTGATGCCACTGCTTGTGGAAGGGAATTCCATATCCTTACTGCTCTGACAGTACAGAACCCTCTACATAGTTTAAGGCTAAACCACTTCTCTTCCAGTTCCAATGAATGTGTCTTTTTTATCTCACTCCCACTGAAAAGTTTTTTCGCTATGCTAGGGTAAACAGTAAGGTATTTGTATATAGCTATCATATCTCCTCATAAGTTTCTCTTCTCCAGAGAGAATACATTTAATACTTGTAGTCTTTCCTCATAACTGAGGTCCTCTAGTCCCTTTATTAGCTCTTCTCCAATATGTGCCTTTCATGGTCTATTTTAGCCTACCTGATTGCGCACTTACACTTCTTATTGCATTTTTTGTAGTGTTGGAATGCCTACAATGACCCCTCAGCCTTGTATTTTTAAGTTCTTTTTTTTTCTCTTTTATATGCATTTTTACACTATCATTTAGCCACCAAGGTTTAATCTTAGCTCTTATATTTATTGCTCATTTAAATGCACTGGCCAATACCTTTATTTATTATGCTCTTAAAGCACTCCTATTTTTCCTCAGTGTTCCTTGTTCCTAGGATTTTATCCCATGTATTATCATGTAGCATAGAGTGTAGTTTAGGGAAGTTGGCTCATTTGAAATTCAGTGTACTTGTATTATCCTTGTGCTTCCTTTTCCTGTGATTTATACTGAATGTAATTAACCTGTGATCGCTGTTTCCTAAGTTGCCTCGTATTTCCACATCTGCGATCAGATCCGTATTGTTTGTAATCAGTAGGTCTAGTAATACTTTATCTCTTGTTGGTGCATTCACCAACTGACCAATGAAATTGTCCTGCAAGACATTTAGGAAATGGCGAGCCTTAGATAAATGACCAGTTCCTTCTGCCCCGTCGATATCTGGATAATTGAAATCCCCCATTATAATAACATTGCCTCACTTTGCCGCCATTCTGAAGACCTCATACACATTATGCAACTTTTGTTGTCTGATTTCCTTCAGGTTTACCAAAACCATGTAGTGCAAGGACCTGCCTGATTGCATACAATTTGAAACTTTTAAGGTTTGACCCCATATGATATGGTTTTGGTAAATTTAAAGTAAAAAATCTCAAGAAAATTGTATAGCGTGTATCCAGCCTAATGCCCCGTACACACGGTCGGACATTGATCGGACATTCCGACAACAAAATCCTAGGATTTTTTCCGACGGATGTTGGCTCAAACTTGTCTTGCATACACACGGTCACACAAAGTTGTCGGAAAATCCGATCGTTCTGAACGCGGTGACGTAAAACACGTACATCGGGACTATAAACGGGGCAGTGGCCAATAGCTTTCATCTCTTTATTTATTCTGAGCATGCGTGGCACTTTGTCTGTCGGATTTGTGTACACACGATCGGAATTTCCGACAACGGATTTTGTTGTCGGAAAATTTTATCTCCTGCTCTCCAACTTTGTGTGTCGGAAAATCCGATGGAAAATGTCCGATGGAGCCCACACACGGTCGGAATTTCCGACAACACGCTCCGATCGGACATTTTCCATCGGAAAATCCGACCGTGTGTACGGGGCATAACTGTGATAAGAGGTCAGACTCCTCCTTATCCTTCAGGTTAGGAGGCCTGTAGCATACGCCCACTATTACATTCAAATTCGTTTTCTCCCTTCGGAGTTCCAACCACAAGTTTTCCCCTTTGGAGTTTCCACCTCCTCTCTTGCTCCATTAGTAATGTTGTCCCTAACATTCACTTGCAAATCCTATGCATTAAGGTGAAAAAACTTGTGACACTGACCGGCCGACTGCCCCCCCCCCCAGTTTTACTCACCTGAGCCCGTTTGTTCCCTCTGCCCAGAGTTCTCGGCTCTTGATTGGATAGATTGATAGCAGCGCAACCATTGGCTCCCGCTGCTGCCAATCAAATCCAATGATGCGGGCGCCGGGGGCGGGGATGAGTCCAGCATCCTGTGCAAGCGCCGCCGGGGGGACCCCAGAAGTCGAGGGTCGGGGCCACACTGTGCAAAACGAACTGCACAGTGGAGGTAAGTATGATATGTTTGTTATTTAAAAAAAAAAACAAAGGTTTACAATCACTTTAAGGCACCACACCTTTTGTACAGATCACAAACTGCTGGAACAATGCGGCTCTCACATAAGTTTGTCGGAGCCTTGTCTCTCTATTCTAGGTTATGCTAGCTATCTAAAGCAGCCTTTTTCAATCAGGCACCCCGGGGTTCCACTAGAGGGGTTCCACAGCTGTCACATGAGACCACGCTCTCTGATCCTCAGCTGAACTGTAAATTGGCACTGGAGAGTTTTGTCAGACTCATTTTACGTAGGAAAGTGAAAGCAAAGAAGAGCTGTCTTACAAGTGTGTGCTCTGTTTTCTGCCCCGTCTCCTACAGTGCAGTACTCGGCAGTTAGAAGAAAGGTACAGTACTGCTGATTTTTAAAAGGCTATCTGTGTGTGTGTGTTTACATGTGTATATATATATACTGTATGTGTGTTTATATGTGTGTATGTATCATATGTGTGTGTTTGTATGTGTTTATATGTGTGTATGTGTGTTTTTATATGTATATATGTGTGTGCTTATATGTGTGTGTGTGTATGTGCTGTATATGTGTGTTTATATGTGTGCGTGCGTGTGTGTTTATATGTGTGCATGTGTATGTGTGTGTTTATGTATGTGTTTATATGTACTGTATGTGTGTGTTTATATGTGTCTGTTTATGTGTTTGTATAGATGAGAATGGTGACGATGACCTTGTGGAGGAAGACAACTTGCCCACATCCCTATGAGACTATATATTAGAAACTGGTTTTCCTCTGATGGGACTTTATAAGGCAAGAGTCTTCAAAAATATCAAAAACATGTACAGTTTATTTTGTATCAAAAAGATTAAAAATATAACAAAACAACATATATAAATACTGAAGAAAACATGAAGGATGCTACAAAAAAAGGTGTGGGCAATAACAGTATGCTTGTAAAGGTACACTGTGAACATAAAACCACATCAACTATACAAACTGGAGTCTAACCCACACGGGTCCGACGCGTTTCGAGGTTTAAAATTTGATTGAGACCTCTTCTTCAGGGGCTGGTGGTGAGATGAGTGACTATCTATATATTTACAAAAAGAACAAAACATCTTAAAGCAAATTCATGGTATGATAGCATCATATACAGTATATTTATGTGGCATGAAAGTCAAAATTGATTCAACATTATTAAGTGATACGCTCACCATTTGACTCCTGAACCCACAATTTGAAAGCATCCAACTTTAAAAACAGAGATAAGCGCAGTAGACCACCGATGAAGAAATGACCCCCAGTCCAGCGCTAGCACCAGAAACACAGCACGTACATGCAGATCACAGCAGGACACAAAGGGCGTCCTACCATTCACAAATTGACACCACTAGCCACAGTTATTGTAGGTAGTATGTGATATCACCTGGGGCACAGAAAAAGACAATCTAATAGATTCCAATGCACAGATGTGAGGCAAAGGGGATGGGAAAGGGGGGTAGGGAGGGTAGGGGGGAAAAAGAGGGGGAAAGGAGGGGAAAGGGGGGAAGGAGGTAGGAGAAGGAGGGGGGAAGGAGTGTATGGTTGAATCGGAAGCAGAGGGGAGAGAAAAGTCTCACATAGAGTATTGAGGATTGCATGTAATATATATATATATATATATAATATTTGTATAATAAAAGCAGCAGCATGTGAGGTGCTTACCTATAGACTCATGTAAAATGGACAATCCTCCTAACATGAGTAGAAGGAAGTAACATAAGGTCTAGCAATGAGTAGGAGAAGATATAATAGTACTCCGTGTCATCAGATCTCCCAACAATGGGGGGGGAGGAAAACATAGCGGTTGAACACAGCCGCATGCAATCACTGAAAAGACACAGAGGGACACAAAAGTTATTATGTGATTAACTAAAATCACATTAAAAAACAGCATGCACAAAGCTGCTGCCAATAATCTCCCAGCAGATGCAAAGCACAATGCAATGTAAGTGGATATGCATCTGCTGGTGGAGTTCGCCTACATTGATAAAAATCAAATGCAAGTGTAATGATAGAAGTGGAGTGATTACCTTAGGGAATGGTATGGCTGAGCGACCTGTCCGACGCCTGTGTAGGCATAAGACTGGCCGTCATAGCAGGTGATTTATCTAGTGCCTCTCATTGCTGATGCTATCAGTAACAGCTGGCGTCTAAGTGGGCATCATAGGCGATGGGAGGGGTCGCCCTCCAAGTCTTCGGCGCGCAGGCCCGCCCCCTTGATCCCACACACGAATCAGAGTGCAGAGGGAGGAACCATCTGAATCTGACAAAAAAAAAAAACAACACTCGTGCTGGGAGGGAACCGGCATCCGCGCCGGGGACCCGCGGCGCATGGTCACCACGGGACCGAAACATGATGTTGTCCCGGCCCAGAGTGATCCAGAGGACGGGAGGCCAAAGCGCCAGAAAAATGGCACATTGGCCCCCGTGCGCCGAGTGGACTGCGGGGACACACACCGACTGCCCCTCCAGCGCAGCGTCGGCACAGGGGTCAAAGCCACAGCAGTGCATAACATCAACACTCTTGTATGTCTGCTAAAGAGCACTGAATTTGTTTGCGTCAGGAACGTGCATAATTTTGTGCGCATTTCACGATACGCAGTAATGTGAATCAAGCTTTAGACTGGGGTGCCTCAAAACTGGAAATATTTTTCAAGGGCAACCTGACTGGAGAAAAGTTGATTAACACTGATCTAAAGTTATCCTAAAATTTTTTTTGCACTTAGTTCTTTTTTGTCATTATGTTGAAAGGCTGGCCGCGGTGTCAGGTATTCAGGTTTTGGGGGAGCCGGCTCCATTCTCCACGCTCCACGCTCAGGCATTTAGCACTTCGGGCCAGGTTCACAGGTACAGCGCTGTCACTCGGCCGGGGGGGGGGGGGACCGGGAAAGACGGAGTAAAAAAAAAATGTGCAAGTGGGAGACGGGGTCTCCCCAGTTGAAGGGTCTGCTTCTATTTACATTTGTGTGAGCACTGGATGTTCCTGTCCCATCCCCATATAGATGCTTTTTCAACACGTTTGCATTTCCATTCTGCTGCATGTGGGGGAGGTTTTTCTACATATTATGCTGCTCATCACTTTGTATGGCCACCTCTTTTCTAAAAAAAACGGGGGAAAAAAAATATCAGGCTGGCAGAGGCAAGGTGTAGCAGAGAAAAAGGGGAGAAAAAAAAGAAAAGAAAAGTGAAGCATAGCAACAGGTTTCATGGGGGAGTCAGGGGTCAGGTAGTTGTGGGGGGTCACCTGTGTTCTCAGGCCGGTTCACACCACTGCACAGATGTAGTTCATCGCTGCACGGGGGGTGGTGCATCAGGGGTGTACAGGTGCCGCGGTAGATCTGGGGGGGTGCATGCTGTGGTGGATTCATGCCAGTACGGTGGTTGTGCACAGGTGGGTGGTTGCCCTGCGCATGGTCTGGTGGGGTTGGAAGGTCATTACGGCTGGGCTGGGACTTGTGGTTCTCCTCCATCACTTCACCATCACGGGTGTTATTGTGGGGCTGCAGGGGTGGGCATGCATCCAGTTACATGTGCTGTCCAGGTTCACACATCATTGCATGAGGTGGGGGTCATCACTGCATTAGGGTCCTTTTTATCATGTTCATTTTTCTTTATCTGTCAGGTTTGGTTTGCAGGTGCAGCACTGGTCAGGTGCATTGTTCGTGTGGATCCTAGCATTTACACAGGTGCGTCCAGGTCATTTTTGCACAGGCAGTTGGCTGGTGGTCGCCCAGTGGGTGCTGGGGCAGGGGGTTTCTTTCTACCAATCCGGGCTTGGTGGTTGGAGAAGAGGGGGTTGTTGGCAGGGTAAGTGATTCTAGTTGGTTATTTCGCTGTTGCATTTTACCGTTTTCAGGTTCATCACCTCGCGGGTCATTTATTCACGTTGATTCAGCTTTTACACAGGAGCTGTAGGTGCATGCATGTCATTTGGGATTCATGGGGGAGGTTAGTTAGGTTACATGTCAGGATCTATCATGTCCATAGATCCATACGGACCGGGATGTATTTGTAAGTGTCATAGAAATTCTCGGCCGTAGTTCATACGTCATACGTTGCACGATCATTTCTACGCTTATTTGATACTCACCACGCTCTGTGGGTGTCACAGCCCTGAGTGTTCGTTGTTAATTACCTGTTATAGTGCTATAGGTGGCTTGGGCTCGCTCATTGCATTTACGTAGGGTGGGTGGGGCATCAGCTTTATCCATGCGCTGGTTTGACACATTGCTGCACCCACATCTTCAGTGTTATGCCCTGTACAAATGGTCGAATTTTCCGACGGAAAATGTGCAATCGGAGCTTGTTGTCGGAAATTCTGACCTTGTGTGGGCTCCATCAGACTTTTTCCATCGGATTTTCCGACACAAAAAGTTTGAGAGAGCAGGCTATAAAATTTTCTTACAACAAAATCTGATCGCTTAAATTCCGACCGTGTGTGGACAATTCCGACGCACAAAGTGCCACGCATGCTCAGAATAAATTCAGAGACGGAACTGCTCGGTCTGGTAAAATTAGCGTTCAGAATGGATATAGCACTTTCATCACGTTGCAATGTTTTAAATTGTTTAATGCAGCGCACTCTCTTCTTCTTTATAATGCTAGAAGAATGAAGTAGTTTTGCTTCTCATATTCACACAGAGTTCTCACAAACTTCTTTCGTTATTATTTATCGTGATTTCATCAATATAATATTTAGATTTGTCACATCCCCCTAAAAAATAATCTTTTTCTGATGTTTTTAGATTAAATAATTTTTTTTTTCAATTTTTTAAAGCCTGATCTTGTGTTTTATTTATCTTATTTTTTTTTTAATGCAGCGTATTTTTGGGTGTGTTTTGTGTGTCAAGTTACCACAACACCATTATTATCTTGTATTATTTAATCTCGAGGAGATTGCTTGGTGTTGGTGTCTCTTGTTAATTTCACATTGTATTTTTGAAATGTACCTGCCTCCTCACAAACAAACTGTCCTTTTTGAAGGAAAACACACATAGGCGAGTATAATTGACAAAAAAATTCCTTTATTAAGGGCTCATAACCAAACAAAGAGGGAGGCAACGCTGGATAAACAGCAGAAATTGACGAAGCCTTTGGCCCCCAGGGCACACATCAATTATTTGACTGCAAAATTGGTGGCCTGAGGAGTCCATATATAAGGGAGTACAATCTGGTCCAGAAGTCCAAGAGATCATGAAAGCAGCAGATGACATGTATGTTCCCAGGCTGTGGTCATACAAGAGCCTGCATCTTTTGCCAGACCAGACTGAACCCAGGCCATCACTCTCTGGTCTTCCTTACACGCTTCCTTCCCGGCTGTGGCTCTGGTGTTGGAGGTGTGGCAGGAGGAGGAGTAGGACCTGGAGGAGGAGGAGGAGGACCTGGAGGAGGAGGAGGAGGACCATGGGTGATCTCACAAATGTGGCTTTGGCATGTGAGTTGGCCCCTCAACCCCTTATTTAGTGCTTATAAAATGATAAACTCACATAAGAGGCTTTGGCCCTCCTCCATTTGCTGCATTTTGCAGGCTGTTAGGTCAGCAAAATCCTCTTCAACACTGTGGGGTGTTCTGAGGACCTCAGTAGCCTTCCAAAATAGGTCAATTGCAGTCTCCTCCAGGTTACTCCTCTTCCTGCCACTTTTTCTTTGAAGGCAGAGGGGAGGGACCTGGTTATCGGGCAGCCTACTTGGCTCGGCCACCTCCTGGCTGAGACTTTCCTGTGTATGAAAAAGGGACATTTTAGTTTTTGGTTCATCAATCACAATCAGAAATTAGTAATCCAAACTAACATAGATTTAACATCATTAATTTGACAACCAGAAATATTTAGAAGAATGCTATACCTGACTCAAGCTGGGCTCCTCCACATGTTGCTGCCTGGAAGGCCCAGCTTGGACGTCAAAAGCCTCAGCTGAGGGGAAAGGAAGTGTGGAAGGAAGACTGGAGAATGCTGGCCTGGGTTCAGTCTGACCTGCCAGAAAATGCAGTCTGTCATAGTACCACAGCCTGGGGAGATAAATGTCATCTGCAGCTCCTGATCTCAGGGAATCCTGGACTTTCTTGCGCTCCCTTAGATAAGTGCTTCTCATGCCACCAATTAGGATCTTCAAATAGGTGATGTCTGCCGTGGGGATCACCGGCTTCACAATTTCCAGCAATTGATCCAGCGCTGCCTTCCTCTTTGTTTGGTTCTTATAATGTGGGTGGTTTACCTGCCACAGACAGGGCAGCTCCCTGAACATATCAATGAATATGGTGATAAAGTCCTGATCCTTCAATATATCCATTTTCTCTGTAAGACACAACACAAGACAAACCCTAATGTCAGGCTAAACTCTCCTAATCTTGTCCCAGTATAGGCCTCAATCTATAAGCAGTATATGCCCAAGTTTAAATGTTACCTTAGTTATCACGATCGGCGCTTCCAAAACTCCTTCCTCCACTCACAGATCGTACGTACTATGCACGCGTGTTATGCTTTATATACACTGCGCATGCGTGAAACTCCGCCCGCCCCTGACGTTCTTTCTAGTCTATTTCCCGCCCCTTCTCGTTTGGCGCAGTGGGGGAAGAGCACATGGCGGAGAAACAACAGGTGCGTGCTAATTACAGCAATGAGGAGGAGGAGGTAAGGCTGAAGCCAGAAATGTCACGATCCTGGAGGAGACGATTTAAGGCATCAAATATGTCCTTTGTGGAGATGTTGGAGATGGTCGACATACTGAAGAGGGCCGACTATGACGGGAAGTATGGACCTTACCCCAACCCCAATGTCAGAAAGGCCAAGATCATGGCGAAAGTTGTGAAGAGTCTGCACAGAAATTTTGGGGTATGGCGATCCAAGGATCAACTCAGGAAGCGGTGGTCGGACCTCAAATTAAGGGAGCACGATCAGTATAGAAGGATCACGAGAGTGCTACAAAAAAAGTAAGTAGTTGTCCTGTGTTCCTATTCTTTATTTTTATTACGTTCGTGCTGCTCCATGTGTTTTTCTTTATACTGTTGTACAGTTAAAAATGTCAACTTTCATGATCATGGACACATTATTCGTTCATAGGAAACATTGTTCGTTCGGCCTATAAAACACCATGTTTTGTCCAGATGCAGTTCTATACATTTTTTCTGGCCTACTTCTCTTAAAATAACATTGGTGTCTAGATGGGTTAGTAACTAGAATGAAATGCAAACTAGATTCTGTGTAAGGAGAGGACACTCAGCAGCTGTTTACACATCTGGACGCTGAAGCACTAGTGTGGGACACCTGAACACCCCTTTTTATAGGGGGCCCACACAGGTGCTCTAGTGTATACTATAGGGGTGTCTCCATCTGCGAAGCTTGTACAAAACAGGTAAGTATTCAAGCTTGACAAAGGAAATAAATATTTCTTCATGTTGGAACTCTGCCAAAATAGACAATTGTACCCCACTTCCAAGCAATGTTTCATATTCCTATTTCTGCCATCAAATATCTGTGTGCTAAGTATACCTATTTTTTTTTTACATAGGGGAGAAAAGACTTGGAGGACACCACTCATCATAGGAGACCAGAGACCCCCCACCTCAGGAAGAAGTGGAAATGCCACAAAGCCAACAGGAGGAGGAGGAGGAGGAGGGAGACGTTATAGAAATTGTCACCACAACAGGTGAGTGTCTGCAAACACAGGCTCGGGTAAGAGATGGATGCCAGCCTATTTATAATACATGGTGTGTTTTTTTTAATATATTTTTAGGTGATCGTGATGTTGTGGATGAAGGTCATTTCAACAGTGAAAGTGCCCAGATCCTGATCGGGGAGATCATGGGGTGTAATAGGGACTTGAAAAACATCAAGCAAAACATCAATGATGTTCAAAACAAAATGAAGAACATCATTGATGTTTTAGGGAGAGTTTAAACCCCTCTTATTTCAGTTTTTTGCTCCGGAGAATTTTTTGTACTTTTTTTGACATATTCTCGAAAAGCCAAATTTTGAAGATGCACACAGTGTGTCAACATGTGCTATCTGCCATCAGGGGAGATCAATGTATGCGTTTTGGGGGTGCAACCCCTTCCTCAAAAATAAAGTAGCTGAGAGGAAGGGGTTGCATCCACAAAACACGTCCCTTGATCCCCCATGATGGCAGCTAGCACATGTTGACATTCGGCAATTTGCGTGTATCTTACAAATTTGGCTTTTCCAGGGGTGACATCACCCCATCTGATGGACGCAATATCAAACACAGTTTATAAATACTCATGTCTGATATTGCCTTCGATTTCTACTAAAGTTGAACTTTGTAAGTTCCAGATTTGTGTATTTCTTGTTGGTTTTAAACATGTTGTTGTTTTACCTTAAAAAGGACATTTCTACTTTTATTAATGTGACCTAAAAATTTTTTAGACAACAAACATGTTGGTTTGTTTTAAAAACCTTTTATAAATGCACATGTGATTGTGCTTGTTAAAAAGATTGATAATCAACAATGTGTGGCTTCTTCTTTCAATGCTCAAAAACTTTTTTTGTGGTAAAATTGGCAATGGGGGTTATTTTCTAAGGGCAAATCCACTTTGCACTACAAGTGCAGTTTCAGTGCAGTCTCAAGTGCACTTGTAGTGCAAAGTGTCTTTGCCTTTAGTAAATAACACCCAACAGTGCTTTAGAATTTTACACACTCACGCCATTTTCAGGACTCCCCAAATTTCAGTCATGGTCAGCTAAAAGAAACACAAGCAGTAAATGTAAGCAAATTATAAGATGAAACAATCAGTGCCACAAGTAAAAAATATTGTGATGTTTAAATAAGATAACCTAATAATAAACGTACACAGCTGCTAAACATTCCAAGTGGTACACCACACTAATTTCAAAATGGATAGTAAATAATAAGCGTAGCGCTATGTGTAAAATTATAAATATAAAGTGCAAATCTCTAAAACAAATAAATCCTACATATAAATAAATAGTCCATAACATGAAAAAATGAAGAAATAAAACATGAAAAACTCTTCTTGTGATCAGTGTATCCACACAATTCCACCACAGTGATTGTTCGTCCTTAAAAGGAGTGCACACCACCACCAGTAAAAATGCGCGCTCACCTCCCAGATGAGTCAAAACTCATATGCGGATCTCCCCACGAGCTCTTTGCTCTCACTTCCTCTTTCCAATCAGTGGTGGGTAATCCAGATAGCTCTTTTCTTAATGGTAACTCAGCTCATTAATATCCAAAGAAGTGGATCATCTCCCAGCTGAGTCAAAATGCGCAGAGATGATCCGCTTCTTTGGATATTAATGAGCTGAGTTACCATTAAGAAAAGAGCCATCTGGATTACCCACCTCTAGGGATGAGCTTCGTGTTCGAGTCAAACCCATGTTCGACTCGAACATCGGCTGTTCGGTCGTTCGCCGAATTGCGAACGATATGGGCCATTCGCGCCAAATTCGTGTGGCGCGTCACGACCCATAATTCACTGCGGCATCGCAGTGCATTGCTGGCTGATGATTGGCCAAGCATGCACTATGACCCGCATGCTTGGCCAATCATAGCGCCGCCTGAACAGAGAGCCGTAATTGGCCAAAGCCAAGGAGGCTTTGGCCAATTATGGCTCAGGGGATTTAGTACACGCCCCACACTATATAAGGCCGCCTGCACGGCGGCCCTGTGCAGTGTGTTCCGGTGTGCTGAGAGATAGAGAGAGAGAGAGACAGTGTCATTTCATTTGAGTTAGCTAGATTAGGCAGGACAGTCAGTCAGTTAGCTGCACTTACAGTGTATTGTGTATATATATATGCATCCCAGGTGTTGCATATATATATATATATATATATATATATATATATATATATATATACACTGTATTCAGTTTAGCTAGATCCGTTCCTGTTATCTTCCTACTGACAGGCAGGTTTGTCTTATAACAGTATTTACAGCTACCTGAAGAAAATTACTGGTGTTCTTTTGATCCTATTAGTACCACAGTCAGGCAGCTAGACTATTTAAAGTTAGTGCAGTGCGTCCTGCTCACAGTGTTCAGCTAGATCCGTTCCTGTTATCTTCTTACTGACAGGCAGGCTTATCTTGTTACAGTATATACAGCTACCTGAAGAAAATTACTGGTGTTCTTTTGATCCTATTAGTACCACAGTCAGGCAGCTAGACTATTTACAGTTAGTGCAGTGCGTCCTGCTCAGAGTGTTCTGCTAAACCTACAAGTTAGTGGGGTGCGTCCTGCTCACAGTGTTCAGCTAAAGCTACCTGTAGAAGGTTGGTGGTATTCTCATACTACAGGCAGGCAGTTGATTTTGCTAGCTGCAGTATCAGTACATATATATATATATATATATATATATATATATATATATATATATATATATCCCAGCTTAGTGCAGCTACAGGCCATTAGTATGTCTGGAAGGCCAAGAAGGAGAGGCAGACAGTCACAAGCCAATAAGAGAGGGCAAGCAGGCTCTGTGTCTAGTGC
This sequence comes from Lithobates septentrionalis, assembly GCA_037952835.1. Lineage (NCBI taxonomy): Eukaryota > Metazoa > Chordata > Amphibia > Anura > Ranidae > Lithobates > Lithobates septentrionalis. The sequence continues at coordinate 4,264,950 of JBBDGP010001284.1, forward strand.
TGGTCGTGGAGACGGTGCATCCTCATCAGCACGTGGCCGTGGGACACGCTTGGCCTTTTTTTCGGCAGCTGGCCATGTTGAGCCGCAACATGCGGAAGACTTGGTCGAGTGGATGACCAAGCCGTCCTCATCCTCCTCATCCTCTCTCACCCATGCCCAGGGTACTTTGTCTGGCAAAGCAGCGGCCTCTTCCCTCGGCTCAATGTCATCAGTGACTCCTTCCCTAGCCCCACCATGTCCTCCTGAGGACTCCCTCGAACTGTTTGACCACAGTGTTGGGTACATGCTCCAGGAGGATGCCCAGCGTTTGGAAGGCTCTGATAATGATACTGAGCTCGATGAAGGCAGTAACATAAGCACGGACAGAGGGGGTGCCCAAGAAGGACAGCAATCTGGCAGTCATGCTCCCCCTGCTGCAGCATACTGCCAGGTTTGCTCCAGTGATGAGGAGGGAGGGGATGATGAGGTCACTGAATCAACGTGGGTGCCTGATAGGAGAGAGGAGGAGGAGGAGGAGGAGGAGGAGGAGGCGGCACATCACCAACGAGGCAGGATGCCCTCCAGGGGCCAGCCTAAGGGCAGCACATTGACTGCATCACACCCCAAAGCTCCACATGTGCAGGGCGCTGCAGTCTCTGCGCGTTATTCAAAAAGTTCTTTGGTGTGGGCCTTTTTTGAGACGAGTGCATCAGATAGCACCGCTGCTATTTGCAACATATGTCTCAAGCGTATCTCGCGTGGCCAAAACATCTCCCGCTTGGGTACCACATGCTTGACCAGACATATGTTGACCTGCCATGCAGTTCGTTGGCAAGCATATCTAAAAGACATACACCAAAGAACAAAGAGGACCTCTCCTTGCTCCTCATCAGCTGAGATTTCCAACCCACTAGACCTTCAGTCCTCTCTGAGACCTGCACTGAGAGGAATGAAGGTGTAGAATTAGGTGTGTCACAGCCAAGTACTTGTGGGCAATCTGCTTTTGGTACACCGACGTCAGATTGTACCAGGCAAATTTCCCTGCCCCAGCTGCTGCACCGCCGAAAGAAGTTTGCTCCCAGCCATCCACATGCCCAGCGGTTGAATGCTAGCTTGGCAAAATTGCTAGCACTTCAACTGCTGCCTTTTCAGTTGGTAGATTCTGCCCCCTTCCGTGAGTTTGTGGAATATGCGGTTCCTCAGTGGCAGGTACCCAAACGCCACTTTTTCTCACGGAAGGCGATTCCGGCTCTCTACCGGCATGTGGAAGGCAATGTCCATGCCTCGCTGGACAGGGCAGTCAGCGGTAAGGTGCCTATTACCGCTGACTCATGGTCCAGCAGGCATGGACAGGGACGTTACCTAAGTTTCACGGTGCATTGGGTGACTCTGCTGGCAGCTGGGAAGGATGCAGGACAAGGTGCAGTAGTGTTGGAGGTTGTTCCGCCACCACGCCTCCAAAATGCTAATGATTGTGACACACCTCTCTCCTCCACCCCCTCCTCTTCTTCTTCCTCCATGGCCTCTTCCTGTGCTTTTTCCTCGGAACCAGCGGTGCTCCGTAGCCGTTCAAGGGGCTACGCAACGCAGGCCAAAAGATGCCATGCGGTGCTTGAGCTGGTGTGCTAGGGGGACAGGAGCCACACTGGGGCAGAGGTTCTGTCAGCTCTGCAGGGGCAGGTTCAGAGGTGGTTGACGCCACACCAACTTAAGGCAGGAATGGTGGTTTGCGACAATGGCACCAACCTCCTCTCTGCCCTCCGACGGGGACAAATGACCCATGTGCCCTGTTTGGCTCACGTCCTTAAATTGGTGGTGCAGCGGTTCTTGGGCAGGTACCCGGGCTTACAGGATGTCCTGAGGCAGGCCAGGAAAGTCTGTGTGCATTTCCGCCGGTCATATAATGCCAGTGCTTGGCTGACGGACATCCAAAAGGAGTTTAACCTGCCCAAGAACCGCCTAATCTGTGACATGCCCACCAGGTGGAACTCAACATTGGCCATGCTGCAGCGGCTGCACACACAGCAGAGGGCCATCAATGAGTACCTGTGCGACTATGGCACCAGGACAGGGTCAGGGGAGCTTGTTTTTTTTTCCCCACGCCAGTGGGCCATGATCAGGGATGCATGCACTGTCCTGTCACCATTTGAGGAGGCCACGAGGATGGTGAGCAGTGACAGTGCATGCATCAGTGACACTGTCCCCCTTGTCCACCTGTTGGAGCACACGCTGCGTTGAATAATGGACAGGGCACTTCAGGCAGAAAAGAGGCAGGAAGAGGAGGACTTCCTTAGCTCTCAAGGCCCCCTTTATCCAGACAGTGTTCCTGCGTGCCCGCCGATCACACAGGAAGAGGACGAGGAGGAGGTGGAAGATTGTGTCAGTATGGAGGTGGAGCCTGGCACTCAGCATTAACAGCAGTCTTTAAGGGATCAGTCCCAAGAAACACATGAACTTGTACGTGGCTGGGAGGAGATGGCTGCGGACCATGTCGTCCTTAGTGACCCAGAGGACTCCGGACCGAATGCCTCAGCAAACCTACGCTGCATGGCCTCCCTGATCCTGCAAAGCCTGCGTAAGGATCCTCGTATTCGTGGGATCAAGGAGAAGGACCAATACTGGCTGGCAACCCTCCTTGATCCACGTTACAAGGGTAAGGTTGCGGACCTTATCTTGCCATCGCAGAGGGAGCAGAGGATGAAACATCTTCGGGAGGCCTTGCAGAAAGGTCTGTGCAACGCGTTCCCAGAGACTGGGAGGTTACAAACTCCTGTTTCTGGACAACGTGTTGCTGAGGCTTCGGTCAGTCAAAGAAGGAGCGGTGGAGAAGGTGGCCATCTGACCGATGCGTTCAGACAAATTTTTGGTCCGCAGCCCCAAGGTATGATCGGTTCCAGCAACCATCGCCAGCGTCTGTTTTACATGGTGCAGGAATACCTAGGGCAAGATCAGATTTGGACACCTTTCCCACCGAAAATCCTCTGGGTTACTGGGTCTTGAGGATGGATCACTGGCCAGAGCTTGCACAGTATGCAATTGAGCTACTGGCCTGTCCTGCATCCAGCGTTCTTTCGGAAAGCACATTCAGTGCTGCTGGAGGCGTGGTAACCGATCACAGGGTGCGTCTGTCCACCGACTCGGTCGATCGACTGACCTTCATAAAAATGAATCAGTCTTGGATCACCACCAGCTGCCAAGCACCCGATGCTGATGTAACCGAATAATTTTTTTTGAAATCTCAGATCCCTTCAAAGACTGCCTATGCTGATGCTGAGTGACTATCCCTGAGTAATTATCCTCTTCCTCCTCAATGATCACGCTGATAGCTTGTAAGAACATTTTTGGTTCTGGGCGCCACCACCAATGCCTAAGGCACAATTTTTCAGCCCCAGCAGGGGCGTGTAATTACAATTTTTGATGCAATACTTTGCAGCAGGGCTCGTTCCTGCGTTCCAACTAGAGTGTCTGTGAGGGGTTGCAGTGTTGTGGCACCAGCACCAGTGCCTAAGGCCTAATTTTTCAGCTCCTGTTCAACAGGGGCATGTAATTACAATTCTTGATCTAATATTTCACAGCAGGGCCCATTTCTGCACCCACCAAGATCGAGTGAGGACTTACAGTGTTGTGGCACCAGCACCACCACCACCACCACCACCACCAAAGGCCCAGTTTTTCTGCCCCTGTTTCAACAGGGGCATGTAATTACAATTCTTGATCTAATATTTCACAGCAGGGCCCTGTGAGGGCTTACAGTGTTGTGGCCACAACAACACCTAAGGCCCAAATTTCTGCTGAGTATATAGGGAAGGCCCCTACTTTCAAACATCTAACTTACAAACGACTCCTACTTGCAAACGGAAGGAGACAACAGGAAGTGAGATGAAATCTACCCCTAGGAAGGGAAATTCTCTCCTGTAAGAGTTAATATGGGAAAAACATTTCTCCTTTCCACTGATGCTTTCCAATCCTTGTTCCACCAAAAAACCCAAATTTTCAAAAAACATTTGTCATTGGGACAAAAGTGAGGTGAAATCTTCTGAAGAAGAGGAAAGACAGCAAAACAAATGTCACAGGGGTGATAACCCTTCTCTATGTTTTCCGAAAAGCTTAAAAAAGATTTTTTGGCTGGAGCTAAACACGTTAAAAATGTTCAAAATTACAAACAGATTCTACTTAACAACAAACCTACAGTCCCTGTCTTGTTTGCACCGCCTGTATACTGCTGTTCAGAGTATATAGGGCCTGGTGGCCCCACACCTTTCCTTATTTTAATTTGGGTGCGGGGTTCCCCTTAATATCCATACAAGACCCAAAGGGCCTGGTAATGGACTGGGGGGTAACCATGCCGTTTGTCTCACTGATTTTCATCCATATTGCCAGGACCCGACATGACATTAAACCTGCAAGCAGTTTTAAATGAGATTTTTTCCTTTAAAAATGACATTTGGTGCAGGGACTGTTCTAAACACGGGAAACACGCGCCACTTTACAGGCATACTATAGACACCTCCCAGGTACGATATTTAAAGGAATATTTCACTTTTTTTTTTTTACTTTAACCACTTGAGCCCCGGACCATTATGCTGCCTAAGGACCAGAGGTCTTTTTCCAATTTGGCACTGCGTCGCTTTAACTGCTAATTGCGCGGTCATGCAATGCTGTACCCAAACGAAATTTGCGTCCTTTTCTTCCCACAAATAGAGCTTTCTTTTGATGGTATTTGATCACCTCTGCGGTTTTTATTTTTTGCGCTATAAATGGAAAAAGACCGAAAATTTTGAAAAAAAATGATATTTTCTACTTTTTGTTATAAAAAAAATCCAATAAACTCAATTTTAGTCATACATTTAGGCCAAAATGTATTCGGCCACATGTTTTTGGTAAAAAAAATGTCAATAAGCGTATATTTATTGGTTTGCGCAAAAGTTATAGCGTCTACAAACTAGGGTACATTTTCTGTAATTTACACAGCTTTTAGTTTATGACTGCCTATGTCATTTCTTGAGGTGCTAAAATGGCAGGGCAGTACAAAACCCCCCCAAATGACCCCATTTTGGAAAGTAGACACCCCAAGGAAATTGCTGAGAGGCATGTTGAACCCATTGAATATTTATTTTTTTTGTCCCAAGTGATTGAATAATGACAAAAACAAAAAACAAAAAATATTTACAAAAAGTTGTCACTAAATGATATATTGCTCACACAGGCCATGGGCCTATGTGGAATTGCACCCCAAAATACATTCTGCTGCTTCTCCTGAATATGGGGATACCACGTGTGGGACTTTTTGGGAGCCTAGCCGCGTACGGGGCCCCGAAATCCAATCACCGCCTTCAGGATTTCTAAGGGCGTAAATTTATGATTTCACTCTTTACTGCCTATCACAGTTTCGGAGGCCATGGAATGCCCAGGTGGCACAAAACCCCCCCAAATGACCCCATTTTGGAAAGTAGACACCCCAAGCTATTTGCTGAGAGGCATGGTGAGTATTTTGCAGCTCTCATTTGTTTTTGAAAATGAAGAAAGACAAGAAAAAACTTTTTTTTTTTCTTTTTTCAATTTTCAAAACTTTGTGACAAAAAGTGAGGTCTGCAAAATACTCACTATACCTCTCATCAAATAGCTTGGGGTGTCTACTTTCCAAAATGGGGTCATTTGGGGGGGGTTTGTGCCACCTGGGCATTCCATGGTCTCCGAAACTGTGATAAGCAGTCAAGAGAGAAATCAAAAATTCACGCCCTTAGAAAGCCTGAAGGCGGTGCTTGGTTTTCGGGGTTCCGTACGCGGCTAGGCTCCCAAAAAGTCTCACACATGTGGTATCCCCGTACTCAGGAGAAGCAGCAGAATGTATTTTGGGGTGTAATTTCACATATTCCCATGGCATGTTTGAGCAATATATCATTTAGTGACAATTTTGTGCAAAAAAAAAAAAAATTGTCTCTTTCCCGCAACTTGTGTCGCAATATAAAATATTCCATGGACTCGACATGCCTCTCAGCAAATAGCTTGAGGTGTCTACTTTCCAAAATGGGGTCATTTGGGGGGGTTTTGAACTGTCCTGGCATTTTATGCACAACATTTAGAAGCTTATGTCACACATCACCCACTCTTCTAACCACTTGAAGACAAAGCCCTTTCTGACACTTATTGTTTACATGAAAAAGTATTTTTTTTTTGCAAGAAAATTACTTTGAACCCCCAAACATTATATATTTTTTTAAAGCAAATGCCCTACAGATTAAAATGGTGGGTGTTTCATTTTTTTTTTCACACAGTATTTGCGCAGCGATTTTTCAAACGCATTTTTTGGGGAAAAAACACACTTTTTTAAATTTTAATGCACTAAAACACACTACATTGCCCAAATGTTTGATGAAATAAAAAAGATGATCTTAGGCCGAGTACATGGATACCAAACATGACATGCTTTACAATTGCGCACAAACGTGCAGTGGCAACAAAATAAATACATTTTTAAAAGCCTTTAAAAGCCTTTACAGGTTACCACTTTAGATTTACAGAGGAGGTCTACTGCAAAAATTACTGCCCTCGATCTAACCTTCGCGGTGATACCTCACATGCATGGTGCAATTGCTGTTTACGTTTGACGACAGACCGCCGCTTGCGTTCGCCTTAGTGCGAGAGCAGGGGGCGACAGGGGTGCTTTTTTTTTTTTTTTCTTTATTATTTTTTTGCTTTTTTATCTTATTTTTAAACTGTTCCTTTCATTTTTATTTTTTTTTAATCATTTTTATTGTTATCTCGGGGAATGTAAATATCCCCTATGATAGCAATAGGTAGTGACAGGTACTCTTTTTTGAAAAAATTGGGGTCTATTAAACCCTAGATCTCTCCTCTGCCCTCAAAGCATCTGACCACACCAAGATCGGTGTGATAAAATGCTTCCCCAATTTCCCAATGGCGCTATTTACATCCAGCGAAATCTAAGTCATAAAATGCTCGTAGCTTCCGGTTTCTTAGGCCATAGAGATGTTTGGAGCCACTCTGGTCTCTGATCAGTTCTATGGTCAGCTGGCTGAATCACCGGCTGCATTTTCAGGTTCCCTGTTGAGACAGGAGAGCCAGAGAAAAACACGGAAGACGGTGGGGGGGGGGGGCATTCCCTCCCACGGCTTGTAAAAGCAGTCTAGAGGCTAATTAGCTGCTAGGATTGCTTTTACATGAAAGCCGACCGCTGGCTGAAAAGAATGATACCAAGATGATACCTAAACCTGCAGGCATCATTCTGGTATAACCACTCAAAGTTGTGAATGGCGTACCTGAAGACAAAAAAATGGTTAACAATAAAGCACAGTAAACGGTAAAGTATAAAAAATTGCATACCTGAAAAGCAAACATGATAAAACATAATAACAATAAAACATTGCAGAATAGAATACAGTAAAAAAGAGCAGAACAATAGAGAGAATAGAGAGAGAGAGAACAATAAAACGACAACTATTTTTTTTTATTTTATATATATATATTTTTTTTTTTTTACACTTTTTTTGTAACTAACTTTTATAACTGTAACCGGTTCCAGGTTCGGGTCTCTCAAAATGCGATGGCATCTTGGGAGACCCTGTGAAAGTGTGCCTAGTCTGTGCAATGCTGTACCCTACGCTAATACTCAACTAGTGCATGGTAGCGTTCAAAACATTTACCAATGCAAAGACCAGGATTGTCAGGACAGGAGGGACAATAATAGCGGGTGTCATGCCTATATCCGCGCTAGCTGCAGACACAATATCTTTTTTGGGGGCGTTCGCTGGGTAGGGGTACTCGGGAGGACATAAAGAAAATGCCTCTCATGCAGCCGACTGCATTTGGTTGGGGATGTGAATGGGGGAAGTACGGGCGCTGCAGAAGCGGTGGGTTCCCAATTAGGATTGGCGAATGCAGTAGGAAGGGCACTATGGGCACGACGGGCCTGTGTTTGTCTTTTTGGTGGCAGCGGGACACTACTTGTGCTTGCCACCTCACCAGCTTGAACTGCACTTATGGGACTCGCCACGTCACCAAGTGTTACTGCAGTGCTGGTTTGACTATGACCGGGGTGTACTAGGCCGCTGGCGCTTGCCAGTTCACCAAAACGCTACCAAAAAATCTGTTGGCGATCGCAGGGATCAGGCCTGACTCTGCGAACGCTGCAGTTATGCGTTTTAGTCTTTTGTAAGTGACAGTGATCGATCGATACTGCACTTGGGTGAGCTGGGCTGGGCCGGGCGGAGGGGCAAAACGCAGGTGCTAGCAGGTATCTGGGCTGATCCCGCTAACACTGCGTTTGTGAGAACCCTAAACTGCTGGGGATGCTAGTATAGATCTGATCGGATCAGATATTGATCCGTTCAGATACTATACCACTAAGGGTGGTGTACAGTGCGTGCGTGGGTGTTAGCGGTACTGGCGCTAACCTGACGCTGCCTGGGGCTGGTGCTTGCCAGTTCACCAAAATACTACCAAAAAAACTGTTAGCGATCGCAGGGATCAGGCCTGACTCTGCGAACGCTGCAGTTATGCATTTAGTGTTTTGTAAGTGTCAGTGATCGATCGATACTGCACTTGGGTGGGCTGGGCCGGGCGGAGGGGCAAAACGCAGGTGCTAGCAGGTATCTGGGCTGATTCCGCTAACACTGCGTTTTTGGGAACCCTAAACTGCTGGGGACACTAGTATAGATCTGATCGGATCAGATATTGATCCGTTCAGATACTATACCACTAAGGGAGGCGTATGCTGCGTGCGTGGGTGTTAGCGGTACTGGCGCTAACCTGACCCTGCCTGGGGCTGGTGCTTGCCAGTTCACCAAAATACTACCAAAAAAACTGTTAGCGATCGCAGGGATCAGGCCTGACACTGCGAACGCTGCAGTTATGCGTTTAGTCTTTTGTAAGTGACAGTGATCGATCGATACTGCACTTGGGTGGGCTGGGCTGGGCCGGGCGGAGGGGCAAAATGCAGGTGCTAGCAGGTATCTGGGCTGATTCCGCTAACACTGCGTTTTTGGGAACCCTAAACTGCTGGGGACGCTAGTATAGATCTGATCGGATCAGATATTGATGCGTTCAGATACTATACCACTAAGGGAGGTGTATGCTGCGTGCGTGGGTGTTAGCGGTACTGGCGCTAATCTGACGCTGCCTGGGGCGACGCATATCACCGCGGGCGATCAGGGGGCTAAACCTTTATTCGGTAATAAACGGCGGGTGCCCTGACACTATAAAAAATAAACAAACTAACCAGCGTCAACCGTAACGGTTATACGGTGATCAGTGGTGAAAGGGTTAACTAGGGGGCAATCAAGGGGTTAAAACATTTATTCGGTAGTATATGGGGGTCCCTGACGCTATAAAACGCTGACGGCGAACCTAAATATTTATGTCCCTAACTAGCGTCACCAGCGACACTAATACAGCGATCAGAAAAATGATCGCTTAGTGACACTGGTGACAGGGGGTGATCAAGGGGTTAAAACTTTATTAGGGGGGGTTAGGGGGGTACCCTAGACCTAAAGGGGGGTAACAGTAACTGTCCCAACACTGTAACTGTCACAAACTGACACTATGCAGTAATCAGAAAAAAAAAAAAAAACTGCTGGTGTCAGTTTGTGACAGGGGGGGGGGGTGATTGGGGGGGATCGGGGGGCGATCGGGGGGGGGGATCGGGGTGTTTTGTGTGCCTGGCATGTTCTACTGTGTGTGTGTGTTGGTGCACTCACATTGATGTCTTCTCTCCTCGGGCCGGAACGGAAATTACCGAGCCGAGGAGAGATGACATCATTTCCTTTGCTGCTGTTTAGCATACAGCAGCAAAGGAATGATTCGATTGGCCGGCGGCGATCGCGAGGGGGGGGCCACGAACGGATGGTCTCCCCCTCACCACCGATCGCCGCTGGACAAACGATGACCGCCTCGGGCACCGGGGGGGGGTCCGATCGGACCCCCCACCCGCGGAAGGCAAATCACGTACCATGTACGTGATTTTGCCTGTCCGTGCCACTTTGCCGACGTACATCGGCGTGAGGCGGTCGTCAAGTGGTTAAGCATCATTAAAATCACTGCTCCCGAAAAAACTGCCGTTTTTAAAAGTTTTTTTTGCATTGATACATGTCCCCTGGGGTAGGACCCGGGTCCCCAAACCCTTTTTAGGACAATACCATGCAAATTAGCCTTTAAAATGAGCACTTTTGATTTAGATTGTTCGAGTCCCATAGTCGTCAATGGGGTTCTAATGTTCGTGCAAATTTTCGGTCCGTTCGCAGGTTCTGGTGTGAACCGAACCGGGGGGTGTTCGGCTCATCCCTACCCACCACTGATTGGGAAGAGGAAGTGAGAGCAAAGAGCTCGTGGGGAGATCCACATATGAGTTTTCACTCATCTGGGAGGTGAGCGCGCATTTTTACTGGTGGTGGTGTGCACTCCTTTTAAGGACGAACAATCACTGTGGTGGAATTGTGTGGATACACTGATCACAAGAGTTTTTCATGTTTTATTTCTTAATTTTTTCATTTTATGGACTATTTATTTATATGTAGGATTTATTTATTTTAGAGATTTGCGCTTTAAATTTATAATTTTACACATAGCGCTACATTTATTATTTACTATCCAAATGTAAGCAAATATTTGTTCAGTTTAAAATATTTTTTTATTTAAAAAATGTCTCAGACATTGTCTGGTATATTGATGGCCCCCCTACCCGCAAAGTATTCCATGTATCTTAGACGGACCTTGCGGGCACTCTGAGGGGGCAAGCCAGCTTCAAGACTGGAGGGATATGGATGAATAAACTCAAAAAGAAACTTCGTCAATGCCAATTGGCAGACATTTGGAGGCTGCAACACCCGAATGAAAGAGACTATTCCTACTACTCCCCCGTACACTCGACGTACTCCAGACTGGATTTTTTTTTGGTGGAACACAGGCATATCGATGAAGTAGAGGACACAAAAATAGGGTCAATAACATTCTCTGACAATGCTCCAGTAAGCCTTCAGTGGAAACTAGGTAAAGGGAAACACCCCTTTAACAGCTGGAAACTAAATGAGGACCTACTACATGATAGAGATATCAACAAGTGTATTAAAGAAGAAAAAGAATTCTACTTTAAAACCAACACAGTTGGGGAAACCCCAGAAGCCGTAGTATGGGAGGCCCATAAAGCATATATCAGAGGCATTATAATAAAGGCGGGCTCAGAAAGGAAAAAAAGAGAGGTCAGGGAGAGACTTGCCCTACAGAAGAAAATCCAGGAGTTAGAGCAACAACATAAGCAAACAGGGGACAAGGAGATAATGGTGGACTTATATAAGAGTAGAGAGGCCATGCGTGAGTTTATCGAATTAGAGAATCGTAAGGTATACAACCGGGTTAAAAAAGAAAGATATATAGGAGGTAACAGACCGGTAGACTCCTGGCTAAGGTCCTAAGTAAAAAGAAAAATAATAACTATATTGATAAAATAAAAACAAAAACACGCGAGATTGCGTACAAAGATAAAGACATTGCGAGGACCTTCCAGGAGTTCTACGGGGGGCTGTATGCTATAAACAAAAATATAACTATCGAGGAGAGGGAAGTAAAACAAGGGAAAATTAAAAATTATTTAAAGGACAGTGGTCTGGTCAAACTATCAGGAAGCGAACAAACCGCCTTAGAAGCCCCCTATACTGAACTAGAAGTGAGAAAAGCGCTTAAAGGGATGCAATTGGGAAAAAGTCCAGGTCCGGATGGACTGACGGTACTGTATTATAGAAAATACCAGGACTACCTAATACCAAAAATGTGCTCTTATATGAATGACATCGGGGACAAAGGAGAAATGAGAAAGGAAGCTCTGGCAGATAACATAGCTATTATCCCCAAGGAAGGCAAAGATAGTACATTATGTTCAAGCTACAGGCCTATTTCCCTCCTAAACGTAGATACGAAAATATATGCGAAGGTAATCGCGGAAAGACTGAAACCCATAATAGGAAGGATTATACATCCAGACCAGGTTGGGTTTGTGCCAGGCCGACAAGAATGGGATAACAGTATCAAAACCCTCCTGGCAGTGCAACAGATGAAGAAGAGTGGAGTCCCAGGTCTACTCTTGTCAATAGACGCTGAAAAAGCGTTCGATAGAGAAGACTGGGACTTCATGATGGGCACACTAGAGGAGATGGGCTTCGGGAATAGGATTCGTAGAAGGATAGGGGCATTATACTCCAGACCCACAGCGAGAGTAAGGATAAATGGAGTTCTGTCGGAGCCGTTTGATATGTACAATGGTACAAGACAGGGGTGTCCACTCTCCCCTGTCCTGTTTGTACTGACTCTAGAGCCTCTCCTAGCTAAGATTAGGCAATGTCCGGATATCAGCGGGGTAACGATAGGTAAGGACGAATACAAAATAGCCGCATTCGTGGACGATATTCTGCTTTACATAACGCGCCCAAGGATATCTCTCCCGAACATAATGACAACCCTATTAGAGTACGGAAAGCTTTCCAACTTCAAAATCAATTCAAATAAATCTGAAACATTAAGCCTTAACACCTGTAAAACTAGAGATCATTCATATCAAAAGCACTTCCCCTTCATGTGGGGGCAAAAAGAATTAAATTACTTAGGGATAAAAATTACAACCTCACAAGAGACGCTCTTTCAAGCAAACTTCCTGCCACTTCTTAACGAGGTAAGGCAAGAACTTAATAGAATATCACTAGGACAATTATCTTGGATGGGGAGAATAAATATTTACAAAATGGTCGTATTGCCAAGAATAACTTGCAAATGTTGCCAGTGGCGCTCCTGCAAGCCTACCTTAAAAAACTGCACTCGATTTTTTTAACCACTTGACGACCGCCTCACGCCGATGTACGTCGGCAAAGTGGCACGGACAGGCAAAATCACGTACAGGGTACGTGATTTGCCTTCCGCGGGTGGGGGGTCCGATCGGACCCCCCCCCGGTGCCCGAAGCGGTCGTCTTTTGTCCAGCGGCGATCGGTGATGAGGGGGAGACCATCCGTTCGTGGCCCCCCCCTCGCGATCGCCGCCGGCCAATGAGAACACTCCTTTGCTGCTGTATGCTAAACAGCAGCAAAGGAAGTGATGTCATCTCCCCTCGGGTCGGTATTTTCCGTTCCGGCCCGAGGAGAGACGACATGTGAGTGAGTGCACAACACTACACACACACAGTAGAACATGCCAGGCACACAAAACACCCCGATCCCCCCCCCGATCGCCCCCCGATCCCCCCCCAATCACCCCCCCCCCTGTCACAAACTGACACCAGCAGTTTTTTTTTTTTTTTTTCTGATTACTGCATAGTGTCAGTTTGTGACAGTTACTGTGTTGGGACAGTGAGTATTACCCCCCTTTAGGTCTAGGGTACCCCCCTAACCCCCCCTAATAAAGTTTTAACCCCTTGATCACCCCCTGTCACCAGTGTCGCTAAGCGATCATTTTTCTGATCGCTGTATTAGTGTCGCTGGTGACGCTAGTTAGTGAGGTAAATATTTAGGTTCGCCGTCAGCGTTTTATAGCGTCAGGGACCCCCATATACTACCTAATAAATGTTTTAACCCCTTGATTGCCCCCTAGTTAACCCTTTCACCACTGATCACCGTATAACCGTTACGGTTGACGCTGGTTAGTTCGTTTATTTTTTATAGTGTCAGGGCACCCGCCGTTTATTACCGAATAAAGGTTTAGCCCCCCGATCGCCCGGCGGTGATATGCGTCACCCCAGGCAGCGTCAGATTAGCGCCAGTACCGCTAACACCCACGCACGCAGCATGCGCCTCCCTTAGTGGTATAGTATCTGATCGGATCAATATCTGATCCGATCAGATCTATACTAGCGTCCCCAGCAGTTTAGGGTTCCCAAAAACGCAGTGTTAGCGGGATCAGCCCAGATACCTGCTAGCACCTGCGTTTTGTGCCTCCGCCCAGCCCACCCAAGTGCAGTATCGATCGATCACTGTCACTTACAAGGCACTAAACGCATAACTGCAGCGTTCGCAGAGTCAGGCCTGATCCCTGCGATCGCTAACAGTTTTTTTGGTAGCATTTTGGTGAACTGGCAAGCGCCAGCCCCAGGCAGCGTCAGGTTAGCGCCAGTACCGCTAACACCCACGCACGCACCATACACCTCCCTTAGTGGTATAGTATCTGAACGGATCAATATCTGATCCGATCAGATCTATACTAGCGTCCCCAGCAGTTTAGGGTTCCCAAAAACGCAGTGTTAGCGGAATCAGCCCAGATACCTGCTAGCACCTGCGTTTTGCCCCTCCGCCCGGCCCAGCCCAGTCCACCCAAGTGCAGTATCGATCGATCACTGTCACTTACAAAACACTAAACGCATAACTGCAGCGTTCGCAGAGTCAGGCCTGATCCCTGCGATCGCTAACAGTTTTTTTTGTAGCGTTTTGGTGAACTGGCAAGCACCAGCCCCAGGCAGCGTCAGATTAGCGCCAGTACCACTAAAACCCACGCACGCACCGTACACCTCCCTTAGTGGTATAGTATCTGATCGCATCAATATCTAATCCGATCAGATCTATACTAGCGTCACCAGCAGTTTAGGGTTCCCAAAAACGCAGTGTTAGCGGGATCAGCCCAGATACCTGCTAGCACCTGCGTTTTGCCCCTCCGCCCGGCCCGGCCCAGCCCACCCAAGTGCAGTATCGATCGATCACTGTCACTTACAAAACACTAAACGCATAATTGCAGCGTTCGCAGAGTCAGGCCTGATCCCTGCGATCGCTAACAGTTTTTTGGTAGCGTTTTGGTGAACTGGCAAGCGCCAGCGGCCTAGTACACCCCGGTCGTAGTCAAACCAGCACTGCAGTAACACTTGGTGACGTGGCGAGTCCCATAAGTGCAGTTCAAGCTGGTGAGGTGGCAAGCACAAGTAGTGTCCCACTGCCACCAAGAAGACAAACACAGGCCCGTCGTGCCCATAGTGCCCTTCCTGCTGCATTCGCCAATCCTAATTGGGAACCCACCGCTTCTGCAGCGCCCGTACTTCCCCCATTCACATCCCCAACCAAATGCAGTCGGCTGCATGAGAGGCATTTTCTTTATGTCCTCCCAAGTACCCCTACCCAACGAACCCCCCCAAAAAAGATGTCGTGTCTGCAGCAAGCGCGGATATAGGCGTGACACCCGCTATTATTGTCCCTCCTGTCCTGACAATCCTGGTCTTTGCATTGGTGAATGTTTTGAACGCTACCATTCACTAGTTGAGTATTAGCGTAGGGTACAGCATTGCACAGACTAGGCACACTTTCACAGGGTCTCCCAAGATGCCATCGCATTTTGAGAGACCCGAACCTGGAACCGGTTACCGTTATAAAAGTTAGTTACAAAAAAAGTGTAAAAAAAAAAATAAGAAATAAAAAAAAATAGTTGTTTTATTGTTCTCTCTCTCTCTATTCTCTCTCTCTATTGTTCTGCTCTTTTTTACTGTATTCTATTCTGCAATGTTTTATTGTTATTGTTATTGTTATTATGTTTTATCATGTTTGTTTTTCAGGTGTGTAATTATTTACACTTTACTGTGCTTTATTGTTAACCATTGTTAACCATTTTTTTGTCTTCAGGTACGCCATTCACGACTTTGAGTGGTTATACCAGAATGATGCCTGCAGGTTTAGGTATCATCTTGGTATCATTCTTTTCAGCCAGCGGTCGGCTTTCATGTAAAAGCAATCCTAGCGGCTAATTAGCCTCTAGACTGCTTTTACAAGCCGTGGGAGGGAATGCCCCCCCCCCCCCACCGTCTTCCGTGTTTTTCTCTGGCTCTCCTGTCTCAACAGGGAACCTGAGAACGCAGCCGGTGATTCAGCCAGCTGACCATAGAGCTGATCAGAGACCAGAGTGGCTCCAAATATCTCTATGGCCTAAGAAACCGGAAGCTACGAGTATTTCATGACTTAGATTTCGCCGGATGTAAATAGCGCCATTGGGAAATTGGGGAAGCATTTTATCACACCGATCTTGGTGTGGTCAGATGCTTTGAGGGCAGAGGAGAGATCTAGGGTCTAATAGACCACAATTTTTTCAAAAAAGAGTACCTGTCACTACCTATTGCTATCATAGGGGATATTTACATTCCCCGAGATAACAATAAAAATGATAAAAAAAAAAAATATGAAAGGAACAGTTTAAAAGTAAGATTAAAAAAGCAAAAAAATAATAAAGAAAAAAAAAAAAAAAAAAAAAAAAACACCCCTGTCGCCCCCTGCTCTCGCGCTAAGGCGAACGCAAGCGGCGGTCTGTCGTCAAACGTAAACAGCAATTGCACCATGCATGTGAGGTATCACCGCGAAGGCCAGATCGAGTGCAGTAATTTTTCCAGTAGACCTCCTCTGTAAATCTAAAGTGGTAACCTGTAAAGGCTTTTGAAGGCTTTTAAACATGTATTTATTTTGTTGCCACTGCACGTTTGTGCGCAATTTTAAAGCATGTCATGTTTGGTATCCATGTACTCGGCCTAAGATCATCTTTTTTATTTCATCAAACATTTGGGCAATATAGCGTGTTTTAGTGCATTAAAATTAAAAAAAGTGTGTTTTTTCCCCAAAAAATGCGTTTGAAAAATCGCTGCGCAATTACTGTGTGAAAAAAAAAAAATTAAACACCCACTATTTTAATCTGTAGGGCATTTGCTTTAAAAAAATATATAATGTTTGGGGGTTCAAAGTAATTTTTTTGCAAAAAAAAAAAACTTTTTCATGTAAACAAGAAGTGTCAGAAAGGGCTTTGTCTTCAAGTGGTTAGAAGAGTGGGTGATGTGTGACATAAGCTTCTAAATGTTGTGCATAAAATGCCAGGACAGTTCAAAACCCCCCCAAATGACCCCATTTTGGAAAGTAGACACCCCAAGCTATTTGCTGAGAGGCATGTCGAGTCCATGGAATATTTTATATTGCGACACAAGTTGCGGGAAAGAGACAAATTTTTTTTTTTTTTTTTGCACAAAGTTGTCACTAAATGATATATTGCTCAAACATGCCATGGAAATATGTGAAATTACACCCCAAAATACATTCTGCTGCTTCTCCTGAGTACGGGGATACCACATGTGTGAGACTTTTTGGGAGCCTAGCCGCGTACGGGACCCCGAAAACCAAGCACCGCCTTCAGGCTTTCTAAGGGCGTGAATTTTTGATTTCACTCTTCACTGCCTATCACAGTTTCGGAGGCCATGGAATGCCCAGGTGGCACAAAACCCCCCCAAATGACCCCATTTTGGAAAGTAGACACCCCAAGCTATTTGCTGAGAGGTATAGTGAGTATTTTGCAGACCTCACTTTTTGTCACAAAGTTTTGAAAATTGAAAAAAGAAAAAAAAAATGTTTTTTCTTGTCTTTCTTCATTTTCAAAAACAAATGAGAGCTGCAAAATACTCACCATGCCTTTCAGCAAATAGCTTGGGGTGTCTACTTTCCAAAATGGGGTCATTTGGGGGGGTTTTGTGCCACCTGGGCATTCCATGGCCTCCGAAACTGTGATAGGCAGTAAAGAGTGAAATCAAAAATTTTCACCCTTAGAAATCCTGAAGGCAGTGATTGGTTTTCGGGGTCCAGTACGCGGCTAGGCTCCCAAAAAGTCCCACACATGTGGTATCCCCATACTCAGGAGAAGCAGCTAAATGTATTTTGGGGTGCAATTCCACATATGCCCATGGCCTGTGTGAGCAATATATCATTTAGTGACAACTTTATGAAAAAAAAAAAAAAAAAAGTGTCACTTTCCCGCAACTTGTGTCAAAATATAAAATATTCCATGGACTCAATATGCCTCTCAGCAAATAGCTTGGGGTGTCTACTTTCCAAAATGGGGTCATTTTGGGGGGTTTTGTGCCACCTGGGCATTCCATGGCCTCCGAAACTGTGATAGGCAGTGAAGAGTGAAAGCAAAAATTTACACCCTTAGAAATCCTGAAGGCGGTGATTGGTTTTCGGGGCCCCGTACGCGGCTAGGCTCCCAAAAAGTCCCACACATGTGGTATCCCCATACTCAGGAGAAGCAGCTAAATGTATTTTGGGGTGCAATTCCACATAGGCCCATGGCCTGTGTGAGCAATATATCATTTAGTGACGACTTTTTGTAAATATTTTTTTTTTTTTTTTGTCATTTTTCAATCACTTGGGACAAAAAAAATAAATATTCAATGGGTTCAACATGCCTCTCAGCAATTTCCTTGGGGTGTCTACTTTCCAAAATGGGGTCATTTGGGGGGGTTTTGTACTGCCCTGCCATTTTAGCACCTCAAGAAATGACATAGGCAGTCATAAACTAAAAGCTGTGTAAATTCCAGAAAATGTACCCTAGTTTGTAGACGCTATAACTTTTGCGCAAACCAATAAATATACGCTTATTGACATTTTTTTTACCAAAGACATGTGGCCGAATACATTTTGGCCTAAATGTATGACTAAAATTTAGTTTATTGGATTTTTTTTATAACAAAAAGTAGAAAATATCATTTTTTTTCAAAATTTTCGGTCTTTTTCCGTTTATAGCGCAAAAAATAAAAACCGCAGAGGTGATCAAATACCATCAAAAGAAAGCTCTATTTGTGGGAAGAAAAGGACGCAAATTTCGTTTGGGTACAGCATTGCATGACCGCGCAATTAGCAGTTAAAGCGACGCAGTGCCAAATTGGAAAAAGACCTCTGGTCCTTAGGCAGCATAATGGTCCGGGGCTCAAGTGGTTAAGATTCATTTGGAGAGAAAGAATGCCCCGACTAAAATTTACACAATTGATAAAAGCAAAAGGTAAAGGGGGATGGGGAGCACCAGATGTTCATAAATACTATGAAGCCATAGCTCTTGCCAGAGTAATAGACTGGGCGAAAGATAAAGCAGATAAACATTGGGTAAAAATGGAGAAGGAAATTAGCAACACTAAGTTGAATAAAATTATTTGGATCCCACCACACTTAAGGAAACTAAGTTTTGAAACACACAAGATCACTAGACACGCACTAAAAATATGGGACATTGTCCACAAAAGGGAGCACTGGGGATATAATTCTCCTCTAATGTCACTTAAGGACTTAAGGGAGTGGTTTGGGGGGTGGCTACTGGACGAGAACATACAGTTAAAAGACGTAATGCATCAGAATAAAATATGTACATATCAAGAGTTAAAGGACAAAAAAAGCCTACTGGTTATAAACACTTGGCGGTACAACCAGTTGAGTCATTTCATAAGAGCCCTACCACAACCAATTAGATCAAGGGAGAATCTCCGCCCATTAGAGAAAATGTGTATGGATAAAGATAAGAAGGGGGGGTTCTCTCAGACTTATAAAATGTTAATAGGCCTGGGGGGCATAGAAGCCCCGTCATTTATACAGAAATGGGAGAAGGAGCTAGGAAGAAAGCTCGCAGGCCCAGAGGGGTCATTGATCCTAAGCAGAGTATCGGCCACGTCAGTAAACTGCAAAATCCTGGAGTTAAACTTCAAATGTCTGGCCAGGATGTACCTGACCCCGGATCGCTTGAATAAATTTCAAAATGGATCTCCACAATATTGTTGGAGGGGGTGTAGGGAAACAGGATCAATGGCCCACATCTGGTGGCTGTGCCCGACAATCAAAATATTTTGGAGTGAGGTGAGGGGATTTATCAAAGACATAATGGGAATTAACCTACCAGATGATCCTTGGGTCTGCCTATTTCATATGAGTGAAATGCCCAATAAAGCCTACCAGAGAACACTTCTGCCGCACCTCATCGATACGGCCAAAAGTCTGATACCCAAGTACTGGAGAAGGAAAGAAAGACCCACAATGAGGGACTGGTTTAATAAAATCAATGAGATCCACAGCCTAGAATATTTAAGGTATAGTGAAGGGACAAAATTGGGGGCCTTTGAGATAAAATGGAGAATGTTGGTAGAATTTAAAGATTCCCTGAGAGCGGCCGAGATATGGCCTTCCTAGGAAGGAAATGAGAAAGACCCTAAGACCAACGGAAAGGAGGGTTGGAAGGCTTAAACAGAGGTAGAAGTGAAGACATCCAAAGAGAAGGGGGAAGCAGGTGGGGTACGGTCTCGGGGGGGGGGGGAGGGGGGTGGGGGGGATATGTAAAGGTAAATGTGAAATTTAAATACCACCTAGATAAGCTTTGAGGTGTACAATTATGGTAGTATTAAAACCACGATGATGTGAAGAAAGAATGGGACAAATTTGGAATTCTTGACAACTGAAAAATGACTCCCGGAGAAATTATCTTGCTGAGTGGTAAAAAGAAAAAAAAAAAGAGATCCGCATATGAGTTTTCACTCATCTGGGAGGTGAGCGCGCATTTTTACTGGTGGTGGTGTGCACTCCTTTTGAGGACGAACAATCACTGTGGTGGAATTGTGTGGATACACTGATCACAAGAAGAGTTTTTCATGTTTTATTTCTTATTTTTTTCATTTTA
The DNA here is from genome assembly GCA_037952835.1 of Lithobates septentrionalis. Lineage (NCBI taxonomy): Eukaryota > Metazoa > Chordata > Amphibia > Anura > Ranidae > Lithobates > Lithobates septentrionalis. The sequence continues at coordinate 4,285,360 of JBBDGP010001284.1, forward strand.
TGGACTATTTATTTATATGTAGGATTTATTTATTTTAGAGATTTGCGCTTTAAATTTATAATTTTACACATAGCGCTACATTTATTATTTACTATCCAAATGTAAGCAAATATTTGTTCAGTTTAAAATATTTTTTTATTTAAAAAATGTCTCAGACATTGTCTGGCATATTGATGGCCCCCCTACCCGCAAAGTATTCCATGTATCTTAGACGGACCTCGCGGGCACTCTGAGGGGGCAAGCCAGCTTCAAGCGCCGTCAGGGTTGATTCATTGAGATTAATAACTCCGGCTTCAGGCCCAACTGAGCCAGCATAGTTCACAGAATTTCTCCTTAAAAAGTTGTGGAGAACACAGCAAGCCAGGATGATGTGATTGAGTTTATACTCCACCATGTGTATGGGTGTAAGAAATAGGCGGAACCGGCTGGCTATTATTCCAAACGTGTTCTCCACCACTCTTCTGGCTCTGGCCAGCCGGTAATTAAAAACCCTCTGGTCCGGGGTGAGGGTCCTCATAGGGAATGGCTGCATAAGATGGTCCCCCAGCGCAAACGCTTCATCCGCAACAAAGACGAATGGGAGTCCTTCCGCATTGTCTTCTGGAGGTGGCAAGTCCAAGCTGCCATTCTGGAGATGCCTGTAGAACTCCGTGTGGGCAATGACTCCACCATCTGACATCCGCCATTCTTCCCCACGTCCACGTACGATTTTTATTGTGACTGCGACGTTATGGCGGACATGTCGGACATTTTTGACACATTTTTGGGACCATTGTCATTTATACAGCGATCAGTGCGATTAAAAATGCACTGATTACTGTGTAAATGACACTGGCAGTGAAGGGGTTAACCGCTAGGGGGCGGGGAGGGGTTAAGTATGTCCTAGGGGAGTGATTACTAACTGTAGGGGGATGGGCTAGGTGGATGGGCTAGCAGTGTCATTACTCTGATCACTGCTCCCGATGACAGGGAGCTGTGATCAGTGACACTTGTCACTAGGTGGAACGGGGAGATGCTGTTTACATTAGCATCTCCCTGTTCATCCTCCCCGCGGCGATCGAGTCCGCGGGACCCACGACCCAACTCACAGAGCTCCCGGGCCAGCGGCGCGCACGCAATGGCACGGCGGGGAATTGAAATGGACGTACCTGTAAGTCCATTTGCCCAGCCGTGCCATTCTGCCGACGTACATCGGTGTGCGCCGGTCGGGAAGGGGTTAGACACAAACATTCTTGGCCAACATCAGTATTACATTTATTTTAGGGAGTATTTAAAGACGAAGGTATAAGGTCCACCTATCAGATTCCTCCCCCCCTCTCATGGGCCATTTACAAAAAATTATGGGGGGGAGATGTTTTGAACAGGTAACCCTCTCCAGTTCATTAAGTGATGAATGCCTAAATAATGTGTATTACTTTGGCCAGCCCCTCTTTACTTTACACTATTGGCAGTCCACTGGACAGGTGAGAAGTGTCATAATACAAAGAGATAAATACACACTGTACACATTTTAGCACATTTTGACATTCTGCTATTACCTATCAAGATAATAATAGGATACAAAAACTTTCAACAGTACCATTTGAAAGTATTCAGGCAGGCCTACATGCTTTGGAGAATTCACCCATAAATCTGACCACAAAAGAGGTGGCTATAGTGTGCATGGGTTTGGCAAAGTCAGCAGATAGAGGATTGAGGATAGATAGAGGATTGGTATCAGCTGAGTTAGCAGTTGGAGGGAGGGAGGATTCCAAGTGATTTTGGGACCCAAAAAAATAGCCTCTGGCACTCTGCCTGAATTTAAAGCACACATCACAAAGTTCAACATTTTAGGGGATATTTAGGGTAAAGCACTACTATGGAGCTGACAAAATACATTGTTAATTGAGTAGACGAGGTGGATATAGGGCCAGGAGAGCATGCTGGGGAGGTAAGTGAAGGCAAATATATATGAAGGACAAAAAAAATGACATAAAAATCCAGCATGCATGAGGACAAAGGGGACATTCACAGCATATTACAATCATGGTAATTAGGGAATGAGGAAAGAAATACAATACATTAAATACAATAAAATGTGATGTTAAAGGATAAAAATCTTACCTTCATATACTCCTTCTGCAGGACCTGGATGATGACAGAACAGGTCTCCGGGATAATGATCCCCAGAGCCTGGGGGGAGATGCCTGTCGAGAACTTAAGGTCCTGCAGGCTTCTCCCCGTCGCCAAGTACCGCAGGGTGTCGACGAGCCTCTGCTCCGGAGTGATGGCTTGCCTCATGCAGGTATCCTGCCTGCTGATATAGGGGGTCAGCAAAGCCAACAAACGGTGAAATACAGGGTCCGTCATCCTGAGAAAGTTCCTGAAATCATCAGGATTATTCTCACGGATCTCACGGAGCAAAGGCATGTGACAGAACTGGTCACGCTGGAGCAACCAATTCTTGGTCCATGAACTCCTCCCCACCCTGTTCATGGACTGTGCTTGTGTCAAAGTAAGGACCCCAACACCAAGCCCCCGCATAGCACGAACTCTACGATGAGTACATATACGCAACATGGCTAGAAAACGGTCGGCTACTCAGAACGCAGTAACAGAACGCACTGAAGAACAGCAAGGCCTGTGAAGAGCAACCTGAAAATCAGTAACGAATGAACAAGAACACAATGACAAGTCAATGGTAACTCGCTGCATGCACTGAAGACCAGATACATACCCACAAGGATAAACTAAACAGCAGAAATACGATCTGAAAACCACGAGTCTGAAAAAGCGTGAATCGTCTCTCACCAAACTTTTACTAGCACAAGATTAGCAAAAGGAGCCCAAAGGGTGCCGTGCTTAGTACTGAACTGCCCTTTTATAGTCTCGTCGTACGTGGTGTACTTGACCGCGTTCTTGGCGTTCGGAAATTCCGACAACTTTGTGCGACTGTGTGTATGCAAAACAAGTTTGAGCCAACATCCGTCAGAAAAAATACATGGATTTTGTTGTCGGAATGTCCGATCAATGTCCGACCGTGTGTACGGGGCATAAGGTTGGCGGGTGTAGGGGTGGTGTGGTCCTACAAATGTTTCATAAGTTTTCTTGTCGTTTTTTTATCCTAGATACGATCATGTCTCACGTGTCTGAAAGTGACAAATTTGCGTTCATTCCTCCATCCTTAACTGGGGGTTTGGAGCATGGCAGCACCCCGTCATTAAGGAGTTGGACGGTTCTCAGGCTCACGTCAGAACTACGCCGGTGGGGCATTGCATTTCCAGCCACAGCGAGGAAAGCGGAGCTATTTAGACTGTTGTTCCCCAATCCCAAGCAGCCGCTCCCATCTACCAGTTCAGGGCAGGTGTCGGTTCTCAGTTCGCTGACTCAGATTCATGCCCTATTAAATACGCTATCCAGGTCTATGTCGCAGATGAAGGATAGGATGGAGGTGATAGAAGGCAGCCAGAGCGCAGGTTTTGCCTACACCATCAGCTCCGGTTCCTGCTGGTGCTCCCGCAGGTAATGTCACCATTTCATTGCCCATGGCAGCTCCATCCCCACTAGTGGCTTTCCCATCGGTATCGCCAGCCCACTTCATTCCTGCCAACATAAGGAAAGATATCCTGAAAGGGAAAGATGTGAATCTTGCCTCGCTTCTGATAGCATCACAGGATGTCACAGAAAAGAAATCTTACACTTGCTGGGAGGTGTCGGTGGTGCTAAAAACCAAAGACCCCAGGCTCAATCGCAATAAGCTCAGTGTGGCAGAATTTGCGGTGGCGTTTGGGATCGTTCATGACATTATTTGTAAAGTCAGTCCTGACAGGAGAGTGGAGTTGGACTTGTATTTGCACAAAATGGCAGATTTAGCGCACAAGTACGGGGGGTGCACTTTCCACGACTACCACCGGTCTTTCTCAGCTAAGGTGGCGGCCACTTGGGCGCAATTTCAGGTAGTCATGTGCTGGAGCAATGTGGACATGGAACTGTTTTGCAGGCATTTCGCCAATCAAAAGGCTCTGGTGTGTAGCAATTTACAATCCTCAGCTCATACTTCGGCATGGTGTCCCATATTTGAGGCCCCACAGTCAGGGATCAGCAAGCAGGTGGGTCCTCCACAGGACCTTCTGGGCAGGTGGGCAAATTGGGCAGGCCCATTCATTTCCTGGGGAAAGCGCAGGTGTGCAATCATTTTAACCATTCTGGGTGTAACTACAACCGGTGAAGGTTACTGCATGCTTGTTCCAATTTCTTCCGGGCCCATCCAAAATCCTCCTGTTTGGTCAAGCCATTTAGTTCTTTGTGACTAAGCCAAGTGAACATTTCAGTACTAGGAGCATATCTAGAAGGCCATCCATCTGTGGGTCTTAGGCAATTCCTGCTGGATGGTTTCTCAGTAGGTTTCCACACAGGCTTATTCACGCTGCCTACGAAAGTATATGAGCGTAGGAATCTTTTGTCTGCTGACAATCATGCTTCATTAGTAGACAAACTGCTGGAAGATGAAGTGGCCAAAGGATTTGTAATTGGTCCTTTCAGCGCATCACCTTTTGGCATGTGGAGGGTTAGCCCCATTGGGGTAGTCTGTGGGAAATTCTCTAATTGTTTAATTTACGACTAGTCCGCACCTCATTTTTCACGCATTCCTAGCCTCAATTCATTGATTCCCTCAGAGGAATTTTTTTGTTAAAATATTCATCAGTGGATTCAGCCATACAGCATATTCTGCAGTTGGGCAGGGGGGCTTGGTTGTCCAAAGCTGACATTGCCGATGCTTTTAAATTACTTCCCATAAGTCCGGCTCTTTGGCAATGGCATGGCATCAAATGGCGTGATCATTACTATTTTGCCTCAAAATTAACGTTCGGGTCTAAAAGCAGTCTGTGTTTATTCAATATTTTTTTCAGGCTCTCCATTGGGTTTTAGGCAGTTGCAAGGGGTGTCAGAGGGTGGTGCATTACCTGGATGATTTTCTGCTCTTGGAACACCCTGGTCAGCTTCCTAAGGATTTGCAGTGTCTGACTGAACTGTTTGCAGAGCTAAATGTTCTGTTGGCAGCGAGCAAGGTGGAAGTTCCAGCCAACATTATTAATTTTCTGGGCATCACACTTGATTCAAATCGCATGATTGCAAGTCTGCCCAGGGAGAAATTTTTCAGGATATGACAGACGTTTCTTTCGTTTGTCCGGTCCCCAGTTTGCTCAAAGAAGGATCTACAGTCACTCTTGGGCATGTTGAATCATGCGATGAAGGTTATTCCACAGGGTAGGTAATTTTTGTCCAGACTGTTGGCCCTTTTACCCCTGTATAATGACGGTGACACAGTCATCGGCTTACAGGCGGACGCTAGAGCCGATCTAGTCATGTGGGACCAGTTCCTGCGTGACTGGAATGACGTTTCATTGCTCATTCCGCAGCCAGCCAGTGTGTCACTGAGGGCTTTTTCGGATGCAGCCACATCGGTAGGGTTTGTGGCTATTTTTGGTGATGAAGGGCTGACCAGCCATTGGCCATCGGAGGTTTCCCTGATACCCAAGTTTGCGCAGACTTCAGCTTTTTTTGAAGTCTACCGAATTTTGGTGGCAGCAGTCACCTGGGGGCCAGGTTGGGCAGGAAGTTCAGTCATTTTTTTCACTGGAAATCTGGCCACCGCTGAAATCATCAACACGGGCAGGTCAGGGTCTGTAAGTATCATGTCCTTCATGCGTAGGTTGACGTGGCTAGGGTTGACATACAGATTCCATTTTCAGGGGGAATTCATTAGTGGGAATCACAACAGTGCAGCCGATGCGTTATCTCGGTTTAAATTTGATCAATTTTTCTTACAGCACCCGGGTGCAGAGCGGGTGGGCAAGCCGGTTCCTCCGTTTTCTCTGCTCATCATGGATTAACCAGGTTCTGGACGCAGGCAACACTTTCAAGGCATACACAATGTGTTTGAAGACATTCAACAAATTTTTGAGTCAACATCCTTGTAGTTGGTCGGAGGACATCAAGTATGTGATGGCATTTGCCACAGTGATTTGGCTTTATCCGCAAGCACCATTAAATAATACCTATCTGGCATTCAGCATTTCAGGACTCTGCAAAACTCTGCTAGACCATCCATTTTTGCTGCTCACCATCTTAAGGCCATGTTAAAGGGCATGCAAAGCTCACAGGGGCAGGTTCAAGTTGCAAGACTGCCCCTTACCGGCCAGATGATTTAGGACATGTCAGACATTTTGTCAGCATCTCCATTTGGTTTGGGTCCCAGTTTGGTGCTCAAAGCAGCGATCTATTTGTGTTTTTTTGGCTTCCTCAGGCCTGGGGAAGTATCGCAGGTTAGTCGTCATGCTCCTTTTCTGGTCAAAGGTAGTCTCGTCAGGCACGCGGATCATTACGCTTTACAGCTCAACAACAACAAGACGAGGCAGGTGGGACAGGGTTACGTGGTGAAGTATTATGGTACCAACAGCAGGTGGTGTCCGATGCAGGTACTTGACTCTCTCTCCAGGTTATTGACAGCATCCTGGCCAGACAGCCCTTTATTGCCATTTCCCACTGATCCGCTCACTTCCAAACAGTTCGTGTCACATGTCAGGATATTGATTGCAAAACTAAATATCAACTCTGAGCTGTTTAGCTGACATTCATTTAGGATCAGGGAGGCTTCCGCAGCTTCCAAGCAGGGTGGTTCTCCTTTCATCATTAAACACATGGGACATTGGAAAGCCTCCTGTTTTGGCCGGTACATACTGGAACCCCATACAGAAGTCATTCGTGCATTCGCTTCCTTGTTGCATTGACCTTTGTTACCCAATGTTCATTAAAACTCACATTTCATACCTACTCATGTGTCTTTTGCCCTCTTTTCAGGTATACTGGCCAGCCAGACCAAGGCACACCCCAGGTCTTGGTAAGTTAGGGGTTATTGTTTAATTGTGAAGACTCTGACTACAAGTTGGAAGGTTGGCCGCAGGCCAGCATCGGCTCGCGCTTCTGACTCCCACCCACCCGGGCCCCCTTATTCTTTCATTTCTAGTTTTTATACCTTTATACTTTCAGGGTATGCCCTCTTTTCAGGTATACTGGCCAGCCAGACCAAGGCACACCGCAGGTCTTGGTAAGTTAGGGGTTATCGTTTCATTGTGAAGACTTTGACTACAAATACACTTTTAAGGTAATTCTGGTGTTTGACGTGTAATAATACAAATGACGATATAAAAAATAAACAAAGACTGTAAAGGAATAACATTTGCAACAAAGGGTGCACCAGGTCCTAATAAGTTCTCTCATATTCTTTGGCCATTGTACAAATTTACAGAGCAATCATCAAACCTTATGTGTCCCACAAGATGGCTGCTCACAACAGAATGGATCACCAGCCATGTTTAAAAGTTGGCTGTAGACATTGTGGGTACAGGCTGTCACGAAGCAAGACCCCTTACAAAAACCCTTCTAGAAAGTTAATCCAAATATTTAACAGTTTCCTTGACCCAACCCACTCCTCAGTGATTAGGTTACCCATAGCTGTACTTCCTTCAAAGTCTTTTTAAATAACTCAGCATAGACTGACAAATAATACAACAGCAGGAAACCCAAGGAAAATCATTTTAGTAGAAATATCTATGCAATGACAAGTTATTAATCCATCACAAAACACCATGTTGAAATGTTAATTTGCCAAGCTTACAAATTTGGATTTTGATTTTTAAAGCGGCGTTCCGCCGAAAAAAAAGTAATTAAAAGTCAGCAGCTACAAATACTGCAGCTGCTGACTTTTAATATTAGGACACTTGCCTGTCCAGGGTGCCCGGGATGTCCTCACCCTAAGCCGATCTGTCCCTCTGCTCCTGTGTGCAGGCGCCAGCATCTTCAGTAAGGGAATCAGGAAGTGAAGCCTTGTGGCTTCACAGCCTGGTTCCCTGCTGCGCATTCTCAAGTTGCGCTGCACGACGTCACTGGTTCCTGCTGTCTTCTGGGACCTGTGGAGGGACCAGAGGAGGGGCCAGACATGGCAGGGATCTGTCACAGAAGTGGGAGCTAATACCTGTATTAGACAGGTATATGCTCCCCCCTGAAAGGTTCCAAATGTGACACCGGAGGGGAGGGGGAGGAACCAGAAAAGCGGAAATTCCATTTTTGGGCGGAACTCCGCTTTAACTAACAGTGTACAGACATACCATACTATGAGAAAATTCACAGCTCCAATTTGTAAGTAAATGTATAACAACAGCTTTTTGCAATGATCTTAAGCTGGCCATACTTTGTGCAAAAACCGCTTAGTGCATGACGCTGCTGGCCCCCTCCTGCCTTACATCCTTTAATTGAAAAATGGAAGTCAGGTGGAAAATTGTTGGCAAATCAGTGGCTGCATCCAATCAGAATACAATAGCCCAGCAAGAGGACATATTTTGGGCTTCCTTGCCTTTCCATCAAAAGCCTTTGTGCTAGGAAATGGCTGTAACAGGGTTAAGAAAGTAGAGGAGTTTCCAGCAGGATACAGACCTCTCAAAAATGATGGTAATGATTATTTATACAAGGCCAACTGTCTGCATGTTTATATAGCTTCCAAGTAAACAAGCGTTACAGTCTATAAAATGGCAAAAAAAATGAAGGTCATTTTGTTTATTATGTAGAATGAATTGCCCATCAATTCTATAAAGAGAAGTACATTTTTATTGTCCCCTTAGAATACTTTATACTGTGCATAAACATCATAATGGAGAAGTCCTTGACAAGAAGTTTTCCCTGGTGAATTACCTTGTAAATAAGTACTTTCAATGTTCCTAAGCCATAAATAACCTTAATCCATTTGTCTATGAATCCATCATTACAATTTAAACTGATGTTTGATTTTTACTTTCCCATTAGAATCGTGTATTTAAAATATCCATTCTGTTTCACAGCCCATTCGATTCATGGAAATGTCTTATTGACAAAACTACAGAAAATACTACAGGCATTACAAATCTGCCTAAGTAACTGCAGTAGCTATAAAAAAAAGTCTGTATATTATTCTTGCATCGCACAACTGTCATTACCAAATTGCAACTTCAACAGGTTTTATTTCTTTCAGAAATTGCAAAACTAACCACATCTTAAGCCCTGGTTCACATTGGTGCAATTTGACATGCGATTTGACATGACTTCTACATGTTAGTAGAAGTTTGGTGAGTGATGATTCACGCTTTTCAGCCTCGTGCTTTTCAGATCGTTTCTGCTTTTCAGGTTGTGCTTGTCCAGTCGTTTCTGATTTTCAGGTCGTGCTTGTCAGGTCCTTTCTGATTTTCAGTGCATTCTGTCAGTTCGTTCTGAGCAGCCGTTCAATTACTAGCCATGTGGCGTTCTCGTCGGTGTGATCTTGCTATTGTTGGGCTTGGAGTTATTGCTATGACCCAAGTCCAGTCCAGGAACAGGGGGAGGAGGAGTTCTTGGACCAAGAATTGGTAGCTTAATCGTGACCAATTCTGTCATATGCCTTTGCTGCGGGAGCGCCAGGAGAATAATCCTGATTATTTCAGGAATTATCTCTGGATGACGGACCTCATCTTTTGCTGTCTATTGGCTTTGCTGTCCCTTATATTACTAAGCAGGACACCTGCATGCGGCAAGCCATCTCTCCCGAACAAAGGCTCATCGCCACCTTGTGGTACTTGGCGACGGGGAGAAGTCTCCAGGACCTCAAGTTCACGAATAGGATCTCCCCCCCCAGGCTCTGGGAATCATTATTCCAGAGACCTGTTCTGCCATCATTCAAGTCTTGCACAAGGACTATATTCAGGTAAGTTTTATCCTTTAACATCACATTCTATGTATTTAATGTTTGCTAATGTATTGTATTAATTTCTTCATTCCATAATTACCATGATTGTAATATGCTGTGAATGTCCTCTTTGTCATCATGCATGCTGTAAGATTGCAATGCTCCTTTTTTGTCCTTCATGCATATTTGCCTTCACTAACCTCCCCAGCATGCTATCCTGGGCCCATACACACCTAGCCTAGTAACTTAACAATGTCAGCTACATTTTAGTGCTTACCCTAAACACCCCCTAAAACACCCCCTAAAATGTGTCCAAATGTTATTGTTGGCCTTAAATTCAGGCAAAGTGCAAGAGGCTATTTTTTGGAGGCCAAAACTCATTTGGAACCCTCCCTCCCCCTCACCTGCTAAGTCAACCGATACCAATACTCTCTCTGCTGACTTTGCCAAACCCATACACACTATACCTACCACTTTTGTGGTCATATTTATGTATGAATTCACCAAAGTATGTAGTGCAAGAATACTTTCAAATGTTACTGTTTAAAGTTTTGTTCTCCTATTATCTTGATAGGTAATTGCAGAATCTAAAAATGTGCTTCAATTTGGACAGTGTGTATTCATATTTTTGTATTATAACACTTCTTATGCCGCATACACACGAGCGTACTTTTCGACGGACTAGGTCCGGCGGACCGGACCCCGTCGGACAATTCGACCGTGTGTGGGCTCCAGCGGACTTTTTTTTCCCAAAAGTCCAACAGTCCTAGAAATAAAACATGTTTCAAATCTTTTCGACGGACTCGGGTCCGGTCAAAAAGTCCTCTCATCTGTATGCTAGTCCGACAGGCAAAAAATGACGCTAGGGCAGCTATTGGCTACTGGCTATGAACTTCCTTATTATAGTCCGGTCGTACGAATCCGGACTATAGGACTTTGGTTGATCGTGTGTAGGCAAGTACGTTTGTTCGAAAGTCCGTCGGAAAGTCCGCCGGACCTAGTCCGTCGAAAAGTCTGCCCGTGTGTACACGGCATTACCTGTCCAGTGGGCTGCCAATAGTGTAAGTAAGGACAGGCTGGCCAAAGTAACACACATTATTTATGCATTCAGCTCTCAATGAAATGGAGAGGGTTACCTGTCCAAAACATCTACCCATCCCCCCCACCATAAAATGTTTCCAATGAGCCACCAGAGGGGGTGAGGAAGTTGACCTCATACTTTTGTCTTTAAATACTCATTTCAATAAATGTTATACTTATGTTGGCCAAGAATGTTTGTGTCTAATCTGCTTGCAATGTTATGTGCAAAAGTACTAATTATTTTTTTTCTTGTTTGACTCCACAGTTTCCTTCCAACCCACAGGAATGGAAGACTGTGGCTTCCCAGTTTCATCACCAGTGGGATTTTCCCAATTATGGTGGTGCTATAGATGGGAAGCACGTAAAGATCGTACCACCACCCAACTCGGGGTCTTATTACTACAATTATAAGGGGTTTAGTAGTATTGTGATGTTGGCGGTGGTGTCAGCCAATTATGAATTTCTCTACCTGGATGTTGGGAAGAACTTGAGAAACTGACGGAGGATTTATCGTCCAGACCGAGTTCTACAGGTGTCTTCAAAATGGCACATTGCAGTTGCCACCTCCGGAGGAGAATGTCGAGGGCCTCAATTTTGTATTTGTCAAGGATGAGGCATTTGCTTTGGGGGAACATCTCATGAGGCTGTTCCCCATGAGGAACATGACCCCAGAGCAGAGGGTCTTTAATTACCGGCTGTCACGTGCCAGAAGAGTGGTGGAGAATGCCTTTGGCATAATGGTAAGCCAGTTCAGGATCTTCCTAACGTCCATGAACCTGGCCGAATATAAACTGAACCATGTTGTGTTCAGCTGCTGCATTCTCCACAACTACCTAAGGAAGAATGCAGCCAGCTACCTGCCTCAGTTTCGACTGAGGCTGACTTTGTATCTGATACAGCAGTGATGACGGCTATCGAAAGTGGTCATCCTGGCTCACCCCCCAAAGCCCACGCAAAGTCAGGCAAAAATATGTAGAGTACTTCGTGGGTAGAGGGGCAATTGCTTTAAAATATGTTGCGGATGTGCAATAATTTTTTTTTTTTAAACTAATCTCATATTTCATTTGAATTACTGTTTGTGTTTATAATCTGTCTCCTAAAACAATGGAAAAACACATATGCGAGAGCACCCAGGCAGCACAACCCAAATGTATAAGAAGACAAGACAAGGATTCCCCAGGGGGTTTTTTAGGCAGCAATACATTGAATGTTATTATAATAATAAAGTAGGTCAAATTCATAAAGTATATAAAATGTGTAACAATTTTATTTAAAAGTACAAAATACAGACTCTGGTTGACATGTACCAAAAATCGACATATAACATCATCCATGGTTAAAAAACGTGTCATCAATAATATCCATATGAATACCCCGATGCATTTCGACCCATTGGTCTTCTTCAGGGGGGTTTTTATATTCTAGGGAAATATGTCACAGTTAGAGTTTAAACTTATAACCTTGGTCAATATATAAAACATTTACACAGCATTTAGCATTGATAAATAATTGTATTACATTGTATCTATAGAGGTATATTTACCATTGAGTGGATGATATGGTGAAGATACACCAACCAAACCAGATTGTTTAAAAGCATGAAGGCCTAGAGATCCCAAAGACCGCACATATCCCTCCGTGCCTCACAGGCACATCCGCAATCCATTGGACTTGCAAGGGGTCACACATTTGGACGGGGGAAATGACGGGGGCAGGGCACCTGCCATTGTATATAAAAAGACTTGGTTAGGAACCTTAGTAGTATTGTTCTAAAAGTATCTAGTGCCGTAGGGCAATGGCTAATTAGCCCTCACCGAAGTGATTGCTTGTATATATATGTATTACTGTTAATCAAGCCTATTGCTTGGAAGTATGTATTTAATTGATAGTATAATAATTAAGGGATACAAATGAAAAAAGGTGTGCATGAATAACGCATAATAGGTGATATCTTCTGACCGTTTTGGTTTTCTATATATGTTCCTGGCCTTTTCAATGTATTGTTTAACATCTAGACACATTAGATACACATTACTACTTTCAAATTTATGAACTACAACATTTATGTGGCCACACCACTTTGTTTTGGCATGTAAGGCTCACTGCCCATGGACTGCTGTGTCCGCTGTGTATCCCGGGGTGGCATTCCCATCTCCATTTGACTTCCCGGCACGGGGGGGGGAGACGCATTATGCTTTTGCGATTCTCCCCCTTATGGTCTCCACGACAAGACTCTTGCCCAAGGGCAGTCATGGGGAGCTTCCCCCGTGCCGGCGGTGTCCCGCGATCACCTCCGGACCATCAGTGACGTCGCGCGCGTGCGGGTTCCTTTGCGCACGCGCGTGGCGTCGTGACGTCACGCTATTGCGTCGGAGGTGACGGCGGCTGCCGGGGCTTCCGCCTTCCGGAACGCCGAGGGGGCCACACAGACGCCGCCAATCAGCGCCATGGACATGTGAGGATTGGCACGTTGGGGAGGAGTCCCTCACCTGCAAGTCGTAGGTTAGCCCCTTGTGATTATATAATTGGCAGTTTTTTGGATGCTTTGTAGTTGTATCCTTGTAAAGCTGCCACTATACTGAGAAGCATCCAGCACTAGGTAAGTGCTATGTTTAGTTTACCTACTATAGCTGTTACCGATTCTAACATCATCAATAATACCATCACTAACTAACTATTCTTTGGATACATTCACTCAGTACAATTGTCTTTTCACCTCTAGCCATCACTATTCATACACATGTTCACCATTTCAACCTCTATTTTCACCCCATACACTCTCAACAATTGGCTTGTTCTGTTCACTGGCACCCATACACTTTTTTAGTTTTTTTCTCAGTTTGGTTTGGTTTAGTTAGTCTTTTTTCTTTTTACACTATCTCTCACAGTGCATTCCCACACGATCACCTCACATCCATCATCATCACCATCGCACTACCAGCACATTTACTTTCTCCATCCATGCTCCAATTGGATTTAATATTCTCAACCTACTTTTATCACCTATTATGCGTTATTCATGCACACCTTTTTTCATTTGTATCCCTTAATTATTATACTATCAATTAAATACATACTTCCAAGCAATAGGCTTGATTAACAGTAATACATATATATACAAGCAATCACTTCGGTGAGGGCTAATTAGCCATTGCCCTACGGCACTAGATACTTTTAGAACAATACTACTAAGGTTCCTAACCAAGTCTTTTTATATACAATGGCAGGTGCCCTGCCCCCGTCATTTCCCCCGTCCAAATGTGTGACCCCTTGCAAGTCCAATGGATTGCGGATGTGCCTGTGAGGCACGGAGGGATATGTGCAGTCTTTGGGATCTCTAGGCCTTCATGCGTTTAAACAATCTGGTTTGGTTGGTGTATCTTCACCATATCATCCACTCAATGGTAAACATACCTCTATAGATACAATGTAATACAATTATTTATCAATGCTAAATGCTGTGTAAATGTTTTATATATTGACCAAGGTTATAAGTTTAAACTCTAACTGTGACATATTTCCCTAGAATATAAAAACCCCCCTGAAGAAGACCAATGGGTCGAAATGCATCGGGGTATTCATATGGATATTATTGATGACACGTTTTTTAACCATGGATGATGTTATATGTCGATTTTTGGTACATGTCAACCAGAGTCTGTATTTTGTACTTTTAAATAAAATTGTTACACATTTTATATACTTTATGAATTTGACCTACTTTATTATTATAATAACATTCAATGTATTGCTGCCTAAAAAACCCCCTGGGGAATCCTTGTCTTGTCTTCTTATACATTTGGGTTGTGCTGCCTGGGTGCTCTCGCATATGTGTTTTTCCATTGTTTTTCTTTCATTTGGGTGGTTAAACACCCGTTTCCCCTTCTAGCACATGAGAGACCCCATACGAGCCAGGGCATATTCCAACGGTTTTAAGATGTTGCCCGGTACGATTGCACTCACCAATTATTGGCATAGGAGAATACCACTCCTGGGATGGGGGTAAACAATCACTTTTTCCCCCTCCCCATCCTCGCTCCAATTGGCTCTTCGGTCCATTGGTTTGAGAATGCTGCCTGGTGTAGAACATATCTACCATGTAGGCATGGGAGAATATTGCTCCTGGGATTCAGGAAAACACTTTTTTTTCCCTCCCCATCTTCTGACCGTTTTGGTTTTCTATATATGTTCCTGGCCTTTTCAATGTATTGTTTAACATCTAGACACATTAGATACACATTACTACTTTCAAATTTATGAACTACAACATTTATGTGGCCACACCACTTTGTTTTGGCATGTAAGGCTCACTGCCCATGGACTGCTGTGTCCGCTGTGTATCCCGGGGTGGCATTCCCATCTCCATTTGACTTCCCGGCACGGGGTGGGGGGGAGACGCATTATGCTTTTGCGATTCTCCCCCTTATGGTCTCCACGACAAGGCTCTTGCCCAAGGGCAGTCGTGGGGAGCTTCCCCCGTGCCGGCGGCGTCCCGCGATCACCTCCGGACCATCAGTGACGTTGCGCGCATGCGGGTTCCTTTGCGCACGCGCGTGGCGTCGTGACGTCGCGCTATTGCGTCGGAGGTGACGGCGGCTGCCGGGGCTTCCGCCTTCCGGAACGCCGAGGGGGCCACACAGACGCCGCCAATCGGCGCCATGGACATGTGAGGATTGGCACGTTGGGGAGGAGTCCCTCACCTGCAAGTCGTAGGTTAGCCCCTTGTGATTATATAATTGGCAGTTTTTTGGATGCTTTGTAGTTGTATCCTTGTAAAGCTGCCACTATACTGAGAAGCATCCAGCACTAGGTAAGTGCTATGTTTAGTTTACCTACTATAGCTGTTACCGATTCTAACATCATCAATAATACCATCACTAACTAACTATTCTTTGGATACATTCACTCAGTACAATTGTCTTTTCACCTCTAGCCATCACTATTCATACACATGTTCACCATTTCAACCTCTATTTTCACCCCATACACTCTCAACAATTAGCTTGTTCTGTTCACTGGCACCCATACACTTTTTTAGTTTTTTTCTCAGTTTGGTTTGGTTTAGTTAGTCTTTTTTCTTTTTACACTATCTCTCACAGTGCATTCCCACATGATCACCTCACATCCATCATCATCACCATCGCACTACCAGCACATTTACTTTCTCCATCCATGCTCCAATTGGATTTAATATTCTCAACCTACTTTTATCACCTATTATGCGTTATTCATGCACACCTTTTTTCATTTGTATCCCTTAATTATTATACTATCAATTAAATACATACTTCCAAGCAATAGGCTTGATTAACAGTAATACATATATATACAAGCAATCACTTCGGTGAGGGCTAATTAGCCATTGCCCTACGGCACTAGATACTTTTAGAACAATACTACTAAGGTTCCTAACCAAGTCTTTTTATATACAATGGCAGGTGCCCTGCCCCCGTCATTTCCCCCGTCCAAATGTGTGACCCCTTGCAAGTCCAATGGATTGCGGATGTGCCTGTGAGGCACGGAGGGATATGTGCAGTCTTTGGGATCTCTAGGCCTTCATGCGTTTAAACAATCTGGTTTGGTTGGTGTATCTTCACCATATCATCCACTCAATGGTAAATATACAGTGGCTTGCGAAAGTATTCGGCCCCCTTGAACTTTTCAACCTTTTGCCACATTTCAGGCTTCAAACATAAAGATATAAAATTTTTATTTTTTGTGAAGAATCACCAACAAGTGGGACACAATTGTGAAGTGGAACAAAATCTTTTGGATTTTTGAAACTTTTTTAACTAATAAAAAAAGAAAAGTGGGGCGTGCAAAATTATTCGGCCCCTTGCGTTAATACTTTGTAGAGCCACCTTTTGCTGCGATTACAGCTGCAAGTCGCTTGGGGTATGTCTCTATCAGTTTTGCACATCGAGAGACTGAAATTCTTGCCCATTCTTCCTTGCAAAACAGCTCGAGCTCAGTGAGGTTGGATGGAGAGCGTTTGTGAACAGCAGTTTTCAGCTCTTTCGACAGATTCTCGATTGGATTCCGGTCTGGACTTTGACTTGGCCATTCTAACACCTGGATACGTTTATTTGTGAACCATTCCTTTGTAGATTTTGCTGTATGTTTGGGATCATTGTCTTGTTGGAAGATAAATCTCCGTCCCAGTTTCAGGTCTTTTGCAGACTCCAACAGGTTTTCATCCAGAATGGTCCTGTATTTGGCTGCATCCATCTTCCCCTCAATTTTAACCATCTTCCCTGTCCCTGCTGAAGAAAAGCAGGCCCAAACCATGATGCTGCCACCACCATGTTTCACGGTGGGGATGGTGTGTTGAGTGTGATGAGCTGTGTTGCTTTTACGCCAAACATATCGTTTTGCATTGTGGCCAAAAAGTTCGATTTTGGTTTCATTGGACCAGAGCACCTTCTTCCACATGTTTGGTGTGTCTCCCAGGTGGCTTGTGGCAAACTTTAGACGAGACTTTTTATGGATATCTTTGAGAAATGGCTTTCTTCTTGCCACTCTTCCATAAAGGCCAGATTTGTGCAGTGTACGACTGATTGTTGTCCTATGGACAGACTCTCCCACCTCAGCTGTAGTTCTCTGCAGTTCATCCAGAGTGATCATGGGCCTCTTGGCTGCATCTCTGATCAGTCTTCTCCTTGTCTGAGCTGAAAGTTTAGAGGGACAGCCAGGTCTTGGTAGATTTGCAGTGGTCTGATACTCCTTTCATTTCAAAATGATCGCTTGCACAGTGCTCCTTCGGATGTTTAAAGCTTGGGAAATCTTTTTGTATCCAAATCCGGCTTTAAACTTCTCCACAACAGTATTACGGACCTGCCTGGTGTGTTCCTTGGTCTTCATGATGCTCTCTGCGCTTTCAACAGAACCCTGAGACTATCACAGAGCAGGTGCATTTATAAAGAGACTTGATTACACACAGGTGGATTCTATTTATCACCATCAGTCATTTAGGACAACATTGGATCATTCAGAGATCCTCGCTGAACTTCTGGAGTGAGTTTCCTGCACAGAAAGTAAAGGGGCCGAATAATTTTGCACGCACCACTTTTCAGTTTTTTAATTGCTAAAAAAGTTTAAAATATCCAATAGATTTCGTTCCACTTCACAATTGTGTCCCACTTGTTGGTGATTCTTCACAAAAAATTTAAATTTTATATCTTTATGTTTGAAGCCTGAAATGTGGCAAAAGGTTGAAAAGTTCAAGGGGGCCGAATACTTTCGCAAGCCACTGTACCTCTATAGATACAATGTAATACAATTATTTATCAATGCTAAATGCTGTGTAAATGTTTTATATATTGACCAAGGTTATAAGTTTAAACTCTAACTGTGACATATTTCCCTAGAATATAAAAACCCCCCTGAAGAAGACCAATGGGTCGAAATGCATCGGGGTATTCATATGGATATTATTGATGACACGTTTTTTAACCATGGATGATGTTATATGTCGATTTTTGGTACATGTCAACCAGAGTCTGTATTTTGTACTTTTAAATAAAATTGTTACACATTTTATATACTTTATGAATTTGACCTACTTTATTATTATAATAACATTCAATGTATTGCTGCCTAAAAACCCCCCTGGGGAATCCTTGTCTTGTCTTCTTATAATCTGTCTCCTAGGTTCTCAAATGGCCTTTTAATTTTGGCCATTTTCTTCAATAGTGCAAACGTAACTTATTTGATACATGAGGTGACAATCTCTTCTTTAGCTAACTATTATGTTGTGGTATGGGTCTGCTACACACACACAGTGTTATTGTTGTTAATGTATGTAATGCATTAATGATAAAAATATTTATCCTTTTCAACTCCTTGAATTATCTGCTTGGAGTACCTAAAATGGCCTGATTTTGGCACATTTTACAGCACATTGTCACTGTAACTACACTAACTTAACAAATACACTGTTATTGAGCATTGAAATAAGAAGCCACACATTACAAGCACATTCACATGTGCGTTATAAAAGTTTTTTGAACAAACCAACATCTTGGTGTATAACATGTATGTTTCACATTAATTTGCCTTTTTTGGGGCTAAACAGGCATGTTTAAAAACATAACATATACATCCCCAACTCAGGAACTTACAAATTTCGAATTTGCTAAAGTGAAGTCCATATGATACATTAGTATGTCAAAACTGTGTTATTCTTGCCTTCATCAGATGGGGTGAGCTTACCCCTCTAAAAGTCAAATTTTAAAGATGCACACAAATTGGGACACAAAATTTGGATTTCCGTCATGATCCCATGCCTAAAATGTGTGTCTTTTCCCTACATCTATTTTGCTAAAGCCACAAAACACACAGGGGGGGGGGTTATTTATGAAAGGCAATCCACTTTGCACTGAAAGTGCGCTTGGAAGTGCAGTCGCTCTAAATCTAAGGGGTAGATCTGAAATGAGTGGAAGCTCTGCTGATTTTATCATCCAATCAAGTGCAAGCTAAAATGCTGTTTTTTATTTTCCTTGCATGTTCCCCTCGGATCTACAGCGACATTACTTCCAAATGCACTTGTAGTGCAAAGTGGATTTGCCTTTTATAAATAACCTTCAGTGTGTCAAGATGTGCTATCTCCCATCATGGGATATCAATGTATGTGTTTTGTGGGTGCAACTCCTTCCTCCAAACTAAAGTAAGTGAGAGGAAGCAGTTGCACCCCCGAAACATGTCCATTGATCCCCCATGATGGGAGCTAGCACATGTTGACACACTGGGGATTATTTCAGAAAGGCCAATCTACTTTGCCCTACAAGTACACTTGCATTGCACTTGTAGTGCAAAGTGGTTTTGCCCTTTTGAAATATGCCCCAGTGTGTCAACATGTGCTAGATCCCATCATGGGGGATCAATGGACGTGTTTAAGGGGTGCAACCCCTTCCTCTCACTTACTTTAGTTTGGAGGAAGGGGTTGCACCCACAAAACACATACATTGATATCCCATGATGGGAGATAGCACATGTTGACACACTGTGTGCATCTTCAAAATTTGGCTTTGCGATTCATTTAAAACTGTAAAAACACATACAGCATAACGACAACTATAAAATGTTATTTTTATTTAGATTTTTCCTAAAATTTTTCCTAAAATATCTATGAAGTTGCTCAGTCTTTTTTGAACATCATGGATGTTTTGTTTCATTTGTTACAAATCACGATCACTGGTCAGGATTTGTTCACTTGCACTGCTGAAGTGAGTTTCTTCTTCCACAACATCCACATCACCTAAAAATAAAAAAACACACCATGTATTAAAAATATGCAGGCATCCATCTATTACCTGAAGCTGTGGTCTCAGACACTGACCTGTGGTCGTCACCATTTCTCAAGTACATCATCATCCACATCTTCAGGGTGTGTGGTGAGTTGCCTTTTTTCAGGATGTTCAGTAGGTGCTGGGTTACTGGTGTCCCCAGATGTCCCTCTTCTTTTCTACCCTATGTAAATACAAAAAAGGTATACTAATGCTGCGTACACACGATCAGACTTTACGGCATACTTAGTCCGGCATACCGGATTTCGTCGGACAATTCGATCGTGTGTGGGCTCCAGCGGACTTTGTTTTCTCAAAAGTTTGATGGACTTAGATTTGAAACATGTTTCAAATCTATCCGACGGACTCGAGTCCAGTCGAAAAGTCCGCTCGTCTGTATGCTAGTCCGACGGACAAAAAACGACGCTAGGGCAGCTATTGGCTACTGGCTATGAACTTCCTTGTTTTAGTCCGGTCGTACGTCATCACGTACAAATCCGTCGGACTTTGGTTAATCACGTGTAGGCAAGTTCATTTGGAAAGTCCGTCGTAAAGTCCGTTGAAAAGTCCGCCGGGCAAAGTATGCCGTAAAGTCCGGTCGTGTGTATGCGGCATTAGCAGACAGATATGTTAGGCTAGAAATAGTAATATGAAACATTGCTTGGAAGTGTCTTCCAACTGTCTGTTTTGGCAGAATTCCAAGCTGAATACATGATTTGTTCCCTTTCAAAAGCTGAAATACTTACCTGGAGAGACCCCTAGTGTGCACTGGAGCACCTGCATGGGACACAATAACAAGGGTGTTATGGTGTCCCACACTAGTGTTTCTGCATCCTGATGCGTAAACAGCTGCTGAGTGTCCTCTCCTGACACTGATTAAAGTTGATATTTCATTATACACCTCTAGACAACAATCTAATGAACTTATTTTAATACAAATAGGCCTGAAAAAATGTAGTTAACCTGCACCTCCCAAAACGACGTATTAGTTGTCGAACGAACGTTGTTTAATGTCCCACAAATGATAACTACTTGGCCTTTCAAACTGTACAACAGTAAAGAAAAGAACATGGAGCAGCATGCAAGTAATAATAATAATAGGAACCCAGGACAAATACTTACTTTTTTGCAGCACTTTCCTGATCTTTCTATACTAATCTTCCTCTCTCAATTTAAGGTCTGACCACTGACCAGCATTTTCTCAACTGATCCTTGGATCGTCGTACCCCAAAATTCCTATGCAGACTTCTCACAACTATAGCCATGATCTTGTCCTTTCCGTCATTTGGATTTCTGTAAGGTCCATGCTTCCCATCATAGTCTGTCCTTTTTAAGATGTCCACCATCTCCAGCATTTCTTCAAAAGACATATTTGAGGCCTTATATCTCCTAGTAGATTGGGAACTGTCTTGCTCCAGGCTTTCCTCATTGCTGCTCTCTGCACACACCTGCTGTATCTCCGCCATGTGCTCTCTCACTGCCCCGAAAGAAAAGAGGCGGGGAATACACTAGAAAGAAGGACAGGGGTGAAGTTTCACGCATTCACGGTGTATATAAAGCCATAAAAATAAAGATAGTGTTGGCTGCGCTACCCCCAATATCATAACATGAAATACACCACTTTTTTTCCGTGAACTAGATCATATAAGTGACATAAATAAACAAGATATAAATATGGCACAATAGTATATGGTCACTATCACATATCATCACTCTTAATCATAACCATAAAAACAAAATATACGTCAAAATAACACCACTTTCACTTCCAATATCTGTATATTAAATTCTATATAATAATGTCCAATTTATGCTGATGCTTGCAATGTCCCAGTTGGACAGTGAATCCCTGTGTGGACTGTCCACTGTAAATGTGCTATTCCTGTGCTCTTAATTCCTCCTTCGTGATTAATTGTGACTATTACACCACTTCAGTGACAACACCACCACCACATGGATCGGCCACTGTCCAGATAATGGTATTAATGTGCCTTTGGTTCATTTAAGAAGGGATAAAAATTCCACTTGTGTTGCTTGTTTATGCTGTCCCCAATACAATTATGAGCAAGTAGTATCCATCCTCGTAAAAAACAATCAACAGCGATCATTGCCCAATATGCTAGCACTGTTTATTTATGAACAATTAAAAAGAGACTGTAAAAATCATATGTTCTGGTGCCCATGAGCCGGCACCAAGCTGATCCAGCAGTTTAATCCAATAGTCTCACTCAGAAAAAGATGATATACACAGAAAAATACCAGCCGGAACAGGTAGCTTAAAACGCCCGCGCTTCCGGAACTCCATATGTCGCGATGACGTAGGCTACCTGTACCGGCCAGTTTTTTTCTGTGTATATCATCTTTTTTCCGAGTGACCTCCTGCAGGTCAATTCTTTCTAGTAAGCAGACATCCTTCCTTGGGTGATGTCACATGTGGTGTTGGTGTTATATGGGCCTTGGAATAACTGGGATACTATATGAATTGTGAATTAAGGATCTTATTGTGTGAGGTTTCTATCTATGCACCATTCTTAGCCATGCACCTGCCTCTCTTCATCTCATGAGACTGTGCTTAACTGGATGCTCATCCTCTGGTGTGAAAATGTACTATTAAATTAGGTCTTTTTTTATTATTTTTTTGATATGCGTATGAATAGTATGCAATAATGGTGTTGTGGTAACTCAACACACAAAACTAAAAAAACATATTATTCTGGAGATCATTAGAAAAAAAATAATAATAAAAAAAAAAAAAAAACTATATATATATATATATATATATATATATATATATATATATATATATATATATATATATATATATATATATATATATATATATATATATATATATATCTGCATCTGTTTCGATTGTCTTCCCTGGGTACAACCATAGTTTTTTCAGAAATCGTTCCAAGGCTTACTTGGTGGTCTTCTCAGATGCGGGCGTTAAAGAAAAGGGCCTTGGAGAAGTATATGCCATCCTTGGGTAGCCTGTCCTATAGGCATGTTGATCTGGAGAGCGGTATCCCAGGTCTGTACAGGGGTCCATCTCCCGGATGTTGGCCTAGATATTTTTAATTTTGGACTGCAATCGGGCATCGAAATGGGTGCTGTTGTGGGTTAGGCCATCCTTGCTCACAAGGTCGGCTGGTGGGGGGTCTTTGTGTTAATGTTATGCTGCTTGATGCTGGCTTGAGTTCTGATAATTGAAATGGGTATCGAAATGGGTGCTGTTGTGGGTTAGGCCATCCTTGCTCACAAGGCCGGCTGGTGGGGGTCTTTGTGTTAATGTTATGCTGCTTGATGCTGGCTTGAGTTCTGATAATTGGGCCAGAGTTAAAGGTAATCTGCCTATCTGTATTCTGTAAACCACAATAATTGTTTAATGACATGTTTGACTTATGTGTAGCGCTACCCCCGTGAGGGCCCCTTAAAGATACTGTACCCCAATGGTTACATTGACCTTGCAAGTCCTCTGACATCTCTGACACTCTGGGTTCTGACATTTCTGCTATAGACAAAGAATACAAAGGCACACACACATGCAAAGTGAACCAGTTAAATTTGTTTCCTAGCAGATTAAGGGCAATATAATCAGCAATAAGAGTTTGTAACATGCAGTAAGTAATATACAGTTGGTAAGCTTGTGACAAACTCAACCAAAGAATGGGCAAAAAGGACATTTCAAGAACCTACAATTGGCAGAAATTAGCCCTAGACAGAATCTATGGCTACAGGCCAAAATGGGTAGTGGAATGACTAGACTTCTGTCAAACAACTTCCTTTGTAATCTCCTGCCACCACAGTTCAAGCAATGTGCAATTCTGATTTTAAACTAAACACACACTCTGCAATTCTTTCCTCTTTTTTCTCTAACAAATATAGTTCTTGGTGTTAATATATGTTTAGGCCTTGGTGGCACTGAATGTTTTTATCCCCTGTGGAGGGGGGGGGGAATAGTTTGTAGTCCTTAGAGGAAGAGGGCTTGGAAGAGGCTTGAGTCTTCAGCTAGCTCTTTGAAATGTGCACAGGCAAGATGTTCACTAGATTCTTTCTCTGTGAGGGTTACAGTGCAAGCTTGGTGGAATGATAAAGACAATAGTGTCTGCATGCAGTGTCCTTTGGTGTACAAAGAATGGGCAAGTGCCCGCTCACCAATTCCAGCTACCTTCAGTGTTGAAGGGTGGCATGAGGGCTCCGCAGCAGGCCTCTGCAGAATCTGGCTCAAGGTTCAGCGCTTAACCGTCACATTGTGCAACTGCCAAGCTGGATCTGGCATGGATGTGATGAGAGCGGCCTCTAGGCTGCCTCTAAAAGACCCGTAGTGGCTGGTAGCGGATGCTCCTGCACCCGCTCACAATGACTCTCTCTCTCTGTAGTAGACATGTGCAGAACGAAAAAGTTTGTTTAATTTTGTTTCGATTCAGTATGTGCATAAATTTGTTTAGTTAAATTAGTTTAATTTGTTTTCCTCATTTGTTTCATTTATTTCAATTTGAATCAAATCAATTCAAACTTTCCAAATTTAGTTGAATTGAGCTCAATTTGACTGAATTTGGATAATTTGAATCAATTTGAATTCTATTCAAATTGCATTTGAATTCAGCTCACATTCCATTTGAATTGCATTTGAATCGAATATATTCTTTCTATTATTTCTATTCTATTGTTTTTTTCTATTCAAATTCAAATTTATTCTATTGGAAATTCAAATTTTGGAAAATAGTTATATTGTTATATTCTTTTCTCTTTTATATTGTTTATTCTATTCTATTTTATTTTCTATTCTATTTGAATTCAAATTTATTCTATTGGAAATTAGAATTTCGGAAGAAGGTTATACTGTTTCTATTCTATTCTAGTCTATTTTTTTTATATTCTAGTCTATGCTATTCTTTTATTTTCTATTCTACTCTATTCTTTTCTAATTCAAATTTATTCTATTCCAATTTTGGGAAATAGTTATATTTTTTCTATTCTATTTTTTTTTTAAATTTTATTCTTTTCTATTCTATTCTCTCCTTTCCATTCTATTGGAATTTAATATTATTCTATTCAAAATTTGATTTTAGAAGAAGGTTATATTCTTTCTATTTTATTCTATTCTATTCTTTTTTCTATTCTATTCTTTTCTACCCTATTCTATTCTTTTTTTCTATTCAATTTTTTTCTATTGTATTCAAATTCAAATTTATTTGACATATTTTCACATATTTATTCGTAAAAAAAATGGAAAACCATTTAGCATTTTCCTTCCACTTCATAATTATGTGCCACTCTGTTTTGTTCTATCACAAAAATCCCAATAAAATACATTTTTGGTTGTAACATGACAAAATTTAAATTTCAAGGGGTATGAATACCTTTTCAGGGCACTATATGCATATGTTGTGGGTGAGAAATAACTTGTTATTATGACAATTTTGTTTAAAAAAAAAATAATTTCCTAATTTTCCCAAGAATTGTGGGAAAAAATGACAACTTCAAAAAACTCATCATGCCTCTTACTAAATACCTTGGACTATCTACTTTCCAAAAAGGGGTAATTTGGAGAATTTGTACTGTCTTTTCAAGGCCTCAAGAAATGAGATAGGATGTCAGTACATCAGGTATGATCATTTTTTTATCATTTGCACCATAGCTTGTAGACTCTATAACTTTCACACAGACTAAATAATATCCACTCATTTGGGTTATTTTTACCAACAATATGTAGCAGTATAAATGTTGGCCCAAATTTAGGAACAAAAATGACTTATTTGCAAAATTTTATAATAAAATCTAAAAAAAATGTTTTTCTTCCCCAAATTTTCACTTTTTTTACTTATATCGCAAAAAAGAAAAAACCCAGTGGTGATTAAATACCACCACTATTTGTGTCAAAAAAAATGATAAAAATTTTGTTTGGGTACAGTGTTGCATGACTGAGTAATTATCATTCAAAGTGTGAGAGCACTGAAAGCTGAAAATTATTCTGGGCAGGAAGGGGGTGAAAGTGCCCCGTATTAAGAAAAAATAATGGCATTTGGTCCCCCCAAAATCCATACCAGGCCCTTTGGGTCTGGTATGGATTTTAAGGGGAACTCCATGCCAATTTTTTTTTTAAATGGCGTGGGGTCCCCCCCAAATACATACCAGACCCTTATCTGAGCATGCAAGCCTGGCAGGCCAGGAAGGGGGGACAAGTGTGCGCCCCCCCTCCTGAACCATACCAGGCCACTTGCCCTCAACATGGGGAGGGTGCTTTTGGGTGCCATGTTGAT
Source organism: Lithobates septentrionalis (assembly GCA_037952835.1). Classification (NCBI taxonomy): domain Eukaryota; kingdom Metazoa; phylum Chordata; class Amphibia; order Anura; family Ranidae; genus Lithobates; species Lithobates septentrionalis. The sequence continues at coordinate 4,311,720 of JBBDGP010001284.1, forward strand.
GGGGACTAGGGATGAGCTGAACACCCCCCGGTTCCATTCGCAGCAGAACATGTGAACTGACAAAAAGTTTGTGCGATCACGCAAACACCGTTAAAGTCTCTGGGACCCCAACGTGAAAAATCAAAAGTGCAAATTTTAAATGCTAATATGCAAGTTATTGTCATAAAAAGTAATTGGGAACATGTATCAAAGCAAAAAAATGTTTCAAAAATGGACGTTTTTTTTCCACGAGCAGTGATTTTAATAATGCTTAAAGTGAAACAATAAAAGTGAAATATTCCTTTAAATATCATGCCTGGGGGGGTGACTATAGTATGCCTGTAAAGTGGCGCATTTTCCCTGTGTTTAGAACAGTCCCTGCAGCAAAATGACATTTCTAAAGGAATAAAAGTCATTTAAAACTGCTTGTGGCTTTAATGTATTGTCGGGTCCCGGCAATATAGATGAAAATCATTGAGAAAAAGAGCCCTATATACTCTGAACAGCAATATACAGGCGGTCCCCGGGTTACAAACAAGATAGGGACTGTAGGTTTGTTCTTAAGTTGAATCTGTTTGAAATTTGGAACAGGTACATTTTTTAAGTGTAGCTCCAGCCAAAAAATCTATTTTAAGCTTTTTGGATAACATAGGGAAGGGTTATCACCCCTGTAACATTTGTTTTGCTGTCTGTGCCCCTGTTCAGAAGATTTCACCTCACTTTCTGTCCCAATGACAATTGGATTTTGAAAATTTTGGGTTATTAGGGAAACAAGGATTGGTGATAAAGCATCAGTGGAGACACCTATTTCCCATATTAACTCTTACAGGAGAAAATTTCCCTTCCTAGGGGTAGATTTCCTCTCACTTCCTGTTGTCTCCCTCCGTTTTCTAAGTAGGAGTCATTTGTAAGTCGGATGGTTGAAAATTGGGGGACCGCCTGTATATACTATACGGCCTGCCCTATATACTCAGGGGGAAAATTGGGCCTTAGGTGTTGGTGGTACCGGAACACCGTAAGCCCACACAGTTACTCTTGGTGGGTGCTGGAACGGGCCCTGCCATGAAATATTATATCAAGAATTGTAATTACATGCCCCTGTTAAACAGGGCAGAAAAATTGGGCCTTTGGTGGTGGTGGTGCCACAACACTGTAAGCCCTCACAGTTACTCTTGGTGGGCGCAGAAACGGGTCCTGCTGTGAAATATTAGAGCAAAAATTGTAACTGCACGCCCCTGTTTAACAGGGGCAGAAAAATTGGGCCTTAGGCAGTGGTGGTGGTGCCCTGAACCAAAAATATTCTTAGAAGCTATCATCATGAAGATTGAGGAGGAATAGGATAGTCACTCAGCATAAGCAGTCTTCAAGGGATCCCACATCCATTGAAAAATCAATAGGTCAGCATCAGGTGCTTGGTAGCTGGCGATCCAAGACTGATTCATTTTTATGAATGTGAGCTGATCAACAGAGTCTGTGGACAGGCGCACTCTGTGATCAATTACAAAGCCTCCAGCAGCACTGAATGTGCATTCAGAAAGAATGCTGGATGCAGGATAGGCCAGTAGCTCAATTGCGTCTTCCAGGGGCACGGGCGGTGCATCGCGTCACCTCCCTTAAATAATAACAGTAATAAAATGAGAGCCTCGCTCTGGGTTCCGTCTGGACCGGACGTCCGCATTCGCCTGGAGCGCAGACCTAGGGGTTCCGGGCCGGGACCTTATTATGGTTCTAGGGGAGGTCCATCTGGATTCCCTGGACAGGACTATCATCAGTCCCCACGCCCCAACCAATATCAACGCCCCTATAATACCCCTCCTCCACCAACATGGGAGAACCCACCATGGAGGCGAAATCCTCAGGGTTACAATGAGGGGCCGATTCAACATTACTCACCACCCGAGGGTCCAGGAAATCCGGTTCCCACATACAATAGGTTTTACCCTTTGTCGGACCTAGATACTCCTGGACATCGAGGTACTAACATTGAAGGATATAGGCAGACTTATCCTGAAAGGAATCAGGGTACCCAGAACTCTATGAATTCCCAACGGGATTACATTCACCCTGGTCCTTCCCATCCCTATGGTCCTCCAGGAGGAAACAATAACCAGCATTGGGGATTTCCCAGGGACGCCAAACGTCCCGGGGAACAAAAAGAGGAACCAGAGGGGGGAGGCGGGTCCAGACACTCAAAAAAGAAGAAGAACCTAGGTTCAGGTATTTTTAATCTGTCTAAACAAATACTTACTGATGCCGAGAAGTGACTTCTAGAAAAAGGTTTGAAGTTTGCCCCACCTACGAATTTAAGTAAGTTTCAAACCTACATGGATGTGCATAAGTTCACACGTAGACTAAACATCAAATGGTACATGTTGTCTAACCCCATCAATAGGGTAGACAGCACGGTCAGCCAATACCAGCACACGAATTTGTCAAACGCTTCCCTTTTCAATCCCCCAGGTTCCCTTGCTCCAGCCATCCATGTTTTTAGGGATGTAGTCCTACAGGACCTTGAGCAGATCAAGGTTAAGAAGGTGAAATTGCATAGGGATCTCCAGGTTGGATTGGAATCCCTTTGCAATAATAAATCACTGGTCATTAGGCCAGCAGACAAGGGTGGGGGGATTGTGGTGTTGGATCGCCACGATTATTATAAAGAAATGCATCGTATCGTGGATGACACCGATACATACACAGTGCTAAACAGAGATCCTTTGAGCAAATACAAAAAGGAACTGGAATCTATTGTTGATAGGGGACTTCGGAGAGGTATTTTGAATGACAAAGAAAGACGGTTTTTGGTTCCGATTGCCCCCCGAACCCCAGTCATTTACTACCTCCCGAAGATACATAAGGATTTGATTTGCCCCCCGGGACGTCCCATAGTAAGTGGGATTGATTCAATCACGTCCCGGGTGGGCAAATACATTGACTATTTTCTACAACTGCTGGTGGGAAGGATACCATCATACATTAAGGATACCAAACAGGTGATTAATACACTCTCCAATATCATCCCTAAGGAGGGCCTCTGGATTGTAACCGCGGATGTTTCATCCCTTTATACCATCATCCCCCACCAACTGGGCTTACAGGCAGTCGAACTGTTCCTGAATCGAGACTCTGGTTTACCTTCCACACAAATTCAATTTATCATGGAACTTTTGCAATATGCCGCCAGCCACAGCTACTTCTGGTTTGAGCACCAATTTTACCGGCAGGACCGTGGAGTAGCTATGGGGGCCAAGTATGCCCCTAGCTTGGCCAATATCTTCATGGCCAAGTGGGAGGAGGACGTCGTCGACGCCCCCAGGAGACCCGAGGTGCTCCTGTGGGCTAGATATATTGACGACGTCCTCCTCCTATGGGATGGATGTGAGGCTGATCTTCATGGCTTCATGAATATTCTCAACGCCAACAACAGAGGCATTAGGTTCAATTTTGAGGCCAGCCAGGATGTCATCCACTTCCTGGACTTGAAGATCCAGATCGTGGATGGACAATTTGTAACATCTACATATTTCAAGACAACTGACAGAAATGCCTAAATTTCTGTAGACAGTTGCCACCATGAACCCTGGATTAAGGCCATCCCCCTAGGACAATTTTTGCGCCTTAGACGCAATTGTTCAGATATAGCTACCTTTGACCACCAAGCATCTATTCTGACAAAAAGATTCTTAGAAAAAGGATACGATCAGCTCTCCCTCTCTCAGGCTGTGAAATCAGCAAGGGATAGGGACAGGGCTGATCTCTTGTCTGATGTTTCTAGACCCAGGATGGAGGTTTCAGACACTGTACCATTCATCACCACTTTTTCAGTGCAACATCGTGCGATTAAGCAATTAATACGTAAGCACTGGCATGTTCTTAGTAGCGATGCAGCTCTTAAGACCATTCTACCACCCAACCCCAGAGTGATATTTAAGGGAGCAGCTTCCTTGGGGAGTAGGGTAGCACCTACAGTCCAAGATCCCCCACAAGGAACCAGATCCTTTCTTCAAAATCTGACGGGGTTCTATAGGTGTGGGAAATGTCAAGTGTGTTCTCTTAATACCAACAGATCTAGACGCATCACGACATTCACATCTACCAGCACAGGGCGCTCACATGACATTGAACCATTTATTACGTGTGGCTCCGAAGGGGTGGTCTATCTCCTACAATGTCCCTGTGGGCTCCAATATATAGGGAGGATCAAAAGGGCCCTACGCGTTCGCCTAAATGAACACATAGGGAATATAAGAAGAGGTTATGATAAACACCCTGTCTCCAGGCATTACGATCAGGTCCACAGAAGAGACCCCTCTAAGACACTTTTCGTAGGGATTGACAAGTATAAACCCCACTGGCGAGGTAGTTCACTTATTAGGGAGATCTCTAAGTTAGAGATGTCCTGGATATACAAAGTTAAAAGTTACGTGCCATTCGGCATGAACGTCGACACAGACGTAAATGCCTTCATCAATAACGCCTAATTTATTGTGGGTCCCTCCCCTCCCTTTTTCTCCCCTTCTTTTGGTGTTTGATCGTGCAATGTTATGCAAATATTTGATCATGCAATACAAATACACTGAACTTATGTATCTATTGTTAAAGTCATCGCTCTGGGTTCACACAACTGGAACACCGGATGCGCTTTCGTTTTCTTTTAACCATAGTGTTTTGGTGGTACTGTGATGGAGATATTGAATTCCATATTTTTATCAATGAGATTCAAGCGTACCATCGTGAGGACTTTCTAATTAGATTACCATGGCCCATTTTGTATGATGTGTACGTGTATGTATGTATGTATCTATGTGTGTGTATATATATATATATATATGTGTGTGTAATATATATTTATGGGTGTATATAGGTGTATTTTTTATAGGAACATGTACTAGAAGGTGGGCCTATTTACTGTTTTGGCATCTCAAACACACCTTTTGTGTTGGCCTGCTATCCGCATAGTAACTAAGTTACCCTATTGTTCGTAGAGAGAGCCAGGGCAGACATTGCGTCTCTCGAGTCCTTGTAATGCTAATTTATGTTATATCACAGAGGGCTGACGGATGGAAATCAAGAGATAGTTAAAAAGGTACTCTTCAGGGGTAGCCAATCAGGATTCAATGCCACTTCTGAACCAATGAGATGACCCTGAGTTCTGATTGGTGGGAGTGGGTTCTAACAACATACAACCAAATACCTGGAGAAGGCTAGCTCTCTTCTCCGGCTGACGGTCTAGATGAAGGATGGTTACGTAAGACTTCTCCATACAATGTATCTCTATGTCTCTTTTCTTTCCTGTAACTTTTTCTACTGTAGGATTTGGCCTTAATACCTTATTAATCTCTTGATAGCATGGGTATGACAATTATAGCAATATTTATTATCATTGGTAACATTGTTGTTTTTAAGGTTATATCATTTATGTTATAGTTGCTAATCTCATATTACCACAAGTTTCTTTTCTGTACAATAGTAAGTTTAAATAAATTAGATTGTTACCCTTTTCGAACAGATATCATTCGTTCTTAATTTCATGGGTTGATTCATATATAGACAAAAGGCTTTAATCACTTATGTATCATTAAATATATAAGTGAGGTATGTATAAAGGTAGCCATGTCAGATGGTGCCCCCTGTGTGAGGAAGTTTAATTTTGGGGTGAATATGATTCTTGTATGGAAGACAGAGCTGGTTTTGTGTTTACCTGTCTCCCATCTGAATACCCAGACTAAAAAAACTTATTAGAACTTTACCTTTTGTCTGTGCTAATACTTTGATGAGACTGATTTTGAATAATGCATATGAGAAATAGAAATCAAAACTGTATATTGTGTATGATTATAGATGTGGGATTAGTTGCAACCTGCAATGTGTGGGTTTTGTAAGCAACTGCATGTTTGTGGCCATGCACGGGGGATGGGCAGCCAGGCTCGCTGTTCCATGGTTGTTGCATTAGGATATGTATGTGGAAAGGGCTACTCCCTGTGCACAATAGGAAGAGGGAGGGTTTCTTTTTGTTTTTGAGATGAAAAGACCATGCAAGCATTCACTGTGGGTGGGATGGTCTCAGGATCCCAGGAACGCTGTTTGTATTTCTGAGATGTTTTTTCTGTGAAAGCTGATGCCAGAAGAAGGATTGAACTTTCCTTGAGAAAAATGGGTATGTTTGAGCTGTGTTATATTGTGGCGTTGTTGTTTCATTGTAAAAGCATGTGTTGCTAAGTGTGCACTCTCAATTGTGCGGTGAGATTACATACTTTTCAGTGGAACTGTTCCTAAACTGTGTGTCTATGGTTAAGTGTGCATTTACAAATGTGTAGTCAGTCTTTGTGGAGAAAGGAGTCTAGTGAAGAAGTCTGATTTAGCAGGATCAACAATTGCATTTCACGTGTTGGTGTTTTAGTGTGCCCTTTTTCTCATTGGCCATTTTGTGGTCGCCGTGAGACTGTGGCTCGATGTTCATTTGCAACTACCAGTTTATGTTTTATGTAACTTTTGGCTTTTTCGGATGTGTTTGGTTGGAGAGCCTGTATTTGAGGCCTGCCAAGGTCCCTAGTGGTATGCAGAATGAAATGTTTGTAAGTGTTCATTTAGTATCTCAAATGTGTAATTTTGTAGGGAGAAATTTTAGTTTTGGCGGGAAAATGCACCATTTTGTTGTGGCCTGGCTTTCGTCTGCCATTTCCTTTTGTTGTTACCATGTGACTGTGCTGTGGTTTTCATCGGCCATATTGCTGTAGTCTACCATGTGGTCGTGTCCTGGCTTTCGTTTGTGATGTTTGGCCTGTGGGTCATCCTATAGGGGAAGGTGTAGCCACCATTCCTTTGTGTGTGAAACCATGTGACATGAGCCACCATTTTGTTTCTAGGCATTATTTCTGTTTTAAGTGAATGTAAGCTTTTGTAGGTGTTCTGTGTTTGTACTTTTTGTCAACTCTTCAGTAGAAGAGTGGCGATTTTTGTATTGGATTTCTGTTTTGGTGGGAAAATGCACCCTTTTGTTGTGGCCTGGCTTTTGTTGTAGTCACCATGAGGCCATGGTCGGCGGCCATTTTGAGAGGTGCAGTTTAAGGATTTTGTGCTTTCTAGCCTGTAAATCATCCCAGAGGGGAAGCTGCTACAATTCATTTGTATGGGTGTAGCCATCCAGTCTACTTTGCATTGAATTTAATAGCTTTAACTGAGTTTTTGTACTTTTAGCGGTGCATGTTTTTAAAATATTTTTGGAGTTCTTCAGAGGGCAATTAATTGTTTTGAGGCTTGTATTGTATATCCTGCAAGAGTTTAGGAAGGGGGCAATTTATTCTTAGATATCTCTATGCAGTTATGGTTAGGGAGCAGGATGTTTGGTCCACTCTGGGAGTGGCAGACAGAAGAGATGTACTGTGTGGACTATTAGAAGAGAGATATGCTTTGTGTACTGTGGGGGGGCGAGTCTGGCGGATATCATCAGACTCAGAGATCAAACTTTTTTATTTAAACAAAAAAAAAAACAGTCTTCTTTTAAGAAGGGTGTCATTTTTGGGAGCATTCGTTTGATTTTCTAATCGTTAGTGGGGTCGGGTCGACGTTTATTTTTAACCACAGTGATGGGAAGATTTGGAGATAAATAGGGAACTTCTTGGTCAAGGGAATTGTCAGACAGAGTATGTGGTTTTCGTTCAGAAATTACATTGCTTTTAAAAACAGAATGTTAAAAACAAGTTAAAATTTCAAACATTTTTTTCCATTCAGCAAAGGTACAAAGATTTTTCGTCTGAATATTCTTGTCTGAAAATTGATCTGTGTGGCCAGCATGAGACTCGGTGCACGCCTATGCAGTTTGCTTTTTATCTGTTTCTGCAGTGCTTTTTGCTGTGCGTTTTTGATTTTCTTGCACGTGATTTTGCTGCAATTTGCTTTTTGTTTTTTCTGGCCAGGCTGTTGTAGGTCAGATTGGAGGACACGGGTTGCTGCAGGGGTGCATTGTATGTTTTTCTGCAGCTTTTCCATTGAAGTGTATTGAACAGAAGAGGCGCTGTTTTGCATTAAGGAGGGAGTCCCTGACCCTTTCCAAATATGCTGGGGGGGGGGCATGGATGTGAACGGGTCTCATGGGAGGCCATGTGAATGAACTGTAGTGTGTTTCTGCAAAAGGCACCAGAAAAACACATAGATGTGAACCAGGTCTAAGATGTTTATTAACATAATGGGGTTGAGAAGGCTAGGGTTGGCCCTTTGTGGTGCAGGGGGGAGCAGATAGTCACTACTGTAAGGGGTTAATTTTTTACTGTAGAATGGTGAAAGTTATATTTACGTTTGCGATTGTTTGTTTTTTTTGTACTATAGAGGGCTCATTTTGTTTTTGTTTTTTAACCCCCATTGTGTTACCGGCCGATTGATCGATTGTGAAGGTAGTAGTCGAATGATTTTGTGGTCGATTGGTTGTATATTAGTCGATTAGTTGTTTCAGCCCTAGTATGGATCTGTCTCTTTGTAAACTACTAACTGTGGATGGTGAGCTTTGTAATTAGACCTGTATACACTGGCTATATTGTAAACTGCTACCAATCATATTGAAATTAGGTGTACATCAGATAACTGCTTCCTGTACTACAAGCACCCATAGGGTCCTGATTGTCCAAGTTTATGTTAATCATTATGGAGATAACAGAAGAAATAGCCCTTTGTTAAGCATTTCCTTTAGAATACCTCTGAAAAGTCCACGGGGGAGATTGAACTCTTATAGTTTGGAAAATCTCCAGGCTATTTTTTTTTGAAGGACTATAGTCAGAACAGGGAAACAAATGACCCCAAGGGAAGAGATGATAGATAGATATGGACCTTGGGTTGTGAAAGGCAACCTGTAAAAAGGTTGGGGAATCAGTTCAAGGTCCAGAGTCCGTAAAGGATGGGTAATCTAATCGCTTCAAAGAGGGGGTCTGAATGGGGTAAAAAAAAAATTGTTCTGACAAGTAGTGAAAAAAAAAAATCGGCAAGGGTGACAGGGGCGGTACCTGTCAACCCAATTCTTGGTCAGAAAGTAGCTACCTCTGAAGTAAAGGCAACCTGTAAAAAGGTTGGGGAATCAGTTCAAGGTCCGGAGTCCGTAAAGGATGGGTAATCTAATCGCTTCAAAGAGGGGGTCTGAATGGGGTAAAAAAAAAATTGTTCTGACAAGTAGTGAAAAAAAAAAATCGGCAAGGGTGACAGGGGCGGTACCTGTCAACCCAATTCTTGGTCAGAAAGTAGCTACCTCTGAAGTAAAGGCAACCTGTAAAAAGGTTGGGGAATCAGTTCAAGGTCCGGAGTCCGTAAAGGATGGGTAATCTAATCGCTTCAAAGAGGGGGTCTGAATGGGGTAAACCCTATCAAATGACCCCAAGGGAAGAGATGATAGATAGATATGGACCTTGGGTTGTGAAATATTTGCAAGATTGGGATCGTTGGACTGGGAAGAAGTATTTTAAAAGAGGTACTTTTAAGCCAAGAGCTTGGGAAAATCTGTACCTTGCTCACCACAGAAAGATGACACGGCCATATGAAAAAGACACGTTATTTATATGGATGCTGGAGTCAGCAAATAAAACAGAGGAAGTGAATGTTATTACTATGGGATTTAAGGAGAAATCATTCCAAACTCCTAAGAATGCGTCCATACAGCTGAGAAGGGGCTAATGAAATGGGATGGATCTCTGAAAGAATTTTAACCTTAACAAACAGATGTTATGGGTTTAAGAAGAAGTACAGGGTATTATAGAAAACATGCTGATGTGTGATGTCTAGAGGTCATCTTTAACCTAGCCAATCATGTGAGTGTGTGTGGAGTATGTAATATATGTCGTATTGTGTGACGTTTGTTCTCAGCTGCTGACAGCCCACCCAAATGACCGCCCTTATTTCTCACCAGGTCTGTGAAAAGGTACAGCGAACTGTATTGACATGCATTTGACCTGAGCCAAGATAATTATCTGTACTAGTGAATTGAAAGATACATGTACTAAAATGACTTTGTTTTTCAGGAAAACAGTACTGGAGAGGTTCTTTGTGGTGAGGTATTATGATCTGTTGACAAATGGTACTGCTAAAAGGTTTTTTACGGATTGCTAATTTTTTTCAACCATGGTGAATACATTTTTTTTTTTGGGGAATTATTGGTATACCATAAAACAAAAAAAATCCACGTGGTATTAATGTGTATTAAGTAATACATATTAATGATAAGTTGAGCTCAACAATTTTTTGGTATCTTAAAAAAAAGTGCACTGTTTATGTAATGTAATGTAATGTAATGTATATTTGTGTTTCATATGCTAATGTCTTGTTACAGGTATATAACCATTGGATTATTTTGTTTCTAGGAGGAAAATGGAATATTTATTACTAAATTTTATTGGTGTTTTATTCCTCAGATTCGATAATTGGGTTTCCTGGCTTTAAAGGGCACATCGGTCGGCTCGTGTACCCACTACTGTTCAGTGATCCCGGCGCCTCAGTGCTGCAAGGGATTTTTCTTTGCCCTTTGGCCAGTTGTGTTTGGTAGCAGAAGTTCCTCGAGTTGGATACACATTATGCAATTTTTGTTTTCCAATTTCCTTCAGATTTACCTTCAGATGTGTAGTATGAGGGCCTGCCTGATGGCATACAAGTTGAGAGTGTATAGTTTTGAGAGAGCCTGGAGGAGAGTTGTGCAGGAAGAATGTGTAAGATATTGCACTCTGTGTTCTGGATGGAGAGGTCATTGCTGGGAAGGAAGCACCTGGGTATTATTTGGGACATAGACGAGTTTGTTTCTGTGTCCTAAGGAATACCGATGTAAAGTTAGTCAGGGAACTAGAGGGTTCTTTGAACCTAACCATAGGTAGAGGTGCATTGTATACCCTGGGCATGGTCTCTGAAATCCAGGCACAGGGATGGAGTTGTGTGGGCATGCTGTATTCTCCTCAGTGGATACCCATAGGTGTTCTTCCTGTCCTAGACTCCTTGCGTACCTTAACTAGTGGTCTGTGTCCTGCATGACAGGAAGACCAGTGCCCCATAAGGTGTGCAACCTCTATGAAGAGACAAGTGTACCTGGTGGCAGGTGGTTTTCAATCCGGGTATTCTGACTATTTCCCATCCTTAGGAAAGAGAGGCTTAATGGAGACTGTCTTTGGAGCTGGAGGTGGGGCACTGGGTACCTTAAAACACTATGGAGCTGGAGGTATTCAGGATCACATTGGGGGGGTCTTGTGCTACATATCAGGGAAGGGGTCAGGAAAGCCAACTTGCTCTGTCCAGCATCACTTTGCAAGGACAGACAGACGGGGGGGGGGGGTAGTATCCAGGTTGCCTATAAGTCGTAATAGATTGGTGGATGACTCAGTTCCAGGATCGTCAAAAATCTTACTTGCACTGTTCTCATCCCTAATGGCAGGGATGGAACATTGTGCAGATATCACGGTCAATCTGGGTACTATCCTATCAGACTCTACTGGATTACACCCTGGAGTCCATCTTGTTCTGATGGTTTGAGTCTGGACAGCCTCAGATGACTGGTACTGATAAGTGCTAGAGGAAGGTAGGGGTTGTGCTATGGGAAAAGGCAACAATGCTGGCACAGGGGGGGGTCATGTCTAATGGATGCCGGGGTAGTGTCCCAACTGGTCCTAAACAAAGTTAAAACTACTTGAGACTGGAGACCAGGGTACTGGTGCTAGTATCACATGTCTAATGATGCACTGTTTTCAGCATCAGGTTAAATGGTACTCAGCAGGGTACACTACCTCGGGGAGTCTATGGTACACCTCCTCTGGCCTGTGGCATGGATATAGCAGGAACACCGGGCTGTACCCCGATCACCCCTGAAGAAAGGTTTTATAGCAAACCTGACATCCCCTTACACCTACAGAAACTTCCTCTGGTATTTGGGGCTGAGTTAAAAGCTTGGCTGATGGATTTCGGACAACAGGATGAAATATTAAATGTACTAAGAGATGCTGAAAAACAAGCCACCATACGACTCACCCATGATCAAAATAGACTGTTCCAAGTATCCCACGCTTTAGACGCAGACGCTAAGATTTCCTGGTGGGAAAGTTTATTTGGGTACAGTCCTAACGCTAGAGCTTTCCTAAACATTTTGCTCCACCCTGTTGTTGTCCTTACCTGTGCAGCCTTATTGCTTTTCCTGATGCAGGTAATAATGTGCGTTACTATCAGGAGAATGAATGCCAAAGCTATGAGAATGTGCACCTCAAGGAGGTATCTTCTCTCAAGGAACAGAAAGGCCACTAACTCAGAAACAAATCTCTGAGGAAGCCATATCCAATCCAGACCAGTACAAAGAAGTTGCGCATTTAAGAGAGGACCCTAGAACTATATTTTTCTTGTTCCAGGGATAAGCCTCTTCAATTTTTTAGTAATAAAGTGCAGTCAGGTTTACCTAAATTCCAAAAGTTTTAATCATTTTTTTTATTATTTCTATTTTTTTATTTTTTTTCTCTCCCTTTTGTTGTTAATATCTGTGTACCTGACCTGCAAAAATACTGTTAATGGGAGAGGAGGTTTTTTTTAAGAAAAACATTTGTTTTGTTTTTTTGTTTTTATTTTTTTTTAATTATGTTTTTTTAACCAATGTATTAAATTTTTTTATATACAGATTCAAGGCTCTTTAACAGTCTTGGTTGGAGCAGCGTTCAATCTGTAGTTTTTTCCGTTTTTTGTTCTTTTTTTTTCATTATTATTCCCACTATTTTTCCTGTTCATTTTCAATACTCACCTCTCTTCTATTCCTTTTTCTTCTTTAATATTATGCTCTCTAAGTTTTTCCTTTGGTTTCTATCATTTATCTTCTCAAGATAATGTAACTAAGACATCAGTCATATCATTTTTCTTTAAAAAAAGACTTTGCCTGCCCGCAAGTACCATATTTTAACTAAAGTATCCCTGGACATCCAGTTTTATGTCTTAATTTTATTCCACCTCCCCTAGTCTACCTACTGCCTTAACCTGAGCCCCGTGAGCAGGTGTGGTGAACCCAGGGACCTGGCAATAACAGACAGTATTGACTATCCCTACCATCAAGGGCCATGGATGATACTGGCTGTTGCTCAGACTCTGTACCCTGTAGGGAACCCACTCTACTCGTCCACATTACACCCTTTAGGAGTATTTAGTCTTAATGGCCAACATTCTGCTCCTGTCCAGCATTTCTCCAATATCTGTACACTAACGTTCTCCTCTCTCTGTTTGTATTCATGCACGACTGTCTGGAGGCCCGCCCGACCCCACCTGAAGAAGCAGCGACCACCAAGTTATTTCTTGAGATAAATGTGTCACGAATAAGACTTTCCTGGACTTTCCTTCGCCATGCTGAAAAGTGCTGTCTCGCGGTCCGATCCAATCGATGCAACCATTACATGATCTTACAAAGATACAGGGCTAGATATGCCAGGATCCCACCATCAATGTTGGAGTTCCGCTCTTCCAAGGCAGAGGGGCGATGAAACATTTCAGTACAGACACTCATGGTTTGGATGTGAAGTCTCAAAGGCACCAGGATTTCTTTGCTATCTTAAACCTATCTTGAGGAGTTCCGGCGTGTTCAAGAAAGGAAGAGGAGGCCGCAGTGGTGGTGTGGGAAGGGTCAGGGCTTTTGGGCTGTTGTGGGTGGGTGCAAGATCATTGAAGGAGGACATAAGTTCAAGAATGAACTTCAGGGGGAAATGTGATGGAGATATTGAATTCCATATTTTTATCAATGAGATTCAAGCGTACCATCGTGAGGACTTTCTAATTAGATTACCATGGCCCATTTTGTATGATGTGTACGTGTATGTATGTATGTACCTATCTATCTATGTGTGTATATATATATATATATATATATATATATATATATATATATATATATATATATATATATATATATATATATATATATATATATATGTGTGTGTAATATATATTTATGGGTGTATATAGGTGTATTTTTTATAGGAACATGTACTAGAAGGTGGGCCTATTTACTGTTTTGGCATCTCAAACACACCTTTTGTGTTGGCCTGCTATCCGCATAGTAACTAAGTTACCCTATTGTTCGTAGAGAGAGCCAGGGCAAACATTGCGTCTCTCGAGTCCTTGTAATGCTAATTTATGTTATATCACAGAGGGCTGACGGATGGAAATCAAGAGATAGTTAAAAAGGTACTCTTCAGGGGTAGCCAATCAGGATTCAATGCCACTTCTGAACCAATGAGATGACCCTGAGTTTTGATTGGTGGGAGTGGGTTCTAACAACATACAACCAAATACCTGGAGAAGGCTAGCTCTCTTCTCCGGCTGACGGTCTAGATGAAGGATGGTTACGTAAGACTTCTCCATACAATGTATCTCTATGTCTCTTTTCTTTCCTGTAACTTTTTCTACTGTAGGATTTGGCCTTAATACCTTATTAATCTCTTGATAGCATGGGTATGACCATTATAGCAATATTTATTATCATTGGTAACATTGTTGTTTTTAAGGTTATATCATTTATGTTATAGTTGCTAATCTCATATTACCACAAGTTTCTTTTCTGTACAATAGTAAGTTTAAATAAATTAGATTGTTACCCTTTTCGAACAGATATCATTCGTTCTTAATTTCATGGGTTGATTCATATATAGACAAAAGGCTTTAATCACTTATGTATCATTAAATATATAAGTGAGGTATGTATAAAGGTAGCCATGTCAGTACGCACTAACACAACCATTTTTATTTTTATAGTCTGTGGGCGAGGACTCCTATACAGTTTCTGGGTTTGGCCCAGTTGGAGGCTCTTTTATATATATTTTTAGTATACATTTACTTTTATTTATTTTATAATTTTATTTTAATGTTCCAATTTTTTTTCATTATTAAAATATTTTTTTCTCATATCCACGCATGCATTTATGTATGTATTCATCAATCCATACAGATATAATATTTTCTTGCATGCAGTACTTAGGTTGGCCACTAGAGGTCCTTTTTCATGTCCCCAGAGGCCTCACTTCCAATTTTTCTTTATGTGTGCCACCACTCAGATTTTTTACAATAGGGTGCAATTAGGATGTGGATTGTCCGCCTTGGTGCGGACACATGTCGGTGCGGTGGAACATGAGTCCTTCTGGGTTGCGCATTCTCTTGTTTTGGTGGGGCTTGGTGTGCGAACCTGATGTTTTTATATGGATGACTGGCGTTTTTTCATCCATCCCCCCTTTTGTGTCCAGTCTCTGCTGCCCATGCGCAGTAAGGTTATCTAGTCATTTGCCTGACGTAGCGTCATGTGACGCGAGTCAGGACTCAGGGCGCGCAAGCGCATTGGCATTTTTGGTTTATCTCGCCCTGGGTTTCCTCCACTTACGATGTCATCGCGTCACCTCCCTCTGTCGTTGTCACTCCAGCAGGACGGGCGGCCTGTGAACATCCGGCCGGTGTCACAGACTGTCTTTCATCAGAGGACGAATTGTCTTTTATTATATGTGAGTGTTTACTATACTTCTTAAATAAATATCATTTGATTTTACACTATGGGAGCCTTCTTCTGTTTCCCCCACATGATGTTAACACTCCGTTGAGGGCTGAGCTTTGTCTTTCCCTGTGGATCCATCTGCACCACAGCTTCTGAGGTTCCATTCTGGTTTCCATTCTGATTCCCGGGTTGTCCGAAGCAGCAGGACTACAATGCCCATTTAGACCCTCTGTAACGGGGGGTCATGGGGTTCCGGTAAGCGGCCAGGCACTTCATCTATGGTGGTGGACCCACACATCTGGGATTTCATATATTTGGACATTTTTTTGCATAATTACAGCACTTTTTGGGGTGTTCTTGTACATGGACTTCCTTTTTTATACACTTTTTCCAAATCAAGTTATTTTGTCCACATTATACATTGCAGTCCTTCACGTTTATGTTTAGGTTTATGCACTAATAATTTGATTTACCATTGGATATCTTTACATTTACCTAAGGGGAGGTTGGATTAATTTTTCAACCTGGTATTTGGTTTTGTCACATCATATTATATGTTTATATAATGTTTACTTTTGTTCACAATTAGGTTGGGAACTCTTTTCAGTTATACACGTGTTAGTTTTCAGGCTTTAAGCGCGAGTCAATAATTTTTTTACTCAACTTTTATGTGTTTGTGTCACATATAGGACTCTGCAGCATAGATGGTCAATATTATTAATTTTTTGATGCACAGTTATTTTTTCACTTTTCTCTTGAATTTATCTATACTTACATTTCATTTTTTATATTTATTTTTTTTTATTTTATTTTATTTCATTCTTATTATTTTATTTTCATTTTTATTTTTTTTATTTTCATTTTCATTTTCTTTATTTTATTATTTTTATTTTTAATTATTCATTTTTTTTCTATTTTTATTTTCATGTCCTATTACACTGTATTACATTTAATTTCATGTCTGGCCATTTGTGTTACTTTGTTTTTATGATTTTATTATCCCAAGTTTTGCTGCCTTTTGTGAAACAGTTCTATAATTGTCCCCCATACACTAGTTTTTCACATGTACGTCCGCGCTGGGATCTGTTGTCCCACAGCACTACCATATAAATAGTACGATCCAGACACTCCCACCCCAGGCCAATAGACAGAGCTGAAGCTCCGAGCACGTAGCCTGCCAGTTCTCCTCTCTCTCTCTGTGAACGTTCCCCCAGATGGACTCCTGTGATTCCTGTGACCCGTGACATCATCCACGAGTGTCCAACGCTGACGACCCACTCTGTTTTTTTCCTTGAATTTTATCTATATTGCCGGACCCAGCAATACATTACAGCCGCAAGCAATTTTCAATTACATTTTTTTCCTTTAGAAATGTCATTTTGTTGCGGCATAGTAAAACACATCAGAAAGATGCACCACTTTACAGGCAGACTAAGGCAACCCCCCCAGGCACGATATTTAAAAGGAATACTTCATTTTTATTTCACTGCTCCTGAAAAAAATGGTGATTTTAAAACTTTTTTTTGCATTAAAAAATGTCCCCTGGAGCAGTACTCGGGTCCCCATTAGAGCTGCACAATTCTGGCCAAAATGAGAACCATGATTTTTCTGCTTAGCATAAAAAGATCACGATTCTCTCACGATTCTTGCGACATAAAATCTTTCACATTATACAAAAAAATGGGCTAACTTTACTGGTTAGTTTTTTTTTAAATTCATTAAAGTAATTTTTTTTTTTTAATTGCATTTGAAAGACCGCTGCGCAAATACAGTGTGACATAAAATATTGCAACAACCACCATTTTACATTTTTTATATATATATATTTGGGGGTTCTAAGTAATTTTCTAGAAAAAAAATGATTTTAACTTGAAACCAACAAATGGCAGAAAAAGGTTTAGTGTTTAAGTGGTTAAACTTTTTTGACTTACACACAAAGTCTAATCCATTAACAAATTGTTACAATGTTTATTACTTAAGTTAAACTGCTAAAGAATGTTGTGAGTCTTGGCAGACTGCCCAGTTTTTCTCCTCCTTTCTTTTGACAGCTGTGGCTTCAGAAGAGCAGAGAGAATTCTTTGCATAGAAAGAATTGTGAAACACTTTAGTCAAGAACGCGATACCGATTCTTGACGATTAATCATGCAGCTCTAGTCCCCATACACTTTTTATAGCAATAACTTGCATATAACCCTTTAAAATTAACACTTTTAATTTTTCAAATTGAACCTTTTTTGGAATGTGCCTGAACGTACATTTCGTCTTACAACGACATGATGACGTCGTAAGACGAAACATACGTCAAGGCTCATTCCTGTCACGTCACTTCTGGGTCCCGCGACACTGATTTTCCACATTCGTGCCCCATAGACTTTAACGGTGTTTGCATGTTCACACAAATTTTTTGTCTGGTTGCATGTTCTCATGTGAACCGAATCGAGGGTGTTCGGCTCATCCCTACTCTCTGGCCTCTCAGTGTTCTCCAGCATCCCCAAGTGCTCTCAGATATCCCCCTGTTTTTTCTGACATCCCCCAATGTTCTCCGACATCCCCCAGTGCACTCCGACATCCTCCTGTGATCTCCAGCCCCCCCTGTGTTTATCGCCATGTTCTCAGACTTCCTCTCTGTGCTATTTGGCCCCCCATGCTCTTTCCCAGCCCCCCTTTCCCAGGGGATCAATCAGGATGGAGAGTGGGGAAGAAGCTGGTTAACATGTCATGGGCTGTTCAGTCTAAAATGCTGGGGCCTATTTTTTTTGTCCCAGTCCAGGCCTGATGTAGACCATTAAAAACTTATGTTTTTAGTTCATGCTTGATTTTTTGGAATACACTGATCTTGTAGGAAGAGTAAGACACTCTTTTGCAAGTTACTTTACTGATTGTAGTTTATAAGCCTCAAGGATTTCATGATACTTTGCAGAATACATTCTTTCCTCTACCATTCTTTCTATAATATTTTTTGTGTCAGTTGCAACCGTACAAACTCGTAGATTGCTGCCTCTTGCTTACCTAATTATTTTTTGCATATATAAATTTTGATCTTTGTGATGATATCACAAGTAAGGTATACTTATGACACTTTTCTATACAGAACATATTTGTACAGGCAGTGCTGGACTGGTGCTCCACATTATCTGTGACAGGGAAAGAGTATAGCAAGTACTTTGCAGTGACATAGAGGGCTTACTTTGCATACCTGACCAGGTTTCAACTATTTATGGGGTTGATTTATAAAGCTTTTCACCCAGTGAATATTTATGCACACTCATTCTGTAATAATAGAATACAAAATCAATGTAAACAGGCTATACCCTGTGTTGTTAGATTGTAAATCATTCATTTAAAATGGAAAATACTGAATCTGGTCACTAGATGAAACAAAGTATCTTCATCTGGTATATTTAATTGGAAATCAATTATTTACATTAATCTTTTCTTTATAGCACTCTATTTGCCAGACACTTTCCGTAGAAGTATCACAAAACCCCCCACATGGAATAATAACCACTTGCCGACCGGCTCACGCCGATATATGGCCGCAGAGTGGCACTGCTGCGCGAATCGCCGTACCCATACAGTGGCTCCTTTAAGAGCCATAGCAGGCTCATTGGGGGACCCGATGCGCATGGCTGGCGGGCGCAATAACTGCCGGCCACCCCCGATCATGGGCACGAGAGCTAAGACGGGGATTTGTGTGTGTAAACACACGTATCCCTGTTCTGACAGGGGAGGAAAGACAGATTGTGTGTTCCTACTAAGTAGGGACAGCAAATTAACATAAATTAAGAGGAATCGCCCCAAGAAATTTAATAAAATTTGGCAGCCTGTAACCCTGACGGAAGAAACCTGACATACAGTGGGGACGGAAAGTATTCAGACCCCCTTAAATTTTTCACTCTTTGTTATATTGCAGCCATTTGCTAAAATCATTTAAAGCGGTGTTCCCATTTAAAAAAAAAATAAATAAAAGTCAGCAGCTACAAATACTGCAGCTGCTGACTTTTAATCGGACACTTACCTGTCCCAGAATCCAGCGATGCGGGGGAACGAAGCCCTTGCTCGTCCCTCCCTCCACTCGGCGGCGCCGGCATTTTAACTGTGGGCGCCCGGCTGTGGCTTCACAGCCAGGCACCCACTGCACATGCGCGAGCCGCGCCACGCGCCATCACTGGCCCCGCAATCATATGGGACCAGTCACATGTCCCAGATGATTGACATGAGGGAGGGGGAGAGGCGATCTCCCTTCCTGTGCCATGGGAAGTGACGTCAGGAGTCCAGGCATTGAAAGAGGCAGACTACGAAGGACCCCCTAGCAACAGGCATTTAGAGGGGAGTAAAAAAAATAAAAACATTTCCAAATGTTTTTTTTAATTTTTTAAAAGCACATTACGATTTTTTTTTTTTTGGGGGGTGGAACTCCACTTTGAGCTCATTTTTTTCCTCATTAATGTACACACAGCACCCCATATTGACAGAAAAACACAGAATTGTTGACATTTTTGCAGATTTATTAAAAAAGAAAAACTGAAATATCACATGGTCCTAAGTATTCAGACCCTTTGCTCAGTATTTAGAAGCACACTTTTGATCTAATAAAGCCATGAGTCTTTTTGGAAAATATGCAACAAGTTTTTCACACTTGGATTTGGGGATCCACTGCCATTCCTCCTTGCAGATCCTCTCCAGTTCTGTCAGGTTGGATGGTAAACATTGGTGGACAGCCATTTTTAGGTCTCTCCAGAGATGTTCAATTGGGTTTGAGTCAGGGCTCTGGCTGGGCCATTCAAGAACAGTCACGGAGTTGTTGTGAAGCCACTCCATTATTTTAGCTGTGTGCTTAGGGTCATTGTCTTGTTGGAAGGCAAACCTTCGGCCCAGTCTGAGGTCCTGAGCACCCTGGAGAAGGTTTTTGTCCAGGATATCCCTGTACTTGGCCGCATTCATTTTTCCCTCGATTGCAACCAGTCATCCTGTCCCTGCAGCTGAAAAACACCCCCACAGCATGATGCTGCCACCACCATGCTTCACTGTTGGGACCGTATTGGACAGGTGATGAGCAGTGCCTGGTTTTCTCCACACATTCCGCTTAGAATTAAGGCCAAAAAGTTCTATCTTGGTCTCATCAGACCAGAGAATCTTATTTCTCACCATCTTGGAGTCCTTCAGGTGTATTTTAGCAAACTCCAAGCGGGCTTTCATGTGTCTTGCACTGAGGAGAGGCTTCCGTTGGGCCACTCTGCCATAAAGCCCCGACTGGTGGAGGGCTGCAGTGATGGTTGACTTTCTACAACTTTCTCCCATATCCCGACTGCATCTCTGGAGCTCAGCCACAGTGATCTTTGGGTTCTTCTTTACCTCTCTCACCAAGGCTCTTCTCCCCCGATAGCTCAGTTTGGCCGGATGGCCAGCTCTAGGAAGGGTTCTGGTCGTCCCAAACATCTTCCATTTAAGGATTATGGAGGCCACTGTGCTCTTAGGAACCTTAAGTGCAGCAGAATTTTTCTGTAACCTTGGCCAGATCTGTGCCTTGCCACAATTCTGTCTCTGAGCCCTTCAGGCAGTTCCTTTGACCTCATGATTCTCATTTGCTCTGACATGCACTGTGAGCTGTAAGGTCTTATATAGGCAGATGTGTGGCTTTCCTAACCAAGTCCAATCAGTATAATCAAACACAGCTGGACTCAAATGAAGGTGTAGAACCATCTCAAGGATGATCAGAAGAAATGGACAGCACCCGAGTTAAATAGATCAGTGTCACAGCAAAGGGTCTGAATACTTAGGACCATGTGATATTTCAGTTTTTCTTTTTTAAATTCTGCAAAAATGTCAACAATTCTGTGTTTTTCTGTCAATATGGGGTGCTGTGTGTACATTAATGATGAAAAAAAATGAACTTAAATGATTTTAGCAAATGGCTGCAATATAACAAAGAGTGAAAAAGGGGATCTGAATACTTTCCATCCCCACTGTATAGGGATGCAGCAACTGCTCTGGCCCTTGCTTATGTGACAGAGGGAATCCTGCTGTATAGATGTGAAATGTTGCATAGTTGATGTACGTATTTTTCCTTGTATGAAAAACTCACCTGTACTGTGTCTTTTTGACCTGGTCCATTTTGGACAACTGTTGTATCATGCTTTGACTTTATGTCTCAATAAAGGAACATTTTGAAGTTAAAAAAAAAAAAATGTAGGAACAGCAATCTGGCTTCTCCTCTAGTCAGTCCCATCCCCTCACAGTAATGCCCCGTACACACGGCCGGACATTGATCGGACATTCCAACAACAAAATCCTAGGATTTTTTCCGACGGATGTTGGCTCAAACTTGTCTTGCATACACAAGGTCACACAAAGTTGTCTGAAAATCCGATCATTCTGAACGCAGTGACGTAAAACAGGTACGTCGGAACTAAAAACGGGGCAGTAGCCAATAGCTTTCATCTCTTTATTTATTCTGAGCATGCGTGGCATTTTGTGCGTCGGATTTGTGTACACACGATCGGAAATTCCGACAACGGATTTTGTTGTCGGAAAATTTTATAGCCTGCTCTCCAACTTTGTGTGTCGGAAAATCTGATGGAAAATGTATGATGGAGCCTACACACGGTCGGAATTTCCGACAACAAGGTCCTATCACACATTTTCCGTCGGAAAATCCGACTGTGTGTACAGGGCATTAGAAACACACCTACCAAAACACTTAACCCCTTGATCGCCCCCTAGTGTTAACCCCTACCCTGGCAGTTACATTTATATGCTATAAATCTATCCCCTATTTTGTAGACGCTATAATTTTTGTGCAAACCAATCAATATACGCTTATTGCGATTTTTTTTTTTTACTAAAAATATGTAGAAGAATATGTAAAAATATGTAGAAGAATACATATTGGCCTAAAATGATGAAGACATTTGTTTTTTTACTTCTTTTTGGGATATTTATTATAGCAAAAAGTAAAAAATATTGTTTTTTTTTTTTCAAAATTGTCGCTCCTTTTTTGTTTATAGCGCAAAAAATAAAAACCACAGATGTAATCAAATACCACCAAAAGAAAGCTCTATTTGTGGGAAAAAAAGGATGTCAATTTTGTTTGGGTACAACGAACATGCAATTGTCAGTTAAAGCGACGCAGTGCCGTATCGCAAAAAATGGCCTGGTCATTAAGGAGGGCAAATCCTTCCGGGGCTGAAGTGGTTAAGGGAGGTTCTAGGTTCAAACTACCTAAAATTCACTGCTTTGCAAGCTCAATGCTTGTTTGCTTGATTTTTTTGCATGCTGCCAGTAGTGGCTAGTTGCAACTTGGAGTGCATCTGGAAAGTAATATAAATTTAAAGTATAAAGTAAAATAAATATGAATGCAATCTATACACTGGGGGGAGAACCTCTGGGGGAATCTAGGATGGAAAAGGACCTGGGGGTCCTAGTAGATGATAGGCTCAGCAATGGCATGCAATGCCAAGCTGCTGCTAATAAAGCAAACAGAATATTGGCATGCATTAAAAGGGGGATCAACTTCAGAGATAAAACGATAATTCTCCCGCTCTACAAGACTCTCGTCCGGCCGCACCTGGAGTATGCTGTCCAGTTCTGGGCACCAGTCCCCAGGAAGGATGTACTGGAAATGGAGTGAGTACAAAGAAGGGCAACAAAGCTAATAAAGGGTCTGGAGGATCTTAGTTATGAGGAAAGGTTGCAAGCACTGAACTTATTCTCTCTGGAGAAGAGACGCTTGAGAGGGGATATGATTTCAATTTACAAATACTGTACTGGTGACCCCACAGTAGGGATAAAACTTTTTCGCAGAAGAGAGTTTAATAAGACTCAGGGCCACTCATTACAATTAGAAGAAAAGAGGTTTAACCTTAAACTACGTAGAGGGTTCTTTACTGTAATGCCCCGTACACACGGTCGGATTTTCCGATGGAAAATGTCCGATCGGAGCGTGTTGTCGGAAATTCCGACCGTGTGTGGGCTCCATCGGACATTTTCCTTAGGATTTTCCGACACACAAAGTTGGAGAGCAGGAGATAAAATTTCCCCACAACAAAATCCGTTGTCGGAAATTCCGATCATGTGTACACAAATCCGACGAACAAAGTGCCACGCATGCTCAGAATAAATAAAGAGATGAAAGCTATTGGCCACTGCCCTGTTTATAGTCCCAACGTACGTGTTTTACGTCACCGCGTTTAGAACGATCGGATTTTCCGACAACTTTGTGCGACCATGTGTAGACAAAACAAGTTTGAGCCAACATCCGTTGGAAAAAATCCTAGAATTTTGTTGTCGGAATATCCGAACAAAGTCCGACCGTGTGTACGCCCTATAAGAGCGGCAAGGATGTGGAATTCCCTTCCACAGGCGGTGGTCTCAGCGGGGAGCATTCAAGAAACTATTAGATAATCACCTGAATGACCGCAACATACAGGGATATGTAATGTAATACTGACACATAATCACACACATAGGTTGGACGTGTGTCTTTTTTCAACCTCACCTACTATGTAACTATGTAAAGTATTCACAGCTTTTCACTTTTTCCATATTATGTTACAGCCTTATTCCAAAATGGATGTGATACATACATGTGAGTGTTTATGTTTTTTTCTACAATAAATTGCCATCTGATTTTACACTATGGGAGCCCTCCCTTTCTTTTCTCCTATGATGACACCACTATGCTGAGGGCTGAGCCCCCTTCCTGTGGATCCATCCATCTCCATCCCAGCACCTGATGCCCTTTTCCAGTTTCCATTTCCATCTCTGCTCCATCTCTGCTCCTGGGAAGTCCGGACTACTAGGATCTTAAAAGCCCTTTTAGACCCTCTGTAACGGGGGGTCATGGGGTTCTGGTAAGCGGCCAGGCTCTTACTGTAGGTGGTGCTCCTACACATTTGAGGTTCCATGCGGTTGAAAGACCCGTGATTGCTAATTCACTTTTTCTCGGGTTCCTTTTTTGGATTATTTTTTTACCCTTCATAATGGTTTTTTCAATATGTTTATTTCATTTGGACTTTATTTTTCTCATTTGTGTGCACTGATTGCGATATATTATTGCACGGATGATTTATGTATTCACTGATATTTTTTGTCATTTGTTTTCACTGATTGTGATATATTACCACACAGATGGTTTATGTTTTCACTGATACTGGTTGTATTTAGTGCTTTTTGTGTGGCGTATTTGGCCACACATTTACCAATCTACATAGCGCGAGTCATCCAGTAGCTCAATTGCATACTGTGCAAGCTCTGGCCAGTGATCTATCCTCAAGACCCAGTAACCCAGAGAATTTTCGGTGGGAAAGGTGTCCAAGTCAGATCTTGCCCCTAGGTATTCCTGCACCATGTAAAACAGACGCTGGCGATGGTTGCTGGAACCGATCATACCTTGGGGCTGCGGACCAAAAAATTGTCTGAACGCATCGGTCAGACGGCCACCTTCTCCACCGCTCCTTCTTTGACTGACCGAAGCCTCAGCAACACGTTGTCCAGAAACAGGAGTTTGTAACCTCCCAGTCTCTGGGAACGCGTTGCACAGACCTTACTGCAAGGCCTCCCGAAGATGTTTCATCCTCTGCTCCCTCTGCGATGGCAAGATAAGGTCCGCAACCTTACCCTTGTAACGTGGATCAAGGAGGGTTGCCAGCCAGTATTGGTCCTTCTCCTTGATACCACAAATACGAGGATCCTTACGCAGGCTTTGCAGGATCAGGGAGGCCATGCAGCGTGGGTTTGCTGAGGCATTCGATCCGGAGTCCTCTGGGTCACTAAGGACGACATGGTCCGCAGCCACCTCCTCCCAGCCACGTACAAGTCCATGTGTTTCTTGGGACTGATCCCTTAAAGACTGCTGCTGATGCTGAGTGCCAGGCTCCACCTCCATACTGACACAATCTTCCTCCTCCTCCTCCTCGTCCTCTTCCTGTGTGATCGGCGGGCACGCAGGAACACTGTCTGGATAAAGGGGGCCTTGAGAGCTCCTGCCTCTGTTCTGCCTCAAGTGCCCTGTCCATTATTCCACGCAGCGTGTGCTCCAACAGGTGGACAAGGGGGACAGTGTCACTAATGCATGCACTGTCACTGCTCACCATCCTCGTGGCCTCCTCAAATGGTGACAGGACAGTGCATGCATCCCTGATCATGGCCCACTGGCGTGGGGAAAAAAAAACAAGCTCCCCTGACCCTGTCCTGGTGCCATAGTCGCACAGGTACTCATTGATGGCCCTCTGCTGTGTGTGCAGCCGCTGCAGTATGGCCAACGTTGAGTTCCACCTGGTGGGCATGTCACAGATTAGGCGGTCCTTGGGCAGGTTAAACTCCTTTTGGAGGTCCGTCAGCCGAGGACTGGCATTATATGACCGGCGGAAATGCACACAGACTTTCCTGGCCTGCCTCAGGACATCCTGTAAGCCCGGGTACCTGCCCAAGAACCGCTGCACCACCAAGTTAAGGACGTGAGCCAAACAGGGCACATGGGTCATTTGTCCCTGTCGGAGGGCAGAGAGGAGGTTGGTGCCATTGTCGCAAACCATCATTCCTGCCTTAAGTTGGCGTGGCGTCAACCACCTCTGAACCTGCCCCTGCAGAGCTGACAGAACCTCTGCCCCAGTGTGGCTCCTGTCCCCCAAGCACACCAGCTCAAGCACCGCATGGCATCTTTTGGCCTGCGTACTTGCGTAGCCCCTTGAACGGCTACAGAGCACCGCTGGTTTCGAGGACAAAGCACAGGAAGAGGCCATGGAGGAAGAAGAAGAGGAGGGGGTGGAGGAGAGAGGTGTGTCACAATCATTAGTAGTGGCATTTTGGAGGCGTGGTGGCGGAACAACCTCCAACACTACTGCACCTTGCCCTGCATCCTTCGCAGCTGCCAGCAGAGTCACCCAATGCGCCGTGAAACTTAGGTAACGTCCCTGTCCATGCCTGCTGGACCATGAGTCAGCGGTAATATGCACCTTACCACTGACCGCCCTGTCCAGCGAGGCATGGACATTGCCTTCCACATGCCGGTAGAGAGCCGGATTCGCCTTCCGTGAGAAAAAGTGGCGTTTGGGTACCTGCCACTGAGGAACCGCATATTCCACAAACTCACGGAAGGGGGCAGAGTCTACCAACTGAAAAGGCAGCAGTTGAAGTGCTAGCAATTTTGCCAAGCTAGCATTCAACCACTGGGCATGTGGATGGCTGGGAGCAAACTTCTTTCGGCGGTGCAGCAGCTGGGGCAGGGAAATTTGCCTGGTACAATCTGACGTCGGTGTACCAAAAGCAGATTGCCCACAAGTACTTGGCTGTGACACACCTAATTCTACACCCTCATTCCTCTCAGTGCAGGTCTCAGAGAGGACTGAAGGTATAGTGGGGTTGGAGATCTCAGCTGATGAGGAGCAAGGGGAGGTCCTCTGTGTTCTTTGGTGTGGGTCTTTTAGATATGCTTGCCAACGAACTGCATGGCAGGTCAACATATGTCTGGTCAAGCATGTGGTACCCAAGCGGGAGATGTTTTGGCCACGCGAGATACGCTTGAGACATATGTTGCAAATAGCAGCGGTGTGATCTGATACACTCGTCTCAAAAAAGGCCTACACCAAAGAACTTTTTGAATAACGCGCAGAGACTGCAGCGTCCTGCACATGTGGAGCTTTGGGGTGTGATGCAGTCAATGTGCTGCCCTTAGGCTGGCCCCTGGAGGGCATCCTGCCTCGTTGGTGATGTGCCGCCTCCTCCTCCTCCTCCTCTCTCCTATCAGGCACCCACGTTGAGTCAGTGACCTCATCATCCCCTCCCTCCTCATCACTGGAGCAAACCTGGCAGTATGCTGCAGCAGGGGGAGCATGACTGCCAGATTGCTGTCCTTCTTGGGCACCCCCTCTGTCCGTGCTCATGTTACTGCCTTCATCAAGCTCAGTATCATCATCAGAGCCTTCCAAACGCTGGGCATCCTCCTGGAGCATGTACCCAACACTGTGGTCAAACAGTTCGAGGGACTCCTCAGGAGGACATGGTGGGGCTAGGGAAGGATTCACTGATGACATTGAGCGGAGGGAAGAGGCCGCTGCTTTGCCAGACAAAGTACCCTGGGCATGGGTGACAGAGGATGAGGAGGATGAGGACGGCTTGGTCATCCAATCGACCAAGTCTTCCGCATGTTGTGGCTCAACACGGCCAGCTGCCGAAAAAAAGGCCAAGCGTGTCCCACGGCCACGTGCTGATGAGGATGCACCGTCTCCATGACCAGCACTAGACACAGAGCTTGCTTGCCCGCTCTTATTGGCTTGTGACTGTCTGCCTCTCCTTCTTGGCCTTCCAGAAATACTAATGGCCTGTAGCTGCACTAAGCTGGGATATATATATATATATATATATATATATATATATATATATATATATATATATATATATATATATATATATATATATATATATATATATATATGTACTGATACTGCAGCTAGCAAAATCAACTGCCTGCCTGTAGTATGAGAACACCACCAACCTTCTAAAGGTAGCTTTAGCTGAACACTGTGCAGAGCTCGCAAAAAACTAACTTGTAGCTTTTTTAGCTGCCTGCGGTAGTGATAGGATCAGGAAAACACCACCAACCTTCTACAGGTAGCTTTAGCTGAACACTGTGCAGAGCTCGCAAAAAAATAACTTGTAGGTTTAGCTGAACACTGTGAGGAGGACGCACCACACTAACTTGTAGTTTTAGCTGAACACTGTGAGCAGGACGCACTGCACTAACTTGTAGCTTTAGATGAACGCTGTGCAGAGGTCTCACTACACTAACTTGTAGTTTTAGCTGAACACTGTGAGCAGGACGCACTGCACTAACTTGTAGCTTTAGTGAACACTGTGCAGAGGTCTCACTACACTAACTTGTAGTTTTAGCTGAACACTGTGAGCAGGACGCACTGCACTAACTTGTAGCTTTAGATGAACACTGTACAGAGGTCTCACTACACTAACTTGTAGTTTTAGCTGAACACTGTGAGCAGGACGCACTGCACTAACTTGTAGCTTTAGATGAACACTGTGCAGAGGTCTCACTACACTAACTTGTAGTTTTAGCTGAACACTGTGAGCAGGACGCACCGCACTAACTTGTAGTTTTAGCTGAGCACTGTGAGCAGGACGCACTGCACTAACTTGTAGGTTTAGCTGAACACTGTGAGCAGGACGCACCACACTAACTTGTAGTTTTAGCTGAACACTGTGAGCAGGACGCACTGCACTAACTTGTAGCTTTAGATGAACACTGTCCAGAGGTCTCACTACACTAACTTGTAGTTTTAGCTGAACACTGTGAGCAGGACACACTGCACTAACTTGTAGCTATAGATGAACACTGTGCAGAGGTCTCACTACACTAACTTGTAGTTTTGCTGAACACTGTGAGCAGGACGCACTGCACTAACTTGTAGCTTTAGATGAACACTGTGCAGAGCTCGCAAAAAAATAACTTGTAGGTTTAGCTGAACACTGTGAGCAGGACGCACCCCACTAACTTGTAGTTTTAGCTGAATACTGTGAGCAGGACGCACCGCACTAACTTGTAGTTTTAGCTGAACACTGTGAGCAGGACGCACTGCACTAACTGTAAATAGTCTAGTTGCCTGACTGTGGTACTAATAGGATCAAAAGAACACCAGCAATTTTCTTCAGGTAGCTGTAAATACTGTAACAAGACAAGCCTGCCTGTCAGTAAGAAGATACCAGGAACGGATCTAGCTAAACTGAATACAGTGTATATATATATATATATATATATATATATATATATATATATATATATATATATATATATATATATATATATATATACACACACACACACACACACACACACACACACACACACACAACACCTGGGATGCATATATATACACAATACACTGTAAGTGCAGCTAACTCACTGATTGTCCTGCCTAATCTGTCTAACTCAAATGAAATGACACTGTCTCTCTGTCTATCTATCTCTCTTTCAACGCCGGAACACACACTACACAGGGCCGCCGTGTTCTAAACCCCCTGAGCCATAATTGGCCAAAGCCACCCTGGCTTTGGCCAATTACAGCTTTCTCTACCGACGGCGCTGTGATTGGCCAAGCATGCAGGTCAGAGTGCATGCTTGGCCAATCATCAGCCAGCAATGCACTGCGATGCCGCAGTGAATTATGGGCCGTGACACGCCACACGAATTTGGCGCGAACGGCCCATAACGTTCGGGATTCGGCGAACATGGGTTCGACTCGAACACGAAGCTCATCCCTAGTCAGTGCCATCTCATTGGTGCCACCTTATCAGTGCCCATCAGTGAAGGAGAAGGAGAATGAAGGAGTGAGGGAGAGTGAAGGAGAAAATGTAGTTATTTAAAAAATTTTATAACAAATACTTTTTTTTTTCAAAAATTTTCGGTCAAAAAAGCAAAAACTTTTAGCAAAAAATAAAAAAACGCAGAGGTGATCAAATACCACCAAAAGAAAGCTCTATTTGAGGGAACAAAATGATAAAAATTAGTTGGGGTACAGTGTAGCATGACAGCGCAATTGTCATTTAAAAAGTGAAAGCTAAAAATTGGCCTGAGCAGGAAGGTGTAAAAGTACCCTGTATTGAAGTGGTTAAACAAGGTCTAAATGGGCCATTGACATGCATCACAGTTGAAGGAATGTTTCTTTGCAAAAGTTAAACTTCCGTATATACTCGAGTATAAGCCAACCCGAATATAAGTAGAGGCACCTAATTTTACCACAAAAAAAACTGGGAAAACGTATTGACTCGAGTATAAGCTTAGGGTGAGAAATGCGCAGCTACTGTAAGTGGAAAAGAGGGTCAACAATGCCCATTTGCAGCCTGACTGTGCCCATTTGCATGCCTCACTGTGCCCATTTCCATGCCATAGGTCCCTCGAACTTCAAACTTGGTAGTTAAGTGTTCCTAGATGACCCCTAGCTGCAGCCAAAATTTGGGGTCTCTGGACCCATAGGGTCCCGAAATGACATTGCTGCAGATGGACACAGTTGACCGAATTTGGGGCCCCGTATCTCGGGGCCACCAAGTTTTAGGAACCCCAAATTTGGTGTGCAAACCCAGAGGAACTAGCTCTACAACATATCCAAAGCTGGGGTTCCTAGCACCAAGTGGCCCTGAGATACGGGGGGCCCCAAAATCAGTTTGGAAAATGTCAAGCACTTCTGCAGCAGAGAATGACATTTTCCAAACCGACTTTGGGGCCCCGTATCTCAGTGCCACTTAGTTCTAGGAAACCCAGCTTTGGATATGTTGTATTGCGCATTCTACTGGGTTCTTACACCAAATTTGGGGTTCCTAGCACCAAGTGGCCCCAGATATAGAGGGCCACAAAATTTGGTTCAGAAAATGTCATTCTCTGCTGCAGAAAAGTGCTTGACTCCAGTAGAAGCCGAGGGGGGCATTTTCAGCATAAAAAAATGTGCTGAAAAACTCGGCTTATACTCGAGTAAATACTTTTCTTATTTTTGCTTGGGGATAGAGTGCAGAGGGATTAGAAGTCTTGTGAGTTTTTGGGGATGTCTGCACCCCTGATAGGGTGAAGACATCTCCCAAATCTTGCCATTTTCTCCTTCAAATTTATTCAATTCCTGTCACATAGCGAAGCAGGAAGTGAGGGTAAAACCCTACCAATGTCTTTCCTTGGGGACACACAGGTCAATCTAAATAGTTTCCCCATTAGGTAAATTGCACTCTAGCATTTTGCTGTGTACACCCCAAACTATTAGGTATCTTGGACTTTGGGGTTTATTTACTGAAGGCAAATCCACTTTGGACTACAAGTGCACTTGGAAGTGTAGTTGCTGGAGATCCGAGGGGGACATGCAAGGAAAATAAAAACACAGCATCTTTGCTTCTATATGATTGGATGAAAAAATCACCAGTGCTTCCCCTTAGATTTAAAGCGAGTACACTTGTATTGGAGAGTGCATTTGCCTTTAATAAACCCCAAAAGACCTAATAATGTGGGGTGCACAAGTGCTAGAGTGCAATTTGCCTAATGGGGACACTAGTTAGATTGACCTATGTGTCCCCAAGGAAAGAC
Source organism: Lithobates septentrionalis (assembly GCA_037952835.1). Lineage (NCBI taxonomy): Eukaryota > Metazoa > Chordata > Amphibia > Anura > Ranidae > Lithobates > Lithobates septentrionalis. The sequence goes on from JBBDGP010001284.1 coordinate 4,343,225, forward strand.
ATTGGTAGGATTTTACCCTCACTTCCTGTTTGGCTATGTGACAGGTAGTGAAGCCAATTTTAAGAAAAGGGACACAAAACCCAACCTAAAAAAGGCAATCAGGGGTTCTAACACTCACTTGGTTTCCCTCAAATGCCCACAAATAGAATAGGTTTGTCTTGAGCTCAATTTTAGCTCAGTGCTTCTCAACCCTGTCCTCAAGTACCGGACAGCTATTAAAGATTTAAACATAAATTAGTTACAACATCTTGAGGAAGATTTTGCAAAATAATGCAGCACAGACAATTAAATCAAAGTGAAACAACCTACAAAAAACGTTCTCTAAAACACATCTGTTTTGCAAAGACATAACAACCAAAATACAAAGAGAAAACTCATGCACGCACACTTTATATAACAGGTTTGCGTGCTAATGAGGCAATTGAAAACACATGCACAGTCCATGAAACACACAAAAATGAACGTTCTCCCAATGTAGAGACAGAACTTCAAAGTGGATACACAGACATCCCAACCTGCCAGTGGCGTAGCGTGGGGGGTGCAGGGGGTGCCGTGGCCCCGGGCGCGATATTTAGGGGGGCGCCAGTATGTGTCACTGGCTGCCTCCTCCTAATTTCTAATTTTGTCACCATGTTAAGTGTCCGGCGCCCTGTGATTGGGTGTATGGGGGTCATGTGAGGCGTCCCGCCTCCGCACATGACCCCCATACGCCCAATCACAGGGCGCTGGATACTGAGCAAGCAGAGCGCAGGGGAGAGAAGAAAGTGAGCCGCTGCTGTGTTCTCCTCCGCCTCCGGATCGATGCAGCCAGGAGAAGAAGGTGAGTGAGAGTCATGTTACTGGGAGGGGGGAGGGAGGGGGGCGAGAGAGAGACTGTAGGCAGGACAATGTAGTGTAGTATAGTATGGAGGTCAGTGCAGTGGTCACTATGGGGGGCAGTGTAGTGGACAGTATAGTGTAGTATGGTGGTCAGTATAGTGGTTAGTGTAGTATAGTATAGTGGTTAGCATAGTGGTCAGTATAGTGTAGTTTAGTATGGAGGTCAGTGTAGTGGACAGTGTAGTATGGTGGACAGTGTAGTATAGTGGACAGTGTAGTATGGTGGTCAGTGTAGTATAGTGGACAGTGTAGTATAGTGGACAGTGTAGTATGGTGGACAGTGTAGTATGGTGGTCAGTGTAGTATAGTGGACAGTGTACAATGGTGGTCAGTGTAGTATGGTGGTCAGTGTAGTATAGTGGACAGTGTAGTATAGTGGTCAGTGTAGTATGGTGGACAGTGTAGTATGGTGGACAGTGTAGTATGGTGGACAGTGTAGTATGGTGGACAGTGTAGTATGGTGGGCAGTGTAGTATAGTGGTCAGTGTAGTATAGTGGACAGTGTAGTATAGTGGTCAGTGTAGTATAGTGGACAGTGTAGTATAGTGGACAGTGTAGTATGGTGGTCAGTGTAGTATGGTGGACAGTGTAGTATAGTGGACAGTGTAGTATGGTGGTCAGTGTAGTATGGTGGTCAGTGTAGTATAGTGGACAGTGTAGTATGGTGGACAGTGTAGTATAGTGGACAGTGTAGTATAGTGGACAGTGTAGTATGGTGGACAGTGTAGTATAGTGGACAGTGTAGTATAGTGGACAGTGTAGTATGGTGGTCAGTTTAGTATGGTGGTCAGTGTAGTATGGTGGTCAGTGTAGTATAGTTGACAGTGTAGTATAGTGGACAGTGTAGTATGGTGGACAGTGTAGTATGGTGGACAGTGTAGTATGGTGGTCAGTGTAGTATGGTGGTCAGTGTAGTATAGTGGACAGTGTAGTATGGTGGACAGTGTAGTATGGTGGACAGTGTAGTATAGTGGACAGTGTAGTATGGTGGTCAGTATAGTGTAGTATAGTGGACAGTGTAGTATGGTGGTCAGTATAGTGTAGTATAGTGGACAGTGTAGTATGGTGGTCAGTGTAGTATAGTGGACAGTGTAGTATGGTGGTCAGTATAGTGTAGTATAGTGGACAGTGTAGTATAGTGGACAGTGTAGTATGGTGGTCAGTATAGTGTAGTATAGTGGACAGTGTAGTATGGTGGTCAGTATAGTGTAGTTTAGTATGGAGGTCAGTGTAGTATAGTGGACAGTGTAGTATGGTGGTCAGTATAGTGTAGTATAGTGGACAGTGTAGTATGGTGGTCAGTATAGTGTAGTATAGTGGACAGTGTAGTATGGTGGTCAGTGTAGTATAGTAGACAGTGTAGTATGGTGGTCAGTATAGTGGACAGTGTAGTATAGTGGACAGTGTAGTATGGTGGTCAGTATAGTGTAGTATAGTGGACAGTGTAGTATGGTGGTCAGTATAGTGTAGTATAGTGGACAGTGTAGTGGTTAGTATAGTGGACAGTGTAGTATGGTGGTCAGTGTAGTATGGTGGTCAGTGTAGTATGGTGGTCAGTGTAGTATAGTGGTCAGTGTAGTATAGTGGTCAGTGTAGTATAGTGGTCAGTGTAGTATGGTGGTCAGTGTAGTATGGTGGTCAGTGTAGTATAGTGGTCAGTGTAGTATGGTGTACAGTGTAGTATGGTGGACAGTGTAGTGTAGTGTAGTGATCAATGTAGTGTAGTATAGTGGTCAATGTAGTGGTTAGTGTAGTGGTCAGTGTAGTATGGTGGTCAGTATAGTGTAGTATAGTGGACAGTGTAGTATGGTGGTCAGTATAGTGGACAGTGTAGTGGTTAGTATAGTGGACAGTGTAGTATGGTGGTCAGTATAGTGTAGTATAGTGGACAGTGTAGTATGGTGGTCAGTATAGTGTAGTATAGTGGACAGTGTAGTGGTTAGTGTAGTGGACAGTTTAGTATGGTGGTCAGTGTAGTGTAGTATAGTGGTCAGTGTAGTATAGTGGACAGTGTAGTATAGTGGACAGTGTAGTATAGTGGACAGTGTAGTATAGTGGTCAGTGTAGTATAGTGGTCAGTGTAGTGGTCAGTGTAGTGGTTAGTGTAGTATGGTGGTCAGTGTAGTATGGTGGTCAGTGTAGTATGGTGGTCAGTGTAGTATAGTGGACAGTGTAGTATAGTGGACAGTGTAGTATAGTGGACAGTGTAGTATAGTGGTCAGTGTAGTGGTTAGTGTAGTATGGTGGTCAGTGTAGTATGGTGGTCAGTGTAGTATGGTGGTCAGTGTAGTATGGTGGTCAGTGTAGTATGGTGGTCAGTGTAGTATAGTGGACAGTGTAGTATAGTGGTCAGTGTAGTGGTCAGTGTAGTGGTCAGTGTAGTGGTTAGTGTAGTATGGTGGTCAGTGTAGTATGGTGGTCAGTGTAGTATGGTGGTCAGTGTAGTATGGTGGTCAGTGTAGTATAGTGGTCAGTGTAGTGGTTAGTGTAGTATGGTGGTCAGTGTAGTATGGCGGTCAGTGTAGTATGGTGGTCAGTGTAGTATGGCGGTCAGTGTAGTATGGTGGTCAGTGTAGTATAGTGGTCAGTGTAGTGGTCAGTGTAGTGGTTAGTGTAGTATGGTGGTCAGTGTAGTATGGTGGACAGTGTAGTATGGTGGACAGTGTAGTATGGTGGACAGTGTAGTATGGTGGACAGTGTAGTATGGTGGACAGTGTAGTATGGTGGACAGTGTAGTATGGTGGTCAGTGTAGTATGGTGGTCAGTGTAGTATAGTGGTCAGTGTAGTATGGTGGTCAGTGTAGTATGGTGGTCAGTGTAATATGGTGGTCAGTGTAATATGGTGGTCAGTGTAGTGGTCAGTGTAGTGGTCAGTGTAGTATGGTGGTCAGTGTAGTATGGTGGTCAGTGTAGTATGGTGGACAGTGTAGTATGGTGGACAGTGTAGTATGGTGGACAGTGTAGTATGGTGGACAGTGTAGTATGGTGGACAGTGTAGTATGGTGGACAGTGTAGTATGGTGGACAGTGTAGTATGGTGGACAGTGTAGTATGGTGGACAGTGTAGTATGGTGGACAGTGTAGTATGGTGGACAGTGTAGTATGGTGGACAGTGTAGTATGGTGGTCAGTGTAGTATGGTGGTCAGTGTAGTATAGTGGTCAGTGTAGTATAGTGGTCAGTGTAGTATAGTGGTCAGTGTAGTATAGTGGTCAGTGTAGTATAGTGGTCAGTGTAGTATAGTGGACAGTGTAGTATAGTGGACAGTGTAGTGGACAGTGTAGTATAGTGGACAGTGACAGTGTAGTATGGTGGTCAGTATAGTGTAGTATGGTGGTCAGTATAGTGTAGTATAGTGGTCAGTGTAGTATGGTGGTCAGTGTAGTATGGTGGTCAGTGTAGTATAGTGGACAGTGTAGTATGGTGGTCAGTATAGTGTAGTATAGTGGACAGTGTAGTGTGGTGGTCAAGTGTAGTGTAGTATAGTGGACAGTGTAGTGTGGTGGTCAAGTGTAGTGTAGTATAGTGGACAGTGTAATGTAGTATAGTGGACAGTGTAGTATAGTGGACAGTGTAGTGTAGTATAGTGGTCAGTGTAGTATGGTGGTCAAGTGTAGTGTAGTATAGTGGACAGTGTAGTGTAGTATAGTGGTCAGTATAGTGGACAGTGTAGTATGGTGGTCAGTGTAGTGGTCAGTGTAGTGGTAAGTGGAATATAGTGGACAGTATAGTATAGTGGTCAGTATAGTGGTCAGTATAGTATAGTGGTCAGTATAGTGGACAATGTAGTGTAGTGGACAGTGTAGTTCTCAGTGTAGTGGCCAGTATAGGAATCAGGTAGGTCAGTACTATTGTATTTGAAGGGACTCAGGGATAGTTAAAAGTCCGCAGGTTGGGGGGGGGGGGCGCAAATTACTTGCCTTGCCCCGGGTGCTGACAACCCACGCTACGCCACTGCAACCTGCAAAAACTAATTTCAGGGAGGTGGCAAACTCATTTCAGGGAGGTGATGTGTGTGTGTAATGTCACTCATATGCAGCCTATGTCACACATATACACCTCATATCTCTCACACACAGCCTATGTAGGCTGTGTGTGTGAGTTGTATATGTGTACGACACTACAGGGAATGATCAGAGACTGCAGACATGGTACAAGAGACGATCAGAGACTGCAGACATGGTACAAGAGATGATGATCAGAGACTGCAGACATGGTACAAGAGATGATGATCAGAGACTGCAGACATGGTACAAGAGATGATCAGAGACTGCAGACATGGTACAAGAGAGGGTCAGAGACTGTAGACATAGTACAGGAGATGGTCAGAGACTGCAGACATGGTACAGGAGATGGTCAGAGACTGCAGACATGGTACAAGAGATGATCATCAGAGACTGCAGACATGGTACAAGAGATGATCATCAGAGACTGAAGACATGGTACAAGAGATGATCATCAGAGACTGAAGACATGGTACAAGAGATGATCAGAGACTGCAGACATGGTACAAGAGATGGTCAGAGACTGCAGACATGGTACAAGAGATGGTCAGAGACTGCAGACATGGTACAAGAGATGGTCAGAGACTGCAGACATGATACAAGAGATGGTCAGGAATCCACTCAGAGAATAGTGGAGCAGTGCAGTGCAGTGGAGTGTACTTAGAGCAGAGCAGAGCGGAATGGACTTTTGAAATTGAAATTGACTGTAAGCTCTGTGCTTTGTGTCCTGTGCAGTGTGCTTTTTATTTGCTCTTTACTTACTTGCCTCCCTGTGTCCTCCATATCTCCACAACACCAGAGACTTTTTTATAATCCTATGCTGGAAATTGAAGCAGCTGTTGAAGTTGCCTGAGGTTGATTTCTGAAAGTCAGGAGGAGGGGGAGAAGTGAGGAGAGGAGCCGTTCATCTGCCTGCCTGATTAGGCAGCTCTGCTGACAGTGTGTCAGCATGGGAGTCTGCTTGTGTTAAACAAACAAAGCAGTGTCTGGAGGATCGGATTCAGGGAGTGAAAGTCAGAGACTTGCACAGCTCACAGTACACTACAGACTGAGTATACTACTTTACAAACGTTATCAGTGTATCCTGTCTATACTATCATTATATTATCATTTACTGCTATCCAGAAAGCTACTCAGGAATGTAAGAACTATATAGTGCAAAAAGTATCATATCATACTGGACTGCATTTTATATGGCACAGTAACAACTCTGTCTACATAACAATCCTGCACTATTTAAGAACCTAGAAGTTCAGAACCGTGGTCTTACATTATATAGTTGCATTTAAGGATTCATGCTATATTTTTGCAATCTGTTTCTGGATATTCGCTTTCATTATATTTGCCTGTCAGTTTGCTGGTCTATGTGGAGGACTCTGGCACCCAGGCACGGGCTAAGAAGTTGGAAAGCTATATATCTGTATCTACCCACAGGGGACATAACATACTAAATGAGATAGTCATGTCCCAGCTGTTTCATGAATGGTGTGTTAATAGGCTGTGGGTTGCTGTTTGTATAAACTTGTTTCAAAACAGTTTGAATGGTTGGTAGTCTAACATTCCCAGGGAACTTACCAAGGACTTACAAAGGTTAAGAGAAAACCTTTAAGGAATCCACTGTGAATATCTAAACGGGCTTTAATTATATAAACTGTTGAAGCTGATGGGTTTTTGTTTGTACTGAACATCCCGTCAAACAATAAAAATTGTTCTGGCATGGACACTAAATACTGTGCGGGATAAAGAACACTGAATATTGAAATAAACCCATTAGTGAGGTTGATGCAGTTTTCTGAATAGTGAACTCAGAACTGGCACTGACATTATACATTGTGATGGATAACTGAACACCAAAACTATATTATAAATGAGTGTGGTACAGAGCTCTGAATATAGCAGACTGGATGGACAGTATGCTAAGTACTAAATATTAAATTGAGATTATTTCAGATTTCCGTGTTGAGTACTGAACATTGGAAACGGAACTGGACATGGTTAAGGAATATTAAGATGTGTGTGGATGTTAGAATACTCCATTAAATAACGTACGGTTATAATTACTGTGTAGAGCCCTGTACACTGAATAACGTATACTGAAAGCCAAACATTGAATACTGAACAGTCATTGCCTATGAATATTGTACAGTGCTGAGTAGTGATTACTAAAAATAGAAAAAAATATATATCAATACTGTATACAGCACTGAATATGGAATTTTGAATACTATATTGAAAGTATCACTGAATGGGTATTAAAAAAAACAAAAAACAAAAAAAAACAAAACAAAGAAAAAACAGCCTGATCTTGGGGTAGAACCAACAGGCAAGTCTGGAGATACTGAGGGGTAGGTGAAGCTGGGGAAGGGTGGACCAGAGAGGAGTGGGGGGAGGAGAGAGGAGGCAAAAGGAAAGGGAAAGATAGAGTTGCTCTTAGTATTTGACTTAAACTAAGAGAAGGTAAAAGTATTAATTCGAAAGATGTCAAGCAAAAGAGGGAAGAAGGAGGGAAAAAAAGATGAAAAGAAAATGCATGTGGAGGAAGACCAATTCCAGGAAAGCGTTGGGAGTATGAATAAAATACAAATGCTGGATATCCTTAAAAAAGGTGTCGGAGAGGATATGACAAAGCTGTTGCCTGAAACCTGCAGTATGTCCAGGTTGGGACCCAGGGGTGAAAAAGACTTGATCTCAAAGGATAATATACAGGAGGACCTTAATAAAACGCAGCCCCCGATGGTTCCCCGGGTATCCTGGGGTATGGAGGGAAGATGTATATCGGATATGACACCAGACATCACTTCCAATGAGGATCAGATCCAAGAAAGAATGTAGGACGGAGGAATGCGACCAACAGAGTATAGGAGGGAATAAAGCCGCTGGAAGCTTAAATCAATACGGCAGCAATGTGGGCAAAATTACAATAAAGGAACCAGCATTGGGTGATGTTTTTTCTGCTATACAGGCATGCAATAACTTTTTATTATCTCTAACAAATCAAATGTTGGATTTAAAAAGGTATATTACGGCTATAAGACAAGAAAATCAAAAAATTTGTGAACGTACAACGGACCTGGGAAATAGGGTCAGTACAACAGAGGATGCCTTGCCTTTTTTAAAAAGGGAACTTCAAGAAACCAAAGTTCAAGTAAAGGATCAAGCCCAGAGATTGGAAAATTTGGAAAATATCAAAGACGTAACAACGCCCGTATCTTGGGTTTTTCCGAACATGAAGAATGTCAATCAACGCCCGTTTTTTTGAAAAATGGATAATGGATACATTGGGCATGGAGGGTTTTTCAAAGCTTTATACAATTAAAAGGGCCCATCGCATTCCCAGCCGCCCAATTCCCTCCTCAAGCAAACCCAGAACAGTGATTATTAAGATGTTAAATTACAGAGATAGAGATTTAATTCTTTCCAAAGCACGTCAAATAGGAAATATTGAATATAATAGTGATCTCCTTCTTCCCAGATTTTTCGATGGAAGTACAGAATGAACAAGCAAAGTTTAAAGAGATAAAGCGCAGTCTGCGATTAAATCAGATAACATATTCAATGTTATTTCCAGCTAAGTTGAGAATTATGGATGGAGAAAATGTTTTTTTCTTTGAAGATCCTGAAGCCGTTAACGCTTGGTTGGATGAGAGACATACAAAGGAGAACAAAAAGACTTCCTGAATGGTAATCAACTTGTTGAACTTTCACGAATATTTTTTTTTTCTCTCCTTTTTCTCTCTCTCACCTTCCCACCTTTGGAAACATATACCTGAATATTGGAACTGTGGACAATTTTTCCCTTTTTTTTTTCATTTTTTTTCATTTAGGCACAAGCATAACATTTGTAGCTGTTTTAGGGCCACTAGATAGTCCACATGTATGAGTCCCGGGTGGAATGTAGTAAGGGGTTGGGGTCACTACCAACCAGGATGGGTGGTGGGTATTCCCAGGAATGTTTGGGAGCTTAAGAGGAGGAGGATTGGGTTCTCTCTCTCTCTCTCTCTCTCTCTCTCTCTCTCTCTCTCTCTCTCTCTCTCTCTCTCTCTCTCTCTCTCTCTCTCTCTCTCTCTCTCTCTCTCTCTCTCTCTCTCTCTCTCTCTCTCTCTCTCTCTCTCTCTCTCTCTCTCTCTCTCTCCTAGTATTCTCTCAGGACCCTCTTTACCATGGTCTTATTTGAGAGATAATTTTTTTTGAGGCCTATGGATATCTTGTTTGGTCTGCTGGAATTTTAGTTGAATACCGGGTGAACTGAAATAATAGGAAAATAACGGTGTTGTCATGGAATGTGAGGCAGTTTTTGAGTCAATTGAGTTCTACAAACCCGAAATAATATTTTTGCAGGAGACCCATCTTGAGCAAGAGGACACGATGCTTTTTGAAATTTCAAGATTTCCGTATCAATTCCATGCTGTATATATTACTTATTCACGAGGTGTTAGTATCCTGATCTCTCGCTCGGTACGGTTCTCATGCAAAGAGAGCTTTCTAGACCCAGAAGGTCATTACATTTTGCTACGGTGTTTAGTAAATGACCAAAACTTTTTGTTGGTGAATACCTATATTCCCCCCCTTATAATGATGAAGTGTTGAAATATGCTTTTGGTAAAATGGCACAATGGCCAAACTTACCAACCCTAGTAATGGGAGATTTTAATAACATAATGAATGAGGAGGAAGATAAGTATAGCACCAAAAAAGATAAACAAAAAATGAAGAGAACAAGGTTTGCTGGACAACTGCAAGAGATGAGGTTAATAGATTTGGGGAGAATTAGATACCAATTAAGAAGAGAATTCTCATGTTGCTCGAGCACATATGGCTCTCTGTCAAGAATAGATCTGGCTCTGGGAAATGATAACTTTCTCCCTTGGGTAGAAGCAATTCAATATGGTCCTAGGGGGCTTTCAGATCATTCCCCACTTATAAGGAGCATACAGTTTGAGGAACAGAGACTCTCTCTTCCTTGGAAAAATAATCCACAATGGCTATTATTAATGACAGAGGAACACAAGTTAGATCTACAGCTGATTGAATTAAAAAAAAAAAAAACTCAACACCTATATTAGTTGTTTGGGATACTATGAAGGCATTTATTCGGGGAATAATGGTTAAAGAAATTAATAAAATTAAGTGTTCATCTAGGAGGCAAGAGGAGAAAGTAACGCAAAAGGTAACTCAAACAGAGCAGGATTACATTATGGATCCCATAGAAGAAAAGCGGTCAGCATGGCAGGAGGCCCAGGAAATGTATAAAACTTTAGCCTTAACTAAAGCAGAAAATAGCAGATTTCTTCAAACGCAAAAACATTATGAGATGGGGAACAGGTGGGTCGTATGTTGGCGGTGATAGCTCGGGCACAAGATGGCCCGATAACTGTTGCAGCGGTCAAAGCCCCGGAAGGAGTTGTGATGCATGATACGGGTAGCATCTAGAAGATATTTGTTGACTTCTACACCTCACTTTATGAGTCAAAGGTAAAGGTGTCAAAGTCAATGAACCAAGCCAAACAATTTTTGGATAAATTGGTTCTCCCAAAACTTAAAATGGAGGATAGAGAATCTCTTGATAGTCCTAAATCCCTGGAAGAGTTAAGACTTGCAGTTACACAAACCCCCAATAATAAAGCACCAGGGATGGATGGACTACCGACAGAGATGTATAAAAAATTTCATAAGATTCTGCTACCAGAACTTTTAGAGGTACTAAATGACGCGTTTGAAGAACAAAAACTTCCAGAATCAATGCAGAAAATGATAATAATAGTGATTCCTAAACAGGGAAGGACCCAATGTTACCTGAGTCTTATCGCCCTACATCTCTCCTCACCCCAGATGTCAAGATTCTGGCTAGGGTTCTTGCAAACAGAATATAGGTGTCTTGCGAGCCACAGATGGACTAATGCCTCTAAGGAGTAAACTATTTAAGCTGCAAGCACTGAACCACGTTTCATTGCGTGTAAATAGATATAAAATAGTAAATGTGTCCGCGCTAGTATAGTGTCACATATAAAATATATAATATATAAAAAAATACTTTCACATATAAAACACATATAGTGTGATAAATAAAACCATACAGGTAAAATATAATGCAAATAACTATAAATGATAAACCACCAAGTGCATATAAAGGTGCAATCGTGGTAATAACTAATAAAAGTGCAACGTGCTGAAATATAAATATCAAAACACTTTCCAGTGACAAATGAGTGTATATCCCAATTATTAAATACAAATCACAAAAAACGTGAATAAATAGTGTCCATAAAATGAGTATACATCATGCTTCTTCTGATGGGTGTATAAATCACAACACGTGAAAACTGTGCTCTCCCGTGACACCCCACATGTGCTTGCGCTCACCTTCAGTCGTGTGACACAGTAATTAAACGGTGTCAAAATAAGCATTGGGGCCACTGCTAGGCTCACTCAGGATACAATGATGCAAAGACACTCCTCTCAGGTGAAACTGCTAGGCTCACTCAGGTTACAATGATGCAAAAACACTCCTCTCAGGTAAAACCAAGATCCAAAATCATAGAAGAAACAAACAGAGGGACTCCATAGTGCAATATAGCCAGGACATTTATTAAAAGAATAAAGCCCTCCAAGAGGGTACTCACATTAGATGGGTGCTAGAGTGCACCAGACTGTACAGGTAAAATAATAAGCAGCTGATCGTATGGTGTGCGGTATGGCATGTGCAATCCTCCTCCTCTGCTGACAGCTCCGTCCTACCCCTCCCCGACGCGTATTCGGCACAGGGGTTTCGTGCCTTCCTCTGGGGGATAACATTGGATGGATGCACAGTGTGAGATATATATGCTGTCGGCGGCCATTTTGCCGAGGACCGCCGTATTAAGAGACGAATCACTAAAGCGGACATTTTGCCTGTGCCCACCAGTCTATAATGTGACTCCAATACTGTGTAGTGATTGGAAAGTGAAACCTAATCACATATCGCCTATCATCCAATCGGATTGTGTCGGCGGCCATTTTGCCTAGCCCTGAGGACAGCTCTAGTGATGGGCTACACCTATAATGTGACTCCAATACTGTGTAATGATTGGAAAGTGAAACCTAATCACATATCGCCTATCATCCAATCGGATTGTGTCGGCGGCCATTTTGCCTAGGCCTGAGGACAGCTCTAGTGATGGGCTACACCTTAAGGTAAACAACAATAGTTATCATCAAGTGACAGCAATTACCAGCTTCCTGAAAATTTATAAAAATAATAGTAATAAATAGAGTGGTCTTCATTAATTGTAGTGTAGTGACATAATGTGTATAGATAAATCAGGATAGAGGTGTACATATAGGAGCCATGCCACACCGCACCTCATCTAACTTTAAACATTATAGATAAAAAAAAAACAAAACAAAAAAAACCCTAATATGTCATCTTTATTAAAACGAATAATAAATTACATCAAATTCTCCCCCTCAGAGACTCCTGAAAATCAATGGATCATAAAAGACATCCACGTATCAGATCCCCATATTGGAGTATAATTAATTAGAATAGGTTAAAATATAAATATAAATATATAATTAATCCCAAATCTTCCTGTCAAATCAGTTGTATATTATATAAAAATATATATTTTATTACTAAAAACGCCCGAATAAATTAATAAGACATTATCAATAACGGTACTATTACAATAATGTGTAAAAACCCACGTAAAACTCGATTTGTATGAAAACCATCTGAAAGGTACAATAATCTAAGGCTAACTCTTATATCATTAGAAATTACTGAGGAAACATGTTAAGTCAAAGTCCCTATTGAGCCCCCCAGGGAAAAGAGAACCCAATTGGTGTATCCACCAAGATTCCCGTTTACTGATATCTCTCGTGAAATTGGAACCTCTCCAATGTCGTTTAGGGGCCTCTATCCCCCAAAATTTCATCCCCACCGTACTCTTATTATGCATTTTCTCAAAATGGATATATAAATGATGTTTGTCTGACCCTTTATGGATGTTGCGTACGTGTTCCTCTAATCTGTCTTTTAGGGCTCTGGTGGTACGCCCCACATAGATAAAATCACATGGGCACTTTAAAGCGTATACGACCCCAATAGTGTCACACGATATGAATTCCCTGATAGTATAGGATTGATGGGTTCTGGGATCATGGAATTCCTTTAACCTTCTATCATTCCCTGGAACTCTCACACAGCTGTAACATCTACCACATCCATAGAAGCCCTTAAGATCCCAAAACATTCTAGGATTTGGTGGGGGTGGCTCAACTACGTTGTGTACCAATATATCCCTTAGATTGGGTGCCTTTTTAAAAACAATTTTAGGATTCTCCGGGAGCACACTTTTGAGGTGAGTGCCCTGCTTTAGGACATTCCAGTATTGCTATCCATAATTTCAATCTTGTCTCTCAATAGATTGTCCCTCTCCAGACGTTCGACCTCCATTTTTTCTTTCTGTAGGAAATCGTTGTGGTATCCTTTATCTAAGAACATGCTGCTTAGCTTGTTGGACTGCCACTCAAAGTCCTCAGTTTTTGTACAATTCCTTCTCATTCTCATATATTGGCCCCTGGGAATGTTCCTCAACCAGGGTTTGTAGTGACAGCTGGTAATGGGTATATAAGAGTTACGATCTGTTGCTTTAAAAAATGATCTGGTAGTGATACCTTCATTGGTGTTAAAAATTTCCAGATCTAAAAAATGGACGTATTCTTTGTTGACATCCCAGGTTAAGGAGATATTGAGATCGTTGCGGTTCATGGAATCCAGTAGCTGCATTAATGCCTCCATGCTTCTCTTCCAAACGATCAGTAGATCGTCAATAAATCTCTTGTACAATAAAATATTATCACCTACTCCATTCAGAACTCCTTCCTCTTCCCATTGGGCCATATACAAGTTCGCTACGCTGGGGGCAAATTTAGCGCCCATAGCGACACCTTTTATCTGTAAGTAAAATTTGTTCCCATACCAGAAAAAATTATGGCGTAAACAGAAATCTAAACATTTGAGGATAAATATAACAAAATCTCCATCCACGGGTTCCTCCTTCCTCAGGGCCCACTCTACCGCTTTCATGGCTCCCTCATGGTCTATGCTAGTATACAAAGAGGCTACGTCCCCTGTGGCCATGATAATATTATCTTCTGCGTTGCATTCACTTAGTAATTGTAATGTGTGCTTAGTATCCCTGAGGTAGGCTTTTGTTTTTTTCACTAATGGTTGCAGGTGGATGTCTATATATTCCCCCAACCGGGAAGTCAAAGATTCAATGCCACTTACTATTGGCCTTCCCGGGGGGTTTTTGCTATCCTTATGTATCTTTGGTAGGAAGTATATCACTGGTATCTTGCTAACTGTAGGGACAAGATATTTTGCTTCCTGTTTACTCAGGAGTCCTTCTTCCTCACCATCATGAACAATATTTTCTAATATATTTTTAAAGGATTTGGTAGGATTCCTATCCAATGGTCGGTATGTATCAGTATCGCTCAGTATCCGTTCCATTTCTCCCTTATATTGCTGTATGGATAGTACAACTATCCCCCCGCCTTTATCCGCTGGCCTCACCACTATATCTGTTCTTGTATTTAGTGAATTCAAACCTCTAGTGAAATCCCTGTGTTCATAAAATTTCTTTGTAGGTAATTGCTCTAATTCAGTTGTCACCAATTTCTTAAATAAATCTACATATTTATTGTTGGCTATATCGGGGTTAAAAACCGAGTTATTCCTCAGATTGGTGTACCTGTTGTTTACAGTGGCTTTTTCAATAGGATTCAGGGCATAATATTTCTTGATGTTCAATTTTCGGATAAACTTTTGTATTCCAATATATGTCTCAAATTTGTTGAGCCCTTTCTTGGGGGCGAACTTAATGCCTTTATCGAGAACCAGCAGTTCTTCCCTAGAGAGCGGAGCACCACTAAGGTTAAAAATCCCCTCTCCTAATCTTCTCGCCTTCTTTTTCTGCTGTATCCTTCTCCCTGCTCTCCCACCTCTCTTCCTTGATTTCTTAACTCTTGGGGGAGCCCTCCCCTGGTCCCCCCTAAAAAAGACTCATCATCAAAAAAATCTTCATTGTTCTCCAAAGGCTGGTAACTATTATATATTGGTATCCTATATTGATCTTGCGGGGGGGGGTTTTCATACCTCACTCTCTGAGGTTTTGGTGAGTAGTAAACCGCACCCCTTTGTGTATTCCCATACGAGTCCGAGGGGTTCCCCCTCTGTTGATATTGGTTTGGTGGGGGACCTCTGTGAGGTTGATAATTCCCTCTGTGCGATGTTCCCTGTTGGTACTCGTAGTTGCCTTGAGACCTATGCGGGGTACCTTGCTGGTATCCATGCTGTTTTCTGTAGCCATAGGAGTTGTATTGTCCACCCTGCCTTTGAGGGGGAGGATTGGACTGATACCCCTTATCATAGTAATTCTGTTGGACTCTATTCCCTTCGCCACGATGTGGTGGTCCACCATCATGCCAATTAGCCTGGTTGTTAGGCGGACCATAATCCTGGTATTGGGTGTAGTTACCCCCATAATTTGATCGTTCCTGCTGGTCATAGTATGGTCTCCTTGGTGGTTGGCGGTGGGGGGTTTGAGGTCTACCCTCATGGTGGTTTGAGGGTAATCCTCTCCCTGGTTGTTTGGTACTCTGTTGCTGGTAAAGTTGCTGTCCTGGTGGTTGTGATGCTCTCGTGTCACTCGAACCACCATCTCCTGCCTGCGGCTGTGTGTTAACATTAGTATTGGTTAATAGTGTGGATTGCCATCGAAAAACCTGTTTATTTTGGTAATCCTCGGAATCCCTCAGATATTTTTTCCTCTTAGTATTTTTGTTTTCTATATCTTTCTTCTGCATATTCTTGTGCAGCTCTCCCATGAGTCTATCATACTCTGGTGTGTTGACAAAAGGAACCAGTTTATCTCTGATTTCTTTAATCTGACCCTCTATTATTGATAATTTGCGTTGTTTGCGTTTAAGAAGAAATTCCATAATCTCTTTTCCCTTAATGGAAAAGGAGTACCATTCCTCTATATCACCTTCTCCCAGTAATCCGTCGTTTATGGGAACATCCCATCTTAGTTTCCTGGGGACCATGCCATCTTTTAAATATTTATCCATGGTGGAACGATCCCACCATATGTTACTTTTTTTATCCATGCAGTGCCCCAGTTTTCTAAAGAGATGTGTGATATCATTTTCCTTATTATTGCTGGTTGAGAATAGATCTTCCAGATCTATCTCCCTATTTTCACTTTCCAATCATTACACAGTATTGGAGTCACATTATAGGTGTAGCCCATCACTAGAGCTGTCCTCGGGCCTAGGCAAAATGGCCGCCGACACAATCCGATTGGATGATAGGCAATATGTGATTAGGTTTCACTTTCCAATCACTACACAGTATTGGAGTCACATTATAGACTGGTGGGCACAGGCAAAATGTCCGCTTTAGTGATTCGTCTCTTAATACGGCGGTCGGCGGTCCTCGGCAAAATGGCCGCCGACAGCATATATATCTCACACTGTGCATCCATCCAATGTTATCCCCCAGAGGAAGGCACGAAACCCCTGTGCCGAATAAGCATCGGGGAGGGGTAGGACGGAGCTGTCAGCAGAGGAGGAGGATTGCACATGCCATACCGCACGCCATACGATCAGCTGCTTATTATTTTACCTGTACAGTCTGGTGCACTCTAGCACCCATCTAATGTGAGTACCCTCTTGGAGGGCTTTATTCTTTTAATAAATGTCCTGGCTATATTGCACTATGGAGTCCCTCTGTTTGTTTCTTCTATGATTTTGGATCTTGGTTTTACCTGAGAGGAGTGTTTTTGCATCATTGTAACCTGAGTGAGCCTAGCAGTTTCACCTGAGAGGAGTGTCTTTGCATCATTGTATCCTGAGTGAGCCTAGCAGTGGCCCAATGCTTATTTTGACACCGTTTAATTACTGTGTCACACGACTGAAGGTGAGCGCAAGCACATGTGGGGTGTCACGGGAGAGCACAGTTTTCACGTGTTGTGATTTATACACCCATCAGAAGAAGCATGATGTATACTCATTTTATGGACACTATTTATTCACGTTTTTTGTGATTTGTATTTAATAATTGGGATATACACTCATTTGTCACTGGAAAGTGTTTTGATATTTATATTTCAGCACGTTGCACTTTTATTAGTTATTACCACGATTGCACCTTTATATGCACTTGGTGGTTTATCATTTATAGTTATTTGCATTATATTTTACCTGTATGGTTTTATTTATCACACTATATGTGTTTTATATGTGAAAGTATTTTTTTCTATATTATATATTTTATATGTGACACTATACTAGCGCGGGCACATTTACCGTTCTTGCAAACAGGTTATCAAATTACATTAACAGTTTGATACATGAGGATCAAATGGGTTTTATTCCAAAGAGAGCTGCATCAACAAACATTCGCAGGTTATTCCTAAACTTGCAATTACCTATGGAAAATATGGGATCTAGAGCAATATCGTGTTTAAAAGCCCAAAAAGCCTTTGATATAGTGGAGTGGGAATACCTATGGGCTGTATTGGAAGCATTTGGTATAGGCCCGGGATTTCTAAAATGGGTCAAAATACTATATAGGGACCCTAAAGCAAGGGTAAGAATTGATAATACACTATCCAGTCTGTTTAACCTATCAAGAGGGACAAGGCAGGGCTGCTCCCTGTCCCCATTATTGTTCGCTATAGACTGCTATAGCTATGCTATGAGCCCCTTGCCCTTGCCATTAGACAATCAACAGAAATAATAGGATTCCGTCGGCCAGGAAGAGAGGATAAAATAGCCCTTTATGCAGATGACGCTCTTATTTTCCTGGGGGGGCACCTCAAACTCATTAATGGAACTTATGAGCCTTGTCTCCATATTTGGGCTATTTTCGGGTTTCCAGATTAATTGGGATAAATCCATATTATTACCCCTAGATGAGTTAAAAACCCCTCTTATAAATCAAGCCTCCAAAATTCAAATTAAGGATACAGTGAAATATCTGAGGATAGAGATCTCTCGGGATGTAAAAGACTATATTAACTTGAACTTGAAACCTCTATTAAAAAAATTTAAGGATAAAAGCCGTAACTGGTGTAAGTTACCCCTGACGGTGATAGGTAGAGCAAATCTTATCAAAATGATTTGGACCCCTCAACTACTTTATGTGTTTAATAAAGTTAACTACATTATTGCTAACCAAAGAAGAAGGTGGACTGGCGATCCCCCATCCCAAAAATTAATTTTCTAGCCTCTCAATTACAACATTTTTATGGTTGGACAACAGTATCAGACTCTGATCCTATACAGAGGCTGTTACTATCAGTTTATGAAGACTACCCATTAATTTCCCTATTAGAGTCGAGAAATCAATTGTCTGATAAAGCATTTTTTGCGGGAATATTATTTGATAAAGTATAGCAGGAAATGTGGAGAACAACTGGAATAAAGGGATATACGTCATATACTCCAATATGGAACAATAGTAGCTATACGGAACTGTTGAAACTGGAAGGGTTTGAAATTTGGAGGCAGAAGGGACAAAGGTACATGATACAGTTATTTCAGGAAGATGAGATGAAAACCTTTAGTGAATTAATAAATATATATAATATTCCAAACCAAAGATTTTTTTCAATTTTTTCAGCTTGTGTACAGCAGGTATGCATTAAAAGCACAGGGTCGATCGCATGAATTGAAGTTTAATAAATCAGTGGTAATAGCCTTGCTCGATAACATGGAAAGAAAAAAGGGTTTGATATCACAATTGTATGATATATTATATAGAAAAACTAAAGGTGCTGTGAATATACCTGCAAGATCAGCATGGGCTGGCGATATAGGGCCAATTTCTGATGAACAGTGGGCATTGGCACTGTCGGCAATACCTTTTTGGCTTCTCTATCTCCAACTCAAAATTTAACACAACTATTCATGCTACATAGGCTACATTATACACCCGAGAAATTATTTAAATGGAAACGGAGGGATACAGACCAATGCCCTAGATGTAAAGGGAGGGCAGACAACCTAATACACATGATATAAAGATGCCCTAAACTCCATCGCTATTGGTACGGGGTGGTATCTATGATTGATAATGTATTTGAGATTAAGATGTCTATAGAACCGGGGGATGTCTCCTGGGTATCATGGACAAACTAAGAACTCTGGGGGAATACATGTTATCAATAAATAGAAGTTTATTTCAGGCTCGTAAGCTTATAGCACAAAAATGGTTGTCACCATATGCACCTACAGTAGCAGAATGGAAAATGCAAGTAAGGGAAACCATAATTAATGAATTTATTATTCCCTCTCTATACGTGCTGGGTTGTATGTTGTTATTTATGATGTTTGTATATAAAAGTAATAAAAAAATTTGACTTAAAAAAAAAAAAAAGAGACTGCAGACATAGTACAGGAGATTGCCAGACACTGCAGACATAGTACAGGAGATTGTCAGAGACTGCACACATGATACAGGAGATAGTCAGAGACTGCAGACATAATACAGGAGATGGTCAGAGACTGCGTTTGTGGTTGAACTCAATGTACAAGTATATAGTATCGCAGGGCTGTGCCACTCTATTTAAACCAGCTCTGCAAGATGAAGTCAGTAATCTTCCTTTGAAAAGTACAACCAAGTGACAAGGCAGCAGCACATTTAATTTCCAAAATAAAAGTTTTCTTACAAACAGTGAACTGGTCAGGATTAGTGGAGGACAGTAAACAGTTAATGGGTCTGTGAAACTTCTAGCCTGAATAAGCAGTAAATCCTTCACAAAAACATCAATCTATGCAGCACACACAGAGCTCTGGCTAAATAGCTGAGCTGAAATGGTTAACAACCAACCATGTGTTACTCTGTCACTGGACACAAAATGCAGGCAGGCTACAGGGACTTCCAGAGATCTTATCAGTGCAGTGTGCAGCTATAAAGGAGAAAAAGAAAAAGAAAAAGGAGTACAGAGGGAGGGGGAGGCTGATCAGTAACCTTACACTGTCTGAAGGTATACATTTCTGGAAGACACTGGCCGGCCAGCATTACATGTGACTGTACAGTGCTCCCCACGATCTTGTTTCCATTCAGCCAGAGATGTGTGCTCAGTGCTGCAGGATTTTGCTGTGGTCATACCTTCTGCTATGTCCTTAGGCTTCAGGTACTGTGTATCTCCCTCCCGGTGCCCCCATTCAGCATCTGTATACAGTCAAATGTGGCGGGCTGGAGAGGGGGAGGGTTACACTCTGTCTGCTGCTGCACGATAGCCACTTGCTCCTCCAGCCCTCCGCTGCTAAACATTTTCTCAGCCAGCCCCGCCTCCTGTTCACAGCAAAGCCACTGCCGCCGCTTCTCTCTCTCTCTCTCTCTCTCGCTGTTCTTTTTAAAACGAAAAAAAAAAAAAGCTCCTAGCAGCTGACAGCGGCCCCCTGAGTGACAGGCTCAGCCGGGAGATTACCTGGCGCTCGTGGGTGTATGGGAGCCCGAAGTCAAATGCGTGAGACTCCCGCAAGTCACGGGAGACTTGAGATGTCTGGATTAGGGTTGCCACATCATCCCTTTAATCCAGGGCACCTATTTAATTACACAGGTTCTGAGGCTGATTTAGTGCAGATAAGGCACCAAGTGAGTTTAATTACCACCTTAATCAGCCACAGAACCTGTATAATTCATTTGTGTCCTGGATTAAAGGGATGATGTGGCAACCCTAGTCTGGATACACCTGTTAAGGATGTCCTTAAATTACTAACAAAAAAAAACACTTTGAGCATGCCCAGAAACATCCAAGTGCTGGTCACAAAAAAAAAAAGAGCAAAGTCCCTGAGCATGCTCAGACCAACCCAAATGCAGCTAGCACAAAATAAGCCACCCCCTGTCCAAAATTAAGCACATCATCCAGCATGCTACAAAATTACAGATGGGACAAATACCCCCCTCTCCAGGGGGGCAAACAAAGAGCCTAATATGGGCAAAAGTTATACAACAAATACCATTGCAGTCTATGGGAACTGATTTGTTAATTTTGCTAGTCCCCACTTGGCTGGCTTATCTTCTAGTTATTGGCCTTAAAATGGGTATGGGGGCCCAGGTCCCACCCTGAGGGACATATATCAATGTCACCAATTTGGACAACCCCAAAAACGAAACAAGGAGAAGTGCAAAATGCAAAATTGCTTAAAAGCTAGTAACTTGGGAGCCTTAATCTGCCTGTAAAGTGGTGCATCTATAGCAGTGCCGGAATGACCAGGGTCGCACCAGTCGCATTTGCGACTGGGCCCTCGGGTTCCGCCACTGTAGGGGGGCCCGCCGCCGCCTGGGAGATAGTACAGTAGTGTACACTACAGTCATTCACGGGGAGTCCGCTCCGCCCATCCTCTCCGGCCGCTCCACCCATCCTCCCCGAGTGCACTCACGGGCACACTGCACAGGCTCCGCCCATCCTCTTCACTCATCCTCTCATCCCGCACTCAGGGGCACAGTCCAGCTGCTTCGCCCATCCTCTCCACCCATACTCTCTGCCCGCATTCACGGGCACAGTCCCCGCGCACTCCGCCCATCTTCTCCAGCTCCGCCTGCACTCACAGGCCCCGGCCATCCTCTCTGCTCGCCCAAGCAAGACCCAGCAAGGAGGGGGAACCAAGTGATCTGCAAGTAAGTGGCACCCATCTCTCCATATCAACACTGCCACTGATCCCCACACCACCACTACTGCCACTGATCCCCACACCACCACTACTGCACTGATCCCCCCCACACTACTGCTGCCACTGATACCCCCCCACACCACCACCACCACTACTGCCACTGATCCCCACACCACCACTACTGCCACTGATACGGGACACCACTACTGCCACTGATCCCCACACCATCACTACCGCCACTGATACCCCCCCACACCACCACCACTACTGCCACTAATACCCTGATACCACCACCACCACTGCCACTGATACCCTAAACCCCCCCACACCACCACAACCACTGCTGCCATTGATCCACCCCACCATGACCACTACTGCCACTGATCCCATCCTTGCCACTGATATCATTCCCCTCCCCACCACTCATCCCATCCCAGCCCCCCAACCACCATCCTCACACCACCGCTGCCACTCATTTCATCCAATGTCCACCACCACTGCCACTCATCCCATCCAATCCCCCCTTCCACTACCACTCATCCCATCCCACCCTCCTCCAACCATCACTCTTGCCACTGATCCCATTCCCCCCACCACCTCTGCCACTCATCCCATTCAATCCCCCCTACCACTGATCCCGCCCCCCCAACCACAACCCTTGCCACTGATCCCATCCCCCCTCACCGCTGCCACTCATCCCATCCCCCTACCACCACTGCTGCCACTGATCCCATCCCCACCCAATCACCACTACTGTCACTGATCCCATCCCCCCCACCGCTGCCACTCATCCCATCTCTCCCTCACCGCTGCCACTCATCCCATCCCCCACCACCAATGCCACTGATCCTATCCCTCCCCAACCACCACTGATCCCATCCCCCACCAACACCACTGCCACCCATCCCAGGGGCGTAACTACAGGGGTCACAATTGTAAGAGCACACATGTTGCCCCTGAACACCTAGATGGGGGGCATTTAGAGGAACAAATCCCCTCCATTTTTCTCCTGCAGCCACTAAAAATCTGCTTCTCCTCCTCTCCCTCTGATAGGCATTCAGTGGCTGCAGGAGGAAAATGGAGGGGATTTGTTCCCCCTCCTATCCAGGTCCTGCTGCCCCTGGGATCAGTGGAAAGGGACCTGGCTGGAGGTCAGGGGGGCCCTCCATGGTTTCTTGCACCGGGGCCCTGAAAGTTCTAGTTACGCCACTGATCTGTAGCATGTATCCAAAATGCTGCTATAAAAGATGTATAGCTTTAGAGAAAAGTTACAAATCTACATTGCAGCTGCAAGATTTTACACAAAACAAAAAATAGCCTGTCCCCCCCCCCTCCATACAAACAAGGCCATTCGGTCTTTTAAGGCTTAAGATGAGAACCCCCACGTGAAAAATACCACCCCAAACTCAAAAAATATTGTGCCCCTCCCACACACTAACAAACCCTTAACCAAACACACAGCAAGCCAGCCCATGAAAGGGGGGTTGGATGCTTGGGGGAAGGAGGGGCTCAGGCACTCCAAAAGTCAACTACCTTGTTCCCAAATTTAGGGGGACAAGGGCCTCTTCCACACAACCCTAGGCTGGGGTTGTGGGGAGCTGCAGACAGGGGGCTTTACGGAATGTGGAAAGCCCCTTTAAACTAGTAGGTACAAGGTGCTTTGTGGTCGGTATTGGGCTGAGCCCAACATGCCCCAAAGGCAGCCAGCTATGTTGAGTGCATGTGGCCTTGTATGGTTCAAGAGGGGTTGGGCGAACGCTCTTCTCACCCCTTTCCTAGCTGGCCCTGTTGTATGCTCTGAAAATGGATGTGGTTTAAATTGGTGAAGGCAGCTCACAGCCTTTTGATAATAGAGTGGAGTGTGGAGTTCCCCTTTAATAGCAAAAGCTAGCCTAAGGAAATCATATGCATCAGAAGGGGGAGACAAGAGCATTGTAAAATGGAGTGTGGCGTTCCCCTTTAAAAGCAAAAGTTAGCCAAAAGAAATCATATGCATTAGAACGGGGAGACAAGAGCATTGTAGAATGGAGTGTGGAGTTCCCCTTTAAAAGCAAAAGTTGGCCCATGGAAATCCAAGAAAAGGGGGGGATTTGGGACTTTAAATGAGGCACATATGTGGTGTGCCTCCATCCCTAAATTCGAGACTAAAAATGGGAAGGTTGGGACTTTAAAATGAGGTTATGGACACCGTGGAAATGACTGGATGAAAATACATATTTATTGATCGTAATGAAATGCACAGTCATATCAATATCATAAACCACATATATAAAAGACATTTCAATAAATATCATTTCATAAAGTATTTACAAGCACATATGTATGTGCGAACGTAATACAGACATCAAGAGTACATCAAATATATACCCACTTGTTGCCCAATGGTGGTCACAATTGATAAATCATACAGACAAAACAGAAAAATTCCATATGTGTACATGTGGTGTTGCAGCAGCACTTTCACCGGGAATAAAGATGTGAACAGTAAAATCATGGTACGAATAGGATTGTTCAGGAGTAAAAATATACTATAGACATGTATCTGCATCCCACAATGCCCGACGCGTTTTGTGTGAAGACACTCATCAGGGGCGATAGCTTAGGGACGTCTAGAAAAAATGGTAAAAATGCAATTAGTCTAAGTATGAGTGGTCATACTGGGGGAGGGCAGAAGGGCCCACCCTGAGTACTTACATGTGAATCAGTACACAAGGGTATAGCGGGTATGGTACCAGGGTCCAGAAAAAATGTCAGACCCGGGAGCTGAGGTATTCTGGGGTCGTGTGTAGGCGGGACACATACAAGCCAC
This sequence comes from Lithobates septentrionalis, assembly GCA_037952835.1. NCBI lineage: Eukaryota > Metazoa > Chordata > Amphibia > Anura > Ranidae > Lithobates > Lithobates septentrionalis. The sequence continues at coordinate 4,367,586 of JBBDGP010001284.1, forward strand.
CCCTGGACACAGGGAACCAGGTTGCTGGTATTCATAATAAGACAAATGATGCGCGAGTGAGTATTACGTTCGCACATACATATGTGCTTGTAAATACTTTATGAAATTACATTTATTGCAATGTCTTTAATATATGTGGTTTATGATATTGATATGACTGTGCATTTCATTACGATCAATAAATATGTATTTTCATCCAGTCATTTCCACGGTGTCCATAACCTCATTTTAAAGTCCCAACTTTCCCATTTTTAGTCATGGAAATCCAAGGGGTTAGAGGGGGGAGACAAGAGCATTGGAGAATGTAGTGTGGAGTTCCCCTTTAAAAGCAAAAGCTAGCCCAAGGAGATCATATAGATTAGAGGGGAAGGTAAATGCCCTTTTAGGAGGAGCTAGAAAAGCGAGAGTCTTTTTACATAATTTTAACAAGGTGCATGTCACATGTTGGCAATGTAACATGCTAACATGACCTGTGTGCAAATCTCCTTAAAAAAAATACATAAGGGTGAACCAGCGTAAAAAAAAAAAAGTCAAGTTTAGAGGCGTGCCCGTTCAACCCACGCAATTGCATTTACATTGCTTGACATTTACTAAGATTTTGGCAGTGAACAAACGCATTTGAACAAGCGCAAGAGCCGCTTGCGCATGCGCAGTGCTTACATTGTTCTCGCGCAGTTCTAAACGTACCGTATTCATCGGCGTATAACACGCACTTTTTTCCCCTTAAAATCAGGGGAAAATCGCGGGTGCATGTTATACGCCGATCCCCTGCTGACTGTGAGCGGAGGAGCGAGCGACGCCGACATTCATACATAGCGGAGTGTACTCGGCTAGGTTCGGCTAGCTCCGCTCACAGTCACGCCCAGTCTCGCCCTAAGATGGACATAACACAGGGACTGGGCGTGACTGTGAGCGGAGCTAGCCGAACCTAGCCGAGTACACTCGGCTATGTATGAATGTCAGCGGCGCTCGGCTCCGCCCACAGGACTATGAGAGGAGCCGAAAGCAGCCGAGAGCCGTGAGAGACACCGGACCGGCTCTGTGTCTCTCGGCGGCACCATATTTAAAAACTGCAGTGACACTGGGCAAGGCTGCAGATGACACTGAAAGGCTGCAGATGACACTGAAAGGCTGCAGATGACACTGGACAAGCATGCAGATAGATACTGACAAGGCTGCAGATGGACACTGATAAGGCTGCAGATGGACACTGATAAGGCTGCATTGATGGGCATTTAAATGTAAGTTTTTTTTTCTTAAAAAGTTTTTTTCCTTATAATTCCCTCCTAAACTTGGGGTGCGTGTTATACGTCGGCGCGTGTTATATGCCGATAAATACGGTACTTGCAGGCACAGCAGGCTTGCTCTGACAAAGTTACTTTCTTATTCTATTTTGGGCATATTTGTTACTTGGGCAGTTTGGTACTAAACTTCCTCACGTCACCTCATAATATTGGCACCTCCATATTCTGTTAATATTGAATTGAAGATGCCGTGGCGCACAGATTGTATTCTCCTGTGTGCCGAGATAGCTATAGTAAATGGGGAATTCGGGCTCTGTTCCCGGCGCACCATTTTGTAATTCTAAAAATGTGCATTGCGCCTCTACTGATGGCGTGCATTTTTCGTAAATCAGCCCCAGTGTGTCTAAAAAATACAACTCAGGTGTCAAAAAAGTATACATTTATTTAAATGCTAGATAAAATGTCCAAATATGCAATAACATAAACACATGAAAGAGTACATGAAAAAATCTCCACTGTGCACCATCTGATAACGTTGTCAGTGAACAAACAGATACATACAGATGCACCTGAGCTTAATTTTGTGTGTCATGGCAAAGGCTGGGAATACTTATGTACATGTGATTTTTCTTGTTTTTTTATTTTTAGTTCATTTGCAAAGATTTCAAACAAACTTCTCTCATGTTGTCATTATGGGGTATTGTTTGCAAAATTTTGGAGGAAAAAGATGTATTTAATCTATTTTGGAATAAGGCTGTAACATAACAAAATGTGAGTATTATACCCAGTACAGTACTTCAAACAAGTTACAAACTGATAAACAAGAACATATACGTAGTATGCATGATTATGGCGAGAACCAAGCAAAAAAAAAGAATTTTTTTTTTTAAATATTTCTCATGGCAGACTGGTAACAGCAAATAACATTTGTAGTCATATGCCGCGTACACACGGTCCTACTTTTCGTCTACAAAAGTCGGACAGCCTGTCGGACAGACTTCCGGCAGACTTTCGGTGGACTTGCCGCGGACTTGCGGCCTACTTTCTAACGACCGGACTTGCCTACACACGACCACACAAAAGTCGGTCGGATTCGTACGTGATGACGTACACCGGACTAAAATAAGGAAGTTCATAGCCAGTAGCCAATAGGTGCCCTAGCGTGGCTTTTTGTCCGTCGGACTAGCACACAGACGAGCGGATTTCGGGGTCCGTCGTAGGTACGAAGTAAAAGTTTTGAAGCATGTTTCAAATCTAAAGTACGTCGTATTTGAGGCTAAAAAAGTCGGTTGAAAGTCCGGAGAAGCCCACACACGATCGGATTACCAGCCAGCTTTAGTCCATCAGCGTCTGTTGGACTTTTGTAGACGAAAAGTACGACCGTGTGTACGCGGCAATAGTCTTCATTTGGATATGCGATACCCTAACTACCAAGACCTGAGGTGTGCCTTGGCCTAGCTTGTCAGTACGCCTAAAAAAAGGCATACCCTGAATGTACGACTATGAAGAAATGTACGATGTGTATAAGTATGAGAAAATAGGGGGCAACGGGTGGGTGGGAACCCAGAATACAAGCCAACGCCAAAACAGACAGAGGAGGGATAAATACCCCTCAGACTCCTCCTACAAATGCAGGCTAGCCTGCGGCCAGCCTTCTTTCTTGTAGTCAGAGTCTTCACTTGGAAATGCGATACCCTAACTACCAAGGCCTGAGGTGTGCCTTGGCCTAGCTAGTCAGTACGCCTAAAAGAGGGCAAAAAAAGACATGAAAGTAGGTGTAATAAGAAAGCTTGATGAAGGGCAGGTAACAATCTGTCTAGTAGAGTAGCGCACGCCCGGATGGCCTCAGTGTATGGATCCAGTATGTATCAGCTATAACAGCAGGAAACCAACGTCCTATGAATTGACGATAAGAAGGGACCCCCCAGTTTTGAACCTGCGAACCTGCCCAGAATCAAAATGAATGTCCCGTAACTGATTTGGATTAAGCCTACTTTCCGAGAAAACACAGGCATGGGAACAAACTGCTTGTAGCAAGAGGATACGGGGGAGGATAGGGGTAAAAGGACCCGAGGAGCCCTGCAAAATAATAGCAAAGGTCGAACACTTGAAAACTGGACATTAGTCAAGTAGCTCTGTGAAATATCAACAACTCCTGGCCTATCTGCCCATACTTGGTATGGGGAAGTTTGAGAAGGTGAGCTGCAAAAATTGATAAACTGACAGGAGTTGCAGGGGTCTAAAGTGCTGGATACCTGATAGATATGTTTGCTGGTGTTGACGGATGAGGCCAACACGCTGTGGTAATATGCATCGATAACATCGAAAACCGGTCTTGCATGATTTAAATTGAGTCGTGCTTCTGCTGGTAACCTGACAATCGCGTCAGAGTCCTGAAACAGGGGAAGGAGAGCAAGACTCCAACCTGAGGAATAAATCTCATGGCATGATTCAGCATACCCAAGAGACTGTAAACCCCCCTTGGAACAGGCTGGGGATCTGACAAAAGATGAAAGGTCTGACGTACCTGACCAGTTGACCAGGCAACCTCGCAATCAAGAGATTAGCACCGAGAGTGGAGCCCAAAAATAATGTTGATATTGGCCCGGACCTACCATTAGTGGGCTGACAAAGGGACGTTGGTGTCAAAGCAAGGACTGCTTTTGACCCAAGGGTAACCCAGTGGTGAAACAACACTAGCGCTACTAATCTTGCCCTGGCAGCGGGCAGGTCTGATGAAAGCTTCAAAGCATCTGTGAAATCAGCTTGGATAGCCAATACACCCCCCCAACTGTAGAAAGTGCTGAATCGTCAACTCTATGGATGAGTACTTTGATGAAAAATATCTCCTCAGGAAAGAGACAGCCAAAATGTAACAATGTTGAAAACTTGCCACTGGACAACCCGGTGGGCCGACCCACCCTCTTTGGAATGAAGGTGATGAACCAGACCAAGCGCTCCATGGAAATGACTGCCCCCAGTAACTTGATTGACAACGAAAGCATGACTGTCTGCTGATGCCAAGATACTACATACAAAAGCCCCTGACAAGAAACATTGCTTGGCTCAGACATATTGAACCAGAAGGCTTGACAAGACCAGTGAACTAAGGAGATGCTGATCTTGCCTGCAGGAATGCAGGAGCTGGGGGTGCGCTGACACCCTGCCTCTGACCGAGCGAGTTTTGAACACCTCCATCCTGTCCTGTAATTGTAACAGGCCGTGGAGAGCCTGTTTAGCCCGCATGAATCTGCGCTTAAAGAATAATGCCCAGAACATGTTTCATGCTGGTGTATGAGAGTAGCTGGGATGGAATTGGAAACAAACAAACAATCTGAAGCATACTGCCTTCCCAGCTGTGGCCAGAAAAGGAAACCCCTGTGCTAATGTTCCGCTGTGCTTAAGTATGGACCAACTCCTTGGCGACGGAGTGCTACCATGCTCAGTACCCTCACGTTGAGTTGAAGGGATGAACGTGAATATGTTGCTCCCGAATGTGCAGCATGCCCACCCCAAGGAAACCCAAAGAAAGTGACAACAGACAACCAGACATGAGAACACCAGTCCCTCTGCACCTGCCTGAGTATAAGGAAGTGAGCAGTAATGACCAGACCACAGCGCGTGAATGAACCTGATGACAGCTCCCACCCTAGTGTATGTAGTAAGTGAGCCCGGGTAACCTGCAGCGCAGAGACAGGTAATTAAAAACGTAACACTCAGGGCCGGTGTACCCAAAGACCGTGGTGGGTAGTCATACAGGTGTAAGAATGAACGTGCATCGTATGACGTATGGTATGCGGGCGAGATGATGATTGTGGTCAACAATTATTTTAAAAACAAAACCTCAGCCCATATGGATCTGTAGACGTGACAGATCCTGAGATGTAATTGCCAGACCATTGTTCCTAGTTTTTACTGACAGTCTACTGACTGGAATGGTACCAGCTGATTGGAGAAAAGCATACTGCCTTCCCGGCTGTGACCGGAAAAGGAAACCCCTGTGCTAATGCTCCGCTGTGCTTAAGTATGGACCAACTCCTTGGCGACAGAGTGCTACCATGCTCAGTACCCTCACGTTGAGTTGAAGGGATGAACGTGAATATGTTGCTCCCGAATGTGCAGCATGCCCACCCCAAGGAAACCCAAAGAAAGTGACAACAGACAACCAGACATGAGAACACCAGCCCTCTGCACCTGCCTGAGTATAAGGAAGTGAGCAGTAATGACCAGACCAGAGCGCGTGAATGAACCTGATGACAGCTCCCACCCTAGTGTATGTAGTAAGTGAGCCCGGGTAACCTGCAGCGCAGAGAAAGGTAATTAAAAACGTAACACTCAGGGCCGGTGTACCCACAGACCATGGTGGGTAGTCATACAGGTGTAAGAATGAACGTGCATCGTATGACGTATGGTATGCGGGCGAGATGATTGTGGTCAACAATCATTTTAAAAACAAAACCTCAGCCCATATGGATCTGTAGACGTGACAGATCCTGAGATGTAATTGCCAGACCATTGTTCCTAGTTTCTACTGACAGTCTACTGACTGGAATGGTACCAGCTGATTGGAGAAAAGCCAATGTAGCACCAATATTTAAAAAGAGCCCAAAATACATCCCTGGGAAGTACAGACCAGTTAGCCTAACATCAATAGTATGTAAACTCTTGGAGGGGATGATAAGGGACTATATACAAGATTTTATAATGAGAATGGTATCATTAGCAGTAATCAGCATGGATTCATGAAGAATTGTTCTTGCCAAACCAATCTATTAACCCTCTATGAGGAGGTGAGTTGCCATCCGGATAAAGGAAGGCCCATAGATGTGATTTATCTGGATTTTGCAAAAGCATTTGACACAGTTCCCCATAAATGTTTACTGTACAAAATAAGGTCAGTTGGCATGGACCATAGGGTGAGTACATGGATTGAAAACTGGCTACAAGGGCAAGTTCAGAGGGTGGTGATAAATGGGGAATACTCGGAATGGTCAGGGGTGGGTAGTGGGGTCCCCCAGGGTTCTGTGCTGGGACCAAAAAGATCTGAACAAATTCATGGGGTGGGCAACTACATGGCAAATGAGGTTCAATGTAGAAAAATGTAAAATAATGCATTTGGGTGGCAAAAATATGAATGCAATCTTTACACTGGGGGGAAAACCTCTGGGGGGATTTTGTATGGAAAAGAAGGGTCCTAGTAGATGATAGGCTCAGCAATGGCATGCAATGCCAAGCTGCTGCTAACAAAGCAAACAGAATATTGGCATGTATTAAAAAAGGGATCAACTCCAGAGATAAAACGATAATTCTCCCGCACTACAAGACTCTGGTCCGACCGCACCTAGAGTATGCTGTCTAGTTCTGGGCATCAGTCCTCAGGAAGGATGTACTGGAAATGGAGCGAGTACAAAGAAGCACAACAAAGCTAGTAAAGGGTCTGGAGGATCTTAGTTATGAGGAAAGGTTGCGAGCACTGAACTTCTTCTCTCTGGAGAAGAGACGCTTGAGAGGGGATATGATTTCAATATACAAATACCATACTGGTGACCCCACAATAAGGATAAAACTTTTTCGCAGAAGGGAGTTTAACAAGACTCGTGGCCACTTATTAAAATTAGAAGAGAAGAGGTTTAACCTTAAACTATGTAGAGGGCTCTTTACTGTAAGAGCAGCAAGGATGTGGAATTCCCTTCCACAGGCGGTGGTCTCAGCGGGGAGCATCGATAGTTTCAAGAAACTATTAGATAAGCACCTGAACGACCGCAACATACAGGGATATACAATGTAATACTGACATATAATTACACACATAGGTTGGAATTGATGGACTTGTGCCTTTCCTCATGACTAATATCCTCCAGACCCTTTATTAGCTTTGTTGCCCTTCTTTGTAAGCGCTCCATTTCCAGTACATCCTTCCTGAGGACTGGTGCCCCAAACTGGACAGCATACTCTAGGTGCGGCCGGACCAGAGTCTTGTAGAGCGGGAGAATTATCGTTTTAGCTCTGGAATTAATCCCCTTTTTAATGCATGCCAATATTCTGTTTGCTTTGTTAGCAGCAGCTTGACATTGCATGCCAGTGCTGAGCCTATCATTTACTAGGACCCCCAGGTCCTTTTCCATCCTAGATTCCCGCAGAGGTTCTCCCCCCAGTGTATAGATTGCATTCATATTTTTGCCACCCAAATGCATTATTTTACATTTTCTACATTGAACCTCATTTGCCATGTAGTTGACAAGACCTGTGGCACGCGTAGCGTAGTCCTCCTCCACCCTCCCCAAATCCCCAGTCCCTGCATTATTCCCCCTTCTTCCCTATCCTAACATTTCTTCCCACGCCCCTCAGTTCCCCCTCACAGCACAAATCTCCTCCCCCCTCCAATCCCCATTCCCAGCATAACAAATCCCCCCACATTTCTTCTCCCAGAAAAAATTCTCTAACCCCTGAAGCACAGATCCCCCCCCCCCCTCAAATCCCTCTTCTAGCACAGATAACAGTTAACTTAACGGCCTTTCCAAATGCATGCACTACTTTTAGTGTGGTCTGGTATGATTTCAGCCAATTAAAATAAATGGGCTGAAATCGTAGAGCACCCGGGTCACATGTGAATCTCACAGAACGCACAGTGGGGGTTATTTACGAAAGGCAAATCCACTTTGCACTAAAAGTGCAAACTACAGTTGCAAAGTGCACTTGGAAGTGCAGTCGGTGTAAATCTGAGGGGTAGATCTGAAATGAGGGGAAGCTCTGCTGATTTTATTATCCAATCATGTGCAAGCTTAAATGCTGTTTTTTATTTTCCTTGCACACCTCCCTCGGATCTACAGCGACTGCACTTCCAAGTGCACTTTCAGTGCAATTTCAAGTGCACTTTGCACTTGTAGTGGAAAGTGGATTTGCCTTTAGTAAAAAAAAACCATAAAGTTCTTGTGTGATTCATTGTGTGAACCAGCTATGTATCCACTAACTTGCCTGGAAAGGGGGGCACTAGTTTGAGCACCTGGAGCAATTGTACATCTCTTGTGGGGTGCCCAGGACCACCCCCTCTGTGGCAGACAGCATCTCTTTGATTTGGGGGGGGGGGGGATATGTGCTAGGGGTCGCTTTGGGAGGGGAGAAGACTTGTGCTGGGGGTGGGGTGAAGGGGGATGGATTTCATAACCAACCCCCTTGTAGCACAAGTCCTCTACAATCCTAAAGTGCCCCCTAGCACATATCCCTCATCCCCCAAATCACTCCAAGTGAACTGTAGGCTTACACCCCCCTCCTCGATCCCCATCCCCCCCTCCTCCTCAAGTCTCAATTCTAGATTAGTTCATTACAGACCTCAGATCAGCGCTGTTCAGGCAGAGTAGTGTGCCTGCTCCTTGTCTCCTCCTCTGTGTACAGGAAAATATTACAGCAGGAGGAGGGGGTGGGTTCAGTGCTCTACGCTCTGCAGTCTTGTGTGTGCCACAGGCAGCCGAGGAGATATGCCAGCTGCCATACAAAGTGTTGCTCGTGGCATGTGGGAACTAAGACACCCTGCACAAGCCATGGACATTCCGGAACTCAGCCCTGATCCCCGGGACATGAATCAAATTCCCGGCTAATTAGGGACAGTTGGGAGTTATGAATGTTTTCTCTTCCTGGCAGACACAGCACAACCTTGTCCACATAAACGTGGCACACATAATAGCACTCTGTTCTGCCAAGGGCCCCTCCTTCATTAAACTATAAAAGGGTGCATTACTCCACCCACTATATCACCAGAGGAGTGGTTTCTCTAAAAGGACACTATACCCTACACCTGCTAACATACTGCCTCTGTCCCCCACCACCTGCATGTTACACTCTGATCCACTCAAAAAACTTTCCTATTCAGTCATTGGCACACTTTTTCAAGTATTATTATTAAAAAATACAACTTTGTATGAAATGATCCCAATCAGTGTCCAAAAGATGCTATATAAATCGTGAACATTATTATTATTAGTATCCATTTTATTACATACTGGTCGTGAATAATAATAATAACAATAATAATAATAATAATATTACCCATTTTATTAAATACTGGTGAAACATACACAGGATGCACAATATCTTTATCAAGCCAACATTTTAATGAGGAAAATCTGTTTTAATCGCATGCTAGTATAATTTCCTTGAAATACCAGGGAGCAGATATAAAAGGGAGTACTAAATACTTCTGCTAACCATACAGTGCTGAAAATATTATTGACACTAGATGTCACTAGAGCTGCACTTTTTTTTAAAAAGCCCTATTTACCATACATTGAATGTGATGTTATTTATGTATTTCATTATTTGCACTACATAAGTAATAAAATTACTAGGCCGTTTTAACAAATTATATTGAATTTGCATAATGTACAGAAATAACCACAAATTTCATACACCATCTTGAGAGTTTAATCTATACTTTGTTTTGCTTTGCCTGTTTACAAATATTTATGTCAAATATCTTGCCACTTGACTAGCAAATATGAACAAAGTTTATAGCCAATTATTTCCTTTTTGTTTGTAAACATTAATTTACTCTGTATTATACACACTTTCCTTTAGGAATTAACACTGTTATACACCACATATTCATGTCAATACTACCTTGGTCAGATCCATACCTAATGCCTACCCCCTACCTGCTGTCTTGTGCCACCCATCCAGTTCATTATTTTGTTTGCTCCGCCCTTACAACAGTTATATTTACACTGCAATAGTCTATATGGGGTAATTTATGGGTTTATTATATTAAAAACTGCCAGTCCAACTCTTTCTTTCTTTCTATTTTGTTTTTTTTTTCACAAATGGAATCGTGCAATGCTACATTTTTTAGACGAACACTACAAATGATCGCAATCATTCTGCAAAATTCTGAAAAATGCATGCGGAGTAGGTAAATTGTTTGGCACTGATAATGGGGTACTTTGACGCAGTAAGTGGGCTTAGCACTATATGACCATATCCCCATATTTTTTGAATATGTTCAGGTGTTTTTAAATAGCCTTGCAGGCTTTAAATGTCATATTTGTATGTGTACGCTGTAATTTATTTTGTACTGTTTGGTCTTATAGCAGCACCATCTTGAATGTAAATGCAATTTTAGGGTGTGCCCCCCCAAGTATGATTTTGTATGTAATATTGTATGGACCCTGACCAGGTTCCTTGGGCTGGAACACCCCATCCCCCTTCATTACCTCTTATTAGTGTCCACCAGTGTTATAGGAGGAGTCCTTTCAGTTCTCCCACAAAGAGGAGATTGTCTCCCATGGTTGAAATGCAGGATCTTTCATTCTATTACTAGTGTAGGACCCACTGATAATGGGGTACTTTGACGCAGTAAGAGGGCTTAGCACTATATGACCGTATAGTGTGACCAAATCCCCATATTTTTTGAATATGTTCAGATGTTTTTTAATAGCCTTGCAGGATTTAAATGTAATTTTTGTAAGTGTGAGCTGTAATCTAAACCTGTGTTTTTCTGGGTCAGCATTTGAGGGACTCAGGGAGGGCTGGATGACTCACAGGCAGCCTCTCTGAGACCTCCCCTAGGGATGGTCCAGATGTTCAAGTTGAAGGTAAGTTTGTGTCAAACGTAAGTTCGACTCGAATATCAGGTGTCAACATATGGGGCGCTCACAGGAAGTTCGCCCACCACAGAGCACCCCATAACGCCCCATAATGCACTGCAAGATCGCAGTGCATTGTCAGCTGCTGATTGACCAAAGCATGCACCTGACCTGTATGCTTTAGCCAATCACAGTGCAATGTGCTGTGAGAGCCATGATTGGCCAAAGTTCAGAGTATATAATGCAGCTAGTGTAGTATATAAAATACAGTTCAGAGTATATAATGCAGTGCAGGGTATATAGTGCAGTGAAGGGTATATAATACAGTGTATTGAAGTGGTAAGAGGGTCCCTATGACAGAATTAAGAAAAAAAATGGCGTTGGCTTCCCCCCAAAATTAATACCAGACCCTTATCTGAGCATGCAGCCTGTCAGGCCAGGAAAGGGAGGGGGCAAATGGCCCCCCCTCCTGAATCATACCAGGCTGCTTGCCATCAACATGGGGACAAGGTGCTTTGGGGTGCAGAGCCCTGTCCCAAAGCACTCACCCCCCCCATGTTAAGGGCATGTGGCCTGGTATGGTTCGGGAGGGGGGGGGGGGCGCTCTCTCGCCACCACCCTATCCTGACCTGCCATTCTGCATGCTCGGATAAGGATCACTTGTGGCTCCTTAGGGGGGTGCACTACATAAAGGTACAGGAAACTGTAAATAAGCGACTTAACCCATTAATAAAGAGGTTGGCTTTACACTTATGTATAAAAATACAGTTTAGCGCTAAAAACATTAAGGTTATAGTGTACTGAAACCGTAACAAATGTGAAAATTATGCAACAATATTCACTGTGTTAAACTAGTGAAGGAAAAAATGTGAAATACAACTGAAATGTCCATAAAAATACAGTGATGATTCTTCACTCAAAAGTGACGGTGAACAGCATGCAATTAGCAATAATGCTATGTGGATGAAAGAAACGATCCTCTGTCATAAGGCAATAGATGGATACTCTTACCAGATGTGGTGGGTCAATCGAGCTTGTGTGGGCCAGATGCCTCACAATGTAGATCCAGATGGAAAAGGGATCGCCCCCAGCAAGATAACCAGACTTCAGTGATTCCAAACCTGGCACGATACTTAGATCCTTATGATTCTCCAGAAATGGCACAGAATCTCCACTTAATGTACTGACCCTCACTCATGTACTTACCCTCATTCATGTACTGAATGTCAGAATGTGTAAAGGAGGCTCAAACAAGTGTGTGTGGATCGTTAGTACTTGTGTATTGTGTACTTTATACTTGAGTATTGCGAGTGCACGTAGGTCTGCGACTGTTCTGCGATTGCACATAGGTCTGTGAGTACCTGTGTATTGTCTTGTTGTGTACCTGTGCATTGTCTTGAGTATTAGTGCCAGGAAGCTAGCTGTTAGGTAATTTGGACAGGGTAAAATCCCCAAATCCTCACTAAATTTAATAGGTACGATGCCTGGCGGGTGTGGAGAGGCGGCCCTTTGTACATCTTGCTGCATGTATGCGTTCCTTGATCATCCGATCGAGGGCGAATACTGCTGTGCAAAATGTAAGCACATTGTTTCCCTGGAAGCCCAGGTTCTGAATCTGGGGAAGCAACTGTCAGCACTGAGAAGTCCCTCTATACTAAAGGAGAGCCAGGAACGTACACGGCAGGTGCCGGCAGGGGCCAGCACAGAGGTGGGTGGAGACAAAGAGGTGCAGGCACTAGCAAAGAGTAGATGGGTGACAGTCAGGAGGGGTAGAGGGGGAAGTGCCAGGGAGGCCGATCCAGGACTGGAGCATCCCAATAAGTACGCTCCATTGAATGACATTGGTGAAACCAGTCAGGGACCAGCACTGCTGGAGCTAAGGGACTCTCCTAGCTGCCGGGGAAGAACTCCTCCAGTGAGAGTGGGGTGGCAGCAAAGGGAAAGGAAAGACAGATTCTGGTGGTAGGGGACTCAATTCTTAGAAGGACAGAGAGGGCAATCTGTAACCAAGACCTGAAGCGCCGAACAGTATGTTGTCTACCGAGCGCTCGGGTTCGGCACATCACGGATCTTGTGGACAGATTACTGGGAGGGGCTGGGGAAGACCCAGCTGTCATGGCGCACGTTGGCACCAATGACAAAGTCAGAGGCAGATGGAGTGTCCTAAAGAACGATTTTAGGGACTTAGGAGCTAAATTGAGGAAAAGGTAGTACTCCAAGGTAGTATTCTCAGGAATACTACCGGTACATCGAGCCACACCAGAAAGGCAGAGGGAGATTAGGGAAGTAAACAAGTGGCTGAAGAGCTGGTGTAGTAAGGAGGGGTTTGGGTTCCTGGAGGACTGGGCCGACTTCTCAGTCGGTAACCGGTACTATAGAAGTAACGGACTGCACCTAAATGAGGAGGGTGCAGATCTGCTGGGAATGAAGATGGCCAAAAAGTTAGAGGGGTTTTTAAACTAGGCGATGGGGGGGAGGGTCCAGAGATAGCCAGCGCGGAAGATATTCCAGAGGGTAGTATTGGGGGCATTAGTGGTAGGTTAACCAAAGCACAAAAACACAAGGTGAGTATAGTAGCAAGTCCTAGTTGCAATCTCGAAACACCCAATACGAGGACAATATGCGACCGGTCTAAACTATGTGGCATGTTCACCTATGCCAGGAGCATGGTGGACAAGATGGTTGAACTAGAGATACTGTTGTACAAGGAGGATTTAGATTTTGTGGGAATTTCAGAGACCTGGTTCAACAGCTCTCATGATTGGCTGGCAAACATTCAAGGGTATACCCTATACCGCAAGGATAGAGAGGGTAAAAAAGGGGGAGGGGTATGCCTATATATCAAGAATAATGTACAAGTGAATGTGAGAGATGACATCACTGAGGGAGCTAGAGAGGAGGTGGAATCCTTATGGGTAGAGCTCCAAAGGGATGAAGCTAAGGGGAGAATAATAATGGGAGTATGCTATAGGCCCCCTAACCTGAGGGAGGAAGTGGAGACGGATCTCCTATCACAAATTGGATTAGCAGCAAGGATGGGAAATGTTATCATAATGGGGGATTTTAATTATCCAGACATAGACTGGGCGGAGGGAACATTCATTTAAGGCTCGCCAGTTCCTTAATGTCTTGCAGGACAATTTTATGGGTCAGATGGTAGACGCACCAACTAGTAATAAAACATTACTGGATCTACTGATTACCAACAATACAGACCTGATCACGGATGTGGAAATACGGGGCAATTTAGGTAACAGCGATCACAGGTCAATTAGTTTCAGTATAAATCACACAAATAGGAAACATAAAGGGAATACAAAGACACTGAATTTCAAAAGAGCCAACTTCCCTAAACTACAAACCTTGCTAAAAGGCATAAATTGGGATAAAATATAAGGAACAAAGAATACGGAGGAGAGATGGGTTTGCTTTAAGAGCATATTAAATAAGGGCATTAGCCAATGTATCCCATTGGGTAATAAATTTAATATTTAAAAGAGCAAACAAAAATCCTGGATGGCTTAACTACAATGTAAAAATGCATATAAAAGCAAAGGAGAAGGCCTTCAAAAAATACAAGGTTGAGGGATCATCCTCAGCATTCAGATTTTTTAAAGAATGCAATAAGAAATGTAAGGGTGCAATTAGGACGGCTAGGATAGAACAGGAAAAACACATAGCGGAGGAGAGCAAAAAAAATCCCAAGAAAGTATGTAAACAGTAAAAAAGGGAGGACAGACCATATTGGCCCCATAAAGAATGAGGAAGGACATCTGGTTACAAAGGATGGGGAGATGGCGAAGGTATTGAATTTATTCTTCTCCTCAGTCTTCACGAGTGAATCGGGGGGCTTTAGTAACCAAAACTGCAGTGTTTATCCTCATGACACAACAGAGGAAGCACCTCCATGGTTAACAAAGGACAGAATTAAAATTAGACTTGAGAAACTTAACATTAATAAATCACCGGGACCAGATGGCTTGCATCCGAGGGTACTTAGGGAACTCAGTCAAGTGATTGCCAGACCGTTGTTCCTAATTTTTACAGAAAGTCTACTGACTGGAGAAAAGCCAATGTAGCACCAATATTTAAAAAGGGCCCAAAATACATCCCTGGGAATTACAGACCAGTTAGCCTAACACCAATAGTATGTAAACTTTTGGAGGGGATGATAAGGGACTATATACAAGATTTTAGTAATAAGAACGGTATCATTAGCAGTAATCAGCATGGATTCATGAAGAATCGTTCTTGCCAAACCAATCTATTAACCTTCTATGAGGAGGCGAGTTGCCATCTAGATAAAGGAAGGCCCGTAGACGTGGTGTATCTGGATTTTGCAAAAGCATTTGACACAGTTCCCCATAAACGTTTACTGTAGAAAATAAGGTCCGTTGGCATGGACCATAGGGTGAGTACATGGATTGAAAACTGGCTACAAGGGCGAGTTCAGTGGGTGGTGATAAATGGGGAGTACTCAGAATGGTCAGGGGTGGGTAGTGGGGTTCCCCAGGGTTCTGTGCTGGGACCAATCCTATTTAATTTGTTCATAAACGACCTGGAGGATGTGATAAACAGTTCAATCTCTGTATTTGCAGACGATACTAAGCTAAGCAGGGCAATAACTTCTCCGCAGGATGTGGAAACCTTGCAAAAAGACCTGAACAAATTAATGGGATGGGCAACTACATGGCAAATGAGGTTCAATGTAGAAAAATGTAAAATAATGCATTTGGGTGGCAAAAATATGAATGCAATCTATACACTGGGGGGAAAACCTCTGGGGGAATCTAGGATGGAAAAGGACCTGGGGGTCCTAGTAAATGATAGGCTCAGCAATGGTATGCAATGCCAAGCTGCTGCTAACAAAGCAAACAGAATATTGGCATGCATTAAAAGGGGGATCAACTCCAGAGATAAAACGATAATTCTCCCACTCTACAAGGCTCTGGTCCGGCCGCACCTGGAGTATGCTGTCCAGTTCTGGGCACCAGTCCTCAGGAAGGATGTACTGGAAATGGAGCGAGTACAAAGAAGGGCAACAAAGCTAATAAAGGGTCTGGAGGATCTTAGTTATGAGGAAAGGTTGCAAGCACTGAACTTATTCTCTCTGGAGAAGAGACGCTTGAGAGGGGATATGATTTCAATTTACAAATACTGTACTGGTGACCCCACAATAGGGATAAAACTTTTTCGCAGAAGAGAGTTTAATAAGACTCGTGGCCACTCATTACAATTAGAAGAAAAGAGGTTTAACCTTAAACTACGTAGAGGGTTCTTTACTGTAAGAGCGGCAAGGATGTGGAATTCCCTTCCACAGGCGGTGGTCTCAGCGGGGAGCATTGATAGCTTCAAGAAACTATTAGATAATCACCTTAATGACCGCAACATACAGGGATATACAATGTAATACTGATATATAATCACACACATAGGTTGGACTTGATGGACTTGTGTCTTTTTTCAACCTCACCTACTACCCTGTTTCCCCGAAAATAAGACCTATCGTGATTGTCATTGATGGCTGCAATATAAGCCCTACCCCCCCAAATAAGCCCTAGTTAAAGTCCTTGTAGGTCTTATTTTCAGGGTAGGGCTTATTTTCGGGGAAACAGGGTAGGGCTTATTTCGGGGGTGGGGCTTATATTGCAGCCATCACCGACAATCACGATAGGTCTTATTTTAGGGGAAACAGGGTATGTAACTATGTAACTATGTAAC
The DNA here is from genome assembly GCA_037952835.1 of Lithobates septentrionalis. NCBI lineage: Eukaryota > Metazoa > Chordata > Amphibia > Anura > Ranidae > Lithobates > Lithobates septentrionalis. Next base: position 4,384,126 of record JBBDGP010001284.1, read on the forward strand.
CGAGGTAAAAAATGGAGAAAAAAGGGGAAAGGCTCCATACAGTGCAGGTCAAACCAAAAAAGGTTTATTTAAAATGACAGTACATCAAAGTTAATTGAGTACATAAAAAAGTGATCACGGGTAAAATATAAAATCAAAAGAGCAATATGAGGAGCATACGTAGCATGCGTGGGTTTGCTACGCATGCTTCTCATATTGCTCTTTTGATTTTATATTTTATCCGTGATCACTTTTTTATGTACTCATTTAACTTTGATGTAAATTTAAATAAACCTTTTTGGTTTGACCTGCACCATATGGAGCCTTTCCCCTTTTTTCTCCATTTTTACCTTGGTTGGTTGAGCCTCCTTTGCACATTCTGACATTCTAAGGGTCAGTACATTAACCACTTCAGCCCCGGAGGATTTGGCTGCTCAATGACCGGAGCACTTTTTACAATTTGGCACTGCGCTGCTTTAACTGGTAATTGCGTGGTCATGCAATGCTGTACCCAAACAAAATTTATGTCCTTTTTTTTTCCACAAATAGAGATTTCTTTTGATGGTATTTGATTGCCTCTGCGTTTTTTATTTTTTGCGATATAAATGGAAAAAGACCAAACATTTCGAAAAAAAATGATTATTTCTACTTTTTGTTATAAAACAAAATGTAATAAACTCAATTTTAGTCATACGTTTAGGGCAAAATGTATTCAGCCACATGTCTTTGGTAAAAAAAATGTCAATAAGCGTATATTTATTTGTTTGCGCAAAAGTTATAGCGTCTACAAACTAGGGTACATTTTCTGGAATTTACGCAGCTTTTAGTTTATGATTTACAGTTTACGCAGCTTTTAGTTTATCTCATTTCTTGAGGTGTTAAAATGGCAGGGCAGTACAAACCACCCCCAAATGACCCCATTTGGAAAGTAGACACCCCAAGGAAATTGCTGAGAGGCATGTTGAGCCCATTGAATATTTTATTTTTTTGTCACGTGATTGAAAAATGACAAAAGAAAAAATACACAAAGTTGTCACTAAATGATATATTGCTCACACATGCCATGGTTATATGTGTAATTACACTCCAATATACATTCTGCTGCTTCTCCTGAGTATGGGGATACCTCATGTGTGAGACTTTTTGGGAGCCTAGCCGTGTACAGGACCCCAAAAACCAAGCACTGCCTTCAGGATCTCTAAGGGTGTAAATTTTTGATTTCACTCCTCACTACCTATCACAGTTATGAAGGCCATAAACGGCCAAGATAGCACAACCCCCCCCCCCCAAATGACCCCATTTTGGAAAGTAGACACTCCAATCTATTTTCCAATAGGTATGTCAAGTTCATGGAAGATTTTATATTTTTCCACAAGTTGCGGGAAAATTATTTATTTATTAATATCTATTTTTTTTTGCACAAAGTTGTCACTAAATGATCTATTTCTCAAACATGCCATGGGCATATGTGAAATTACACCCCAAAATACATTCCACTGCTTCTCCTGAGTACGGGGATACCACATGTGTAAGACTTTTTGGGAGCCTAGCCATGTACAGGACCCCGAAAACCAAGCACCTCCTTCAGGCTTTCTAAGGGCGTAAAATGGTGATTTCACATCCTCACTACCTATCACAGTTTCGGAGACCATGAAATAACAAGATAGCACAAAACCCCCCAAAAGACCTCATTTTGAAAAGAAGACACTTCAAGCTATTTGCTGAGAGGCATGTTGAGTCCATGGAATATTTTATATTTTGCCACAAGTTTCGGGAAAATTACAATTTATTTTTTTTACGCAATGTTGTCACTAAATGATATATTGTTCAAACATGGCATGGCTATATGTGGAATTACACCCCAAAATACATTCTGCTGCTTCTTCTGAGTATGGAGATACCACATGTGTGGGACTTCTTTGCAGTCTAACTGCGTACAGGACCCCGAAAACCAATCACCGCCTCCAGGCTTTCTAAGGGTGTACTTTTTTGATTTCACTCCTCACTGCCTATCACAGTTTCGGAGGCTATGAAATGCCCAGATAGCACAACCCCCCCCCCCCCCCAAATGACCCCATTTTGGAAAGTAGACACCCCAAGCTATTTGTTGAGAGGCATGTTGAGTATTTTGTAGATCTCGCTTTTTGTCACAAAGTTTTGAAATTTGAAAAAAGAAAAAAAAAATTTCTTTTCTTTCTTCATTTTCAAAAATAAATGAGATCTGCAAAATACTCACCATGCTTCTTAGCAAATATCACAATTTTACGCCTTTAGAAAGCCTGAAGGCGGTGCTTGATTTTTGGGGTCCTGTACGCGGTTAGGCTCCCAAAAAGTCTCACACATGTGGTATCCCCATATACAGGAAAAGCAGCAGAATGTATTTGGGGGGTGTAATTTAACATAGGCTCATGGCATGTTTGAGCAATAGATCATTTAGTGACAACTTTGTGCAAAAAAAAAGAAAAAAATTTTTCCTGCAACTTGTGGCAAAATATAAAATATTCCATGGACTCAACATGCCTCTCATCAAATAGCTTTGGGTGTCTACTTTCCAAAATGGGGGTCATTTGGGGGGGGGGGGGTGTTGTGCTATCTTGGCATTTTATGGCCTTGAGAACTGTGATAGGTAGTGAGGAGTGAAATAAAAAATTTACACCCTTATGCCGCGTACACACGGTCAGACTTTACGGCAGACTTTGCCCGGCAGACTTTGACGTACTTTACGACGGACTTTCTGAATGAACGGACTTGCCTACACAAAATCCACCAAAGTCTGTCGAATTCGTACGTGATGACGTATGACCGGACTAAAATAAGGAAGTTCATAGCCAGTAGCCAATAGCTGCCCTAGCATGGGTTTTTGTCTGTCGAACTAGCATACAGACAAGCGGACTTTTCGACCGGACTCGAGTTCGACGGATAGATTTAAAACATTGATTAAAAAGGAGAGAAATCAAAAATAATGGGACTTTAAATGAGGATAGTGGGGCCGTTCATACCCCTCCTCCATCCCGGTTCAGTAATAAAAACTAAAAAAGAGAGCAGATGTGGGACTTTGAGTGAGGCACACGGGAGCAAAAGTCAAACTAGAATAAAGTTTCAATTTTTTAATATAGAGTAATACATAAATTCATAAGTTTACATTTATAGGCACATAGCTCAATAAATAATTTGTATTCAATCATAAAATACATTCCAACAAGGACTTCTATGTAAACATATGAGGATATGAATGAAAAATACATAACAATAAATATGTGGCACACAGTGTCACTAGAAAAAAGTGGCAAAGATAAAATGCAATAACAATGGAACGTCCATACATAGCTAATAATGGTGTATAAATAACGGTAGTTGTAAGCTCTACGCCGTTTCGGGACCTTATAGCCACTCATCAGGAGCATAACCGTATTATTCACCTATAAATAGGGGAAATTAGCAATATTTAGAGTAATTTAAAGGACGAGTGGGCAAATGTAAAACATAAAATTCCACATTCTTCCACAAAGACCATGAACTTACAATTGCGTCCGTGCAGAGGCGGCGCAGGCCTGAATGCAGAGCCCACCCGCAATGCCAGGGTCCGAAGCTGAGGGAGCATGTCCAGGCAGCAGACCCGGCAATGAGAAACCCCCAGATTGGGTCAGAGTGTAGCGGGGTGACCTCAGTGGAAGGAGGAAAAGAAAAACCTGAAAAGCAAAAACACGAAGTGAATAGGTAAGAATAGTGTGAAAAAATGAAAAGAGAATATGAAGCAGTGAAAATGAGTTGGACTGAAACGAGTGAAAAAAAGAAAAAGGAGAAAAATGAAAAAATAAATAAAAGAAAAAAGTTTTGAGAAAGAGAATAGAATATGAGAGAGATAACCAAGATAGTACGGAAAAAGACCAGGGAAGGGGGATGGTAAAACAAAGGAGAAAAACTGAGTGAAAGAAAAAGGGGGTGAAGAAAGACCATAGCTGTGAGGAAAAAGACCTGAAAAACAAAGACACGAAGTGAATAGGTGAGAATAGTGTGAAAAAAATGGGGGAGGAAAAAAAAAAAAAAAAGGAGTATAAAGCAGTGAGAATAGGTTGGAGTGAATATAGTGAAAGGAGAAAAAGAAATGTGAAAAAGTAAAAAGAAGTTTTGAAAAGGAAAGAATAGAATATAAAAGAAACGAGCAAAATAGTCCAGAACGAGACCAAGGAAGGTGGATGGTTGAACAAAAAGGGGAAGTGAGTGAAAGAAAAGGGGGTGAAAAAAGACCATACCTGTGAAGGGGGAAGTAGGGGCATGATTGCCAAAAGTGTGTGGCTGCTTGATGGTGTACGGATAAGGCCTGAATTGGGAGACACCTCACTGGGAGAAGCCAAAGCGGGGAGTGCCACCGCAGAACACACCCCCAACGTCATGCAACCAGCAAACCAAAGGGGGCCGGGAGGCGCCGCAGATCCGCCAGCCAGGCAACCGAGCTGGCCGACCGCGAGCGCCAAACCAACCCCACCAAGCGCTGGAGATGGAAAACACGCTGCCGCTATGGGGCGTCATAAAGACGCTGAACAGCCGGCGCGGAAGGCATGACGTCGACGCGCAGTGGAGGAGGCCCCGCCCGCCCCACGTCACAACAAGGCGGAGGGGGGATCCCCAGTACGCGTCGCAGCTCCGGAGTGTAGCAGAAAGGGCAGGCCAAGACAGACAGCAGCCAGAACCAACAGTGCACGGACACAACTGCAAACATTGAATTTATCAAGGGGCAAAACACCTGAGATGACTTCCTAGTGATTGACTCCATATAGGGACAATCAAGGTGTGAAATAGGGAATTACTGGATAGACATCAAAATTAAATTAAATAAAATAAAAAATCTGAAAATGAAATAATATAATGCTTGAAAGTGCGACCGTGTGCCTCCATCCCTAATTGTTTGATTAAACAATTTGCCCCTACTTCCCCCTTCACAGGTATGGTCTTTTTTCACCCCCTTTTCTTTCACTCACTTCCCCTTTTTGTTCAACCATCCACCTTCCTTGGTCTCGTTCTGGACTATTTTGCTCGTTTCTTTTATATTCTATTCTTTCCTTTTCAAAACTTCTTTTTACTTTTTCACATTTCTTTTTCTCCTTTCACTATATTCACTCCAACCTATTCTCACTGCTTTATACTCCTTTTTTTTTTTTTTTCCTCCCCCATTTTTTTCACACTATTCTCACCTATTCACTTCGTGTCTTTGTTTTTCAGGTCTTTTTCCTCACAGCTATGGTCTTTCTTCACCCCCTTTTTCTTTCACTCAGTTTTTCTCCTTTGTTTTACCATCCCCCTTCCCTGGTCTTTTTCCGTACTATCTTGGTTATCTCTCTCATATTCTATTCTCTTTCTCAAAACTTTTTTCTTTTATTTATTTTTTCATTTTTCTCCTTTTTCTTTTTTTCACTCGTTTCAGTCCAACTCATTTTCATTGCTTCATATTCTCTTTTCATTTTTTCACACTATTCTTACCTATTCACTTCGTGTTTTTGCTTTTCAGGTTTTTCTTTTCCTCCTTCCACTGAGGTCACCCCGCTACACTCTGACCCAATCTGGGGGTTTCTCATTGCCGGGTCTGCTGCCTGGACATGCTCCCTCAGCTTCGGACCCCGGCATTGCGGGTGGGCTCTGCATTCAGGCCTGCGCCGCCTCTGCACGGACGCAATTGTAAGTTCATGGTCTTTGTGGAAGAATGTGGAATTTTATGTTTTACATTTGCCCACTCGTCCTTTAAATTACTCTAAATATTGCTAATTTCCCCTATTTATAGGTGAATAATACGGTTATGCTCCTGATGAGTGGCTATAAGGTCCCGAAACGGCGTAGAGCTTACAACTACCGTTATTTATACACCATTATTAGCTATGTATGGACGTTCCATTGTTATTGCATTTTATCTTTGCCACTTTTTTCTAGTGACACTGTGTGCCACATATTTATTGTTATGTATTTTTCATTCATATCCTCATATGTTTACATAGAAGTCCTTGTTGGAATGTATTTTATGATTGAATACAAATTATTTATTGAGCTATGTGCCTATAAATGTAAACTTATGAATTTATGTATTACTCTATATTAAAAAATTGAAACTTTATTCTAGTTTGACTTTTGCTCCCGTGTGCCTCACTCAAAGTCCCACATCTGCTCTCTTTTTTAGTTTTTATAGATTTAAAACATGTTTCAAATCTAAGTCCGTCCAACTTTTGAGCAAACAAAGTCCGCTGGAGCCCATACACGATCGAATTGTCCGACGAAATCCCGTCCGCCGGGCAAAGTCTGCCGTAAAGTCCGCTCGTGTGTACGCGGCATTAGAAATCCTGAAGGCGGTGATTAGTTTTTGGGGTCCTGTACGCGGCTAGGCTCCCAAAATTTCTCACACATGAGGTATCCCTGTACTCAGGAGAAGCAGTAGAATGTATTTTGGGGTGTAATTCCACATATAACATGTTTGAACAATATATAATTTAGTGACAACTTTGTGCAAAAAAAAAGTGTAATTTTCCCCAAACTTGTGGCAAAATATTTCATGGACTCAACATGCCTATCAGCAAATAGCTTGGGGTGTTTACTTTCCAAAAAGGGGTCAATTGGGGGGGGTTTTGAACTGTCCTGGCATTTTTTGCACAACATTTAGAAGCTTATGTCACACATCACCCACTCTTCTAACCACTTGAAAACAAAGCCCTTTCTCACACTTTTTGTTTACATGAAAAAATATTATTTTTTTGCAAGAAAATTACTTTGAACCCCCAAACATTATATATTTTTAAAGCAAAGGCTCTATAGATTAAAATGGTGGGTGTTGCATTTTTTTTTCACAGTATTTGCGCAGCGATTTTTCAAACGCAATTTTTTGGGAAAAAACCCCCTTTTTTAAAATTTTAATGCACTAAAACACACTATATTGCCCAAATGTTTGATGAAATAACAAATATGATCTTATGCCGAGTACATGGATACCAAACACGACATGCTTTAAAATTGCGCAGAAACGTGCAGTGGCGACAAACTACATACATTTTTAAAAGCCTTTAAAAGCCTTTACAGGTTACCATTTTAGATTTACAGGGGATGTCTACTGCTAAAATTACTGCCCTTGATCTGACCTTCGCGGTGATACCTCACATGCATGGTGCAATTGCTGTTTACATATGACACCAGACCGACGCTTGCGTTCGCCTTTGCGCGTGAGCACAGGGGTGCTTTTTTTTTTTTAATTATTTATTTTGCTTTTTTTATTATATTTTTAAACTGTTCCTTTAATTGTTTTAATCATTTTTATTGTTATCTCAGGGAATGTAAATTTCCCCTATGATAGCAATAGGTAGTGACAGGTACTCTTTTTTTGACAAAATTGGGGTCTATTAGACCCTAGATCTCTCCTCTGCCCTCAAAGCATCTGACCACACCAAGATCGGTGTGAAAAAATGCTTTACTAATTTCCCAATGGCGCTGTTTATATCTGGCGAAACCTAAGTTATGAAATGCTCGTAGCTTCCGCTTTCTTAGGCCATAGAGATAATTGGAGCCATTCTGGTCTCTGATCATCTCTATGGTCAGCTGGCGGAACCACGGACTGCATTCTCGGGTTCCCTGTTGGGACAGGGGAGCCCGAGAAAACCATGGAAGACGGTGGGAGGGGGGGGACGTTCCCTCCAACTGCTTATAAAAGCAGTCTAGAGGCCAATTAGTCACTAGGATTGCTTTTACATGAAAGCTGACTGCTGGCTGAAAAGAATGATACCAAGATGATACCTAAACCTGCAGGCATCATTCTGGTATAACCACTCAAAATCCAGCAACATACCAGTACGTTGCTGGTCCTTGTTGGGCATACATTGTAATGTTCTTTTTTGTAATGTTCTGGAGTCACGGCTTTACGTATCGTGGGAGCAAACGCTGTTGCTGTCAGAATAAATAAACCTGTGCTGCAGCTGAATGGCAAACCTGCTAAGCAAATGATGGTTAACAATAAAACAAACATTACAGTATAACATACCATACCTGCAAAGCAAATGCAATAAAACATAGTAAAAATAAAACAGAGAGAGAACGATAGATATTGAAAAATAGTGAGCGAACAGTAGAGCGGACAGTGGAGAGCGAACATAAGAGAGAGAACAATAGAGAGAGAGGAGAGAAATAAAACCACAAATATTTTTGGCTTTTTTATTTTTTATTTTTTTTTTGTTTGTGTGTGTGTGTGTTTTTTTTTTCACTTTTATAAAAAATTTTAAAAAAACTGTAAACTGAACGTTGCAAATTAGGGTCTCTTAAAATGTGATGGCCATCACATCTTTCGAGACCTTGTGCATGTGTGCCTAGGACTGTGTAGTGCTGTACCCTACGCTAATACTTAACTAGTGTGTGGTAGCATTCAAAACAGTCACCAATGCAAAGACCAGGTTGGTCAGGACAGGAGGGACAATAAAAGCGGGTGTCACGCTTATATATCCGCGCTTTCTACAAACACAACATCTTCTTTGGGGGGTTTCTTTGGGTAGGGGTACCAGAGAGGACATGCGGAAAATGCCTCTCATGCAGCCGGCTTACTGCATTTGGTTTGGGAAGTTGGGCCACAGCACCGTCTGGAAACAGAAGGGCTGTGACGATCTCTTCCTGGAATTTAAGGAAGGATCCAGTTTGTCCTGAAGCTTTGTATAGCACAAAAGCATTCAACAGAGCCAATTGAAATAAGTATACAGACACTTTTTTGTACCAGCATCTGGCCTTACAGGCAATTAGGTACGATACCAACAACTGGTTATTGAGGTCCACCCCTCCCATATTAAGGTTATATTCGTGGACACAGAGGGGTTTCTCCACAACACCAGTCGCCGTAGGAATTTGGACGTGTCTGCGTGAAGGGAGGACAGAATGAAAACATTCTTATTATCTCTCCACTTCACAGTGAGCAAATTATTACATCTCAAGCAGGCTCTTTCCCCCAGCCTAAGACAGGAATATACAAGCTGCTGGGGAAAGCCCCGGCGATTAGATTGCACAGTGCCACATGCGTCAATTTGGTGATCAAACAAGTGACTAAAAAGTGGCACGCTTGTGTAATAATTGTCCACATACAAGTGGTACCCCTTTCCAAATAAGGGTGACACCAAGTCCCACACAATCTAACCAGTGCTCCCTATGTAGTCTGGGCAGTTCTCTGGCTCTAGGTAACTATCTCTTCCCTCGTAAACCATAAAACTATATGTATAGCCTGTGGCCCTGTCACAGAGCTTATACATCTTGACCCCATATCTGGCACGCTTGCTGGGAAGATACTGTTTGAATGACAAGCGACCAGAAAACTTAATCAGGGACTCATCAACGCAGACAACTTGATGGGGAGTAAACAAGGCTGCAAAGCGTTGGTCGAAGTGGTTTACGAGGGGCCGAATTTTGTAAAGCCAATCAAATTCAGGGTCACCCCGAGGACAACAGAGTTCATTATTGTTGAAGTGCATGAACCACAAGATTGCTCGTATCATGTCCTGGTCATGGAGGCAGAGGACACAGGCATATGGTGAATTGGGTCAGTGGACCAATATGACCACAACTCACTCTTTTTAGTTATGCCCATGAGGACGGATAGGCCCAGGAAGGTCTTCAATTCAGAAACTGTAATTGGTTTCCATTCCCTGGCAAGGGTCAGCTGGGGATTAGCGGCAATGAATTGACCAGCATATAAATTGCTTTGGTCCTCAATAGATCTATAGAGATCTTCAGTGAAAAACAGTGAATAAAAATCAAGTGATGTAAAATCAACTGTTTCCACCTGAATTCCGGGTTGGCCAGTGAATGGGAGAAGTACGGGTGCTGCAGAAGTGGTGGGCTCCCAATTAGGATTGGCGAATGCAGCAGGAAGGGCACTATGGGCTTGACGGGCCTGTCTTTGTCTTCTTCTTGGTGGCAGCGGGACAATACTCGTGCTTGCCACGTCGCCAGCTTGAACTGCACTTATGGGACTCGCCATGTCACCACGTGATATAGCAGTGCTGGATGTACGACCAGGATGTACTAGGCCACTGGTGCTTGCCAATTCACCAGAAGGATGATCGGCACTAGTACTGGCTCTCTGCTCCATACGAGGGACCTGCGGTTCTTGCACCTCAAGGACAGCAGAAGAAAGGTGTCTGGTACACCTGACCTTGGCAGGGACCACAACTCCGTCATCAGAGCTATCTGTCAGGGTGCCACTGCTGTCTACAGGCTCATATTCTGAGCCTGAATCTGACTGATGAGTGACTTCCTCTTCACTATCTGTCATGCTCAGAAATGTGTAGGCCTCTTCACTAGTGTACCTTCGATTTGACATTTTGGTCTCTAAATTTACTGGTACACTAGTGAGACTCACAAGAAAAAAAGCACCTGACTGTCAGCGACTGATTCAAATGCTACCAAAAAAACTGTTCGCGTTTGCAGGGATCAGGCATGACTCTGCGAACGCTGCAGTTCTGTGTGTTGTGTTTTTGTAAGTGACAGTGATTGATTGATACTGCACTTGGGTGGGCTGGGCTGGGCGAAGGGGCTAAACGTAGGTGCTAGCAGGTATCTGGGCTGATCCCACTAACACTGCATTTTCAGGAACCCTAAACTGCTGGGGACGCTAATAGGGATGAGCCGAACACCCCCCGGCTCGGTACGCACCAGAACATACAGAACAGGAAAAAAATTCGGCAGAACACTCGAACACCGTTAAAGTCTATGGGACACGAACATGAATAATCAAAAGTGCTAATTTTAAAGGCTTATATGCAAGTTATTGTCATAAAAAGTGTTTGGGGACCCGGGCCCTGCCCCAGGGGACAGGTATCAATGTAAAAATGTTTTTTAAAAATGGCAGTTTTTTCGGGAGCAGTGATTTTTTTAATGCTTAAAGTGAAACAATAAAAATTTAATATTTCTCTAAATATTGTGCCTGGGGGGTGTCTATAGTATGCCTGTAAAATGGCACATTTTCCCCATGTTTAGTACAGTACCACAGCAAAATTACATTTCTAAAGGAAAAATTATCATTTAAAACTGATCGCGGCTGTAATGAATTGTCGGGTCTCGGCAATATAGATAAAACTCATTGAAAAAAAAGAGCATGGGATCCCCCTCCAGTCCATTACCAGGCCTTTTGGGTCTGGTATGAATATTAAGGGGAACCCCGAACCAAAATTTTAAAAAGAAATTGCGTGGGGGTCCCAATAAAATCCATACTAGGCCCTTCGGGTCTGATATGGAAGTTAAGGGGAACCCTGCGCCAAATAAAAAAAAAAATGGAGTAGGGGTCCGCACCAAAATCCATACTAGACTTGGCAGGCCGCAGGAAAAGAGGGGGGACGAGAGAGCGCCCCCCCTCCTGAACCATACCAGGCCACATGCCCTCAACATGGGGAGGGTGCTTTTGGGTAGCCCCCCAAAGCACCTTGTCCCCATGTTGATGGGGACAAGGGCCTCATCCCCACAACCCTTGCCCTGGGGTTTGTGGGGGGGCTATTGGAATCTGGAAGCCCCCTTTAACAAGGGGACCCCCAGATCCCGGCCTCCCCCCTGTGTGAAATGGTAACGGGATACAAATGTACCCCTACCATTTCACAAAAAAAGTGTCAAAATGTTAAAAACGACAAGACACAGCTTGGGGACAAGTCTTTTATTAAAAGATAAAAGAATAAAAATGTCCCACGATGTCCATTCATCTTCTTCTTCATGCAGCGACGGACCGAAAAAGAAAAAAAATCCGCTGCCTCCCCCTTTTTGACGCTTAAGCGCCTTTGACAGTTCTTATATAACTGAGGGCGGGGCCACCCGGTGATGTACCCGGGTGACCCTGCCCCCTCTGATGCCATGGGGACTTTCCTACGGCTTCCCCGTGGCGTCAGAGGGGGCTGGGTCACCCGGGGATGTCACCGGGTGGCCCCGCCCTCAGTTATATAAGAACTGTCAAAGGCGCTGAAAGTGTCGTGGCGTGAAGAAGATGAATTGATTTCGTGGGACATTTTTATTTTTTAATAAAGGACTTGTCCCCAAGCTGTGTCTTGTTGTTTTTAACATTTTGACACTTTTTTTGTGAAATGGTAGGGGGTACATTTGTATCCCGTTACCATTTCACACAGGGGGGAGGCCGGGATCTGGGGGTCCCCATGTTAAATGGGGCTTCCAGATTCCGATAAGCCCCCGGCCGGCAGAGCCCCACAATCACCAGGCAAGGGTTGTGGGGATGAGGCCCTTGTCCCCATCAACATGGGAACAAGGTGCTTTTGGGGGACTACCCCAAAGCACCCTCCCCATGTTGAGGGCATGTGGCCTGTTATGGTTCTGGGGGGCGCTCTCTCTTCCCTCCTCTTTTCCTGTGGCCTGCCCGGTTGCGTGCTCAGATAAGGGTCTGGTATGGATTTTGGGGGACCCCTACACCATTTTTTAAAAATTTTTAGTACAGGGTTCCCCTTAAAATCCATACCAGAATTTGGGGGGAGCCCTACGCCATTTTTAAAAAAAAATGGTGCAGGGTTTCCCTTAATTTCCATATCAGACCAGAAGGGCCTGGTATGGATATTAGGGAGACCCCCATGCAGTTTTTTTTACATTTTGGTTCAGGGTTCCCCTTAATATTCATACCAGACCCAAAGGGCCTGGTAATGGACTGGGGGGATCCCATGCTCATTTTTTCAATGAGTTTTATCTATATTGCCGAGACCCGACAATTCATCACAGCCGCGATCAGTTTTAAATGACAATTTTTCCTTTAGAAATGTCATTTTGCTGTGGTACTGTTCTAAACATGGGAAAAATGCGCCACTTTACAGGCATACTATAGACACCCCACAGGCACAATATTTAACCACTTCAATACCAGGCACTTATGCACCTTCCCGCCCAGACCAATTTTCAGCTTTCAGCGCTCTCACACTTTGAATGACAATTACTCAGTCATGTTACACTGTATCCAAACAAAATGTTTATCATTTTCTTCTCACAAATAGAGCTTTCTTTTGGTGGTATTTAATCACCACTACTTTTTTTTAGTTTCTATTGTAAAATTTTGCAAACAAGTCATTTTTCTTCATAAATTTGTGCCAAAATGTATACTGCTACATATCTTTGGTAAAAATAACCCAAATGTATATTATTTGGTCTTTGTGAAAGTTATAGAGTCTACAAACTATGGTGCCAATCACTGAAAATTGATCACAACTGATGTACTATCTCACCTGAAGGCCTATCTCATTTCTTGAGACACTAACAAGCCAGGAAAGTACAAATACCCCCCAAATGACCCCTTTTTGGAAAGTAGACAGTCCAATGTATTTACTAAGTGGCATGGTGAGTTTTTTGAAGCTGTAATTTTTTCCCACAATTCTTGAGAAAATTAAGATTTTTTTTTTTTTTTACACAAACTGGTCATATTAACAGGTTATTTCTCTCACACGGCATATGCATAATTGCAACTACACCCCAAAATACATTCTGCTACTCCTCCTGAATATAGCGATACCACATGTGTGAGACTTTTACACAGCCTGGCCACATACAAAGGACCAACACTGAAGTAGCACTTTCAGGCGTTCTACAAGCATAAATTGCACATATCCTTTCTCAACCACCTATTACACTTTTGAAGGCCCTGGAGCACCAGGACAATTGAATTGTCCACAAAATTACCCCATTTTGGAAAGCACACACCCCAAAGTATAATCTATGAGGCATAATGAGTCTTTTGAACGGTTCATTTTTTTCCAGAAGTTTTTGGAAAATGTGGAAAAAAAATGAAAATGCATTTTTTTTTACACAAAGTTGTCCATTTATAAGATATTTCTAACACATAGCATGTACATAGCAAAAATGACACCCCAAAATGCATTCCTCTACTCCTCCTGAGTATGGCGATACCACATGTGTGAGGCTTTTACACAGCCTGGCCACATACAAAGGCCCAACATTGAAGTAGCACTTTCATGCGTTTTACAAGCATAAATTGCACATATCCTTTCTCAACCACCTATTACAGTTTTGAAGGCCCTGGAGCACCAGAACAATGCAATTATCCACAAAATGACCCCATTTTGGAAAGCACACACCCCAACGTATAATCTGTGAGGCATAATGAGCCTTTTGAACGGTTCATTTTTTTCCAGAAGGTTTTGAAAAAAGTGAAAAAAAAAGGAAAATGCATTTTTTTTTACACAAAGTTGTCCATTTATAAGATATTTCTAACACATAGCATGTACATAGCAAAAATGACACCCCAAAATGCATTCCTCTACTCCTCCTGAGTATAGCGATACCACATGTGTGAGACTTTTACACAGCCTGGCCACATACAAAGGGCCAACACTGAAGTAGCACTTTCAGGCGTTCTACAAGCATAAATTGCACATATCCTTTCTCAACCACCTATTACACTTTTGAAGGCGCTGGAGCACCAGGACAATTGAATTGTCCACAAAATGACCCCATTTTGGAAAGCACACACCCCAACGTATAATCTATGAGGCATAATGAGTCTTTTGAACAGTTAATTTTTTTCCAGAAGTTTTTTGGAAAATGTGGAAAAAAATGAAAATGCATTTTTTTTACACAAAGTTGTCCATTTATAAGATATTTATAACACATAGCATGTACATAGCAAAAATGACACCCCAAAATACATTCTGCTACTCCTCCTGAGTATGGCGATACCACATGTTTGAGACTTTTACACAGCCTGGCCACATACAGAGGCCCAAAATCCAAGTAGCACCTCCAGGCATTCTAGCAGCATTAATTACACATATCATTTTCTGACTACCGATCACATTTTTGCAGGCCCTTCATATTTCTAACACATAGCAGGTACATACCAAATAACAAAAGATTACCTGTGGTTTTAGAAGTGCAGTGGTCCACAGAGGAGAGCATCGGTCCAGGCAGCAGGCAGGAATGAGGTCAGCGACAGCAAAAGCAATCATCCAGGCAGCAGGCAGGAATACTGTCCATAGTTCATACAGGCAGAGATACTGTCAGCACAGCCAGAGCACAGCCAAAGCACAGCCAGAGCACAGCCAAAGCACAGGTCCAGGTAGCAGGCAGAGGTGTCCCGGCAGAAATACTGTCCAAAGTCAGTAGAGGCAGCAGGCAGATATATGGTCAACACAGCCAAAGTATTGGTCCAAACAGCAGGAAGAAACATGGTCCATAATGTCATGGGTCTTTACAGGCAGCAATATTGTCAGCACAGCCAAAATATTGGTCCAGGCAGCAGAAAGTACCATCAAGCTTAGGGCCAGGGGGACAGGGGTAGAGGCTTCTCCCACCCAAATCGCTTTGAAGCCTCCGGGCAACCAGACCCTGTTCTGGGAGCACAGAAAATGAAAAACTGGTTTTCTCTACTCAGAACGCTATTCTGAAGCCCCTCACATATGTGAGACCCCTGTGTACTAAAGTAGATGGCCAAAAGATCAGTCCAAGTGGCAGGCAAAAACATGGTCGATTAACAGGCCAAGGTCGGTACACGTGGAAGTCAGAAACGTGGTTTAAATCGGCAGGCAGAGGCATCGTTGGTAAACAGGCTGAGGTTGGTACACGTGCAAGTCAGAAACGTGGTTTAAATTGGCAGGCAGAGGCATCGTCGGTAAACAGGCTGAGGTTGGTACACATGCAAGTCAGAAACGTGCAGAAACGGCAAGCAAAGACATCGACGGTAAACAGGCCAGGGTCAGTTAATTAACATGGTAGCAGGCAAATGGGGAAATGGCAGTCTGGTAATAATACAGGGAACTAATATTGGATGAATGCATGATAATTTCTGAAGCAATCTCCGATGCACAGGCCAGGTTGGGAGGGACATTGGGGACAATAATAGCTGGAATCTCTTCTTACTCCTCCTCTGCTGCATACACGGCATTTCTTTTGGCGTCTTCTTCCAGATTCTGTGGGGGGAATGCTATAGGGAAGGTGTTGCTCGTGAAGTCTACTCACAGCATCCGAGCGAATGCTTCCTGGGGCGGGACCTTGTTGGTAAATGAGGGCAGTGACGATCGATTCAAAATACTTGAGGTAGGTGACTTGTTGGTTTTGAGTTGCTTTTTGGTAGCAGACAAACAAATTAAAAAGGGCCATGTGAAAAAGGTGAAAGGCAACTTTCTTGTACCAGTAACGGGACTTTCTGTTTGATAAGTAGGGCTGTAGCATCTGATCGTTTAAATCCACCCCCCCCATATACATATTGTAGTCGTGGACACATTCAGGCTTTACAATGGGGCCGCGTCTTCTTTGGATCTCCACCACGGTGTCATTGTGGATGGTAGAGAGCATGTGGACATCTTTCTTGTCCCTCCACTTCATGGCTAACACCTCCTCATTCCTCATGAATGCCGATTCTCCCTTTCTTAATATTTTTGCCAACAGATTTTGTGGGAATCCCTTACGTTTTTTTTTTAAGGTACCACAGGCCGGGGTTTTTTTATTATAAAGGTGACGAAAAAGGGGCAGGCTGGTATAGTAGTTGTCGACAAATAAATGCTATCCTTTGTCGAATAGGGGGTATGCCAGCTCCCAGACAATTTTCCCACTGGTTCCAATATATGTGGGGCAATCATGGGGCTGGAGCTGGGAATCTTTGCCTTTGTAGATCCAGAATGTGAAGACATATCCAGTGGCTCAATCGCATAATTTATTTAACTTCACCCCATACCTGGATCTCTTGCTTGGTATATACTGCTTGAAGTGCAGTCGGCCAGTGAAATGTATGAGGGACTCGTCCACACAAATTTTTTGGTCTGGGATGAAAACTTCTCTGAATCGCTGGGAAAAGGAATTGATTAGGGGGCATATCTTGAACAATTTGTCATGGTTGGGATGATCTCGGGGAGGGCACTGGGAATTGTCACTGAAGTGGAGAAAACGCATAATCATGTCGTATCTTGTCCTGGACATGACAGCGGAATATATGGGCATGTGTTGGATGGGGTGGGTGGACCAATATGCATGGGCTTCATTCTTTTTTGTAAGCCCCATATTAAAAGTTAGGCCCAAAAACATTTTAAATTCATCCAGTGTGACACATCGCCACTGGAACATGCGGGCATAGGAAGAATTGGGGTTGGCAACAATAAATTGGGATGCATATAAATTAGTTTGATCCACCATATTCTGCAGAAAATCTTGGGGGAAAAATAAAGAAAAATAATCGAATTCAGAAAAATTTGTAGTGTCGGGCTGCACAGCTGGCTGTGCGGTGAAAGGGGGATGATAGCAGGTCCTGAGTTGGCAGGCAACCATAAGGGGTTTGCCAGGGCATCGGGAAGGTAGGACTGGGGCTGGGTTCTTCGGGTTGGGCGGGTAATTCCAGTGCTTGTACTGGGCTCCTCTTCCTCTTCCTGGGGTCTGGCGCTGCTGGTGGTAATTCCAGTGCTTGTACTGGGCTCCTCTTCCTGGGGTCTGGCGCTGCTGGTGGTGGGCAGATCTCCTGATCTTGGTCCTGATCTTGGTCCTGATCCCAATCTTTTGGGAGGGACGGTTTCCTCCGCGGACTCGGACTCTGATCCACTATCCTCCACTGGCTCGTATTCTGAACCAGATGATGTGAGCTCCCCGCTGCTCCCATCATCCGACATGGCAAGAATCTCATATGCCTCCTCAGGTGTGTAAACCCTTTGTGACATTATGGCAATTCTTATTGGCGGGCCTGTGTGGTGGTACAGATGGCGGTATGGGTGGTGGTACCGATGGAGGTACGGGTGGTGGTGGTGGCGGTACCGGTGGCGGTACGGGTGGTGGTGGTACCGATGGCGGTACAGGTGGTGATTGTGGTACCGGTGGCGGTACAGGTGGTGGTGGCAGTACCGGTGCCAGTATGGGTGGTGGTAGTACCGATGGCGGTACAGGTGGTGGTGGCGGTACCGGTGGCGGTACAGGTGGCGGTGGTACCAATGGCAGTACGGGTGGTGGTGGTGGTACAGGTGGTGATGGCGGTACAGGTGGCGGTATGGGTGGTGGTGGCACCGATGGCGGTACTGACGGTGGTACGGGTGGTGGTGGTACCGATGGCGGCACTAGTGGCGATACTGGTAGCGGCCTGTGTGGCAGTATAGATGGTGGGCCTGATGGAGGTACTAGTGGCGTTACTGGTGGTGGTACCGATGGCGGTACTGGTAGCCTGTGTGGCGGTACCGATGGCGGTACTGGTAGCCTGTGTGGTGGTACCGATGGCGGTGGGCCTGTGACAGATGGGCTGGTTGACAGATGGGCTGATTGGCTGGGCTGTGTGACAGGTCCTCTTTATTGGGGGGGCGTGTTGTGCACAGTACAGAACAATACAGTTATGTCAGACAGACACTGATTCACTCACTGATCCCTGCTCTCTCCTCTCACGATCGGTGTGTGAGGAGAGAGCAGGGATCAAATAGTAACAGCTACTATTTTGTTTACATTTGTGACAGGATGTGATTGGACACAGCCGGTCACCTGGTAAACAGCCAATTTCATTGGCTGTTTACCGATCGGGGAAGCGCTGTGTCCAAGGGACACTCGCCTTCCTCGATCCCTACTCTGGATGCCTTCGGCGGCGCGCAGGGAGCGCGCCGTCGAGTTTATTGTGATAGGTGATCGGCTGTGACTTTGACACAGCCGATCACGGGGTAAACAGCCAATAGAATTGGCTGTTTACCTAGATCGGGGAAGCGCTGTGTCCGAGGGACACGCGCCGCCGCCGATCGCCGCGCTGCGCGCTCCCGTGGGCACGCGCTGGCATGTTATCCTGCTGGACGTCATATGACGTCTAGTCAGGATAACTCAACCACTTCCCGGACGTCAATATGCTATTGACCGGGCGGGAAGTGGTTAAAGGAATATTTCATTTTTATTGTTTCACTTTAAGCATTAAAAATTTCACTGCTCTCGAAAAAACGGCCGTTTTTAAAACATTTTTTTGCATTGACATATGTCCCCTGGGGCAGGACCCGGGTCCCCAAACACTTTTTATGACAATAACTTGCATACAAGCCTTTAAAATGAGCACTTTTGATTTTTCATGTTAGTGTCCCATAGAGTTTAACAGTGTTCCGGCGGCTTTCGAATTTGCCCCGAACACCGCATATTGTTCGGTGTTCACAGAACATCCGAACAACCAAAACTGTTCGCCCATCCCTAGACGCTAATATAGTTCTGATCAGATCAGATATTGATCTGTTCAGACACTATACTACTAAGGGAGGTGTATGGTGCGTGCGTGGGTGTGGTGTTAGCGCTACTGGCACTAATTGGACGCTGCCTGGGGCGACACAGACCCTGACTGATTCTAAAACCTAACTGATCTCACCCACCGGGTGATTCGGGGGATTAAACCTTTATTGGGTAATATACAGCGGGTGCACTGACGCTAAAAAAATGTAGCCAACCAGCATCACCCGTGACACTTATACAGTCATCACTGGTGACAGGGGGTGATCAAGTGGTTAAACCTTTATTAAGGTGGGTTAGGGGGGGTCCCTAGACCTATCTGGGCCTACCACTAATTACCCTACCGCTGATTTTTGTCACTAATGACACACGGAGGGAGCCTCCCATGGAGGCGGATCGGTGGCGATTTTTTTTTCTTTTTCGGTCCGTCGTGGCATGAAGGAGATGAATGGACATCGTGGGACATAGTTTTTTTTTATTTTTTAATAAAGGACTTGTCCCCAAGCTGTGTCTTTTCATTTTTAACATTTTGACACTTTTTTTGTGAAATGGTAGGGGCACATTTGTATCCCGTTACCATTTCACACAGGGGGGAGGCTGGGATCTGGGGGTCCCCTTGTTAAAGGGGGCTTCCAGATTCCGATAAGCCCCCCCGACCGCAGACCCCCAGAATCACCAGGCAAGGGTTGTGGGGATGAGGCCCTTGTCCCCATCAATACTTCTCTTTTTTTCAATGAGTTTTATCTATATTGCCTAGACCCAACAATTCATCACAGCCGCGATCAGTTTTAACCACTTGCCGACCGCCTAACGCAGATATACTGCGGCAGAATGGCACGGGCAGGCAGAATCACGTCCGATCGGTGCCAGCGGCGGTTGGCATTTCTCTGGGAGCATTGAGAGGCGAGGGGGAGGCCATCCGATCGTGGCCCCCCCTCGCGATCGCTCCCAGCCAATGGGAATCCTTCCCTGCCTGTGTGTAGTACACACAGGCAGAGGATGTGATGTCATCTCTCCTCGGCTCGGCAGTTTCCGTTCCGGCGCCGAGGAGAGAAGACATGTGAGTGCACAACACACACACACACAGTAGAACATGCCAGGCACACTTTACACCCCCGACCCTCCCCCCATCGCCCCCCCCGATCACCCCCCAATCACCCCTCCCCCCTCCCTGTCACACTGACACCAAGCAGTATTTTTTTTTTATCTGATTACTGCATGGTGTCAGTTTGTGACAGTTAGCAGTGGTAGGGCAGTGAGTATTAGCCCCCTGTAGGTCTAGGATACCCCCCTAACCCCCCCTAATAAAGTTTTAACCCCTTGATCACCCCCTGTCACCAGTGTCGCTAAGCGATCATTTTTCTGATCGCTGTATTAGTGTCACTGGTGACGCTAGTTAGGGAGGTAAATATTTAGGTTCGCCGTCAGCGTTTTATAGCGACAGGGACCCCCATATACTATCTAATAAATGTTTTAACCCCTTGATTGCCCCCTAGTTAACCCTTTCACCACTGATCACTGTATAACTGTTACGGTTGACGCTGGTTAGTTCGTTTATTTTTTATAGTGTCAGGGCACCCGCCGTTTATTACCGAATAAAGGTTTAGCCCCCTGATCGCCCGGCGGTGATATGCGTCGCCCCAGGCAGCGTCAGATTAGCGCCAGTACCGCTAACACCCACGCACTCAGCGTACACCTCCCTTAGTGGTATAGTATCTGAACGGATCAATATCTGATCCGATCAGATCTATACTGGCGTCCCCAGTAGTTTAGGGTTCCCAAAAACACAGTGTTATCGGGATCAGCCCAGATACCTGCTAGCACCTGCGTTTTGCCCCTCCGCCCAGCCCAGCCCAGGCCACCCAAGTGCAGTATCAATCGATCACTGACACTTACAAAACACTAAATGCATAACTGCAGCGCTCGCAGAGTCAGGCCTGATCCCTGCGATCGCTAACAGTTTTTTTGGTAGCGTTTTGGTGAACTGGCAAGCACCAGTGGCCTAGTACACCCCGGTCGTAGTCAAACCAGCACTGCAGTAACACTTGGTGACGTGGCGAGTCTCATAAGTGCAGTTCAAGCTGGTGAGGTGGCAAGCTCAAGTAATGTCCCGCTGCCACCAAAAAGACAAACACAGGCCCATCGTGCCCATAATGCCCTTCCTGCTGCATTCGCCAATCCTAATTGGGAACCCACCACTTCTGCAGCGCCCATACTTCCCCCATTCACATCCCCAACCAATTGCAGTCGGCTGCATGAGAGGCATTTTTATGTCCTCCCGAATACCCCTATCCAACGAACCCCCCCAAAAAAGATGTCGTGTCTGCAGCAAGCACGGATATAGGCGTGACACCCGCTATTATTGTCCCTCCTGTCCTGACAATCCTGGTCTTTGCATTGGTGAATGTTTTGAACGCTACCATACACTAGTTGAGTATTAGCGTAGGGTACAGCATTCCACAGACTAGGCGCACTTTCACAGGGTCTCCCAAGATGCCATCGCATTTTGAGAGACCCGAACCTGGAACCGGTTACAGTTATAAAACTTACAGTTACAAAAAAAAGTGTAAAAAAAAAAAACACAAACAAAAATATAAAATAAAAAAAAATAGTTGTCGTTTTATTGTTCTCTCTCTCTCTATTCTCTCTATTGTTCTGCTCTTTTTTTTACTGTATTCTATTCTGAAATGTTTTATTGTTATTATGTTTTATCATGTTTGCTTTTCAGGTATGCAATTTTTTATACTTTACCGTTTTCTGTGCTTTATTGTTAACCATTTTTTTGTCTTCAGGTACGCTATTCACGACTTAGAGTGGTTATACCAGAATGATGCTTGCAGGTTTAGGTATCATCTTGGTATCATTCTTTTCAGCCAGCGGTCGGCTTTCATGTAAAAGCAATCCTAGTGGCTAATTAGCCTCTAGACTGCTTTTACAAGCAGTGGGAGGGAATGCCCTCCCCCCACCGTCTTCCGTGTTTTTCTCTGGCTCTCCTGTCTCAACAGGGAACCTGAGAATGCAGCCGGTGATTCAGCCAGCTGACCATAGAGCTGATCAGAGACCAGAGTGGCTCCAAACATCTCTATGGCCTAAGAAACCGGAAGCTACGAGCATTTTCTGACTTAGATTTCGCTGGATGTAAACAGCGCCATTGGGAAATTGGGGAAGCATTTTATCACACCGATCTTGGTGTGGTCAGATGCTTTGAGGGCAGAGGAGAAATCTAGGGTCTAATAGACCCCAATTTTTTCAAAAAAGAGTACCTGTCACTACCTATTGCTATCATAGGGGATATTTACATTCCCTGAGATAACAATAAAAATGATTTAAAAAAAAATTAAAGGAACAGTTTCAAAATAAGATAAAAAAGCAAAAAAATAATAAAGAAAAAAAAAAAAAAAAAAAGCACCCCTGTCCCCCCTGCTCTCGCGCGAAGGCGAACGCAAGCGTCGGTCTGGCGTCAAATGTAAACAGCAATTGCACCATGCATGTGAGGTATAACCGCGAAGGTCAGATCGAGGGCAGTCATTTTAGCAGTAGACCTCCTCTGTAAATCTAATGTGGTAACCTGTAAAGGCTTTTAAAGGCTTTAAAAAATGTATTAATTTTGTTGCCACTGCACGTTTGTGCGCAATTTTAAAGCATGTCATGTGTAGTATCCATGTACTCGGCCTAAGATCATCTTTTTTATTTCATCAAACATTTGGGCAATATAGTGTGTTTTAGTGCATTAAAATTTAAAAAAGTGTGTTTTTTCCCCAAAAAATGCGTTTGAAAAATTGCTGTGCAAATACTGTGTGAAAAAAAAAATGAAACACCCACCATTTTAATCTGTAGGGCATTTGCTTTAAAAAAAATATATGTTTGGGGGTTCAAAGTAATTTTCTTGCAAAAAAAAATAATTTTTTCATGTAATCAAAAAGTGTCAGAAAGGGCTTTGTCTTCAAGTGGTTAGAAGAGTGGGTGATGTGTGACATAAGCTTCTAAATGTTGTGCATAAAATGCCAGGACAGTTCAAAACCCCTCCAAATGACCCCATTTTGGAAAGTAGACACCCCAAGCTATTTGCTGAGAGGCATGTCGAGTCCATGGAATATTTTATATTGTGACACAAGTTGCGGGAAAGAGACAAATTATTTTTTTTTTTGCACAAAGTTGTCACTAAATGATATATTGCTCAAACATGCCATGGGAATATGTGAAATTACACCCCAAAATACATTCTGTTGCTTCTCCTGAGTATGGGGATACCACATGTGTGGGACTTTTTGGGAGCCTAGCCGCGCACGGGACCCCGAAAACCAAGCACCACCTTCAGGCTTTCTAAGGGCGTAAATTTTTGATTTCACTCTTCACTGCCTATCACAGTTTCGGAGGCCATGGAATGCCCAGGTGGCAAAAAAAACCCCAAATGACCCCATTTTGGAAAGTAGACACCCCAAGCTATTTGCTGAGCGGTATAGTGAGTATTTTGCAGATCTCACTTTTTGTCACAAAGTTTTGAAATTTAAAAAAAGAAAAAAAATAGTTTTTTCTTGTCTTTCTTCATTTTCAAAAACAAATGAGAGCTGCAAAATACTCACCATGCCTCTCAGCAAATAGCTTGGGGTGTCTACTTTCCAAAATGGGGTCATTTGGGGGGGTTTGTGCCACCTGGGCATTCCATGGCCTCCGAAACTGTGATAGGCAGTGAAGAGTGAAATCAAAAATTTTCACCCTTAGAAATCCTGAAGGTGGTGATTGGTTTTTGGGGCCCCGTACGCGGCTAGGCTCCTAAAAAGTCCCACACATGTGGTATCCCCATACTCAGGAGAAGCAGCTAAATGTATTTTGGGGTGCAATTCCACATATGCCCATGGCCTGTGTGTGCAATATATCATTTAGTGACAACTTTTTGTAATTTTTTTTTTTGTCATTATTCAATCACTTGGGACAAAAAAAATGAATATTCAATGGGCTCAACATGCCTCTCAGCAATTTCCTTGGGGTGTCTACTTTCCAAAATGAGGTAATTTGTGGGGGTTTTGTACTGCCCTGCCATTTTAGCACCTCAAGAAACGACATAGGCAGTCATAAACTAAAAGCTGTGTAAATTCCAGAAAATGTACCCTAGTTTGTAGGCGCTATAACTTTTGTGCAAACCAATAAATATACACTTATTGACATTTTTTTTACCAAAGACATGTGGCCGAATACATTTTAGCGTAAATGTATGACTAAAATTGAGTTTATTGGATTTTTTTTAGAACAAAAAGTAGAAAATATCATTTTTTTTCAAAATTTTCGGTCTTTTTCCGCGTATAGCGCAAAATATAAAAACGGCAGAGGTGATCAAATACCAACAAAAGAAAGCTCTATTTGTGGGAAGAAAAGGACGCAAATTTAGTTTGGGTACAGCATTGCATGACCGCGCAATTAGCAGTTAAAGCGACGCAGTGCCAAATTGTAAAAAGTGCTCTGGTCAGGAGGCTCCGGGGCTGAAGTGGTTAAAAATGGTTTTAATAAACACAGCATCTCTAGACACTTCAAAGATTATCACAACAGAGACCCAACGTGTATGACCTTCTACGCGATTGACAAAATTAAGGGCCACTGGAGGGGTGAAAACAAAAGAATTAAGGTTTCGCAAAATGAAACCAAGTGGATATTCCAGCTGGACACCCTGCAACCTATGGGAGTGAACATAGACCTCGACCTAAACTGCTTTCTTACCAATTTTTAATATTACAAAATACATTAACACTTTTGGAACCACAATAGGTCAACAAACAAATATTTAAGGGGGCTTATATTGTTATCACATTCAACTCAAGGTAGCACATCTGGTTATAGCATTGAATCAATACGGCATGCATTGGGGGGGCTTACGTATGCACGTCAAATTACCTCAGGCATACACCAATTTACTTGATGCTCCATTTACACTTTTTATTATTTTTATTATTTTTTTATTATTATTTTCGTTGTTATAACTGATCCTACTAAAAGTTTACGGTTTAGGACATGACCATTACACTCCACCCATATACCCGACCTAATGAAATGTTTATGGTTTGTACCACAAACACCATACCCCCTTTAGATATCCTACTCATACAGAGGAAATATGTAGGGTTTTGTTTTATATATACACCATGACCCGATCTAGATATATAGAGTCACACCTTCACAAATTTTGCAGATTTAACATGTGATTTGCACTTTAACTCACAAAATATACCTGGGTCCATATCACCCCTTATCCTTTACAAATAGGACAAGAGGTCAACATATATTGACCCCAGTATATCTAAAAACAAAAATACAGGCCACTAATGATTGTCTCACGATATGTAAAATCATTGCCCTATTGCACTGATTTCTCCATGGACAAACTCTGCACTCACCTCCCTCTTATATATTTTATTTGATAGATTTCTCATATGATATTCATTACGTCATCACGTTTAGTATTTTTATTATTCATGATATGGAGAACAAATGTATTCTGGCATTCTCCCCTATACCTTCTCTCTCCCCCCTCCTCCCCGTATGAAATCCATTATACTATTGTGTCCGTTTATTATATAAATGTAAAGATTTATTCATCCAGCAGTAATTATGGTTCGCTGGAGGTTCAGGTTTTAAACATATATATATTTTTATTTTATTTTATTTTTTAACCTATATATTTTATATGTATCTTTTATAAAGTTTAAAGTTTTTTTCCCAACATGTACCGTTTTTATAGTTATGTACGATCGTTACATTACCCGACTATATTGTGCGGAACCCCTGATCACACTGCCCTTAAGAAATGAGTGGAGAAATTACATCTAGCTATGTAGCTGTGGTGACACCAATGTAGGAATCGATAATTCAATGTAAGGTGTCATTATATTAAACTACCAATTCACAGTATATATGGCACAAGTACAGACTTCTGTCTGCAAAAACGCAGGCAAAATGTCCGCCAGTGGGCTTCGGTCTATTTACAATACCGCGGTTCACTTTATATATGTAAGGGCTTCGGTTTGCAAAAACACAGACAAAATGGCCGCCAGCGGGCTTCTGTCCACAAGGAACACAGGGAAAATCACACAGGTGTTGAATGGAGGCCTCACACTATTTAAGGGTGGGAGGTACAGCAGAGGTCACGCTCCCGTAGACGTCCAATGACGAAACGCATAGGGCGTGGCCTAATCTGTGTCTCCCAAACAATATAGGATTGCTGACGGTTAACCTGGAAATTTTTTTCTTGCACATTATGCACTATTAAAATGCGAGTACCGCTCTGTTTACTAGGAAATAAACTCTTTTAAAACGGTTTTACGCTATGGGCATCCCTTCTCTTTTTATGTGAAATACCATCACGATCCTGAGACTGCCAGGGGCTGCCGCTCAGTGGCATAGACTGTGACTGCTTGATACCCCAGCAGGGGTGAAAACAGCTGGTGAGTGTTTGCACATTAGGAGTACAAGATTCTAATAGCACCTTCACCAATGAAATCAAGGATATTATCACCAAGGAAACAAAACTAATGCAGACTGCACTGGAAACTAGTGTGTGATAAGAGGACTTTAATACAAATTTTTTGGCACATGTGCACTTTATTTGTACTATTCATACACAAATGTTGTTTATTTAAGTAATTCATTTTATGGTATCAGCACATTCCACCCATACCCCATCCGTCCCCCCCCCCCCACCTTCTCCCCCCCCCCACCCCCTCCTGATTTGAGAACTTCAAGCACTTCAAACACATGAAAAGTCTAGCCACATAAATGTGGCGTTGTTTGTTCTATATACTTTTTACTATGCAAGAGAATTTTGTTTCCCTCCAATCACCATTTATCTCACCCAATTAGAGGTGAACACAATAAGACATCACAGATCACATAGTTAGTAAGGTTGAATAAAGACACCAGTCCATCCAGTTAAACCTGAGAGAGTGTGGGTGTGTGTGTCTACAATTGTCCCTATCCATTGTGTCTCATTAAGATGCTCATCTATTATTACAATTTATTTAAAGTACCCATATAGCGCCGTCAAATTACACAGCGATCCACAAGTACATTGCACACTTACATCGGTCCCTACCCTCAAGAAGCTTACAATCTAAGGTCCCCAACTCACATATGCTCTGAAGAAGCTTGAGGTCAAGCGAAACATGTAAGCATTTCTAAATAGAGGTATCCGTGGTGAAGACACGGTGAACTCCACCAACTGATGTGACCCCCCCCCGCAGCTTACCCCGAGTGGTTACATGCAATTTATTTGCTGACAGGGACCAGGTTCATTACGCTGTCCCGGTCCAGGACTTTGAATATATTTCTGCAAGCACTGAAGCCATTGGATTTTGACCCACTAACTTTGCACAACCACCTAAGGGTGGAACAAACTTCATGGGATATCCTGCCTTTGACTTCTCCTGCAATCAGAATGGTGAAAGATAATTAGAATGGAGACAAGGCAGTGGAGGCTATGATGATCTACACAGAGAAGGCTGAAAACGGTGAGATGTACTTTCAAACTATCATTTTTAAGATCTAGTACTAGCAATCTCCGTCCTTCCAAATTGTGTTTAAAGTTATCTCCCACAGCACTTGTCAGCTGTCTGTAATCTCCTCTTCAAAATAACCCTTTCCATTGCTGATCCATGGACCGCTGTGCATAACAATAATAGCTTACCTGCAAACTGGGAAATCTCTACACATGACAAGTAATAAGTGCACATGCATATGGGAACTTTGAACTGAATTTTAGCAGTATCCTGTTGATACCATAAGGAAACAGCATTACTGACATTTCACATATCATCTTATGGAAATTTATTTCCCGAAAATTTAAACATCTTCCTTTACTTTCAAATTGGGTTTTCAGGACTGCTTTCCCAGACCAGATACTTGGGTTGGTGTGTGTCTGTCTGTGTGTATGAAAGTGCTGCAGAGTGTGTGATACAGTTTTGGTGGCCACCTGTTTCTCATCTAGACATACAGTCTATTTTAGATTATGTGTTGAAGGTAGGGTGTGTATTTTGATATTTTTCTTACATCAATGTATTTAATAAAGTATATTTGGATAATCATTATATGAATTCTAGTATTTCACAGGTCTATCCTTTTTGAAGAAATTCTCTGGGTCTTCCCATTTTTATATGCTAATTATAATAATTTCAGAGGATAACCACCCCTTGAGGTCTTATATAAGGGTATATAAAAATATCTACTTTTGTATTCTTAAACCTCAGGCTGACGGTGAAAGCGGATCTTTATATATTGGGTATTGGTATTTGTTAGCTAAACTGATTAACCCCTTTAGATCCGTTTCAGATTGGATGAGTCCCTGTTCCCTTGTTTCTTTTTATTTAACCCCAACTCACATTCATATACTAGGGCCAATTTTTACCCGGAGGAAGCCCATGCAGGCACACGGAGAACATGCAAACTCCAGGCAGGTATTGTCGTGGTTAGGATTCAAACCAGCGACCCTTTTTACTGCTAGGCGAGTGTGCTACCCACTACACCACCGTGCCCCCACTCTGGAATATAAACAAAAAGCTTTACATCCAAAAATTCTGATATGTTACATGCTGGGTTAGTTGCCATGTCTGAGTTAATATGGTGTTAATTCCACTCTTCTAGAAAATACCCTGTTGTGCGGGTAAGTGGCTGTCATCACTGCTTCACACCAGTATTTTTACAGAGTCTGTAAGCATGTATCTGATCATCTTAGGCTCCGTTTTTTTCATTTCGCCTTCCCCTTTTGCTCTGGAGTATAAGGGACTGTCTTTTGATGTTCTATCCCATATTTTTTAAAGTGGTTGTAAAGCTTTAAGGTTTTTTCACCTTAATGCATTCTATGCCTAAGACCAATCTGATCCAGCGATGTGCACGAGTGCAGTATCTCCAGCCACTGATAGCAGCAGGAGCAATTGGCTCCCCCTTCTGTCTTTTAAAAGCTGTGACACGGGAGTGGGGGCCGGGGCCGAAACCCACTGTCTGTGTCAATAGACGCAGCATCGGGACTTAGGAGCGAGACCACACAGGTGCCCCCCATGGAAAGCGGCTTTCCGTGGGGGCCCCCTATTAAGAGGAGGGGCTTGGAGCTCCGACGGGGCACCCCAGAAGAAGAGGATCGAGGATGCTCTGTGCACAATCATTGCACAGAGCAGATAAGTATAGGCATGTTTTTTTTTTTTTATTGAAAATAAGCAAGGGTTTACAATCACTTTAAGGACTTTCACTGTTTTGTATTCTGTGAATACACCCCTATTGTCACTTGAAATATGAGAAACCTTCCCTGAAATGTGTTACTTGCTTTAGAAGATGTCATCATTTTAGCTTTGACTTTACTATAGCAATCACAAGTCATTATCATTGAACAAGCCAACAAGGTCTTTTGTCAGATTCTTTTGCATTTCCTGTATGCTTTCTGGGTGTCTGTGACGTAGACATCTGTGCCCTAAGTGATTACAATTATTATGTCTGATTGTAAAGAGCCTGCTCCTTTCTATTGAGGTAAATATTGAGGATTAGTATGCTTGTAATCCTGAAATTGTATAGTGAGCCCTTTAGCTCTCCTGTGTCTCACACACGAGAGTTCATCTTCCCTCTTTAGATACAACAGTACTTTCCTTACTGACATTAATTACCTTGTTACTTCCATCTGATTACAGGCATACTAGGATTCCAGGACCGATTCTGTCAGCAGTGACAATGCTTCCATCTGCCAATCAAACCAAAAACAATCCATTGTGATATTAGGGAGAAGAAATAGGGAAAAATGCTCTAATTTTCCATCATAATTCTTTCCCACACCATGCTCCCTTACCCTTCCCCTTTAACCCCTTTACCCTTCCCTTCCTCAATTTTACAGATTTAGGCCCCATATGGGCATTCTATTTCAGAGTGTATACCACTATCCCAAATTACTGAAAGTATATTACTGAAAGATTTGAATCAAGGCACAAGCCTAGGGATAGATATTTATGTGTTATTTTAAATGTACCATGCCACTCATCTGCACAGGGTTGGATAACTGTGGATTTGACCTTTTGTTTGGAATATTTTAAAAACTTTGTGTGTTGCTCCATTTTCCATATTAAACAGTCTTTACAGATATTTAAAGACGAATTCTAGGTATGGATAATTCATACATAGTTAAATTGGCCCAGCTTGGCTATGCATATATCATACCTGGCAGATGCCTCTGGAAGCTGGAAATCGCTTAAGTAGACACAGCTATTCTCCACTTGCTTCTGGGTCATGTGCCAAGCGGCCATTAGAATCCATGCATCCGGGATCCTGAAAGAATGGGCTGCCCCTGCTTCAAACATTAAACTTATTCTCACTGGAGAAGGAACTCTAAAGAGGGGATATGATTGCAATATACAAATCTTATAATGGTGACTATAGCATTGTGAGGAAACTATTTAATCTTAGATCTCTAAAGAAGACATGGTTACATAAAGAAGTTGGATGAGAAGCAGTTCAATCTTAAAAGAAGTGAGGGCTCTTTACTGTTAGAGCAGTAGGAAAGTAGAACTCCTTTCCACAGGGGTTGGTGTCAGCAGAGAATGTAGATAGATTAAAAAAAATTCTACATGTGTTTCTTAGCAAACACACTGAACAGAGATGTTGAAAAAGGTAACATTGCAATTATATTAAAAATGTAAATGAGTGCAGCTCTTGTCATTCTCCTAACTCTAAATCCTATACCAGTATATCTACATGAATATCATATTCCTGAGCTGATAAGACCTAGTGGGAGTAAAAAGAGGGGAGTTGTGAGTAAAAATACATCTTTGTAAAACATATCCCATGCTGTGTCACAAGGTTGGAACATATTGGCCCCATAAAAGATGATCAGGGAAGTTGGTCACAAATGTCAGGGAGAATGCAACTGTGTTAAATATTAAATACATTCTTCTCCTCAGTTTGTATAAAAGAAAATGAGGGGTATAATAAACAAGACAATAATGATAATAATATATTGAACCACTTCAGCTCTGGAAGATTTTACCCCCTTCATGACTAGGCCACTTTTCTCTGTTCGGCAATGTGCTAATTTAACCACT
The DNA here is from genome assembly GCA_037952835.1 of Lithobates septentrionalis. NCBI lineage: Eukaryota > Metazoa > Chordata > Amphibia > Anura > Ranidae > Lithobates > Lithobates septentrionalis. The sequence continues at coordinate 4,415,316 of JBBDGP010001284.1, forward strand.
TCACGTGAAACAACGTACCTGTACATCACTTTGAGGAAGTGGTTGTACCAGGGAGAGAGAAGCCTGCAGTTTTTTAGAGCTGGCGGTCGGCTTTGTAGTGATAACAACCGATGCGGCTCAGCAGCCGCTCGGCCGTTATCACCAGGAGCGGGAGGGAACACCCCCCCTCCCACGGCCTTCTGCTGCTCCGCCCGGGTCTTTCGGGAGACCCGAGCGACCAGCCGGCACATCTGGAATTGGCTTCAATCAGGTCTCCGATGTAAAAACCCGGAAGCAACGTCACAATGTCACTTCCAGTTTACTCGGCTGCCAATGGCGCTGATTTAAAAAAAAATTCAGTATTCCAAAACACAGATTTTAGACCCCCAGATCCCTCCATAAAGAGTACCTGTCACTGCCTATTACTGTCACAAGGGTTGTTTACATCCCCTGTGACAGCAATAAAAGTGATTAGATTTTTTTTTTTAAAGGGACAGTGTAAAAAAAAAAATTAAAGCGTCCCTGTATGCTCCTGCACCAGAATAAACGCATACATAAGTAGTGCCCGAAAATGTAAACAGGGTTCAAATGACACATGTGAGGTATTGCCACGATTGTCAGAGCGAGAGCAATAATTCTAGCAAAAGACCTCCTCTGTAACTCTAAACAGGTAACCGTTAAAAATTTTGAAAGCGACGCCTGTGGAGATTTTTAAGTACCCAAGTTTGTTGCACGAGTGTGCGCAGTTTTAAACTGTAACATGTTAGGTATCTATTTACTCGATGTAACATCACCTTTCACAATATACAAAAAAAATTGGGCTACCTTTACTGTTTAGTTTTTTTTAATTCAGTGAAATGTATATTTTCCAAAAAAAATAGTATTTGAAAGACTGCTGCGCAAATACCGTGTGACATAAAATTATGCAACAAACGCCAATTTATTCTTCAGAGTCTTTGATAAAAAATATATATAACGTTTAAAGGTTCTAAGTAATTTTCCAGCAAAAAATACTGATTTTAACTTGTAAGCAACAAGTGTCAGAAATAGACTTGGTCCTTAAGTGGTTAAGGACGCTGTACCCAAATGAAATTTATAAAAAAAATTCCAACAAATAGAGCTTTCTTTTGGTGGTATTTGATCACCGCTGGGTTTTTCATTTTTTGTGATATCAATGAAAAAATACAGACATTTTTGAAGAAAAAAACAATAATATTTGACCAAAATATATTCTGCTACATGTTTTTCATAAAAAAATCCCAATAAGTCTATACTTATTGGTTTGCGTGAAAGTTATAGTGCCTACAAACTATGGTGTATAGATACTGTAATTTTTATTTTTTATTATACTACTAATGGAGGCGATTAATGACTTACAATGGGACTGTGATATTGGGGGAATTTACTAACTGCCTGTCAGGGCTGGCTCTGCCCTTCCTTCTCTGAACTGGCCGCTCAGCTGTCAGCTAATTGCCAGCTTTTTTCTCTCTCCACAGTTAACCAGCTGTTGTGTATCTGCTCGTCAGTCCCACTTACTTAAAGATGTCCAGCTCACTTCTTTCCTGCCTTCGCCTTGGTCACATCACAAGAAACCATCTCCTGCATTCCTGTTTAAAGACTGGCTTGCTGACATCCCTTCTGGCTCCTTATCTTGGTTGCAGTTCCTCCACTTGGATCCCTGACTTCTGGCCTGGCTGATTACCCGATCTGGTTACTGAACTCTGGCTTGGCTGACTACCTGATCTGGTTACTGGACTCTGGCTATGCTTTGACTACGCTTACTCTATTTACCTTTTTATTTTTATTAATAAACAAGTGTGATTTAACTGTACTTCTGTCTCGGTCTCGTTCATGGTTTCTGACAGTAGGCGAAGGCCATGAATTCAGAAGATACAGTCAATCCACTTGTTGGTAATATTTTTTCCAGATTGGATGAGCAAGATCACCGCATGGATCAGTTTGCCATTGCGTTACAAATGCTCCCGAGTCGCGCGGCTCACCTGGAGTCCCCCACTGTGGCTGCAACGGTACAACCTGAGTTTCAGGCCGTCCCTGCTGCTGCGCTAGTCTCTGTGCAAGCACCCGCCTTGAGTATTACCACTATAAGAAGTATGTCTGGTTCCGCCCCGCTTCTCCAGCGATTTGGGGGTGATCCAGTTCAATGCAGAGGGTTTCTCAACCAAGTTGAGATATACTTTGAGATGCTGCCCCAGGCATTTCCCATGGACAGAAGCGAAGTAGGGTTCATAATATCTTTGCTTTCTGAGAGAGCCTTGGCCTGGGCTAACCCTCTATGGGAGACACAAAAACCTGTTGTCATGAGTTACCTTGAGTTTGCGGCCTCCTTTAAAAGGGTATTTGATGTTCCCGCATGCTCCGCTTCTGCTGCCAAGTGCCTCATGTCCATCAAACAGAGTATGAGAACTTTTGCCGACTATGCCATTGAGTTCCGTACTCTGGCAGCAGAGGTTGCTTTCAACAATGAGGCCCTCGTGGGTCCTTTTTCTCAGGGTCTCTCGGATTCCATCAAGGATGAGATAGCAGCCCGAGATATACCCACTGAGCTGGAGAGCTTGATTTCGTTTGCCATCCTCATTGACTCCAGACTCAGAAATACTTTCTTTTAAGGAGCGCTTGTGGAAGCCTCCTGTACGTTTTCTTCCGAGCTTTGCAGTCCCACCCGCGCCTCCCTCACCTCCCATGCCTCCCTCACCTCCCATGCCTCCTGGTACCGAATCGGTCAGTGAAGATGAACCCATGAACTTGGGTTTCACGCGTCTCTCTGCGGATGAGAGAGCCTTTAGGAGGAGGGAGAGATTGTGCCTTTATTGTGGCCAGGCAGGTCACTTTTTGAAGTCTTGTCCTACCTGTCCTGGGAACACCCGAACCTTGAGGTCCTGTCATGGACAGACCTTAGGTGGTGTTGTGTCGTCCCCAGTTATCCAGAAGAATAAGCCCCTGGTTCCGGTCACCCTTTCTTGGGCTAAGTCATCTATTGAGATACAGGCTCTAATCGACTCTGGGGCTGCAGGCCTGTTCATTGATGCTGCCTTTGTATCAAAGCACTCGATTCCACTGCAGCTGCGTGACACTCCACTTGCCATTGAGGCTCTTGACGGGAGACCTCTACAGCCTGCCCATGTGACTCATGAGACGGTTTCATTGTCCATAACCATAGGGGCTCTTCACCATGAGATAATCCAATTTCAAGTGATTTCCTCTCCTAAGTTTCCGCTGGTTATTGGTTATCCTTGGTTACAGAGGCACAACCCCTCTTTTGATTGGCTCCGTGCTGAGGTTCTCTCCTGGTCACCACAATGCAGTGAAACATGCTTCCGGAAGGTAGCCAAGGTCCTGTGTACCTCTTCACTCTCCTCCCTGCCAGAGGTGTACTATGATTTTAGTGATATCTTTGACAAAGGTCAAGCCGGTAGTTTGCCTCCACACCAGCCGTATGATTGCGCAATTGACCTTCAACCTGGTGCCACTCCCCCTCGTGGTCGGGTTTACCCTTTGTCGGTCTTGGAGGATAGAGCCATGGAGGAGTATGTTGCAGACGTACTTTCTCGTGGTTTCATCTGCAAATCCTCATCTCCTGCTGGTGCTGGTTTCTTCTGAAGAAGAAGAGCAGTGAACTAAGACCTTGCATTGATTATGGGGGTCTCAATCGTTTCACGATTAAGAATGCCTACCCGATCCCGTTGATTACAGAGTTATTTGATCGCCTCAAGGGAGCAACGGTTTTCACTAAGCTTGATCTGAGAGGGGCTTACAATCTCGTGAGGATTAAGGAGGGCGACGAGTGGAAAACTGCGTTTAATACCAGAACAGGCCATTATGAGTATCTCCTAATGCCTTTTGGCTTTTGTGACGCCCCGACAGTTTTCCAGGAATTTATTAACGATGTCCTCCGAGATTTGTTGCAGTTATGTGCGGTGGTTTTTCTTGATGATATCCTCATATTTTCCAAGTCCCTGGAGAGCCACCACACAGATGTCTGTCGTGTGCTTCAGAAATTAAGAGAGAACAATCTCTATTGTAAAGTGTGAGTTCCATTGGGAACAGGTTAAATTCCTGGGCTATGTCATTTCCACTGCTGGTTTTTCGATGGACCCAGAGAAACATTCAGCAGTCCTACAGTGGCCTCGACCCATGGGGCTACATCCTCTGCAGCATTTTCTGGGTTTTGCCAACTTTTTTTGGAAGTTTATTCGTAACTTCTTGTCTCTGGTCAAGCCCCCAACCGATATGACCAGAAAGAACGGTAACCCACAGAGTTGGTCTCCGGAGTCCATTCAGGCCTTTAAAAGTCTCAAGGCTGCCTTTGTTTCTGTTCCTGTGTTGGCACATCCTGATCCTACATTACCTTTTATCCTTGAGGTTGATGCTTTTGAGACTGGTGTTGGCGCCCTTCTGTCTCAACGTCCTACCTTTGGGAGTGCTACGCATCCTTGTGGCTACTTTTCCAAGAAATTGTCACCTGCGGAGTGCAATTACGAGATTGGTGACAGAGAGCTGTTGGCGATCATTTTAGCCCTGAAAGAATGGAGACATCTCCTCGAAGGTACCACTGTGCCGGTTCTCATTCTTACTGACCATAAGAATCTCACATTCTTGTCTGAGGCTAAACACCTCTCTCCCAGAAGGGCGCGATGGGCTCTTTTCTTTTGTCAAGTTTCAATTACATTGTCTCACTGTTACCCAGTACTAAGAATGTAAGCGCTGACGCCTTGTCACAACAATTTTCCTCCACTTCCAAGTTGGAGTCGTTCCGGTTCCTATGATTCCTCCTGATCATATTCTGGCTACAGTTCGCAACAGTCTTACTTCTCCTTTGGGTGACAAAATTCTTGCTGTTCCTGAGAAACCTTGTAACCGCTGCTTTGTCCCAGAGTGTCTCCGTACTGCCGTGCTCCAGACTTACCATTCTCCCAAGGCAGCTAGCCACCCTGGAAAGAATCAACTCATTTGGGCCATTTCCATACAATTCTGGTGGCCTAGTCTACGTGCTTATGTAACTGCCTTTGTAGCTGCCTGTTCCATGTGTGCTCAGAGTTATGCCCTGTACACACGATAGGATTTTCCGATGGAAAATGTGTGATAGGACCTTGTTGTCGGAAATTCCGACCGTGTGTAGGCTCCATCACACATTTTCCATAGGAATTTCTGACAACAAAATCCGTTGTCGGAAATTCTGATCGTGTGTACACAAATCCGATGCACAAAGTGCCACGCATGCTCAGAATAAATTAAGACAGGAAAGCTATTGGCTACTGCCCCGTTTATAGTCCCGACGTACGTGTTTTACGTCACCGCGTTCAGATCAATGGGATTTTCCGACAACTTTGTGTGGCCGTGTGTATGCAATACAAGTTTGAGCCAACATCCGTCGGAAAAAATCCATGGATTTTGTTGTCGGAATGTCCGATCAATGTCCGACCGTTTGTACAGGGCATAAGACTCCACAACACCTTCCAGTGGGCCTCCTACGACCCATACCCAATGGAGAGAGGCCCTGGACCCACCTTTTCTATGGATTTCATTGTGGAGCTGCCCAACTCCCAAGGCAACAAGGTTATTCTTATGGTGGTTGACCGGTTCTCAAAGATGTGTCATTGTATTCCACTTAAAAAGTTGCCCACTTCTAAGGAACTGGCTTCCATTTTTGCTCGGGAGATCTTTTGCTTACATGGGCTACCCAAGGTGATTGTCTCGGACAGGGGTAGTCAGTTTGTGTCCCGGCTCTGGCGAGCCTTTTGTGCACAGCTGGGAATTCAGCTTGCTTTCTCCTCTGTGTATCACCCGCAGTCTAATGGGGCCGCAGAACGAGCCATTCAGTCCTTGGAGCAATTCCTACGTTGCTATATTTCTGACCATCACAACTGGTCAGACCTATTACCATGAGCAGAGTTTGCTCACAACAGTGCCTGGAATTCTGCTTCCCGATTGTCTCCGTTTATGGCAAATTATGGTTTCCAACCTTCCATGTTGCCTGACTCGTTTGTTCCGCAGAGTATTCCTACGCTAGAGGAGCATCTCTGTGGTCTTCGTTCCACTTAGGCACAAGTCTAGGAGGCTTTGCATCATGCTAATGATAGGTACAGACTCCATGCTGACCGCAGACGCCTGCCTGCGCCTTCCTACCAGGTTGGGGACAGGGTATGGCTGTCATCTCGCAACCTCCGACTTCGTGTTCCCTCACTGAAGTTCGCACCTCGGTTCATTGGGCCTTTCCGTATTCTTCGCAGGATTAACCCAGTGGCTTACGCGTTGGACCTTCCTCCTAGTATACGCATCTCTAATGTGTTTCATGTCTCCTTATTGAAACCTTTGGTCTGCAACCACTTTACCACCTCGGTGCCATGTCCTCCTATACAGGTTAAGAACCATGAGGAGTATGAGGTACAATTCATTGTTGACTCCCGTAGGTTTTGTGGGCGCATACAGTACCTGGTGCATTGGAGGGGGTACGGTCCGGAGGAACGCTCCTGGGTCTCATCCTTGGACGTACATGCCCCTGCGCTCCTCCGTGATTTCCATACACATTTTCCCCTCAAGCCCCGTGGTCCTCCGAGGGGGAGGGGTCGTTGAGGAGGGGGTACTGTGAGGGCTGGCTCCGCCCTTCCTTCCTTCTCTGAGCTGGCCGCTCAGCTGTTGGCTAATTGCCAGCTCTCTTCTCTCTCCACAGTTAACTAGCTGTTGTGGATCTGCTTGTCAGTCACGCCTACTTAAAGATGTCCAGCTCACTTCTTTCCTGCCTTCGCCTTGGTCACATCACAAGAAACCATCTCCTGCGTTTCTGTTTGAAGACTGGCTTGCTGACATCCCTTCTGGCTCCTTATCCTGCTTGCTGTTCCTCCACCTGGATCCCTGACTTCTGGCCTGGCTGATTACCCAATCTGGTTACTGAACTCTGGCTTGGCTGACTACCCGATCCGGTTACTGGACTCTGGCTATGCTTTGACTACGCTTACTCTATTTACCTTTTTATTTTTATTAATAAACAAGTGTGATTTAACTGTACTTCTGTCTTGGTCTGGTTCATGGTTTCTGACACTGCCACTGACATCACCAGTGCCATTATAACAGTGATCAGTGCTAACAAATATTCACTGTTACTGAGATACACTGTCTCTGTGCCCTTTGTTAAGCTAGCTGAAGACACCGGATCTTTACATCATCAAGACTTCTTCACCATCTCCCCCCCCCCCACTTAAAAGGACCTTGTGCATAATATTCACACATTTAAGGGGAACTCTTTTGAAGTTGAGTATAATGCCCCGTACACACGGTCGGATTTTCCGACGGAAAATGTTCACTGGGAGCTTGTCGGAAATTCGTGTGTAGGCTCCATCGGACATTTTCCATCGGAATTTTCGTCACACAAAATTTGAGAGCTGGTTCTCAAATTTTCCGACAACAAAATCTGTTGTTGTAAATTCCGATCGTGTGTACACAATTCTGACGCACAAAGTTCCACTTATGCTTGGAATCAAGCAGAAGAGCCACACTGGCTATTGAACTTCATTTTTCTCGGCTTGTCGTACTTGTTGTACGTCACCGTGTTCTTAACGTTCGGAATTTCCGCCAAGATTTGTGTGACCGTGTGTATGCAAGACAAGTTTGAGCCAACATCCGTCGGAAAAAATCCATGGATTTTGTTGTTGGAATGTGCGATCGTGTGTACGCGGCATTACTGTTCTGATATTACATTGGTAAAACCTGTTTGCAGAGGTTCTGGGCCAGTGACACCAGGAGTTGGTGGAAGCTGTCTAAAAAAGAGAAAAAGGTCATTCCTCTCTCACTTTTATGCCTTGGGTCATGGGTTCTATAAGAGACTAATACTGTTAATGTTGATTTTGTCATGATTGTTTGTTTACATTGCATACCTGTTCAAGTGTGTTGAGAATTTAGGTTGTAATAGCGCTTGTCTAGGCCATTACTGCACTGCCTTTCTAAAGAACTATATGTAAAACAACACTTGGTTAATCAATTGCAGTCTGATGTCTGTACAATTGCATTTGTCATTTAAGAATGTCTGAACCCAGGGTGTCAGAGGTGTTGTGAGACTTGCAAGGTCAGGGCAATTCTCAGGGTCAATCATTCTCAAGGGGCCCTCACGGTGGTGGTGCTACATTTGGGGGCTCATCCAGGATGTTCCTAATGCATTGCCCTAGTAAGTCATATGATGAGTCAAGAGCTTAAAGAAGGATGGACTCAGCCACAGTGGCCGCTTGGGACCAAGAGCAAAGCAGCCGGTTGGAGTTGTGCACAGTATTGGAGATACCTGGAGTTGAATGGACAGAGAGGGACATGCGGCAGCTGATGAGGAGGGCCAGGCAAGAACAAGGGGCCCATCTCATTAACATGAGTACTGAGTTTGGCTTAGTGTCAGAAGAAGCTGATGTACTCGCAGCCGGGTTGCGATCTGCCTATTTCTTTGCCGACATGAGCAAACTGGTTGAGAGTATGGTAAAGAATAGTACAGTTTCAGTTTATCGAGGAAATCGGAAGCTTCAGTTCTTCTCAGGGCAAATTCAAACCCCTAGTGGAGAGGAACGATTCAAGAGCTGGATGGATCAGGCCATACAAGCAGTGTAGGAGTGGAGTGAGGTGGTGAAAGGACAGAGGATAAGTGAAAGTCTTAAAAGCCCGGCGGCAGATGTAATCCGTAGCCTGAGAAGGGGGAAACCCGACTGTGTAGCAATGGATTACATTAAAGCCATGTGTGCGGTGTATGGCATAGTGGAAAAACTTCACGATCTAATGTACAAATTTGAGCACACCTACCAGTGCAAGGGTGAGAGACTGTCTGATTATGTTGTTAGAGTTGGTCGGATTCTACACCAGATTATCCTGAAGAAGGGGATTAATCCCCGCGAAGCTGATAAAGTTCATTTAGAATGAATCCTGCAGGGTGGTAGGCCTGACCACCCAATTGTGTTAAGGTTACTACTCATGAGACCAAAATGGAACTATTTGGCATCAACTCAACTCGCCGTGCTTGGAGGAGTAGGAGGAATGCTGCCTATGACCCCAAGAACACCATCCCCACTGTCAAACATAGAGGTGGAAACATTATGCTTTGGGGGTGTTTTTCTGCTAAGGGGACAGGACAACTTTATCGCATCAAAGGGACAATGGACGGGGCCACATACCTTCAAATCTGGTGTGAGAACCTCCTTCCTTCAGCCAGGGCATTGAAAATGGGTCATGGATGGGTATTCCAGCATGACAATGACCCAAAACACACAGCCAAGGCAACATAGAAGTGGCTCAAAAAGAAGCACATTAAGGTTCTGGAGTGGGCTAGCCAGCCTGCAGACCTTAATCCCATAGAAAATATGTGGAGGGAGCTGAAGGTTTGAGTTAACAAACATCAGCCTCGAAACCATAATAACTTAGAGAGGAGCTGCAAAGAGGAGTGGGACAAAATCCCTCCCGAGATGTGTGCAAACCTGGTGGCCAACTACAAGAAACGTCTGACCTCTTTGATTGCTAACAAGGGTTTTGACACCAAGTGCTAAGTCATGTTTTGCGAAGGGGTCAAATACTTATTCCACTCATTAAAATGCAAATCAGTTTATACCTTTTTTTAAATGCGTTTTCTGGATATTTTTGTTGTTATTCTGTCTCTCACCTGCCATTAAATTATAAACTGATCATTTCTTTCTCAGTGGGCAAACGTACAAAATCAGCATGGGATCAAATACTTTTTTCCCTCACTGTACATGTATTTTCTTTTTTTTTTTTTACTATGGAAAAATAGCAAAGTATATTTTGGCCCACATTTCTGAAGGAAGACCATTTATTTGCAAAATTTACAACAAAAAAGTAAGGAAAGAAAGGACATTTCTTTCAAAAATATTGGTCTTTTTTCAATCATATAATAAAAAGTGTTTACTAAATACAACTAAAAGAAGACTCACCATGTCTCTAAAATGTTTAAAATTAATTTGGGTACAGTGTTGCATGACCAAGTATTTGTAAGTGAAAGTATCACAGCAATGAAAATGGAAAATTGGTCTGAACAGGAAAGGGGTTTAACATGCCAGTCCTCAAGTGGATAAAAAACATGATTGTGGGATGCTCTTATCTAAGCATTATGCCTAATTGGGGGGGGGGGGGTGTCTTGGCAGGGGTTACCCCCAGGCAAAGCACCTTGTCTTTATTTTGACGAGGACATGAACCTCTTCCCCACAACCCTGGACCATTGATTGTGGGATTCAATGTCAGAATGCTGTAGACATTAAATCTCCACCTCCTAACAGTGTGAAAGCTAAAATTAAATATACATGAATTAAATATACATTAAATATACAAAAGTTATATACACATAAATGTGTCTTATGAAATTATTCTAAAAAAGCAAGTGCAAACAACTCCCAACAAAAAATGTCATAAACTCCCAAGTGCACATCAAGTTCAAAAAGATCCACCATTAATCAACATGAATTCATTTTCCAGCTTTAGAATCTTCATGTGTATCCACATTTCACACGTGATGTGGCCAATCACCTTGTGGGGAATATTTAGAAAAGAAATTGCCGCTAAATGACAAAAGACAGATAAAAAAAGAACACATGCATTTCCCCTAAAGTCAAAACTAGACCCTTATCCGTGAAAGTCTTGTTAGGAGGAACCCCCTAAAAAACAGCACTCTAGCCTGTGCTCAGTGCCCTTTGATGGAAGGCTGCTTTTTTGCAATCCAGAGAGTTTCAGGAGGAAAATTGGGCCTTATTACGCAAGAAAGAAGAGGGCAACGCCCACCGTTTCGTCCATCCAGATAAACAAAGTAAAGTTTTAAAGAGGCCAGTTTATACAGACCAGGACATCCCTTTTTTCACCAGTGGAAGTCGAACAGTTCCAACTTTTCGAAAGGGTTCACGGTTAAGTTCAATCAGACATCTAAACCAGCCGACAAGTCTTTCTGAAGGTGTCTCTGCCAAGTCACTTCCAGTGGGAGCAAGGCTGGCTCCTTTTGGAGGAGACTAGGGCAGGAGAAGTAGAAGATGCATGGATTTTACAGATAATCCGAAGATTAAAGTTCAGCAAAAAACCTCCTCACACTGCCTTTGGAGAAACTCGAATGCCAAGTTGTCCCAGGAAGTGGCAGTGTTTGAGAACCTATATAGTGGAATTGTTGAAAGTACACGCAATTCTCCGAGTCCCTGAAGCAGAATGCGGGGAAGGCATATATTCTCCTCCGTTTCTAGTCGCAAAGTCATCAGGGACCTTCAGGCCAGTGCTAGACCTAATGTTTCTAATTTCCTTCATAGGAGTTCCTCCCTTGAAAATGGAGTCATTGGAAACTATCATCTTAGTGGTGAAGCCAGGAGACTGAATGGCATTGGTCGAACTAGCAGGTGCTTATCTCCACATTCCCATAGATACAGCACATTACCGTTTTCTAAGATTCTCAGTAAAAGGTGCACACTTCCGATTTTGTTGCCTACCTTTCGGCCTATGCTCTGCTCCTCGTACCTTTTCAAATATGTTATCAGCTACCATTGCATCTCTCAGACTTAAGGATATACAGATATTCCACTATCTCAATGATATCCTGCTGCTAGCCCCATCAAGCAACATTCTGCACAAGAATGTTTTCCCGGCCTTCAAGGGACTCAACCGGTTTGGTTGGATAATAAATTTGCAGAAAAGCTAAGTGCAGCCAACACAAATTCTAGAATATTTGGGAGTTCAGTTCAACTCAGACTTGGGTCAAGTGTTCCTTCCCCAGAGGAAAGTACAGGATGTGCAGATCCATGCAAGGTTAGTGATGTCAATATAATTTCTCTTGGCAAAAGAATGTATGCAGTATCTGGGTCTCCTATCCTCAACCATTGCGGTAGTACCATGCTCCAGGTGGCGAAGAAGGATGTTCCAGTTCAGTTTCTTTTGCCAATGGGATCGCCATTCCTTATATTAGGGGATTTTAGTTCCCTTGAAAGTAACCTGATCCTTGACCTGGTGGACAGTCGTCCGGAATTCGAATGTGGGCATTTATCTGGAGTTGCCGGAGCCTGTAGTGGTAACTATGGATGACAGTCTCCAGGGTTGGGGAGCACATTGTTTGGGTCGTCAAGCCCAGGGCAGATGGAGAAGTAGGGAGGACCATTCAAATCTTTTGGAGCTGGAAGCAGTTCGGTATGCACTGTTGGCTTTCCGGACTTTTTTACAAGGCTAGTTGGTCAAGATCCTGTCAGACAATCGGACCACAGTAGCCTATGTGACTCAACAGGGAGGTACCAACAGTCTTCGTCTTCTAAGGATTGCATGTAAGATATTCCAATGGGCAGAGAAGAATGTCAAATTTCTAACAGCCACTCACCTTCCAGGAACAGAGAATGTCTTAGCATATCATCTGAGCAGGAGATTTTCAGACCATGATGAGTGGAGTCTCAATCACAGCTATCTGTGCAGAATCTTCAACATGTAGGGAACTCCTGCCATAGACCTGATGGCTTTGGGGGTAAACTCTTAGCTTCCTCTCTTCCTCTCCCAGTCCTGGGACCCACAGGCCTTAGCCCAAACACCCCAATCAGGCCCTGGAATTTTCATCTAGTATATGTGTTTCTGCTGCTGCATCTGATACTCAAATTTCTCCTGAAGAGCCAGAGAGAGAGGGTCTCAGGGATAGTGATTCTCAATTTTTTGGCCCAGAAGGCCGTGGTTTACGCTGGCCTGAAGAATGAAACTGGAGCAGCCAGTATGACTGCCTGTTTGTCAAGATCTTCTGCTCCAGAATGGAGTTTGTCATCTGAACCCCAGTCGATTTAAGTTAGCGGCGTGGAAATTGAAAGGGGGTCTCTGACACGTCTATAACTGTCAGAGGATGTGGTAGGGACACTTTTACAAGCCAGAAAGGATTCAACCAACTCCGCTTACCATAGAGTTTGGAAGGCTTTTTTTCAGATGACGCTAGAGAAGAAATGGAACCCCTTGCCTCCATCAGTATCAAATGTCTTGAACTTCCTCCAGAGCGGGTTGGAAAGTGGCCTAGCATATAATTCTTTAAGCGTACAGGTATCAGATATGTTAGCAATGTCGAATCACCAATGGGCCTTTAATCCTTAAAAGCGGCAGGGAAAATCCGGCCACTGGTTAAATCTTACTTTCCCAAGTGGAATTTGACCCTTGTGTTGAAAGCCTTATTGAATCCACCATTTGATCCAGTCACATCATGTTCCCTGTTCTACTTGACCTTGCAGACCATCTTTCTGATGGCTATTGCCTCCGCTAGAAAAGTTTCAGAGCTTTGTTCTTTTTCAGTCAAGGAACCTTACTGCCTGTGCTGCAGGACAGAATAGTTCTGAGGCCAGTTCCAAGTTTTTTGCCAAAACTAAGCACCTCCTTCCATCTGAATTGGCAATCGATCCTTCCAGCCTTTCCAAAGGATGGGGTGAAGGATGATTGGAAGAAGTTGGATCTGGTAAAGTCGCTTACTACCTATATGGAGCGAACAAACTAATTTCAAAAAACAGGAAAATTCATCTTGCCTGATGGCCCAAAAGAAGTGTGCCATTCCACCCAGGATTATCTGCAGAGCAGCAAGCTGAAGTTCAGCGAACACATTTATTTGTCACTACAGTGGATGTGACTCTTCTGCCTTCTCAGGCATATGGGGCTAAGATCATTGCGGCAGCTGTCGGTCATTAAAATTCTTTGTTATTATCTTCTTCTCACTCCCTCTTTTTTGGTGGTATTGCTTGTTACTTCTCATTGTAGGCTGATATGAATAGAGAAAATTGTTGCCCATACTTACCGTAATTTTCCTTTCCTGGATCCTCCTCATGTCAGCCGAGGATTTCCCACCCAAGCTGGCCATCACGAGGTCTCAGATTTTGAACGCTGGCAGGGGGGAGACGGTCGTCTTTTATAGAAGAGAGAGAGAGAGAGAGAGAGAGAGAGAGAGAGAGAGAGAGAGAGAGAATTGTAGCTCCAGAGGACCAGGTGCAAAGCCAAATAACCTTAAAACAAAAAGGCTTTTATTTTCAGCAAGCAAATCAAAATAAGGCTTCCAGCAGCACACAAGCAAAAATACAAAATAAAGTCTGCTTATCTTCAGCACAAAGTAAAAGTAAAAAGGCACCTTACAGTTCGTGGACGGGTAGTTATACTAACGTTTTAACAGTCCTTGTTGATTATTTTAGCAGCCCCAGCAAACTCACAGCTCTCCAAGACAGGTGTCTTCCACACAACTCCTCAACATCACTCCTAGCACTACTTCCTGCCTTTAAGAGCTGCTTCCTAGAGTCTCTTAACCCCGTATGTGCTGGAATTCCTGTAGTCAGGAGTGGAGGCTCTTTCCCAGCCGAATATCACTTCAGAGCCTCCGAAATTCCGGTTCCCAAATATCTCTATTAACACAAAGAGAACTATGAGTCAGTCCTCTCCTGATTAAAGCTATTTCCAGGAATTTCTCACCCATCCTGGGTGACCCCCTGAATACTACCACACTTCCCTTAAAGGGACCATAATCCAAATATCGGTGCTACATAGCACCAGTCCAGGACCCAACCTTGGCGTTCTGTACAGTATTAAGGAAAATTGTTATCCATACTTACCGTAATTTTCCTTTCCTGGATCCTCCCCATGTCAGCCTACTATGGGTCAGCTCCGCCCCCTCTGACCCCTCCAGGACCACCTCTTTTCTAGCCCATAAAAGGGCGGCTGTCCGCCCACACCAGTGTTCAAAAAAAACCTGCCTCGCGACGGATAAACTGGGTGGGAATCCTCCGGCTGACATTGGGAGGATGGAGGAAAGGAAAATTACGGTAAGTATGGATAACAATTTTCCTTATTCCTGGACCTCCTCATGTCAGCCTACTATGGGATGTACCGAGCAATATTAAGAAGGGAGGGAAGACAAAAAATAAAAAAGAAGCCAAACCCTCAATGCAATGCTACTCAAAATTTTTAATGGGCAACAGCCGCCGTAATAACTGTAGAGCCAAATGTTTCCTAAGGCTGACAAGCCATATTAAGCTTGTAATGCCTAATAAAAAGGTGCTCCAGCTTGCTGCTCTGCAAACTACCTCAGGGGCGACCTTCGCATATGCCCAGGATGCTGCCATACCCCTCGTCGAATGTGCTTTGATCTCTGAAGAAGGAGGAAGGCCCAGTGTTTTGTATGCAATATGCATGGTCTTGACAAACCAGGAAGACACAACTCTGGATGTTGCTGGCATACCCTTTTTAGGCCCCATTGGGAAAACCTACAGCTGATCTTGTTTGCCAAATCTTTTAGTCCATTTCAGGAAGGTTGAAACTGCAGAGACCAGGTCTAACCTACTCCACTCATCAGCTGTATCTGCCGGAAAGGCTGGGAGAATGGCCTCCCAGTTCATACAAAATGATGTGGCCACCTTAGGTAGAAAGCTTGGTATCGGCCTAAGGACTATCTTGTCTGGGAGCACCAAACAATATGGTTCTTTAGATGAGAAGGCGCACAACTCAGAGTCTCTTCTGGCCGAGGCCACGGCTAGTAAAAAACAAAAAACTGTTAAAAGAAATAATGAACAAGAGAAAGCTGGAGCCTCCTATGATTCCAGCTGGGCTGTGATGGGGTCAGACCCCGGCCGCTTCCGCTGGTGTCCGTAGCTCGGAGGTGTGGGGATTCCCTCAGCCAGCGCGTCAGCAGGTGCGTAGGATGGTGACGTCAGATGTTGGAGAGCAGGGGTCGTGGCCGTAGTGCTTGCGTTCGGAGCATGCGTGCTCCTTCATCAGGCATGGAGATCAGCCATGATTAGTGCTGGTTATATAGGGAGAGAGGAGGGGAGGGGAAGGGGCGGTGTACAAATTGATTGGCAAGGCAGCGTTGGTGCATGTCTAACACATGCCAGCAGAAACAGTTGTGGGAAGGTGAAAAGATGAAGAGATAATGTCATCCGTAAGTGTGTAAAAAAGAATTTATATGGTAGGTATATGTGTGACCAGCGAGAATAAATAGAAAATAGGGGGGTTTAGAGACTGATAAATAAATAAAAAATAAAAGGTAAAAAATATACATACAAAATTATTAAAAATATAAAAAAAAATTAGAAAACATTAAAATAAAAATTATAATAAGGTAAACCATGAAATGAGTCTAAGATGATAAAAAAAATAAAAATAAAGGGATAAATGGGACCAATGTAAATCATATGGCACCCATACATATACCGTGCGCACTGGCATCTGTGTATGTATACATGCGTGTGCACAGAAAATTACATGTAAAATGTAGTAGTAATGATAATGGACAGTATTGATGCTGGTGGGTGAGAGCGGGGAGTATTGGAACAGAAGTATACTAGCAGGGTAGTGTTAGCGGAGTATCAAGTGGATGGGGTTGCTGAGGAAGAAATATGTAATGTGATGGGGGGGGGGAAGAGGGGCCAAAATAGGCAATACTGGAGAAAGGAATGGAACTGGCATACAGATAAGGTATTGTAATAAAGGGAATATGCAGGTGGGCTATAAAGTAAAGGGAAAAAGGGAGAAAAGGGGGGGCGCAGGAGGGGAAGGTGTATTACAGTGATATGTTCATGTCATTTGTAGTAGAAGATAGGGTAGGGGGGAAAGGGGTAGGGGGGAAAGGGGAAGGGTGGGAAATATGGGGGGGCGGGGGAGGGCGGGGATGAGGGGTGTGTGTGACAGAGACTGGGAGTAGTACGGTTGTGTTTAGAGGATGGGATGAGGCAGTATACCACAAATTCAGTGGAACAATTGAAAAATTGACCAAGTTGATATGTTTTCTCCCTTGTGGTGAAATGTTTTTGTTTGTGCTGTATGAATTTGCAGGTTAGGCAATTAAGCTTGCAGCATTGGTACATGCCCTTAACATCGAGAAAGGTAGGTATGACAGTTGGTTAAGATCTATGGGTTTTTAATTTGCTGGGAGACATTTTTCCTTTTAGATTTTGGGCTCTTCTGTATGTAATTTTAGGCTTGTCATCAAGACTATTTTTGAGATGACGGTCTTCTAATAGTATGCCCTAATGTTTTTAAAGGATGTGTTTCATTTTTCTGTGTTGAGTATGGAATTGGGTAATGAATCTAGGTGCTTGGGATAATGAGATTGGTTATTGTTGGATGTCGGTACTTCGCTCAGAAAATGGTTATAGGCTTCCTCCACTACGGGGGCAGGGTAGCCTTTTTTGGAGAACTTTTTCTTGAATAAACTGCTTTGCTCAATGTAGTCTTCCATTCGGGTGCAGTTATGTTTCAAACGGCAGAATTGACTTTTTGGTATGTTGGTAATCCATCTAGGGTGGTGACAGCTGTGAAAAAGGAGGTAAGAGTTGCCTGCAGTGGGTTTCATATAGTTTTTGGCATGGATGTGGTCGTCCGAGTGGCTTAGTTCTAGGTCCAGGAAGGCAAGGGTGTCCGGGTCGCAAACTGAAGTGAATGATAGGCCTAAGTCATTGGTATTGCAGTAAGCCACAAAATCGTCTACTCGAGATCGAGTGCCGTCCCAGATGATGATTATGTCGTCTATATATCTTCCAAAAAGTACGATATGCTCAGAGTAGGGGTTGTTGTTCCAGATTGAGCATTGCTCCCAGAACCCAATCGTCAGGTTGGCATAACTGGGGGCAAAGTTGGCACCCATGGCTGTGCCTTGAGTTCGTAAGTAATATTGGTTTTGGAAAGAAAAATAATTGTGGTTAAGGCAGAATTTTGTGGATTCTATAATGAATTCTGCCTGTCTGTAGTTGATTTGGGGATCTTGAGAAAGAAAATACTCTATTGCTTCTAGCCAAATGAATTGTGGGATTGATGTATAGAGCAAGCAGACATCGAGTGAGAGCCATAAGTAGGTGGATTCCCAACGGTAGTTGCTTAAGGTGTTGAGTAAGTGGGTGCCATCACGGATGTATGCCGGTAGGTTCTGGGCCAGTAGTTGCAGGAAATGATCGATGTACATGGAGAAGGGGTTAGTGATACTGCCCATAGCAGCCACTATGGGATGTCCAGGAGGCTCGGTCACGCTTTTGTGGATTTTGGGAAGGTGGTAGAAATAGGGAGTATTGTAGTTGTCCCGTTTTAGGAATGCAGATTCGGTTTTTGTGATGATACCATCTGTCGTTGCCTTGTTCACCAATGCATGGGCTTCAGGTATGAACTTGGGTAAAGGATCACCAGACAGTTTGATGTAGGTATTGTCATCAGACAGCAGTCTGTGGGCCTCTTTGACATATGCTTCTCTGTTTTGGATGACAATACCACCTCCTTTGTCAGCTGTTTTTATGATGAAGTCTGTGTTGTGGGTAAGGGCCTTGAGGCATGCCCTTTCTGATACTGAAAGATTATGATTATGTGTAGAGGTCGGAGCCTGGTTACATTTTGATTTAGGAGAAAACTACTTGATAGAAACTCTGTAAATATGGACCTTTGACATGGGTGGGTTTGAAGATTGATTTGGGGCGGAAGGGGGTGTGCTGAATATGTGGGGAGATGTTCAGTAAGATATGATGAATAGATATCCATATCACCATCTCCGGTGTACAGATCCTCAAGGAGAGCTAGGCAAGAGGCATCCAGTGCGTGATCAAAGGTGGGGTCATCATGGGATTCCTCGGATGCGTTGGTTATGGTGGGATTACTTGAGGCTTTAATATTGAAAAACCTTTTGACAGTCAAGTCATGGATGAATTTGTTGAGGTCTCTAAACAGAGTGAAGGCATTAGGACCAGCTGAGGGGCGAAATTGAGGCCTTTGCTCAATAGTGATGTATCTTCACGACTGAGGGTTAGTGAGGATAAGTTGTAGATTTTTATCATTTGGCTAGTTTTCCCTTTCTCTTTGTGTCTTTGTCTCCCCCCTCGTCTGCCTCTTCTTCTAATTTTCTTTTTTTGTGCAGGTTGGGGGTTTTGGCTAAAAAAGGAGGCTCAGGAGTGGGTGAAGAGTCTAAAACATCTGAGCTGTGTGAGTTAGCCTGCATGGTACACGGGGATCTCAACACAGCAGTGTCCATGGTTTCTGGGGGAGAAGGATACATGGAGTGGTGGAAGTGACTGAGCGATTTTTGGTTGACTGGGTTTCAATGGAAGGCATTACAATATTGGTGGTATTTTCACATTTGCGGTTTCCATGTCTTTTTTGCTTGGGTTTGGTGGTTGAGGGATGAAGTTGTGTCTGTGAAGATAGCCGTGGCCCAGTCTTCTGTACGTTCATGTGGTTGATGTTGGATCCTCTATTGGATGGTTGAGTAGAGCGAGGCCCATGGTGGTTCTAAAGTCTGGGACATGTGTATGTGGGTAGGGCTTGGCGCCCGGGGGGGTTGGTGGGGGGGAGTAAAGGAGGTATGTTTGGTATTTTGGGGGGTTTCCAGTTGAATACCTTAGATGACATGTAGTCATCAATATCCCGCCTCATACGGAACTCAGCTGCGGGAACACACTGATGACGGATGCCCGCTGTGGAGACTCCAGCAAGCGTACTTGGATCCGGTGCACGGTATACGCCGCCCAGAGGAATAAGAGGAGGTAGAGTTACCCGGAAACAGAAGTAAGTGCATACAGTGGTCCCTGCAGCTGAGAAAGAAATACAGTGGGACTTGTCAAGACCGGCGGGACGAGGTACTGTGCTCTTTTCGTCTGTTATGTGCCATAAGGTGGAGGAGGACAGTAATGGACAGTAATGACCCCAGGTGAACGGAAACGGATCTGCCAGTGATCTGTAATTTCTGTAATTTCTGCTATTGTTGGTCACTGTATGGTGGGCAGGATAATATCTGAATTGCTGGTTAAATGGACTGAGGTCCCTATTACTAAAATCTATAGGAAGCAATGTCTAGAGTGGGCCTAATCTGAACACCACTACATGCATCTGCTGTAAATGAAGCTGTCATCATTTTTCTTTTTCACTCCTTTACCTAACTGTTGCAACTCTCAGCGTTAACAAACAGAAGGGGCAGGAGGTTTGAATTTGGAGGTCATTTAACACTGCCTTTTTTCGATCTGCTGACCCTACGTTAATACCGCCACAGTAGGATAGACATGATGTCGACAAGGAGGAAAGGGGATGAGCAAGCTAGTCATGAAAACGTGGGAGCTCAGTCCCTCCGTTTGGCCAAAGACAAGGAAAAAGGAGTTCAGTCCACTGTGGCGGGCGCAACCGCAGCAGCTGTCGCAGCGACTGCCAAGCTAGAGAGAATGATCCATGCCACGGATCATACACCAAGTAAAGGGGGGCAGCAAACTCAAGGTAAATCAACTGCGGATAGAAAAAGTCAGGGGCACCTGAGTTCATCCACAGGGACCACTGGCACCAAAAACCTTTCAAGTAAAGGGTTAGGAGCAGCTGGGAAGGAAACAGAAATTTCTACCAATCCAATACCTCCAGCAGAAGGAGAGCCCTCCCTGAAAGATATCTTCATGGCAATTAATGCATGTAAACAATCTTTGAGTGACTTAAGTAACCAAATGGAAGATATTAAAGGGGAGCTAAGCATGGTAAGGCAAGAACTTAAGGAAACGGCGGGAAGAGTAACAGAAACGGAGAAGAGAATAAGTTTGATAGAAGATGATTTGTACCCTATGAAACAAGAATCCAAGACATGGAAAGAGAAAATAGATAAACTTACGGAAAAATTTGATGAAATGGAAAATAGACTTCGTAGGGACAATGGGAGGGTGGTGGGACTCCCCGAAAAGTGTGAAGGCTCAGACCCAATAGCATTTTTAGAGAAATGGATGATTGAAACTTTTGGAGGAGACTTATTCTCACAGCAGTTTTCAATCGAAAGAGCACATAGGGTTCCCTTTAGGCCCCCCCCTCAAGGAAGGCCCCCGAGACCGCTGTTAGTGAAATTTTTAAATTATAAAGATAAAGTAAAACTCCTTAGGAAGGCCAGAGAGATGGGGAGTATTTCCTACAATGGGGCCAGGATATCAATATATCCTGATTTCTCTCCTGACCTTCAAAAACGTAGAGCAGAGTTCTTAGGAGTTAAACGTAGCCTTCAAAAATTTGACATTACTTATGCTCTCCTTTACCCTGCCAGGCTTCGGATAAACGCACTCGGAGGAAGTCAGCTTTTTGACACGCCTGCGGATGCGTTAGCATGGCTAGAAGATAAAAGAGATCAGTTACCAATGAAACTATAGGGAGTCTGGGTTGAAGATGTTATAGAGAATGGGGCACAATATAGTGAATTATTTAATTTTTGTTTTCTAGGGGAAGGGTGGGGTGGAGAAATGAAATGGTAAATGGTTCTAGATTTAGGAACTGATGTGTGGGGGGTGGGGGGGAGGGAAGGCGAGAGTGTGATGAATAAAGAGTGTGAGACGGTTATTAAAAGAAAAGCCTCTAGGGGAAACCTAGAATGGTGTGGTGTGGGGTGGACTGGGGGGGGGGTAGGGAGGGTGGGTTTTTTGGGAGGAGGGGGGACAGGGTGGGAGAGGGGGGTAGGGATCATAGGAAAAGGAATACATTTAGAAGGAGAATTTATGGTACACGGAAACACAAGGAGTCTCTTCGTACAGTGGAATATAGGATAACACATTGGGCACCGGTTAAACAAAATACAAACGGCACATTAGAATATCGGATAATACAATGGGCATTGATAAAATAAACACAGATAGAACATGAATGTTCACAGTATGAAAATATGGGTTTTATGTAATCACGGGGTAGACACATTATCTGACACAGAGGGGTATAATGATAAATATGAAAATATTTCTTTTTTTTTTTTTTTTGCCTCTGGGAGTAGCACTAATAAGATTCCCTATGGATAACTGGGTACACCTTGAAATTATTAGGATCTAGCTTTTTGCTACTACCTTTTGGTTTTTCTTTCGATAGATGTTATATAAAAAATCAATGGTATTGAATATTGGATCATGGAATGTTCGTGGATTGGGTACCCCGGCCAAAAGAGCAGTTGTATTCGATATGTTGGGTATTTTCAAAATAGGAATTGCCTCTCTGCAGGAGACACACTTGACTCAAGACACTAAATCTCAGGTAAGAAACAAGAGATTCCAGTGCCAATTCCACTCTGTGCATACCACCTATTCCAGGGGGGTGTCGGTGTTAATTGAGAGAGGGGTGGCTTTCACCTGCAGACAGTGCAAAATAGATGGGGAGGGTCGGTACATCTTCTTGCACTGTATAATAGAAAACCAGGAATATGTGCTGGCAAATGTATATATCCCTCCACCCTTTAAACTAGATGTCCTGTATGATTTATTAGAATTTATAGTAGACAAGAACAACATACCAATTATAGTAGTTGGGGATTTTAATGTGGTAATAAATAAAAAGATTGATAGGTTCCCTCCAGGTAACCAGGGTCAGACGCCACAGGGAAACCGTATGAGTCATTTCCTTCAGGAAGCTGGTCTATTGGATCTATGGAGAATACGGAACCCTGGGACGTTGCAATTTTCATGTTACTCGGGTTCCTATTCTACACTTTCAAGAATAGATCTTGTATTGGGTAATGAGCTAGGCTCTCAAACAATTAAAAACATAACTTACCAACCTAGGGGGGTATCAGATCATTCGCTCCTAACGATTTCGATAAATATTAAAAATAAGAAGGCTGATAGGTTATGGAAAATGAACCCAATATGGTTTGGAATTATAGAGGATCAAAACAAGATAATAACCAAGGTAAACGAGTTTATAAGGTTTAATACGGATACCACAACAAGAGGGGTGACGTGGGATGCACTGAAGGCCTATTTGAGGGGTTTATTTATACAACAAGTTTCCAAAATTAAAAAATCTTCGCTAGATTGGGAGAACAAGGTCAGGAAAGAGGTAATAACAGCAGAAAGGGAGTATGTGAAGGATCCAACCCCGGACAAACAAAGTAAATGGGAAAATAAACAACAAATATACAGGTGAAAGCCAGTAAATTAGAATATTTTGAAAAACTTGATTTATTTCAGTAATTGCATTCAAAAGGTGTAACTTGTACATTATATTTATTCATTGCACACAGACTGATGCATTCAAATGTTTATTTCATTTAATTTTGATGATTTGAAGTGGCAACAAATGAAAATCCAAAATTCCGTGTGTCACAAAATTAGAATATTGTGTAAGGGTTAAATTTTGAAGACACCTGGTGCCACAAACTAATCAGCTGATTAACTCAAAACACCTGCAAAGGGCTTTAAATGGTCTCTCAGTCCAGTTCTGAAGCCTACACAAACATGGGGAAGACTTCAGATTTGACAGCTGTCCAAAAGGCGACCATCGACACATTGCACAAGGAGGGAAAGACACAAAAGGTTATTGCTGAAGAGGCTGGCTGTTCTCAGAGCTCTGTGTCCAAACACATTAATAGAGAGGCAAAGGGAAGGAAAAACTGTGGTCAGAAAAAGTGTACAAGCGATAGGGATCACCGCGCCCTAGTCAAGATTGTGAAAAAAAACCCCTTCAAAAATGTGGGGGAGATTCACAAGGAGTGGACAGCTGCTGGAGTCAGTGCTTCAAGATCCACCACCAAGAGACGCTTGAAAGACATGGGTTTCAACTGCCGCATATAAGGATGTAATGATTAGGAAGTCCGAACATAAAAGATTATTTCAAAACCAAATAGTATATGGGGAGGGGGAAAGGGTTGGGAAGATGTTGGCCCATTTAGTTAGATCTGGATCCTCACCCTCCATGATACCCGCCATTAGGACAAGGAGTGGAGAGATCTCATCTCAGGTAGATGAGATTACAGATACATTTAAAAATTGTTATGAAGAATTGTATACATCTAGGGGGGCAGTGGAGGGAGAGGAGTTAGATAATTTTTTTGGGGATATTGAGATGCCCTCCCTTACAGAGGCGGATAGTGAGGTACTAGAAGCCCCGATAACTCTGGAGGAAATCGAATTAGCCGTAACAGAAATGAAAAATCAGAAATCCCCTGGCCCTGATGGACTCCCTGCTGAAACTTATAAAAATTATGGGACGGTGTTACTACCGGAGCTTCTTAAAGTGTTTGAGTGGGTAAAAAAGGAGGGGAAGCTCCCCATATCAATGACTGAAGCCACGATAATAGTGCTGCACAAAGAAGGGAAAGATCCTTTAGATCCCGGGTCCTACAGACCTATCTCCCTATTATGTTCAGATGTGAAAATACTATCCAAGATCTTGGCTACCAGACTAAAGAAAATAATCCATAAACTGGTCCATCCCGACCAGACAGGTTTTATACCCCAAAGATCAACCAGCAGGAATATCAGAAGGTTTTTTTTGAACCTGCAGATACCAACTGAAAACACTGGTGCAAGGGCTGTAATGATGCTAGATGTGGTAAAGGCGTTTGACAGTCTTGAATGGGGGTATATATGGCGAGTAATGAAGGAGTTTGGATTTGGACCTTCCTACATTAGTTGGGTTAAAATTCTTTATAACAACCCCAGGGCAAGGATCAGAGTAAATAATGTTCTTTCGGATGGATTCCGACTTGAAAGGGGTTCTAGGCAGGGTTGTCCCCTGTCACCCCTGATCTTTGCTCTGGCAATGGAACCAGTTGCCATTGCAGTAAGGCAGGACAGGATTATGGAAGGGTTCCGGAGAAGGGACAGAGAAGAACGGATTGCGTTATATGCGGATGATGTCCTCATTTTTCTGGGGGATACAGAGAGATCGCTTAGACAAGTGATGGACATCTTTTTGAGGTTTGGAACACTCTCGGGCCTTACCATAAACTGGGGAAAATCAGCATTGTTACCAATAGATCCCATTAGAAAGAGTTCCGGGTTAGAAAATATTCAAGTAGAAATAGTAGAGAAAACTGAATACTTAGGCATATATATAACAAATGACCCAAATAATTATATAAATAATAATTTAGTCCCTCTACTATCTAAATTTAAGAACAAGAGCGATATATGGAAGGGACTCCCTTTATCAGTAGTTGGTAGATGTAACCTGATCAAAATGCTGTGGTTGTCTCAGTTATTATATCTGCTGCACAATTCACCAATTTGGATACAAATAAACTGGTTTAAAAAAATAGATACTCTACTAAGAGCTCTTATATGGAAAGGAAGACAGCCTAGAATAGGCCTCCAGACCTTACAACTGCCAATTCAGGAAGGGGGCCTGGCAGTACCGCATCCGCGTAGTTATTTTCTAGCAGCCCAATTACAACATCTGGTATCGGACATTGATCCCAAAGGGGATAAAAGTGGGGGACTGATGACTGTAGATGCGCCACATAAGACATTAGTGGAGGTCTTAGAGGCGAATTCGTTTGCCTATAGACTCCCTACGGTTAAGCTAATGATAAAAGTGTGGAGATCTATAAAGGATTTGAGGGGTATGGGAGGTATGGTTAAAGGTGTGCCGCTCTGGGACAATAAGAACCTACAAGAGTTAGAATCAATGGGGAAAATAAAGATATGGGAAATAAAGGGTATAGTTAGCCTGGACCAATTATATGATGGTAGCTCCCTAAAAACGTTTACGGCACTAAAAGAGGATTTTGATATACCAAACAATTCATACTATAGCTATTTGCAAATCAAACATGCTCTAAAAGCACAGTTTGGGGAACAAGGCCCGGTGTGGAGTACGTCCCCCATACACGAAAGAATAAGTAGGTCTGATGGACCTAATGGATCTATAGCGGAATTCTACCCACATATATGCAGAAATAGTATTAAGAGTTCAGAAAACCTTAAGTGCAGAAGTAAGTGGGAAAGAGATTTAGGAAGAATTCCGGATGACCAATGGAAAAAGATTTTAGCCGGGGGGAACCAAGTTTCAGTTTCACCCGCCCAGAAGATGTCATACCTAATGCTCTTACATAGAACATACTACACTCCTAAAAAACTGTTTGAATGGGGGCGAAGGGGGGATACTAAATGCCCTAGGTGCCAAAATACTGGGGACCTGATCCACATGATCTGGAAATGGCCGAAACTATACCATTACTGGACAGAAATACTAGATACCATAAATAAGATCTTTAAGCTGTCACTCAAAATGCACCCAAAACTGTGTATTATGGGAGTGGAGGAGAGGTTGGGGTACATTAAAAATAAAGCAGTGTTAAGGTGCCTGTTTCAGGCAAAGAAATTAATAGCGCAGAGATGGCAGGCAGAGAAACCCCCCTCCAAAGAAGACTGGTTTAAAACAGTAACGGAAACAATATGGAAGGAAAAGGTAGTATATGCAAGGATAGGGAATTTAAAGGAATTTAAAAAAATTTGGTTGCCCTGGCTAGAGGAAATGGGCTATCCCATGTAAAATGGATGTAGGAAGAGATAAGGTAACGGATGTACGATATTAAGTAATAGGAAGGTGTGGTAGTAATGAGGGTAAGATAGGGGGGAGGATATGGGGATAAAGAGGGGGGTGGTTAGGGGGGGGGGGAGCGGGAAAATGGACAGTAATGTTTTTTGTTATTATATATATAAAAGGCCTTGTATAAGGTGTATTTAAGAACTGGTGTTAAAAAATAATAGGAAAAAAAAAACCTCTTTTTATACATTTTGGAAAATTGAATAAAGATTAGTTAAATTAAAAGAAAGGAAAAAGAAAAAGAAGTGATAACACAGACTGGTGGTGTGCTGTCCCCCCTCTCTAACACAGTTTGATCCCATAGGGGTGTCTGAGAGGGAGTGGACAACACCGGTTACCTTGCATTTTAGCAATTTAAATTTTTCTATCATTCACTCTATTGCTGCCGGGATCTGTCATTTATATTCGAATGAATGTTTCAATGTACTCTGTAAACTGATTGGCAGATAATGATCACATATGTTTTGCTTGTTTCCTTTTGTTTGCTTCTATGAAAAACTCAATAAAAAAAAACATTGAAATAAAAAAAAAAAATATCCCGCCTCATTTTTTTCAATTTGGTTTGAATTAATAGGCCCTCATCTTTTTTTGTATCTTTCTTTAAGATGTGGAGCCAGGTCATTCGTCCAAAAATCCAAATTAAGGTCGAATCTGTCATTGAAGGCTTATGGTGTCTGTCGAATGTTCAAAGAAGATTCGATGGAGCAGCTAAACTGTACGATGCCGTATAGTTTACCTGCTCCGTCGAATCTTCTTAGAACTTTCAACAGACACCATAAGCCAAAGTACGTGTGTACTTAGTTCTAGCTATTTTACTGCTCCTCCTCTTTGGTTACAATCAGCCAATAACATTCATCATCATCATTTTTATTTATCTTTTCTCCCCTACGTCAAATTATTTCTCTCTATGTAGAATAATCTTGGATTAATTAGAGTTAAGGTTAGGCACATTCGACCACAGGTTTGATGGACACAGATTGTTGTTGTCATTATCATGTCGAATCTCCTATCTATATCGAACTGTTGTAGCAACGAAAACGAAAATAAAGCATTTGTTTATGTCGGATATTTCGTTTTTCGGATTCTGCACTTTCGTTATCGTTTGGTAAAACAATAACGAAAATACCTGAAATTCGGACGAAAATGCATTCGGACGAAAACGAATGCACATGTCTATTCCACCACTCCATTAAATCCTTTTCCAGCAGAAACCATGGACACTGCTGTGTTGAGATCCCCATGTACCATGCAGGCTAACTCACACAGCTCAGATGTTTTAGACTCTTCACCCACTCCTGAGCCTCCTTTTTTAGCCAAAACCCCCAACCTGCACAAAAAAAGAAAATTAGAAGAAGAGGCAGACGAGGGGGGAGACAAAGACACAAAGAGAAAGGGAAAACTAGCCAAACGATAAAAATCTACAACTTATCCTCACTAACCCTCAGTCGTGAAGATACATCACTATTGAGCAAAGGCCTCAATTTCGCCCCTCAGCTGGTCCTAATGCCTTCACTCTGTTTAGAGACCTCAACAAATTCATCCATGACTTGACTGTCAAAAGGTTTTTCAATATTAAAGCCTCAAGTAATCCCACCATAACCAATGCATCCGAGGAATCCCATGATGACCCCACCTTTGACCACGCACTGGATGCCTCCTGCCTAGCTCTCCTTGAGGATCTGTACACCGGAGATGGTGATACGGATATCTATTCATCATATCTTACTGAACATCTCCCCACCCATTCTTACTGAACATCGCCCTTACCCACAACACAGACTTCATCATAAAAACAGCTGACAAAGGAGTTGGTATTATCATCCAAAACAGAGACGCATATGTCAAAGAGGCCCACAGACTGCTGTCTGATGACAATACCTACATCAAACTGCCTGGTGATCCTTTACCCAAGTTCATACCTGAAGCCCATGCATTGGTGAACAAGGCAACGACAGATGGTATCATCACAAAAACCGAATCTGCATTTCTAAAACGGGACAACTACAATACTCCCCATTTCTACCACCTTCCCAAAATCCACAAAAGCCAGACCGAGCCTCCTGGACGTCCTATAGTGGCTGCTATGGGCAGTATCACTTACCCCTTCTCCATGTACATCGATCATTTCCTGCAACCACTGGCCCAGAACCTCTCCGCATACATCCGCGATGACACCCACTTACTCAACAACTTAAACAATTATCGTTGGAAATCCACCTACTTATGGCTCTCACTCGATGTCTGCTCGCTCTATACATCAATCCCACACGTAATTGGGCTAGAAGCAATAGAGTATTCTCTTTCTCAAGATCCCCAAAATAACTACAGACAGGCAGAATTCATTATAGAATCCACAAAATTCTGCCTTAACTACAATTATTTTTCTTTCGAAAACCACTATTACTTACGAACTCAAGGCACAGCCATGGGTGCCAACTTTGCCCCCAGTTATGCCAACCTGACGATGGGGTTCTGGGAGCAACGCTCAATCTGGAACAACAACCCCTACTCTGAGCATATTGTATTTTTTGGAAAATATAAAGACGACATAATCATCATCTGGGACGGCACTCGATCTCGAGTAGACAATTTTGTGGCTTACTGCAATACCAATAACTTAGGCCTATCATTCACTTCAGTTTGCGACCCGGACACCCTTGCCTTCCTGGACCTAGAACTAAGCCACTCGGATGACCACATCCATGCCAAAAACTATATGAAACCCACTGCAGGCAACTCTTACCTCCAATTTCACAGCTGTCACCACCCTAGATGGATTACCAACACACCAAAAAGTCAATTCTGCCGTTTGAAGCATAACTGCACCCGGATGGAAGACTACATTGAGAAAAGCAGTTTCTTCAAGAAAAAGTTCTCCGAAAAAGGCTACCCTGCCCCCCTAGTGGAGGAAGCCTATAACCATTTTCTGAGCGAAGTACCGACATCCAACAATCAACAACCAATCTCGTTATCCCAAGCACCTAGATTCAACACCCAATTCCACACTCAACACAGAAAAATGAAACACATTCTCCAAAAACATTGGGGCATACTATTAGAAGACCCTCATCTCAAAAATAGTCTTGATGACAAGCCTAAAATTACATACAGAAGAGCCCAAACTCTAAAAGGAAAAATAGCTCCCAGCAAATTAAAAACCCTTAGATCTCAACCAACTGTCATACCTACCTTTCTCGAAGTCAAGGGCATGTACCAAAGCCACAAGCTTAATTGCCTGACCTGCAAATTCGTACAGCACAAACAAAAACATTTCACCACAAAAGGAGAAAACATATCAACTTGGTCAATTTTTCAATTGTTCCACTGAATTTGTGGTATACTGCTTCTCGTGCCTATGCAACCTACTTTATGTAGGCCGCACCACCAGGACATTACGTAAGAGATTTGGAGAACACAGACGTTCTATTGAAGATAACAAGAACCTGACGATCCCAAGACATTTTATGGAATTTCACCAAGGCTACACCAACGGCCTACGGGTCTGGATTATAGAGGCCATGCCGGACAATCTTCCTCGAGCTGAACGCACCAAACGTTTATGTGAGAGAGAGACCTTCTGGATATATTCTCTGGACTGCCTTAAGCCGGGAGGTCTAAACAAAGAGATCAAAACTCATCCCATCCTCTAAACACCCTAAACACAACCGTACTACTCCCAGCCTCTGTCACACACAAACCCCTCATTCCCCCCTCCCCCACCCCCCCCATATTTCCCACCCACCCTTCCCCTTTCCTCCCCCCCACCCTATCTTCTACTACAAATGACATGAACATATCACTGTAATACACCTTCCCCTCCTGCGCCCCCCCTTTCTCCTTTTTTCCCTTTACTTCACAGCCCACCTGCATATTCCCTTTATTACAATACCTTATATGTATCCCAGTCCCATTCCTTCCTTACCTATTTTGCCCCCCCCCCCCCATCACATTACATATTTCTTCCTCAGCCCCTTCTTTCAACCCCATCCACTTGATACACCGCTAACACTACTGTGCTAGTATACTTCTGTTCCAATACTCCCCGCCCTCACCCACCAGCATCAATACTGTCCATTATCATTACTACTACATTTTACATGTAATTTTCTGTGCACACGCATGTATACATACACAGATGCCAGTGCGCACGGTATATGTATGCGTGCCATATGATTTACATTCGTCCCATTTATCCCTTTATTTTTATTTTTTTCTCATCTTAGACTCATTTAATGGTTTACCTTATTATAATTTTTATATTAATGTTTTCTAATTTTTTATATTTTTAATAATTTTTTATATATTTTTTACCTTAATTATTATTTTTTATTTATCAGTCTCTAAACCCCTCCTTTTTTTCTATTTAGTTGCGCTGGTCACACATATACCTACCGTATAAATTCTTTTTTTTTTTACACGCTTACGGACGACATTATCTCTTCATCTTTTCACCTTCCCACAACGGTTTCTGCTGGCGTTTGTTAGACACGCACCAACGCTGCCTTGCCAATCAATTTGTACACCGCCCCTTCCCCTCCCCTCCTCTCTCCCCATATAACCAGCACTAATCATGGCTGATCTCCACGCCTGATGAAAGAGCATGCATGCTCCAAATGCTACGGCCATGCCCCCCCACTCTCCAGCATCTGACGTCACCATCCTACGTACCTGCTGACGAGCTGGCTGAGGGATTCCCCACACCTCGGAGCTACGGACGCCACCGGAAGTGGCCGGGGTCTGACCCCATCACAGCCCAGCTGGAACCACAGGCGACTCCACGATGTTCAGGAGAACTAATCCATGCCTGTTTTTATCACTCAAATGTGAGTGCATATTTTAAGCATTATTAAAGCTGTGTTTTTACTCAATCTACTACCCTTAGAGCAGTGCTGCTTTTTTCTGTTTTGTCTTTCTCATACCACAGAGTCCCTTCTACTCTGAGAAGCTGGCTGCTGCTTGCCATATATGTTGAGACTGTTTTTAACTGTTTGTTACCCCCTGAATATACTTTATTGCCTCCTTTCCTGTTCAAACACCACTGCCCCATATCTGCTCTACAGAAGCACCTGTCAGCGCTCCATTCCCCTCTATTTGTGCAACGCTAAGAGCGCGTCTGACAGCATCCAATCCCAGGAAATTTGAACTCTTCACCCGACAAAGGTACCATTGGCCTTGAACCTGCTGTCCCAGGCAGTGTGCTCTGCAGCTTGCCAGACTGGCATTGGTCGACACCACTATTGGTTCTGAGGCCTTCAACGGAACTCCGCAGGAAAGATTGTGAGCTACTGACCACCAACCAGATTAATCGGACTTGGCAGATGATCCCACTGAAGAAGAAAGTTGCATTGAAACCTCCTTCTGCGCCACCTGACCCACGGGACTACTGGAACTGTGGCTGATAAAACCCCCAGATACTGCATGGATTCCTTCAGCATCATAGAACGCCTGGCCATCACTGCTTTGTCTGAGACTGGATCTCCTGGACCTTCCTCTGAGGAAGAGAAACACGACCCCGATCCATGTTGAATTGTACTCCTAAATACTCCAACATTTGGGTCAGATGCATCTGGCTCTTCCGAAAGTTGATCAACCAACTGAAACGAGTTAGTGTTTTGTAGGTGAATTCACATGAACTAGAAGGAGCTCATTTGACAGACCCAGAAGTAGCATGTGATCTAGATAATGAAATATTTGCACTTCCTTGACCCTGAGAGTTGCAATGACAGCAGACAGTAGCTTTAAAAAAGTTCTCGGAGTCATGCAGAGCCCGAATGGGAGAGATTAAAAATGAAAATGAGAGCCTTCCATGGAAGGCCTGAGAAAGCGATGGTGAAATGCGTCTATGGAGACATGAAGATATGGATCCGCCAGATCGATGGAAACTATCCAGTCTCCTGACTCCACAACCGAAACGATCATTTCCAATGACTCCATTTTGAATGGTGGAACCTTCATGTAAGAATTCAGGACTTTGAGGTCAAAAACTGGTCCAAAACCCCCTGAAGCCTCTGGGACCAAAAACAGAGGGGAACATACTCTTTGACCCAATTCGTGCCTTGGAAGCGGAAGGATGGCCCTTGCTGCCAACAGCTCCCCTATGTATCCCTGCAAACATTGCCTCCTTTCCAAATCCGTAGGAAGTCCAGTTTCTATAAACAAGGTCTGAGGGGGCCTTGTTCTGAACTTGAGACGATAACGTGATCGAATGACAGCTACAATCCAGGCATCATGTAATTTGTCCCCCCCCTGCATTGGGCTAGTCTTGCTCCTACTTGAGAGGGTTAAGCGGAGACAGCTTCAGGACTTATTTGAAGCCTTAGGCTCTGTCTCCAGTCCTGCGAGTTGTTGTGCTACCTGACCCATGCGAAGTCGCATTACAAGTCAAAACCCATGTATTTCAATGGTCCCTGTTCTACTTGGTGCGACTTAAGTCGCAGCGACTGCAAAAAAGATTTTTACACTACTTTGTTCCGACATCTGTGTGATTTGTTCTCACATGGTTTTCACAGGTCGAATGACATCGCATCACAAATCGCACAGTAAAGTCGCAGTGTAAATCGCGCGACTCTGGGGACGCAGCAGTGGAAACACAGCCCCAGGAGCTTTGTTGGCCCTGGGCTTGGAAGGTTTCTGGAAGGTTGAACCAGCTCCCCTCCACTGTCTGAAAAACTGTCTGTAAGCCCTGGCCTCTCAGAATCCTTCTTTGGATCTCTTGTTAAACCAAAAGGGCTGCTGTGTCTTTTACTCTTCTGCAGGATTAGGCCAGATCTACTGTCGGAAACCGGCTGAATTGCTGATTC
Organism: Lithobates septentrionalis; assembly: GCA_037952835.1. NCBI lineage: Eukaryota > Metazoa > Chordata > Amphibia > Anura > Ranidae > Lithobates > Lithobates septentrionalis. The sequence continues at coordinate 4,448,348 of JBBDGP010001284.1, forward strand.
TAATGCCGCGTACACACGGTCGGACCTTACGGCAGACTTTGCCTGGCGGACTTTGACGGACTTTATGACGGACTTTCTGAATGAACGGACTTGCCTACACACAATCCACCAAAGTCCGTCGAATTCGTACGTGATGACGTACGACCGGACTAAAACAAGGAAGTTCATAGCCAGTAGCCAATAGCTGCCCTAGCGTGGCTTTTTGTCCGTCGAACTAGCATACGGACGAGCAGACTTTTCGACCGGACTCGATTGCGACGGATTGATTTAAAACATGTTTCAAATCTAAGTCCGTCCAACTTTTGAGAAAACAAAGTCCGCTGGAGCCCACACACATCGAATTGTCCGACGAAATCCCGTCTGCCGGGCAAAGTCTGCCGTAAAGTCCGCTCGTGTGTACGCGGCATAAGTCCTCACAGATACTCTTGGTGGGCGCAGAAACAGGCCCTGCTATGAAATATTAGATCAAGAATTGTAATTACATGTCCCTGTTGAACAGGGGCTGAAAAATTGGGCCTTAGGCACTGGTGCTGGTGCCACAACACTGCAACCCCTTACAGATACTCTAGTTGGAGCGCAGGAACTAGCCCTGCTGCAAAGAATTGCATGAAAAATTGTAATTACATGCCCCTGTTAAACAGGGGCTGAAAAATTGGGCCTTAGGCACTGGTGGCGGGACTGGCAGGCGCCCAGAACCAAAAATGTTCTTACAAGCTATCATCATGATCATTGAGGAGTAAGAGGATAATTACTCAGTATAACAGGATAGTCACTCAGCATCAGCATAGGCAGTCTTTGAAGGGATCTGACATTTCAAAAAAATTTATTCGGTTACATCAGCATCAGGTGCTTGGTAGCTGGTGGTGATCCAAGACTGATTCATTTTTATGAAGGTCAGTCGATCGACTGAGTCGGTGGACAGACACACCCTGTGATCGGTTACAAAGCCTCCAGCAGCACTGAATGTGCGTTCCAAGAGAACGCTGGATGCAGGACAGGCCAGTAGCTCAACTGCATACTGTGCAAGCTCTGGCCAGTGATCCATCCTCAAGACCCAGTAACCCAGAGGATTTTCGGTGGGAAAGGTGTCCAAGTCAGATCTTGCTCCTAGGTAATCCTGCACCATGTAAAACAGACGCTGGCGATGGTTGCTGGAACAGATCATACCTTGGGGCTGCGGACTAAAAAATTGTCTGAACCCATCAGTCAGACGGCCACCTTCTCCACCGCTCCTTCTTTGACTGACCGAAGCCACACGTTGTCCAGAAACAGGAGTTTGTAACCTCCCAGTCTCTGGGAACGCCTTGCACAGACCTTTCTGCAAGGCCTCCCGAAGATGTTCCATCCTCTGCTCCCTCTGCGACGGCAAGATAAGGTCCGCAACCTTACCCTTGTAAGGTAGATCAAGGAGGGTTGCCAGCCATTATTGTTCCTTCTCCTTGATACCACGAATACGAGGATCCTTCCGCAGGCTTTGCAGGATCAGGGAGGCCATGCAGCGTAGGATTGATGAGGCATTCGGTCCGGAGTCCTCTGGGTCACTAAGGACGACATGATCCGCAGCCACCTCCTCCAGCCACGTACAAGTCCATGTGTTTCTTGGGACTGTAAATGATCCCTTAAAGGCTGCTGCTGATGCTGAGTGCCAGGCTCCACCTCCATACTGACACAATCCTCCTCCTCCTCCTTGTCCTCTTCCTGTGTGATCGGCGGGCACGCAGGAACACTGTCTGGATAAAGGGGGCCTTGAGAGCTAAGGAAGTCCTCCTCTTCCTGCCTCTGTTCTGCCTCAAGTGCCCTGTCCATTATTCCACGCAGCGTGTGCTCCAACAGGTGGACAAGGGGGACAGTGTCTGATGCATACACTGTCACTGCTCACCATCCTCGTGGCCTCCTCAAATGGTGACAGGACAGTGCATGCATCCCTGATCATGGCCCACTGGCGTGGGGAAAAAAAACAAGCTCCCCTGACACTGTCCTGGTGCCATAGTCGCACAGGTACTCATTGATAGCCCTCTGCTGCATGTGCAGGCGCTGCAGCATGGCCGACGTTGAGTTCCACCTGGTGGGCATGTCACAGATTAGGCGGTTCTTGGGCAGGGTAAATTCCTTTTGGAGGTCATTCAGCCGAGCACTGGCATTATATGACCGTCGGAAATGCACACAGACTTTCCTGGCCTGCCTCAGGACATCCTGTAAGCCCGGGTACCTGCCCAAGAACCGCTGCACCACCAAGTTAAGGACGTGAGCCAAACAGGGCACATGGGTCATTTGTCCCTGTCGGAGGGCGGAGAGGAGGTTGGTGCCATTGTCGCAAACCACCATTCCTGCCTTAAGTTGGCATGGCGTCAACCACCTCTGAACCTGCCCCTGCAGAGCTGACAGAACCTCTGCCCCAGTGTGGCTCCTGTCCCCCAAGCACCGCATGGCATCTTTTGGCCTGCATACTTGCGTAGCCCCTTGAATGCCTATGGAGCACCGCTGGTTCTGGGACAAAGCACAGGAAGAGGCCATGGAGGAAGAAGAAGAGGAGGGGGTGGAGGAGAGAGGTGTGTCAGAATCATTAGTAGTGCCATTTTGGAGGGGTGGTGGCGGAACAACCTCCAATACTACTGCACCTTGTCCTGCATCCTTCCCAGCTGCCAGCAGAGTCACCCAATGCACGGTGAAACTTAGGTAACGTCCCTGTCCATGCCTGCTGGACCATGAGTCAGCGGTACTGTGCACCTTACTGATGATCGCCCTGTCCAGCGAGGCATGGACATTGCCTTCCACATGCCGGTAGAGAGCCGGAATCGTCTTCTGTGAGAAAAAGTGGCGTTTGGGTACCTGCCACTGAGGAACCGCACATTCCACAAACTCACGGAAGGGGGCAGAATCTACCAACTGAAAAGGTAGCAGTTGAAGTGCTAACAATTTTGCCAAGCTAGCATTCAACCGCTGGGCATGTGGATGGCTGGGAGCGAACTTCTTTCGGCGGTGCAGCAGCTGGGGCAGGGAAATTTGCCTGGTACAATCTGACGTTGGTGTACCGAAAGCAGATTGCCCACAAGTACTTGGCTGTGGCACACCTAATTCTACACCTTCATTTCTCTCAGTGCAGGTCTCAGAGAGGACTGAAGGTATAGTGGGGTTGGAGATCTCAGCTGATGAGGAGCAAGGAGAGGTCCTCTTTGTTCTTTGGTGTGGGTCTTTTAGATACGCTTGTCAACGAACTGCATGGCAGGTCAACATATGTCTGGTCAAGCATGTGGTGCCCAAGCGGGAGATGTTTTGGCCACGCAAGATACGCTTGAGACATATGTTGCAAATAGCAGCAGTGCGATCTGATGTACTCGTCTCAAAAAAGGTCCACACCAAAGAACTTTTGGAATAAAGTGCAGAGACAGCAGCTCCCTGCACATGCAAAACGCAAAAAGCACCAAAAAACGCACAGGTGCGAACCCATCCCAAGTGCTACTGCCACAGAAGTGAGTGCTACCGCCGGTCTGTAGGCTGCTGTCCAAACTTTACAACCTTTTTAGGTCTGCGTCTATTTTGCGATCCAGAGGATCCCTAAAAGAAACTGAATACTCCAGTGAAAGCGTAATGTGGCGGGCGAATATACGTAATGAAGCATCCACCTTAGGCGTAGTGTCTCAAGGGGTACAGCTTCGATACTCGATTATGCACATTGAGCCTCAGGCCCCCCCCACGCATCATCAGTTACTTTTTTAATTTCAGAAATGAAATGGAAAGGAGGGTAACGATTTATTTAAATACGGATAGTATCTTTTCTGTTTCTTTGGAGGCGACGATTCTTTTCTTAACAGCCTCCACTAAGGGGGGAACTAGTGCAAAAATCAAACGTATGCGATTCTGAGACCATCTCAGCCTCAGATGGATCCGAATCGCTATCGACTTCAGAGTTAAAACGCACTGAAAACACATTATCTGAATCTACAGATGGTGAAGATACAGCAGGATGAGCAGAATTCCTTGAAACACTCTTTAACCCTTCCTTGACTGCGTGCTTAATGTAGGATTTAACCTGGCGTGCTTTTGCATCATTGTCCTGAGCCGTCTGATGTCTTGACCTCTCTAGGCTTGGGTCTGAGCGACTAAAGTGAGGTAAGAGCGAGGGAAATCTGGAATGCTGTGACAACAGGCATCTATCCAGCTGCATGCGACTCTGCGATTTGTCATATCTAGTCCCTTATTTACTCTTTTGAGGCTGGAATGCTGATTTGGAACCTCTTTGCGGGAGTTTGTCTCGCAGTGGGCCTTCTCTCTGTAAAACACAGAGGATGTGTTCTCTTTTAAAAAATAAATAAACTATTTTTTTTTTTTTTCAAAACAAAAATAAATAAATAAATAAATACAATTAAAATAAACCTCTCCATCCAAATCTTCAGTGCTTAAGGCAGCTAGGCAGGTAGGCAAAATTCCCCAGTCCTAGAAGGTACAGAATAATAAAAATACACCGACGGACAAATAACACAGCAGAAAGTAATGAGAAACCTGGAAGGAGGCTTACTAGAGCAGAATAGCAGATTGACCAGCTGGAGACTGAGATCAGCCTAGAGGACAGAGGCTGCTGCAAAACAGCAGTGAGCATTCTGGTGTTTGCTAGGCAACCCAAAGAGGAAGCTATCTCTGACCTCACCTGCTCAACTCTGAGCTTCCTGAAAGGAGTACATGTGGAGGCAGTGAACTACAAGTCCTAGCAAGCCAAACCACTGCCTGAACACACAAAAACACGGAAGGAGAGAGTGCCAGCACCTCCCTAACGAAGGTATATACAGTCATTTATACTGCCAGTGACCTTTGCCAGTAATACACAGTCATTTATACTGTACCATACAATCCCAGCACCAAGGGAACCCACCTCCTCAGGAGATTTACAGCCTATATGGGGGGGGGGTCTTCTGAATCGGGAGAGGCTGAACCCGACAGGATGGATGGAGAAGAGAAAATAAATAAAAATAAACTTTAAAAGGTGTCCTGAGCGAGGACGAAAAAAGAACACTGGTGTGGGCAGACAGCCACCCTTTTATGGGCTAGAAAAGAGGTGACCCTGGAAGGGTCAGAGGGGGCGGAGCTGACCCATAGTAGGCTGACATGGAGAGGTCCAGGATATAGATATATATATATATATATATATATATATATATATATATATATATATATACAATATATATATATATATATATATATATATATATATATATATATATATATATATATATACAGTATATCTATAAATAAATAAAGGCTCATTCCCATTTGGCAGTGCTCTCTGAATAGCAATCCACTTTCAGATTGCTCTATAGAGATCATTAAACAGTTTTAATCCCCTAAATGCTAGACTACCGCACCGCAACCCAGTGCAGTGTGTGTGGTTGTGTTGCAGTTACAGTGCAGCCACAATCACTTGAATGACTCATGCTTGGTGGGCAGTAGAGCCCCCTGAGTGCCACAGTGGATATAATTCCTGCCATGGCATGTGTGCACCCCCAGGTGCCACCTTTCCAGCTAAAGGGGGAGTGGTTGAGGGGTTTTAAAAATGTGGCTCAACTGTGGGATTTTACTGTCCTCTAATGGCAAATGCAAATGAGCCTTAACACACACACCACACCAGTACAGCCAGTCACAGTGTCCCTGAACGCTTCCACGCCAGTCCCAGTGTCACATACAGTGTGAGTTTGGGGACATGCACCAGCACGGATGTCAGATTGGGAGCAGCAGCTGTATACGTGCAGCCACTGTGTCCTAATACACATCAATGGGACTGACTGCAAGGGGATGCATGGAACACCTGTGCATCCCTGTGCAGGTAAACATGGCCATCACACTGGGTACTCATTGATACACCCTGTGTGAACAAAGCTTTATAGTACAGTCAATCACAATGTCCACGATCATTGCAACTCCAATCCCAGTGCCACCATAAGGTTTTATTTACATGCAGCATATCAATGCATATTCCATGGGAGAGCGTGTATACCTACATGGGGATGCACAGGTGTTCCATGCATCCCTGTGCAGGCAGTCTTGCACCCGAGGGTACTTAGGGAACTCAGTCAAGTAATTGCCAGATCACTGTTACTAATTTTTATTGATAGTCTACTGACTGGAATGGTACCAGCTGATTGTAGAAAAGCCAATGTAGCACCAATATTTAAAAAGGGCCCAAAATACATCCCTGGGAATTACAGACCAGTTAGCCTAACATCAATAGTAATTGATGTCAACCTTCTATGAGGAGGTGAGTTGCCATCTAGGTAAAGGAAGGCCCATAGATGTGGTGTATATAGATTATGCAAAAACATTTGACACAGTTCCACATAAACGTTTACTGTACAAAATAAGGTCCGTTGGCATGGACCATAGGGTGAGTACATGGATTGAAAACTGGCTACAAGGGCGAGTTCAAAGGGTGGTGATAAATGGGGAGTACTTGGAATGGTCAGGGGTGGGTAGTGGGGTTCCCCAGGGTTCTGTGCTGGGACCAATCCTATTTAATTTGTTCAGAAATGACCTGGAGGATGAGTTAAACAGTTCAATCTCTGTATTAGGGTACTAAGCTAAGCAGGGCAATAACTTCTCCGCAGGATGTGGAAACTTTGCAAAAAGATCTGAATAAATTAATGGGGTGGGCAACTACATGGCAAATGAGGTTTAATGTAGAAAAATGTAAAATAATGCATTTGGGTGGCAAAAATATGAATGCAATCTATACACTGGAGGGAGAATCTCTGGGGGACTCTAGGATGGAAAAGGACCTGTGGTTCCTAGTAGATGATAGGCTTAGCAATGGCATGCAATGCCAAGCTGCTGCTAACAAAGCAAACAGAGTATTGGCATGCATTAAAAAGGGGATCAACCCCAGAGATAAAACAATAATTTTCCCGCTCTACAAGACTCTGGTCCAGTTGCACCTAGTATGCTGTCCAGTTCTGGGCACCAATCCACAGGAAGGATGAACTCAGCAGGAAGTGGGAGCAGGTACCTCCCCCTACAAGGTGCCAAATGTGGCACTGGAGGGTGAGAGGAGGCAGGCAAGCAGAGATTCCCCTTTTGGTGGAGCTCCATTTTACGGTGGTAATTTTAGTTAGGCTTTGAAAAAGTCTCACACGTCTTTTTCCCATATTGAGGAGTAGTAGTAGAATATTTTTGGGGGTATAATTATAAGTATGCCCATGCTGTGTGTTAAAAATATATTTTCTTATCATACATCATGGGACACAGAGCCATAGTAGTTACTATGTGGGTTATAGGCCACCTTCAGGTGATGGACACTGGCACGCCCTAAGACAAAAAGTGCACTCTCTATATAACCCCTCCCACTACTGGGAGTACCTCAGTTTTTTCACCAGTGTCTAAGGTGTTGGTCACGAGTAAAGATGTGCTGTGCTGTGCTGAGCTCCACTAGAGCAATCCGTGCTGGGGCTAGCCATGCTGACCGGATCCATTCAAAGTGTCTTTTTTGGCTGAATTGAATGGTAGTCGGGCCTCGTATCCGAAGAAACAAGGTTTTGCCTGTAAACGCTTCTCTTTTTAGAGAGCTGGACCCCGGGATCCAGTACTTTTTGGTAGTAAGGCCATATTACACGTCCAGGATTGTGGGTTTCCTTGAGGATCCCCAGCTCCTGAAGGTTTAACGGAACCCACCGTGAAGGGTGAAGATTGGGTCTGTTGGTTTACCACAGAAAACCCTGCGGCGGGAAAGGTAAGTGGAATTTTCTAAGAAATTTTTTAAATTTTCTTATGAATGTCTCCTTTAAGATCAGTAAATCATGCCATGCCTATGTGTCACCACTGGGGGCTGTATTGAGCACTCACCGCCTCATGCTGTAAGAACACGCTGTGTCAGAAAGCTGAGATGTTTCTTCCTCCAGGCAGACAGCAGGACCTCCGGTAAGCTTGAGGGGGTTGTTCTTCTCCCCACCAATCGCCCCCCTGTGCTGATTGTCTTCCCCTCTTCATGGGGGAAGAAGCGCTTTACGTTTAAAAAAAAAAGAAACTAGAGTTATCAGCACGCCTCTCGGTGGCTTACAGACCCCCCCGAACCATGCTGCTCCATCCCATGGGTCCCAGAGGACCTGTAGCCCGCCGCTCGCGCGGGAAAAGTCTTTTCCCCTTTTCCCCAGCTCTTCCCCCTTTCTTTTAAAAAGAAAGGGGGAAGAGCTGTAGGCAATGCGATAGGGGGGCGGGGCTTAGCGGCATTGGCGTCCTCCGACGTCCAACATGAGGAGGCAAGGTTTTAAAAGCACCATTTGTGTTACTGCAGGCTGTGTAGGGACACAAGAGCAAACGTGGCGTTAAGAGGTTTGGTGACACAGGCATTTTCCTTTGACACATTTTACTGCTGCATCAGGCTGGGCATTAATAGCAGCAACTGTGCTGGACTATCGCTCAAGCAGTGTATGCATTCCTTCAGGTAGCACATCTGCTTTGTGCATCGGGCTATGAGTGGAAGGGGGGTAAAAAACACCTCAAAAAGCTCTAGAGGGTCTGTTGTTGCACAACAGCCTTGATCCATTTCTAAAAAGATGGCATCCTTCTCTGAGAGTGATGTGGCCGGTCAGGGTGAGCCATCGGGGGGGCTGGTGTTGCAGCAGCTCTTGACACTGCAGCCCCTGTATATATCACTAAGGAGTTTTTTTTTTTTTTTTCCTCTTGACTGCCTTCTGAGGAAAAGTAAGGCACAACTATTGTCCGAGAAATGGAGCCTACAAATAAAGTCAACTGATATGGGTGCTGTTAGACTTGCTCACAGATTTGCCTTAATGGGTGGATTAATCCTATACTCATCTTTCATTCACCTCCCTCACCGCTCCTTTTGTCTGCCAGGACCAAAGAACCCCCCTCCCGACATCCAGTTGTGGATGTTGATATGACTATCTTCTTCCTCTTGTGTAAAGGCAATGGTGCATGGTGATTGGCACAGCTCTAACATGAGGTCAGCGAGGGAGAGTCCTCAACCCCGTGTAAGCTTTGACTAGACTGACTTGCACCTTACCCTTATCCTTGGCCTTCATTTATCCTGGCAGCAGAACGGTGCAGAGAAAAGGGGACTATGTTTTTTGTTTTTTTTTGGGAGAGAGAGGCAACCTATTGCTTTGCCCTGCATAGGTCATTTTACCCTATTAGATTGTAAGCTCTTCTGAGCAGGGCCTTCTTTTTTTTAACAATAGATTTTTATTGAAGGAATTTTCTTAACAATACAGATTGACATTGTCACGATAATAAATGTGACTAACTGCTTTGCAATAGTTCTTAAGAATATTCTTATACAAATACAGTAATTGATAGTCTGTACCAGCCTACCCCTATTGGGTTCAAACTGTAGGCATGGATAGGCCATCAATTGCGTTAATTAGTTGAATACAGAAAATTGTAAGGAAAACAAAAAAAAAAACAAAAAACAAAATATATACATATGTATACATACATATATATATATACATACACATACATACATCTAAATTAACTGAACAAAACTTGTTGCATAGGTTAATAAAGTGGGTCCAGGATGATATACTACATCTGAGGTGTGTTTATATATGATTTCAGTGTACTTCCAACTTGTCATAAGATTATATATTACATTGTTTTAAGTAATTGAATGCTTTGGGATGGGATATCCAAGTACTCCATTTCTTTCTAAATGTAATGGTGGAATAGTTTTTATAAGCCAGCATTAATTCGTATTGGGCCTGTGTGTTAATTCTGGCTATAACTGTCGATAAATTGGGTGCATTACTGGATTTCCAGAGGCTGGATATGGTGAGTCTTGCTGCTATTAGTGTGTGGAATACAATTGTTCTGAATTCTTTAGGATATATATCTAAATTAATACCTAGCAAGGCTGTGGCAGGATTTAGTTTATTTAGGATGCCCGTAAGGTCTGCAATGAAGGAAGTTATTGAATTCCAGAAGCTTTGCAAACTTTTACAGTTCCATAGAATGTGTAAAAGGTTACCCGTCTGATCATTGCATCTCCAGCATAAATTAGATGTAGAGGGATATATTTTCGATAATGTATATGGGGTCAGATACCACCTATTGAGTATTTTTTGTGCATTGTCCCAGTGCTCGATACATGCTGACGACTTGCTAGATATATGAATGGCTTTTTTCCATTGTTCCCAGGTAAATTTTTGTTCTAGATCTCTCTCCCATTTAATCATGTGTGTGTTTTTATTGTCAAATGGGTGAGTCGATAATAGATCATAAAAAAGAGAAATTCCTTTTATTGATAGTTGATTTTGACGTGTGAAAAATTGCCATATAGTTAAAGGGATTTCTACAGGGTTAGTCGGGTTGAAATCTTTTAGTTTGGTATGTTTCCTCAATTTATTTAGAGTGATCTCTTTATAATGCAAGGGTAAATTTACGTAAAGATGATAACCTTCTTTAACCCATTCGTCAGAATTTAGACGTATTTTACAATAATTGATTGCTCCTGTCGGAATCATTAACTTGATTTTATTTTGGATATTTTTAGTTTTTGAAAGTATATGTTTCCAAGCTATTAATGTGGTTCTTATACTGAGTAGTTTAGGTATATTAATCTTTGGTCGTATAGCGTAAGCTATTGCTAGGGCATACAGGTCGTGTCTTTTTGTGACTTGTTTCTCTATGTTTAGCCATAGTTTGTCTTCCGTGTTGTTAAACCAATATCTCATCTAATCTAATAAGGTTGCATAATAGTAGTTTTTGATGTCAGGTAGGTTCATTCCTCCTAAAGATTTTCTGGTAGTTAAGATGGAAAATGCCACTCTGGGTTTCTTTCCATTCCATATGCACCTTTTAAGTTTTGTATTCAGTTGCGTGAAAAATTTGGACTGGATTGGGATGGGTAAACATCTAAAATGGTATAGTATTTTAGGGAGGGTTTGCATTTTAAATGCGGCTATTTTCCCTACCCAAGAAAGTTGTGTTTTTTGTATGTTTTGTAAATCTTTGTTGACTAGGTCTAAAAGGTGGGGTTAATTAGCTTCGTATATTTTGGTTGGTGGGTAGGTAAGTTGTATTCCCAAATAGCTTATTGTGCAATTATCCCAGTTAAAGCCATTTTCCTTGCGTAGTGTATTGATTAGTGTCTTGGGAATGTTCATAGGGAGAGCATAGCATTTGTTTTGGTTTATTTTATAGTACGATACCTCCCCAAATTTATCTAGTAATTTTTGAGCTTCAGGTAGGGAAGAGGTAGGATTGGTTAATGTAAGTATGATGTCATCTGTAAATAATCCTACTTTATGTTCATATCGTCCTATAGTTATACCTTTAATGTTGGGGGTTGATCTTATATATTCCGCAAGTGGTTCTATTGCTAGTGAGAAAATTAATGGGGATAGTGGGCATCCTTGTCTGGTTCCGTTAGTAAGGGGGAAAGTTTTAGAAATTATACCTGATGTGAGTACTTTGGCCGTGGGATGAGAGTATAGTGCCATAATTGCCGAGTGGATGAATCCTTGAAATCCGAATTTGTCTAGAGTTTTGGAAATGTATATCCAGTGCATTTTATCGAACGCCTTTTCTGCATCTAATGTTAGAAGTAAGGAGGGAGTTCGATCAGTATGAATTTGGTCAATTATATTAAGAATTCTTCTAGTGCTGTCTGGTGCTTGTCTCCCTTTAGTGAATCCTACTTGGTTGGATCCTATTAGTTGGGGTGTTATGTTTACTAATCTGTTGGCTAGGATTTTTGCATAGATTTTTAGGTCAGAATTTAATAATGAAATGGGTCTATAATTTAGAGGGGATGAGGGGTCTTTACCCTGTTTCGGTATTGTTATTATAATTGCTTCCAATAGTTCTTTGGGAAAAGAATTAGAGTTAGCTAGATGGTTAAACATGTTAGTTAGATATGGAACTAGAGTTTCTTCGAAGGCCATGTAATATTCCCCTGATAGGCCATCAGCTCCTGGTGTTTTGTTTTTGGGTAGTTCTTTGATTACTTTAAGGGTTTCTTCAGGTGATATTGGTTTATTCAATCGTTCTAGATCAATAGGGTCGATATTTGGTAATTTTATATTATCTAGGAATTTTGTTATATTGTCTAGGTTAGGTTGGGGAGTATTGCTTTCGCCTTTTAGGTTGTATAGTGACTCATAGTATTGTGCGAATGTATCTGCTATTTCTTGGGGGTTGATTACTACTTTACCAGAGGTATGATGTGCTAATTTATGTATTTTATTCTTTATTTGGCGTTGCCAGAGTTGGGAGGCTAGTAGTTTCCCTGCTTTGTTGTTCTGGGAGTAATAGTTTACTTTCATTTTTTTTTTCATTTTGTCTTGGTCTGATATTAGAATGGCTCTTAGTTCAGATCTTAGTTGAGTAAGACGCTGATCTAGGTTAATGTCTTTGGGTTTTTTTTTGTGTAGTTCTTCTAATTTGGCTATGTCTTTTAAGATATTATTTACCATATTGGTTTTCTTTTTTTTTTTCCTCGTTGCTGCCTGTATAAGGAGGCCTCTAGCATAGGCTTTGTGTGTACACCATAGAGTAGTGCAGTTTATCGGTTCTTTATCATTAATTACAAAAAATTCCTCCAAATTTTTCCTCAGAACCGACAAGTGATTCTCCTGCGAAAGAATAAAGGTGTTATTTCTCCATATGTAGCTATTCGAGCAAGGTAACCCTTGGTTAATTTCAAGTGTGATTGGTGCATGGTCAGACCAAGTTATATTGTGGATGCAGGCTTTAGTGATCTTTGGCAGGAGAAGCTTGTCGGCAATGAAGTAGTCTATTCTAGAATAGGATTTGTGAACATGTGAAAAAAAAGTGAAGTCCCTTTCCGTTGTGTGCATGCATCTCCAGGCATCATACATGTCTTCTGAGGAAAAAATGGTAGCTAATCCCTTCCTGGAGATAGTTCCTTCCTTGGAGGTGTCCATAACGGGGTCCATAGGTGCATTGAAGTCGCCGCAGAATATAAGATTTCCTTTCTGTATTTTCCTTGTTTTCTTGAAAATCTTTTGGATGAATTGATGCGGATTTTTATTGGGAGCATAGATGTTCACAATTGTGTAGATTTACATTGTCTATTGAAGCCACCAAGATTATGTATCTGCCTTGAGCGTCGGTTATTAGGTTGATAAGCTTGAAAGAGATAGTGTCTTTGATTGCTGTTATCACTCCTTTTTTCTTTTTTTTGCAGCTGGATAAGAAGATATGAGGAAATTTGTGATGGTTGAATTTAGGAGTTTTATCTAGTGCGAAATGGGACTCCTGGATGCAAATACTGTCACATTCATGTTTTAGGGCATCCGTCCACAGAGCTCTTCTTTTGTAAGGGCTGTTAAGTCCTTTTACATTTAATGAGTAGAGTTTAAGATTCATTGTAGGTTCATGTGCACTTGCTGAAAGTAGTCGTATGTGTACAGATAAGTTGTAAAGGAAATGTATTTGATGTAGATATGTTTTTCTTCCAGTAGATGGTGGTGTTGGACCATAAATTCAATATAAGTGGTTTTAAGGAGATGAAAGGAAAAAACACAGTCTTTTAACTCAAACATAAAAAGGTAGAAAAAATTAAAGAGTTGCGGGGCAACTCTAGTGTACATTGAACTTGTACTAATTTCCAGGGGTTACAGGGAAAACACAGGGTGAATCAGGTATCAGGATCCCTGATCTTCAGTAAAAGAAAAACCTTGGATGGTTAATCTTGGAGGAGTTTTAATCTCCAGAAAAAAAAAGATAGCAGCATGTCGCTATATACAGGGTATAATATTATCTTACCATGTATAGAGGATTCATCTGTGATTTTTCTGCCAGTCTTGTGGCATTTTTCCAGGTGTGGATTTATCCGATGTGATGACTTCATCTTTTGGGAGAATGCCCCATGAACGTAAGATTTTCAAACCTTGCTCCAAGTTGTTGATCGAGTATGAGGTGCCTTTATGTTCTACGAGTATTTTCGTAGGGAATCCCCATCTGTAAATCATGCTGTGATTCCGTAGGATCTTGGTAATTGAGTTTAGGTTCTTACATGCCAGGATCGTAGCTTGTGAGAGATCTGCATATAAGACAATACCTGTGAATGGGTCAGGTAGTGGAGAGTTTCGTCGTGCGTATTGCATCAGTTGATCTTTCACTTCATAGAAGATTATTTTGGCTATGACGTCTCTTGGTAGTTTTTCTGAAATGTGAGGCGGTTTGGGCAATCTATGAGCTCTGTCGATTTCTAGTTGTTGATGTGGGATTGTTGGGATTAATTTTTTAATCATGTCTTTAAGAAATCGCTTCAGTTCCGGTGGTTTAACATTTTCAGGTATGCCTCTGAAATTCACGTTATTGCGTCTTGCGCGATCTTCTAAGTCTGCCATTTTCATTTTGAGATGTTTAACTTCATCTTCTAACTCAAAGTGAGAATCGACCATTTCATTGTGGGCAGATGTAGATTCACACATTTTATTTTCTACATAGTCCACTCTCTCTCCTAACGCATCAATTTCCATTTTTGATTTCTGCATGAAATTTAACATATCATATTGTAGTGCGCCTCTTAGGGAGATTATCATATCTTTTATAGTGGAGTCCAATATGGGTTGTCCTGCTGTGGGGATTGCATTCAGCTTCTCATCATATGGATTTATATCTGGTGTGTAATTATTATCTTGTGTGGGATTGTTACCTTCAGCAGAAGAAATCCTCCTTCTTTGTTTGAGAGGGCTTGTAAATTCAGCCTGTGTGTCAAGGCTGCTATACCGCTGCTGACCACTGTGTGTCTCCTCTTCCTCTCCTGAGTCTGCAATGTTGTGTACAGAGCTGTGATGAAGGAGGGAGGAGCCAGCGCCATCTTTGATCTCCTGTGTCCTGGACGGACCGAGGAATTCACTTAATTTGCGGGGTCCCTCTCTGGTCTTTCGTTTTGCTGACATTATCATCAGGTTGCTGCCGCTTTCCGGATTCAGGGTATGTCTCCAGGGCTTTTCTGTTGCTTTGTGTGTAGCTCAGGGATGTTCGTGATTACAGAGGTCCCTCGCAGTGCAGCCAGCTCGTTCTGCAGATAGCCACGCCCCTACTAAGGAGTTTTTTTCTTCTACCATTTCAAGTTTGGAGCAAAAGATTGATGCTTTAATCACATCCCAGAGAGGGCCTAAGCGTAGCAGATCCCCGTCCACTGCTCAGGACCCTCATGATGAGGAACAAGGGGCAAGAGATAATTAAATTCTCTCAAAAGATCAGGAAGAGGCTGATGACTCCTCTTCCGAAGATCCTAATATGGAAGGATTGGCTTCACAGGAGAGACTGTTGGTATACTCCCTCACTAAATTGGTCCGCTCAACTTTTTTACTGCCTGTAACGCAGTCAGTCGATGTGCCCATCTCTGGTTTGGGGTCATTAAAGCCTTCCCAATCTGTTAATGCCTTTCTTATCCAGTTATGGCTAAAGAAGCTTATTTATTCTGAGTGGCAGCACCCAGATAAACAGTTTTTCCCCCCTAAAAAGTTTTCTATACTTTATCCTATGGAGAAGGAATTATATAAGAAGTGGGGGATTCCAGCAATTGACCCTGCTATATCCTCTGTGAACAAGAACCTGACTTGTCCTGTAGACAATGCTCAAATGTTGAAAGATCTAACATCTAAGAATTTGTAATTTCTCTTTGAAAAACAACATCTCTCTCGCAGGTTCAGTCGTTCAGCCTACATTGGCAGCGCTTGGAGAATCTCAGTCCTTAAAGGACCAGTTTGTAGAGGTACTCAAAATTATTCCTGATCAACAGGCCCAGGAGTTGGCCGGTATATTGGAAGCATTGTGTTTCACAATAGACCCTATGAAAGATTCTATTCTCCAAGCCTCACGGCTCATGTTAGGGCTGGTGCATGTGCGTAGAATCCTATGGTTGAAAAATTGGTCAGCTGAAGCGCCATGTAAAAAGCTCTTGGCCAGTTTCCCATTTCATGGTGAACGGTTATTTGGAGACAATCTGGATCTGGCTTTGGATCATCTCTTGTCTCAAAAGGTGATATCAGTGGTTCCCACAGAAGAGCTGGGGTCTTGGTTTTATTCAAACCTCTTCACTAGGGATGAGCTTCGAGTTCGAGTCAAACTCATGTTCGACTCGAACATTGGCTGTTCGCAAGTTCGCCGAACAGCGAACAATTTGGGGTGTTCGCGGCAAATTCGAATGCCGCGGAACACCCTTTAAAAGTCTATGGGAGAAATCAAAAGTGCTAATTTTAAAGGCTTTTATGCACGTTATTGTCATAAAAAGTGTTTGGGGACCTGGGTCCTGTTCCAGGGGACATGGATCAATGCAAAAAAAAGTTTTAAAAACGGCCGTTTTTTCAGGAGCAGTGATTTTAATAATGCTTAAAGTCAAACAATAAAAGTGTAATATCCCTTTAAATTTCGTACCTGGGGGGTGTCTATAGTATGCCTGTAAAGGGGCGCATGTTTCCTGTGTTTAGAACAGTCTGACAGAAAAATGACATTTCGAAGGAAAAAAAGCCATTTAAAACTACCCGCGGCTATTGCATTGCCGACAATACACATAGAAGTTCATTGATAAAAACGGCATGGGAATTCCCCACAGGGCAACCCCGAACCAAAATTTAAAAAAAAAATGACGTGGGAGACCCCCTAAATTCCATACCAGGCCCTTCAGGTCTGGTATGGATATTAAGGGGAACCCCGCGCAAAAAAAAAAAAAAAACGGCGTGGGGTCCCCCCAAAAATCCATACCAGACCCTTATCCGAGCACGCAACCTGGCAGGCCGCAGGAAAAGAGGGGGGACGAGAGTGCGCCCCCCCCTCCTGAACCGTACCAGGCCACATGCCCTCAACATTGGGAGGGTGCTTTGGGGTAGCCCCCAAAACACCCTGTCCCCATGTTGATGAGGACAAGGGCCTCATCCCCACAACCCTGGCCGGTGGTTGTGGGGGTCTGCGGGCGGGGGGCTTATCGGAATCTGGAAGCCCCCTTTAACAAGGGGACCCCCAGATCCCGGCCCCCCCCTGTGTGAAATGGTAAGGGGGTACTTACCCCTACCATTTCACTACAAAACTGTCAAAAATGTTAAAAATGACAAGAGACAGTTTTTGACAATTCCTTTATTTAAATGCTTCTTCTTTCTTCCTTCATTTTCTTCTGGTTCTTCTGGCTCTTCTGGTTCTTCCTCCGGCGTTCTCGTCCAGCATCTCCTCCGCGGCGTCTTCTATCTTCTTCTCCTCGGGCCGCTCCGCACCCATGGCATGGAGGGGAGGCTCCCGCTCTTCTCTTCATCTTCTTCTTCATCCTCTTCTCTTCTTCCTTCTTCTCTTCTTCTCTTCTTCATTTTCTTCTCCGGGCCGTTCCGCATCCATGCTGTCATGGAGGGAGGCTCCCGCTGTGTGACGGCGTCTCTTCGTCTGACGGCTCTTAAATAATGGGGGCGGGGCCACCCGGTGACCCCGCCCCCCTCTGACGCACGGGACATGACGGGACTTCCCTGTGGCATTCCCCGTGACGTCACAGGGAAGTCCCGTCAAGTCACCTTGCGTCAGAGGGGGGCGGGGTCACCGGGTGGCCCCGCCCCCCGTTATTTAAGAGCCGTCAGACGAAGAGACGCCGTCACACAGCGGGAGCCTCCCTTCATGACAGCATGGATGCGGAGTGGCCCGGAGAAGAAAATGAAGAAGAGAAGAAGAAAGAAGAGAAGAGGATGAAGAAGAAGATGAAGAGAAGAGCGGGAGCCTCCCCTCATGCCATGGGTGCAGAGCGGCCAGAGGAGAAGAAGATAGAAGACGCCGCGGAGGAGATGCTGGACGAGAACGCCGGAGGAAGAACCAGAAGAGCCAGAAGAACCAGAAGAAGAAGAAGATGAAGGAAGAAGCATTTAAATAAAGGAATTGTCAAAAACTGTCTCTTGTCATTTTTAACATTTTTGACAGTTTTTTAGTGAAATGGTAGGGGTAAGTACCCCCTTACCATTTCACACAGGGGGGGACCGGGATCTGGGGGTCCCCTTGTTAAAGGGGGCTTCCAGATTCCGATAAGCCCCCTGCCCGCAGACCCCCACAACCACCAGCCAGGGTTGTGGGGATGAGGCCCTTGTCCTCATCAACATGGGGACAAGGTGTTTTGGGGGGCTACCCCAAAGCACCCTCCCAATGTTGAGGGCATGTGGCCTGGTATGGTTCAGGGGGGGCGCACTCTCATCCCCCCTCATTTCCTGCGGCCTGCCAGGTTGCGTGCTCGGATGAGGGTCTGGTATGGATTTTTGGGGGAACCCCACGCCGTTTTTTTTTTTTTTTTTGACGCGGGGTTCCCCTTAAAATCCATACCAGACCTGAAGGGTCTGGTATGAAATTTAGGGGGAACCCCACGTCATTTTTTTTTTAAATTTTGGCCGGGGTTCCCCTTAATATCCATACCAGACCTAAAGGGCCTTGTATGGAATTTAGGGGGACTCCCACGTCATTTTTTTTTAAATTTTGGTTCAGGGTTTCCCTGTGGGGAATTCCCATGCCGTTTTTATCAATGAACTTCTATGTGTATTGTCGGCAATGCAAAAGCCGCGGGTAGTTTTAAATGTTTTTTCCTTTGAAATGTCATTTTGCTGTCAGACTGTTCTAAACACAGGAAACATGCGCCCCTTTACAGGCATACTATAGACACCCCCCAGGTATGAAATTTAAAGGGATATTACACTTTTATTGTTTGACTTTAAGCATTATTAAAATCACTGCTCCTGAAAAAGCTGCCATTTTTAAAACTTTTTTTTGCATTGATCCATGTCCCCTGGGGCAGGACCCGGGTCCCCAAACACTTTTTATGACAATAACTTGCATATTAGCCTTTAAAATGAGCACTTTTGATTATTCATGTTCGTGCCCCATAGACTTTAACGGTGTTCGCGTGTTCGAGCTAACTTTTTTCCTGTTCGCATGTTCTGGTGAGAACCGAACAGGGGGGTGTTCGGCTCAACCCTACCCTTCACGGTGCCAAAACCAAACGGAGAGGTCAGACCCATTTTAGATCTTAAGGACTTGAATATCCGTTCCTTTCGCATGGAGTCAATTTGATCAGTTGTCTCCATTCTACAAGGAGGAGATTTTCTGACATCAATCGACATCAAGGATACTTAACTCCATGTGCCAATTTTCCCCGCTCACCAGAAATTTCTGCGCTTCGAGGTAGAAAATCTTCATTTTCAGTTTGTAGCTCTGCCTTTCGGTCTAGCTACTGCACCTCGAGTGTTCACGAAGATCCTGGCCCCTCCTTTAGCCAGGTTACAGGCTCGGGGTATAACGATTCTAGTCTACTTAGACGATCTGCTCTTGGTAGATCAGTCAGTAACCCGCCTAAACCAAAATTTAGTCACAGCCATGAGTTACGTAGAATTCCTAGGCTGGATTCTCAACCTAGAAAAATCCTCCTTAAAACCATGAAGGAGATTGCAGTACTTGGGGCCGATCATAGTGTCATGAACAGGTGTGACCAGAACTGTGTGATCTGCGACAGAGGACACCAAAACGTATATAAGTGAGTAATATAAGTTTATTAAAAATAAGTGGTAAATAAGTAACACCCCCAATACAAATAGTGCTCAACCAACCAACAGAAACCCACAGACAACAGATAATTATATACAGCCAAGGGAAGTACCAAAATCAAACATGTTAGCCAGGCCAGGGTCATACACAGCAGATCAGCAGATGGACAAAGGGATGTTCCAGAAACATAAACGTAAGCCAGGCCAAGGTCATGCACAGGGAGTAAGCAGATGAGGACAGGGAACAAAACAAGACAGCTAGAGGATGGATGGATCAGACTGCAGGGCAGGGATGCAAGGTAACAGGTGAGACCGGATGGGGATCAGGACAGCGAGACAGGATCAGGTACACCGGTAACAGGTTCAGGTTCAGAGTACAGGAACAGGCTCAGGATCAGATAATGGGCTAGCAGGTCAGGGAGCAAGGACGATACCAAGGCAAACATGTGAGTGTTTGTCGGGTATCTATATGCCTGTAATTGGCCTCAAGTGATACATGATTGCAGGAGGTGCTGTCTGCTCCACACTGCCAGGATCCATCCGCTGGTGGACGCCAGTACTGCGGCCCAAAGATGACATGACACCAGCAAGGGAAAGTTCTCTTGACAGTTCCAAACTGCCAGGAGACACCTGCTGGTGGACCTCAGTACTGCACGCCAAATGACAGATATTACAAGAGGATGGAACCTTTCCTGACACATAAACAGTTCAGAAGAGGGTGTTCTTACCACAGGAAAGGATCAATTCCATAAGGAAACTGATTCGGCTTGTCAAAACAAAAAAAAAATCCTTCTATTCGGCTTTGCATGAAGTTGTTAGGAAAGATGGTAGCTCCTTTCGAGGCCGTTCCTTATGTGCATTTTCATTCAAGACTGCTGCTAAACAGTATTCTGTCAACTTGAAACAAGAAGAGCCAAGCTTTGGACTTTCCAATGCGCTTATCTCCCGACGTGCGTCAGAGCCTCAATTGGTGGTTGATATTCAGCAATCTTCAACAAGGGAGATCCTTTCTACCAGTATCCTGGAGGATGGTAATGATGGATGCCAGCCTTCCAGTTGGGGAGCAGTCCTGGAAAAAGCATCTGTCCAAGGGAAGTGGTCCAAATCAGAGAGGACCTTGACCATCAATATTCTAGAATTTCGGGCAGTACATCTAGCCCTAGAGGCCTGGACGCTCAGACTATGGAATTGTCCATTCAGGATCCAATCTGACAATGCCACAGCTGTGGCCTACATCAATCACCAAGGGGGCACGAGAAGTTGTGCAGCCCAAAGAGAGGTGAATCATGTTCTATCTTGGGCAGAAAACAACATCCCTTGGCTATCGGCGATTTTCATTCCAGGAATAGAAAATTGGCAGGCGGACTACTTGAGTCGCCAACAATTGTTTCCGGGAGAATGGTCCATTCACCCCGTCATCTTTCTGTCGATATGTCAATGATGGTGTGTTCCGGATGTGGATTTGTTTGCGTCCAGATGCAACAACAAGGTCGACAACTTTGTGTCAAGGACAAGGGATCCACTGGCATGCGGAACAGACGCCTTGGTCTTTCCATGGGATCAGTTTCTACTAATCTATGCTTTCCCTTCTGTTCTGCTGCTTCCGCACATTCTTTGCAGAATCAAGCAGGAAGGGAAGGAGGTGATTGTGGTGGCCCCAGCATGGCCCAGGAGATCTTGGTTTGCCGAGATCATAAAGGTGGCTGTAGGGGACCCTTGGACCCTATCACTGTGGCCAGACCTTCTCTCGCAAGGTCCGGTATTCCATTCTACCTTAAGAACGCTAAATTTAATGGTTTGGCTATTGAGTCCCACATTCTAAAAGATCGTGGGTTTACAGCTTCAATAGTTTCTACCTTGGTTAATGCTAGGAAACCGGCCTCCAGGGTCATATACTATAGAGTCTGGAAGGCTTATGTCTCCTGGTGTGAATCCAGGGGTTGGCACCCCAGGAAATATGTCATAGGTAGGATCCTTGAATTCCTACAGTTGGGATTGGATATGAAGCTGGCCCTGAGTACTATCAAAGTCCAGGTTACGGCCTTATCGGTATTTTTTCAACAGCCTCTTGCTTCTCACTCTCTGGTTCATAACTTAATTCAGGGGGTAACATGGATAAATCCTCCAGCCAGGACACCCCTGAACCCTTGGGATTTGAATTTAGTCCTGTCAGCTTTACAAAAACAGCCTTTTGAGCCTATACAGGATATTCCCTTGGTCCTCTTGAGGAGGAAAATATTTTCTTTGGTTGCTATATCCTCTGCTAGAAGAGTATCAGAGTTGGCGGCTCTTTCCTGTAAAGAGCCATATTTGATTATTCATAAGGATAAGGTGGTATTGAGGCCCAATCCTAGATTCCCTCCAAAAGTAGTAACAGGTTTTCATTTAAACCAGGATATTGTTCTACCTTCTTTTTTTCCAGAACCTCGGGCTGTGGAAGAGAGGTCACTACATTCTCTTGATGTAGTGAGAGTGGTCAAGGTCTATTTAAAGGTGACTGCTCAGATTCGCAAAACAGATTTTGTTTGTATTGCCAGACGGTCCTAAAAGAGGACAGGCAGCTTCAAAATCTACTATTTCCAGATGGATTTGTCAAGTGATTGTTCACAGGCTTATGGTTTAAAGAGGAAAATTCCTCTTTTTCATGTTAAAGCGCACTCCACCAGGGCTGTTAGTGCTTCTTGGGCGGTGCATCACCAAGCCTCCATGGCTCAGATCTCCAAGGCCGCAACTTGGTCTTCAGTCCATACATTTACCAGATTCTATCAAATTGATGTAAAAGGTCATGAGGATATCGCCTTTGGGCGCAGTGTACTGCAGGCTGCAGTATGACTCCTCTTGTCTCTTAATGCCCTACTTTTTGTTGTTTCTCCCTTCAGTTGCCATTGCTATGGGACATCCCACATAGTAACTACTACTGTGTCCCGTGATGTACGATAAGAACAGTTTACCTGCAAAATCATTTTCTTTGAAGTACATCACAGGACACAGAGGTCCCTCCCTTCTTTGGTATACACGTGTATTACTTGGCTACAAAACTGAGGTACTCCCAGTAGTGGGAGCAGTTATATAGGGAGTGCACTTTTTGTCTTAGGGCGTGCGGTGTCCATCACCTGAAGGTGGCCTATAACCAACATAGTAACTACTATGGCTCTGTGTCCCATGATGTACAAAGAAAATTATTCCACAGGTAAGCTATTATAAAAATCCTGTTATTATTGACAACTTTGTGTAAAAATGTCATTTCAAAATTAGCATTTTCCAAAAATGTGTGGCAAAAATGACATTTTTGAAAGACTCGTTATACCTCTTAGAAAATACGTGAAGGTGTTTACTTTTCAAAATGAGGACGTTTTGCAGGTGTTTCAACTGTCCTGGTGCTCTGGGGCCTCTAAAAATGTGGTAAGTATTTTGGAAATTAGATGTGTTTATGCTTCTTGAAAGCCTGACGATGCTTCTGGATTTTGGGCATCTTTATTTGGTTAGGCTGTGAAAAACCCTCACAGATGTAGTATCCTAATATTCAGGAGGAGTAGCAGAATGTTTTATGGGGTGTATTTGCACGTGTGCATATGCTGTGTGTGAGAAATAACTTAAAATTACAACTTTGTGAAAAAATATTTAATTTTTAATTTTCCAAAAAATTGTGGCAAAAATTAGAACGTCAATAAACTCATCATGCCCTTAACTAAATACCTTGGACTATCTACTTTTCAAAAAGGGGTCATTTTGGAGGTATTTGTACTGGCCTGGCATTTTAGGGCCTCAGCAAATGAGATAGGCAGTCAAAGCATCAGGGCTAATCAATTTTTAAATATATATATATATATATATATATATATATATATATATATATATATATATATATATATATATATATATATATATATATATATATATATATACCATAGTTTGTAGATTCTTTCCTACATACTAAATAATATACAATGATTTGGGTTATTTTTACCAAAGAAATGTAGCAGATTCCATTTTGGCCTAAATTTATAAGGAACAATTATTTATTTGCACAAATTTATAACAAAAACTAAGAAAATTTTTATTTTTTCTCAGAATGTTCAAACTTTTTTCCTTTATATAGCAAAAACCCCCACAAAAACCCAGTGGTGATCTAATACCACCAAAAGAAAGCTCTATTTTTCTCAAAAAGCATCATTGAATTTGGCACCAGAACTTAGTCATGTTTGCTGAACCAAACCAAACCCAACCCAGGTATATTTGGCTCATCACTAATGACAGCCAGCAAGATAGTGGTTGCTCATATGCTGCCAGCTTGCTTGCAGCCCAATCTATAATCACGGTGCCGACGGTCCCGGAAAAAAAATAGAGGAAAAACTCTGCCTCCATGGGAAGGGGCGGGGGTCACTCAGTGGGTGGTCCAGCCCTTAGCTATATAAGTATATATAGGATAGACTGCGCTGCTAATAAGTGAACGTGATCATGGTTAATTGATATGACCACCCCAAAAACATCCTTATGTAGGTGAAGCACAATAAAGAAAAAATTAAACAAAACAAATCAATGTTTGCTAACAAACAGTGAAAAATAGGGTCCCACAAACTAAAATATTCAATAAAAAATTATATTGATGGAAAATAGGCATCAAGAACCAAGAGATTATGTAGAGTCCATACAGTCAAAAAAAAGTCCTTGTTGATAAAAACTTTTCTGATAGAGGGAGAAAACACCAATCTTCAAATAGTGTGAGGCATGCAAAGACTGTCTCCCTGGGGAGCGTGATGTTATAGGGAGTTCCTCCACCTCAAACAAATCTGCCCCTTACCAGATCAATAGATCTCCTGTCACAGAGATCATGCGAGCAAGTGGCTGTGTCCCCCAGCCACTGGGTCTCTGTTGTGATGTATCTCACAGGTCACCGCTCAGGAGATCCACTGGATTGAGGTGTTACCGCTCAGATCCCAAAGACAAATATAAAAAGAAATGCTTTTACAGTCCTTCGGAATGAAGCCCTCCACCTCTATAGAGTGACCGGGTTTGAGGCTGAAGTTATACAAGAAAAAAAGTATTATCTGCCATTCTGCTTCCTAAGGAATTTAATCTGTTTGGTGTTGGTGTCCCTTGTTAATTTCACATTTTATGTTAGAAATGTACCTGAATCCTCAACAACAAACTGTCTTTTTTGGATGAAAACACACACAGGAGAGTAGAATTTCCCAACAAAAAACTTTTATTAAGGGCTCACAAATAAGCAAAGAGGGAGGCAACGCTGGAGAAACTGCAGAAATTGGCGAAGCCTTGGACCCCCAGGGCAGACATCAATTCTTTGAAAGCAAAATTGGTGGCCTGAGGAGTCCTTATCTAAGGGAGGGCAGTCTGGTCCAGAAGTCCCAGAGATCCGGAAAGCAGCAGATGACATCTGTGTCCCCAGGCTGTGGTCATACAAGAGACTGCATCTTCTGTCAGACCAGACTGAACCCAGGGCAATCACTCTCTTGTCTTCTTTCCACGCTTCCTTCCATGCTGTGGCTGTGGTGGTGGAGTTGTGGCAGCAGGAGGAGGAGGAGGAGGAGGATGGTCCAACTCAACCACGTCGGTCTTGGGTGTTAGTTCCCCACTCACCCCCTTAGTTAGGACTTTGAAAAGCAGTTGTTCACACAGGAGGCGTTGACCCTCCTGCATGCACTTCAATTTGGTGGCAGCCATGCAGGCAAAGGTTTTCCTGTGTATGAAAAAGGGACATAGTTTTAGTTTTTATTCATCAATCACACACAATTTTCATCTTAT
Source organism: Lithobates septentrionalis (assembly GCA_037952835.1). Lineage (NCBI taxonomy): Eukaryota > Metazoa > Chordata > Amphibia > Anura > Ranidae > Lithobates > Lithobates septentrionalis. Next base: position 4,473,586 of record JBBDGP010001284.1, read on the forward strand.
GACTGTTGCAAATTGAATGTTAACAAATATAACAGACTATCATTCTGAGCCCAGCATTTTTTTTTTCACAATTTTGTGTGCCCACTACTGTCTATTATTATGTAAAACACTTTTTTCAATCAGCAATTAGTGATCAATAAGAACATCTAGTAAACATCATTTCTTTATTGACCAGAAATCAGTAGAATAATGCTATACCTGACTCCAGCTGGGCTCCTCCACTTCTTCCTGGCTGGAAGGCCCAGGTTGGACATCGGAAGCCTCAGCTGGGGTGGAAGGAAGCGTGGAAGGAAGAGTAGAGAGGGATTCCCTGACTTCAGTGTGGTCTGACAGAAATCGCAGTCTCTCGTAGTACCACAGCCTGGGGACATAAACGTCATCTGCTGCAGCTCCGGACCTCTGGGAATCTGTGACCTTCTTGCGCTCCCTAAGATAAGTGCTCCTCAGGCCACCAATTTTGGCTTTTAAATAAGGGATGGTGGCTGTGGGGACCACCGGCTTCACCAACTCCAGCAGTTTCTCCAGCGCTGCCTGCCTCTTTATAATGTGGGTGTCTCACCTGCCACAGACAGGGCAGCTCCCTGTATTTGTCAATGAACAGGGGGAGGAAATTGTGGTCGTTGAACCCATCCATTTTCTCTGCAAGACACAACACAAGACAAACCCTAAGGTCAGGCCAAACTCCACTAATCTTGTTACAATATAGGCTTCAAATTCGAAGCAGTATAGGCGCAAGTTTAGATCTTACCTTCGTTGTCACCATCGGCGTCTCCGATGCTCCTTCCTCCGCTCACAGATCGTACGTAATACGCACGCGTGTTACGCTTTATACACACTGAGCATGCGTGTAACTCCACCCGCCCCTGACGTTCTTTGTAGTCTATTCCCCGCCCCTTTTCGTTCTGCGCAGTGGGGGAAGAGCACATGGCGGATACACAGCAGGTGCGTGCTAATTATAGCAACGAGGAGGAGGGGGAGGAAAGCCCGGAGCCAGAAACGTCCCAATCCAGAAGGAGTAGATTTAAGGCCTCAAATATGTCCTTTGGGGAGATGTTGGAGATGGTGGACATCCTGAAGAAGGCCGACTATGACGGGAAGTATGGACCTTACCCCAACCCCAATGTCAGAAAGGCCAAGATCATGGCGAAAGTGGTCAGGAGTCTGCACCGGCATTTCAGGGGTACGACGATCAAAAGATCAGCTCAGGAAACGGTGGTCGGACCTCAAATTAAGAGAACATGAGCAGTACCGAAAGATCCGGAGAGTGCTGCAAAAAAGTAAGTAGTTGTGGTGTGTTCCTATTCTTTTTGTCTTTATTACGTTTGTGCTGCTCCATGTGCTTTTAATACAAGTGTACATTTTAAAATGGCAACTTTCTGGTTCATGGGCACATTATTCGTTCGTATCAAACATTTTTCTTTCGGCCTAGAAAACACCATTGTTTAGGCCTAATGCATTTGGCCACCATTTTTACGCCCTATACTTGTCTGAAACGAATTTGGTTGTGTAGATGGCTTTGTTACTAGAATGAAATGCAAACTAGATTCTGTGTAAGGAGAGGACACTGAGCAGCTGTTTTCACATCTGGACACTGGAGCACTAGTGTGGGACACAAGAACACCCTTTTTATTAGGGGGGGGGCACACAGGTGCTCCAGTGTATACTATAGGGGGGTCTCCATCTGTGAAGCTTGTACCAAACAGGTAAAGTATTGAAGCTTGACAAAGGACACTGAAAATGCTACATTTTTTAACTCTGCTAAAATTGACAATTGTACCCCACTTCCAAGCAATGTTTCCTATTTATAGTTCTGCCATCAAATATCTGTGTGCTAATTATACCATTTTGTTTTACATAGGGGAGAAAAGACTCTGAGGACACCCCTCATCCGAGGAGACCAGAGCCCACCCCCCTCTGGAAGAAGGTGAAATCCCCCCAACACAAGAAGAGCAGGAGGAAGAAGACGTGGTGGAACTAGTCACCACAACAGGTGAGTGTCTGCAACCACAGGCTCAGGTAAGAGATGGATGCCGGCATATTTTTGATACCTGTTTTTGTTTGGTTTCTCTCTTTTTAGGTGATCGTGATGTTGTGGATCCAAATCCTTTCACATCCGAAAGTGCCCAGATCCTGATCGGGGAGATCATGGGGTGTAATTTACAATTGGAAAACCTCAATAAAAACATCAATGATGTTATTCAAAAAAATAAAAACATCATTGATGTTTTGGGGTGAGTTTAAAGCCCCTCCAAATCCCTTTGTTTTTTGGTGTGCTACAATGTGAAAAATGTTTTTGAGATTTTTCGAAAAGCCAAATTTGGAGGATGCACACAGTGTGTCAACATGTGCTATCTGCCATTACGGGAGATCAATGGATGCGTTTTGGGGGTGCAACCCCTTCCTCAATAATAAAGTAGCTGAGAGGAAGGGGTTTCTCCCCCCAAACACGTCCCTTGATCCCCCGTGATGGCAGCTAGCACATGTTGACATTCCTAAATTGGTGTGCATCTTCCAAATTTGGCTTTTCCTGGGGTGACTTCACCCCATCTGAACGCAATATCAAACATAGTTCCTAAATACTCATGTCTGATATTGCCTTCAAGTTCTACCTAATGTGAACTTTGTAAGTTCAAGATTTGTGTCTTTCTTGTTGGTTTTACACATGCCTGTTTTATCTTAAATGGACATTTCTATTTTTGATAATGCCACCCCAAAAATTGTTATACAACAAACATGTTGGTTTGTTAGAAAAACCTTTGGTAAATGCACATGTGATTGTGCAGGTATTAAAAAGTGTGTTAATCAAGAATGTGTGGATTATTGTGTCAACGCAAAAACACTTTGTTGGTGATGTAATTGCTGTTTTCTGTGAAAATGGGGGTTCTTTCCTAAGGGCAAATCCTCTTTGCACTACAAGTGCAGTTTCAGTGCAGTTGCAAGCGCTCTTGGAGTGAAAAGTGTCTTTGCATTTAGTAAATAACAGCCAACAGTGCTTTGTATAAGGTTACACAATCACGCCATTTTCTGGACTCCCCACATTTCTGTCAAGGTCAGCTAAAACAAACACAAGCAGTAAATGTCCACAATGATTTTCATTTTTCAAATTTTTATTGGAAAAAGGCTTCACAAATCTGAAGGCATATTGATGGCCCCCCTACCCGCAAAGAACTCCTGGTATCGTAACCGGACATCACGGGCACTCAGGGAGGGCAAGCCAGGACGTCCGCTTTCAAGCGCCGTCAGTGTGGTTTCACGTATCATTCTGGCCTCAGGCCCAACTGAGCCAGCATAGTTGGCCGAATGTTTCCTTAAAAAGTTATGGAGAATACAGCATGCCAGTATAATATGGTTCCGTTTATACTCCGCCATATGGATGGGTGTCATAAATAGGCGGAACCGGCTGGCCAGGATTCCAAATGTGTTCTCCACCACTCTTCGGGCTCTGGCCAGCCGGTAATTAAAAACCTTCTGTTCCGGGGTGAGGGTCCTCATCGGGAATGGCCGCATCAGGTGGTCCCTCAGCGCAAACGCTTCATCAGCAACGAACACGAAGGGGAATCCTTCCACATTGTCCTCTGGAGCTGGCAAGTCCAAGCTGCCATTCTGGAGACGCCTTTAAAACTCCGTCTGGGCGATGACTCCACCATCGGACATCCGGCCATTCTTCCCCACTTCCACATACAGGAAGTCGTAATTAGCTGACACCACCGCCAACATCACAATACTATTGAACCCCTTGTAATTATAATAGTATGACCCCGAGTTGGGTGGTGGGATGATGTGGACGTGTTTCCCATCAATTGCCCCTCCACAGTTAGGAAAGTCCCACCGCTGGGCAAAGTGGGAGGCCACAGTCTGTCATTCCTGTGGCGTGGAAGGAAACTGTTGAGGAAAAAACAATAAACATTACTATTTTTGATCAGAAACATGGCAAGCAGATTAGGCACAAACGTTATGGGGCAACCTCCAGATAGCATTTATTAAGGGGAACTTAACAACGACAAAGTATAAGGTACACCTATCATATTCCCCCTCTCATGGGCCATTTCTAACATTATGGGGTGTGTGGAAATCTTGGACAGGTAACCCTCTTCACTTCATTGAGAGATGAATGCCTAAATACAGGGTATTACTTGGAACAGCCCCTCCTTAGTTACAGTATTGGCAGCCCACTGGACAAGTAAGAAGTGTCATAATACAAAGATAGAAATACACACTGTACACATTTGAGCACATTTGGACATTCTGCTATTACCTATCAAGATAATAATAGGATACAAAAACTTTAAACAGTACCATTTGAAAGTATACAGGCAGGCCCTTGCACTACATGCTTTGGGGAATTCATCCATAAATGTGAGCAGAAAAGAGATGGGTATAGTGTGTATGGGTTTGGCAAAGTCAGCAGATAGATGATTGAGGATAGAGAATTGGGATCAGCAGACTTAGCAGTTGGGGGAGGGAGAGTTACTAAAAATTATTTGGGGACACCACCAAACAAAAGCCTCTGGAACTCTGCCTGAATTTAAAGCAATAATAACATTTCCAAACATTTTAGGGGGTGTTTGGGGTAAAGCACTACTATGGAGCAGAAAAAATACATTGTTAAGTGACTACATGAGGTGAATATAGGGCCAGGAGACACCATGCTGGGGAGGTTATTGAAGGGCAAATATGTATGAAGGACCTAAAATAATAATTACATAAAAATCCAGCATGCATGAGAACAAAGGGGACATTCACAGCATATTCCAATTATGGTAATTAGGGAATGAGGAAAGAAATACAATATATTATCAAACATTCAATACAATAAAATGTGATATTAAAGGATACAAATCTTACCTTCATCAACTCCTTCTGCAGGACCTGGATGATGGCAGAACAGGTCTCTGGGATAATGATCCCCAGAGCCTGGGGGGAGATGCCTGTCGAGAACTTGAGGTCCTGCAGGCTTCTCCCTGTCGCCAAATACCGCAGGGTAGCGACCAGCCTCTGCTCCGGAGTGATGGCTTGCCTCATGCAGGTATCCTGCCTGCTAATATAGGGGGTCAGCGAAGCCAACAGACAGTGAAACACGGGCTCCATCATCCTGAGAAAGTTCCTGAAATCATCAGGATTATTCTCACGGATCTCACGGAGCAAAGGCATATGAGAGAACTGGTCACGCTGAAGCAACCAATTCTTGGTCCATGAACTCCTCCCCACCCTGTTCATGGACTGAACTTGTGTCAAGGTCAGGACCCCCGCACAGCATGAACTCTACGAGGAGTACGCATACGAAACATGGCTAGAAAACGGTCGGCTGCTCAGAACGAAGTAACAGAACGCACTGAAGAACAGCAAGGCCTGTGAAGAGCGACCTGAAAAACAGTAACGAACGAACAAGAATACAATGACTAATTAAAGTCACGCGGAACTTGCTGCATGCAGTGAAGAGCAGATACAAACCCACAAGCACAAACTGAATGGCAGAAAACGATCTGAAAGCCACGAGTCTGAAAAAGCGCGAATCGTCTCTCACCAAACTTTTACTAACACGAGATTAGCAAAAGGAGCCCAAAGGGTGCCGTGCTTGGTTCTGAACTGGCCTTTTCTAGTCTCGTCGTACGTGGTGTACGTGACCGGGTGGTTGGTGATTGGAAATTCCGACAACTTTGTGCGACCGTGTGTACGCAAAACAAGTTTGAGCCAACATCCGTCGGAAAAAATCCTAGGATTTTGTTGTCGGAATGTCTAAACAAAGTCTGACCGTGTGTACAGGGCATTAGAATGTTTATTTAATTTGAGGGATAGCGCAGTATTTTTTTTGATTTTGGACTTGGCTATATAGGAGCTGTCAAAGCAAAAAGACGGCAGCCGGTGGGACGCTTCACATGGAGGCAGAGTTTTTCTGTTTTTGTTTTTTCCAGGACTGTTGGCGCCCTGATTGAACATGGATGGACATGGCAGGAAACTTTTTTTTTTTAAATAAGGGAATTGTCCAAAACTGTCTCCTGTCATTTTTACTTTTTTTTACACTTTTTTTGTTGAATGGGTGGGGGGGCCTTCAGATTCTGATAAGCCCCGCACCCGCAGACCCCCACATCCACCGGGCAAGGGTTGTGGGGATGAGGCCCTTGTTCCCATCAACAAAGCACCCTTTCCATGTTGAGAGCATGTGGCCTGGTACGGTTCAGGAGGTTGCGTGCCCGGATAAGGGTCTGGTATGGATTTTGGGGGGGACCCCACACCATTTTTTTTATTTTGGCATGGGGTTCCCCTTAAAATCCATACCAGACCTGAAGGGCCTGGTATGGATTTTGGGGGGACCCCCACACCATTTTTTTTTTAACTTGGGGAACCCACGCTGTTTTTTTCAATGATTTTTTATGTATATTCACAGGATCCGGCAATACATTACAGCCGCAAGCAATTTTAAATGACATTTTTTCCTTAAGAAATGTAATTTTGCTGCGGGACTGTTATGAACATGGGAAAAATATGTTACTTTACAGGCAGACTAAGGAGACCCCCCAGGCATGATATTTAAAGGAATATTTCATTTTTATTGTTTTACTTTAAGCATTAATAAAATTACAGCTCCTGAAAAAACGTCCTTTTTTAAAACTTTTTTTTGCATTGATACATGTCCCCTGGGGCAGTACCCAGGTCCCCACACACTTTTTTTATGGCAATAACTTGCATATTAGCCTTTAAAATTAGCACTTTTGATTTTTCACATTTGTGTCCCATAGACTTTAACATTTGTGTCCCATAGACTTTAACAGTGTTCGCATGTTCGCAGGAAGTATTAATTTATTGGAGGTAGTAATACCATCAATAAATTAATTACTTCCTGCTACTGGTAAACCACCATGAACACCAAACATGCAACATTTGGGTTGATACCGGCATTCAGGCAAACCACAACCTTATCCCTCCTTTTCACTTTTTCTTTGTAATGTAGAGATTGGGTTTAACTTTTAATCCACTGATTTGACAATGTGAAATAAAGGAAATTAACAGATCTGCACAGTTCAAATGTTAGTGAACTTCTTAATCATGGAAAAAAGCAGAATAATAGCTAAATATTTACAGATACATCCATTACACAACCATATCACATTATTGAGCCTGTCATAATGTATGTGGATATCTGCACACCTTAAAAATTGGAGACATTCATACATTGTCAGATTAGTTCTAAAACCATCTAGTGTGTCCAATAATAGAGCTACGCGAGGGCGCATTCATTTGAAATGTTTTATAGCAGTAAAGAAAAAAACTGCAATATTTTGTCATCTATACCAATAAAATTCTAATTATTTTTTATAGGAAAGAATTTCTTTAAGTATTTTGCTGTTTAATGATATCCTCCGGTACAGTGCATTTCAGGATTGATGGTATCATGGTCATCCCATTATATACAATGGAAGTTGGTAAAGCAGTGCAATTTTGCTAGCTATAGTAAACTCTTTTAATGACTCTCATAATGACACTCCATCATTTTTTGCCAGTGGGTGCAATAATGTTTTCTATATGAGCTCTCAGACTTGACAAATTCTTTCTTTTATTTCTTTCCACAAAAAGTAAATGCACTGGATGTTTTTGTCATCTCTATCTCATTTCTTTTATAAAGATATTGTATGTACAGCAGAGAATCCAGAATTGTATTGTCAAAGCTATTGATTTGTTCTTTATTTCTTCACATCCTCACACAGATTTGATGTCATCTTTAACCAAGGATATATAATTGTTGATCGATACATATCTGACGAATTTCAGGAACCTCATAGAAAATCCTATAAGTCAAAATGTAATTTTAAGTACGATTTTCAAAGAAACCGAAGAGACAGTTAATTACAGTATATCCTGAACATCATATAAGATAAGAAAGAGAACCAAAGCTTGAACAAAAAATGTGACTAGTACATCTGTAATTTTTATAGTTTAGCTGTAAGAATCCAGTATAATTATACAACAGACAATTTAAAACTGGGTTTTTAAATCCACAGAAGAGTTTAATGCAGTGTATGAATATTTTTTCCTACATACTGTAAAACCATCCACATTTGTGCTGTGGCAAAAGTCCCCCTGGGGGGCAGCCCACCTGGGTGTAGGGCAGAACTGCAGATTGAGTCTCTTCTAGGAGAGACTATGAGTTTGATTTACTAAAGGCTTGGAAGTCCACTTAGAGTGCACTGCAAATGCAGTTCCTCTAGATCTGAGGGGAAGCTCTGAAATTAGGGGAAGCTCTGCTGATTTCTATCATCCAATCATGTCCAAGCAAAAATGCAGTTTTGTATTTTCCTTGCATGTTCCACTCAGAACTAGAGCAACTGCAAGCTCTTGTAGGTGCACTTGTACTATTTACCTTTAGTAAATCACCCCCATAGATGCGTTTAGAGATTGCTTCTGTACCCAGCCTCTGTTGTTAGAGAAGCAACAGCAAGTAACTTTTTATAATGTGAAAAAAAAATATATATATAAAAAAAATCCAAACAAGGGATTGCTGCACAAACCGTATTTATTTTGAAATCTTCAAAAGGACATCACCACGACATCCATAAAATCAGGCATCCATATTAAACGTTTTCGGGCCATTGTAGATAACGCCCTTCATCAGAAGATCATGCCTATCTAGTGAATATACATATGGCAATATATATACTCAATGAACAATCAATTAACAAGCTAATCATCTGGAATCAATCAAATAATCATTTATGTTTTAACCGAATCTGTTACCACATACACATACAATTATCATCAAATGTGAATACACTTTTTTACAATTTAGGAATCAAGGTCACAGGTAGAAAGAAGATTTCACACTTCATAGACTATGGACACAGAAATCCTGAAATTAAAACGGAAAAAGAAAAAAATCATAAAAAAATAAAGTTTTATAAAAATTGTCTCAATCTATAAAAGGTATATATTTTTTATGTGCAGATTTGACCCTTATTGTATGATCTACAGTGGATACCTATATCTTGCATGTTAAACTATGCACCCTCTCTATGCCTTAACAGGTTGTGCATATCAATCCCTGTATTAGACCATACACACCACAACTAGCACCAATCTGATTGCACGAGATACCAATAAATGTGAAAAAAATGAAAAAAACTAGAAAAAATAAACACTGTTAATTGTGATAATATAAATAACATAAATTACATTAATGGCATTGACCACCTCTCCACAAAATACTAAACTTTCAAAAAAATTTTTTTATAAAAATAAATATAAATCAAAATCAGAATTTAACCCTTTCGGCTGGAGTGTGTCCAGCCGATGGATCCAACTCACTTCTTTCTTTCTTAGAGACTTTTCTCTGTCCCCACCACGTCTATTTATGGTGACACCATCTATCACCATAAATTTTAGCTGTGACACCGTGTGTCCCCGCTCAACAAAATGTCTAGCCAGAGGAAGTTTAACTAATTTGTCCCGAATGGAGTACTTATGACGAGCTATGCGGTCCTTAACCTTCTGTGTGGTCTCCCCCACATAAAGGAGACCGAAAGGACATTTTATGATATACACCACGAAGGATGACTGGCAGGTGTAGTGATCTCTGATCAAAATACCATAACCCTTAAGTGGGTGGGAAAAACTTTTCCCTTTCATAGTTACATAGTTACATAGTTAGTAAGGTTGAATAAAGACACCAGTCCATCATCATGCTGGAGCATTGCATACAACTTAAACATGGAAATGAACCAGTATTTTTAGGACCTAAAAAGGTTACCCGGGGATTTGGTATTGAAAATTGATCAGATTTCACCAACCTGTCACGTATCGTCCTGCCTCGTCGGTAGGATGGTAATGGGGGATTATTGAATTCTGGAACCGATGGATAAGCACTTTGCAGCATAGACCAATGTTTTTTAATAATATTGTTAATTTTATGTGAAAATGGATGAAATTGTGAGGTGAAAGGCATTCTGCGACTTTGATTGCTGACTGATATGGTCTTAATATGTATGTTAATGCGTTCAGAATGTACTGAATCTGCTGGATATCCTCGCTGTCGCAGCCTGCCTTCCATCTCATCCAATCTCATGTTACAAGTATCTACTTCACTCGTGATCCTGGTTACACGTTTTAGTTGACTCCGTGGGATAGATTTAAATACCCCAGGAGGATGAAAACTGTAAAATAACAACAATTGGTTGCGGTCCGTTGGTTTTCTATATAAATCGCTAACAATGTGTCCATCTTTGATGGACAATAAAGTATCCAAGAATGGAACAGCAACATTGTTATACATGATATTAAATTTTAAACCAGGTATTAATGAGTTTAAATAGAAATTGAACAAAGACAATGAATTTAAATCACCTGTCCATACAGCAAAGGCGTCATCAATGAACCTGTACCATACTGTACAATGTTCACTGAATAACGCAGAAGGAAAAATGAAAGATTGTTCTATCATGTCCATAAATGCATTTGCATAAGGTGGTGCTACATTGCTGCCCATAGCTGCTCCGGCTAATTGTAAATAATAAGTATCTTTAAACAGAAAGAAATTTTCCTCTAATACTATAGTCAGCAAATCAAGGAGAAACGTAATCTGAGCAGCAGTGTATTTTTTTGAATGAAACAATAGACGTTTGCAGGCTTCTATTCCCAGAGTATGTGGGATAGATGAATATAAGTTAGCGACGTCCCATGTGACCAGCAGTGCATCAGGAGGAATAGTTTGTGAACTAATTTTATTCAAAAAATCCTGAGTATCCCTGATGTATGAGCGGGTCTGAGTAATCAAGGGTGTCAAACACTTATCAAGATATTTAGCCAATGGCATAGTAACTGATGCAGTGCTGGACACAATGGGACGTCCTGAAGGGTTGATGGGATCTTTATGTATTTTAGGAAGCACATAGATAATCGGTGTAACAGGCTGATCAGCAATAAGATAAGTTTGTGTAGTGGTATCAATCACATTATTTTGTACTGCTTTACTGACCACCTGCTTAATCCTATAACACGGGAAGTGGGATTCGTTTCCAGACATTTATATACTGTGGGATCTGCCAACTGTCTAAGAATTTCCCTCTCATATTGTACAGTATTCATAATCACGATCGAACCGCCTTTGTCGGCTGGCTTGATCGTGATTTCCTTACGTGCTGCCAAAGAGGAAAGAGCCATCATTTCCTCTTTTGTCATATTTTTTGAAATATGATCCCTCCCATTACTTTTTTGCAAAAACATATTAATATCTTCATCCACTCTATTAATGAACAATTCAGCAGCTGCACTAGAAGTAGGGGGCACAAAGCCACTTTTGTTTTTTAATTGTAAATTAACAATAGACAAAGATAGTGAGCTGGTATTGTTCATTTTAGATCTGGAAGAATAAAATGCCTTCAAGCGAACCTGTCTATAAAAACGGTAAAGGCCCTGTCTTAATGTAAATGTATCCATTTTAGCTTTAGGACAAAAATTAAGCCCCTTATTCAATACCTGCAATTCTATTTCACTCAATACAATAGAAGAAATGTTATGTACCGCACAAGTGGTGTAGTCCATTATAGGTACTGTAGAAGTGCTCAAGTCCTTTGTCGGTTCCGTCCCCTGCTCGCACCAGCTCTTGTGGTGACGCCGTCGGTTTTTCTTTCCTCCTCTCCTACACGGAACGTTTGTAGGGCCCCGTTGTAAAAAAGGGCCTTTGGAGGCACCTGTAGAGGATCCAGTGGAAGCAACAGATGAATTGGATGTGGATAATTGCTGGTCCCGTTGTGAATTTCTAAATCTTGTTCGGAAATGATTAGACTATGTCCAATTGTATACACGATTATTGGAGTAATCATCACGGACCCGATCCATTTTAGCTCTTTTGCGGGCTTCAATCACCTTTCTGTGAGTTTTAATCTTCTCATCCAAAACAATTTTAGTTTTAAGAAATTCCTCATGTCCCAAAAGCTCAGACAATTGTAGCTCTAGGGCGTTTACTTCCTTTGAAATTGACAGACGTTCCAATTGTAAAATATATATATAAATGTCTGGAAACGAATCCCACTTCCCGTGTTATGAATAGGATTAAGCAGGTGGTCAGTAAAGCAGTACAAAATATTGTGATTGATACCACTACACAAACTTATCTTGTTGCTGATCAGCCTGTTACACCGATTATCTATGTGCTTCCTAAAATACATAAAGATCCCATCAACCCTTCAGGACGTCCCATTGTGTCCAGCACTGCATCAGTTACTATGTCATTGGCTAAATATCTTGATAAGTGTTTGACACCCTTGATTACTCAGACCCGCTCATACATCAGGGATACTCAGGATTTTTTGAATAAAATTAGTTCACAAACTATTCCTCCTGATGCACTGCTGGTCACATGGGACGTCGCTAACTTATATACATCTATCCCACATGCTCTGGGAATAGAAGCCTGCAAACGTCTATTGTTTCATTCAAAAAAATACACTGCTGCTCAGATTAAGTTTCTCCTTGATTTGCTGACTATAGTATTAGAGGAAAATTTCTTTCTGTTTAAAGATACTTATTATTTACAATTAGCCGGAGCAGCTATGGGCAGCAATGTAGCACCACCTTATGCAAATGCATTTATGGACATGATAGAACAATCTTTCATTTTTCCTTCTGCGTTATTCAGTGAACATTGTACAGTATGGTACAGGTTCATTGATGACGCCTTTGCTGTATGAACAGGTGATTTAAATTCATTGTCTTTGTTCAATTTCATTTTAAACTCATTAATACCTGGTTTAAAATTTAATATCATGTATAACAATGTTGCTGTTCTGTTCTTGGATACTTTATTGTCCATCAAAGATGGACACATTGTTAGCGATTTATATAGAAAACCAACGGACCGCAACCAATTGTTGTTATTTTCCAGTTTTCATCCTCCTGGGGTATTTAAATCTATCCCACGGAGTCAACTAAAACGTGTAACCAGGATCACGAGTGAAGTAGATACTTCTAACATGAGATTGGATGAGATGGAAGGCAGGCTGCGACAGCGAGGATATCCAGCAGATTCAGTACATTCTGAACGCATTAACATACATAATAAGACCATATCAGTCAGCAATCAAAGTCGCAGAATGCCTTTCACCTCACAATTTCATCCATTTTCACATAAAATTAACAATATTTTTAAAAAACATTGGTCTATGCTGCAAAGTGCTTATCCATCGGTTCCAGAATTCAATAATCCCCCATTACCATCCTACCGATGAGGCAGGACGATACGTGACAGGTTGGTGAAATCTGATCAATTTTCAATACCAAATCCCCGGGTAACCTTTTTAGGTCCTAAAAATACTGGTTCATTTCCATGTTTAAGTTGTATCCAATGCTCCAGCATGATGAAAGGGAAAAGTTTTTCCCACCCACTTAAGGGTTATGATATTTTGATCAGAGATCACTACACCTGCCAGTCATCCTTCTTGGTGTATATCATAAAATGTCCTTGCAGTCTCCTTTATGTGGGGGAGACCACACAGAAGGTTAAGGACCGCATAGCTCGTCATAAGTACTCCATTCGGGACAAATTAGTTAAACTTCCTCTGGCTAGACATTTTGTTGAGCGGGGACACATGGTGTCACAGCTAAAATTTATGGTGATAGATGGTGTCACCATAAATAGACGTGGTGGGGACAGAGAAAAGTCTCTAAGAAAGAAAGAAGTGAGTTGGATCCATCGGCTGGACACAGTCCAGCCGAAAGGGTTAAATTCTGATTTTGATTTGTATTTAGTTTTCTAAAAAATTTTTTTTTGAAAGTTTAGTATTTTGTGGAGAGGTGGTCAATGCCATTAATGTCATTTATGTTATTTATATTATCACAATTAACAGTGTTTATTTTTTCTAGTTTTTTTCATTTTTTTCACATTTATTGGTATCTCGTGCAATCAGATTGGTGCTAGTTGTGGTGTGTTCGGTCTAATACAGGGATTGATATGCACAACCTGTTGAGGCATAGAGAGGGTGCATAGTTTAACATGCAAGATATAGGTATCCACTGTAGATCATACAATAAGGGTCAAATCTGCACATAAAAAAAATATACCTTTTATAGATGTGACAATTTTTATAAAACTTTATTTTTTTATTATTTTTTTCTTTTTCCGTTTTAATTTCAGGATTTCTGTGTCCATAGTCTATGAAGTGTGAAATCTTCTTTCTACCTGTGACCTTGATTCCTAAATTGTAAAAAAGTGTATTCACATTTGATGATAATTGTATGTGTATGTGGTAACAGATTCGGCTAAAACATAAATGATTATTTGATTGATTCCAGATGATTAGCTTTGTTAATTGATTGTTTATTGAGTATATATATTGCCATATGTATATTCACTAGATAGGCATGATCTTCTGATGAAGGGCGTTATCTACAATAGCCCGAAAACATTTAATATGAATGCCTGATTTTATGGATGTCGTGGTGATGTAGTTACAGTAATACAGTAATAGTTAGGTGAGGTCGAAAAAAGACACAAGTCCATTAAGTCCAACATATGTGTGTGATTATATGTCAGTATTACCTTGTATATCCCTGTATGTTGTGGTCGTTCAGGTGCTTATCTAATAGTTTCTTGAAACTATCGATGCTCCCCGCAGAGACCACCACCTGTGGAAGGGAATTCCACATCCTTGCCGCTCTTACAGTAAAGAACCCTCTACGTAGTTTAAGGTTAAACCTCTTTTCTTCTAATTTTAATGAGTGGCCACAATTCTTATTAAACTCCCTTCCACGAAAAAGTTTTATCCCTATTGTGGGGTCACCAGTACGGTATTTGTAAATTGAAATCATATCCCTTCTCAAGCGTCTCTTCTCCAGAGAGAATAAGTTCAATGCTTGCAACCTTTCCTTATAACTAATATCCTCCAGACCCTTTATTAGCTTTGTTGCCCTTCTTTGTACTCACTCCATTTGCAGTACATCCTTCCTGAGGAATGGTGCCCAGAACCAGACAGCATACTGTAGGTGCGGCCAGACCAGAGTCTTGTAGAGCGGGAAAATTATCGTTTTATCTCTGGAATTGATCTCCTTTTTAATGCATGCCAATATTCTGTTTGCTTTGTTAGTAGCAGCTTGGCATTGCATGCCATTGCTGAGCCTATCATCTTCTAGGACCCCCATGTCCTTTTCCATCCTAGATTCCCCCAGAGGTTCCCCCCCCCCGGTGTATAGATTGCATTCATATTTTTTCCACCCAAATGCATTATTTTACATTTTGCTACATTGAACCTTATTTGCCATGTAATTGCCCACCCCATTAATTTGTTCAGATCTTTTTGCAAGGTTTCCACATCCTGCAGAGAAGTTATTGCCCTGCTTAACTTAGTATCCTCCGCAAATACAGAGATTGAACTGTTTACCCCATCCTCCAGGTCGTTTATGAACAAATTAAATAGGATTGGTCCCAGCACATATCCCTGGGGAAACCCCACGACCCACCCCTTACCATTCCGAGTACTCCCCATTAGGGATGCCCCCCGTTCGGTTCGCATCCAGAACATGCGAACAGGCAAAAACTTTGTTCGAACATGCGAACACCGTTAAAGTCTATGGGACATGAACATGAAAAATCAAAAGTGCTCATTTTAAAGGCTTATATGCATGGTATTGTCATAAAAAGTGTTTGGGGACCTGGGTCCTGCCCCAGGGGACATGTATCGATGCAAAAAAAGGTTTTAAAAACTGACGTTTTTTCGGGAGCAGTGATTTTATTAATGCTTAAAGTGAAACAATAAAAGTGTAATATTCCGTACCTGGGGGGTGTCTATAGTATGTCTGTAAAGTGGCGCATGTTTCCCGTATTTAGAACAGTCCGAGTGCAAAATGACATTTCTAAAGGAAAAAAAGTCATTTAAAACTATTATCGCTAGTGCCGGCTATAATGAATTGTCAGTCCGCCAATACACATAAAAGTTCATTGATAAAAACGGCATGGAATTTCCCCACAGGGGAGCCCTGAACCAAAATTAAAAACAAAATGCGTGGGGGTTCCCCTAAATTCCATACCAGGCCCTTCAGGTCTGGTATGGATATTAAGGGGAACCCCGTGCCAAATTTAAAAAAAAATGGCGTGGGGGTCCCCCTCAAAATCCATACCAGACCCTTCAGGTCTGGTATGGATTTTAACCTCTTCAGATCCGCGTTCAGATCTACATTGCCGGGACTACGTCTATTGATGTTGTCCCATGCACGAGTGGCCTGCGCGCCCGGTGATCAGCGAGTCTATGAGACTCGCCTGATCTCAGATCAGACTAAGGGGTCGGTCCCGACCCCTTACCACATGATCAGCTGTCAGCCAATGACAGCTGATCATGTGATGTAAACAGAGCCGGTAAACGGCTATTTTTCCTCCTCGCGCTGACAGCGTGAGGAGGGAAAAAAAAAACGATCACCTGCGGCCGTGAGAGGGACATCAGTCAGCAGTGCCGCCTACCAGTGCCCACCAGCATCACCCATCAGTGCCCACAGTGCCATCCATCAGTGTCCACAGTGCCACCCATCAGTGCCCACAGTGCCACCCATCAGTGCCACCCATCAGTCCCACAGTGCCACCCATCAGTGCCACCCATCAGCGCCCACAGTGCCACCCAAATAAAGCTCTATTTGTGGGAAAAAAATGATAAAAATGTCATTTGGGTACAGTGTTGTATGACCGCGCAATTGTCATTGAAAGTGCGACAGCGCTGAAAACTGAAAATTGGTCTGGGCAGAAGAGGGGTTTAAGTGCCTAGTAAGCAAGTGGTTAAGGGGAACCGTGCACCAAAATAAAAAAAAATGGTGTAGGGTCCCCCCAAAAATCCATACCAGACCCTTATCCGAGCATGGAACCTGGCAGGCTGCAGGAAAAGAGGGGGGACGAGAGAGCGTCCCCCCTCCAGCCACATGCCATCAACATTGGGAGGGTGCTTTGGGGTAGCGGCCACGCCGTGCAGGCGGCCTTATATAGTGTGGGGCGTGTACTAAACCCCCTGAGCCATAATTGGCCAAAGCCACCCTGGCTTTGGCCAATTACAGCTCTCTCTACAGACGGCGCTGTGATTGGCCAAGCATCATAGTGCATTCTTGGGCAATCATCAGCCAGCAGTGAATTATGGGCCGTGATGCGCCACACAAATTTGGCGTGAACGGACCATATTGTTCGCAATTCGGTGAACGGGCGAACAGACAATGTTCGAGTCAAACATGGGTTCGACTTGAACACGAAGCTCATCCCTAGTGCAATGGCGACCCTAGGGGGGGCAGAGGGGGCCCTGACCCCCCCAACATTATGCTGGGCCCCACCATGTGCCCCCCCAAAAAAAAAATTTTTTTTTTTTAATTTTTTTTTTTTTTTTTTTACAAAAAGGCAATTTCTTTTTGTTTGTATTCATTTCGGATGTGCCGCATCTTACTCGGGCCACCTCTGGGGTAACAGTCTCTATTGAGAGGGAGAATGTCCCCAGTCAGCTCCTGCGGGTGATTCCTCCCCCCTCCCTCTGCTCGCTGACACTGCATAATGCAAGTGCTCACACAACCATGGCCGCCCGATCTGCTCCTTCCCCTGCATTCTCATTGGCAGGGAGAAGAGTGAGTTGCAGGAAGGACTCCACCAGGACTCTCAGTTACTAAAAAAACAGACTGATTTCTCCCGTCCTTAGGACAGGAGAACCAGCCTGTAAATTCGAAGAAATGCCAGACCAGCGCTGTCAATAGCAGGGGCAGGACAGCAAGAGGAGGCTGGGGAACCCCACAGTGACAGAACACCAGGGCCCGGTGGCAAGACAACCTTTGCAACCCTGATAGTCCTCCCACTGCTTTGGACCCTTATATTTTCTTGGTATGCTGGTGACATATATCTCTTCTCTGTCACCCTGGGGGGGGGCCAATACAGTAGGAAGGGAGCTCACTGCAGAACATGTGAAAGGGCCGTTGTGGGATCGTAGTAAATATATATTTGCATTTTATATTGCCCCCCTATTTTTGTTCCTGTCCCCCCATGTGCCCCCCTATATATGAAAGCTGGAGACGCCACTGCCCTAGTGGGGACATGTTTTTGGGGACTTGCATTTTGGGGACGTGTTTTGGGGACATGTGTTTTACACTGTGTATTACTATGCTGGTGATCAGTGTGTAAAAATCTGTAAAAAACAGCTCATACACACTGATCACCAGCCGGCTGAAGCAATCCGCTCTCCTCTCCTCACCGACAACTAATGTGTGAGGAGAGGAGAGCCGATCGCCTAACCGGTTGGCTCTCTGTTTACATCACATGATGGTTGTGATTGGACATGGCCGTCATGTGATCAGGAGGGCCAATCACAGAGCCCTCCTGCCGATCTGAGATGCGCCGTGTCCGGGTGACACGAGCGCATTGGGATCGCGCCGCTGCATGGGCCCACGCGCGATCCCCCTCCTTCTGAGGGTTGTTCCTGAACGTTCACTCAGAAGGAGAGAGCACCAACCCAGCCGTACATATGCAGTGGCCGGGTGGGAAGTGGTTAAATATTGTACCTGGGGGGTGTCTATAGTATGCCTGCAAAAAGTGGCACATTTTTCCTGTGTTTAGAAAAGTATCACAACAAAATGACATTTTTAAAGGAAAAATTGTCATTTAAAACTGATCGCAGCTGTAATGAATTGTTGGGTCTCAGCAGTATAGATACAGATAAAAAAAGAGCAGGCCCTTTGGGTCTGGTATGAATATAAAGGGAACCCCAAATCAAAATTTAAAAAAAAATTGCGTGGGGGTCTGCCTAAAATCCATACCAGGCCCTTCAAGTCTGATATGGAAATTAAGGGGAACCCTGCGCCAAATAAAAAAAAAATGGTGTAGGGCCCCCCCCAAAATCCATACCAGACCCTTATCCGAGCACGCAACCTGGCAGGCAGCAGGAAAAGAGGGGGGGCAAGAGATCGCCCCCCGAACCGTGCCAGGCCACATGCCCTCAACATGGGGAGGGTGCTTTGAGGTAGCCCCTCAAAGCACCTTGTTCCCATTTTGATGGGGAGAAGGGCTTCATCCCCCCAACCCTTGCCCGATGGTTGTAGGGGTCTGTGGGCGGGGTGCTTATCAGAATCTGGAAGCCTCCTTTAACAAGGGGACCCCCAGATCCCACCCCCCTGTGTGAATTGGTAATGGGGTACAAATGTACTTCTACCATTTCACAAAAAAAGGGTAAAAAATGTTAAAAAAGACAAGAGACTGTTTTTGACAATTCCTTTATTAATTTCTTCTTCTTTCCCGGCTTCTTCTTCCATCTTCTTTCTTCTGGTCTTCCTTCGGTGTTCTTCTTCCTCCACTGCTTCCTCCGGTCTTCTCGTCCGGGCTTTTCCTCTGGCTTCTTCTCTGCTTCGTCTTCCACACGATCCGGCTCAGTGGGAGTCTTCCGCTGTGTGGCGCTTCTGTTGAGGTGACAGTTCTTATGTTACATAAACAGGGTGACCCCGCCCCCCTTTAATAACAACTCGGGGAAAGCCATAGGTAAGTCCCCATGTGTCAGAGGGAGTGGGGTCACCGGGTTGCCCCGCCCTCTGTTATATAAGAACTGTCACCTCAACAGAAGCGTCACACAGTGGAAGACTCCCACTGAGGCGGATCATGCAGGGGACGAAGCGGAGAAGAAGCCGGAGGAAGAAGCCGGACGAGAAGACCGGAGGAAGCAGCGGGGGAAGAAGAAGATGGAGGAAGAAGAGGAACACTGAAGGAAGATTAGAAGAAAGAAGATGGAAGAAGAAGCTGGGAAAGAAGAAGAAATTAATAAAGGAATTGTCAAAAACTGTCTCTTGCTTTTTTTAACATTTTTGACACTTTTTTTGTGAAATGGTAGGGGTACATTTGTACCCCATTACCAATTTACACAGGGGGGGCTGGGATCCGAGGGTCCCCTTGTTAAAGGGGGCTTCCAGATTCCGATAAGCCCCCCGCCCACAGATCCCCACAACCACCGGCGAAGGGTTGTGGGGATGAGGCCCTTCTCCCCATCAACATGGGGACAAGGTGCTTTGGGGGGCCACTACCCCAAAGCACCTTCCCAATGTTGAGGGCATGTGGCCTGGTACGGTTTAGGAGGGGGGCCGCTCTCTCATCCCCCCTCTTTTCCTGCGGCCTGCCAGGTTGCGTGCACGGATAAGGGTCTGGTATGGATTTTTGGGGGACCCCACGCCATTTTTTTAAAAAAATTTGGCGCGGGGTTCCCCTTAAAATTTATACCAGACCTGAAGGGTCTGGTATGGATTTTGAGGGGGACCCCTACGCCATTTTGTTTTTAAATTTTTGCATGGGGTCCCCTGTGGGGAAATTCCATGCTGTTTTTATCAATGAACGTTTATGTATATTGCCGGACCGACAATTCATTATAGCCGGCGCTAGCGATAGTAGTTTTAAATTACTTTTTTTCCTATCATTTTGCACTAGAACTGTTCTAAACACGGGAAACATGCGCCACTTTACAGGCATGCTATAGACACCCCCCAGGTACGAAATTTAAAGGAATATTACACTTTTATTATTTCACTTTAAGCATTATTAAAATCACTGCTCCCGAAAAAACGTCTGTTTTTAAAACTTTTTTTTGCATTGATACATGTCCCCTGGGGCAGGACCAGGGTCCCCAAACACTTTTTATGACAATAACTTGCATATAAGCCTTGAAAATGAACACTTTTGATTTCTCCCATAGACTTTTAAAGGGTGTTCGGCGGCTTTCGAATTTGCCGCCAACACCTCAAATTGTTCGCTATTTGGGCGAACGGGCGAACAGCCAATGTTCGACCCGAACATAAAGCCCATCCCTACTCCCCATTTATCACCACCCTCTGGACTCGCCCTTGTAGACAGTTTTCAATCCATGTACTTACCCTATGGTCCATGCCAACGAACCTTATTTTGTACAGTAAACGTTTATGAGTAACTGTGTCAAATGCTTTTGCAAAATCCAGATACACCACGTCTATGGGCCTTCCTTTATCTAGATGGCAACTCACCTCCTCATAGAAAGTTAATAGATTGGTTTGGCAAAAACGATTCTTCATGAATCCATGCTAATTACTGCTAATGATACCGTTCTCATTACTAAAATCTTGTATATAGTCCCTTATCATCCCCTCCAAGAGTTTACATACTATTGATGTTAGGCTAACCGGTCTGTAATTCCCAGGGATGCATTTTGGGCCCTTTTTAAATATTGGTGCTACATTGGCTTTTCCCCAATCAGCTGGTACCATACCAGTTAGTAGCGTGTCAATTAGGAACAATAGTCTGGCAATTACTTGACTGAGATCCCTAAGTACTCTCGGGTGCAAGCCATCTGGTCCCGGTGATTTGATAATGTTAAGTTTCCCAAGTCTAATTTTAATTCTGTCCTCTGTTAACCATGGAAGTGCTTCCTGTGATGTCTCATGAGGATAAACACTGCAGTTTTGGTTACTGAAGCCCCCGATTCCCTTGTGAAGACTGAAGAGAAGAAAAAATGTAATACCTTCACCATTTCTCTATCCTTTGTAACCAGATGTCCTTCCTCATACTTTATGGGGCCAATATGGTCTGTCCTCCCTTTTTTCTGTTTACACACTTAAAGAATTTCTTGGGATTTTTTTTGCTCTCCTCCGCTATGTGTCTTTCATGTTTTATCGTAGCCGTCCTTATTGCACCCTTACATTTCTTGTTGCATTATTTATAAAGTCTGAATGCTGAGGATGATCCCTCAACCTTGTATTTTTTCTCCTTTGCTTTTATATGCATTTTTTACAGTTAAGACATCCAGGACTTTTGTTCGCTCTTTTAAATTTATTACCCATTGGTATGCATTGGCTAATGCACTTATTTAGTATGCTCTTAAATCAAACCCATCTCTCCTCCGTGTTCTTTGTTCCTAAGATTTTATCCCAATTTATGCCTTCTAGCAAGGTTCGTAGTTCGAAGTTGGCTCTTTTGAAATTCAGTGTCTTTGTATTCCCCTTATGTTTCCTATTTGTGTGATTTATACTGAAGCCAATTGACCTGTGATCACTGTTAACTATATTGCCCGTATTTCCACATCCGTGATCAGATCTGTATTGCTGGTAATCAGTAGATCCAGTAACGCTTTATTTCTAGATGGTGCGTCTACCATCTGACCCATAAAATTGTCCTGCAAGACATTTAGGAACTGGCGAGCCTTAGATGAATGCGTGGTTCCCTCTATCCAGTCTATGTCTGGGTAATTAAAATCCCCCATTATGATAACACTTCCCATCCTTGCTGCTAATCCAATTTGTGATAGGAGATCTGTCTCCCCTTCCTCCCTCAGGATAGGGGGCCTATAGCATACTCCCAGTATTTTCCCCTTAGCTTCATCCCTTTGGAGCTCTACCAATAAGGATTCCACCTCCTCCCTAGCTCCCTTAGTGATGTTATCTCTCACATTCATTTGTACATTATTCTTGATATATAAGCATACCCCTCTCCCTTTTTTACCCTCTCTATCCTTGCAATAAAGGGTATACCCTTGAATGGTTGCCAGCCAATAATCAACAAACAACAAAAGAAGAGGAGCGCCGCTAAGTAAAATGATTTATTTACCAATAAACAATAAAAGTATCCACTTACATATAAAAGCAGTGTGTTGAGCAGGAAGGTATTATCCAAAATAGGAAGGAGAAGGACAATCAGCGATTCCTAAGGGATGCCCCCAAACCAAGCGCAATCTGACGGGAAGCCAGGATGGAACAAAGCCTGTCTCTGCGGCTCCGTTCCTCCGCAGAGACAGGCTTTGTTCCGTCCTGGCTTCCCGTCAGATTGCGCTTGGTTCTCGATGATGACGACAGCCACTGAGAAGTTGTTGACCAGATGGAAAGGCCAAAAAAACTCACATCCAGGAAGGTAGGTAAAGGAAAAAAGGGGCTTCCAATGGTGCAGATCAAAAAGGTGGGTTTTTTATTTATAAAAACCAGCATACAGGATAAAATGTGATCACAAGTAAAAGCAATATGGGGAGCCACTTGTTTACTTCCCTAATCTCCCTCTGCCTTTATGGTGTGGCTTGATGTACCGGTACTATCTTGGAGGTCCTTTTCCTCAATTTAGCTCCTAAGTCCCTAAAATCATTCTTTAGGACACTCCATCTGCCTCGACTTTGTCATTGGTGCCAACGTGCACCATGACAGCCGGGTCTTCCCCAGCCCCTCCCAGTAATCTGTCCACGAGATCCGCGATGTGCCAAACCCGAGCTCCCGGTAGACAACATACAGTTTGGTGCTTCAGGCACTGACAGTGAGTCAGTAAATACTGTATAAAAGCTACTGAAAAATGGCAAGTGGTTCAGATGAGAAGTTTGCAATTGCAAAGCTGAACAATGCCAATTACCAGCTGTGGAAGTTTAAACTACAAATGCTTCTTAGTAAGGATGACTTGTGGCAAGTGCTGAATACAAACAGATCCATAAATGGAGAGATGGAGGAATGGGACAGGAAGGATAGGCAGGCAAAACAATCATAAGCTGATTAGTGGAAGATGACCAGCTTATCCACATAAGAACAGAGAAAAGGGCCAAAGGTATGTGGACTTCATTACAAAAACTGCATGAGCATTCAAGCCTCAACAGTAAGCTGTTTCGACTAAGAAAGTTGTATAAGATGAGACTAGAAGAAGGCCAGCATATGTGTGACCACATGAAAGCTATGCTACAAATCATAGAGCAGCTAAGTGTCATCAAAGGGGATATCAAAGATAACCATAATGTTGTCCTGCTCTTTTGCAGCCTTCTAGAGACATATACTGCTCTCATTAATGTTTTAGAAACCAGACCCAAGCAGGAACTAAAACTGGAATATGTCAAAGGGAAATTAATTGACGAATATGACAGAAGGTAAGAAAATATGCACTATGATGACAAAGCTCTTAAGATGTACAAAGGCACAAAGCACAACAAAGAAAGCAGAGACTGTTTTCGCTGTTAAAAAAAGACTGTTCTATCTGGAAAGCCAAGCAGCGAAAGCTAGAGCTAGCCACAAAAGAAAGAGTCAAAGCAATCACAAAGGAAACTGCAGACACATCATGGAGTGGCACAGCGGCAAGCCACACGGCTGGTTCATAGACTCAGGTGCGACAAGCCACATGACTAGTGATGGGACCTTCTTCACAAACATTGATTACAGTGCAAAAGACAAAGTTTTCCTAGCAAACGATGATCACCACAGACCAGCAAGCCAATATAGTCTCTAATGACCTACACAGAAAATGTATTCACTTATGGCACAGGCGGCTGGGGCACAGAAGTCCATAAGCTATAGAGAATATTATAACGAGAGGCTTATCAGAAGATTTGACAATAATGCTTTGCAAAGTGCTCATGAAATGCAAGAGCTGTATAGATGCAAAAGCCACATGTGCTCCCCTTCCACAGGCATCTCAAAGAAAAACTATCCACCCCCTGCAGCTCATACACAGTGACGTATGCGGTCCAATGAAAACTCCCACATCAGGCGGGAACAGATATCTACTGACTTTCATTGATGACTATTCCAGGTACACAACTACATATCTGATGAAACACATGAATGAAACATCAGAGAAACATCAAGAGTTTGTTGCCATGTCTAGCAACAAATTCCAACGCAAATCAGGAATAATACGCACCGACAATGGGGGAGAATACATAAGCAATAAAGTGGCCTCATACATGAAGAGACAAGGAAAAGTACACCAGACAACTGCACCATAGGCTCCTGAAAAAAATGGGGTAGCAGAGAGGAAAAAAATTGCACTCTTATAGAAATGGATAGATGCATGTTGTCGGATGACAACCTACCTCACAAGTACTGGAGAGAAGCAGTCATGATTGCAACCTACCTACAGAACAGACTACCCTCAAGAGCTAATAAAAGTACTCCATTTGAAATGTGGCATGGATCAAAGCCTAGCATAGGCCACATCAGAGTGTTTGGATGTAAAGCATCTGCCTATATTCCAAGTGAAAAGCGATCCAAGCTGGAGAACAGAGCCATAGAGGGCATTCTAGTAGGCTACAGCAAGCAAACTAAGGGTTACAGAATCCTACACCCACAAACTGACAAAGTGACAATAAGCCATAGTGTTTATTTTGCAATAAAATTGTGAAATTACTTCGCTAAACCACAATAGTGTCAAAACAAAAAGCAGCTAACACTCAAACAAAGTCCAAACGAATAATAAACATATAGTGAAGCACTAGAAGAAACAAAAACCATGAACTGTAATGTCCAATATATGTAACTTTAAACAAAGATGAATGAACTGATAAAAAGTCCAATATTCCCTAAGGTAGAACTGAATGAATTAATGTATGTCCATCTTGTGTTTAGTGGCGAAACCTCACACGAACAAAGACGACACAAACAGTATGCAAAAACCTGTGCAATGCTGAGTATGAAAAAATCCTCTTTCAAAAGAAATAAAGATGAGTACTCTTACCGGATGTGGTGGACCCACTCACCATACAGTAGTGGGTCAATCTAGCTTATGTGGGCCAGGTGCCACAGGGTTAGGATTGGCAGGAAAACTATCACTCCAAGAAGGGTAGTTCCACTCCTCATCCGTGGTGGTCCAGCTGAAGATCCCCAATCCTTGTTACTCTCCAACGCGATATAAAACTTCCACCCTTTGGGGGAGGCGTCTGGAGGTTGTTGATGTATGATAAATGGACTCAATCGGACCAGAATTAAAATGAGAAAAAATGGAGGGACTCCATATGGTGTAGGCCAAAAACAACCCAGAAAGGTATTTATTTTAAAAATTACAGTACATCAATGATAATTGAATACAAGTACTGGTGATCACAAGTATATATAAAAAAGTGTAAAAAAGCAATGTGGGGAGCAAGCGTAGCAGGCCCAAAATATTATTATTATTTTGATGAGAGCCCATCGTCAAAAATACAGATCCCTGAAAGCTGTGAAGTGAATATGCCAAGCAAACCAGAAGAAAAGGTCGACCAAAGCAAACCTGTGCAGGAGTCAGAACAAGAGGTGGAACATTGCCTAAATCAAGTTCCCCACCAGATCCTGCTGAACTGTCTGAAGTCAGAAGATCCACTCGGACTACAAAGGGGATACCACCCCTCAAGCTGTCATACACTGTCAAAACACACAGCTAAGGATGAGCCGAATATCCCCCAGTTCAGTTCGCACCAGAACTTTCCAACAGGCAAAAAATTTGGATGAACACCGTTAAAGTCTATGGGACATGAACATGAAAAATCAAGTGCTCATTTTAATGGATTATATGCAAGTCATTGTTATAAAAAGTGTTTGCGGACCCGGATCCTGCCCCAGGGGACATGTATCAATGCAAAAAAAAGTTTTAAAACTGCTGTTTTTTTTGGGAGCAGTGATTTTAATAATGCTTAAAGTGAAACAATAAAAATGTAATATTACTTTAAATATCGTGCCTGGGGGGTGTCTATAGTATGATTGCAAAGTGGTGCATTTTTCACATGTTTAGAACAGTACCACAGCAAAATTACATTTCTAAAGGAAAAAAAGTCATTTAAAACTGATCAACGCTGTAATGAATTGTCGGGTTTTGGCAATATAGATAAAACTCATTAAAAAAAACAGCATGCATTCCCCCAGTCCATAACCAGGACCTTAGGGTCTGGTATAAATATTAAGGGGAACCCCGAACCAAAAATTAAAAACAAAAATTGCGTGGGGGTCCCCCCAAAATCAATACCAGACCCTTCAGGTCTGGTATGGATATTAAGGGGAACCCAGCGCCAAATTATACAAAAATGGCATAGGGGTCCCCCAAAATCCATACCAGGCCCTTCAGGCCTGGTATGGATTTTATGTGGAACACTGCACCAAAATAAAAAAAAGGCGCAGGGTTACCCCCCAAAATCCATACCAGACCCTTATCTGAGCACGCAACCTGGCAGGCCACAGGAAAAGAGAGGGGACAAGAGAGCGCCCCCCCTCCTGAACAGTACCAGGCCACATGCCCTCAACATGGGGAGGGTGTTTTGGAGTAGCCCCCCAAAGCATCTTGTCCCCATGTTGATGGGGACAAGGGCCTCATCCCCACAACCCTTGCCCATTGGTTGTGGGAGTCTGCGGGCGGGGGGCTTATCAGAATCTGGAAGCCCCCTTTAACAAGGGGACCCCCAGATCACAGTCTCCCCCCTATGTGAATTGGTAACGGGTACATTGTACCCCTACCATTTCACAAAAAAAGGTGTCAAAAATAGTAAAAAAGACAGGAGACACTTTAGGACAAGACCTTTATTAAAAAAATAAAAATAATAAAAATGTCCCGCCATGTAGATGCATTTCACACCGCCCGCTGGCCCGAAAAAAGAAAAAAAAAAGCCGCAACAGCTCCACCTCCATGGGAGGCTCCCGTCGAGTGACGTTTCTTCTCGTGACAGCTGTTATATATCTGAGGGCAGGGCCACCCGGTGACGTAAACGAGTGACCCCGCCCCCCCTTTGACGCCATGTGACGTCAGAGGAAGGCGGGGTCGCCTGTTTACGCAGACACAGAAGGGAATATCCACAAATACAAAGCCAGACTAGTTGCCAAGCGTTACTTCCAAAATTCGGTGAAGATTACCATGAAACATTCACTCCCATCGTAAAACACTCTACCATCAGAGTGCTTCTTAGCTTTGCAGCAGGGAAGGGCATGCAAGTCAAACACCTAGATGTTAAAACTGCTTTCCTATATGGAGACTAGGGATGAGCTTAATATCCCCTGGTTCGGTTCGCACCAGAACCTGCGAACGGACCGAAAATTCGCCCGAACTTTAGAACCCCATTGACGTCTATGGGGCTTGAATGTTCAAAATCAAAAGTGCTCATTTTAAAGGCTAATTTGGATGGTATTGTCCTAAAAAGGGTTTGGGGACCTGGGTCCTGCCCCAGGGGACATGTATCAATGCAAAAAAAAGTTTTAAAAACGTCCGTTTTTTCGGGAGCAGTGATTTTAATGATGCTTAATCACTTGCTTAAAGGGCACTTAAACCCCCCTTCTATCCAGACCAATTTTCAGCTTTCAGCGCTGACGCACTTTGAATGACAATTGCGCGATCATACAACACTGTACCCAAATTAAATTTTTATCATTTTTTCCCCACAAATAGAGCTTTCTTTTGGCGGTATTTGATCACCTCTGCGGTTTTTATTTTTTGTTAAAAAAATTTAAAAAGTCTGAATTAAAAAAAAAAATTATTATTTTTTTTTATATTTTGTTATAAAATTTTAAAAAGGGTAATTTTTCTCCTTCATTGATGTATGCTGATGAGGCGGCACTGATAGGTGGCAGTGATGGGCACTGATGGGTGGCAGTGATGGGCACTGATTGGTGGCAATAATGGGCACTGATCTGGTACATTGATCTGCAACACTGCTAGGTGGCACTGATTGGCACCACTGGTGGGCATTGTTAGGTGGCAATGGTGGGCATTGATAGGTGGCTCTTGTAGGCATTGATAGGTGGCACTCATGGGCATTGATACGTGGGCACTGTGATGTGGCAATGTCAGGTGGCACTGGCAGGGGGTACTGGTGGCACAATTGAGGCACAATTGAGGCATTATTGTCTCCTCCTCTTCGGGACCGATGTCCCTTGCTGGTGAGCTGGTGATCAGCTTTTTTTCTCCTCGCACTGTCAGCATGAGGAGAAAACAAAATGATCACAGAGCTTTTGTTTTGATCATGTGATCAGCTGTCATTGGCTGACAGCTAATCACATGGTAAGGGGCCAGGACCGGCCCCTTACTTGGATCGGTGATCACCCGAGTCTCCTGTAGGGCGCGTGCGGGGCGCGTGCACAGGGGAGGCCGTCATATGACGGCCTCCCGGGAATTCAGGTCCGCGCTGTAGCCGTCATTCGGCTACAGCGCGGATATCAAGTGGTTAAAGTAAAAAAAAAGTGAAATATTCCTTTAAATATCGTACCTGGGGGTGTCTATAGTATGCCTGTAAAGTGGCGCGTGTTTCCCGTGCTTAGAACAGTCCCTGCACAAAATGTCATTTTTAAAGGCAAAAAAGTCATTTAAAACTGCTTGCGGCTTTAATGTAATGTCGGGTCCTGGCAATATGGATGCAAATCAGTGAGACAAACGGCATGGGTACCCCCCAGTCCATTACCTGGCCCTTTGGGTCTTGTATGGATATTAAGGGGAACCCCACACCCAAATTAAAAAAGGAAAGGTGTGGGGCCCCCAGGCCCTATATACAGCAATATACAGGCGGTGCAAACAAGACAGGGACTGTAGGTTTGTTGTTAAGTAGAATCTGTTTGTAATTTTGAACTGGTACATTTTTAACGTGTTTAGCTCCAGCAAAAAAATCTATTTTAAGCTTTCTGGAAAACATAGGGAAGGGTTATCACCCCTGTGACATTTGTTTTGCTGTCTGTGCTCCTCTTCAGAAGATTTCACCTCACTTTTTGTCCCAATGACAAATGTTTTTTGAAAATTTGGGTTTTTTTGTGAAACAAGGATTGGTGATAAAGCATCATTGGAAAGGAGAAAAGTTTTTCCCATATTAATGCCCTGTAAACACGGTCGGACTTTCCAACGGAAAATGTGCGATCGGAGCTTGTTGTCGGAAATTCCGACCGTGTGTGGGCTCCATTGGACATTTTCCATCGGATTTTCCGACACACAAAGTTTGAGAGCAGGCTATAAAATTTTCTGACAACAAAATCCGATCGCGTCAATTCTCCGACCGTGTGTGGCGAATTTGACGCACAAAGTGCCACGCATGCTCAGAAGAAATTCCGAGATGGAACAGCTCGGTCTGGTAAAATTAGCGTTCGGAATGGATATAGCACTTTCGTCAGGCTGCAATGTTTAACCACTTGACAACTGGGCACTTAAACCCCTTTCCTAACCAGACCAATTTTCGGCTTTCGGTGCTCTCACATTTTGAATGAAAATTACTCAGTCATGCAACACTGTACCTATATGAAAATTTTGTCCTTTTTTTCACACAAATAGAGCTTTCTTTTGGTGGTATTTAATCACCGCTGGGTTCTTTATTTTTTGCGCTATAAAAGAAAAAAGACCGAAAAATCTGTAAAAAAATGCATTTTTCTTAATTTCTGTTATAAAATTTTGCAAATTAGTAATTTTTCTTCATATATTTTGGCCAAAATTTATACCGCTACTTATCTTTGGTAAAAATAACCCAAATAGGTGGATATTATTTGGTCTTTGTGAAAGTTATAGAGTCCAAAAGCTATGGTGCCAATATCTGAAAATTAATCACACCTGAAGTACTGACGGCCTATCTAATTTCTTGAGGCCCTAACATGCCAGAAAAGTACAAATACCCCCCAAATGACCCCTTTTTGGAAAGAAGACATTCCAAGGTATTTATAAAGATGCATGGGGAGTTTTTTGAAGTTGTCATTTTTTCCCACAATTCTTTGCAAAATCAAGGTTTTTTTTTTACTTTTTTTTTCACAAAATTGTCATATTAGCAGGTTATTTCTCACACACAGCATATGCATACCACAAATTACACCCCAAAACACATTCTGCTATTACTCCCGAGTATGGTGATACCACATGTGTGAGTCTTTTACACAGCGTGGCCACATACAGAGTTCCAACATGAACGGAGCACCTTCAGGCGTTCTGGAGCTCCCAGGCCAATTCTGACATTTCTCTCCTACATGTAAAAATCATCATTTATTAGCTAGAAAATTACATAGAATCCCAAAACATTATATATGTTATTTTAGCAAAGACCCTGGAGAATAAAATGGTGGTCATTGCAACTTTTTATCTCGCACGGTATTTGCGTAGCAATTTTTTAACACTTTTTTTTGTAAAAAAAACAGTTTTGTGCTTTAAAAAAAAACAAAACAGTAAAGTTAGCCGAATGTTTTTGCATAATGTGAAAGATGAAGTTACGCCGAGTAAATAGATACCCAACATGTCACCTTTCAAAATTGCACGCGCTTGTGGAATGGCGCCAAACTTCGCTACTCAAAAATCCCCATAGGCGACGCTTTAAATTTTTTTACTGGTTACATGTTTTGAGTTACAGAGGAGGTATAGGGCCAAAATTATTGCTCTCACTCTACCGATCACAGCGATACCTCACATGTGTGGTTTGAACACAGTTTTCGAATGTGGGCGGGACTTACGTATGCGTTCGCTTCTGCATGCGAGCACACGGGGACAGGGGCGCTTTAAAAAAAATTGTATTTTTTTTTTATTGTTCATTTTACTTTATTTATTTTAGTTTGATGCTTTTTTCCCCAAAAAATTTTTTTTGACCACTTTTATTTCTATTACAAGGAATGTAAACATCCCTTGTAAAAGGAATATGGCATGACAGGTCCTCTTTACAGTGAGATATGGGGTCAATAAGACCCCACATCTCACCTCTAGGTTGGGAAGCCTGAAATAAAAAAAAAAAAAAGATCCTGGCTTCGATCATAGCGGTGAGTCGGTAGAAGCACCGGAGGGCGGCAGGGACATCCCATCTCGCCTCCCGTAAGAATGATCAAGCAGTGGAACAGCCGCTATGATCGTTCTTATGGTGTAGGGAATTGCCGGCTGAAAAAGCTGATATCTGAATGATGCCTGTAGCTGCAGGCAGCATTCAGATATCCCCGCACAAAGTCAAGGACGTTTTATGACAGCCGGCGGGCGGGAAGTGGTTAAAACACATTTTTTCTTTTAACACAAAGTTGTCCATTTATACAATATTTCTAACACGTAGCATGTACATACCAAAAATAACACCCAAAATAGATTCTCCTACTCCTCCTGAGTATGGTGATACCACATGTGTCAGACTTCCACAGCCTGGCCACATACAGAGGCCGAATATAGCCGAGTATGGCTGAGCATGGCAGAGCATGGCAGAGCATGGCTCGGTATGGCTGAGTATGACTCGGTATGGCTGAGTATGGCTCGGTATGGCTGTGTATGGCAGGGTATGGCTGGGTATGGCTGGGTATGGCTGAGTATGGCTGAGTATGGTGGGGTATTGCAGGGTATGGCTGAGTATGGCGGGGTATTGCGGGGTATTGCAGAGTATTGCGGGGTATTGCAGAGTACTGCGGGGTAGTGCAGAGTACTGCGGGGTATTGGAAAGTATTGCAGGGTATTGCAGAGTATTGTGGGGTATTGCAGAGTATTGCAGGGTATTGCGGGATATTGCAGAATACTGCGGGGTATTGCAGGGTATTGCGGGGTATTGCAGAGTACTGCTGGGTATTGCATTGTACTGCGGGGTGTTGCAGAGTACTGCGGGGTATTGGAGTGTATTGCGGGGTATTGCAGAGTATTGTGGGGATATTGCAGAGTATTGCGGGGTATTGCAGAGTATTGTGGGGGTATTGCAGAGTATTGTGGAGGTATTGCAGAGTATTGTGGGGGTATTGCAGAGTATTGTGGGGGTATTGCAGAGTATTCTGGGGGTATTGCAGAGTATTGTGGGGTATTGCAGAGTACTGCAGGGTATTGCAGAGTACTGCGGGGTATTGCAGGGTATTGCGGGGTATTGCGGGGTATTGCAGAGTATTGTGGGGTATTGCAGAGTACTGCGGGGTATTGCAGAGTATTGTGGGGGTATTGCAGAGTATTGTGGAGGTATTGCAGAGTATTGTGGGGGTATTGTAAAGTATTGTGGGGGTATTGTAGAGTATTGTGGGGGTATTGCAGAGTATTGTGGGGCATTGCAGAGTAGTGCAGGGCATTGCAGAGTATTGCACAGCATTGCAGAGCATTATGGATGGCTGAGCATGGATGGATGGATGGCTGGATGTCACTGTGCAGCGCTGTGGGCACTACACATCCAGCCCACAGCGCTGCAGCCATCCATCCATCCCCCTCTCCGCTCACAGTGTACCGATCGGTACACAGAAGGGGAGGAGAGGAACCGGCGTCATCAGATGATGCCGGTCTGTTTACATGTGATCGCTCCGTCATTTGACGGAGCGATCACATGGTAAACGGCCACGATCAGCGGCCATTTACCGGGATCCGGGATCGGATGCGCGCCCAAGGGGGGCGCGCCCAAGGGGAATTCTGGGAGGACGTCATAGTATGCCCTCCCAGAGGTATCCAACCGCCCTGCAGCCATCATTCGGCTATGGTCCGGTTGGTAAGTGGTTAAAATTGTTTAATACAGCGCACTCTCTTCTTCTTTATAATGCTAGAAGAATAAAGTAGTTTTGCTGCTCATATTCACACAGACTTCTCACAGACTTCTTTCTTTATTATTTATTGTGATTCCCTCAATATATTTTGATTTGTCACATCTGACAAAAAATATATATATTATTTTTTTTTGGTTTGTATTTTTTTCAAGGCTGATCTTTTTTTGTTTTTATTTTTTTTTACTCTAGAATATTTTTGTGTGTGTTTTGTGTGTCAAGTTACCACAACACCATTGTTATCTTGTATTATTTAATCTCAAGGAGATTGCTTGGTGTTGGTGTCTCTTGTTAATTTCAAATTGTATTTTTGAAATGTACCTGAATCCTCACAAACAAATTGTCCTTTTTGAAGGAAAACACACATAGGCGAGTATAATTGAAACAAAAATTCCTTTATTAAAGGCTCAGAACCAAACAAAGAGGGAGGCAACGCTGGATAAACATCATAAATTGGTGAAGCCTTTGACACCCAGGGCAGACATCAATTATTTTACAGCAAAATTGGTGGCCTGAGGAGTCCATATGTAAGGGAGTGCAGTCTGGTCCAGAAGTCCAAGAGATCCTGAAAGCAGCAGATGACATGTATGTCCCCAGACTGTGGTACTACAAGAGGCTGCATATTTTGCCAGACCAGACTGAACCCAGGTCATCACTCTCTGGTCTTCCTTCCACGCTTCCTTCCTGGCTGTGGCTCTGGTGTTGGAGGTGTGGCAGGAGGAGGAGTAGGACCTGGAGGAGGAGGAGGAGGAGGACCTGGAGGAGGAGGAGGACTATGGGTGAGGTGACAAATGTGGGTTGCACATGTGATTTGGCCCCTCAACCCCTTATTTAGAGCTTCCAAAATTAAAAACTCACATAGGAGTCGTTGGCCCTCCTCCATCTGCATCATTTGGCATGCAGTTATGGCAGCAAAGTCCTCCTCCACACTGTGGGGTGTTCTGAGGGCCTCAGTAGCCTTCCAAAATAGGCCTATGGCAGCCTCCTCCAGGTTACTCCTCTTCCTGCCACTTTGTCTTTGAAGGCGGAGGGAAGGGACCTGGGTATCGGGCAGCCTGCTTGGCCCGGCCACCTCCTGGCTGGGACTTCCCTGTGTATGAAAAAGGGACATGGTTTTAGTTTTTGCTTCATCAATCACAATCATAAATTAGTACTCCAAACTAACATCTATTTAACATCATTGATTGGACAACCAGCAATATTTAGAAGAATGCTATACCTGGCTCAAGCTGGGCTCCTCCACATGTTGCTGCCTGGAAGGCCCAGGTTGGGCGTCAGAAGCCTCAGCTGGGAGGGAAGGAAGTGTGGAAGGAAGATTGGAGAGTGCTGGCCTGGGTTCAGTCTGACCTGCTGGAAAATGCAGTCTGTCATAGTACCACAGCCTGGGGACATAAATGTCATCTGCAGCTCCCAATCTCAGGGAATCCTGGACCTTTTTGTGCTCCCTTAGATAAGTGCTCCTCAGGCCACCAATTAGGATCTTCAAATAGGTGATGTCTGCCGTGGGGATCACCGACTACACAAATTGCAGCAAATTATCCAGCGCTGCCCTCCTCTTTGTTTGGTTCTTATAATCAGGGTGGTTTATCTGCCACAGACAGGGCAGCTCCCTGAACATATCTATGAAGATTGGCATAAAGTCATGAACCCTCAAGATATCCATTTTAACTGCAAGACACAACACAAGACAAACCCTAATGTCAGCCTAAAGTCTTCTAAACTTGTCCAAATACAGGCCTCAATCTAGAAGCAGTATAGGCCCAATTTTAAATCTTACCTTCGTTATCACGGTAGGGGCCCCTGTTACTCCTTCCTCCGCTCACAGATCGTACGTACTACGCACGCGTGTTACGCTTTATAGACACTGCGCATGCGTGAAACTCCGCCCGCCCCTCACATTCTTTCTAGTCTATCCCCGCCCCTTCTCGTTCGTCGCAGTGGGGAAGAGCACATGGCGGAGACAGAGCAGGTGTCTGATAATTACACCAACGAGGAGGAGGAGGAGGAAAGCCCGGAGCCTGAAACGTCCCGATCCAGAAGGAGACGATTTAAAGCATCAAATATGTCCTTTGTGGAGATGGTGGAGATGGTCGACATCCTGAAGAAGGCCAAATATGACGGGAAGTATGAACCTTACCCCAACCCCAATGTCAGAAAGGCCAAGATCATGGCAAAAGTAGAAAAGAGTCTGCACCGGAATTTCGGTGTACGACGATCCAAGGATCAGCTCAGGAAGCGGTGGTCGGACCTCAAAATCAGGGAGCACAAGCAGTACAGAAGGATCAGGAGAGTGCTGCAAAAAAGTAAGTAGTTGTCCTGTGTTCCTATTCTTTATTTTTATTACGTTCATGCTGCTCCATGTGCTTTTCTTTACTGTTGTACAGTTTAAAATGGCAACTTTCATGTTCATGGGCACATTGTTCGTTCGTATGAAACATTGTTCGTTCGGCCTAGAAAACACCATTGTTTTGGCCATATGCATTTGAATACATTTTTTATGGCCTACTTCTCTTAAAATAATTTTGTGGTGTAGATGGGTTTGTAACTAGAATGTAATGCAAACTAGATTGTGTGTAAGGAGAGGACACTCAGCAGCAGTTTTCACATCTGGACGCTGGAGCACTAGTGTGGGACACAAGAACACCCTTTTTATTGGGGGGCCCCACACAGGTGCTCCAGTGTATACTATAGGGGTGAGTCCATCTGTGAAGCTTGTACAAAACAGGTAAGTATTCAAGCTTGACAAAGGACAAACATTTTTCTTCATCTTGGAACTCTGCCAAAAGAGACAATTGTACCCCACTTCCAAGCAATGTTTCATATTCCTATTTCTGCCATCAAATATCTGTGTACTAAGTATACCTATTTTTTTTACATAGGGGAGAAAAGACTCGGAGGGCACCCCTCATCCGAGGAGACCACAGACCCCCCACCTCAGGAAGAAGTGGAGACCCACCAAAGACAACATGAGGAGGAGGAGGAGGAAGGAGATGTGGTGGAAATTGTCACCACAACAGGTGTGTGTCTGCGACCACAGGCTCAGGTAAGAGATGGATGCCGGCATATTTATAATACATGGTGTGTTTTTGTTTCTATCTTTTTAGGTGATCGTGATGTTGTGGATCCAGGGCATTTCACCAGTGAAAGTGCACAGATCCTGATCGGGGAGATCATTGGGTGTAATAGGGACTTGGAAAACATCCAGAAAAACATCAATGATGTTCAAAAAAAAATGAAGAACATCATTGATGTTTTAGGGCGAGTTTGAAACACCTCCAAATCCCTTCCCTCTTTGGTGCTTTTTGTAATCTCAAAATTTCTCTTCTTTTTTGACAGATTTGAGAAAAGCAAAAATTTGAAGATGCACACAGTGTGTCAACATGTGCTATCTGCCATCACGGGAGATCAATGTATGCATTTTGGGGGTGCAACCCCTTCCTCATTAATAAAGTAGCTGGGAGGAAGGGGTTGCACCCCCAAAACATGTCCCTTGATCCCCTGTGATGGCAGGTAGCACATGTTGACATTCGGCAATTTGTGTGCATCTTCAAAATTTGGCTTTTCCAGGGGTGACTTCACCCCATCTGAATGCAATATCAAACACAGTTTATAAATACTCATGTCTGATATTGCATTCAATTTCTTTAAAAGTTGAACTTTGTAAGTTCAAGATTTGTGTCTTTCTTGTTGGTTTTAAAAATGCCTGTTTTACCTTAAATGGACATTTCTACTTTTAGTAATGTGACCCAAAAAAATGTTAAACAAACATGTTGGTTTGTTTTAAAAACCTTTTCTAAATGCACATGTGATTGTGCTGGTATTGAAAAGATTGATAATCAAGAATGTGTGGATTATTGTTTCAACGCTTTAAAACTTTTGTTGTGATCAAATTGGTGTTTTTAGTGACAATGGGGGTTATTTCCTAAGGGAAAATCCACTTTGCACTACAAGTGCAGTTTCAAGTGCACTTGTAGTGCAAAGTGTCTTTGCCTTTAGTAAATAACACCCAACAGTGCTTTGTAATGTTACACAATCACGCCATTTTCAGGACTCACCACATTTCTGGCAGGGTCAGTTAAAAGAAACACAAGCAGTAAATGTCACCAAAGATTTTAGTAGTTAAAATGATTTTTTAATTTTAAAAATGTTTCAGACATTGTCTGGCATATAGTATATAGTTACATATAGTAGGTGAGGTTGAAAAAAGACACAAGTCCATGAAGTCCAACCTATGTGTGTGATTATGTGTCAGTATTGCATTGTATATCCCTGTATGTTGTGGTCATTCAGGTGCTTATCTAATAGTTTCTTGAAGCTATCAATGCTCCCCACTGAGACCACCGCATGTGGAAGGGAATTCCACATCCTTGCCGCTCTTACAGTAAAGAACCCTCTACATAGTTTAAGGTTAAACCTCTTTTCTTCTAATTTTAATAAGTGGCCACGAGTCTTGGTAAACTCTCTTCTGTGAAAAAGTTTTATCCCTATTGTGGGGTCACCAGTCCGGTATTTGTAAATTGAAATCATATCCCCTCTCAAGCGTCTCTTCTCCAGAGAGAATAAGTTCAGTGCTCGCAACCTTTCCTCATAACTAAGATCCTCCAGACCCTTTATTAGCTTTGTTGCCCTTCTTTGTACTCGCTCCATTTCCAGTACATCCTTCCTGAGGACTGGTGCCCAGAACTGGACCGCATACTCTAGGTGCGGCCGGACCAGAGTCTTGTAGAGCGGGTGAATTATCGTTTTATCTCTGGAGTTGATCCCCCTTTTAATGCATGCCAATATTCTGTTTGCTTTGTTAGCAGCAGCTTGGTATTGCCTGCCATTGCTGAGCCTATCATCTACTAGGACCCCCAGGTCCTTTTCCATCCTAGATTCCCCCAGAGGTTCTCCCCCCAGTGTATAGAATGCATTCATATTTTTGCCACCCAAATGCATTATTTTACATTTTTCTACATTGAACCTCATTTGCCATGTAGTCGCCCACCCCATTAATTTGTCCTGCGGAGAAGTTATTGCCCTGCTTAGCTTAGTATCGTCTGCAAATACAGAGATTGAACTGTTTATCCCATCCTCCAGATAGTTTATGAACAAATTAAATAGGATTGGTCCCAGCACAGAACCCTGGGGAACCCCACTACCCACCCCTGACCATTCTGAGCACTCCCCATTTATCACCACCCTCTGAACTCGCCCTTGTAGCCAGTTTTCAATCCATGTACTCACCCTATGGTCCATGCCAACGGACCTTATTTTGTACAGTAAACGTTTATGGGGAACTGTGTCAAATGCTTTTGCAAAATCCAGA
This sequence comes from Lithobates septentrionalis, assembly GCA_037952835.1. Taxonomy (NCBI): domain Eukaryota; kingdom Metazoa; phylum Chordata; class Amphibia; order Anura; family Ranidae; genus Lithobates; species Lithobates septentrionalis. The sequence continues at coordinate 4,512,011 of JBBDGP010001284.1, forward strand.
TACACCACGTCTACAGGCCTTCCTTTATCTAAATGGCAACTCACCTCCTCATAGAAGGTTAATAGATTGGTTTGGCAAGAACGATTCTTCATGAATCCATGCTGATTACTGCTAATGATATCGTTCGTATTACTAAGATCCTGTATATAGTCCCTTATCATCCCCTCCAAGAGTTTACATACTATCGATGTTAGGCTAACTGATCTGTAATTTCCAGGGATGTATTTTCGGCCCTTTTTAAATATAGGTGCTACATTGGCTTTTCTCCAATCAGCTGGTACCATTCCAGTCAGTAGACTATCTGTAAAAATTAGGAACAACGGTCTGGCAATCACTTGACTGAGTTCCCTAAGTACCCTCGGATGCAAGCCATCTGGTCCCGGTGATTTATTAATGTTAAGTTTCTCAAGTCTAATTTTAATTCCATCCTCTGTTAACCATGGAGTTGCTTCCTGTGTTGTGTCATGAGGATAAACACTGCAGTTTTGGTTACTGAAGCCCTCCGATTCACTCGTGAAGACTGAGGAGAAGAATAAGAATATTGATGGCCCCCCTACCCGTAAAGTAATCAAGGTATCTAAGACCGACCTCACGGGCACTCAGGGGGGGCAAGCCAGGACGGCCACTTTCAAGCACCGTCAGGGTTGGTTCATTATGAATTCCGGCCTCAGGCCCAACTGAGGCAGCATAGTTGGCAGAATTTTGCCTTAAAAAGTTGTGTAGAACACAGCACGCCAGGATGATATGATTCAGTTTGTACTCCGCCATGTGTATGGGTGTAAGAAATAGGCGGAACCGGCTGGCCATGATTCCAAATGTGTTCTCCACCACTTTTCTGGCTCTGGCCAGCCGGTAATTAAAAACCCTCTGGTCCGGGGTGAGGGTCCTCATCGGGAATGGCCGCATAAGATGGTCCCCCAGTGCAAACGCTTCATCCGCAACAAAGACGAATGGGAGTCCTTCCACATTGTCTTCTGGAGGTGGCAAGCTGCCATTCTGGAGACACCTATAGAACTCCGTCTGAGCGATGACTCCACCATTGGACATCCGGCCATTCTTCCCCACTAGGGATGAGCTTCGTGTTCGAGTCGAACCATTGTTCGAGTCGAACATCGGCTGTTCGATCGTTCGCCTAATTGCGAACGATATGGGCCGTTCGCACCAAATTCGCGTGGCGCGTCACGGCCCATAATTCACTGCGGCATCGCAGTGCATTGCTGGCTGATGATTGGCCAAGCATGCACTATGACCCGCATGCTTGGCCAATCACAGCGCCGTCAATAGGGAGAGCTGTAATTGGCCAAAGCCAGGGTGGCTTTGGCCAATTATGGCTCAGGGGGTTTAGAACATGCCCCACACTATATAAGGCCGCCTGCACGGCGGCCCTGTGTAGTGTGTTCCAGCGTGCTTAGAGAAAGAGAGAGACAGTGTCATTTCATTTGAGTTAGCTAGATTAGGCAGGACAGTCAGTGAGTTAGCTGCACTTACAGTGTATTGTGTATATATATGCATCACAGGTGTTTTATATATATATATATACACTGTATTCAGTTTAGCTAGATCCGTTCCTGTTATCTTCCTACTGACAGGCAGACTTGTCTTGATACAGTATTTACAGCTACCTGAAGAAAATTGCTGGTGTTCTTTTGATCCTATTAATACCACAGTCAGGCAGCTAGACTATTTACATTTAGTGTAGTGCGTCCTCTTCACAGTGTTCAGTTAAAGCTACAAGTTAGTTTAGTGTGACCTCTGCACAGTGTTCAGCTAAAACTACAAGTTAGTGTAGTGCGTCCTCCTCACAGTGTTCAGCTAAAGCTACAAGTTAGTTTAGTGTGACCTCTGCACAGTGTTCAGCTAAAGCTACAAGTTAGGGTAGTGCGTCCTCCTCACAGTGTTCAGCTAAAGCTACAAGTTAGTGTAGTGTGACCTCTGCACAGTGTTCAGCTAAAGCTACAAGTTAGTGTAGTGCGTCCTCTGAACAGTGTTCAGCTAAAACTACAAGTTAGTGTAGTGCGACCTCTGCACAATGTGCAGCTAAAACTACAAGTTAGTGTAGTGCGTCCTCCTCACAGTGTTCAGCTAAAGCTACAAGTTAGTTTAGTGTGACCTCTGCACAGTGTTCAGCTAAAGCTACAAGTTAGGGTAGTGCGTCCTCCTCACAGTGTTCAGCTAAAGCTACAAGTTAGTGTAGTGTGACCTCTGCACAGTGTTCAGCTAAAGCTACAAGTTAGTGTAGTGCGTCCTCTGAACAGTGTTCAGCTAAAACTACAAGTTAGTGTAATGCGACCTCTGCACAGTGTGCAACTAAAGCTTCAAGTTAGTGTAGTGCGTCCTCTGAACAGTTTTCAGCTAAAGCTACAAGTTAGTGTAGTGCGACCTCTGCACAGTGTTCAGCTAAAGCTAAAAGTTAGTGTAGTGCGTCCTCTGAACAGTGTTCAGCTAAAACTACAAGTTAGTGTAGTGCGACCTCTGCACAGTGTTCAGCTAAAGCTACAAGTTAGTGTAGTGCGTCCTCTGAACAGTGTTCAGCTAAAACTACAAGTTAGTGTAGTGCGACCTCTGCACAGTGTGCAGCTAAAGCTACAAGTTAGTGTAGTGCGTCCTCCTCACAGTGTTCAGCTAAAACTACAAGTTAGTATAGTGCAACCTCTGCACAGTGTTCAGCTAAAGCTACAAGTTAGTGTAGTGCGTCCTCCTCACAGTGTTCAGCTAAAGCTACAAATTAGTTTAGTGTGACCTCTGCACAGTGTTCAGCTAAAGCTACAAGTTAGGGTAGTGCGTCCTCCTCAGTGTTCAGCTAAAGCTACAAGTTAGTGTAGTGCGTCCTCCTCACAGTGTTCAGCTAAAACTACAAGTTAGTGTAGTGCGACCTCTGCACAGTGTTCAGCTAAAGCTGCAAGTTATTGTAGTGTGTCCTCTGAACAGTGTTCAGCTAAAGCTACAAGTTAGTGTAGTGCGACCTCTGCACAGTGTTCAGCTAAAACTACAAGTTAGTTTTTTGCGAGCTCTGCACAGTGTTCACCTAAAGCTACCTGTAGAAGGTTGGTGGTGTTTTTCTGATCCTATCACTACCACAGGCAGCTAAATAAGCTACAAGTTATTTTTTTGCGAGCTCTGCACAGTGTTCACCTAAAGCTACCTGTGGAAGGTTGGTGGTGCTTTCCTGATCCTATCACTACCGCAGGCAGCTAAATAAGCTACAGGTTAGTTTTTTGCGAGCTCTGCACAGTGTTCAGCTAAAACTACAAGTTAGTGTAGTGCGAGCTCTGCACAGTGTTCAGCTAAAGCTACCTGTAGAAGGTTGGTGGTGTTTTTCTGATCCTATCACTACCACAGGCATGTAAATAAGCTACAAGTTAGTTTTTTGCGAGCTCTGCACAGTGTTCAGCTAAAACTACAAGTTAGTGTAGTACGAGCTCTGCACAGTGTTCAGCTAAAGCTAGCTGTAGAAGGTTGGTGGTGTTTTCCTGATCCTATCACTACTGCAGGCAGCTAAATAAGCTACAAGTTAGTTTTTTGCGAGCTCTGCACAGTGTTCAGCTAAAGCTACCTGTAGAAGGTTGGTGGTGTTCTCATACTACAGGCAGGCAGTTGATTTTGCTAGCTACAGTATCAGTACATATATATATATGTAGTATATATATGTAGTGCAGCTACAGGCCATTAGTATGTCTGGAAGGCCAACAAGGAGAGGCAGACAGTCACAAGCCATCAAAAGAGGGCAAGCAGGCTCTGTGTCTAGAGGCAACAGTGCTGGTTGTGGAGATGGTGCATCCTCATCAGCACTTGGCCGTGGGACACGCTTGGCCTTTTTTCCGGCAGCTGGCCGTGTTGAGCCGCAACATGCGGAAGACTTGGTCGAGTGGATGACCAAGCGTCCTCATCCTCCTCATCCTCTCTCACCCATGCTCAGGGTACTTTGTCTGGCAAAACAGCTGCCAACGCGGCCTCTTCCCTCGGCTCAATGGCATCAGTGACTCCTTCCCTAGCCCCACCATGTCCTCCTGAGGAGTCCCTCGAACTGTTTGACCACAGTGTTGGGTACATGCTCCAGGAGGATGCCCAGCGTTTAGAAGGCTCTGATTAGCATACTGAGCTAGATGAAGGCAGTAACGTGAGCACGGACAGAGGGGGTGCCCAAGGACAGCAATCTGGCAGTCATGCTCCCCCTGCTGCAGCATACTGCCAGGTTTGCTCCAGTGATGAGGAGGGAGGGGATGATGAGGTCACTGACTCAACGTGGGTGCCTGATAGGAGAGAGGAGGAGGAGGCACATCACCAACGAGGCAGGATGCCCTCCAGGGGCCAGCCTAAGGGCAGCACACTGACTGCATCACACCCCAAAGCTCCGCATGTGCAGGGCGCTGCAGTCTCTGCGCGTTATTCCAAAAGTTCTTTGGTGTGGGCCTTTTTTGAGACGAGTGCATCAGATCGCACTGCTGCTATTTGCAACATATGTCTCAAGCGTATCTCGCGTGGCCAAAACATCTCCCGCTTGGGCACCACATGCTTGACCAGACATATGTTGACCTGCCATGTAGTTCGTTGGCAAGCGTATCTAAAAGACCCACACCAAAGAACAAAGAGGACCTCTCCTTGCTCCTCATCAGCTGAGATCTCCAACCCCACTATACCTTCAGTCCTCTCTGAGACCTGCACTGAGAGGAATGAAGGTGTACAATTAGGTGTGTCACAGCCAAGTACTTGTGGGCAATCTGCTTTCGGTACACCGACGTCAGATTGTACCAGGCAAATTTCCCTGCCCCAGCTGCTGCACCGCCGAAAGAAGTTTGCTCCCAGCCATCCACATGCCCAGCGGTTGAATGCTAGCTTGGCAAAATTGCTAGCACTTCAACTGCTGCCTTTTCAGTTGGTAGACTCTGCCCCCTTCCGTGAGTTTTTGGAATGTGCGGTTCCTCAGTGGCAGGTACCCAAACGCCACTTTTTCTCACGGAAGGCGATTCTGGTTCTCTACCGGCATGTGGAAGGCAATGTCCATGCCTCACTGGACAGGGCGGTCAGCGGTAAGGTGCATATTACCGCTGACTCATGGTCCAGCAGGCATGGACAGGGACGTTACCTAAGTTTCACGGCGCATTGGGTGACTCTGCTGGCAGCTGGGAAGGATGCAAGACAAGGTGCAGTAGTGTTGGAGGTTGTTCTGCCACCACGCCTCCAAAATGCCACTACTAATGATTGTGACACACCTCTCTCCTCCACCCCCTCCTCTTATTCTTCCTCCATGGTCTCTTCCCGTGCTTTGTCCTCGGAACCAGCGGTACTTCGTAGGCGTTCAAGGGGCTACGCATGTACGCAGGCCAAAAGATGCCATGCGGTGCTTGAGCTGGTGTGCTTGGGGGACAGGAGCCACACTGGGGCAGAGGTTCTGTCAGCTCTGCAGGTGCAGGGTCAGAGGTGGTTGACGCCACGCCAACTTAAGGCAGGAATGGTGGTTTGCGACAATGGCACCAACCTCCTCTCTGCCCTTCGACAGGGACAAATGACCCATGTGCCCTGTTTGGCTCACGTCCTTAACTTGGTGGTGCAGCGGTTCTTGGGCAGGTACCCGGACTTACAGGATGTCCTGAGGCAGGCCAGGTAAGTCTGTGTGTATTTCCACCGGTCATATAATGCCAGTGCTCGGCTGGCGGACCTCCAAAAGGAATTTAACCTGCCCAAGAACCGCCTAATCTGTGACATGCCCACCAGGTGGAACTCAACGTTGGCCATGCTGCAGCGGCTGCACACACAGCAGAGGGCCATCCAAGAGTACCTGTGCGACTATGGCACCAGGACAGAGTCAGGGGAGCTTGGTTTTTTCCCCACGCCAGTGGGCCATGATCAGGGATGCATGCACTGTCCTGTCACCATTTGAGGAGGCCACGAGGATGGTGAACAGTGACAGTGCATGCATCAGTGACACTGTCCCCCTTGTTCACCTGTTGGAGCACACGCTGCGTGGAATAATGGACAGGGCACTTGAGGCAGAACAGAGGCAGTAAGAGGAGGACTTCCTTAGCTCTCAAGGCCCCCTTTATCCAGACAGTGTTCCTGCATGCCCGCTAATCACACAGGAAGAGGACGAGGAGGAGGATTGTGTCAGTATGGAGGCGGAGCCTGGCACTCAGCATCAGCAGCAGTCTTTAAGGGATCAGTCCCAAGAAACACATGGACTTGTACGTGGCTGGGAGGAGGTGGCTGCAGACCATGTCGTCCTTAGTGACCCAGAGGACTCCGGACCGAATGCCTCAGAAAACCTACGCTGCATGGCCTCCCTGATCCTGTAATCGTCGTATTCGTGGTATCAAGGAGAAGGACCAATACTGGCTGGCAACCCTCCTTGATCCACGTTACAAGGGTAACGTTGCGGACCTTATCTTGCCGTCGCAGAGGGAGCAGAGGATGAAACATCTTCGGGAGGCCTTGCAGAAAGGTCTGTGCAACGTGTTCCCAGAGACTAGGAGGTTACAAACTCCTGTTTCTGCACAACGTGTTGCTAAGGCTTCGGTCAGTCAAAGAAGGAGCGGTGGAGAAGGTGGCCGTCTGACCGATGCGTTCAGACAATTTTTTTAGTCCGCAGCCCCAAGGTATGATCGGTTCCAGCAACCATCGCCAGCATCTGTTTTACATGGTGCAGGAATACCTGTAAGGGGTTGCAGTGTTGTGGCACCAGCACCAGTGCCTAAGGCCCAATTTTTCAGCCCCTGTTCAAAAGGGGCATGTAATTACAATTCTTGATCTAATATTTCACAGCAGGGCCCGTTTCTGCGCCCACCAAGAGCGAGTGAGGACTTACAGTGTTGTGGCACCAGCACCACCACCACCACCAAAGGCCCAATTTTTCTGCCCCTGTTCAACAAGGGCATGTAATTACAATTCTTGATCTAATATTTCACAGCAGGGCCCTGTGAGGGCTTACAGTGTTGTGCCCACAACAACACCTAAGGCCCAAATTTCTGCTGAGTACATAGGGCAGGCCCCTACTTTCAAACATCCAACATACAAACGACTCCTACTTGCAAATGGAAGGAGACAACAGGAAGTGAGATGAAATCTACCCCTAGGAAGGGAAATTCTCTCCTGTAAGAGTTAATATGGGAAAAACATTTCTCCTTTTCACTGAGGCTTTATCACCAATCCTTGTTTCACAAAATAACCCAAATTTTCAAAAAACATTTGTCATTGGGACAAAAAGTGAGGTGAAATCTTCTGAAGAGGAACACAGACAGCAAAACAAATGTCACAGGGGTGATAACTCTTCCCTATGTTTTCCAAAAAGCTTAAAAAAGATTTTTTGGCTGGAGTTAAAAACGTTAAAAATGTACCCGTTAAAAATTACAAACAGATTCTACTTAACAAGAAACCTACAGTCCCTGTTTTGTTTGCACCGCCTGTATACTGCTGTTCAGAGTATATAGGGCCTGGTGGCCCCACACCTTTCCTTTTTTAATTTGGGTGTGGGGTTCCCCTTAATATCCATACAAGACCCAAAGGACCTGGTATTGGACTGGGGGGTACCCATGCCGTTTGTCTCACTGATTTTCATCCATATTGCCAGGACCCGACATTACATTAAAGCCGCAAGCAGTTTTAAATTACTTCTTTTCCTTTAAAAATTACATTTTGTGCAGGGACTGTTCTAAGCACGGGAAACACGTGCCACTTTACAGGCATACTATAGACACCCCCCAGGTACGACATTTAAAGTAATATTTCACTTTTTTCTTTACTTTAAGCAAAAACTGACGTTTTTGAAATTTTTTTTTGCATTGATACATGTCCCCTGGGGCAGGACCCGGGTCGCCAAACCCTTTTTAGGACAATACCATGAAAATTAGCCTTTAAAATGAGCACTTTTGATTTCGAACGTTCGAGTACCATAGACGTCAATGGGGTTCTATCGTTCGTGCGAATTTTCGATCCGTTCACAGGTTCTGGTGCGAACCGAACCGGGGGGTGTTCGGCTCATCCCTACTCCTAAGGGTCCAAGAGTTTTTCCTGATTCTGACATTCCTGAACCTATGCAGGTGGATGCTATTAAAAGATCTATTACTACTCAGGAGAAAGAAAGACGACATTCAGAGAACTTATATCTTTATTGTGGGACATTACGCAGTTAATTGTCCCAATAAATTTAAAAAAACAATTGCAGCAACGGATGTTACAGTATCTGAACAAATAAATTCAATTTGTCAGTCCGTCTCTCCTTTGATTCAGGAAGCAAATAAAGTTAATTCTTTATCAACTCATTTTGTCATCCCTTTAAGTCTTATTGTTGAAAGCAATAAAATACCTTGCTCTGCTATGCTGGACTCAGGGGCTGGGGGAAACTTCATGGACATCGAATTTGCCCAAAGTAATAACATTCAAATAAGAAATAAACTCACCCCTATTGATATGGAAACTGTGGATGGCTCACCTTTGTCTTCAGGACCTGTTACCCACGAGACAATCCCGCTTAAACTCCTAATTGAGACTGATCATCAGGAGACTATCAGCTTTGAGCTGATCACATCACCCAAGTTCCCTATTATTCTGGGCATTCCTTGGTTCTCTATCCATAATCCCTCCATCAACTGGGAGACACGTGCTTTAAGTTTTACATCTGACCATTGCAAAAAACATTGCAAAGAATCTAGCCCTCCACCAACCCAAGATTTACAAGCAGTTTTGGCAACTATCCAGTCATACGACAAGCTACCTCCACAATATCTTGAGTTTCGGGATGTTTGTGATAAAAAGAACGTAGATCAGCTGCCTCCTCATCGCTCTTATGATTGTCCCATTGAATTGCTTTCAGGGGCAGAAATACCATTTGGTCACCTTTATTCTTTATCAGAATCTGAACTGAAAGTGCTCAGGGAGTGGATTAATGAGAATCTAGAGAAGGGTTTTATCAGACACTCAACCTCTCCTGCTGGGTCAGCCTTATTCTTCGTGGTGAAAAAGGACTCAACCCTGCGTCCATGTATTGACTACAGAGATTTAAATAGGATCACAATTAAGAATTGCTATCCACTCCCACTGATTCCAGAAATGCTTGAGAGACTCCGCTCCGCCAAGCTCTTTGCCAAATTAGATTTACGGGAGGCATACAACCTTGTCCGCATTCGTCCCGGAGATGAATGGAAAACTGCTTTCAGAACCAGATTTTGAGTCTTTGATCATGCCCTTTGGGCTTTGCAATGCTCCAGCAACTTTTCAACATTTTATTAATGATGCTTTTCGAGATTTGCTTGATCAGTTTGTAATAGCATATTTGGATGACATTCTCATTTTCTCTGATACTTTGGAAGAACACCGCAAGCATGTCTGTATTGTTTTCGAGAGATTAAGGCAAAATCAACTTAACATCAAACTAGAGAAATGCAAGTTTGAACAAACTCAGATCCAGTTCTTGGGATACATAATCTCTTCTGAAGGGGTAAGCATGGATCCTGATAAGATCAAAGCAGTGATCGATTGGCCTTTCCCTAGGAATATTAAGGAGATACAGCGATTTGTTGGATTTGCCAGTTTTTACAGAAGATTTATAAGGAATTTCTCTAAGGTAATTGCTCCAATTACACAGCTGACAAAGACAGGGATGCCCTTTTGTGGTCACCTGAGGCAAAGGCTGCCTTTAGTAAACTGAAAACTCTTCACTTCTGCACCAATACTGATACATCCAGATCCAGAACTACCTTTCATTGTAAAAGTTGATTCTTCTAATTCTGCTGTGGGAGCTATCCTTTCTCAGCGAGTTGGAGAAAAAATGCAGCTTCATCCTTGTGCTAATTTCTCTTGACTGATGTCTTCAACCAAGAAGAATTATGACATTGGAAACAAGGAGCTGCTGGCAATTAAGGAAGCATTTTCTGAGTGGAGGCATCTGCTGGAAGGGGCTAAGCACCCTGTAATCATTCTCACCGATCATGAAAATTTAGAATTTATTAGATCTGCTAAAAGGTTGTCATCTAGACAAGCACGTTGGACCCCTTTCTTCTCCAGGTTCAATTTTGTTATCTCAAACCGCCCTGGGTCAAGGAATGGTAAGGCTGATTCCCTATCATGGATGTTGTCTGGGCCTCTCCAGAAAAGCAACTCTGAATACACAATCTTGCCTCAAAAGAACTTTCTAGGGGCCACGAGTTTGAAGACATTTCTTAATCTTCTCAAGGAGGGGTATGAGAATGACCCACTTCTTAATAATCCTCCTAAGGACATTAACCTCAAGTACAATAATGTTTTTTGGACTCAAGCGCATTGCCTCTATGTACCTGAATCAGTTCGGGTAGAAGCCCTCAGGTTGGTACACGACTCTAAACTTGCTGGTCATTTTGGGGTTTCTAAGACAGAAGAACTCTTATCACGTTCCTTTTGGTGGCCTGGGTACAAGAAAGATGTAAAGAGTTATGTGGCTTCATGTCTAACCTGTGCTCGCAATAAGACACCCCGATCTACTTCTCTGGGGTTACTTCTACCACTGCCTGTTCCATCAAGACCATGGGGGTCAATTTCTTTGGACTTTGTGGTCGACCTTCCTATTTAAAAAGGGATGACCACCATTCTGGTAGTTGTTAATCGTCTCACTAAGATGGCTCATTTTATTCCAGTTAAGGGGGTACCCCCCTGCCGAACATACTGCTGAGGTAATGGTTAAAGAAGTTTTTAAACTTCATGGAATGCCTGATAATGTGGTGTCTGACAGAGGGGTACAGTTTACCTCAAAATTTTGGAGAAGTTTTTGCTCAGCTTTGGGTGTAACAATTAATCTGTCCTCGACTTTTCACCCGCAGTCTAATGGTCAAAACCGAGAGGACCAATCAAACTCTGGGGCAATACCTTCGATGTTTCATGAGTTATCTTCAGGATGACTGGGTGGAATACCTTTCTACACCAGAGTTTGCTTATAATAACTCTAAACTTTGCTCCACTTCCCAAAGCCCATTTTTCTTGAACGCCAGGTATCATCCAGTTTTTATTCCTGATCTCCCTATCTCAACTTCAATTCCTGCTGTTACCAACAGACTAACTTCATTACATGAGATCCAGGATAAATTGACTGATACATTGAAGGAGGCGCAGGAATATTACAAGAAGGCCGCTGACAGACATCGTAGGTCTATTCCCACCTTTCACGTTGGTGAGAAAGTTTGGTTATCTACCAAAAATTTAAAAGTTCAATGTCCATGTGCTAAGTTGGGCCAAAAGTTTATGGGACCTTTTGAGATTTCTGCTCAAATCAACCCGGTCACTTTTGCCTAAAATTTCCTGACAATATGAAGATTCACCTTGTTTTTCATATATCGCTACTCAAACTGTTTCATGAAAATACTTTTTCTGGAAGAATTCATCCTCCTCCTACACCTGTTGAGGTACAGGGTGAAGAAGAATTTGTGGTGGGAAAAATTCTTGACTCCAGGATCTCTAGTAACAAATTGCAATATTTGGTTCAGTGGGAAGCATATGGGCCAGAAGAAAATTCTTGGGAGCCTGAAAAGAATGTTCATGCCCCTAGATTAACAAGGGAATTCCACCAGAGTTTTCCTCAGAAACCTGGCCCTAAGACATCCAGGGAGGAGGGGAGTACTGTTAGGACCTGGATTTGAACCTGGGACCTCTGGTGTGTCTGGCTGTGACTCTGCTTGCTGATTTAAGCCATGTCTCTGCACTTCCTGGTTGCCATAATATTGTGCCTTCACCAGCCAATATCTTGCTCCTGTCTCTCATGCTGCCGACCGTATCTTCGCTACCATTCATTACCGACATTTGGCTCGTTCCTCGACTACGCTTCTGCTGAATCCCAACCTGCAACTATTTGTTACTGACTTTTGGCTTGTTTCTCGACTACGCTTCTGCTTGATCCCTACCTGCTATATCTGCTACCGGACCCCGGCTTGCTCACCACCTGGTGGGCTATCCTGAGGACCGCGACCTGGCACTAACACGCAGCAAAGCCCATCTCCACCATTAGGAGCTCTGGTGAATACCGGTTAGTGCTTAGACCCTGCACCTCAGGTGAACCTGTGTCATCAGCCAGGGTGACCTGTGTGAATACCTGCTCTGCTGCTATAGCTACTGGCCTCTGAGCCTGACTCCAGACCATGACACTCCCGTCAAGTGACGCGTCTTCGCTGTGACAGCTCTTATATAACTGAGGGCGGGGCCATCTGATGATGTGACCAGATGACACGCCCCTTTGATGCCACGGGGGCTTCCCCATGGTGTCAAAGGGGGCGGGGCCACCCAGTGACGTAAACGGGTGACCCGCCCCCCTCTGATGCCACGGGGAAGCCATGGGGAAGCATCTGTGACGTCAGAGGAGGGCGGAGTCACCCGGTTACATCACCAGGTGGCCCCACCCTCAGTTCTATAAGAACTGTCACAGCGAAGACGCGTCACTTGGCGGGAGCCTCCCATGGAGGCGGATCGGTTGCGGCTTTTTTTTTCGGTCCGTCGGGTGGCGTGAACACCATGGGACATTTTTATTTTTTTATTTTTTAATAAAGAACTTGTCCCAAGCTGTCTCTTGTCTTTTTTTTTTTACCATTTTGACACTTTTTTTGTGAAATGGTAGGGGTACATTTGTACCTGTTACCAATTCACACAAGAGGGAGGCTGGGATCTGGGGGTCCCATTGTTAAAGGGGGCTTCCAGATTCCGATAAGCCCCCCGCCTGCAGACCCCCACAACCACCGGGCAAGGGTTGTGGGGATGAGGCCCCAATTTTTCCTTTAGAAATGTCATTTTGCTGTAGTACTGTTCTAAACACGGGAAAAATGCGCCACTTTGCAGGCATACTATAGACACCCCCAGGCACGATATTTAAAGGAATATTTCATTTTTATTGTTTCACTTTAAGCATTAAGAAAATCACTGCTCCCAAAAAAATGGCCGTTTTAAAAAAAAAAAATTGCATTGATATATGTCCCCTGGGGCAGGACCCAGGTCCCCAAGCACTTTTTATAACAATAACTTACATAAAAGCCTAAGGTGACCAGATTTTTCAAATGAAATCCGGGGACATATTTTTTTTATTGGCAAATGGTAAACTATTTTATAAGCATATTTTCCTCAAATTATATATGCAGTGTATGTGGTATGTGTTTATTGGAATAATTGCATGATATATACATTATTTCTCACATTTCATCCATGAGAAAAAAAAGATACTTCTTAGAATTTTTGGGGATATGACTACCAAATGGTAAAGGAGTTGTAAAGGCAGAAGTTTTTTTAGCTTAATGCATTTTATACATTAAGATAAAAAGCCTTCTGTGTGTAACAGCCTCCCCAGCACCCCCTAATACTTACCTGAGCTCTATCTCTGTCCAGAGATGTCCACGAGTCCCTCAGCCATCCGAGACACTCCCTCCTGATTAGCTGAGACACAGCAGCTGCGCCATTGGCTCCCACGGCTGTCAATCAAATTCAGTTAGCCAATCAAGTGAGAGAGGGGGCGGGGCTGATCGGAAGCTCCATGTCTCAATGGACACATGGAGCTGCAGTTCAGCTTGGTGCCCCCATAGCAAGCGGCTTGCTGTGGTGGCACTCAACAGGATAGAGGTGCCTGTGGCAGCATAGAGGGACCCGAGAAGAGCGAGAAGAGTAAAATCCAGGCTGCTCTGTGCAAATCCACTACACAGAGCAGGTAAGTATAACATGTTTGTTATTTAAAAAAACAAAAAAAAAAACAAGACTTTACAATCACTTTAAGAAGATAAGATAGAGAAAAAACTTTTCAATGCATATTTTGTATTTTATTCTTACCAAAGAATTTTGGTTCACTGATATGAGGAAATGATGGGCACTGATAGACTGCACTGATATGCGGCAATGATGGGCACTGATAGGCGGCACTGATATTCGGCAATGATGGGCACTGATATGCGGCAATGATGGGCACCGATAGGCGGCAATGATGGGCACTGATATGTGGCAATGATAGGCACTGATAGGCAGCAATGATGGGCACTGATAGGTGGCACTGATATGTGGCAATGATGGGCACTGATATGTGGCAATGATGGGCACTGATAGGCAGCAATGAGGGGCACTGATATGTGGCAATGATGGGCACTGATAGGCGGCAATAATGGGCACTGATAGACGGCACTGATATGTGGCAGTGATGGGCACTGATAGGCGGTAATGATGGGCACTGATATGCAGCACTGATATGTGGCAACGATGGGCACTGATATGTGGCAATGATGGGTACTGATATGTGGCAATGATGAGCACTGATAGGCGGCAATGATGGGCACTGATAGCAGTGGTGGCCCGCCCCCCAAACCATGCGTCCGGCCCCCATGCAGGACGCCGGATGCATGGATTCCAATGGGGGTGTTTTTGGAAGCACATGATTAGAGCCAGAGGCTCTAATAGGCTTCAAAATAGGGTGGGCTCAGGGCACCGAGCACTGTGAACCAAGCCCACCCAGTTGTATGATTATAGCAGATGAATATTAGCTATTTTCACACTGATTCTCCTCCCGACTAATCAGGAAGCAGGTCTGAGACCCTTTTTTCCAATTAGCCGAAAGGAAAAGCGTTTCAATTGGCCGCCGAGGAGGATGAAGGAGACGGAAGCTGCTGTGATGCCCGCGTAGAAGAGCAGGGAAAGGGGAAGCCGCCCATGATGCCCGCCGTCCGGGTGAAGTGCTGCCTGCCATAGAAGGTGCACTGTCTGCTGCTCCTCAAAAAATTTACCACCAGCCACCACTGACTGATAGACTGCACTGATATGCGGCAATGATGGGCACTGATAGGTGGCACTGATATGTGGCAATAATGGTGACTGACATGTGGCCATGATGGCCACTGATATGTGGCCATGATGGGCACTGGAAGGGTGGCCATGATGAGCACTGGAAGGGTGGCCATGATGGGCACTGATAGGTGGAAATGATGGGCACTAATAGGCGGTAATGATGGGCACTGATAGGCAGTAATGATATGTGGCAATGATGGGCACTAATAGGCGGCAATGATGGGCACTGATAGGCAGCACTGATATGTGGCAGTGATGGGCACTGATAGGCAGCAATAATGGGCACTGAAAGGCGGCACTGATTTGTGGCAATGATGGGCACTGATAGGCGGCACTGATAGGCAACACTGACCAGCATTACTGATAAGGAAGGGGAGCGCTCATATAAGGAGACTGCGAACTAATGGGGGTTTGAGAAGGGGGAACACTCCTGATGCCACATCCGCAAGTAAAGGGAAAACTCATGTTCATGTGCACTATTGTTCTATTTAGCCTATGCTCTCTATCCACGGGATCCACTGGTGACAGCTTCTGGTGCCCTCATAGAGGATATTTTCCCTCTGCCTCTCTATATTGACTGTGTATAGGTACTACCAGCAACAGCATTCCCCGTTTATATTGTTTATATAGTACATCTGTATCCGAGCAAGCTTCTCTGCCCTCATTGCTTGTATTTCAGCGTGATTTGAGCAGAGTTCCACTAGTCATGCTGCCTACAACTTCAACAATTCAGTTCTTTTGGTTTCTTCATTGTGCGCATGCGCAAATCGAGCGGAGCTCCGCTCGCTTGTGGCTGCATACAATCCCCATAATTCACCTTACCGATAACGTCCAAAGTGATTGCGTCGTATGACGCTACCCCGTCGGCCTGCTAAGACACGGCCGGGGATCATAAATAGTCCATGTTTATACAGGGACGCTGTGTACAGCACCCGGCTGTCTCCCAGGGGCACACACAGTCTGTCCAACTTCCATGTAAGTACTTTTATATCTATTCAGCTATGGTTTTGGCCATCGACTGGCCAGTGTGTCTAATGTTCTCTCTTATATCCCTTTTTTTTATAGGCAGTACATGCTAGTCAGGGCTGTATTATATGCCACTAGCTCTGCTTAACTCTATTTAGGGTTTTCTTTTCCCCTCTGGATTCTGGACTTTCCATTGTTATTATTCTGGTGGTCATTTTCACCCTTGGATACAAGACGCACATTCGCCCCTGCTGTAGCTTTGTTTAAAGGTTACAGAATAGTAGGTATTTTCTTGCTCCCTATGCTATTTAAATCATTTATTGCTTGGTATATTATTCATTAGAATCAATTGTACGTTATCTACCCTTTTACAGTTTGCCTTAAGTATCCTGTATTTTTGGAAACCTTCCGGCTACTGCAAACCTGCACAGGAGGCCTACTAAAAGGTATCTTTTTTGTTGGTATCTCTGTCTCTTCTGGTCTCTCGTGGATTGCTTACCCTGTTTCCCCGAAAATAAGACCTAGTGTGATTGTCGTTGAAGGCTGAAATATAAGCCCTACCCCCCAAATAAGCCCTAGTCAAAGTCCTTGTAGGTCTTCTTCTCAGGGTAGGGCTTATTTTCAGGGAAACAGGGTAGGGCTTATTTGGGGGGTAGGGCTTATATTGCAGCCATCACCGACAATCACGCTAGGTCTTATTTTTGGGGAAACAGGGTAGCATATGCTTTTTAATTTAATATGATTCAAATGTGTTTATGTAATGCTTTTGTTTTTGATTTCAATTGGAATATATCTCATTTCAGATAGTGAGATTTGCTCTTTTCTTGTGTATATTACGTCTCTGAACCTTGATTGTGTCCTGAAGAAACCTCACAGCAAAACGTGTAGATGCACAAGGGCTCACTCTACAAATCATTTTTTCATGTTTTTAACCTTTTTTGAACATCGTGATATATTATGAACTTTTTTCAATAAATATTATGACAATTATTTGTTCTGTTGCTTCTCCATTGTTTCCATGCCTTAAATGTCAGATTTTTTGGTTACTTAACTAATGGGGGTTTCTAAGGGGGGTGCTGCTGATCTAATGATTGATTACCAACCATTAGATCAGCAGTCAGTACCCCCTCTTAGAGACCCCCATTAGCTCACAGTTCCCTTATATTAGTACCCTCTTCCTTAGAGACTTCCAGAGATCAGAGAGACACCACCCCTCATATAAGTGCCGCCTGCCCTCTTTAACCACTTCAGCCCTGGAAGGATTTACCCCCTTAAAGACCAGGCCATTTTTTGCGATACGGCACTGCGTCGCTTTAACTGACAATTGCGCGGTCATGCAATGTTGTACACAAACACAATTTATGTCCTTTTTTTCCACAAATAAAGCTTTCTTTTGGTGGCATTTGATTGGTATTTACCAAATAAGTACAGACCAGTTAGCTTAACTTCTCTAGTCAAGAAGATACTTGAGAGTTTGATAAAATATCACATATAACAGTTTTAGCTAGAAAACAATATTTTAAGCAATAGTCAGCATGGATTCACAAAAAAAAAAAAAAAAAAATATATCAAACAAATCTGATTTCTTTTTTATGAGAGTGTAAGCAAAAAATTAGGCAAATGACTCTTTTTCTTACACATGGCTAATGTGTAAGTTAAAGTCTATTCGCTTAGAAAATTAAGTTTGTAAATGGATGGAAAAATGGGCTAAAAGACCATATTCAGAGAGTTGTGATTAATGATTCATACTCTGAATGGTGGAAAGTTTTTAGTGGTGCATCCCACCCAAGGTTCAGTGTTGGGATCCTTACATTTTAACATATTTATAAATTATATAGAATTTGGGATTAAAAGTACCAATTCAGTATGTGCATATGACACCAAGCTATTGTCAGAAACCATGAATCAAACTGAGACAGAAGTACAGTTAAATCACAATTGTTTAATAATAATAAAAAAAGGTAAACAGAGTAAATGTAGTCAAAACATAGCTAGAGTACAGGAACCGGAATGGATAGTCAAAACGTCAGGGAGCCAGAGATGAGCGTAGTAGAACAGCAAGCAGGATCTGGAGCCAGAAGGAATGTCAGCCAAGCAAGTATTTAACAGGAACACAGGAGAGCATCTCTAGAGATGTGACCAAGGTGAAGGCAGAGATCATCTGGATTGGACGGCTTAAGTAGGCAGGACTGCCGAGCAGGATATCATCAACAGGTGAGTCACTGTGGAGAGATAGGAGCTGGCAATTAGCCGACAGCTGAGCAGCAAGCTTTGAGAAGGAAGGACTGAGCCTAGCCCTGACAGTACCCCCTTCTCAATGACCCCTCCCCCTCGGAGGACCACCAGGCTTGAGGGGAAAATGTCTATGGAAATCACGGAGGAGGACAGGGGCATGTACGTCCGAGGATGAGACCCAAGAGCGTACATAAAGTTGGAGGTTGCAAGATGACAGCCAGACCCTGTCCCCAACCTGGTAGGACGGCACAGGCAGGTGTCTCCGCGGTCAGAAAGGAGTCTGTACCTATCATTAGCATGTTGCAAAGCCTCCTGGACTTGTGCCCAAGTGGAACGAAGACCATGGAGATGTTCCTCTAACGCAGGAATACTCTGCGGAACAAATGAGTCAAGCAACATGGAAGGTTGGAAACCATAGTTCGCCATAAACAGTGACAATCGGAAAGCAGAATTCAAGGCACCATTGTGAGCAAACTCCGCCCACAGAAAGTGCTCTGACCAGTTGTTATGATGGTCAGAAATATAGCAATGTAGGAATTGCTCCAAGGACTGATTGGCTCGTTCTGCAGCCCCATTAGATAATACGCAGAGAGAAAGCAAGCTGAATTCCCAACTGTGCCCAAAGGCTCGCCAGAACCGGGACACAAACTGACTATCCCTGTCTGAGACAATCACCTTGGGTAGCCCATCTAAACGAAAGATCTCCTGAGCAAAATAGAAGCCAGGTCCTTAGAAGTGGGCAACTTCTTAAGTGGAATACAATGAGAAATTTTCGAGAACCGGTCAACCATCATAAGGGTAACCGTGTTGCCCTGGGAGTTGGGTAACTCCACAATGAAATCCATAGACAGGTGGGTCCAGGGCCTCTCTCTTCATTAGGTATGGGTTGTAGGAGGCCCACTGGAAGGTGTCGTGGAGTCTTACTCTGAGCACACACAGGACAGGCAGCTACGAAGGCGGTTACATCAGCACTTAAACTAGGCCACCAGAATTGTTGGGAAATGGCCCAAATGAGTTGATTCTCCCCAGGGTGGCCAGCAGCCTTGGGAGAATGGTAAGTCTGAAGCATGGCAGTACGGAGACTCTCTGGGACAAAGCAGCGGTCACAAGGTCTCTCAGGAGGAGCATGGATTTTGTCTCCCGAAGGAGAAGTAAGACTGGTGTAAACCGTAGCCAGAATAGGGATCAGGAGGAATCACAGGAACCGGAACCGACTCCATCTTGGAAGTGGAGGAAAATTGTTGTCACAAAGCGTCAGCCCTTACATTTTTAGTACGAATGGTAAGAATGAGACAATGTAATTGAAACTAGACAAGAAAAGAGCCCATTGCGCCCTTCTGGGAGAGAGGCGTTTAACCTTAGACAAGAATGTGAGATTCTTATGGTCAGTAAGAATGAGAACCGGCACAGTGGTACCTCTGAGTACCATTCTTTCAGGGCTAAAATGATTGCTAACAGCTCTCTGTCACCAATCTCATAATTGCACTCCGCAGGTGACAATTTCTTGGAAAAGTAGCTACAAGGATGCATAGTGCTCTCAGAGGTAGGACGTTGAGACAGAAGGGCGCCAACTCCAGTCTCAGAAGCATCAACCTCAAGGATAAAAGGTAACGTAGGATCAGTATGTGCCAACACAGAAGCAGAAACAAAGGCAGCCTTGAGACTCTCAAAGGCCTTAATGTACTCCGGAGACCAATGTCCTTTCTGGTCATATCAGTCAAGAGCTTGACCAGAGACGAGAAGTTACAAATAAACTTTCAATAATAGTTGGCAAAGCCAAGAAACCACTGCAGAGGACGTAAACCAACGGGTCAGGGCCACTGTAGGACTGCTGAAAGTTTCTCTGGGTCCATCGAAAAACCAGCAGTGGAAATTACATAACCCAGGAATTGAACCTGTTCATTATGGAAATCGCACTTCTCCAATTTACAATAG
This sequence comes from Lithobates septentrionalis, assembly GCA_037952835.1. Taxonomy (NCBI): domain Eukaryota; kingdom Metazoa; phylum Chordata; class Amphibia; order Anura; family Ranidae; genus Lithobates; species Lithobates septentrionalis. Next base: position 4,531,904 of record JBBDGP010001284.1, read on the forward strand.
AGATTGTTCTCTCTTAGTTTCTGAAGCACACAACAGACATCTGTGTGGTGGCTCTCCAGGGACTTGGAAAATATGAGGATATCGTCAAAATAAACCACAATACATAACTGCAACAAATCTCGGAGGACATCGTTAATAAATTCCTGGAAAACTGCTGGGGCGTTACAAAGGCCAAAATGCATTACAAGGTACTCATAATGGCCTGTTCTGGTATTAAATGCAGTTTTCCACTCGTCCCCCTCTTTAATCTTCACAAGATTGTATGCCCCTCTCAAATAAAGCTTTGTGAAAACCGTTGCTCCCTTGAGGTGGTCAAATAACTCCATAATCAATCGGAATCGGATAGGCATTCTTAAATTGTGAATAATATAATAATAGTGTAGTGCTACTAGAAGGTGAAAATAAATCACAGATATAAAAACTAGATAATACATCTAATAAAACCAAAAAGCAATATAAAGTGGCTACGCTGAATGTAACCCAGTGAGGGTGTCAGAGAAAATGTCCACAAAAAATTATCAGATGGTATGTCCCTCATGTGGAGGTAATCCCAATTGTGGAACAATCAGTGTAAGGCTTGTCTGTAGTCAACAACAGCGAAACTCAAGATATAAATGGATACTCTTACCAGCTGTGATGGACCCCAAATGTCATACGACAGAGGTATCAGACAGGCTTGAGATCTTATGTTGTGTATATCAGATGTTATTGTATTCATCAGATGTCATTCAGGTACTGGACACAGATGGAAGGAACCGGTTCAAGGTGGTATCCTCAGCTCCTGGACCGTGAGGGCTCCAAGTACTCCCCTGTTAGATAGCTGTCTTCAAAGTTCTTCCGTGTGGGCTCCGGGGGGGGAATCATGTAAAAGCAGAAGGAAGGAGAGGGACTCAAATGGTGCAGGTCAAAAACCAATAAGGTTTATTAATAATAATTCTTAAATTGTGAAATTATTGAGACCCCTATAATCAATACAGGGTCTCAGTTCACCACTCTTCTTCTTCACAAAGAAGAAACCAGCACCAGCAGTAGACGAGGATTTGCGGATGAAACCTTGAGAAAGTGTGTCTGCAACATACTCCTCCATGGCCTTATTCTCCAAGACCGACAAAGGGTAAACCCGGCCACGAGGGGGTATGGCACCAGGTTGAAGGTCAATTGCGCAATCATACGACCGGTGTGGAGGCAAAATACCGGCTTGACCTTTGTCAGGGAGGAGAGTAAAGAGGTGCACAGGACCTTGGCTACCTTCTGGAAGCATGTCTTACTGCATTGTGGCGACCAGGAGAGAACCTCAGCATGGAGCCAATCAAAAGAGGGGTTGTGCCTTTGTAACCAAGGATAACCAATAACCAGTGGAAACTTAGGTGAGGAAATAACTTGGAATTGGATTATCTCATGGTGAAGGGCCCCAACGGCCATGGACAACAGAACAGTCTCATGAGTCACATGGGCAGGCTGTAAAGGTCTTCCGTCAAGAGCCTCAATGGCAAGTGGAGTGTCACGAAGCTGCAGTGGAATCGAGTGCTTCGATAAAAAGGCAGCATCAATGAACAGGCCTGCAGCCCCAGAGTTGAGTAGAGCCTGTATCTCGATGGACGACTCAGCCCAAGAAAGGATAACCAAAACCAGGGGCTTATCCTCCTGGATAACTGGGGACAAAACGACACCTAAGGTCTGTCCGTGACAGGACCTCAAGGTTCAGGGGTTCCCTGGATGGGTAGGACAAGACTTCAAAAAAAGTGACCTGCCTGGCCACAATTAAGGCACAATCTCTCCCTCCTCCTAAGGGTTCTCTCATCCACAGAGAGACGCGTGAAGCCTAAGTGCATGGGTTCACCTTCACAGACCGACTCGGTACCAGGAGGCATGGGAGGTGAGGGAGGCAAGAATGGGATTGCAAAGTTCGGAGACAAATGTACAGGAGGCTTCCGCAAGCGCTCATTAAAAGGGAGTCTTTCTCTGAGTCTGGAGTCAATAAGGATGGCAAACGTGATCAACCTCTCCAGCTCATTGGGTATATCTCTGGCTGCTATCTCATCCTTGATCGTATCCAAGAGACCATGAGAAAAAGCAGCCAGAAGGGCCTTATTGTTCCAAGCAACCTCTGCTGCCAGAGTACGGAATTCAATAGTGTAATCAGCAACAGTTCTCGTGCTCTGTTTGATGGATATGAGGCACTTGGTAGCAGAAGCGGAGCGTGCGGGAATGTCAAATACCCTTTTAAAAGAAGTCACAAACTCAAGGTAATGCAAGACAACAGGTTTTTGCGTCTCCCATAGAGGGTTTGCCCAGGCCAAGGCTCTTTCAAAAAGCAAAGATATCACGAAACCTACTTTGCTTCTGTCCGTGGGAAACGCCTGGGGCAGCATCTCAAAGTATATCTCAACCTGGTTGAAACCCTCTGCATTGGACTGGATCGCCCTCAAATCACTGTGGAAGCGGAGCGGAACCAGACATACCTCTTATAGAGCTAATACTGGAGGCGGGTGCCTGCACAGAGACTGGAGCAGCAGCAGGGACAGCCTGCAAGACAGGTTGTACCGGAGCAGCCACAGTGGGAGATTCCAGGTGAGCCTTGCGACTCAGGAGCGTTTGTAATGCCATGGCAAACTGATCCATGCAGTGATCCTGCTCATCCAATCTGGAAAAAATATTACCAACAAGTGGATTGACTGCATCTTCTGAGTTCATGGCCTTCACCTACTGTCAGAAACCATGAATAAGACTGAGACAGAAGTACAGTTAAATCACACTTGTTTATTAATAATAATAAAAGGTAAATGGAGTAAATGTAGTCGAAACATAGCCAGAGTTCAGGAACCGGAATGGATAGTCAAACAAGCCAAAAGATCAGAGAGTCAGAGAAGAGCGTAGTAGAACACCAAACAGGATCTGGAGCCAGAAGGAATGTCAACCAAGCAAGTCTTTAACAGGAACACAGGAGAGCGTCTCTAGAGATGTGACCATGGCGAAGGCAGAGATCATCTGGACTGGATGGCTTAAGTAGGCAGGGCTGATGAGCAGGATATCATCAACAGGTGAGTCACTGTGGAGAGATAGGAGCTGGCAATTAGCCGACAGCTTAGCGGCCAGCTTTGAGAAGGAAGGGCTGAGTCTAGCCCTTGTAGTGATATATTGAATAGTAGTATCGTGGGTAGATAATTAATTAGTTGTTATTATAATGATGATGTAAGTACTCTTCTGCAGCAACCCAATTCTTCCAGAGAGATGCACTTTATTGACGTCCAACACAGAACAAGGTCCAAAGTCCACTGATGACAAAAAAATCCAACAGAGTATATAACTCAGAGTCCCATTTTTCCTAGGTCTGCACCTTCATAGTCACACACAGACAGGACTAAACTATAGACTGAACGCCATGTTATATTCACTAGACACTGAATGGCTGAGCAATTTGATTGGCAGTTTCCATTTAGGCCTTTGATATGCTCGAGTATTTCAGACAGACAACAACCCCTCATTGCCTTCAATAGAGCAGTTACTTGGATCATTCAGTCCATAATTTCACCTGAATGGTATACCAACAAATACATATACCCCCACACGATGGTTCAGATAGAATCAGCTTGACATCTGTGTTTATCATATCTTCTATCCAGACAAAGCGGCAGTGGAAATTCTTGCCAGTATCCTCACCATTAAAGGTAGAAAGTTTTTTTTCATCCATATATGTCATAGCCTTTAGCATATTATAAACAACGGATTCAAAAAAGTTTCAGATCATGACTGGAGTGATGAATTTCACTCACCCCTCTTATAAATTTAGGAAAACCACCCAACATAGTATAATTTATGCTATGCCAAGCCATTGTGCAGCATCTCACCTTAGATGTCAAATATATTGATCAATACGCATTATGTAATATGTACAGATGTTATGAAAATTATTTTAGGTTTAAATGCTTCTCTTTGGTTTTAAGATAAAGTTCAAGAAATAAAACATAATGAAAATAAAAAATTAAGAGCAAAAGAAAATAAAAAAATGAAAAAAAAATTGAATGTTCAAAAAAAAAAGGGGTCCATTGCTTGATGAATTTTGAGAGAGTCCATGAATTCTTTATAATTCCTTGAATAGTGATATATTGTCTATTCAGCGTTTCTCCCCCGCTAGCCAGCAATGTCAGATACTTCTAGTACGTCTGCTATTCACATACAAACAAGCATCTCCGGCAATATCTGAAAGACAAAAACTCTCCAACAAAAACTCATTAGCAAGGTCCTTAAACATTGTATGAAGTTAAAACACAGCACTATTTACACGTTTACAGTTTGAGGCTAATTCACCCCCCCTGCTAGAGAAGTGTCATTTGCATTCAAAATCAGATCTGGAGAATGTACATTTTGTACCCCCTTCAACTGCTCTAATAATTTATCATGTTTCCCTCTCATATTTTCATACTTGATCTTCAGGTGGTTCTGTTTTAACTGAGAAAATGGTATCCAGGTCTTGGACCTTTTCTTCTTATTATTTTGGTCAGCTCTGTTTTTCATATTAATATCACCTATATTTGACCTGGTGTCTCCTCTCTGGGTGTTATCATAAGATATTATCTTTTGATCTTTAGGTTCAGTATTTGTCCTAAACAATGTGGCTAAATCAATTTTGACAGCCTGCTCATTTGACTTTCTCCATAAATGGTCTGCTCTCAACAATATGTCTTTTAAATCATGAGGATTTGGGGTAGCTAATAAAATATTTTGTTTGATATCTTCATGCAAAGCATCTAGAAACATATTCATATGTATCAAGCCCCCACGCTCAAATGCAAGATTATTACTGACCAATAATTGCATAATAGTTGCTATCCTGTGTGACAATTCATAGGGAGATTCATTTTGCATTTGTTGGATCTTCCCATGAATAGTAACATCAGAACGTACACCATACAAAACACATAATAATTCCAGTAATATGTCCCTTGTCCTCAGAGGCTGAATACAGATTTGTTTAATTCTCATCCAAAGACCACTTCCTAAAGAATGTTGCAAAACTCTTTCTAAGTCAGATGGGTTGAGATTGTACATATCTCTGACTTGCTGCACTTCACAAAACCATTTTAAAAATCTGTTTAAATCATGGTAGGGAACCATTCCTATTTCTTTAAGAATTGTGTCTAATTCTTTTGGTTTCAAAGGCTTCATTACAAGCTGAACTTCACCTGTATTATTATTATTGTTATAAACTGTGGTGGTCACTGTGGGTGCAGCTGGCAATGAATTATCCGATTTAATATGAGGTTCTGTTTCATTTTATAGAAAGTTTGTGTTTGTATTTTGCTGCAGATTGCTGAATCCAAATTTGATGCATATCTGCATTCCTGAGATCTCTTCTCTAATTCCATAATTCTTTATTTTAATCTCTCATTTTCCTCTGATAATTCATCACAATGTTTAGATTTCTCAAGCAAAGCTCCCCCAATGGTAACTGCATGGAATTTTAAATTTACTATCTCAGTGTCTGATTGGTTTTGTAACCTCTCACAAACATTGTTGCTATTATCAACTGCATTCTGTAACTGGGTTATTTCCTCAACCTTACCCTTCAAAGAACTTTCCATTGTTAAACAGCAAGATAATAAGCCTTGTACAATACAACCTTTTCTTTTACTTTCTGAAATTTTGCCAACATATACCACCTGAACACCCTTTTGAGTTCTGGAATGCCTACATTCCTAATCTGTATTCTTGCATAATAACATCAACAAGTCCCCTTTGATATACTAGTACCCTGGGAGGGAGTTTCTGCTAGGTCAATATTGTACTGTACGTGTACATATATATAATAATATAATATCCCACATAAATCGGCGAACATATTACAACAGCCCTGACAGCTATGCAGTGGAATATCATATTTACAGGATGTCTCCAACTTACTAGCTGAAAAAGGATATTAGAGAACTGGAGAAAGTGCAAAGAAGGGCAATCAAGCTGATAGGAGGCATTGATGAGCTCAGCTATGAGGAAAGATTAGCGGAACTGAATTTATTCTTTCTTAAAAAGAGGTTATTAAGGGGAATATTCTCACCAAGTATAAATACATTATAGTTATTTACTTTCAGGTCATTACAGAGGACAAGGGGACACTCTTTATGTCTGGAAGAAAAAGAGATTTAACCTCCATATATGTAAAAGCTTCTTTACAGTAAGAGCTTTACAAATGTGAAATATATTCCCTCAAGAGCTAGTTCTGGCCAGCTCAATATATTGTTTTAGTAAGAGCAGGATGTTTTCCAAAATGCACAAAATAGAAATGGGATACTAACATTTATAAGTAATGACACCAGGGGTAATTGATCTTGGGAATATTCAATCACCTCATGGAGGATTAGGAGGAATTTGTTCCCCACTGGAGCACAATGAATCATGCTTTACTGGGTTTTTCTTGCCTTGGTCTGGATCAACCGTGGGTATAGGTATGTGTATATGGAGATTTTCTATTTGTTTTTTTAATTGGTTGAAGTAGATGGATTTATGTCTTTTTTCAACCTGACTAACATGTAAACACCTTGACTAGGCTGATTTGTCAACAGAACCCACACCAGCCATTCTTGAACCAATAAATCAACTTAAAGTGGTTCTAAAGGCTCAATGTTTTTTTTTACCTTCATGCATTCTGTGCACAAAGGTAAAAAAACCTTCTGTGTGCAGCAGCCCCCCCCCCTCAGCCCCCCATAATACTCACCTAAGCCCCATTGCGATCCAGCAATGTACACGAGAGCTTCGGCCCTCTAGGGACTCTCCTTCCTCATTGGCTGCTGCGAATGTCGATCACAGCCAGTGAGCCAATGAGGAGGGGGGGTAGGGCCGAGCCGCAGCTCTGTGTGTGAATGGACAACAGAGCAGCGGCTGGGGAGCAAGCCTGCTTGGTTGCCCCCAGAGCAAGCTGTTTGGCAGGAGGGAGGGGCCAGGAGTGCCAACGGGGGACCCCAGAAGGATCGGGGCTGCTATGTGCAAAACCACTGCACATACTGCAGGTAAGTAAAACATGTTTTTTGTTTTTGTTTTTTAACTTGCATTCAATATCACCCTAAGAAATTATTTCACAGTAAAAAGCCACCAAAATATGGCAGTGAATAGGTGCACAGTCTTTAAACACTTTCACTAGACCACTTTGTAAACGGGACCCAAAAAATACATTTTTAAATCAAGAAAAAAATTAAGCAGCATATTTATTTTTATGTGAAAAGCCTCTCAAAATAATGTATGTATGCGCATGGTCTTCAAACACTTTGACTAGGCCACATTAATGCCGCGTACACACGGTCGGACTTTTCGGCTACAAAAGTCCGACAGACTTTCGACGGACTTTTGGCAGACTAGCGGCAGACTTTCTAACGAACGGACTTGCCTACATACGATCACACAAAAGTCCGACGGATTCGTACGTGATGACGTACACCGGACTAAAATAAGGAAGTTGATAGCCAGTAGCCAATAGCTGCCCTAGCGTGGGTTTTTGTCCGTCGGACTAGCACACAGACGAGCGGATTTCTGGGTCCGGCGTAGTTACGACGTTATGATTTGAAGCATGTTTCAAATCTAAAGTCCATCAGATTTGCGGCTGGAAAAGTCCGCTGAAAGTCCGGGGAAGCCCACACACGATCGGATTGTGAGCCGTATTTTGTCCGTTGGCGTCCGTCTGACTTTTGTAGACGAAAAGTCCGACTGTGTGTACGCGGCATTACAGGACCTCTGCCAGCCTGCTTTTAACCACTTGCCGACCGCCTCACGCCTATATACGTGAGCAGAGCGGCACGGGCAGGCAAAATCACGTACCTGAAACGTGATTGCCTTCCCGCGGGTGGGGGGTCCGATCGGACCCCCCCCCGGTGCCAGCTGCGGTCGGCATTTGGTTGGAAGCGATGGGAGACGAGGGGGAGGCCATCCGATCGTGGCCCCCCCCTCGCGATCGCTCCCAGCCAATGACAAACATCCCCTGCCTCTGTATAGTACACAGAGGCAGAGGATGTGATGTCATCTCTCCTCGGCTCGGGAGTTTCCGTTCCAGCGCCGAGGGGAGATGACATGTAAGTGCACCAACACTCACACACACACAGTAGAACATGCCAGGCATACGTTACACCCCCGATCCCCCCCCGATCGCCCCCCGATCCCCCCCCAATCACCCCCCCCCCCCCCTGTCACAAACTGACACCAAGCAGGTTTTTTTTTTTTTTGTTTGTTTTTTCCTGATTACTGCATAGTGTCAGTTTGTGACAGTTAGCAGTTAGGGTAGTAACTGTTACCCCCCTGTAGGTCTAGGGTACCCCCCTTACCCCCCCTAATAAAGTTTTAACCCCTTGATCACCCCCCGTCACCAGTGTCGCTAAGCGATCATTTTTCTGATCGCTGTATTAGTGTCGCTGGTGACGCTAGTTAGGGACGTAAATATTTAGGTTCGCCGTCAGTGTTTTATAGCGACAGGGACCCCCATATACTACCGAATAAATGTTTTAACCCCTTGATTGCCCCCTAGTTAACCCTTTCACCACTGATCACCGTATAACCGTTACGGGTGACGCTGGTTAGTTTGTTTATTTTTTATAGTGTCAGGGCACCCGCCGTTTATTACCAAATAAAAGTTTAGCCCCCTGTAGGTCTAGGGTACCCCCCTTACCCCCCCTAATAAAGTTTTAACCCCTTGATCACCCCCTGTCGCCAGTGTCGCTAAGCGATCATTTTTCTGATCGCTGTATTAGTGTCGCTGGTGACGCTAGTTAGGGACGTAAATATTTAGGTTCGCCGTCAGTGTTTTATAGCGACAGGGACCCCCATATACTATCTAATAAATGTTTTAACCCCTTGATGGCCCCCTAGTTAACCCTTTTACCACTGATCACCGTATAACCGTTACGGGTGACGCTGGTTAGTTTGTTTATTTTTTATAGTGTCAGGGCACCCGCCGTTTATTACCGAAAAAAGGTTTAGCCCCCTGATCGCCCGGCGGTGATATGCGTCGCCCTAGGCAGCGTCAGATTAGCACCAGTACCGCGAACACCCATGCACGCACCGTACACGCACCGTACACCTCCCTTAGTGGTATAGTATCTGAACGCATCAATATCTGATCCGATCAGATCTATACTGGCGTCCCCAGCAGTTTAGGGTTCCCAAAAACGCAGTGTTAGTGGGATCAGCCCAGATACCTGCTAGCACCTGCGTTTTGCCCCTCCGCCCGGCCCAGCCCAGTCCAGCCCACCCAAGTGCAGTATCGATCGATCACTGTCACTTTTTTTTGTAGCGTTTTGGTGAACTGGCAAGCACCAGCGGCCTAGTACACCCCGGTCGTAGTCAAACCAGCACTGCAGTAACACTTGGTGACGTGGCGAGTCCCATAAGTGCAGTTCAAGCTGGTGAGGTGGCAAGCACAAGTAGTGTCCCGCTGCCACCAAAAAGACAAACACAGGCCCGTCGTGCCCATAATGCCCTTCCTGCTGCATTCGCCAATCCTAATTGGGAACCCACCGCTTCTGCAGCGCCCGTACTTCCCCCATTCACATCCCCAACCAAATGCAGTCGGCTGCATGAGAGGCATTTTCTTTATGTCCTCCCGAGTACCCCTACCCAACGAACCCCCCCAAAAAAGATGTTGTGTCTGCACCAAGCGCGGATATAGGCGTGACACTCACTATTATTGTCCCTCCTGTCCTGACAATCCTGGTCTTTGCATTGGTGAATGTTTTGAACGCTACCATTCACTAGTTGAGTATTAGCGTAGGGTGCAGCATTGCACAGACTAGGCACACTTTCACAGGGTCTCCCAAGATGCCATCGCATTTTGAGAGACCCGAACCTGGAAGCGGTTACAGTTATAAAAGTTACAGTTACAAAAAAAAAGTGTAAAAAAAAAAAAAACACAAACAAAAATAAAAAAAAATAGTTGTCGTTTTATTGTTCTCTCTCTCTATTCTCTCTCTCTATTGTTCTGCTCTTTTTTACTGTATTCTATTCTGCAATGTTTTATTGTTATTATGTTTTATCATGTTTGCTTTTCAGGTATGCAATTTTTTATACTTTACCGTTTACTGTGCTTTATTGTTAACCATTTTTTTGTCTTCAGGTACGCCATTCACGACTTTGAGTGGTTATACCAGAATGATGCCTGCAGGTTTAGGTATCATCTTGGTATCATTCTTTTTAGCCAGCGGTCGGCTTTCATGTAAAAGCAATCCTAGCGGCTAATTAGCCTCTAGACTGCTTTTACAAGCAGTGGGAGGGAATGCCCCCCCCCCCACCGTCTTCCGTGTTTTTCTCTGGCTCTCCTGTCTCAACAGGGAACCTGAGAATGCAGCCGGTGATTCAGCCAGCTGACCATAGAGCTGATCAGAGACCAGAGTGGCTCCAAACATCTCTATGGCCTAAGAAACCGGAAGCTACGAGCATTTTATGACTTAGATTTCGCCGGATGTAAATAGCGCCATTGGGAAATTGGGGGAGCATTTTATCACACCGATCTTGGTGTGGTCAGATGCTTTGAGGGCAGAGGAGAGATCTAGGGTCTAATAGACCCCAATTTTTTCAAAAAAGAGTACCTGTCACTACCTATTGCTATCATAGGGGATATTTACATTCCCTGAGATAACAATAAAAATGATTTAAAAAAAAAAAATGAAAGGAACAGTTTAAAAATAAGATAAAAAAGCAAAAAAATAATAAAGAAAAAAAAAAAATAAATAAAAAGCACCCCTGTCCCCCCTGCTCTCACGCTAAGGCGAACGCAAGCGGCGGTCTGGCGTCAAATGTAAACAGCAATTGCACCATGCATGTGAGGTATCACCGCGAAGGTCAGATCGAGGGCAGTAATTTTAGCAGTAGACCTCCTCTGTAAATCTAAAGTGGTAACCTGTAAAGGCTTTTAAAGGCTTTTAAAAATGTATCAATTTTGTTGCCACTGCACGTTTGTGCGCAATTTTAAAGCATGTCATGTTTGGTATCCATGTACTCGGCCTAAGATCATCTTTTTTATTTCATCAAACATTTGGGCAATATAGTGTGTTTTAGTGCATTAAAATTTAAAAAAGTGTGTTTTTTCCCCAAAAAATGCGTTTGAAAATCGCTGCGCAAATACTGTGTGAAAAAAAAAAAATGAAACACCCACCATTTTAATCTGTAGGGCATTTGCTTTAAAATAATATATAATGTTTGGGGGTTCAAAGTAATTTTCTTGCAAAAAAAAATAATTTTTTCATGTAATCAAAAAGTGTCAGAAAGGGCTTTGTCTTCAAGTGGTTAGAAGAGTGGGTGATGTGTGACATAAGCTTCTAAATGTTGTGCATAAAATGCCAGGACAGTTCAAACCCCCCCCAAATGACCCCATTTTGGAAAGTAGACACCCCAAGCTATTTGCTGAGAGGCATGTCGAGTCCATGGAATATTTTATATTGTGACACAAGTAGCGGGAAAGAGACAAATTTTTTTTTTTTTTTTTTTTTTTTGCACAAAGTTGTCACTAAATGTTATATTGCTCAAACGTGCCATGGGAATATGTGAAATTACACCCCAAAATAAATTCTGTTGCTTCTCCTGAGTACGGGGATACCACATGTGTGGGACTTTTTGGGAGCCTAGCCGCGCACGGGACCCCGAAAACCAAGCACCGCCTTCAGGCTTTCTAAGGCCGTAAATTTTTGATTTCACTCTTCACTGCCTATCACAGTTTCGGAGGCCATGGAATGCCCAGGTGGCACAAACCCCCCCCAAATTACCCCATTTTGGAAAGTAGACACCCCAAGCTATTTGCTGAGAGGTATAGTGAGTATTTTGCAGACCTCACTTTTTGTCACAAAGTTTTGAAAATTGAAAAAAGAAAAAAAAAATTTTTTTTTCTGGTCTTTCTTCATTTTCAAAAACAAATGAGAGCTGCAAAATACTCACCATGCCTCTCAGCAAATAGCTTGGGGTGTCTACTTTCCAAAATGGGGTAATTTGGGGGGGGTTTGTGCCATCTTGGCATTTTATGGCCTTCAAAACTGTGATAGGTAGTGAGGAGTAAAATCAAAAATGTATGCCCTTAGAAATCCTGAAGGTGGTGCTGGGTTTTCGGGGCCCCGTACGCGGCTAGGCTCCCAAAAAGTGCCACACATGTGGTATCCCCGTACTCAGGAGAAGCAGCTGAATGTATTTTGGGGTGCAATTCCACATATGCCCATGGCCTGTGTGAGCAATATATCATTTAGTGACGACTTTTTGTAAATTTTTTTTTTTTTTTTTTTTTTTTGTCATTATTCAATCACTTGGGACAAAAAAAAAAAATATTCAATGGGTTCAACATGCCTCTCAGCAATTTCCTTGGGGTGTCTACTTTCCAAAATGGGGTCATTTGGGGGGGTTTTGTACTGCCCTGCCATTTTAGCACCTCAAGAAATGACATAGGCAGTCATAAACTAAAAGCTGTGTAAATTCCAGAAAATGTACCCTAGTTTGTAGACGCTATAACTTTTGCGCAAACCAATAAATATACGCTTATTGACATTTTTTTTACCAAAGACATGTGGCCGAATACATTTTGGCCTAAATGTATGACTAAAATTTAGTTTATTGGATTTTTTTTATAACAAAAAGTAGAAAATATCATTTTTTTTCAAAATTTTCAGTCTTTTTCCGTTTATAGCGCAAAAAATAAAAACGGCAGAGGTGATCAAATACCATCAAAAGAAAGCTCTATTTGTGGGAAGAAAAGGACGCAAATTTCGTTTGGGTAGAGCATTGCATGACCGCGCAATTAGCAGTTAAAGCGACGCAGTGCCGAATTGTAAAAAGTGCTCTGGTCAGGAAGGGGGTAAATCCTTCCGGGGCTGAAGTGGTTAATAAAAATATCAGCATTACAATTTATTTATTTCACTGAAAAAAGCCCCCAATATAATCTAGTAAGTATGTGCATAGACAAATGCAAACAAATGTGAATATATGCAAAGACTGCAATAGACTTGAATGAATTATTGATTTTTACATTCTTTATAAATAAAAAAAAATGTAAACAGTGCATTGCACCACCTCTTCACCACCTGGCAAGCAGAAGGAAAGCCACCCTGTATGAACTAATTTAAACAAGCCCTTAAACCTAACTGAATGAAAAAAAATATGAAACCACGACATAGAAAATCCAAAAAAAAAAAAAAAAGGAGATGGTAAATCAGCCATACAACTACTACAGTTTTTGCTGACACACACAAAGTATACAGTACCTCCCTTTTGTATCCTATGTATAAAAATATTACATAGCCATTTGTTCAGTGAATCTACACCCCACTATGCCAGTCTGGATCTACAGAATGCTGTCATTTTATTAAAATCCTGGGAGAGTTGGGAGATATACTTACACATAGCTCCCAACTGTCCCTGATTTGGAGCAATGTCCCTCTGTCCCTCATTCCTCCTCATTTGTCCCTCATTTTGGTCTGATCTATATAGATGTATATAAAATGCACTTTTTATCTATCAAAAAGCGTTTTCCAGGGATTTCTAAATTGCTGCATTTGTAAATTCCAAAAGCCAATATAAAGGAATAGTAGTGGTAAAAAAAGCACTTGCGGGTTTAACCAATCTTGTTTTTTTGTACAATTTCCCTTTAAGGGGTGTGGTAAGGGGTGTGTCATATGCCTTCATGCTTTTGCTGATAGGTGTCCCTCATTCCCATCTCAAAAAGTTGGGAGGTATGGCTTACATACATTTTAAAGTGACTCTGCTGCTAAACTGCAACTTGTGAATCCAACACTTCTTAGAATGTTGATCACCTGTATCCCACTCTGCACTCGGTGGTTCCTGCTGGGGACCATTTCATCCATCACTACAGGACACAGTATAGAAGTAGTAGGTTCGTGGAAGAAAGCACTGCGTGTAATGAGGGATACAGGAGATTGACACTCTCAGTAGTTCTCAAGCACTGTATCATGGGAATAGGTCACATGCTTCCCCATAGGTGGAAGCACTAGGTATTTTTTGGAAGCTGCAATTGCGAAGGTGAGTGCTACTATCCCTGATGGTGCACCTATCAGTGGCTCCTTAACTGCTGGATAACCATACTAGATAGCAATCTAATGTAGAATTCCCAAAAATCAAGTGTTTTCACACTATTTGATGGGCTGGTGTACCTAAATACCTATATACCCATCACTGCCTAAAAAAATAATAATAACACAATTATAAAGCACAGCACTTCGCTTTACAAATGTGCTTGGCACTCTCAAAATGTGTTTAGTTCTAAAAAAAATTGAAGCAAAGAAAAAAAAAAATGCAATGTGTCCGGCTTTCCTCCAGTCATAGAGTTCTCTCTGCTGCATTAAGCACTGAGAACTCTATAGGACACCACATATTTAATTTTATTATTGCACCATAAAATGTGAGCTGTGGTATGGAAAAACAATTTGGAAGCATTATTCATCAATGCAGTCTTAAATTATGGTCTCAGCTTACTAGGCCAGCCTGTGCTTTGGAGAGAGAGGCATGAAAGCCAACAGCAATATATAACAACCCTAAAAAGAACATTCCTAGATAGAAACACGGGGCCTACCACTGTTGGCTCCTTTTAAAAGTGCAAATTTCAGGGTTGTCATCTATATTTTTTGTTGCCCCAGAAGAAGCATGCCCTTCAGCCTGACTTCAGCCCTCCAGTTCTGTGGTACAGTGAACATTTTTATGCAAAAAAAACATTATTAGTGAGAAACAAATAAAAATTGCAACCACTGAGCTTGGACCCTCAAAAACAAGTCTGCAATGGCAGATTCCAAATTTCTGTTATTGCACTCTGGAGGAGTTATTAGAATGCTATAATAAATCACACTATTAGAAATAAAATATACTGAAACATTTGGATGAATAGTATTAAGCAAAGATAAGGTTTATCTGGAACAGAAAGTTAGAGTGATTAAAGAAATAAGTATAATTAGAGAAAGAGCAGTTTTATTGAATGATACGCTTATCATAAAGACAGATGATACAAAGCTGTAAAATGACTTATAGTTAATCATTACATGGAGTGATTGTAGAGGTTTTTAAAGGAGCCAGGTATAAAATCAGCCTTGATTTAAAGCTATACTAAGTATTGCATGATGATATTGGAATTCTTTATGGAACAACATTAGTGCTGTTGTACTGAATTTGTGAGATGTAGTGCAGGAGCAGAAGGCAAGTGAAAGGTATAAAATTCTCAAACAAAATATTTCATTGTTGTCCTTGTGTTACACTGTGCATATCTGTATCTATGCACACAAGAAAATATACTCAAAAGAAAATTATATCTTATTCAGGAGCAGAAGGCAAGTGAAAGGTATAAAATTCTCAAACAAAATATTTCATTGTTGTCCTTGTGTTACACTGTGCATATCTGTATCTATGCACACAAGAAAATATACTCAAAAGAAAATTATATCTTATGCTTCTGGAAGAATGCTCAATCATTCAAATAGACACACTCCTAAAACTTGTGGACAGCCTTCCCAGAAGAGTTGAAGATGTTATAGCTACAAAGGGTGGGCCAACATAATATTGAACCCTACAAACTAAGACTAGGATGCCATAAAAATTCATGTGCGTGTAAAGACAGGCGTCACAATACTTTTGGTAATATAGTGTATATCTAAATCCAAAATCATAAATGTAATATATTGCATCTTACGGGTCCCTAGATAAGGTTTTTTTCCCCTTTATTTATGTGGAAAATGTGAAAATAAACACTTCCTGTCCCTTTGTGGCTATGCTCACTTGTCCACTTTATCTATTGAGAGTCATGGTTACCACCAAGGCTGGAATTCAAGCATGTCTGCCTTTGTTCATCTCCATTACATGGGAAATTAGTAGTTTACAGAAAAAAGATAGCACTGCTGTCAGGATCACTTTTGTGCTCCTGCTGCTCATTCCAGCATCTGGGTGTTGGCTGTTGCATTCTCCCTATCTGTGTTCACCTGCAAGGTTATTGATATGATCAGTCACCTGTTATAAGCAAACTGAACACTCCATCACTTGCTTGTGATAGAGAATGTGATACCTGCATTGTTCCTGTTCAAGCCCCCCGTTTTTTCTGCCCCGCTTTGCTAGATTGGATTTCCCTGTGTTATAACCTGGATCGGATATTGGACTATTCCCTGAACTCAACCTGCCTTTTACGTGGACTGTCATAGAACCACGCTATCCATCTGCTAACTGCAAGTAATCTGTTTGTTTGTTTATAGGGAGGGTGGAGGAGTATTTAAACTAGGATTGAGGGGGGAGGGTGAACTAGAATTACATCGAGAAGACAGGTCAGTTAGGGGTCAGACATTAATGGAGGGTGGAATGGGGATAGATGGGGGGAGGGTTATGGCAGGTGTCAAGAAATTTCCCATGTTGCAAACAGCCATTGGAAACTGTAGTGCCATTTGTACTACTAATAATTATATGAAAAACACCAGACCAAAATGTAATAATGCATTAAAGTGTTTGTTCACCAATGCCAGAAGTCTGCCAAGCAAAATAGGTGAGTTGGAAGCTCTGGTGCATGAGGTGAACTATGATGTAATCGGTATTGCTGAAACTTGGCTTCAATCCTCACATGACTGGGCTATTAATATTCCTGGTTATGCACTCTTTCGGAGGGACAGGGTAAAAAGGAAAGGTGTCGGGGTCTGTCTCTATGTGAGAAGTGATCTCAAAGCAAGTGTGAAAGAGGACCTGATTGATGGAGAGTGTGATGAGTCTGAAGCATTATGGGTGGAACTTCATATAGATGTGAGTAGTTCAAAGTTAATCATTGGAGTTTGTTATAGACCACCCAATGTTAACGAGGAGGTGAGACTCAGCTCCTTGCACAGATGGAAAGGGCTGCAAGGGCTGGGACAGTGATAATAATGGGGGATTTTAACTACCCAGAAATTGACTGGAGTAATGGCACTGCTGGGACAGTTAAAGGGCAAAAATTTATAAACCTAGTACAGGACAATTTTATGGTCCAGTTTATTGAGGCCCCAACTAGGAATGAAGCTCTGTTGGACCTAGTAATCTCAAACCATGCAGAGCTTATTACTAATGTTCAGATAAAGGAACACCTGGGTAGCAGTGACCATAACATGATTTCATTTGATGTTAGCTGTAAACAAGAAATACATACGGGAAAGATAAAAACACTTAACTTCAAGAGAGCAAATTTTACAAGGATGAGGGCTGCTCTCCAGGACTTAGACTGGGAGGGAATTTTGGCAGCGATAAACACAGAACAGAAATGGGAATTCTTCAAAAAGACTGTTTGGGACCTCACTGCAAAGTATATTCCCATGGGCAATCAGTTTAAAAGGCTAAAAATAAAACCTATGTGGCTCACGGTCAAAGTTAGAAAAGCTTTAAACAATAAGACAAGAGCTTTTAAAAAATATAAAAATGAAGGAACACTAGTGTCGTTTAAATGCTACAAAGAATTTAACAGAATATGTAAAAAGGAAATCAAGGGTGCAAAAATTCAAAATGAACGACAGATCGCAAAAAATAGTAGGACAAACCCCAAAAAATTCTTCAAATATATTAATAGTAAAAAGGTCAGGTCTGAGCATGTAGGCCCTTTACAAAATAATCTAGAGTGGGTGACTGGGGACAAGGAGAAGGCTAATTTATTAAATACTTTCTTCAGCTCTGTGTATACAAAAGAGCATGGGGGAGCTCATGTCCATAATGGGGGTGGTATTGACACAGCCCCAAATGATCCACAATGGCTCAAAAGGGATATGGTCCAGAAATATTTAGACAGAATAAAGGTGGATAAAGCACCTGGACCTGATGGCATCCACCCACGGATCCTAAAAGAATTGAGCTCTGTAATTTCAAAGTCATTGTATCTAATTTTTAGGGACTCATTAATGACGGGAATAGTACCACTGGATTGGCGCGGGGCGAACGTGGTGCCTATATTTAAAAAGGGATCAAATTCTTTGAGATAAAAAACATGCAGCGCTCCAAAGTGTATATAAATCTGGAATTGAATATCTATAAAGGAGTGTTAAAGAGAAAAACTATACTCATAAAGTGAAAAACAAATTATAAACAAAGTCCATAGGTGTAAAATAGTCCTAAGCACACATGAGAGTTCATGGGCGTAACTGGTGTCGTGCGTCCACGCACAGCGGGAGCCGGGGAGGACTCTGTATAGGGAGACACCCTGCACGTAGATCTTTTAGTCACACAGTGAACACTGTAATTGGTAGGAATGGGTACCTTACCGGAAAAGGTGGACACAGTCACCGTATAGTGAAGTGTCAGATAGGCTTGGGGGATACACCGATCCCAGCGATATCCAGCTGCAGGGGTCCTCACAGTGAGTCGCATCCAGGATCCGGATCGTTGGACGGTAATGTCCCAGTAATGCCCCAGTAGAAGGACGATGCTCCGAAACATGTTGGGTTGCTCACGCCATTAAATGACCTGTTACCACGCGATTTTATCCGATTTTTACCTTTTGTGATCACATTTTATTCCATGGAGTGCACTGTATAGCACTTTATTCTCAGCTTTTAATAAAGCTTCTCGTTCCAAACGGATTCATGCCCTATGTGGAAGTTTTTTTCTTATCTCCCTTTATGTTTGGGACCCTGCTGAGCCCCAACCATTTCCATCTTCAAACCCCTCCCATCTGAAAGGGAGACCTCGAAAGACCGGGAACCCCCACATTACCGTCCAACGATCCGGATCCTGGATGCGACTCACTGTGAGGACCCCTGCAGCTGGATATCGCTGGGATCGGTGTATCCCCCAAGCCTATTTGACACTTCACTATACGGTGACTGTGTCCACCTTTTCCGGTAAGGTACCCATTCCTACCAATTACAGTGTTTACTGTGTGACTAAAAGATCTACGTGCAGGGTGTCTCCCTATACAGAGTCCTCCCCGGCTCCCGCTGTGCGTGGACGCACGACACCAGTTACGCCCATGAACTCTCATGTGTGCTTAGGACTATTTTACACCTATGGACTTTGTTTATAATTTGTTTTTCACTTTATGAGTATAGTTTTTCTCTTTAACACTCCTTTATAGATATTCAATTCCAGATTTATATACACTTTGGAGCGCTGCATGTTTTTTATCTCATTTTTCTCATACATTGTTCACCACTGTGTTACATGCTAGCAGCTGCTTTTTCAATTATTTTTGTAATAGCGCAATTATTGTTTGTTTTGATTATAGATCAAATTCTTTACCAAGTAACTATAGACCTGTTAGTTTAACTTCTATAGTCGGGAAGATACTGGAGCATTTAATAAAAGACCACATAGATGAGTTCTTGCTAGAAAAAAACATTTTAAGCAACAGACAGCATGGGTTCATGAAAGACAGAAGTTGTCAGACAAACCTGATTTCTTTTTATGAAGAGGTAAGTAAAACCTTGGACAGAGGGATGGCTGTGGATGTGGTTTACTTGGATTTTGCAAAAGCGTTCGATACAGTTCCGCACACACGGCTCATGTGTAAGTTAAAGTCTACAGGCTTGGAAATATCAGTTTGTAAATGGATAGAAAACTGGCTAAAAGACAGAATTCAGAGAGTAGTGGTTAATGATTCTTACTCTGAATGGTCTAAGGTTATCAGTGGTGTACCCCAAGGTTCAGTGCTGGGACCCTTACTCTTTAATATCTTTATAAATGATATTGGGTCTGGGATCAAAAGTAATATTTCTGTCTTTGCAGATGACACCAAGCTATGCAGTAGAATAACGTCCTTAGTAGTACAACTGGGGGAATCAATGGTGGAGAAGGATCTGGGGGTTTTGGTAGATGATAAGCTCAATAATAGCATGCAATGCCAAGCTGCGGTTTCCAAAGCGAGCAAAGTCCTTTCTTGTATTAAGAGAGGTATGGACTCCAGAGAGAGAGATATCATTTTGCCCCTGTTCAAATCATTAGTAAGACCTCATCTGGAATATGCAGTTCAGTTTTGGGCACTAGTTCTCAAAAAGGATATCGGGGAAGTGGAGAAAGTGCAAGGAAGGGCAACCAAACTGATAAGAGGCATGGAGGAGCTCAGCTATGAGGAAAGATTAGAGGAACTGAATTTGTTCACTCTTGAGAAGAGGAGAATAAGGGGGGATATGATCAACATGTTCAAATATATAAGGGGTCCATATAGTGAACTTGGTGTTGAGTTATTCACTTTACGGTCAACACAGAGGACAAGGGGGCACTCTTTACGACTGGAGGAAAAGAGATTTAGTTTCCAAATACGGAAAGGTTTCTTCACAGTAAGAGCTGTGAAAATGTGGAATAGACTCCCTCCAGAGGTGGTTATGGCAAGCTCAGTAGATTGCTTTAAGAAAGGCCTGGATACTTTCCTAAGTGTACATAATATAACTGGGTACTGACATTTATAGGTAAAGTTGATCCAGGGAAAATCCAAATGCCTCTTGGGGGATCAGAAAGGAATTTTTTCCCCTGCTGTAGCAAATTGGAGCATGCTCTGCTGGGGTTTTTTGCCTTCCTCTGGATCAACTGTGGGTATAGTATTGAGTATATTGGATTGTACAATATTTTTTTTTTTTTTTTTATGGTTGAACTGGATGGACTTGTGTCTTTTTTCAACCTGACTAACTATGTAACTATGTAACTATGTAACTTGTTTGCTCTGTTCGCATCTGCCCTAGTGTGGTGGCCAGGCACTATAGCACCTGGGGTCAACCAAGTACCAGTAGGCCTGCTTGCCTTAAGGGAAAGGGGGCTGCTATAGGTGAAGCACACAGTAGCTAGCTATAGTGTCTGAACACCTGTGTTGGGGTAGACGTGACATTATCTTAAGCCTTTAACAAAAAATAAATAAACAATTCTGTCAAGATGGACTCTACACAGGCTCGCTTATTTGCTGAGGAAATTTGCGTGACAGCTGGTCTATGCTTCCAATCTAGCTCACAGGGAGTGACAAAGACACTTAATTTATAGCAAGATCAGAAGTGATTTTGCTAAAAATGTTTTTAGACTGAAAAAAGAAAAATAATGTAGCCATCATATGTAAGGACTGGTAGGCTGCAATATACCGTATTTATCGGCGTATAACACGCACTTTTTTCCCCTTAAAATCAGGGGAAAGTCGTGGGTGTGTGTTATACGCCGATCCCCGCTATCGCTATGTGAATGTGGAATGTGGAATGTGGGAATGTGGAATTCCCTTCCACAGGCGGTGGTCTCAGCGGGGAGCATTGATAGCTTCAAGAAACTATTAGATAATCACCTGAATGACTGCAACATACAGGGATATGTAATGTAATACTGACACATAATCACACATATAGGTTGGACTTGATGGACCTGTGTCTTTTTTCAACCTCACCTACTATGTAACTATGTAACTATGTAATGTCGGCGATCGCCGCCGACATTTACATAGCGAGTAGTTTTAAATATGGCGCCGCGGAGTTCGGAGGGACTTGGCGGTGCTGAACGAGCGCCGCCAAAATCACAGAGCCGAGATACACATAGTCAAGTGTATTCGGCTCTTTCCGACGCCGCTCACAGTCACGCCCAGTCCCGCCATTGGACCTGTGTTATGTCCATCATAGGGCAGGACTGGGCGGGACTGTGAGCAGTGCCGGAAAGAGCCGAATACACTCGACTATGTGTATCTCGGCGGCGTCCGTTCAGTTCCGCCGGCGCCGAGTCCCTCTGAACTCCGCGGCGCCATATTTAAAACTACTAGCATGTGTATGTCGGTGGCGGCGGCAGGCGGTAGGCGGTAGGCATGGACACTGGAGACAAGGCTGCACTGGGGACAAGACTGCACTGACAAGGCTGCACTGGGGACAAGACTGCACTGACAAGGCTGCACTGGGGACAAGGCTGCACTGACAAGACTGCACTGACAAGACTGCACTGACAAGGCTGCACTGGGGACAAGGCTGCACTGACAAGACTGCACTGACAAGGCTGCACTGGGGACAAGACTGCACTGACAAGGCTGCACCGGGGACAAGGCTGCACTGACAAGGCTGCACTGGGGACAAGGCTGCACTGAAAAGACTGCACTGACAAGGCTGCACTGGGGACAAGGCTGCACTGACAAGACTGCACTGACAAGGCTGCACTGGGGACAAGGCTGCACTGACAAGACTGCACTGACAAGGCTGCACTGACAAGACTGCACTGGGGCAAAGCTGCACTGACAAGGCTGCACTGACACTGAAAAGGCTGCAATGACACTAACAAGGCTGCAGATGAACACTGATGAGGCTGCATTGATGGGCATTTTAATGTAAGTTTCTTTTCCTTAAACTTCCCTCCTAAAAGTTTTTTTCCTTAAAATTCTCTCCTAAACTTGGGGTGCGTGTTATACGCCGGCGCGTGTTATACGCCGGCGCATGTTATACGCCGATAAATACGGTAGTATATAGTAAGACGAAGCTGTCCCCAGTGAGGAGATGCCGCTGATCGGACACAGCCGATCACATGGTTA
Organism: Lithobates septentrionalis; assembly: GCA_037952835.1. Taxonomy (NCBI): domain Eukaryota; kingdom Metazoa; phylum Chordata; class Amphibia; order Anura; family Ranidae; genus Lithobates; species Lithobates septentrionalis. Next base: position 4,554,321 of record JBBDGP010001284.1, read on the forward strand.
AAGAGCCGCAGCCATGGCTTTTTACACAGATCAGGGTTGTGCCATGTCCTAGCAACACGGCGCGGCCACAATCGATGCGGGGGCGTGTGAGAGCGATCATTCTGGGAAGCCGTCATATGACATCCACCCAGAACGAGAGCCACCCAGCCGTCATTTGACAGTGGGCGGGCGGCAAGTGGTTAAAAAGACTCTTTGGTTGGCAAAAATAATATCTCAAAAGGTATATATTAATTGGTTTGTGTGAAAGTTAGTGTCTACAAACTATGGTATATACAGTATATTTGAAAATTGATCAATCCTGATGGACTGCCGGCCTATCTCATTTCTAGAGGCCCTTATACAGGGGGTCCCTGGGTTACAAACAAGTTAGGGACTGTAGGTTTGTTCTTAAGTTGAATCTGTTTGTAAGTCGGAACAGGTAAATTTTTTAAGTGTAGCTCCAGCCAAAAAAACTATTTTTAAGCTTTTTGGATAGCATAGGGAAGGGTTATCACCCCTTTTACATTTGTTTTGCTGTCTGTGCTCCTCTCCAGAAGATTTCACCTCACTTTCTGTCCCAATGACAATTGGATTTTGAAAATTTTGGGTTGTTGTGGAAACAAGCCTTGGTGATAAAGCCTCAGTGGAGGTACCTTTTCCCCAAAATAGCTCTTACAGGAGTGAATTTCCCTTCCTAGGGGTAGATTTCCTCTCACTTCCTGTTGTCTCCCCCCGTTTGTAAGTAGGAGTCGTTTGTAAGTCGGATGTTTGTAACTAGGGGACCCCCTGTAATGCTAGGACAGTACAAATACCCCCAAAATGACCCATTTTTGAAAATTAGACAGTCCAAGGTATTTAGTAAGGCTGCTTTCACACTGGGGCATCAGCGGTAAAGAGCCGCTATTTTTAGCGGCACTTTACAGTCATTTTTGCGAAGGTTTTTGGCCGATAGCGGGGCACTTTTAACCCCTGCTACCGGCCGAAAAAGGGTTAAAGGGTTTTTCACAATTTTATTTTTACATACTGTCACTAGTGCAGTACAGCATCATCATATGACTGGTGTGGTGATGATCAGGGACACTGACTGGTGGCAGTTTGTTGAGTAAAAAAATATTTACTTTAAAACATTCTTTTCTTTTTTTTTTTTTTTTTACTTTTTTCTTTATTTACAATTTTTTTTTTTACACTGATAATCACTGTTACAAGAAATGTTTTGAACTGTCATGAATGGATTACATTCATAACAGCTGTGATTTACTATTGTGTGCTGTGATTGACCAACAGCTATCACATAGTACAGGGTGCTTTGATTGGCCCAGGTACCATGTGATACCTGTGGGCCAATCACAACATCATTATAGGATACACAGCTGTTATGAATGGACTGTTACTGATACTACGCTATGCTGACACATTATACTCACACTACACTATACTGACACATAGGGATGAGCTTTATGTTCGGGTTGAACATGAGTTCAACTCGAAATCGGCTGTTTGCCAGTTCGCTGAATAGCGAACAATTTGGCGGAAGACCCTTTAAAAGTCTATGGGAGAAATCAAAAGTGCTAATTTTAAAGGTTAATATGCAAGTTATTGTCATAAAAAGCGTTTGGGGACCTGGGTCCTCCCCCAGGGGACATGTATCAATACAAAAAAAAGTTTTAAAAACTGCCGTTTTTTTGGAAGCAGTGATTTTAATAATGCTTAAAGTGAAACAATAAAAGTGAAATATTTCTTTAAATTTCATACCTAGGGGGTGTCTATAGTATGCCAGTAAAGTGGCACATGTTTCCTGTGTTTAGAGCAGTCTGAGAGCAAAATGACATTGCTAAAGAAAAAAAGTCCTTTAAAACTACTTGCAGCTATAATGAATTGCCTATGGGAGAAATCAAAAGTGCTAATTTTAAGGGTTAATATGCAAGTTATAGTCATAAAAATGTTTGGGGATCCAGGTCCTGCCCCAGGGGACATGTATCAATGCAAAATTTTTTTAAAAATGGCAGTTTTTTCGGGAGCAGTGATTTTAATAATGCTTAAAGTGAAACAATAAAAGTGAAATATTCCTTTAAATTTCGTACCTGGGGGGTGTCTATAGTATGCCTGTAAAGTGGCTCATGTTTTCCGTGTTTAGAACAGTCTAAGAGCAAAATGACATTTCTAAAGGAAAGAAAGTAATTTAAAAGTACTCGCGGTTATAATGAATTGTCGGTCCCGGCAATACACATAAAAGTCATTGAAAAAAACGGCATGGGATTCCCCCACAGTCCATTACCAGGCCCTTTGGGTCTGGTATGTATATTAAGGGGAACCCCAAACCAAAATTTAAAAAAAAAATGGCGTGGGGGTCCCTCTCAAAATCCAGACCCTCCAGGTCTGGTATGAATTTTAAGGGGAACCCCGTGCCAAAATTGAAAAAAAATGGTGTGGGGTCCCCCCAAAATCCATACCAGACCTTTATCCGAGCACGCAACCTGGCAGGCCGCAGGAAAAGAGGGGGGATGAGAGAGCACCCCCCTCCTGAACTGTACCAGGCTACATGCCCTCAACATGGGGAGGGTGCTTTGGGGTAGCCCCCCAAAGCACCGTATCCCCATGTTGATGGGGACATGGGCCTCATCCTCACAACCCTTGCCCAATGGTTGTGGGAGTATGCGGGCGGGGGGCTTATCGGAATCTGGAAGCCCCCTTTAACAAGGGGAGCCCCAAATCCCAGCCCCCTTGTGTGAATTGGTAATGGGTTACAAGTACCCCTTCCATGTCACAAAAAAAGTGTCAAAATTGTCAAAAAAGACAATAGCCAGTTTTTGACAATTCCTTTATTAATGTCTTCTTCTTTCCCGGCTTCTTCTTCCATCTTCTTCTGGTCTTACTTTGGTTTTCTTCTTCTTCCTCCATTTGGTTCTTCCCTCGCTTATTCCTCTATCTTCTTCTGCTTCTTCCTCCGGTCCTCTGCTTCTTCCTCTGGTCTTCTCCTCTGGCATCTTCCTCCGGCTTCTCCTTCCCCGTTTCGTCCTCCGGACGATCCGCCTCAATGGGAGTCTCCCGCTGTGTTCTTGTGACAGCTCTTGTATAACTGAGGGCGGGGCCACCCAGTGATCCCGCCCCCCTCTGACGCACAGGGACTTCCCTATGGCTTTCCCCATAGTGTCAGAGGAGGGCAGGGTCACCCGTTTAAGTAAATAGGTGACCCTGCCCCCCTCTGACACCACGGGGAAAGCCATAGGGAAGTCTCCGTGCATCAGAGGGGGGAAGGGTCACCGGGTGCTGATTCCGATAAGCCCCCCACCCGCATACCCCCACAACAAGCGGGTAAGGGTTGTGGGGAAGAGGCCCTTGTCCCCATCAATATGGGGACACGGTGCTTTGGGGGGCTACCCCAAAGCACCCTCCCCATGTTGAGGGCATGTGGCCTGGTATGGTTAAGGAGAGGGGGGGCGCTCTCTCATCCCCCCCTCTTTTCCTGCAGCCTGCCAGATTGCGTGCTTGGATAAGGGTCTGGTATGGATTTTTGGGGGGACCCCATGCCATTTTTTTTAAAATTTTGGTGCGGGGTTCCCCTTAATATCCATACCAGACCTGAAGGGCCTGGTATAGAATTTGGGGGGACCCCCACGCAATTTTTTTTTAAATTTTTGGTTCGGGGTTCCCCTTAATATTCATACCAGACCCAAGGGTCTGGTAATGGACTGTGGCGGAATCTCATGCCGTTTTTTTCAATGACTTTTATGTGTATTGCTGGGACAGACAATTCATTATAGCCGCGAGTAGTTTTAAATGACTTTTTTCCTTTAGCATTGTCATTTTGCTCTTGGACTGTTCTAAACACAGGAAACATGCGCCACTTTACAGGCATACTATAGACACCCCCTAGGTACAAAATTTAAAGAAATATTTCACTTTTATTGTTTCACTTTAAACATTATTAAAATCACTGTTCCCGAAAAAAGGCCTTTTTTAAAACTTTTTTTGCATTGATACATGTCCCCTGGGGCAGGACCCAGGTCCCCAAACACTTTTTATGACAATAACTTGCATACAAGCCTTTAAAATTAGCACTTTTGATTATTCATGTTCGTGTCCCATAGCCTTTAACGGTGTTCGCATGTTCAATCAAATTTTTTGCCTGTTCGCATGTTTTGCTGCAAACCGAACCAGGGGGTGTTCGGCTCATCCCTACTGACACTCTGTACTCCCACTATACTAACACTCTACATTCAGATAAGTGTGTAAGCAGGCTATCACCACAGGGTGGCACTGTGGATAGCACAAAAAATATATATTATGCCATGTCCTGTTATATAGTTAAAATCATTTGGAAGAAAGAATGGACTTTGTAGGCATATGTAAAACATTTACAATTTTTATTCATGAAAAGACATATACAAATTTAAAAAACAACAATATATATAAAATCATTGAGAAGTGACTACAAATTTGTGTCTAAATGACCACGCAACAGCCCAAAGTCCCAATGGACTAAGTTAGGGGCAGAACAGAGGGCATTGATATTTATAGGTCTCTAAGGTATTTGGCCCCCCAACTTAGCCTATTAAGTCCATTGGGACTTTGGGCTGTTGCGTGATCATTTAAACACAAAGTCTTAGTCACTTCTCACTGATTTATATATGTGTTTGTTTTTTAACCACTTCAGCCCCAGGAGATTTTCCCTCTTATTGACCAGGCCATTTTTTGCGATACAGCACTGAGTCGATTTAACTGACAATTGCACGGTCGTGTGACACTGTACCCACGTAAAATTTATGTCCTTTTTTTCCCACAAATAGAGCTTTCTTTTGGTGGTATTTGGTCACCTCTGTTGTTTTTATTTTTTGCGCTATAAACAAAAAAGACAGACAATTTTTAAAAAAAAAACAATAATTTTTACTTTTTGCTATAATAAATATCCAAAAAAAATTAAAAAAACTAATTTCTTCATCAGTTTAGGCCGATATATAGTCTTCTACATATTTTTTGGTTAAAAAAATCGCAATAAGCATATATTGATTGGTTTGCGCAAAAGTTATAGCATCTACAAAATAGGGGATAGATTTATGGCATTTATTAAAAAAAATGTTTTTACTAGTAATGGTGGCGATCAGCGATCTTTAGCGGGATTGCGACATTGCGGCGGACAAATCTGACACTTTAGACACTTTTTTGGGTCCATTGACATTTTTACAGCGATCAGAGCTAAAAATAGCCACTGATTACTATATAAATGTCACTGGCAGGAAAGGGGTTAACACTAGGGGGCGATCAAGGGGTTAAATGTGTTCCCTGATGAGTGATTCTAACTGTGGGGGGATGGGACTGACTGGAGTAGGAGGCATATCGCTGTTCCTAATTACTAGGAACAGCAGATCTGTTCTCCATCCCTGTTAGAACGGGGATTTGTGAGTTTACATACACAGTTCCCTGTTCTGGCTCTCTGACTGCACTGCGGCCATGCGCATTGGGTTCCCTGCCTTTCTTGCTATGGCTCTTAAAGGAGCCAACGTACAGGTGCAGCAATTTGCGGGCAGGAGCCAACTTGCCAACGTAAATGTGTATGAGCTGGTCAGCAAGTGATTACATTCGTCTATGTCTTTTCATGAATAAAAATTGTAAACTTTTTACATAAGCCTACAAAGTCCATTCTTTCTTATTCCAAACGATTTTGACTCTACACTCAGAGTCACAATAGGTGAACACACTAACTTGCTAGTAGCAAACTGAGCCCTGCTCTATCTCCACTCCAAAAACACAATGCAAATGCTGCCTGTGGAAAAGAACCTTTTATAGTGTGGGATGGGACTATGAGCATTGAGCCGTGATTGGACAAAGTCATCATCACTTAGTACAATCAGGGCTCTGACAGTGCTCTAATTGGCAACGCTTTGCACCTGACCAGACCATCACCAACCCTCTTGATGTCTATGCTGTTTTGTTCACTTACTCTTTTTAGGCTTTGATATACAGTATATATATAAGGGAGGGTGATATTTCAGGAAGGCTGAGCTGTTTCTTACTTGTCTAATGCCCCGTACACACGAGCGGATTTTCTGTCGGAAAAAACTTGGGTGTTTTTTCCGACGGAATTCCTATCAAGCTTGCCTTGCATACACACGGTCACACAAAAGTTCTCTGAACTTTCGACCATCAAGAACGTGGTGGCGTACAACAATACGACTAGCCGAGAAAATGAAGTTCAATGCTCCTGAGCATGCGTCGAATTGTTTCCGAGCATGTGTAGGAATTTTGCGCGTCGGAATTTGTACAGACGATCGCATTTTCGGATAGGAACTTTTCCTGACAGAAAAATAGAGAACATGCTCTCAATCTTTTGCTGGCTGGAATTTCGCCAGCAAAAGACTGATGGAGCATACACACGATCGCATTTTCCGACAAAAAGCTCTCATCAGAGTTTTGCTGGCGGAATTTCCGATCGTGTGTACGTGGCATAAGTGTTTTAGGGGTCTGTTTCCCCAACACATTTTGATATAAATTGTAGTAAAATGTCTTGATTTTAAACATATGATTTTTTAATATATTTTTTTCAGTGGGTGGGGGGGCTCTGCACCATAAAAATCCCATTCACTCTTCTTTTTGTTGTTCTCAAGCCCCCGATTGTAGTTGACGATTGGTTTTGGCAATGTCCTTTTTGAAATTATGTATAGCCTGTCCTGCCTTAGAGAAATGACATTCTCCATTCCAGAGTGTAAAAGCAGGTGCTCCCAGAATTCCTGTGCCCGCTCAAAAATATATTTGCTGGCCAACAATCAGTATCCGTGTGGTGATATATTTATAGTGAGACAAGGTCCTTTAAATGGCAAAAGGCTATATACTGTAGTTGTTGTTTAGAGATGAGCCGAACACCCCCCGGTTCGGTTCGCACCAGAACCTGCGAACCGACCGAAAATTTGAGCGAACTTTAGAACCCCATTGAAGTCTATGGGACTCGAACGTTCAAAATCAAAAATGCTAATTTTAAAGGCTAATTTGCATGGCATTGTCCTAAAAAGGGTTTGGGGGCCCGGGTCCTGCCCCAGGGGACATGTATCAATGCAAAAAAAAGTTTTAAAAACATCAGTTTTTCGGGAGCAGTGATTTTAATGATGCTTAAAGTGAAAAAAAGTGAAATATTCCTTTAAATATTGTACCTGGGGGGTGTCTATAGTATGCCTGTAAAGTGGCGCGTGTTTCCTGTGCTTAGAACAGTCCCTGCACAAAATTACATTTTTAAAGGAATAAATCTAAAACTGCTTGCGTCTTTAATGTAATGTCGGGTCCTGGCAATATGGATGAAAATCAGTGAGACAAACGGCATGGGTACCCCCTCCCCAAGTCCATTACCAGGCCCTTTGGGTCTTGTATGGATATTAAGGGGAACCCTGCACCCAAATTAAAAAAAGGAAAGGCGTGGGGCCCCCAGGCCCTATATACTCTGAACAGCAGTATGCAGGCGGTGCAAAAAAGACAGGGAATGTAGGTTTGTTGTTAAGTAGAATCTGTTTGTAATTTTGAACTGGTACATTTTTAAAGTGTAGCTCCGGCCAAAAAATCTATTTCAAGCTTTTTGGAAAACATAGGGAAGGGTTATCACCCCTATGACATTTGTTTTGCTGTCTGTGCACCTCTTCAGAAGATTTCACCTCACTTTCTGTCCCAATGACAAATGTTTTTTGACAATTTGGGGGTTTTAGTGAAACAAGGATTGTTGATAAAGCATCAGTGGAGAGGAGACACGTTTTTCCCATATTAACTCTTACAGGAGAGAATTTCCCTTCCTAGGGGTAGATTTCATCTCACTTCCTGTTGTCTCCTTCCATTTGCAAGTAGGAGTCATTTGTAAGTTGAATATTTGAAAGTAGGGGCCTGCCCTATATACAGTGGCTTGCGAAAGTATTCGGCCCCCTTGAACTTTTCAACCTTTTGCCACATTTCAGGCTTCAAATGTAAAGATATAAAATTTTTTGTGAAGAATCACCGACAAGTGGGACACAATTGTGAAGTGGAACGAAATCTATTGGATATTTTAAACTTTTTTAGCAATTAAAAAAGTGAAAAGTGGTGCGTGCAAAATTATTCGGCCCCTTTACTTTCAGTGCAGAAAACTCACTCCAGAAGTTCAGCGAGGATCTCTGAATGATCCAATGTTGTTCTAAATGACTGATGGTGATAAATAGAATCCACCTGTGTGTAATCAAGTCTCTGTATAAATGCACCTGCTCTGTGATAGTCTCAGGGTTCTATTGAAATCGCAGAGAGCATCATGAAGACCAAGGAACACACCAGGCAGGTCCGTAATACTGTTGTGGAGAAGTTTAAAGCCGGATTTGGATACAAAAAGATTTCCCAAGCTTTAAACATCCCAAGGAGCACTGTGCAAGCGATCATTTTGAAATGAAAGGAGTATCAGACCACTGCAAATCTACCAAGACCTGGCTGTCTCTCTAAAATTTCAGCTCAGACAAGGAGAAGACTGATCAGAGATGCAGCCAAGAGGCCCATGATCACTCTGGATGAACTGCAGAGAACTACAGCTGAGGTGGGAGAGTCTGTCCATAGGACAACAATCAGTCGTACACTGCACAAATCTGGCCTTTATGGAAGAGTGGCAAGAAGAAAGCCATTTCTCAAAGATATCCATAAAAAGTCTTGTCTAAAGTTTGCCACAAGCCACCTGGGAGAAACACCAAACAGGTGGAAGAAGGTGCTCTGGTCCGATGAAACCAAAATCAAACTTTTTGGCCACAATGCAAAACGATATGTTTGGCGTAAAAGCAACACAGCTCATCACACTCAACACACCATCCCCACTGTCAAACATGGTGGTGGCAGCATCATGGTTTGGGCCTGCTTTTCTTCAGCAGGGACAGGGAAGATGGTTAAAATTGAGGGGAAGATGGTTGCAGCCAAATACAGGACCATTCTGGATGAAAACCTGTTGGAGTCTGCAAAAGACCTGAAACTGGGACGGAGATTTATCTTCCAACAAGACAATGATCCCAAACATACAGCAAAATCTACAAAGGAATGGTTCACAAATAAACGTATCCAGGTGTTAGAATGACCAAGTCAAAGTCCAGACCTGAATCCAATCGAGAATCTGTGGAAAGAGCTGAAAACTGCTGTTCACAAATGCTCTCCATCCAACCTCACTGAGCTCGAGCTGTTTTGCAAGGAAGAATGGGCAAGAATTTCAGTCTCTCGATGTGCAAAACTGATAGAGACATACCCCAAGCGACTTGCAGCTGTAATCGCAGCAAAAGGTGGCTCTACAAAGTATTAACGCAAGGGGGCCGAATAATTTTGCACGCCCCACTTTTCATTTTTTTATTAGATAAAAAAGTTTCAAAAATCCAAAAGATTTCGTTCCACTTCACAATTGTGTCCCACTTGTTGGTGATTCTTCACAAAAAATAAAAATGTTATATCTTTATGTTTGAAGCCTGAAATGTGGCAAAAGGTTGAAAAGTTCAAGGGGGCCGAATACTTTCACAAGCCACTGTACCCTGCAGAAATTGGGGCCTTAGGTGTTGGTGTTGCCACAACACTTTAAGTCCTCACAGTTACTCTTGGTGGGCGCAGGGACGGGCCCTGCTGTGAAATATTAGATCAAGAATTGTAATTACATGCACCTGTTGAACAGGGGCAGAAAAATTGAGCCTTTGGTGGTGGTGGTGGTGGTGCTGGTGCCACAACACTTTAAGTCCTCACAGTTACTCTTGGTGGGCGCAGAAACAGGCCCTGCTGTGAAATATTAGAACAAGAATTGTAATTACATGACCCTGTTGAACAGCAGAAAAATTGCGTCTTAGGCACTGGTGCCACAACACTGCAACCCCTCACAGATACTCTAGTTGGAGCGCAGGAATGAGCCCTCCTGCAAAATATTGCATCAAAAATTGTATTTACACGCCCCTGTTGAACAGGGGCTGAAAAATTGGGCCTTAGGCACTGGTGCTGGTGCCACAACACTGCAACCCCTCACAGATACTCTAGTTGGAGCACAGGAACGAGCCCTGCTTCAAAGTATTGCTTCAAAAATTGTAATTACATGCCCTGTTAAACAGGGGCTGAAAAATTGGGCCTTAGCCACTGGTGGCGGTGCCCAGAACCAAAAATATTCTTACAATCTATCAGCATGATCATTGAGGAGGAAGAGGATAGTCACTCAGCATAACAGGATAATCACTCAGCATCAGCATAGGCAGTCTTGAAGGGATCTGACATTTCAAAATAAATTATTTGGTTACATCAGCATCAGGTGCTTGGTAGCTGGTGGTGATCCAAGACTGATTTATTTTTATGAAGGTCAGTCGATCGACCGAGTCGGTGGACAGGCGCACCCTGTGATCGGTTACAACACCTCCAGCAGCACTAAATGTGCATTCCAAAAGAACGCTGGATGCAGGACAGGCCAGTAGCTCAATTGCATACTGTGCAAGCTCTGGCCAGTGATCCATCCTCAAGACCCTGTAACCCAGAGGATTTTCGGTGGGAAAGGTATCCAAGTCAGATCTTGCCCCTAGGTATTCCTGCACCATGTAAAACAGACGCTGGCGATGGTTACTGGAACTGATCATACCTTGGGGCTGCGGATTAAAAAAATTGTCTGAACGCTTCGGTCAGACGGCCACCTTCTCCACCGCTCCTTCTTTGACTGACCGAAGCCTCAGCAACACGTTGTCCAGGAACAGGAGATTGTAACCTCCCAGTCTCTGGGAACACATTGCACAGACCTTTCTGCAAGGCCTCCCGAAGATGTTTCATCCTCTGCTCCCTCTGCGACGGCAAGATAAGGTCCGCAACCTTACCCTTGTAACGTGGATCAAGGAGGGTTGCCAGCCAGTATTGATCCCTCTCCTTGATACCACGAATATGAGGATCCTTCCACAGGCTTTGCAGGATCAGGGAGGCCATGCAGCGTAGGTTTGCTGAGGCATTCGATCCGGAGTCCTCTGGGTCACTAAGGACGGCATATTCCGCAGCCACCTCCTTCCAGCCACGTACAAGTCCATGGATTTCTGGGGACTGTAAATGATCCCTTAAAGACTGCTGCTGATGCTGAGTGCCAGGCTCCATCTCCATGCTGACACAATCCTCCTCCTCCTCCTCCTCCTCCTCTTCCTGTGTGATCGGCGGGCATGCAGGAACACTGTCTGGATAAAGGGGGCCTTGAGAGCTAAGGAAGTCCTCCTCTTCCTGTCTCTGTTCTGCCTCAAGTGTCCTGACCATTATTCCACACAGCATGTGCTCCAACAGGTGGACAAGGGGGACAGTGTCACTGATGCATGCACTGTCACTGCTCACCATCCTCGTGGCCTCCTCAAATGGTGACATGACAGTGCATGCATCCCTGATCATGGCCCACTGGCATGGGGGAAAAAAACAAGCTCCCCTGACCCTGTCCTGGTGCCATAGTCGCACAGGTACTCATTGATGGCCCTCTGCTGCGTGTGCAGCCGCTGCAGCATTGCCAACGTTGAGTTCCACCTGGTGGGCATGTCACAGATTAGGCGGTTCTTGGGCAGGTTAAATTCCTTTTGGAGGTCAGCCAGCTGAGCACTGGCATTATATGACCTGCAGAAATGCATACAGACTTTCCTGGTCTGCCTCAGCAAAACCTTTAAGCCCGGGTACCTGCCCAAGAACCGCTGCACCACCAAGTTAAGGACTTGAGCCAAACAGGGCACATGGGTCAGTAGTCCCTGTCGGAGGGCGGAGAGGAGGTTGGTGCCATTGTCGCAAACCACCATTGCTTCCTTAAGCTGGCGTGGTGTCAACCACCTCTGGGCCTGCCCCTGCAGAGCTGACAGAATCTCTGCCCCAGTGTGGCTCCTGTCCCCCAAGCACACCAGCTCAAGCACCGCATGGCATCTTTTAGCCTGCGTACTTGCGTAACCCCTTGAATGCCTACGGAGCACCGCTGGTTCCGAGGACAAAGCACAGGAAGAGGCCATGGAAGAAGAAGAAGAGGAGGGGGTGGAGGAGAGAGGTGTGTCAGAATCACCAGTAGTAGCATTTTGGAGGCGTGGTGGCTGAAAAACCTCCAACACTACTGCACCTTGTCCTGCATCCTTCCCAGCTGCCAGCAAAGTCACCCAATGTGCCGTGAAAGATAGGCAACGTCCCTGCCCATGCCTGCTGGACCATGAGTCAGCGGTAATATGCACCTTACCACTGACCGCTCTGTCCAGCGAGGCCAAGACATTGCCTTCCACATGCCGGTAGAGAGCCGGAATCGCCTTCCGTGAGAAAAAGTGGCGTTTGGGAACCTGCCACTGAGGAACCGCACATTCCACAAACTCACGGAAGGGGGCAGAGTCTACCAACTAAAAAGGCAACAGTTGAAGTGCTAGCAATTTAGCCAAGCTAGCATTCAACCGCTGGGCATGTGGATGGCTGGGAGCAAACTTCTTTCGGCAGTTCACAGCTGGGGCAGGGAAATTTGCCTGCTACAATCTGATGTTGTTGTACCGATAGCAGATTGCCCGCAAGTACTTAGCTGTGACACACCTAATTCTACACCTTCATTCCTCTCAGTGCAGGTCTCAGAGAGGACTGAAGGTATAGAGGTATAGTGGGGTTGGAGGTCCCAGCTGATGAGCAACAAGGAGAGGTCCTCTTTTTCTTGTGTGGGTCTTTTAGGTACGCTTGCCAACGAACTGCATGGCAGGTCAACATATGTCTGGTCAAGCATGTGGTGCCCAAGTGGGTGATGTTTTGGCCACGCGAGATACGCTTGAGACATATGTTGCAAATAGCAGCGGTGGGATCTGATGCACTCATCTCAAAAAAGGCCCACACCAAAGAACTTTTGGAATAACGCGCAGAGACAGCAGCGCCCTGCACATGCCGAGCTCTGCGGTGTGATGCAGTCATTGTGCTGCCCTTAAGCTGGCCCCTGGAGGGCATCCTGCCTCGTTGGTGATGTGCCTCCTCCTCTCTCCTATCAGGCACCCACGTGGAGACCTCATCATCCCCTCCCTCCTCATCACTGGAGCAAAACTGACAGTATGCTGCAGCTGGGGGAACATGACTGCCAGATTGCTGTCCTTCTTGGGCACCCCCTCTGTCTGGGCTCACGTTACTGCCTTCCTCTAGCTGAGAACCATCATCAGAGCCCTCAAAACGCTGGGCATCCTCCTGGAGCATGTACCCAACACTGTTGTCAAACAGTTCGGGGGACTCCTCAGGAGGACATGGTGAGGCTAGGGAAGGAGTGACCGATGCCATTGACCCGAGGGAAGAGGCTGCGTTGGCAACTGCTTTGCCAGACAAAGTACCCTGAGCCTGGTTGAGAGAGGATGGGGAGGATGAGGACGGCTTGGTCATCCACTCTTCCGCATGTTGCGGCTCAACACAGCCAGCTAACAAAAAAAAGGACAAGCGTGTCCCACGGCCACGTGCTGATGGGGATGCACCGTGTCCATGACCAGCACTGTTGCCTCTAGACACAGAGCCTGCTTGCCCTCTTTTATTGGCTTGTGACTGTCTGCCTCTCCTTGTTGGCCTTCCAGACATACTAATGACCTGCAGTGAGATGTAGCTGCACAAAACTGGGATGTATAAACATATATATACTAATTATACTGCAGCTAGCAGAATGCCTGCCTGCAGTATTAATAGGATCAGAAGAAGCACACCAGCACTTGTCTTCAGGTAGCTATAGGTGCAACTGTGCAGGAGTACACAGTACACTAACTGTAAATACTTCAACCAGCCTGCCTGTGGTATTAATAGGATCATAAGAAGAACACCAGCACTTGTCTTCAGGTAGCTAAAGGTGCAACTGTGAAGGGGTACACCGTACACCAACTGTAAATACTTCAAGCTGCCTGCCTGTGGTATTAATAGAATCAGAACAAGAACAACAGCACTTGTCTTCAGGTAGCTATAGGTGCAACTGTGCAGGGTACACAGTACACTAACTGTAAATACTTCAAGCTGCCTGCCTGTGGTATTAATAGGATCAGAAGAAGAACAACAACAGCACTGATCTTCAGGTAGCTATAGGTGCAACTGTGGAGGGTACACAGTACACTAACTGTAAATACTTCAAGCTGCCTAACTGTGGTAATAATAGGATCAGAAAAAGAACACCAGCACTCGTCTTCAGGTAGCTATAGGTGCAACTGTGCAGGGTACACAGTACACTAACTGTAAATACTTCAAGCTGCCTGCCTGTGGTATTAATAGGATCAGAAGAACAACAACAGCACTTGTCTTCAGGTAGCTATAGGTGCAACTGTGCAGGGGTACACAGTACACTAACTGTAAATACTTCAAGCTGCCTGCCTGTGGTATTATTAGGATTAGAAGAAGAACACCAGCACTTGTCTTCAGGTAGATATAGGTGCAACTGTGCAGGGTACACAGTACACTAACTGTAAATACTTCAAGCTGCCTGCCTGTGGTATTAATAGGATCAGAAGCAGAACAACAGTGCTTGTCTTCAGGTAGCTATAGGTGCAACTGTGCAGGGTACACAGTACACTAACTGTAAATACTTCAAGCTGCCTGCCTGTGGTATTAATAGGATCATAAGAAGCACACCAGCACTTGTCTTCAGGTAGCTATAGGTGCAACTGTGCAGGGTACACAGTACACTAACTGTAAATACTTCAAGCTGCCTGCCTGTGGTATTAATAGGATCAGAAGAAGAACAACAACAGCACTGATCTTCAGGTAGCTATAGGTGCAACTGTGCAGGGTACACAGTACACTAACTGTAAATACTTCAAGCTGCCTAACTGTGGTATTAATAGGATCAGAAAAAGAACACCAGCACTCGTCTTCAGGTAGCTATAGGTGCAACTGTGCAGGGTAAACAGTACACTAACTGTAAATACTTCAAGCTGCCTGCCTGTGGTATTAATAGGATCAGAAGAACAACAACAGCACTTGTCTTCAGGTAGCTATAGGTGCAACTGTGCAGGGGTACACAGTACACTAACTGTAAATACTTCAAGCTGCCTGCCTGTGGTATTATTAGGATTAGAAGAAGAACACCAGCACTTGTCTTCAGGTAGCTATAGGTGCAACTGTGCAGGGTACACAGTACACTAACTGTAAATACTTCAAGCTGCCTGCCTGTGGTATTAATAGAATCAGAACAAGAACAACAGCACTTGTCTTCAGGTAGCTATAGGTGCAACTGTGCAGGGTACACAGTACACTAACTGTAAATACTTCAAGCTGCCTGCCTGTGGTATTAATAGGATCAGAAGAAGAACACCAGCACTGATCTTCAGGTAGCTATAGGTGCAACTGTGCAGGGTACACAGTACACTAACTGTAAATATTTCAAGCTGCCTGCCTGTGGTATTAATAGGATCAGAAGCAGAACAACAGTGCTTGTCTTCAGGTAGCTATAGGTGCAACTGTGCAGGGTACACAGTACACTAACTGTAAATACTTCATGCTGCCTGCCTGTGGTATCAATAGAATCAGAGCAAGAACAACAGCACTTGTCTTCAGGTAGCTATAGGTGCAACTGTGCAGAGTACACAGTACACTAACTGTAAATACTTCAAGCTGCCTGCCTGTGGTATTAATAGGATCAGAAGAAGAACACCAGCACTGATCTTCAGGTAGCTATAGGTGCAACTGTGCAGGGTACACAGTACACTAACTGTAAATACTTCAAGCTGCCTGTGGGATTAATAGGATCAGTAAAAGAACAACAGTGCTTGTCTTCAGGTAGCTATAGGTGCAACTGTGCAGGGTACACAGTACACTGACTGTAAATACTTCAAGTTGTCTGCCTGTGGTATTAATAGGATCAGAAGAAGAACACCAGCACTTGTCTTAAGGTAGCTATAGGTGCAAATGTGCATGGGTACACAGTACACTAACTGTAAATACTTCAAGCTGCCTGCCTGTGGTATCAATAGGATCATAAGAAGCACACCAGCACTTGTCTTCAGGTAGCTATAGGTGCAACTGTGCAGGGTACACAGTCTACTAACTGTAAATACTTGAAGCTGCCTGCCTGTGGTATTAATAGGATCAGAAGAAGAACACCAGCACTTGTCTTCAGGTAGCTATAGGTGCAACTGTGCAGGGGTACACAGTACACTAACTGTAAATACTTCAAGCTGCCTGCCTGTGGTATTAATAGGATCAGAAGAAGAACACCAGCACTTGTCTTTAGGTAGCTAAAGGTGCAACTGTGCAGGGTACACAGTACACTAATGCCCTGTACACACGATAGGATTTTCCGATGGAAAATGTGTGATAGGACCTTGTTGTCGGAAATTCCGACCGCGTGGGGGGTTCATCACACATTT
This sequence comes from Lithobates septentrionalis, assembly GCA_037952835.1. Classification (NCBI taxonomy): domain Eukaryota; kingdom Metazoa; phylum Chordata; class Amphibia; order Anura; family Ranidae; genus Lithobates; species Lithobates septentrionalis. The sequence goes on from JBBDGP010001284.1 coordinate 4,570,580, forward strand.
TCCATAGGAATTTCCGACACACAAAGTTTGAGAGCATGCTATAAAATTTTCCGACAACAAAATATGTTGTCGGAAATTCCGATCGTGTGTACACAAATCCGACACACAAAGTGCCACGCATGCTCAGAATAAATTAAGAAACGAAAGCTATTGGCTATTGCCCCGTTCATAGTCCCGATGTACGTGTTTTACGTCACCGCGTTAAGAACGATCGGATTTTCCTACAACTTTGTGTGACCGTGTGTATGCAAGACAAGTTCGAGCCAACATCCGTCTGAAAAAATCCATGGATTTTGTTGTCGGAATGTCCGATCAATGTCCGACCGTGTGTACGGGGCATAACTGTAAATACTTCAAGCTGCCTGCCTGTGGTATTAATAGAATCAGAAGAACAACAACAGCACTTGTCTTCAGGTAGCTATAGGTGCAACTGTGCAGGGGTATACAGTACACTAACTGTAAATACTTCAAGCTGCCTGCCTGTGATATTAATAGGTTTAGAAGAAGAGCACCAGTACTTGTCTTCAGGTAGCTATAGGTGCAACTGTGCAGGGTACACAGTACACTAACTGTAAATACTTCAAGCTGCCTGCCTGAGTGTTCCCTCTTCCCCTTCTTCCTCCACCCTCCCCCCCTTTTCCTGTGTGATGTGTGATTGGTGATTGCCGGCCTAATGGAATGTATGCTTCCCTGCACTAGTGCCAATTGATTTCTCAATTATGCTATCATCAGTTATGTTCCCCAGCAACGGGCTCTCCCCTTTAATGGCTCAGGATCCACTATTTTACATGACAAATACAGGTAATGTCAGTAGCTTTTTCACCCCTAATTTACATATGTTTGGTGATCTGTTTTAAACATGCTATCCTTTTATTATGCTAATTTTTGTGTCTTTTCTGGCGGGATTTGTGACGTCATACCTCTCTGGGGGGGAGGAGTTTTGTTTTTTCTTGATTTTTTCTTGATTTTTGATTGGTTGATGGTTACTTAACCACTTGCCGCCCGCCATATAGCAGAATGACGGCGGCAAAGTGGTTTCAATATCCTGACTGGGCGTCATATGACGTCCGCAGGATATTGAGCCATTGCGCGCCCCCGTTTGGGTAGAGTGTTGTATGACCGCGCAATTTTCATTCAAACTGCGACAGCGCTGAAAGCTGAAAATTGGTCTGGGCAGGAAGGTCTATAAGTGCCCTGTATTGAAGTGGTTAAATTCTCTCCACTGTTATTTTCACATTTATCACATACCGGACCTCTTTGTGTTGTGATCATGCAAAAAACTAAACCGTTTGGACGCCCCCCTGTGCTGATCCTTGGTGTGCTGGCAAGTATCTACATTGTGACTTGAACCAGTATCCAGCTGGTTGTTGCTGCAGCACCCAACCTTTAGAGCTTATACCAGGAACGTGTGCGATGGGAATATTAAATATTACATCATCAATAACTCCGGACACAGTCAGGAACAGAAACACTTCTCCCCTCACTGCTCTTGTTTCATGCCAATCACAGAAATGTTGCTAAGGTAGAATACCCTGCAGCCGCCCAGATCAGGGACACCCTTATAAACGCTTTTTTCCTTGGGACAGCCACCTAAAATCAGGGACATCTGGTCACCTTAGCATAGGGAGAACTTATAGAAAACATCCTATCCATAGGAACAGCAGCTTGTAGATTTCCCCAAAGTGGCAACCATCATCATGGGCAAGCACAAAGGAGATAATACTACAATAAAGACCAACAACCATTATATTCCTTTTTTTACAATTTATTTATTTTGGAAAATTAAATTTAGGCCACGATGTTGTTGAAGGGGTAACCTGATAATGAAATAACGCAATTTCAAATAATTATAAAGCCATCTTGGCTATAATACATCAACTCAAATTTTACACTGTGTCCATCCAGACAATGCTGGACGACTATTCCCCCACTAAACAACACCATGACTGATATGAGAATTAGGGAGGGCGGGTGGGAGTCCCGGTCTGGTTCCACAGGGTCTGCTTGCCTAACGGCCGGACTGCCCCTTTTATCTTCTTCAAAAACGCGGGCTATGCAAACCGCCAATTTCCTCCAATCAGCTGCTTGTTGCTGCGCAGGAGAAGCTGTTGCTGTAACCAATAGCAAACCTACAGAAAACATAAGGAAACATGCATTCCCCTTTGAGCTCTCCCATGTTGGTCCTGCATATTGCATGGACCTGTCATGGGCTAGCACAAAGGAGATAATACTACAATAAAGACCAACAACCATTATATTCCTTTTTTATAACAATTTATTTATTTTGGAAAATTAAATTTAGGCCACGATGTTGTTCAAGGGGTAACCTGATAATGAAATAATGCAACTTCAAATAATTATAAAGCCATCTTGGCTATAATACATTAACTCAAATTTTACACTGTGTCCATCCAGACAATGCTGGACGACTATTCCCCACCGACCGAGGCCAAGAGAGAAACCCTTGGCTGAGGTCCCCCCAACATCGCAGCACTTTAACCCAGGAATGAAACCTTCAAGCTCCAAGTGGCGGAAGGACACACCTCCCGAGGACACTAAAAAATTATGTATGGTCCTATTCAGCTGTCTCCGAATCCTATCCACATAAAATAAATTCCCAGAAGGGGACCAAAGGAGTCTAGGAATCATTTCAGAGAAGGCCAAATTGGTACTTGGAAACAAAAGTTTAATGGAATAAATATCCTGCTTCATTTCACAAAGGAGCTCCCATGTTCTTACTTTACCAACGTCGTTTGCTCCAACGTGAAGAACTAGAACCTGAGGAGAAGGTCAAACTGTGGATAAGTGAATTAAGTTGTCTTTAAGATTACGCCATCTGAGGCCCCTAACTCCCGACCATAAAACCGTAAAGACATTACTATCCAAACCTAAATTGTTCGTATAAATCCTGGATGCAGCCTGTTTTTCAGCCCAGAAAATGTAGGAGTGGCCTACAATCCAGATTGTGCATTTAGAAGAATCTGAAAATAGAAAATCAAACAATTAACAATTCAGGGCGGACATACATTTTATATCTACTACTAGCCCACCTACCAACCCTTTTTTGACCTTCAGGAGAGAATCCCAACAAATTGGCTGTGGTGGCAGCCCCAATCCTAAATGAATGTGATGAGAATCTGAGACCTAGGAGGTTAAGGCGCTTGAGGCATGAGGATAGCACAGCAGAAAACTGGTATCGGGTCAAAGGGGACAAGTCCTGGTGGATAAAAAAGGAACTATAAGAGGGGGGCCTTACTGACATATAACTGGCAGTATGCGACACCGGGCAAACCAACTTATTGGGAGATTTACCCAGATATATCCACTGACCATTGCCCAAACCAAAAGTTTTGGACCGGCAGATTAACAATTGTAAGCAATTTGATTCCATAAACACATGAGAAAACAGCAGGAAGGCTGAAGATTATTTGTTTTGTGCTGTAAGTTCTCCAACTCTAAGGGCACCAAAAAAGGTAACAGAAAAGGCTGCCCTGAAAAGCAGAAGTTCAAATTCAGTAAAACAAATCTCTTCTAATATAGAGAGTAGTTTGATTAATAGATTAACTGAAATGGGACGTCTAGAAATCTGGGTAGGGCGTGAATTCTTGAATCCTTTGAGGACCTGACTAACCTGAAAAAAGGAGGACAGGGCTGGCATGCCTGCAAATTTTTAGAAAAAAGGAAACACCTGCCAACACCTTGCTAATGGAGGCAGGACTAAGGTCAGATTGAATTAGAAAAGACACAAAAGCTAAAGAGACATTTGCATTCACTTCCAAGACATCTATACGCCTGCAAGAGCAAAAAGAACACAATTTTGACCAGGCCAGAATATATTCCAGCCATGTCTTACGTGCTACTGAGTTCCGAAGATGTGCAGAGATCAGTCCCAGATCAAGCCCCAGAGGAAATCCGGGCAAGGGGTTCCACACTGATCTGCCGATGGGGCCAACTCCCGGAATCTCCGGAACTGTAAACGAGATAAGGCGTCAGCTATGTTATTATCAATCCCAGGAATATGTCGGGCTTTTAACCAGATATTGAATCTCATGCAGTGCAACACTAAAAAACGTAAAAGTTTGATAACAAGCTCTGATCTAGATGAAAGCATATTGATAGCAAGTAGTACACCTTTATTATCTGTATTTACAATAATCCTACGATTCACAAACTGTTCTTTCCAGATCACAATTGAAACTATAACCGGAAACAACTCAAGGAGGACTATATTGTGCAAAATGTCTTGTTGCAACAAACTAGAGTGCCACCTAGAAGCACACCAATGGCCATCCAGAAAGGCGCCAAAACCTGATGAACCAGCAGCGTCTGTAAAGAAATTTAACTGAAAATCATTTGTAAATGATTGTTGCCACACTGTGGACCCATTGAAGTTGCAAAGAAACGAATCCCAGATTTTTAAATCTTCTTTGACACTTTTAGAGATTCAAACATGAGAACAAGGGTTCTTAAAACCTTTAATAGCCAAAGCAAAACGTCTGGAAAAAATTCTAGCTATGGGAATAACCCTAGCTGCAAATGCAAACAGACCCAATAGGGATTGGGCCTCTTTTAACAAAACTTTGCGCTTTGACAAGAATAACGAGATCATTATTCTCATACGATGCAATTTATCCCTGGGCAATCTGAACTCCATCAATGATGAGTCGATAGTGATCCCCAAAAATTCTAAAGTGGATGCAGGAAAGACCATTTTTTCATGAGCAATGGGAATATCAAAGGAATCACAAATATGAAAAAATTTGTTCAGCGACTCCAAACATATGGGGGAGTCTGCTGGGCCCAAAAATAAAAAATCGTCTAAATAATGTAGAATACCCCCAATAGGGGAACATTCAGACAGAACCCAATGCAAAAATTTTGAGAAAGACTCAAAATAAAAGCATGATAACGAGAAACCCATGGGCATACATTTATCAAAATAAAATTGGTCCTGAAAATGGAAACCCAGGGAATTGAATCCTTGTGGATGCACCGGTAGCAGGCGAAAGGCAGATTTGATGTCCGCTTTTGCTAACAGTGCACCGTGCCCAAAGCGACGTAAAAGCTCCAGTGCTTCATCAAAGGAAGAGTATGAAACAGGAGCTATAACCTCTGCAACCTCATCATTAAGTGAAGTGTCCTCTGGATATGACAAATGGTGAATGAGCCTGAAACTACCCCGTTCTCTTTTAGGAACAATGCCCAAGGGGGAGAGGCGGAAGTTTTTAAAAGGTGGGAAAGAAAAAGGGCCAGCTACTCTTCCTTCTGCCACATCCTTAGAGATTTTTTCTTGTACAATTTCAGGTTGACTCATAGCAGAGCGTAAATTTCTAACCAAAGTGCATCCAGTCCCTGCAAAGGAGGGGACCAAGAAACCGTCCCTGAAACCATCAGTTAGCAACTGTGCCATCGTGCGGTCTGGATAACGATCTAACCACGGTTGCATGCTTAGCAGGCTCACCGGCGTCTTGGCCTTTTCCACCAGCATTGCGTGGAAAGGATGGGAGAGAAGCTGCTGATGATTTTTTGAAACATCTACTCGCAGAATGGTTCCCATTGCAGTAAGAGCACTCATGCCTATAACTACAGTTTGATAAGAATTTGCATTGTCCTTCGTTAAAGGCAAAACAGAAGCCTTTAGGAAAGACATTTTGTGGGCTAGGCACTGCTCTAGGTGTGAACTGCGGCTTTTGTGGTAGCATGAGATTCAACCATAAACCCACATCCTTGCATCCCCATTGCAAGGTAGGGTGAACTGCTAATTTCTGCCTCAAATTCTCATCATGGGTGAACCAGGCTGTACCTCAAAATTACGGAAGGCTTCAAAAACTATGTCCACGTGCTGAAAAAGGCCAGAACATTTCTCAGGAAATTGTTCTCCCAACACAGCTGCAAAAATGCAAAAAGCCTGCAGCCAATTCTGAAAGGTTTTGGGGACAGCCCTCCGCCTATCCTCTTCTGTGCGCTCATCTGATTTCCTGTCAGATTTAGCTAGAAAATCTTTGGAAGCTGGCAATAATGACAACAGATCAATAAAATCACCCCCCCAAATTTTTTCTTTGACAGAGGTGGATAAGTGGAAACCTAGCGGTGATATTTCACATGGCATAGGCGCCTTAAAGGAGGACTCTGCAACTATAGAATGAGCAGAGCGTGCAAAAGGCATAACAGATTTGCGAACCTGAACCGGCTTGCGGGCCATGCTACCTGTACTATTTTTTAAATTCTCACCAAGGGGGTTCTCTATCATATTATGCCAAATTGGACTTATATCATCTATTTCATTCTGTTGAAAAAGGTTCTCATCCTGCTGTAAAAAAGCACCATGTAACTGTGCCCCTTTAAAATCAGTATCGTTCAAAGCACCAGAATACTGTGCTCCTTCAGCCTCCTCAACAAAAGCACCAACTGTGTGTGCCCCTTTAAGCTTGTGTAACATACTAGATAAGGTTTTAACAAGAACATTAAATTCAGTGACATTAACATCAGAGAGTGTCTCACCAACAGGCAGACTCCTAGTTTGCTCACTTCTGGCCGCAGCAGATGTAGGCTGAGTAGCAGTATTCTTTTCCATTGGAGGTGCATTCCTGTGAGGAACGCTGCCAGCTCTCTCCTGTCCTTTAGGCTGAGGTGAAGCCTCCATTCTCTGCCTCTTCTTTCTTCTCCCTGGCTGCTGGCGCGGACTGCGCATGCCCGCTTCTGGCTCCTCCATCTTTTCCTGGGCTGTAACATTCAACGGCCCGGGCGGAGTCTCGGAACGTCCATCCTCCAGGCATTGTATAGGCCACTCCTCACCTCCGGAGCCTTCGGCTTTTTCATTGAGGCGGCAGAGCAAGCTCTCCCTCCTCTCAGGTGAGCGGCGCTTCATTTTTCCGAGTCCCGGTCTGGTTCCACAGGGTCTGCTTGCCTAACGGCCGGACTTCCCCTTTTATCTTCTTCAGAAACGCGGGCTATGCAAACTGCCAATTTCCTCCAATCAGCTGCTTGTTGCTGCACAGGAGAAGCTATTGCTGTAACCAATAGCAAACCTACAGAAAACATAAGGAAACATGCATTCCCCTTTGAGCTCTCCCATGTTGGTCCTGCATATTGCATGGACCTGTCAGGAGATCAGAGGAGATTTTTGCAAAACTTCCTTCCAGCTCCAACCTGGTTGAGCACTGTGAATATTGAGATATTTAGTAAATTACTCGAAGATTAACCATAACCATAAGGAGCTTTAATCCTAGTCAAACAGACCTTAAAATAAATTATATGAAACCTACTCTTCAGCAGTATACTCCATTAAACTAACATTTGTCTTTCTATTTCCTTTCCCATTGGGTTTTTTTTTTCACCTTTCCCATTGATTTTTTCTAGTTTATTTTTAATTTCACTGTAGCTTATCTCTTTAGCAGATACATTTTGACAACTCCAGTTCACTTATTTCATAGTAGGCTGACTCTTATCTTTTCTCATTATACTGTAGCACACTCTCCCAGGTGATCTCTATAATGTGGTAGATAAAATGACAATATTCCTGTGGTGTTCTTATGAACACAATGTGCTTCAATATGATATAAAGCAAGAGGTATAATTGCATGCACTTTGTTACTACTTGGTTTCAAGAGAGAGCAAAAAAGACACATGCTGTGCAATACATGGTCTTCTTAGTGGTATAACTGATTTGCCTTTATTTTAACATCACTAGTTTTATTTTTTTAAGGCACACAAAGACATCCTTGTAATGGCTTAATTTATTTCACTGGTGAAGCCAACTTTTATTCTTATGAATTCATTTTTATGAAAAAAGATAGCAATCATAGCAATAAAAAGATATTGCTTAATAAAATAGACAGTTACAAAAGAAAGATAATTAATATTATTTACTGTTTTAAACAGCAAAAGGATGTCACAATTACATTTACCCATCCTATTAGTTTTCTCTATAAAAAAAAAAGTTCAGTAGTAGCAGACTTATTCTGAAAATGATTCACAACACATTCAGAAATAGAGTACCATGTCTTTTTTATGTATTGTCTGGCAACGTGGCTATGACAATGACTTGAATATGGTATTAATGCTATTCTGATAACATTGTTATAGTATTAGGTCAAGTTCACATCCATCCCTCTATTCTTTTATCCCTTTTCAATGTATTTTTAAACATGCAATGTAGTGTATTTATATGCATTTTCATATTTCTATTTGGCATCACAGCACATGAAAATGCATAGATAAATGGGCACATGTCATTTTTTAAACTACACCACACTGCACTGCATAGATCTGAACAGCTTGCCGTAAAGCGCAAATGTGTGAACAGGACCTTAAAGTGTCACTAAACCCACATCTTAAAAAAACTATCAATAAATGCTGTATTACATGCTTTTCATACTCACTCAGTCACTATGAGATTGGTTTTCAGTATTCTACAAAAAACCTGGTTGATCCTGCTGATCTCTATCTCCACTTTCTGTTCATGTCTGCAATTTAGCTAGAGATTTTGCAGCTGTGGTGGCAACTGAGCAGCCACAATTACACATGTGGGTGTATACACAGTGGTAAATGACAGCCCACTCCCTCACTCCTCCTTCATGCTCAACCACCTAAACACAATGGGATAGGGTAGTACATGTAGATTAATGGAGGTTTCGCCTCTCTCTCTTTAAACACTTAGGTCTGAGGATAGGGGGCACAAATAGGGACAAGGCCTCATGGCTCAAAATCAAATTAGAATGAGATAAGGAATGCCAGAGGGTAACACACAGATTGGTTTTAAACTTTTCAAAATCAAGCTTCACCTCCCACTCAACACTTCAGCATTTTACAGCCCCAATCCACTCACCAGTTGAGAATGAGCTGCTTTAATAACTATATAAGAGGCAATATGAGCTGAGGCCATGAGCACATCCTGGGTGTGTGTCAGGAACCATGAAACAGAGGGAGACCGAAAATGCAGTAAAAATTACACCTTTTAATAAAATGGTAAAAATGGTACAACTGGTAAACATAGTCAAAACATCCAGACAGGGTTCGGTAGCCAAATCAGGTAGTTAAAACAAACCAGGAAATCAGGGAGCCAGAGATCAGTGTAGTCAGAGGCAGCAGACAGGATCAGGAACCAGAAGGGATGTCAGCCAGGCAAGTCTTCAACAGGAACACAGCAGAGAGTCTCTAGATATGTTTGAGCAAGGCAAAGGCAATTGATGAAATGAACCAGGCAGTTTAAATAGCAGGGAGTTGCTGGCTGTGGGCTTGACAGATGAGCAGGAGATGATCAACAGGTGAACCACTGTGGAACGATGGGTTCTGGCAATTAACTGACAGCTGAGCAACCTAAGCACAGAGAAAGAAGGACTGTGTCAGAAACCATGAATCAGACTAAGACAGAAGTACAGTTAAATCTCACTTGTTTAACCACTTAAGGACCAAGCCTCTTTCTGAAATTTGTTGTTTACAAGTTAAAAAAAGTTTTTTGTTAGGAAATTACTTAGAACCCCCAAACATTATAAATTTTTTTTTCGAACACCCTAGAGAATAAAATGGTAGTCATAGCAATACTTTCTGTCACACCGTATTTGCGCAGCGGTCTTACAAAGCGCATTTTTTTTGGTAAGAATACACTTTTTTGAATTAAAAAATAAGACAACAGTAAAGTTAGCCATTTTTTTATATATTGTAAAAGATAATGTTACGCTGAGTAAATTGATACCCAACATGTCACGCTTTAAAATTGTGCCCGCTCGTAGAATGGCGACAAACTTTAACCACTTGCTTACTGGGCACTTAAACCTCCCTCCTGCCCAGACCAAATTTCAGCTTTCAGCGCTGACGCACTTTGAATGATAATTGCGCAGTCATACAACACTGTACTTGTACTGTGTTTTTATAATTTTTTCCCCACAAATAGAGCTTTCTTTTGGTGGTATTTAATCACAGCTGGGATTTTTATTTTTTGCTAAACAAACAAAAAAAGATGGAAAATTTGAAAAAAAAAAATCATGTTTCATAGTTTGTTATAAAATTTTGCAAACAGGTAATTTTTCTCCTTCATTGATATGCGCTTATGAGGCGACACTGGTGGGCACTGATAGACTGCACTGATTGGCACGGATAGGCACAGTTTAGGCGGCACTGATGGGGACAGATAAGGCGGTACTGATGGGCACAGATAAGGCGGCACTGATGGCCACTGATGGGCGCTGATGGGTGGCACTGATGGGTGGCACGGATAGGTGGCACTGATGGGCACTGATAGGTACCACTGATGGGGGGCACTGATGGGCAGCACTGATGGGGGGCACTGAAGGGTGGCACTGATGGGCACTGGTAGGTGACACTGATGGGCACTGATAGGTGGCACTGATGTGCAGCACTATTGTTGTGGCACTGATTGTGGGTGCTGATGGGTGGCACTGTGGGCGCTGATGGGTGGCATTGTGGGCACTGATGGGTGGCACTGTGGGCACTGATGGGTGGCACTGTGGACACTGATGAGTGACGCTGGTGGGCACTGGTAGGCGGCACTGCTGCCTATTGCTATTGATGTCCCTCTCACGGCTGCCGGTGATCGCCTTTTTTTTCCTCCTCACGCTGTCAGCGCGAGGAGAAAAAATAGCCGATTACTGGCTCTGTTTACATCACATGATCAGCTGTCATTGGCTGACAGCTGATCATGTGGTAAAGGGTCGGGACCGACCCCTTACTCCGATCTGTGATCAGGCGAGTCTCATAGACTCCCTGATCACAGAGCGCACCGCGCGCACCCTGCAGGGGGCACGCAGGCCGCTCGTGCATGGGACAACATCAATAGACGTCGTCCCGGCAATGTAGGTCTGCGCTGTTGCCGTCATTCGACAATAGCGCGGATCTGAAGAGGTTAAAAATCTCCATAGGCTACATTAAAAAAATTCTACAGGTTGCATGTTTTGAGTTACAGAGGACATCTAGAGCTAGAATTATTGCTCTCGCTCTACTTATCGCGGAAATACCTCACATGTGTGGTTTGAACACCGTTTTCATATGCGGGCGCCACTCACGCGAGCTTGGCGAGACGCATTTAAATTTTTATTTTTTCCTTTTAGTTTTTATTTTTACACTGTTCTTTTAAAAAAAAATGTGTCACTTTTTTTCCTATTACAAGGAAGGTAAACATCCCTTGTAATAGAAAAGAAGCATGACAGGACCTCTTAAATATGAGATCTGGGGTCAAAAAGACCTCAGATCTCATATTTACACTAAAATGCAATAAAAAAAAAAATGTAATTTGAAAAAAAAAAAAAATAAAAAAAAATGGCCCTTAAAAGCTATGGGCGGAAGTGATGTTTTGACGTCGCTTCCACCCTGCAATGGTATGGAGATGGGCCATCTTTCTCAAAGGCCAAAAGGCATTTAGGGTAGTCATAATGGCCTGTTCTGGTAATTAAGTTTTCCACTCATAGCCCTCCTTAATTCTCATGAGATTGTATGCCCCTCTCAAATCAGGCTTTGTGAAAACTGTTGCTCCCTTGAGTCGGTCAAATAACTCCATAATCAACTAAATCGGATAGGCATTCTTAATCGTGAAACGATTGAGACCCCTATAATCAATACAAGGTCTCAGTTCACCACTCTTCTTCACAAAGAAGAAACCAGCACCAGCAGGAGACGAGGATTTGCGGATGAAACCTCGAGAATGTGCGCCTGCAACATACTCCTCCATGGCCTTGTTCTCCAAGACTGACAAAGGGTAAACCCGGCCACGAGGGGGTATAGCACCAGGTTGAAGGTCAATTGAGCAATCATACCCTTGTCAAAGACATTGCTAAAATTGCGGTACTCCTCGAGCAGGGAGGAGGGAGAAGAAGTGCACAGGACCTTGGCTACTTTCTGGAAGCATGTCTTACTGCATTGTGGCGACCAGGAGAGAACCTCAGCATGGAGCCAATCAAAAGAGGGGTTGTGCCTTTGTAAACAAGGATAACCAATAACCAGCGGAAACTTAGGTGAGGAAATAACTTGGATTGTCTCATGGTGAAGAGCCCCTACGGCCATGGATAATGGAACAGACTCATGAGTCACATGGGCAGGCTTTAGAGGTCTCCTGTCAAGAGCCTCAATGGCAGGTGGAGTGTCTCGCAGCTGCAGCGGCATCGAGTGCTTCGATACAAAGGCAGCATCAATGAACAGGCCTGCAGCCCCAGAGTCGATTAGAGCCTGTATCTCGACAGACGACTCAGCCCAAGAAAGGATAACTGAAACCAGGGGCTTATCCTTTTGGATAACTGGGGACGAAACAATGCCACCTAAGGTCTGCCCAAGACAGTACCTCAAGGTTCGGGCGTTCCTTGGATCGGTAGGACAAAACTTTAAAAAGTGACCTGCCTGGCCACAATAAAGGCACCATCTCTCCCTCCTCCTAACGGTTCTCTCATCCGCAGAGAGACACGTGAAGCCCAAGTGCATGGGTTCATCTTCACTGACCGACTCTGTACCAGGAGGCATGGGAGGTGAGGGAGGCAAGGGTGTGACTGCAAAGCTCGGAGACAAATATACAGGAGACTTCCGCAAGTGCTCCTTAAAAGAGAGTCTCTCTGAGTCTGGAGTCAATGAGGATGGCAAACGTGATCAACTTCCCCAGCTCAGTGCGTATATCTCGGGGTGCTATCTCATCCTTGATGGTTCCTGAGAGACCATGAGAAAAAGCAGCCACGAGGGCCTCATTGTTCCAAGCAACCTCTGCTGCCAGAGTACGGAATTCAATGGCGTAAATGGCAACAGTTCTCGTACTCTGTTTGATGGATCTGAGGCACTTGGCAGCAGAAGTGGAGCATGCGGGAACATCAAATACCCTTTTGAAGGAAGCCACAAACTCAGGGTAACTCAAGACAACAGGTTTTTGCGTCTCCCATAGAGGGTTTGCCCAGGCCAAGGCTCCCTTTAGAAAGCAAAGATATCACAAAACCTACTTTGCTTCTGTCCATCAGAAACGCCTGGGGCAGCATCTCAAAGTATAATCTCAACCTGGTTGAGAAACCCTCGGCATTGGACTGGATCGCCCCCAAGTGGAGCAGAACCTGATATACCTCTTATAGAGGTAATACTTGAGGCGGGTGCCTGCATAGAGACTGGAGCAGCAGCAGGGACAGCCTGCAACACAGGTTGCACCGTAGCAGCCACAGTAGGAGATTCCAGGTGAGCCGTGCGACTCAGGCGCATTTGTAACACCATGGCAAACTGATTCATGCGGTGATCCTGCTCATCCAATCTGGAAAAAATATTACCAACAAGTGGATTGACTGCATCTTCTGAATTCATGGCCTTTGCCTACTGTCAGAAACCACAAATCAGACTGAGACAGAAGTACAGTTAAATTTCACTTGTTAATAATAATAAAAAAAAGGTAAACAGAGTAAACGTAGTCAAAACATAGCTAGAGTTCAGGAACCGGAATGGATAGTCAGACAAGCCAAAACGTCAGGGAGCCAGAGATGAGCGTAGTAAAACAGCAAACAGCATCTGGAGCCAGAAGGAATGTCAGCCAAGCAAGTCTTTAACAGAAACACAGGAGAGCGTCTCTAGAGATGTGACCAAGGCGCAGACAGAGATCATCTGGGCTGGACGGCTTAAGTAGGCAGGACTGATGAGCAGGATATCAACAGGTGAGTCACTGTGGAGAGATAGGAGCTGGCAATTAGCTGACAGCTGAGCGGCCAGCTCAGAGAGGAAGGGCTGAGCCCACGCCTGACAGACTGAGAGCCCTGCCCTGACAGTGTGTAACTTTTCACTATACATTACTACGATATATGGCACTCTAAATTGATAATATCACAATCAAAACCATATCTTTGTATACTGTATGTAACTTTTTAACACAATGGACAGGTGAATGTGATTATTATAGGAAACCTAACTATTTAAATGAGATAAAAGGCTTCCAAGTGGTTTGTAAATTATGAACTGTATTAACGTTTAATGTAAAATGTACCTGTGATGCATATTGCAGGGCCCTATCTATTTTAAATGATTTTATGCATGGGTAGGTAATTTAAATATAGGTGCTATATTTTTTAAATATGGTATATTATAAATACCAACAAAATATGCCTGTTGCTGTGCACCAACTGAATCAGCACAGTTACAAAAGGTTTAGGAGGGCCCTGCTTCTGAGAGCTCACAATCTTAAAAGGGAAAGGCAGGTGATGCAAAAGGTAATAACCTTTGGGGGAAGAGTTGATGGAGAAGGTTAATGTTCAATTTGTAGGTAGAAGTGGGGTAGGTTTCCCTGAGGAGATGAGTTTCAGGGTTTGCTTAGTGGTGGACAGAGTATACAACAAAGAACAAAAAGGGCGATCCAGCCTCATGCATTACATAATATACCATTGTATTTTGTTTTATGCCACTATCACTCAAGAACATGCGTATGTCTTTTGAGACTACTGGTGTCATCTGTTTGCCAGTGCTGTATCAGTCTGGCAGAATTGTGTGTAGTGAGGGGAACAAATGTATCCAGGGAGGATGGAAGCAAGCTGTTATAGACAGAAGGGACGGGGAAGAAATTTTGTCAGAAGAAATTTGTAGCAGAATAGAGAAGAGAAAGGTTAAAGTGTTTATAGTTTCTAACAGTAAATGTTTGCTACTTGAAAAGATAGGGGGGGTTGAAGCCAGAGAGAGGCAGAGCATGAAACTGATAAAGCTGTGATCAGAGAAATGATGGGGGTGGCATTGGAGAGGTTGTTTGGAGTGCAGAGGCAGAATACATGGTGAAGGGTGTTTCCATCAGAGTGAGAAGAATAAAATGAATAGGGAGTAGGTCAGAGGAGAGAAAATAGGGCAGCCAGGCAGGGAATTATCAACAAAGCTTGACAGTGGTCCAGGAGGCCAATAAATCACAGCAATTCTCAGAGATGTTTGCTACTTGAAAAGATAGGGGGGGTTGAAGCCAGAGAGAGGCAGAGCATGAAACTGATAAAGCTGTGATCAGAGAAATGATGGGGGTGGCATTGGAGAGGTTGATTGGAGTGCAGAGGCAGAATACATGGTGAAGGGTGTTTCCATCAGAGTGAGAAGAATAAAATAAATAGGGAGTAGGTCAGAGGAGAGAAAATAGGGCAGCCAGGCAGGGAATTATCAACAAAGCTTGACAGTGGTCCAGGAGGCCAATAAATCACAGCAATTCTCAGAGAAACTTAAGACTAGAGATAAAAACAATGGCTTTTAAAAACAGAGGGATACAAAACAGTGGCACGGTCTTGAAAAGTACTTTGTGGAGAATAGAAATTTCGTAGCTGGGGGGTGTCTATAAGTATGCCTGTAAAGGGCGCATGTTTCCCGTGTTTAGAACAGTCTGACAGCAAAATGACATTTCGAAGGAAAAAACCCATTTAAAACTACTCGCGGCTATTGCATTGCCGACAATACACATAGAAGTTCATTGAGAAAAACGGCATGGGAATTCCCCACAGGGGAACCCCGAACCAAAATTAAAAAAAAAAATGACGTGGGAGTCCCCCTAAATTCCATACCAGGCCCTTCAGGTCTGGTATGGATATTAAGGGGAACCCCGGACAAAATTTAAAAAAAAAATGACGTGGGAGTCCCCCTAAATTCCATACCAGGCCCTTCAGGTCTGGTATGGATATTAAGGGGAACCCCGGCCAAAATGTAAAAAAAAAAAATGACGTGGGGTTCCCCCTAAATTCCAGGTCTGGTATGGATTTTAGGGGGAACCCCGCGCCAAAAAAAAAAAAAAAATCGGCGTGGGGTCCCCCCAAAAATCCATACCAGACCCTTATCCGTGCACGCAACCTGGCAGGCCGCAGGAAAAGAGGGGGGGATGAGAGTGCGGCCCCCCCTCCTGAACCGTACCAGGCCATATGCCCTCAACATTGGGAGGGTGCTTTGGGGTAGCCCCCCAAAACACCTTGTCCCTATGTTGATGAGGACAAGGGCCTCATCCCCACAACCCTGGCCGGTGGTTGTGGGGGTCTGCGGGCGGGGGGCTTATCGGAATCTGGAAGCCCCCTTTAACAAGGGGACCCCCAGATCTCGGCCCCCCCTGTGTGAAATGGTAAGGGGGTACTTACCCCTACCATTTCACTAAAAAACTTTCAAAAATGTTAAAAATGACAAGAGACAGTTTTTGACAATTCCTTTATTTAAATGCTTCTTCTTTCTTCTATCTTCCTTCACCTTCTGGTTCTTCCTCCGGCGTTCTCGTCCAGCATCTCCTCCGCGGCGTCTTCTATCTTCTTCTCCTCGGGCCGCTCCGCACCCATGGCATGGGGGGAGGCTCCCGCTCTTCTCTTCATCTTCTTCTTCATCTTCTTCTCTTCTTCCTTCTTCATTTTCTTCTCCGGGCATGGAGGGAGGCTCCCGCTGTGTGACGAAGTCTCCTCGTCTGCGGGTTCTTAAATAACGGGGGCGGGGCCACCCGGTGACCCCGCCCCCCTCTGATGCACGGGACATGACGGGACTTCCCTGTGGCATTCCCCGTGACGTCACAGGGAAGTCCCGTCAAGTCACTGTGCATCAGAGGGGGGCGGGGTCACCGGGTGGCCCCGCCCCCGTTATTTAAGAACCGTCAGACGAGGAGACGCCGTCACACAGCGGGAGCCTCCCTCCATGCCAGCATGGGTGCGGAGCGGCCCGGAGAAGAAAATGAAGAAGAGAAGAAGAGAAGAAGAAGAGAAGATGAAGAGAAGAGCGGGAGCCTCCCCCCATGCCATGGGTGCGGAGCGGACCGAGGAGAAGAAGATAGAAGACGCCGCGGAGGAGATGCTGGACGAGAACGCCGGAGGAAGAACCAGAAGAGCCAGAAGAACCAGAAGAAGAAGATGAAGGAAGATAGAAGAAAGAAGAAGCATTTAAATAAAGGAATTGTCAAAAACTGTCTTTTGTCATTTTTAACATTTTTGACAATTTTTTAGTGAAATGGTAGGGGTAAGTACCCCCTTACCATTTCACACAGGGGGGGGCGGGATCTGGGGGTCCGCTTGTTAAAGGGGGCTTCCAGATTCCGATAAGCCCCCCGCCCGCAGACCCCCACAACCACCGGCCAGGGTTGTGGGGATGAGGCCCTTGTCCTCATCAACATGGGGACAAGGTGTTTTGGGGGGCTACCCCAAAGCACCCTCCCAATGTTGAGGGCATGTGGCCTGGTACGGTTCAGGAGGGGGGGGTGCACTCTCGTCCCCCCCTCTTTTCCTGTGGCCTGCCAGGTTGCGTGCTCGGATAAGGGTCTGGTATGGATTTTTGGGGGGACCCCACTTTTTTTATTTTTTTTTGTCGCGGGGTTCCCATTAAAACCTGAAGGGTCTGGTATGGAATTTAGGGGGGAACCCCACGTCATTTTTTTTTAAAATTTTGGCCGGGGTTCCCCTTAATATCCATACCAGACCTGAAGGGCCTGGTATGGAATTTAGGGGGACTCCCACGTCATTTTTTTTTTTAAATTTTGGTTCGGGGTTCCCCTGTGGGGAATTCCCATGCCGTTTTTCTCAATGAACTTCTATGTGTATTGTCGGCAATGCAATAGCCGCGAGTAGTTTTAAATGGGTTTTTTCCTTCGAAATGTCATTTTGCTGTCAGACTGTTCTAAACACGGGAAACATGCGCCCCTTTACAGGCATACTATAGACACCCCCCAGCTACAAAATTTAAAAGGGATATTACACTTTTATTGTTTGACTTTAAGCATTATTAAAATCACTGCTCCTGAAAAAACGGCCGTTTTTAAAACTTTTTTTTGCATTGATCCATGTCCCCTGGGGCAGGACCCGGGTCCCCAAACACTTTTTATGACAATAACTTGCATATAAGCCTTTACAATTAGCACTTTTGATTATTCCTGTTCGTGTCCCATAGACTTTAACGGCGTTCGCGTGTTTGAACAAACTTTTTTCCTGTTCGCATGTTCTGGTGCGAACCGAACAGGGGGGTGTTCGGCTCATCCCTAGTGATGAGCTTCACTCTCCCCTACAGTTCCCTCATCACATTAGAGCCCATCCTATCACAACTGAGCCCCCCCACATCAGAATCCCACATCACATCAGAGCCCTCAGTCCCCTCTTTCACAAATAGTCATACCTTGGGGCCCAACACTGTGCAGCAATGCTGGTTCTGCATTACCAACACTAAGCAGTGCCCCCCTAATCAATGTCACTGGTGCTGGGGAGGCGGCATGAATGAAATCTAAGGGAGCGCAGCCCAGACTTTATATCATTTATAAGCATAGTAAAAAGTAAGGGTCCCAACACTGAACCTTGGGGTATACCACTAATAATGTTAAACCATTCAGAGTATGAATCATTAAGATCTATTCTCCGAATACGATCTTTTAGCCAGTTTTCTATCCATTTACAAATGTATTTTTTGCAAGCCAGTAGACCTTACCTTACTCCAGACTAAGGATGAGCTCCGGCGTGTTCGCACACTCCGCGTGCAGAGCCCGCCAGGAAGTCGGCACGGCGCTGCGCTAATCACAAGCAGTGAGACATTTTCCCGATGTGCGGCTGCAGAGATCGGAAAATGTCTCACTGCCTGTGATTAGCGCAGCGCCGTGCCGACTTCCTGGCGGGCTCTGCACGTAGAGTGTGCGAACACGCCGGAGCTCATCCTTACTCCAGACCACATGTTGATTGCAGTTGGTAAGTACTTTGATTGCTGCAAGTATATCCCCCCCCCTGCCGCACTTACCCCTCCAGGTTCAGCCTCTACTAGAGTTGGAAGATCTAGAATGTTGGATGTAAACCTTCCTGAAACTGGGTGTCCTTTGTGCTGGGCCACAGGCAATGTTGCTTAAACAGCATGGATATTGTACAGGTATGGTATTAGTGAGCTCTGCAAAGTCACAATTGGCTTCTTTCTTGGGTTTTTTCCTGTCTTGTATAGGCAGCGACCCGCACTGCTCTCCTGGCTTTGTTTTCAGTCTGAGAGCAGCTGTAGATAATGTCACAGAGGGCAGGGAGATGGGGTGGCATTAGGGTGGCCACGTGTCCCGGATTGCCCGGTATTGTCCCTTATTTCAGCTTTTTGTCCCGTGTCACGGGTGCCTTCATTCCGGGACAATACAGTGTCCCGGAATGAAAAAAAACACAACGCCGGGGCTGGCACCAGTCCGATTCCGTCTCCGAGTCCGCCACTCTTATACAGTAGTACACAGTAACACACACCATGCAGTTTAACTGGTTGATAGGCTAGGGCCGCCCCGCATCTAGCAACCAGTGACGTCAGCTGGCACTGTCCCTCACGTGATAGTTAGTGCAGGCGCAGCAGCAGTGGGCACCCGGCCACCCGCACTCTAGTCTACACTCGGCTGAGCAGCACGCCTCAGTCCCAGAAGAGAGCAGCCGCTGACTGAGCCGCCAGCCTGCCAGGCTGCCACACATCTTACTAGCCTGCCCTGCCCTGTGGCTGTGCCCAGCCCCAGTCAGTGGTGCCACTGCCTGCCAGTCCCGGACCCAGAGCCGCCGACCGAGCCGACTACTCCAGCACTGCAGCCGGTGATTCGTGAAGTGCAGAACTTGAAGCACATTGCCAGCCAGCAGCGCAACCCGGGCCGACTCAGAGCTGCCCGACTTCTCCAACTTCTCTCCATCTGAGCAGCCTCGTCCGAGTCCTCCCTCCGGCTCCCTCCCGCCCATGAGGTCCACCCGCCGCCACCGCCAGACAAACTTCAGGTTAGTGTAACTGTAACTTTCACTACCTACCTAGTTCAGTGAGCAATGCACACTCCCTCTCAGTTCTGCTGCTGTCCCCAGACCCCCCTCAGTTCTTCTGCTGCCCCCCCCACACAGCACTCCCTCTCAGTTTTGCTGCTGTCCCCCACCCCCCTCTGATTGTCCCCCTGTCCATCCCACTGTCCCCCTGTCCATCCCACTGTCCCCCTGTCCATCCCTCTGTCCCCCTGTCCATCCCTCTGTCCCCCTGTCCATCCCACTGTCCCCCTGTCCATCTCTCTGTCCCCCTGTCCATCCCATTGTCCCCCTGTCCATCCCACAGTCCCCCTGTCCATTCCACTGTCCCTCTGTCCATCCCACTGTCCCCCTGTCCATCCCACTGTCCCCCTATCCATCCCACAGTCCCCCTGTCCATCCCACAGTCCCCCTGTCCATTCCAATGTCCCCCTGTCCATTCCACTGTCCCCCTGTCCATTCCACTGTCCCCCTGTCCATCCCTCTGTCCCCCTGTCCATCCCTCTGTCCCCCTGTCCACCCCACAGTCCCCCTGTCCATCCCACAGTCCCCCTGTCCATCCCACTGTCCATCCCTCTGTCCCCCTGTCCATCCCTGTGTCCCCCTGTCCATCCTTGTGTCCCCCTGTCCATCCCTCTGTCCCCCTGCCCACCCCTCTGTCCCCCTGTCCATCCCACTGTCCCCATGTCCATTCCACTGTCCCCATGTCCATTCCACTGTCCCCATTTCCATTCCACTGCCCCCATTTCCATTCCACTGTTCCCCTGTCCATCCCTCTGTCCATCCCTCTGTCCCCCTGTCCACCCCACAGTCCCCCTGTCCATCCCACAGTCCCCC
Source organism: Lithobates septentrionalis (assembly GCA_037952835.1). Taxonomy (NCBI): domain Eukaryota; kingdom Metazoa; phylum Chordata; class Amphibia; order Anura; family Ranidae; genus Lithobates; species Lithobates septentrionalis. Next base: position 4,591,072 of record JBBDGP010001284.1, read on the forward strand.
TGTCCATCCCACAGTCCCCCTGTCCATCCCATTGTTCTCCTGTGCATCCCACTGTCCTTCCGACTACTCTGCGCCCCCTCTGACCACTCTGCAGCCCCCCCTCCACCCCACTGCCTCCCCCTGTGCATCCCGCTGGTGTGGGGTTCTTTGGGGTGCTGTGGTTAGGGTGGTCCACTTTGGGGTGCCTTAGATATGATGGACTGATTTGGAGTGTTGAGATAGAATGGGCCACTTTGGTGTGGTGTTGATAGTGTGGGTTGCTATAGGTAGGATGGGCTACTTTAAACTGTCAGTGGAAGGGTGCAGTGGATAGAAAGGATTGTTGTAAGGTAGGGTGGGTTTAAAATTTAGGCCCCTTCCACGGTTATGACAATGTGGCTACACCCTCTGTTCGCTACAGCCCCTTTAAACCAATATTTAGCGCAATTTACGACATGTCCACTGTTCACCACAATCTTTTTTCATACGCCCCTGCCCCAAAAATCAGCAAAAAAAGTCAAAAATCATCAGTTTAGAAATGTGGTCACCCTAGGTGGCATGGGATAGTGACCTCCAGTTACCAAGCAACAGTGTAAACAGTCTTAGAAGCCAGCAGAGTAACTGGCTTCTCTCTCCCTCTCTCAGCAGTCCTGCCAGTTTTTTTCTTGTGAGGTAAAGACTTGTTGCTGTTTGCTCCCCTGCTGTGCTGTGTGCTCCTGGAGGTCTGACTAGCTTTTGTCTCAGATTCTGTGTCTCCTGTCTGCCTTTGGGATTGCTGTCTGGTCTCACCTGCTACTGCTTTTGAAGTAAGTGGATCAAAGCAGATGGGTCTTAAAGGGACAGTGTACCTCTCTTTTTTTGGATGAGAGAATTATGATTTTCTCCATATTTTTCTTTGTGCAGATATGAGCTCACCATACCTGTCAGTGGCACAGAAGACTAGGAAAAGGTATGAGGGTGCTCTGTAGAAAATGTTTTTAAAAGAGTGCTGAAGGAATGCAAAGTATGGTCTTTTGCATTATTTTAGAAGCAGAAGCTCTAAACACAAACACTCCAGAAAACAAAAGACCCGCCATCGGTCATCTCCTAACCAGGGCAATCTGCATTTCTCAGATACCCGCACAGGGGAGCTTTCATGCTCCTCAAGCAGCTCATGTTACAATGGCTCATATGCGTTTATATCAGCGCAATAGGAAATACTTTGCCCAGCTCATGGTGCATGCTGGACCTGCATGCAGTCTGCAGTGACGGGAAATGTATTTATGTGGATTGCCTCAAGTGACAATGGATAAGGATGCGGATGCACAAATTTCAAAGCCTATATTTAGGAAGCTATAGCAAAAAGTATGCCGGAAATATCCATGCCACAGGCAAGACAAAAAAAGATTATACTTTCAATCTCATTGGTCCCTTTACTGCCAAGGCCCAACCATAGCAAAAAGCATGCAGATATTTCTAAATGTGAAAAAGGAAGAGCCTTCATTTCCCATAATGACACAGAGTTAAAAGCTCATTGATGAAGAGTGGGAGAGATCCATAAGAAGACCAATTTACAGTACAGTACAGTCTCTAAGCTTTATCCAATGAAGGTGGCTGATGCAGGTTTAAGCGACGCATTTCCAGGAGTGGGGCCCTCCAGCATCTGGCTTGCAAGTGTCTTTGCCTTTTAATACCAGAAAGGGGGGGAGTTTGGGACTTTAAATGAGGCACCCATATATATATGTATATATATACATAGTGTGCCTCCATCCCTATTGCAGGAAATACAATGGAGGTTTGGGACTTTAAATGAGGCCATAGACAGTGTGGAGGTGGATAAGAATGGAAGTACATATACTTTATTCATGAAACAGCGTACAAATATAATCACAGAGACCACGTAAATGAAAAGCATTATAGTGAATGACAGTTCATCAATATTTACACTCACATGTGTATGTGCATGTGCAATACAAGCATCTAGGGTACATAATGTGTAGTAGCCATGTGCCCCATGGCAATCTGATTGGATAAGTGGACACATATTCCAAGTAAATTCATATATGTACATAAAATAGTTATCACCTATCTGAGATGTCTAACTCACCATCCCACAGCTCACCTCTAGTCCAGCTATACAAGTAAGCCTTCACTAAATTTGACAACCTTATTGGTTATGTACCACTGTTTACCTGCTACTTTTGGGTGCACCATTGATGTGACATACGATTTCATATATCGTTTTAGACTCTCTCTGGTAGTCACCATTGGCATACCATCCAATCTCTTCAGACTTACCAACAACTTATTTGCCAAATCCTGGGGAGGCCTTTCCACTCTGCACCTTGTAAGCATGCTGCTTTTTCTTACCTCAGCTCCCGGTAGAGACCATGTGGCCCTGGCTCCATACCTATTACATCTCAGCACAAATGACCTTCTGTAAGTATCCAGGGCAGGCTTTTTTTGTCCTTCCCTGTCATGTTTTAATACATTCCCACTAATTACATTTCGTTATCCCCTATAGATGTCCCCAAGCATCCGCCCCTGATGAGTGTGCTATCACACGAAACGCGTCGGGCACTGTGGGGGTGCAGATACATGCCCCCATCCAACCACATATCCTGGGTCCTTGGGAATTGTCATACATCTTGTTCCAACTATCCACTTTGAATACTATCCTTTAACCAATCATGGTCTTATTGTTTTTGTGACTTCCATTCTGGCTAGTGCTGTTTTATATTTTATGTACATATATGAATTTACTTGGAATATGTGTCCACTTATCCAATCAGATTGCCATGGGGCACATGGCTACTACACATTATGTACCCTAGATGCTTGTATTGCACATGCACATACACATGTGAGTGTAAATATTGATGAACTGTCATTCACTATAATGCTTTTCATTTACGTGGTCTCTGTGATTATATTTGTACGCTGTTTCATGAATAAAGTATATGTACTTCCATTCTTATCCACCTCCACACTGTCTATGGCCTCATTTAAAGTCCCAAACCTCCATTGTATTTCCTGCAATAGGGATGGAGGCACACTATGTATATATATACATATATATATGGGTGCCTCATTTAAAGTCCCAAACTCCCCCCCTTTCTCGTATATATATATAGGGATGGAGGCCATTAGACAGGGGTGACAGTGTTCCCCTGCCTCCCATGCTGTGAGGGTTTACATATCCAGATGGTGATGTACCACACAGGGCATTGCTCTCTGGATACACCATTCCAGCACACTGGCCATGTGTTCTAACTTCCATTATGAAGTATCGTATGTCCAGGGCTGTTTTTACTGTGTCTGCTGCCCGGGAGCTGCGATGCGCTCTGCATGGCCACACCCCCCTATCGCCCCTCCTCTCGCCCCCCCCTTGGGGCTGGGAGGTGCGTGTGGGGGAGGTGGCCGGTCACAGCGCATCGGCGCCACACACCCTTCTCCACATGTGACGTCACGTTTAGGCGTCATGATGCGGTAAGATGTGGTTGATCCATCTCGGCCGGCGCAGCTGGGGAATATGAGCGTCTCACGTGGGCGGCGGTTACCGTCGACGTCGGACCTCCCCCCCGCTCATGACGTGCCGGTGTGACGCTGGTATGATTCAGCGTGCACATGCACAGGACGGCTATATCTAGCCCCCCATGATGCAACTTTTCGTGTTATCACCTATCTGAGATGTCTAGCTCACCATCCCACAGCTCACCTCTAGTCCAGCTATACAAGTAAGCCTTCACTAAATTTGACAACCTTATTGGTTATGTACCACTGTTTACCTGCTACTTTTGGGTGCACCATTGATGTGACATACGATTTCATATATCGTTTTAGACTCTCTCTGGTAGTCACCATTGGCATACCATCCAATCTCTTCAGACTTACCAACAACTTATTTGCCAAATCCTGGGGAGGCCTTTCCACTCTGCACCTTGTAAGCATGCTGCTTTTTCTTACCTCAGCTCCCGGTAGAGACCATGTGGCCCTGGCTCCATACCTATTACATCTCAGCACAAATGACCTTCTGTAAGTATCCAGGGCAGGCTTTTTTTGTCCTTCCCTGTCATGTTTTAATACATTCCCACTAATTACATTTCGTTATCCCCTATAGATGTCCCCAAGCATCCGCCCCTGATGAGTGTGCTATCACACGAAACGCGTCGGTCACTGTAGGGGTGCAGATACATGCCCCCATCCAACCACATATCCTGGGTCCTTGGGAATTGTCATACATCTTGTTCCAACTATCCACTTTGAATACTATCCTTTAACCAATCATGGTCTTATTGTTTTTGTGACTTCCATTCTGGCTAGTGCTGTTTTATATTTTATGTACATATATGAATTTACTTGGAATATGTGTCCACTTATCCAATCAGATTGCCATGGGGCACATGGCTACTACACATTATGTACCCTAGATGCTTGTATTGCACATGCACATACACATGTGAGTGTAAATATTGATGAACTGTCATTCACTATAATGCTTTTCATTTACGTGGTCTCTGTGATTATATTTGTACGCTGTTTCATGAATAAAGTATATGTACTTCCATTCTTATCCACCTCCACACTGTCTATGGCCTCATTTAAAGTCCCAAACCTCCATTGTATTTCCTGCAATAGGGATGGAGGCACACTATGTATATATATACATATATATATGGGTGCCTCATTTAAAGTCCCAAACTCCCCCCCTTTCTCGTATATATATATAGGGATGGAGGCCATTAGACAGGGGTGACAGAGTTCCCCTGCCTCCCATGCTGTGAGGGTTTACATATCCAGATGGTGATGTACCACACAGGGCATTGCTCTCTGGATACACCATTCCAGCACACTGGCCATGTGTTCTAACTTCCATTATGAAGTATCGTATGTCCAGGGCTGTTTTTACTGTGTCTGCTGCCCGGGAGCTGCGATGCGCTCTGCGTGGCCACACCCCCCTATCGCCCCTCCTCTCGCCCCCCCCTTGGGGCTGGGAGGTGCGTGTGGGGGAGGTGGCCGGTCACAGCGCATCGGCGCCACACACCCTTCTCCACATGTGACGTCACGTTTAGGCGTCATGATGCGGTAAGATGTGGTTGATCCATCTCGGCCGGCGCAGCTGGGGAATATGAGCGTCTCACGTGGGCGGTGGTTACCGTCGACGTCGGACCTCCCCCCCGCTCATGACGTGCCGGTGTGACGCTGGTATGATTCAGCGTGCACATGCACAGGACGGCTATATCTAGCCCCCCATGATGCAACTTTTCGTGTTATCACCTATCTGAGATGTCTAGCTCACCATCCCACAGCTCACCTCTAGTCCAGCTATACAAGTAAGCCTTCACTAAATTTGACAACCTTATTGGTTATGTACCACTGTTTACCTGCTACTTTTGGGTGCACCATTGATGTGACATACGATTTCATATATCGTTTTAGACTCTCTCTGGTAGTCACCATTGGCATACCATCCAATCTCTTCAGACTTACCAACAACTTATTTGCCAAATCCTGGGGAGGCCTTTCCACTCTGCACCTTGTAAGCATGCTGCTTTTTCTTACCTCAGCTCCCGGTAGAGACCATGTGGCCCTGGCTCCATACCTATTACATCTCAGCACAAATGACCTTCTGTAAGTATCCAGGGCAGGCTTTTTTTGTCCTTCCCTGTCATGTTTTAATACATTCCCACTAATTACATTTCGTTATCCCCTATAGATGTCCCCAAGCATCCGCCCCTGATGAGTGTGCTATCACACGAAACGCGTCGGGCACTGTGGGGGTGCAGATACATGCCCCCATCCAACCACATATCCTGGGTCCTTGGGAATTGTCATACATCTTGTTCCAACTATCCACTTTGAATACTATCCTTTAACCAATCATGGTCTTATTGTTTTTGTGACTTCCATTCTGGCTAGTGCTGTTTTATATTTTATGTACATATATGAATTTACTTGGAATATGTGTCCACTTATCCAATCAGATTGCCATGGGGCACATGGCTACTACACATTATGTACCCTAGATGCTTGTATTGCACATGCACATACACATGTGAGTGTAAATATTGATGAACTGTCATTCACTATAATGCTTTTCATTTACGTGGTCTCTGTGATTATATTTGTACGCTGTTTCATGAATAAAGTATATGTACTTCCATTCTTATCCACCTCCACACTGTCTATGGCCTCATTTAAAGTCCCAAACCTCCATTGTATTTCTTGCCTTTTAATACCATTAGGGATCCAATGTATTGAAAAGTAAACTTAAGGCTGGTTCAAACCAGATGCAGTCCAGTAGGGATGATGGGCCGAATGGACCCCTGTTCAGTTCGGACCAGAACATCCAAACATTGCGAACGTTCGGACCCGAATAACGAACCCCATTAAAGTCAATGGGACCCGAACGTCAAATATCAAAAGTACCCATTTTGAAGGCTTAAATGCAAGTAATTAGGCATACAATGGTTATAGGGGTCTGGGTCCTGCCCTGGGGGACATGGATCAATAAAAAAAAAGTTTGTGAAAAATGTAATTTTTAAATGACCAGTGATTTTTTGATTTTTAAAGTGAAAGCCTAAAAATGAAAAATTCCTTCTAATATAGTGCCAGGGGGGTCCCCTTAGTCTAACTGTAAAGTGGCAGATCTGTACCATGTCTAAAATCTGCTGCAGCAATAAACGAATTTATAAAGCAAAAAAAAAAAATGACATTTTTCCTGCAAGCTGCCTTTATTTTGCTCAGCAACAGCTGGGGAGCCAGTGTGTATGATAAGGCCACAATGTAGTGCACTAGGAACAAGATTAGAGATTTGTTGGATACATTCTGGTGCCACTTTGACTTTGGATAGAAGTAACGGGTGCGTTAAAATTGGTCTTTGGGTTCGGTGGCGCCTTCCCACCGTAACCCTATAGAGGTACTTTTGATGAAAGCAAGAATTTGCCTTGCTGTAAAAAATTGCAATGATATGCACCTGTCAGACAGGTGCAGAAAAATTGGTCTTTGGCTGTCGAGGGTGCCTTCCCACCGTAACCCTATAGAGGTGCTCTTGATAAAAACAAGAATTTGCCTTGCTGTAAAAAATTGCAATGATATGCACCTGTCAGACAGGTGCAGAAAAATTGGTCTTTGGGTGTTAATTGTGCCCATGAAACCTATACCAAAAACACTCCAGATTAAATGATTGAACACCCTCAAAGCTAGGCAGCCTCGAAGTCCTGCAGAGATTCCACATCCCAAAAAGACTGAACCAGTGACATCGGCATCAGGGGCTTCATAGCTGGTAATCAAGGACTGATTCATTTTTATAAAAGTCAAACGGTTCACAGAGTCTGTGGACAGGTGAGTTCTGTGATCAGTAATGAAACCTCCTGCAGCACTGAATGCCCGTTCTGAAAGCACACTGGATGCAGGGCAGCCCAACAACTCAATAGCATACTGGGCAAGTTCTGGCCAGTGGTCTATTCTCATGACCCAGTAAGCCAGTGGATCGTCAGCTGGAAAGCTCTCCTTCTCTGTTTTGGCCCCGAGGTAATCGTCCACCATGTGATGCAGACACTGCCGATAGGATGTGAAAGCTGACAGCCCTGGGCGGCGAGGACTAAAAAAATTCCGAAATGCCTCACTTAGGCGGATGTCTTCTCCAACGCTCCTTTCTTGACCAACGGAAGACTCAAAATAACGTTTCCCAGCACACTGTGACCTACTAGAGTCAGGAAAAACGTTCAATAAAATCCTCTTTAATGTGTCCTCAAGAAATGTTATCCTCTGCACTCTTTGTGGGGACGGGATGAGTTCAGAGACCTTCCCTTATAACGGTGGTCAAGGAGAGTTGACAACCAGTAATCATCCTTCTCCTTTATGCCACGTATTCTTGGGTCCTTTCACAGGCTTTGAAGCATAAGGTTGCCCATGCGCCTCAGATTTGCAGAGGCTTGAGAAGCAGACTCCTCGGGGTCACTCAGGATGACAGCATCTGGAACTTCCTCCTCCCAGCCACGTATTACTCCCAAGGGTCCTGGGGTTGGAAAGCCATTGCTTACAGATTGAAGCATGTCTTCCTCTTCAAAGCCTATGAAAGTGCTAGAATCCTCCTCCTCATCCTCCTCCCCTCTCTCCTCCTGTGTGTTCTGTGACATAGGAATGATGGTGTCTGCATAAAGTGGGCCTTGAGAGGAAAGGAAGTCCTCCTCTTCCTCCTGCTGCTCTGTCTCCAGTGCCCTGTCCATAATGCCACGCAGAGTCTGCTCCAGCAGGAACACAACAGGGATTGTGTCACTGATGCATGCACTGTCACTGCTCACCATCCTTGTGGCCTCCTCAAATGGTGACAATACAGTGCATGCATTCTTTTTTTTTTTAAATTACTTTATTTTTATTATTCTTCAGGTATCAAAAAGATAACATACAACGATATAAAATATCATATAACATTTCAATGTGGAATAAACAAAAATGTCAACCTTTTATCTGCTCTACTCCTCTCAACCTATTCCAACCCACCCTCCCACACACCTCAAAATTGTTAATTATACATATATTTCTATTAGACACATGACCAAAAAAAAAAAAGGGAGGAAGCATCTCCTCAAACAGGAGAAAAAAATACAAAAGAGATAAACATCCAATATCACTTAGAGGTAAGATCAGGAGAATAGCAAGGAACAAAAGAGAGTCCCTCATCATCCCTTTATAGGGGGTACCCCATCTCGTCTAGCCAAGGCCTCCACATTTTTTCAAACGTATTATAATTACCCTGCCTAATACATCTCACCCTCTCACTCCAAACCATTGAATTAATAGTCTCAACCCAGTTTTCCACTGTTGGGGGGGGTCTGTGCCTGCCATTTCTGTGCTATTAGTTTCCTCGCCTGAAACAGGCATCTCAATACTACTTCAATGGCACCAGTCGGGGCTCTGCCTTCTTCCAAGCTTCCTAATAGACAAGTCTTAGCCTCCGGTTCTAGCGTGGTTCCAAAAGTTTTATTTATCCTAGCTACTATCTCCGCCCAATATCTAAATAGCTTAGGACACTTCCACACCATATGGATCAAATCTCCTGATGCTTTACATCTGGGGCACTCATCATTTTGTCTCCTTCCAAATTTAAACATTTTTTGGGGGGTATAATAAACTCTATGGATTAGGAACAAATTGGATACCTTCTGTGAGGGAGGAATCGAAACCAATTCTCCTCGTTCTAAGATGCTATCCCATTGTTCCATAGTCATTGCCCCCACATCTCTCTCCCATCCCATTTTACTCCTAATTGACCCTGCGCCACTTATTATTCTAGCCCCCAATCTAGCATACAACTCAGAGATTAATCCTTTAGTTATGCCTGGTTTATTTATTTTTAGAAGTATGGGGATCAGAGTCCATTCAATGAGTTGTGACCTAAATTGTGCTTGGATGGCGTGCCTAATCTGCAAATATTTATAAAATGCTTTATTTGATATATTGAACTCCCGTCTTAAGTCCTCAAATGTCTTCTTAAGGTTGCCCTCATATAATTGAATCAATCGGTTAATACCCTGTCTCTCCTATTCCCTGGGCCTCTCTATACCCCTTACCTCTGCTAGATTTTTATTGTCCCATAAAGGGGTATATTCTGTTACCCCATTATATCCCATTAATGCTTTCGTTACCTGCCACACTTTACTGACTAATTTTATCCTTGGGCACCTGTAAATAAATGAGTCCTCATCTAACACCTCTACCAGTACATTATGTGGGGCCCCCATTATCATCATTTGATTGCAAGGGTTCCCACCTCCCAGGTCTCCACAGCCCATTAAGTGTTGTAACTGGGATGCCAGGAAATATGATCTTGGATGTGGAAACGGCATACCCCATTCTTTAATCGGCAACTGCATGATTCGCAATCCTATCCTGGATTGGCCCTTCTTCCAGATTAGTTCCCTAAAGAGGAATTCTTTTTTTTTTTTCAAATATAAGTTTATTCGGAAGCAGGAAGGGCAAGGGCCCACAATGTTACTAGATACATAAACAGGGTCGAGGACGCAGCCTCTTACAGCAACATAACTGAAATCTTAACAGTGTGTTTCCAGTTTCAGGGTCTTATATATATATAACGCATTACAACTTGTACATTAAATCCACCCTTAATATGTGATTCAAATAAGTCAGGGTAACCCCATTCTTCCTGCCATTTTCCTTTTTCATAGAAGAGAAAAAGAATAAAAAGGAAAGGAGTAGTAGAAATAGAAAGGAAAGAAAAAGGCAAAGAATTAGGAGGTTGCAAAAGTGAGGAGAGGGGGATATGGGGAGTAGGTGTATGGGGGGGGGGGAACACGGAGGAGGCGGTGTTCATCTAGTAGTTCATATGTATATGTCCATGAGGGGGCTGCCCTCAGAAGATTCTTTCCTGTTGCTGCAATCATGGGCTTGCCAGCAGACTTTGACCTTCATTTGAGAATATGTATATAAGCCATTGCGACCAAGTCTTAGTGTATAGCTCAGCTTGATTACGGTCAGTGAGAATGAGATCTTCCATCTGTCTTATATCCATCCTCTACTTTTTTTAACCACATGCCCAGAGTAGGGGGTCTGGTGGTCTTCCACAGCAAGGGGATGCATGCCTTGGCTGCATCTAGTAGGTGTCTAATTAGAGATTTTTTGTAAGACTTTCTAGGGATGGTAGTGGCATGTAGCAAGAAGAAACCAGGATCCGCCACAATGTGGCGTTCTGTGAATTTCTGTATTATCAACTGTGCGGACTTCCAGAACTGCTCCAGCCTCCGACATGTCCAAAAGACATGGAGGATCGTGCCTTGTTCCTCTCTGCATCTCCAGCATATACCTGGGGAGGATGGGAAAAATTTCCGCAACTTGTCTGGGGTGTTGTACCATCTATTTACTATTTTGTAATTAGTTTCCTGCATTTTCATGCACATGGAGGATTTAAATGTAAAGTAGATCATGTTTTGTTTTTGTCTTGATGTAAAATTACACTGCATATCTCTCTCCCATGACCGTATTGCGGGTGTTTGGTAGTTCTCTGGTGGCGTTATCAATAGTTGATATGTTGCTGATAATGTGTGAGGGAGAACACCCTCTCCTGAGCAATATATTTCATATGTGGTCAAGACTCTGTCAAAATTTACAGGAGAGGGTAGTGTCTTGAGAAAGTGGTTAAGCTGTAGGGCTCTCCAAAAGTCTAGGTGGAACCGTCCCTCCGGTCTCATCAATTCTCGTATTGAGGTCCACTGTCCATTTGTAATGTAATGGAATGCTTGTGAATGTCCTGCTTTACGTAGGGAGCAAAATATTGGATCCGTGCATCCTGGGCTGAATTCTGGGGTACCCAGGATTGGGCGTAGAGAGGAATTAAGGGATGTAAGGCGCAGTCTAGAAAAAAGAGATGAGCAGATTGGTGTGGTAACTCCTATCAGGGGGTGCTGCTTCATATTCCTGGGTAATAAGTCATATTACCAGGGAGCTCTGTCTAAGGGTACAGTACATTGGGCTTGTTCTAGTTGGATCCATAGCTTAGTGGAGCTATGTCGGTTCCAATCAATAAGTCTGGACAAATGAACTGCTTGTTGATATTTTCGGAGATCTGGGATTGCCAGTCCTCCATAAAGTTTGGGTAGTGTGAGCTGTCGTCTGTTGATCCTAGGTCTCCTATGTGCCCAAATAAAATCTGAGAACAAGGTGTTGGTTTGGTCAAAATAGTGAGAGGGAATCTGGGTCGGGAGGGCCTGTAGGAGATATAAGAACTTTGGCAGAATGCACATTTTAAGAATATTGCACCTACCAAACCAAGAGTGTAGCCCTGTGCCCCAGGTTTTCAGTAGGGATTTGACCGTGGAAAATGATGGAGGGAAATTCATAGCAAATATTTGGGACAGTTTGGGGGGAATGTAAGTTCCCAGATATTTCAGGGCAGTCGTAGTCCATTTAAATTTAAAGCTGTTCTGTAAGGTGTTGAGGTTACGTGGTGGGAGCCCAATACCCATGGCTTCTGATTTGTTAAAATTTATCTTTAAATTTGATATATTCCCATATGTTTTAAATTCCTGAAGGAGATTGGGGAGAGAGATGGTCGGATTTGTGAGAGTGAACAGCATGTCGTCCGCATATGCGGCTATTTTCTGCTGCGTCTCTCCCATATTTACTCCAGAGATATCTGGGTGGGCCCGGACTGTTCTCAGGAAGGGTTCCAGTGACAGGGCGAACAGGAGTGGGGATAGGGGGCACCCCTGACGGGTACCATTCTTGATCTCAAAGGGGGCGGACAAATTCCCATTTGTCCTAACTCTAGCTGTAGGGTTGGTGTAAACTGAGGTAATCCAATTTAACATTCTCATCCCCAGACCTACATGTCTTAGCACTGAGGTCATGAAGTTCCAATTCACCCTGTCAAAGGCCTTCTCTGCATCTGTACTAAGGAATATGCAGGGGGTCTTATTCTGATTGACTACATGTAAGATGTTGAGGGCTTTAATTGAATTGTCCCTGGCCTCTCTGGAGGGGACAAAGCCTACCTGGTCTAGATGAATCAGTGACGGAAGGTATATTTGAAGTCTAGTTGATAGTATTTTTGTAAAGACTTTAAGGTCGACATTGAGAAGCGAGATTGGTCTGTAGCTCCCGCATAATGTCGTATCTTTCCCTTCCTTGGGTATCGCTGCGATATGGGCTGTCAATGTATCTCTGGGGAAATGAGTGCTGGAGTCCAGTGAGTTAAAGAATTTATGCATGGGTTCGCCCAGGGATGGCAACAGAGTTTTGTAGTATAGGGCTGTAAAGCCATCCGGACCTGGGGCTTTCCCTAGTTTCATGGATGCAATTGCTTTTTGTATCTCCTCTAAGGTAATAGGTTCTTCTAGTAACTCCCTGGACTCAGCCGGTAGTTTGGGCATGTCAGCTTTAGTGATATAGTCTTCTATTTGTGACTGTGGTGCAGATTGGTGTTGTAAGTTATAAAGGGAGGAGTAGAATTCCTTGAATTAATCTGCGATCGCCTGGGGTAGTGTAGTCTTTTGGCCGGTGGACGACATAATGTGGGGTATGTAGTTCGCTAAGATAATCAAAAAAGACTGCGCTAAAAGGAATGACATGTGTTGTAACTATACAAACATGAATAAGTGGATAAATGAATACAATTTATCAAGTAATACAAAATATTAGTGATAATTAGACACAAAAAAACTATTGAAAGTAAATAAAAATAAAAATAAAAATGAATAAATAAGGAAAGTCCCAAATGAAATAAAGTATTGAGCACCAAATAACAAAAGTGACTGGAGATGGAATAGGAATGGTCGAAAAGCAAACAGTCCTTGGAGCCAAGGCAGATACAATTGGTGATCGTAGATGTTAAACGACAAACACCCAGTGAGGAATCCTCCACCTAATAAGATGTGCGCTTACCAGAGGTAAGCTGTAAGTCAGCTTATTTATGGACATCCACTCAGGGGAAATCAGCTCTTCAAGTCTCCTCACAGGGAAGGGGCAGACAGGATCTCTCCGTAAAATGGATGCAATCGGCATATCGGGGGGACCCAGAAGGATAAAGAATATTCTCCATAGTGTAAATCGGTATAACCATTTATTTAAGTAAAGGGATAATCACACTTACATGTAAAATCACGGTATTAGGCACATAGGAAATAAAACAGCCGGCCGGCTAGCATGCACCCGTTCAGAACGAATAAGGATAAAAGCGATGACGTCAGCGCGTCAGCCTTCCGACGTACGTTTCGTCCTATTGGACGTCGTCATGGGAACGGGCGACGCACTGACTCATCGCTATTTATAGACCAGAAGACAAAACCAAGCCTCGCTCTGAAGCTCAGATGGCGTAACCACAACATCCTCCATAGAAGCAGGAAGTGTGTGACCTATTAATAATGGAATGGGCAGACGGTACATCAGCCAGTACTATCAGACTCTCCCAGCGCTGACAAAACTGGAAAGATCGAATGATCACACCAAATGAACTGGGTCAAAAACTTAAACAAAACCCAAATAAGGAATATATATATAAAATATATATTATATAAAGATAGTAGAAAAATAAAAAGATAAAAAGATGGAATGAATATAAAAAACACTGAAGGGGACACGTGTAAGTACTCTCATCTGTCCTCTAGTGGAACGAATGGAGATTACACTAAAAATCAATTTTAACACCATATAAGAAATATGATATGAGGACATGAATACAACTAGAATTGGTGAAAAGCTAAGATACTTCTCAAATTGTTATTATGGGTACTAGAATAATAACGCCACTAGAGATTCAGAGCAAGTACACAAAATGTGATGTAAATAATAATTAAAAACGTCATAAAATTATCACTATTTACATATGATGGTAAATAAAATGAAAATTTAGAAATAGGGATTTACAGTTAGATGTTGTTAATGCATCACCCCTCACTCATAGTTCACTAAAAAGAATATAACGTAATGAAAAAAATAAAAAATATTATGAAATGAATACTAATGATCAACCTACAATGTAATTATTCATGAGTTATCTAAAAACGCGTTCAGATCTACATCTACATTAAGTCCAAAGGGGGTGTAGCACTTCAGTCTGTGTATCCAGGTCATTTCAAGCCTAGAGATCCCACGTATTATAGACCCCCCCCCCTCCAATGTGGGGTGTATCTATCAATGCCAAGAAAAATGGTCTTCCTGGGGTCTCGGTTATGTACCTCGAGGTAATGTCTAGAGACCGGATGCTTGGGGAAACCAGTTAGGATGTTGGTGATGTGCTCGTTAAGTCTTACAGATAGGGGGCGTTTGGTCCTCCCCACGTATTGTAATCCGCAAGGACATTGGAGAAGATACACCACCCGCTCCGTGGAGCATGTGATAAATGATCTGATTTCAAACTCCATTGAAGTACTGGTGGAAATAAACGTATGAGTTCTTCTGTGGGTGCATCCACTAAGAGAGCACACCCTACACTTCCTGCATTGATAGAAGCCAATCATATATTCAAAAAATCCCCTCTTAGTAGGAGGAGGGTCCAGAATGTTCGGGGCCACTCTACCTCTAAGAGAGGGGGCACCCTTATAAACCACCTGAGGCTTGGCCGGAAGGATGGTGCCTAGTATATGGTCATTCTTAAGGACATGCCAATGTTTACCTATCAACTTAGCTACATTTTTGTGTTGTAAGGAATAAGTGGTGATAAAGGGGACTGAGGGTGCTCTGCCAACATCTGGTGTCCTAGTCCTAAGTAAAGTACCCCTATCAATGGTAGCCACTTCCTCCAATGTATTTTTTAGAGAGGTCTCAGAATAGCCCTTCTCCAGAAAACGTTCTATTAAGATATTTGCTTGGGCTAAAAATTCTCCATGATCGGAGCAATTACGTTTTAGGCGGATAAGTTGACTTTTCGGCACAGACCTCAGCCAGGTCTCATGATGGCAACTATCGGTCGGTATATAAGAATTCCGATCTGTATTTTTAAAAAAGGTTGCCGTGGTAAACTGCCCATCTTTAACGCCAATCTTAAGGTCCAGGAAGTTGATCTCGGACTGACTAGCCTCGTAAGAGAGTCTAATGCCCCGGTCGTTGTCATTCAACCCTCTCATGTACATATCTAGATCTTCACGATCACCATTCCATAGGAGGAGGATGTCATCTATGTATCTAGCCCACAACACCACCTGAGGTTTTTGTTGGGCATAGATGACATCCTCCTCCCACAGGGCCATGAAGAGGTTCGCCAAGCTGGGGGCATATTTAGCCCCCATGGCAACACCTCTATCCTGCCTATAAAATTGGCCCCCAAACCAAAAGTAATTCCTAGTAGCCACAAAATGAAGTAGCTGCATAATAAAGCATATTTGTTCATCAAACAGAGATGAATCATGCCTAAGGTAGTATTCAACCGCGAATAACCCCAAATCATGCGGTATCACGGTGTATAGTGAGGCGACATCAGCTGTCACTAGCCACCAAGATGGACCAGGGGTGTAATTAGAAAGTTTGTTGATTACATGGCGGGTGTCCTTCAGGTAGGAGGGCATCCCTGTGACCAATGGCTGTAAATAAAAGTCTATATACCTGCCCACCCGGGACGATATGGAATCAATTCCACTGACAATTGGACGTCCCGGGGGGCAGGTAGGATGTTTGTGGATTTTTGGCAAGTAGTAAAGAACCGGGGTGCGCGGGGCCTTAGGAACTAAATAGGATTTCTCCTTATTATTTAAAATGCCCTGTTCGAACCCAAATTTAATCAGCACCTCCAATTCTTTTTTATATTGAACTTTAGGATCAGATCTGAGGGGGGTATATGTCTCACGATCCCCCAATATTCTGGACATCTCTGTGAGGTAATCCTTCCTATCTAAAACAATAATGCCCCCCCCTTTATCAGCTGGCCTGATTACTAAATTTTTGTTCAAACATAAAGAATCTAACCCAGATTTAAGGTCCTTATTGAAGTAAACTTTTCTAAGGGGTAATTGTTCCAAATCTTTAAGAACTAAGTCCTTAAATACCTTCAGAGAGGGGGCTACAGCCCCTGGGGGGTTGAAGAGGGAGGCATTTGATAACCCGGAATGGCGGTACTCATTAGGGCCAATTACATTGTTTGTAATGGGATTAGAGGCCAAATATCTCTTGATATTGACCTTACGTACAAATTTGTGTACATCAATGTAAGTTTGGAATTTATCAAGGCCTCGAGGGGGTGCAAATTTAAGACCCTTATTGAGTAAAGATTTCTCAGAATCACTCAGGGAGACTGAACTTAGATTGAATATCCCATTGCTGGTTACGATTTTTTCTTTTTTTGATCGCACTCGCCTCCCCCCTCTAGATCCTCTCTTTGATCTGCTGGCCTTTTGATGCCCTGGCTTGGCCGGTGAAAACCCCATTGCTGGTAACTTGAATTAGAAGGGCCCGGTTTATTCCCATTATCAATGGGTCCCATCGATCTAGGATAAGATTGTAAGGCTACACCATTACGTTCTTCCATAATAGTGGAACAGGTGGAAGGACCATCAAGATCTCTTAGGGGGTAGAATTGATTATGGGTACTAATGTTGTACTCCGAGTAGCCTCTTCTGGAATTCATAGGCCCAGGATTTTGAAATTCACGTATCCTTCCATCATAATAGCCTGCATTGGGGCCATAGTCAGGACCATAGGAACGGTCATGGTGAGGTTCAAAATCGAAGGTACGGGGGGACGGTAAATGGTCCTCATACACATTGTACTGATCATGTGGTCTGCCCTCATAGGGACGGCTCCCTGAGGATCCCGTATTACTGAAACCTCTACCCCTACCACATCCTCCATAATTAGAACCACCTGTCCCACGGGATCGTCTTGGTAGTGTGGGCAGATAATGGGATGGGGTGCCTCCCTTTCCCCCACCGCCTCGTCTAGAGGAGGACTGTTGTGTTCCTTGTTGGAATCTCCCTGAGGGGCCATTAGGGCCTCCCGGAGGGTACTTTGAATGGCTAGGCTGTGGTGGAGGGGGGGCATACACTACAGTGGGAGGTGGTCCCCCTGTATTGGACGGATTGTTATACCGATTTACACTATGGAGAATATTCTTTATCCTTCTGGGTCCCCCTGATATGCCGATTGAATCCATTGTACGGAGAGATCCTGTCTGCCCCTTCCCTGTGAGGAGACTTGAAGAGCTGATTTCCCCTGAGTGGATGTCCATAAATAAGCTGACTTACAGCTTACCTCTGGTAAGCGCACATCTTATTAGGTGGAGGATTCCTCACTGGGTGTTTGTCGTTTAACATCTACGATCACCAATTGTATCTGCCTTGGCTCCAAGGACTGTTTGCTTTTCGACCATTCCTATTCCATCTCCAGTCACTTTTGTTATTTGGTGCTCAATACTTTATTTCATTTGGGACTTTCCTTATTTATTCATTTTTATTTTTATTTACTTTCAATAGTTTTTTTGTGTCTTATTATCACTAATATTTTGTATTACTTGATAAATTGTATTCATTTATCCACTTATTCATGTTTGTATAGTTACAATACATGTCATTCCTTTTAGCGCAGTCTTTTTTGATTATTTTTGTCTATTATGTGCACGCCTCACCTTAGGACTGCAGCTTTTATTTAATTTTATAGAACTTTATTATCATCGCATAGAGTAGCGCGGTAATTCTTGGTGTTTACTTTGTCTTTGGGCTAAATTTGGCTTTATTACTGCAGCCACTCTATTTAGATACCTACCTAATAGTTGTCAATTAGAACGGGTGTTCTTTATTCCAATGGATGTATTTGATTACAGAGCCGCCAGGCAGGTCAACACTGATGGTGTATTTGAGATATACAAGGATGATGAGGGTGACCTCAGTGGCCTTTTTACGAGGCTAAAGAACTTGCCAATATCCGAAATACATACTCAGTGGGATATAGCCTACCTTGATACATATGTGAAAGGGGGTATGGTGCCTAGAAGCCTTAGGTGGGAGGTCAGCCCACAGAAAGGTGATGTCCAGCTTGAAGAATGGTTTAGTTATTTCAATACGGCCGGTATAGATTTTTTAATATTTCTTATTGGTCGTAAGAAAACTAAACTCACGAGACTGGACGATGAGATTAAAACTATCAAAGAAAAATTGAATCCCCTCAAGGAGAGTAATGAATATAAGGAAAGATCCCTCTCCCTTCTCACTTTATTGGAGAAGGAGGAGAGGGACCAGAGAACTAAAAAGAAAAAGAAATATAATAGAGATCTACTTGACTATCAAGGGGCAGTAGTTTTTGAATGGCAAAAGAAATTATTAGCAGAACAAGCTTCAGCTAGTACTATGGAATGGGGTCCGTCCAATACAGGGGGACCACCTCCCACTGTAGTGTATGCCCCCCCTCCACCACAGCCTAGCCATTCAAAGTACCCTCCGGGAGGCCCTAATGGCCCCTCAGGGAGATTCCAACAAGGAACACAACAGTCCTCCTCTAGACGAGGCGGTGGGGGAAAGGGAGGCACCCCATCCCATTATCTGCCCACACTACCAAGACGATCCCGTGGGACAGGTGGTTCTAATTATGGAGGACGTGGTAGGGGTAGAGGTTTCAGTAATACGGGATCCTCAGGGAGCCGTCCCTATGAGGGCAGACCACATGATCAGTACAATGTGTGTGAGGACCATTTACCGTCCCCCCGTACCTTCGATTTTGAACCTCACCATGACCGTTCCTATGGTCCTGACTATGGCCCCAATGCAGGCTATTATGATGGAAGGATACGTGAATTTCAAAATCCTGGGCCTATGAATTCCAGAAGAGGCTACTCGGAGTACAACATTAGTACCCATAATCAATTCTACCCCCTAAGAGATCTTGATGGTCCTTCCACCTGTTCCACTATTATGGAAGAACGTAATGGTGTAGCCTTACAATCTTATCCTAGATTGATGGGACCCATTGATGATGGGAATAAACCGGGCCCTTCTAATTCAAGTTACCAGCAATGGGGTTTTCACCGGCCAAGCCAGGGCATCAAAAGGCCAGCAGATCAAAGAGAGGATCTAGAGGGGGGAGGCGAGTGCGATCAAAAAAAGAAAAAATCGTAACCAGCAATGGGATATTCAATCTAAGTTCAGTCTCCCTGAGTGATTCTGAGAAATCTTTACTCAATAAGGGTCTTAAATTTGCACCCCCTCGAGGCCTTGATAAATTCCAAACTTACATTGATGTACACAAATTTGTACGTAAGGTCAATATCAAGAGATATTTGGCCTCTAATCCCATTACAAACAATGTGATTGGCCCTAATGAGTACCGCCATTCCGGGTTATCAAATGCCTCCCTCTTCAACCCCCCAGGGGCTGTAGCCCCCTCTCTGAAGGTATTTAAGGACTTAGTTCTTAAAGATTTGGAACAATTACCCCTTAGAAAAGTTTACTTCAATAAGGACCTTAAATCTGGGTTAGATTCTTTATGTTTGAACAAAAATTTAGTAATCAGGCCAGCTGATAAAGGGGGGGGCATTATTGTTTTAGATAGGAAGGATTACCTCACAGAGATGTCCAGAATATTGGGGGATCGTGAGACATATACCCCCCTCAGATCTGATCCTAAAGTTCAATATAAAAAAGAATTGGAGGTGCTGATTAAATTTGGGTTCGAACAGGGCATTTTAAATAATAAGGAGAAATCCTATTTAGTTCCTAAGGCGCCGCGCACCCCGGTTCTTTACTACTTGCCAAAAATCCACAAACATCCTACCTGCCCCCCGGGACGTCCAATTGTCAGTGGAATTGATTCCATATCGTCCCGGGTGGGCAGGTATATAGACTTTTATTTACAGCCATTGGTCACAGGGATGCCGTCCTGCCTGAAGGACACCCGCCATGTAATCAACAAACTTTCTAATTACACCCCTGGTCCATCTTGGTGGCTAGTGACAGCTGATGTCGCCTCACTATACACCGTGATACCGCATGATTTGGGGTTATTCGCGGTTGAATACTACCTTAGGCGTGATTCATCTCTGTTTGATGAACAAATATGCTTTATTATGCAGCTACTTCATTTTGTGGCTACTAGGAATTACTTTTGGTTTGGGGGCCAATTTTATAGGCAGGATAGAGGTGTTGCCATGAGGGCTAAATATGCCCCCAGCTTGGCGAACCTCTTCATGGCCCTGTGGGAGGAGGATGTCATCTATGCCCAACAAAAACCTCAGGCGGTGTTGTGGGCTAGATACATAGATGACATCCTCCTCCTATGGAATGGTGATCGTGAAGATCTAGATATGTACATGAGAGGGTTGAATGACAACGACCGGGGCATTAGACTCTCTTACGAGGCTAGTCAGTCCGAGATCAACGTCCTGGACCTTAAGATTGGCGTTAAAGATGGGCAGTTTACCACGGCAACCTTTTTTAAAAATACAGATCGGAATTCTTATATACCGACCGATAGTTGCCATCATGAGACCTGGCTGAGGTCTGTGCCGAAAAGTCAACTTATCCGCCTAAAACGTAATTGCTCCGATCATGGAGAATTTTTAGCCCAAGCAAATATCTTATTAGAACGTTTTCTGGAGAAGGGCTATTCTGAGACCTCTCTAAAAAATACATTGGAGGAAGTGGCTACCATTGATAGGGGTACTTTACTTAGGACTAGGACACCAGATGTTGGCAGAGCACCCTCAGTCCCCTTTATCACCACTTATTCCTTACAACACAAAAATGTAGCTAAGTTGATAGGTAAACATTGGCATGTCCTTAAGAATGACCATATACTAGGCACCATCCTTCCGGCCAAGCCTCAGGTGGTTTATAAGGGTGCCCCCTCTCTTAGAGGTAGAGTGGCCCCGAACATTCTGGACCCTCCTCCTACTAAGAGGGGATTTTTTGAATATATGATTGGCTTCTATCAATGCAGGAAGTGTAGGGTGTGCTCTCTTAGTGGATGCACCCACAGAAGAACTCATACGTTTATTTCCACCAGTACTTCAATGGAGTTTGAAATCAGATCATTTATCACATGCTCCACGGAGCGGGTGGTGTATCTTCTCCAATGTCCTTGCGGATTACAATACGTGGGGAGGACCAAACGCCCCCTATCTGTAAGACTTAACGAGCACATCACCAACATCCTAACTGGTTTCCCCAAGCATCCGGTCTCTAGACATTACCTCGAGGTACATAACCGAGACCCCAGGAAGACCATTTTTCTTGGCATTGATAGATACACCCCACATTGGAGGGGGGGGGGGTCTATAATACGTGGGATCTCTAGGCTTGAAATGACCTGGATACACAGACTGAAGTGCTACACCCCCTTTGGACTTAATGTAGATGTAGATCTGAACGCGTTTTTAGATAACTCATGAATAATTACATTGTAGGTTGATCATTAGTATTCATTTCATAATATTTTTTATTTTTTTCATTACGTTATATTCTTTTTAGTGAACTATGAGTGAGGGGTGATGCATTAACAACATCTAACTGTAAATCCCTATTTCTAAATTTTCATTTTATTTACCATCATATGTAAATAGTGATAATTTTATGACGTTTTTAATTATTATTTACATCACATTTTGTGTACTTGCTCTGAATCTCTAGTGGCGTTATTATTCTAGTACCCATAATAACAATTTGAGAAGTATCTTAGCTTTTCACCAATTCTAGTTGTATTCATGTCCTCATATCATATTTCTTATATGGTGTTAAAATTGATTTTTAGTGTAATCTCCATTCGTTCCACTAGAGGACAGATGAGAGTACTTACACATGTCCCCTTCAGTGTTTTTTATATTCATTCCATCTTTTTATCTTTTTATTTTTCTACTATCTTTATATAATATATATTTTATATATATATTCCTTATTTGGGTTTTGTTTAAGTTTTTGACCCAGTTCATTTGGTGTGATCATTCGATCTTTCCAGTTTTGTCAGCGCTGGGAGGGTCTGATAGTACTGGCGGATGTACCGTCTGCCCATTCCATTATTAATAGGTCACACACTTCCTGCTTCTATGGAGGATGTTGTGGTGACGCCATCTGAGCTTCAGAGCGAGGCTTGGTTTTGTCTTCTGGTCTATAAATAGCGATGAGTCAGTGCGTCGCCCGTTCCCATGACGACGTCCAATAGGACGAAACGTACGTCGGAAGGCTGACGCGCTGACGTCATCGCTTTTATCCTTATTTGTTCTGAACGGGTGCATGCTAGCCGGCCGGCTGTTTTATTTCCTATGTGCCTAATACCGTGATTTTACATGTAAGTGTGATTATCCCTTTACTTAAATAAATGGTTATACCGATTTACACTATGGAGAATATTCTTTATCCTTCTGGGTCCCCCCGATATGCCGATTGCATCCATTTTACGGAGAGATCCTGTCTGCCCCTTCCCTGTGAGGAGACTTGAAGAGCTGATTTCCCCTGAGTGGATGTCCATAAATAAGCTGACTTACAGCTTACCTCTGGTAAGCGCACATCTTATTAGGTGGAGGATTCCTCACTGGGTGTTTGTCGTTTAACATCTACGATCACCAATTGTATCTGCCTTGGCTCCAAGGACTGTTTGCTTTTCGACCATTCCTATTCCATCTCCAGTCACTTTTGTTATTTGGTGCTCAATACTTTATTTCATTTGGGACTTTCCTTATTTATTCATTTTTATTTTTATTTTTATTTACTTTCAATAGTTTTTTTGTGTCTAATTATCACTAATATTTTGTATTACTTGATAAATTGTATTAATTTATCCACTTATTCATGTTTGTATAGTTACAACACATGTCATTCCTTTTAGCGCAGTCTTTTTTGATTATTTTTGTCTATTATGTGCACGCCTCACCTTAGGACTGCAGCTTTTATTTAATTTTATAGAACTTTATTATCATCGCATAGAGTAGCGCGGTAATTCTTGGTGTTTACTTTGTAGTTCGCTAAGGTTTGTTCGCGTAGAGATTTGGCAAGCATTTTACCGCATTTATTTCCGGATTCATATGTCACACGTTTGCATTTTTGTAATGCGGCTTTTGCTCGAAACTGCATTAAGTCCGTGATTTTATTGCGTAGAAGCAGAATGTCTGCTTCTCCCGCCGGCGTCTGTGCGTGTTTGTGTCTCGCCTCTGCCAAGTGCAAATCCTGCAGAAGGGACGTCATCTGAGCTGATCTTATTCGCTTAATGCGTGCTCCATGCTTTATCAAAACCCCGCGGATCACCGTTTTATGTGCCTCCCAGACTATTCCAGGGTCACTGCCTGGAGTATAGTTGGTTTGGAAATAACAATCTAGTTCTTTCCTAACGTCAGCAAGTACCTCCTCATCCTGCATGAGACTTTCATTCAGCCGCCAGGTCTTTTGTCTGTCTGTGGAATTGTCAGTTAGGGCATAGGAAAGCAGGACAGGGGCATGATCAGACCACGTGATGGAAAGTATCCTAGAGTCTCGGAGAGCATGTAGTTGGGCGTGGGGAATTAGAAAATAATCAATCCTGGAGTATTGTTTGTAGGGGTTGGAATAAAAAGTGTAATCCCGTTCGGTTGGGTGTAGGAGTCTCCAGGCATCAATAAGTTGTGCCTTGTGTAATGTCCTGGAAATTCTTTTCCTACCAGCGGGGGTTATAGAGGAGGATCCTGAGGAAGTGTCCTCCGAGGGGATCAGAGGGACGTTAAAGTCGCCTCCTAGTATAAGGTGACCACTGGCAAACTCCAATAGTGTTTCTATGATCTTGTTGATAAACCTATCTTGGTGGGTGTTAGGTGTGTAGACATTTGCCAGTGTCACCTGTGCTCCTCCTATTTCTCCCTTGAGAAACAGATATCTTCCCTCCGGGTCTGATAATACAGCTGTACATTTTCAGGGTACCCTGTTAGCAATGAGTATAGACACACCACGCGTCTTAGTAGACCCATTGGTGGAGTGGTAGACCGTTGGAAAGAACCTGCTCCTCAGTACGGGGAGACTACTGTCTTTAAAATGAGTTTCTTGTATTAGGGCCAAGTCTACTCTATTGCGTTTTAGATCTTGGAGCAACATGCGCCTCTTTTCCAGCACATTTAAGCCGTTTGCGTTCAGCGTAAGTACGTTCACCTCCTCCATGTTTCCCTGGGTTTAGAGGGATAGGGGATATAGGGAGCTGAGATTGGGGGTAAGAATAGGTGGGTAAGAAGTAGGGTAGGGTATTCAGTTGAGGAAAGAAAGAAACTAAAATCTAAGAGGTACCAGTAAAATACGGTAAGTTGTTCTAAAAGAGATGCACAATAGTGCTATGACGCTCACCAGTATAGTTCTGGTAATTGAGCGTTGGCCTATTTGGGGTTGTGGAAAACAATAACCAAGGAGGAGTCTACCAGCCACCCCCCTTCATACCTGTTTATAGCTGCATATAATTCAGTGAATGTGTTTTCGGGTTTTGTATATGGTGTTATAAGGCAAAAACCACTGTGCATATAAACATTGAACGGTATATTGTGAAAAGAAATTAAGGAGAACGATTATAATAAGAAATAAAAGAAAGACCGTTGTATGCATGGTCAGTATGTTTCTAGTCAGTACACTTTATATAGTCCAACGTGTAATAGCAAAACCATATCCTCCATCCCTGCACGGTTAACTAAACCAAAAAATCAAATTTTGAGCCCAACAGTATACGTCGTTTGCGGACCGCTCCCCTCCCCGGGAATGAGGACGATGTGGGGGAGTACAGCCTATAGGCTTAGGAGAAGGGGAGAGGCCACAAACTGTTTAGCTGTGCCAATGAACTCCTGTGTAACCAAGAGTCATTTCTCCCTTCTTATCACTTAGACTTGATAAGCATGGGTCTTGCCGTTACCAAGTCCTATTGATTAACTTCACATATCTCTCCCATATCTATATGCTGACTTGTAAGTGAAGCTGGTGAGCTCCATCCGCAGTTACCCCCCCCACATCTCCCACCCGCCACCTCCGTTTTTAGTATTATGTCCATACCAGAGTCAGAGGCAGGGAGGCATCTCAGCACCTTTCGACCCTGGGGATATCAAGGCGTCCTTAATTCTGGATGTTTGGGAGGTCGCAGATCAAGCCTAGTATTCCCTATGTCCAGATGCCTGTGAGTTTGCTGACCATAAGATTCCTCTGCCTCCACACGTGTCCTGGATCATGGATATGACTGTGATGCTTCGTTCTTGGTCTTCTTCCGTTGACCATATGTAGTATAGTCCCAGAACACCTGTTTTCCCGGGGTGGCGCCGAGTCTCCCACAGTCCTCTGTTTGTGTGGCTCATCTGGGGATTCTGCAGGGAGGATAGGATATCCCCGCCCTCCCGGTAAGGTGGTAGTGTGCTCACATCCGCTTGGGATAGGAGACGCTCGGTGGCGTTATAGTGTGACGTATAGGGGGGGAATGCGCACTGAGGTGCAGTCCGAACAGCTTCCTTCGGGGGGGCATCAGCCTGTCATGCATTGCAAGGCTACCCACATCTGTGTGTGGGACTCAGACAACCGAGCAGGGATAAGGGGAAAACAAAATGGTAAAATAGAAGGAAAAATAAAAGAAACTATGAAACTGACTGTGTATTAATGCTTGGTTTTTGGAGACTCACGCTTCTCGAGAGTCCTCTGCCGATACAGTGCGGGTTCTCCTGCGAGCTCTCTGCTGGCGTGGGAGTTGGTAATTCCTTTGGGTGTTGGGACCCGAGCGTGTAGGCATCCTGGGGATGAAGGCCAGCCAGTCCGGGATATGGATCGGTTCTGTGCCCAGGAATTCAAAGAAAGCCGGCAGGTCCGCGGGCGAGCGCATGGTGAAAGATGATGTTCCGTTTCTGAATGTCACCGCCAAGGGGTATCCCCAGCGGTACGTACATCCCTGTCTCCTGGCCAGATCTAGCGCAGGTTTCAGTTAGGCTCTCCGCAACAACGTGGCTCTCGACAGATCCGGGAGTATCTTGATTATTGCGCCGTCGAACTCCACTTCTCCTTGATCCCACGCCTTGCGGAGGATGAGTTCCTTTTGCGTGTATCTGTGGATTCTACAAAGCACGTCCCGTGGTCTTTCTGGGTCCTGTGATCTAGGCCCGAGAGTCCTGTGCACCCGATCCAGTTCCAGCTGCGCTGGAACCGTGCCCAGGACTTTGTGGAATATGGCCGTAACCGACGCCGCCAGATCCTCCGAGCCTGTGGCTTCTGGAATGCCCCACAGCCGCAGGTTGTTGCGGCGGCTGCGGTCCTCCAGGTCCTCCGCATGTAGCTGTAAGTCAGTGGTCTGTGAGGTTTGCGATTCCTGCAGGCGCTCCAGGGCCAGGACTCGCTGCGTAAGAGATGAGACCGCCAAGTCTCCACTGTCCACTCATTCCGTGAGACCCTGCAGCTCAGTCCTCAACTCCTGGATGTCCCGAGCATGAGCCTCCTCCACCCTCAGGATAAGGGACTCCATGTCTGCTCGTGAGGGTAAGGCCTCAATGTCAGCCTTCGTGGGGAGGGCTTGTAGTATGGTCCGGAGATCATCTGGGATGCCACTTTGACGTTGGGTCGATCCTGCCATATCGTCCCGATATAGTGCTGGTGTCGTGAGCGGAATGTCCTGTGCTGGAGGGTCGTAAGATGGTGATGGTAAGTCCGTTTCTGGCCTAGGGCCTACACGTGGTGCAGTTGCAATGGCGCCTGGCGAGATCGCCAGTGAGTCTTTAAAGTATCGTTTGATGCCGCACCGGGGTGTTAGGGACCGAGAGCCGCTTGTTGCTGATCGTGTCCTGTACCGTTTGGATGATAGCATGCCTTGTTTTCGATTTGTAAATCCCGTTAGATTCCAGGCTGAAGAGGGGTATAGCCAGGAGCTCTCCAAAAGTGCTTCCTCACTCGGCCATTGCTAAGCCACGCCCCCCCTAAAGAGGAATTCTATTCTCTTGAATAGGGATGAGCCAAACACCCCCCCTGTTCGGTTCGCACCAGAACATGTGAACAGGCAAAAAATTTGTTTGAACACATGAACACCGTTAAAGTCTATGGGACACGAACATGATTAATCAAAAGTGCTAATTTTAAAGGCTTATATGCAAGTTATTGTCATAAAAAGTGTTTGGGGACCTGGGTCCTGCCCCAGGGGACATGGATCAATGCAAAAAAAAGTTTTAAAAACGGCCGTTTTTTCAGGAGCAGTGATTTTAATAATGCTTAAAGTCAAACAATAAAAGTGTAATATTCCTTTGAATTTCGTACCCAGGGGGTTTCTATAGTATGCCTGTAAAAGGGCGCATGTTTCCCGTGTTTAGAACAGTCTGACAGCAAAATTACATTTCAAAGGAAAAAAAGTAATTTAAAACTACTCGCGGCTATTAATGAATTGCCGGTCTGACAATACACATAAAAGTTCATTGATAAAAATGGCATGGGAATTCCCCACAGGGGAACCCCGAACCAAAATTTAAAAAAAAATGACGTGGGGGTCCCCCTAAATTCCATACCAGGCCCTTCAGGTCTGGTATGGATATTAAGGGGAACCCCGGCCAAAATTTTTTTAAAAAATGGCGTGGGGTCCCCCTCAAAATCTATACCAGACCCTTCAGGTCTGGTATGGATTTTAAGGGGAACCCCGCGCCAAAATGTAAAAAAAAAATGGCGTGGGGTCTCCCCAAAAATCCATACCAGAGCCTTATCTGAGCACGCCACCTGAGCCCCAGGAAAAGAGGGGGGGACGAGAGAGTGCCCCCCCCTCCTGAACCATACCAGGCCACATGCCCTTAACATTGGGAGGGTGCTTTGGGGTAGCCCCCAAAACACCTTGTCCCCATGTTGATGGGGACAAGGGCCTCATCCCCACAACCCTTGCCCGGTGGTTGTGGGGATCTGCAGGCGGGGGGGCTTATCGGAATCTGGAAGCCCCCTTTAAGGGGACTAAATTATCATTGATACACTGATTTATATCACTCGTGATCCAGACCCCAAGATATTTCAATTTGGTAACTACCTCCAAATGGGGAATGCCAGACATTATCTGGTTACCAAGTGGGTCAATCAGTAACAAAGTCGATTTCTCACAGTTGATAGCCAGACCTGAGAATCGCCCAAATTCATTAACCATTTGTATCACTGCATTTAATGAGGTATTAACGTCTCCAAGAAAAAACAGAACATCGTCTGCATACAGTGCTATCTTGTCCTCCTCCATTTGTCGCCGGAACCCATGTCTATCTACCCGTGATCTAGTCATAATTGCTAGTGGTTCCATAACAAGAGCGAACAATAGAGGGGACAAGGGACAGCCCTGTCTCGTCCCTCTCTCCAGCTGAAATAATTCTGAGTATTCATTATTCATTTTTATTTTAGCTCTTCGTTTCCCATAAAGTATTTTCACCCACTTGATAAAGGAGGGTCCGAACCCAAATCTCTCTAACACCCTCCATAAATAGTTCCATTCTAGGCTGTCAAAGGCCTTAGCAGCATCCAAGGCCAATAAGGCCCTAGAGCCTGCAGTGTCAGATGGAATCTGCATGGTTAAAAAGACTCTTCTGATGTTGGTACTCGTTGATCTGTTGGGGATGAAACCCAACTGGTCAGGGTGTATCAACTTTTGAATACATCCATTTAGACGGGTTGCTAGAACTTTAGCCAACATTTTTACATTGGTACATAGCAGTGAGATTGGGCGATAAGAGGATACATCCAATTGATCTTTCCCCTCCTTATGTATTACGGTGATGACAGCTTCCAACATTGAAGTGGGGAGTCTCTCATTGGCTAATGCCCATGTTTTCAACAATTCAGGGAGTAGTACCTCACCATATCATTTGTATATTTCTACTGGGAGCCCATCTGGGCCTGGTGATTTTTGTCAGGACATCCCAGCCACTGCTCATTTTAGCTCCTCAAGGGTTACCGGTGCTTCTATATCTATTCTATCCTTCTCTGATAAAGTCGGGGTTAACATTCCCTTAGGGAAAGCGTCCATTCTTTCACTCTCAGCTCCCCTCTTAGATTTATACAAATCTTTATAATATTCACTGAATGTATACATTATCTCTGTTGCATCAGTGGATATCTCCCCAAGGGGGATTATTAGACTTAATCAAGAGGGACAACATACGGCCTACTCTCTCCACTCCTCCAAAATAATTCTGCTTCTGGAATCAACGTCTGTTCTCCATCTTCTTTGTAGTGGCCATTTTGTAGACTTGTTGCTTATCTATCATTTCCCTTTGTCTATCTGGCGTTGGGTCTTCAACATATCGCCTCTCTGCCTTCATCATTTCGTCCCTAATGTCTCTTTCCCCCTCTCTAGATTTTCCCTTGGTTCTTGCCACTTGTTGGATCAAGAGACCTCTAAGATAGGCCTTCAGGGCATCCCAAACCACTCCCGCTGATGACGTGCCTGCATTAATCTGCACAAATTCATTCAATCTAATCACCATATCTCCAGGGTTGCTAAACAATTCCAGCCAGTAGGGACTGATCCTCCATTCTCTAGAATGGGCTTTATCCCCTGTATTTATTGTCAATACCAGCAGGGAGTGGTCCGAGACTCCTCTTGGACCATATTCTATGTTGCTTACCGATGACAATGTCTCCCTATTACCTAGAGCCATATCTATTCTAGAGAGAGTAAGATAGGAGCTTGAAAAACATGAGTATTGTCTTTCTTGCGGGTGGCATATTCGCCATATATCATACAACCCCAACTCCCCCAGGAAACAAGAGAGCCGACCCTCTCCTATTAAACTGAGCCTATTTCCCAGTGGAAATCTATCTAAATTGTTATCCAAAACTTCATTAAAATCTCCCACTGCTATTATTGGGATTCCCTTTTTATCTAGTGCAAACTCTAACAGTTTATGTAAAACCTCAAACTTAAATGGTGGGGGAATATATATATTGGCCAACACATATGGTTTATTCTCAATCAAACAGAATAAAAAGATATACCAGCCCTGTTCATCAATACAGCTCTCCCTGCAGGAGAACGCCACTCCTCTCCCAACCATTATGCTCACCCCTCTTGAATAGGAGGAATGAACCGAGTGGTATTGGGTTTGGAACCTCCGGCTGCGGAGTTGTATCACCGCCGCATTGGTCAAATGCGTCTCCTGCAGGCCTTCCTTCCTGTCCTTCCTTGCATGGAAAATATCAAGAGAAGAAAAAAAAAAAGGATAGATAGATAGATAGATAGATAGATAGATAGATAGATAGATAGATAGATAGATAGATAGATAGAAAAAAATGTTTATAATTAACCCAAAAAAGCTCACTCACCCCTCTCGAACCCAAGTGATTTCCCCAATCTATATATTCTTCCCTCCCACCATATCTTCCCTCTCTGAGATCTGGTGAAAAGTCAGAGTAAAATGAGACTCTAACCCCGTTGTACTTGATGTCCCCCACTTCTCTAGCCTTCTGAAGTAAGATCACCTTGTCATTATAATTAACAAGTTTCAAAAGTAGTGGTCCAGTATATTCCCCCGTCTGTCGGGTCCTAGCGGGGACACGATGGGCTCTTTCGATCGCAAATAGTGATGTAAAAGTGGAGTCCAAAATATTTCTCTAAACCACCCCTCAAGGAAAGCTATGGGGTTGGGGCCCTCACTCATCTCCGGTAGGCCTATCAGCTCACATTGTTTCTACGGCTTCTATATTCCATTTTGTTAAGTTTAGCTGCCTGTGTGGCCATTTGTTCCTGTAGCCCCTTGATTTCTCGCCTTAGTGGGTATAGATCATCCTCAACTGTACTTAGTCTCTCTTTTAAGGAGGTAGTCCTCTCCACGGTCTGACACAATACCTGGCCTATTGAGAGTAATTCCTCTTTAATACTTTTTAGCTGGCTAGCAAGACTAGTAATTGAGTCTTTACAAGCACTAACAGCATAGAATACATCTCTCAATGTAGGCTCCTCATTCTCCAAAATAGGACTGACCATAGAGGCTGCCCCAGTTCCTGTGGATTTTGTTGTTAGAGTTCCTGATTTTCCTCCCCCTGTCCCCTTGGTACTCACAGTTTTGCTGCTGGATGGGGTGATAGGGTTTGAGGATACCTGGGCATGTCACTGGCTCCTTCTGTCTGTTGTGGTCCCCTCCTGGGGTTTGGTTTGTATCACTGCTTGTTGATGTCCCTTCTTGACAGGCGATAGAGAGGCTGTATGGGCAAAGCGCTTCAGTTTTGTTGCTGCGGCTGCAGCAAATGCTTGATTCGCCTTCCCCTTCTCCTTTGCTGAACGTGTCCTCGGGATCCCATCCTGGGATGGCTGTTCGTCAGGCACACGTTTACTAGACATGCTGAGGTCAAATAAGTAGTTAAACAAGAGCTGTTATGGACTGTAGTTAAACAAGGGCTGTTGTAAACTGTTATTATAAGGAGAGTGGGGGATTGAGTCTCCTAGCGGGTCAATTTTAATCTCCCCGCAGTACTCGCACCCCTCTCACCTCTCTCACTGTAACAGCTGAGCAGTGTACTGTCGTACTAGCAAATCCCGCACCTTCTGCGAGATCACAGGCGGGATGACCGACGGCTTCTCACACTGCACAGTACCGAGATCAAGGCAGCGCCAGCCACGTCATCCAGCCCAGGGGGAAGCAGGGAGAGTGGCTCCGGGATCACGCCCCTACCGCCACGGCACAGGGCTCTTCACAGGGCACCAGGAGACAGATGGACACCCCCCAGACAAGCCTCCCTGCGGTCTCCAGAGCGCCAGGTATGGAGAGTGTAGCAAGTCTGCCTAATAGCTTAGTCTAGTTAAGGCAGAGCGGAGGAGAGACACCCTTCATTCTCTCTCACACACACGCTCTCTCCTTCATCCGGTCACGCCCCTTAATGATCAGCCATTGGCATGGGTAAAAAAAGCCGAGGCGGCCTGAGCCTGTTGTCGTGCCATACTGACATAAGTACTTGTTGACGGCCCTCTGCTGCATGTATAGCCGCTGCAGCATTCCCAAAGTTGAGTTGCACCTGGTGGGCATGTCACAAATCAGGCGGTTTACTGGCAGGTGGAATTCCCGCTGAATTTCAGCCAACCAAGCACTGGCTGTGTATGACTGCCTGAAATTGCTACAGACTCTTCTGGCCTGCTTTAGTACATCTTGCAACCCTGGGTACATACTTAGGAAACACTGCACCACCAAATTGAGGACATGTGCCAGGCATGGCACATGTGTCAACTTTCCCTGTCTAAGGGTGGACAGGAAATTTTGAGCAATTATCGGACACCACCATTCCTGGCTCCAGCTGGCATGGTGTGAACCACCTCTGGGCCTGTCTTTGCAGAGCCGCAAGAATCTCTGCTCTGGTGTGGTTCCTGTCCCCTAAACACACCAGCTGAAGCACTGCATGGCACTTTTTAGCCTGACTCTGGGAAAGTCCTTTGAACGCTTAGGGGGTACCTGATGTTCATAGGACAATTCTGCAGAGGAGAGCATGGATGTGACGGAGGAGGAGGAGGAGGAGGGGGTAGAGCTCACTGGTCTGGCATCATCACCACCAGCTGTATGGAGACGTGTGGGCACAACAAGCTGCAGCACTGAGCCCTGTCCTGCATCCTTTCGAGTTGCAAGCAGCGTTATCCAGTGTGCTGTGAACGAAATATATCATCCCTGCTCATGCTTGCTGAACCACGTGTCAGCAGTAAGGTGAATTTTATGGATGACTGCCTTGCCCAACGATGCCAGAACATTCCCTTCCACGTGATGGTAGAGAGATGGAACGGCCTTACGTGAAAAGTAGTATCGACTGGGAACCTGCCATTGTGGTAAAGCCCATTGTGTGAATTCACGGAAGGGGGCAGAATCCACCAGG
The DNA here is from genome assembly GCA_037952835.1 of Lithobates septentrionalis. Classification (NCBI taxonomy): domain Eukaryota; kingdom Metazoa; phylum Chordata; class Amphibia; order Anura; family Ranidae; genus Lithobates; species Lithobates septentrionalis. The sequence goes on from JBBDGP010001284.1 coordinate 4,624,230, forward strand.
CTGAAAGGCAGAAGTTGGAGAGCCAACAGCTTTGACAAGCTTGCATTCAGGCGCTGGGCATGTGGGTGGCAGGGACTGTATTTTTTTTCCGGTGCAGAGAATGGGGCAGAGAAATTTGCCGGCTACAGTCTACAGCTGGTGGTGTGCTGCTGCTAGATGAGCTGCTAGGACCTTGGACACCCTGTGCTATACCATCATCCCTGTCAATGGAGGCTGCTGAAAGGTAATGACTTGGTATCGCAGGGGCAGACTGAAGTGGGTAAGGAGGAGGAGGAGGAGGGACAGATTTGTGCCCCTTTTGTGTGGCTTTTAGGTGCTCTTGCCAACGGACTGAGTGGTTGGACGTTAAATGCCTTGTTTGGCATGTGGTACCCAAATGGTTGGTGTTTTTGCCACGTTTGATGTGCCTGTGACACAGTTTGCAGATAGCAACAGTGCGATCTGCTGCAGATGTGCTGAAAAAGGCCCAGACAGCTGAGCTGTGGGGAGTGGGCCGGGAGATAACAGCTGCAGAATGCGATGGAATAGGGTGGCTGCTCTCTACTCTTTCTTGATGCTGACCTCCTTAGGGTTGTTCCGCCTCACCTTCAGTTTCCTCCTCTGCTCTATCTGGCATCCAAGTCGCATCAGTGACCTCATCATCATCATCATCATCTCCATGTCCTCCATCTTCATCATTACCCCTCAAGACAACTTGGCAATACGCTGTGGCTTGGGGAACATGCATACCAATTTGTCTACCAGTGTTCCTCCCTCTCTCTAGGCTCATGTTCCTGTCATCCTCAACCTCAGAACCAGCATCTGAATCCAGTAATGGCTGGGCATCATCAAGGTTCAAGTGGCTGACGCTGTGGTCAAATAACTTAGCTGACTCCTAAATGGCTGATGTTAGGGCTATGGCAGGAATATATGTGGACAAGGAGGCAGGTTTATCCACTTTGGCAACTGCAGGGGACTGCACACTTGTCTCTGCTTGTGTGACAGAGGATGAGGAGGATGAGGAAGGTTTAGTAAGCCATTCCACCACCTCCTGGGCATGTTGTGGCTGGATAGTACGGGCAAACTCACTAAACAGAGGAAATGCCTGAGGACTGACCACCACGTCCACCTTTGCCTGTGGACACATTTGTTGCTGGCCCCCTTACAGTGTCAAGGGAACATCTGCCTCTCTCTATGTTGTTCTCCCAGACATTATTGGGAGGGAGGGGGCGGTACTTATAAGCAAATGTAAAGGAGAAGTTGAAATCTGTACATAGATGCACTTTAATCAATGTAAAGAGGTGTTTGGTGCCCTGTAATTTGAGTACTCATACTACACAGACACACTCCATGGATACAATATAATATACTACAATATAATGCGCCAAACGTACAGTGATGCACAGAACTATATGGCGTTAAACTGGCAGTAACGCGCACAGAAGTAAATGGTGTTAACCACTTGCCGACCGCATCGCGCCCCCCCCAGTGCCCGAGTCGGTCGGCATCGTTAGGGGAGCGATCCGAGGTGAGGGGGAGGCCACTCATTCATGGCCACCCTCGCGATTGCTCCCAACAAATGACAATCTTCCTCTGCCTCTCTAATGTAAACAGCGGCAGAGGAAGTGATGTCATCTCTCCTCGAGTCTGTCTTTTTCGTTCCGCCGCCGAGGAGAGAAGACATCAAGTAAGTACACCAAACAGCACACGTACAGTAGAACACTCTATGCACACTTTTCACCCCCCATCACCCCCCGATCACCCCCTTGTACCCCCTGTCACAGTGACACCAATAGCATTTTTATTTTTACTTATTATTGCACTGGTGTCAGTTTGTGACAGTTATAAGTGGTAGGGCAGTTAGTGTTAGCCCCCTTTAGGTCTAGGATACACCCTTAACCCCCCCTAATAAAGGTTTAACCCCGTGATCACTCCCCATCGCCAGTGTCACTAAGCAATCGTTTTTCTGATCGCTGTATTAGTGTCACAGGTGACGCTAGTTAGGAAGGTAAGTATTTAGGTTCGCTGTCAGCGTTTTATAGCGCCAGGGACCCCACATATACTACCTTGTAAAGGTTTTAACCCCCTGATTGCCCCCTAGTTAACCCTTTCACCAGTGATCACTGTATAACTGTTACGGGTGACGCTGGTTAGTTAGTTTGTTTCTTATAGTTTCAGGGCACCTGCCGTTTATTACCTAATAAAGGTTTAACCCCCTGATCGCCCGGCGGTGATATAAGTTAGGTTTTAGGGTCAGATAGGGTCTGCGTCGCCCCAGGCAGCATCAGGTTAGCGCCAGTACCACTAACACCCACGCCCACAGCATACACCTCCCTTAGTGGTATAGTATCTGAACGGATCAATATCTGATCAGATCTATACTAGCGTCCCCAGCAGTTTAGGGTTCCCAAAAACACAGTGTTAGCGGGATCAGCCCAGATACCTGCTAGCACCTGCGTTTTGCCACTCTGCCCATCCCTGCCCAGCCCACCCAAGTGCAGTATCGATCAATCACTGTCACTTACAAAACACTAAACACACATAACTGCAGCGTTCGCAGAGTCAGGCCTAATCCCTGCGATCGCTAACAGTTTTTTTGGTAGCGTTTTTTTATACAGTCGCTAACAGTCAGGAGCTTTTTTACCTGTGAGTCTCACTAGTGTACCACTAAATTTAGAGCCCAAAATGGCAAATAGAAGGTACACTAGTGAAGAGGCCTACACGTTTCTGAGCATGATAGGTAGTGAAGAGGAAGTCACTCATCTGTCAGATTCAGGCTCAGGCTCGATCCTTTAGACGACAGCGGCTCCATGACAGATAGCTCTGACGACGGAGTTGTGGTCCCTGCCAAGGTCAGGTGTTCCAGACACAGAACTTCTTCTTCTGTCATTGATGTGCAAGAACCACGGGTCCCTCGTATGGAGCAGAGCAGTACTAGAGCCGCTATTCCTTCTGGTGAACTGGCAAGCACCCGCGGCCTAGTACATCCTGGTCGTACATCCAGCACTGCAGTAACACGTAGTGACGTGGCGAGTCCCATAAGTGCAGTTCAAACTGGTGAGGTGGCAAGCACAAGTAGTGTCCCGCTGCCACCAAGAAGACGAACACAGGCCCATCGTGCCCATAGTGCCCTTCCTGCTGCATTTGCCAATCCTAATTGGGAACCCACCACTTCTGCAGCACCCGTACTTCCCCCATTCACTGGCCAACCCGGCATTCAGGTGGAAACAGTTGATTTTACGTCACTTGTTTTTCACCGAAGATCTCTATAGATCTATTGTGGACCAAAACAATTTGTACGCTGGTCAACACATCGCCACTATTCCCCAGTCCTCCCTTGTCAGAGATTGGAGACCAATTACGGTTTCCAAATTTAAGCTCTTTCTGGGCCTTTCCCTCAACATGGGCATAACTAAAAAGAGTGATTTGCGGTCATATTGGTCCACTGACCCAATTCACCATATGCCCTTGTTCTCTGCCTCCATGACCAGGGCACGATACGGGCAGATCTTGCGGTTCATGCATTTCAATGACAATGAACTCTGTCGTCCTCATGGAGACCCTGGATACGATCGGCTATACAAAATTCGGCCCCTCGTAAACCACTTCAACCAACGTTTTGCAGACTTGCTTACTTCCCATCAAGTTGTCTGCATTGATGAGTCCCTGATTAAGTTTTCTGGCCGCTTGTCATTCAAACAGTACCCAGCAAGCGTGCCAGATACGGGGTAAAGATGTATAAGCTCTGTGACAGGGCTACAGGCTATACATTTAGTTTTATGGTTTACGAGGGAGAAGATAGCCACATAGAGCCAACAAACTGCCCTGACTACATAGGAAGCGCTGGCAAGATTGTGTGGGACTTGGTGTCACCCTTATTCGGAAAGGTGTACCACTTATATGTTGACAATTATTACATGAACGTGCCACTTTTTAGTCACTTGTTTGATCAGCAGATTGGAGCATGTGGCACCGTGCAACCTAATCGCCGGGGCTTTCCCCAGCGGCTTGTAGATTTCCGTCTTAGACAGGGGTAGAGAGCCTGCTTGCAGTGTAATAATTTGCTCGCTATGAAGTGGAGGGATAATAAGAGTGTTTTCGTTCTTACCTCCCTTCATGCAGACACGATGGTCCAAATTACTACGGCGACTGGTGTTGTGCAGAAACCCCTCTGTGTCCACGAATATAACCAAAATATGGGAGGGGTGGACCTCAACGACCAGTTGTTGGCACCTTACCTAATTGCCCGTAAGGCCAGACGCCGGTACAAGAAAGTGTCTGTTTATTTATTTCAATTGGCTTTGCTGAACGCTTATGTGCTATACAGAGCTTCAGGACAGGCTGGATCCTTCCTTAAATTCCAGGAAGAGATCGTCAGAGCCCTTCTGTTTCCAGACAGTGCTCCACCTCACCTTCCCCAACCAAATGCAGTAAGCCGGCTGCATGAGAGGCATTTTCTTTATGTCCTCCCGAGTACCCCTACCCAACGAGCCCCCCAAAAAAGATGTCGTCTGCAGAAAGTGAGGATATAGGCGTGACACCCGCTATTATTGTCCCTCCTGTCCTGACAATCCTGGTCTTTGCATTGGTGAATATTTTGAACGCTACCATACACTAGTTAAGTATTAGCGTAGGGTACAGCACTGCACAGACTAGTCACACTTTCACAGGGTCTCCCAAGATGCCATCGCATTTTGAGAGACCCAAACCTGGAACCGGTTATAGTTACAAAAGTTACAGTTACAAAAAAAAGTGTAAAAAAAAAAAAGCACAAAAAAATAAATATAATAAAAAAAACAAAAAAGGTTGTCGTTTGATTGTTCTCTCTATTCTCTCTCTATTGTTCTGGTCTTTTTTACTATATTCTATTCTGCAATGTTTTATTGTTATTATGTTTTATCATGTTTGCTTTATAGGTATGCAATTTTTTTATACTTTACTGTTTACTGTGTTTTATTGTTAACCATTTTTTTGTTTTCAGGTACTCCATTCAGCTGCAGAGCGGATTTATTTATCTTGACAGCAACAGCATTTGCTCCCACGATATATAAAGCCGTGACTCCAGTGCTGTCGGAGGTGATTTCACCACCACAGTTAAAAAAAAGAGCATATATGCCGAAGCATGGGGGCAGCAGGGGCGGTGGAGTGATTTGCTTCTACCTTTTGCGGATGGATGCCCCCATGCTTCGGCATATATATATATTTTAGGCACAGGTTGCGTTAAAAAATGTTTTATTTTTTACTATGTTTTTTTATTTGCTTTGCAGGTATGGTAAGTCTTACTGTTATACTGTAATGTTACTTTGTTGTATTGTTAACCATCATTTGCTTAGCGGGTATGCCATTCAGTTGCAGCGTGGATTTATTTATCTTGACAGCAACAGCGTTTGCTCCCACAATACATAAAGCCGTGACTCCAGCACTGTAGGAGGTGATTTCACCAACACAGTTAAAAAAAAGAGCATATATGCCGAAGCATGAGGGCAGCAGGGGCGGAGGAGCGATTTGCTCCTACTTTTTGGGGCGGATGCCCCCATGCTTCGGCATATATAAACGGTGCATGTATGCCCATCATTAGAAGTGGGTGGATGAAGGGATGTATTCTAATGGTGGGCATACCCACCAATCAATCTCTTTTTTTCGTTCAGCCCACAGGCTGCATGAAAAAAAAGTTTACAATATATGCCCAACAAGGACCAGCAACGTACTGGTATGTTGCTGGACTTTGAGTGGTTATACCAGAATGATGCCTGCAAGTTTAGGTATCATCTTGGTATCATTCTTTTCAGCCAGTGGTCAGCTTTCATGTAAAAGCAATCCTAGTGACTAATTAGCCTCTAGACTGCTTTTACAAGCAGTGGGAGGGAATGTCCCCCCACTCCCACCGTCTTCCATGGTTTTCTCTGGCTCTTCTGTCCCAACAGGGAACCCGAGAATGCAGCCGGTGATTCGGCCAGCTGACCATAGAGCTGATCAGAGATCACAATGGCTCCAATCATCTCTATGGTCTAAGAAACCGGAAGCTACGAGCATTTCATGACTTAGATTTTGCCGCATGTAAACAGCGCCATTGGGAAATTGGGAAAGCATTTTATCACACCGATCTTGGTGTGGTCAAATGCTTTGAGGGCAGAGGAGAGATCTAGGGTTTTTTCAAAAAAGAGTACCTGTCACTACCTATTGCTATCATAGGGGATATTTACATTTCCTGAGATAACAATAAAAATGAAAGGAACAGTTTAAAAATAAGATAAAGGGGGGCGCATGCGCGGAGCCATCCAAGATGGCCGCTTGAGACCGAAGCTCCGCACTGCCCCGGCCACACGGCTCCCATAGCGGCAGAACCGGCCCAGCAATCCACCCACATTTAGCCACATCTGGCGGCGGAGACCCCCGAGCACCGGCACATGTCTGGAGGGACAGCCCGGAGGAACCTGGGACCGCAATTCGAGAGCAGGGAACACAGAGGGAATTCTAAGATGGCGGCCGCTTCTCAGACACGAGACAGCACCGCAGGAGACAGGAAAGAACACAGGCAAGTGCTGGCTCCTGAAACACCCTCCTACCCTCAGGCTCCTAGCTCCTTCCCCTGCAGCCAGAATCCGTCCCCTACACCCACTATCTCACGGCTGGAAAAGCACCAGGGAACCTATGGACTTTTCCCTATGGCATTAACCCCAGAACAGCCAGGCCTCCCCACAGCCCCTGGTGGCTCTGATCAGGACATGCCACTGACTGTAGCTGATCTCTTTGTCAAGTTCTCAGAGCTGCTTAACAGAGGCCTGACACAGACTGCAGACAAGATTACGGGGGACATTCGATCAGACTTTCAAAACTTGGGGTCTAGAATAGAAATGATCGAACATAAATTAGATGTTACCATCACAAGAGCCAATCAGAACACGGACCACATTCACTTCCTACAGGACCAACTTGACACGGCACAAGCAAGGATCGACGATCTTGAAAATAGATCAAGAAGGGAGAATTTCAGAATAAGAGGTCTTCCAGAAAACATCCCCGATATCCCAACCACAGTCCAGGACGTTATAAAATATCTTATACCTGGAGTCCCGGAGCACAAGCTGGAATTAGACAGGGCGCACAGATCCCTGGGCCCACCCCGGAAAGATGGTTCGCCTAGGGACATAGTGGTTAAGACCCACTTCTATTCCATCAAAGAAGAAATAATGAAAAAATCAAGACAGCAATCTCAGCTCAAATTTCAGGGCCACAGCATCCAAATATTTGCTGACATTTCCCCCTTTACAATTCAAAAACGACGGTCCCTGAAACCCCTTCTTCTAGCCCTTTCCAAGAAGGACATCAAGTACAGGTCGGCCTTCCCCTTCGCTCTGAAGTTTACTTTCAGAGGCAAACAATACTCCTTCTCCAGTTTCGCAGAGGGCGAACGATTGCTACTAGACCTTAGAATCATCACGCAAGATCACTCAATGGACACCTCCAACCCACAACAAGGTTCCGTCAAACGTCCCACGCCGACAAGCCCCACATCACCTCTATGGGATTTCACCAAGACCAAGAAAGCGAAGGACAATCTTCCCCCATGAAGTACAATAAAACTACAGGGACTCTGATTTCAATGGTTCTGACCTTACCATGGGGTCAGATCTGAATCTCCACTCAGTGAAGCACAACCATAAAGGGGAAAGAAAAGGGAAAAGGAAAAAGTTTTTTTTTTTGTTTTTTTTTGTGATGTGATGACCCAGGACGTTAGCGTTTAACCTCCCATACTCACATACCAGTGATATTTTATCCCTCCAGGGCTCACTGGGCTGTTTAGTGCCCACGACGCCTCATGAGACTCACGCTGGTTCTGTTCACTGTTAAAAATGTTTTTTTTCTTGAATAGTTGTTATTTACAAGGTGGAGTTGTTTGGGGCCGGGGCAGTTGCCTAGCGCCTCACCCTATCATTCAGTAATGATTTTTTCATGCCCGAGTGATGGGAAATTAGCCCCAGAGAAGGGCTATAGTAAACTGTTTGCTTTGAATGGAGGAGGGGAGCTCTCCCCCCGTTCCATTCTTGGCCATTCCATGGCCGTAACTCTACATCGTTAATGTTTCTTTTTCTCTCTTTCTCTACCTTTCTCTCTTTTTCTACCCTTCTGTCCTTCCTAGCCATCCTCGAGAAGGCAACATTTGGCAGCAATGGCGATGCCACCATTGAATTCCCTCCACCGCTCATCATCTCCCAGGATCTAACCCAGGACACGGTAGGTAACGTGGGGTTGTTTGACTGTTTCACCTCTCTGCTCCATGGCTTCCAATAACATACTCACGCCTCCCCTTCGCATAATCTCCCATAATGCACAAGGGTTAAATTCTCCCATGAAAAGGAGGAAGCATTCCAAGCATATAGGTCTCATAACGCTGACGTAGTCCTCCTACAGGAAGCCCACTTCCCAGGGCGGTACACTCCCTCATTCCTCCATGCTCACTTCCCACAATTTTACCTATCAAATGCAGAGGATAAGACTAGGGGGGTTGCAATACTTTTCTCAAAACATTGCAAATTCACTGTCCAGCTGGAGCATAGAGACCCGGAGGGAAGGTTTCTTCTCATGAAAGGTACTCTAGACGAACACAAATATACCTTCATCTCCTACTACGCCCCAAACAGAGGCCAAGTACAATTCTTTCGAAGGATGTTCCAAATTCTGAAACCCCTGTTTGAGGGAATCACGATCATGGGTGGAGACTCAAACACGGCCTTTGATATAGGCCTAGATAAATCTAACCCTCTTAAATCGAAACCCATTAGACCACTCAAAAGCAGTGTTAAGATAGCAAAACTGATTTTCCAGCATGGGTTGGCAGACATTTGGAGGGAACAGAACCCCTCCACAAGAGACTTTACCCACTACTCCTCCCCTCACCAAACCTATGCAAGGATAGATCATATCCTCCTCTCTACCAAACATATTCCATTAACCACCAAATCATCAATTATAGAAGCGGCCTGGTCCCACCATTCCATGGTATCTCTTTCTCTACGCAGGGCAGCCTATAGTCAAAATAGGTCTAAATGGAGACTTAACGAGTCCATTCTTACTGACCCCATCAGAGTGACAGAGCTTTCTCAAACTCTGCAAGAATACTTCAAGCTTAATGACACGGTAGGGATTTCAGCAGAAACCCTATGGGCGGCACATAAAGCCACCATTAGGGGCAAATTAATACAAATCGCTTCACAAATAAAAAAGGAAAGACAGGGGGACCTAGCTAAGTTAGAACAGGAATATGAGGCCCTCCGCAAAAAACACAAAAGAGACCCCAAAAGTGTCCCTACAGCATCCCTTGATTCGGCGCGACTAGCCTTAAATTTAGCACTCACAGCGAAAGCTGATAAACATATTAGATGGGTGGGAGCTAAGTTCTACCTAAAAAAAGACAAAATAGGCACAATGCTAGCCAATAAACTTACACCAAAACACAAATCACACTCACTTCCCAAGATTAGACAAGCCGACGGCACCTTCACACAAAACCCACAACGTATCCTAAAATCCTTTCAGGAATATTACACTGACCTTTATAAATCACCAGGAGACGCAAACCTATTACAGATGCGGTCATTCCTGGATGGCATTACCCTTCCGACCTTGAAAAAGGCACATGTCGAGGAACTGGAAACACCCATAACAACTGAAGAGGTCAGTGAGGTAATCAAAAACCTAAAAGGAGGCTCCGCCCCAGGCCCAGATGGCTTTTCAGTGCCCTACTACAAAACATTCTCAGCAATCCTAACACCGTACCTAACTAGATTCTTTAATGCAAAGAAGGATGGGAAACCACTAGGTAACACTCTAAATTCTGCATATATCACCGTAATCCCTAAACCTGACAAGGATGCAGGGGTAGTAGGGAATTATAGACCTATTTCATTGATCAATAACGATCTAAAAATCCTAACCAAAGTCATGGCAAACCGCCTAGCACCGTTCCTAAATCAATATATCCACAAAGACCAGGTGGGATTCATACAGGGTCGACAAGGGCCTGACCAGGTACGGAGAGCAGTGGACATAATCTCTATATTACAATCTGGATGGGAGGGGGGTCCCAAACAGGAGGGAATGCTTCTCTCCTTAGACCTACAGAAGGCCTTCGATTCGGTCTCATGGCCATTTTTATTCTTAGCCCTACAAAGGTGGGGCTTTGGGAAAAACTTCCTGGGAATTCTACAGGCTCTTTACTCATCCCCAGAAGCAACAGTGAGATTACAGGGATATTATGCAGATCCAATTCCAATAGCTAGAGGAACTAGACAGGGGTGCCCTCTCTCTCCCCTGATATTTGCCCTTATCATTGAACCTCTTGCAATTGCTATACGTTCGAGTCCTGATATAAGGGGAGTGGAATGTGGCTCATCCTCCCACAAATGCGCCTTATTCGCTGACGACCTATTACTTTTCCTAACTTCCCCTGACGCATCCCTACCCGCTTTATGCTCTTTACTAGACACCTTCGCCTCAGTGTCAGGCCTTCAGGTTAATATGATGAAATCACAAGCTCTCAACATATCTCTACCACCCGAAAGCGTTACATACTTGAAAAGCACCTTTAAGTTTAGCTGGGGAGAATCCTCCATAAGGTACCTAGGCCTCAACCTCACACCCAAACTAGAACAATTATACCAGGCCAATTTCCCCCCCACTTACCGCAAATTAGAATCAGACCTTTTGAAATGGTCCCAACACCGGATGTCATAGGTGGGTAGAGTAAACTCGGTGAAGATGACCCTCTTGCCGAGGTTGCTCTACCTCTTCCGCGCGCTACCAATCGCGATCAAACGAGATCACCTCAAATCATTTCAGGGCAAAATTACTAGGTTAATTTGGGACAAGAAGGGACCGCGATTTGCACAACGGACCTTATACAATTTGACTACACAAGGAGGGCTAGGCCTCCCAAACTTAATATGGTATTACCAGGCTGCAAGACTGGCCCAACTATCGACAATCTATCTCAGGGTTGAGAAACCAGACTGGGTCTCCATAGAGAGACATGCAACTCCGAAACACACGCTAGATTATCTTCTGTGGTCCCCCCCAAAAAATAGACCCCCGATTCTTTCCCCCACCCTATCGCAATCTTTTACTCTTTGGGATAGCATGAGGAAGCTTCCCTCCCTGGTCTCTGAGCTCCAACCGCTGGCCCATGTCTTCCATAACCCGCAGTTCCAACCTGGGATGAATATCTCTGCATTTAAATGGTGGCTGGATAAAGGAGTGTACCGCATAGGGCATTTTTTCTCTTCAACTGGACCCCTACCCCTGAAGCACTTTGAGGATAAACTGGATCTCCCTACTTCAGAGAGGTTCAGGTTTTTTCAAATCTTCCACTTCCTCAAAGCCATTTGGAAAAACAAGCCAAATCCCCCAAATTTTACAGAATACGAAAGATGGTGCGGACAAGCCATGGAGCAGAGGGGAGGAATATCGATAATCTACACGTCCCTAGCCAAAAATGCTGACAAGTTACCATACATGACAGCCTGGGATAGGGACCTCCAAGAGGTTTGAGACCTAGAGGACTGGCATGAGTCGTTTTCTAGATCACTTAAAGGAATCTACAACACCTCACTCTTAGAAGCCAACATAAAACTTTTCACAAGATGGTACCTAGTGCCCGCCAGACTAGCGTCCATATTCCCAAACTCTTCACCACTATGCTTCAGAGGATGCCACAGCTTGGGGACGATGCTTCATACATGGTGGGAGTGTCCAAAAATCAGAGGATATTGGAATAATATCTTCCACATCATACGTAAAGTCACAAAATGTCCAGTGACCCAAAATCCTTCCATAGCCCTTCTGAACGGCTACGTTCCAAACGTCCCCAAGCTGTCACGCACTTTGATCCGCTTCATCCTGACAGGAGCAAAAATATCAATTGCCAAAGCATGGAAACAACCGAAAGTATCTATTAATGCTACGAAAAGGAAAATATCTTGGATAATGACCCAAGAAAGGCTAATCAGTGTGCTCCTGGACAAGACTAATCAGTTTGAGGCAATCTGGGAGCCGTGGGCTCACTATGTGGGAATTTCCTTAATACCCGGCATTGACAATCGTCTTTAAAGTAACGTTGACTTCTCTATGGTTGGCATCACCTCCCCCTCTCCTCTCGCTCCTCCTCTACGCATATAACTTCTCCTATAGTGCCCTTGACACTATATCCTTTCTTTCTTTCTTTCTTTCCTCCTTCCTTCTTTTCTCTCTTTCCCTCTGGAATGCTCCTTGTAGCCTATCAGGCTAGTACTATTTGTTATCCAGGTTCGACTCAGGCCCCCAATGGGGGACTGACAGTTCTGTTAAACTACTCACTCAGGACAGATTTACAGTCTCATTACTGGTCAGACGGAAGCCTCCGGTTCACAAGTTACCACAGGGGAGGTTGGGGCTCCCTCTTCTCTCCCAACACAGTAAAATCCCAATGGGGTGTTGGGAGATGAGGGTTCTATCAGCACCCCTTATACATTGCACGAGGCCAGTTACTGTCTAAGTTAAATGTATTGTTCATGTATTTCAGGCATAGTGTTATATTACTTGATACTAATGTCGTACTGTATATTTCTATCTGAAAACCAATAAAACATTGACTTAAAAAAAAGATAAAAAAGCAAAAAAAAAAAAATAAAGAAAAAAAAAGAAAAAAAGCACCCCTGTCCCCCCTGCTCCATATCCATACAATACACAAACAAGATATTTGGGGGGAAAGTGTAGGTAGTAGTAGTAAGTAAGTAAGTAAGTAAGTAAGTAAGTAAGTAAGTAGTAAGTGGGCTTAGCACCATATAGCAATATGGTGTGACCAAATCCCCATATTTTTGAAAATGTCTTTTTGAGAATGTTTAGGTGTTTTTAAATTAGCCTTGCTGGAGGTGAATCTTTTTGCATGTGTGCGCTGTAATATTTCTCTTCTATTGTACGGTCTTATGGCTGCACCAGCTTTAGTGAGAAGGTGTGCCCCCCAAATATCTTGTTTGTGTATTGTATGGATTCTGACCAAATCCATTTGGGATAGGAGCACCTTAATCCCTCATTAAGTACCTCTCATTAGTGTCCACTTGTGTCATAGGTGGAGACCTTTAAATTCTCCCATTTAGAAGAGTGTAGCTCTCATGGTTAAGAGAAGCAGGATCTCACAAATCTATGGAAAGTGTAGGACCCACTAATTATGGGGTACTTTGTCGCAGTAAGTGGGCTTAGCACCATATAGCAATATGGTGTGACCAAATCCCCATATTTTTGAAAATGTATTTTTGAGAATGTTTAGGTGTTTTTAAATTAGCCTTGCTGGAGGTGAATCTTTTTGCATGTGTGCGCTGTAATATTTCTCTTCCAATATATCATTTAGTGACAACTTTGTGCAAAAAAAAAAAAAATTGTCACATTCCTGCAACTTGTGTCAAAATATAAAATATTCCATGGACTCAACATGCCTCTCAGCAAATAGCTTGGGGTGTCTACTTTCCAAAATGGGGCCTTTTAGGGGGGGTTGTGCCATCTGGGCATTTTATGGCCTTCAAAACTGTGATAGTTAGTGAGGAGTGAAATCAAAAATTTACGCCCTTAGAAATGCTGAAGGCGGTGCTTGGTTTTCAGGGCCCCGTACGCGGCTAGGCTCCCAAAAAGTCCCATACATGTGGTATCCCCGTACTCAGGAGAATAAGCAGAATGTATTTTGGGGTGCAATTCCACATATGCCCATGGCCTGTGTGAGCAATATATCATTTAGTTACAACTTTGTGCAAAAAAAAAAAAAGTTTGTAATTTTCCCGCAACTTGTGTCAAGATATAAAATATTCCATGGACTCAGCATGCCTCTCAGCAAATAGCTTGGGGCGTCTACTTTCCAAAATGGGGTCATTTGGGGGGGGGGTTGTGCCATCTTGGCATTTTATGGCCTTCAAAACTGTAATAGGTAGTGAGGAGTGAAATCAAAAATTTACGCCCTTAGAAATCCTGTAGGTGGTGCTTTGTTTCGGGGCCCCGTACGTGGCTAGGCTCCCAAAAAGTCCCACACGTGGTATCCCCGTACTCAGGAGAAGCAGCAGAATGTATTTTGGGGTGTAATTCCACATATGCCCATGGCCTGTTTGAGCAATATATCATTTAGTGACAACTTTGTGCAAAAAAAAAAAAAAGTTTGTAATTTTCCCACAACTTGTGTCAAAATATAAAATATTCCATGGACTCAACATGCCTCTCAGCAAATAGCTTGGGGTGTCTACTTTCTAAAATGGGGTCATTTGGGGGGGGGGGTTTGTGCCATCTTGGCATTTTATGGCCTTCAAAACTGTGATAGGTAGTGAGGAGTGAAATCAAAAATTTACGCCCTTAGAAATACTGTAGGCGGTTTTTGGCTTTCGGGGCCCCGTACGCGGCTAGGCTCCCAAAAAGTCCCACACATGTGGTATCCCCATACTCAGGAGAAACAGCTAAATGTATTTTGGGGTGCAATTTCATGTATAACCATGGCATGTGTGAGCAATATATCATTTAGTGACAACTTTTAGTAATTTTTTTTTTTATCATTATTCAATCACTTGGGACAAAAAATTTAATATTTAATGGGCTCAACATGCCTCTCAGCAATTTCCTTGGGATGTCTACTTTCCAAAATGGGGTCATTTGGGGGGTGGTGTTTGTACTGCCCTGCCATTTTAGCACCTCAAGAAATGACATAGGCAGTCATAAACTAAAAGCTGTGTAAATTCCAGAAAATGTACCCTAGTTTGTAGACGCTATAACTTTTACGCAAACCAATAAATATACACTTATTGACATTTTTTTACCAAAGACATTTTGCAGAATACATTTTGGCCTAAATGTATGACCAAAATTGAGTTTATTGGATTTTTTTTATAACAAAAATAGAAAATATCATTTTTTTAAAAAATTTCGGTCTTTTTCCGTTTATATTGCAAAAAATAAAAACCGCAGAGGTGATCAAATACCATCAAAAGAAAGCTCTATTTGTGGGAAAAAAAGGACGCAAATTTCGTTTGGGTACAGCATTGCATGACCGCGCACTTAACAGTTAAAGCGACGTAGTGCCAAATTGTAAAATGTGCTCTGGTCAGGAAGGGAGTAAATCCTTCCAGGACTGAAGTGGTTAAACTGGCAGTAACGCACAAAACTATATGGCGTTAAACTTGTAGTAACGCACACAGAACTAGATGGCATTAAACTGGCAGTAACGCACGCAAAACTATATGGCATTAAACAGGCAGTAATGCACGCAAACCGATATGGCGTTAAACTGGCAGTAACGCACGCAAAACGATATGGTGTTAAACTTTCAGTAACGCACGCAAAACTATATGGTGATAAACTGGCAGTAACGCACGCAATACGATATGGCGTTAAACTGGCAGTAAAGCAATCAAATAGACGGTGTTCAACCATCACTAAACTGAAGCTATCTGAACTGTCCCTACTCTAGCTATATACTAATGTCAAGATTACTGACACGGTCTCACTACACTACACTGAAACTATCTTAGCTGTCCCTACTCTAGCTGCACACTATGAAAAGCTAAATGATGGTCCTCCTCACTACACTCACACTATCCCTAGACTGACACTAAACTAATATTCTACACTGACAATTGAAGCAAAACAGCACAGTATAGCACAATAACTAATAACACTGAACAGAGCCCTGTTCTATCTCTCTCCACACCAAAATCACACTGAAAATGGCTGCCATTGAAAGAATACTTTTATACTGTGGGGCGGGAATAAGACATGATTGGATAAAGTCATGATGACAGTGTCCAATCATGACTCTGATAGTGCTCTGTGCCCTGATTGGCTAAAGCTTTCACTGCTTCAGCCAATCAGGGCTTGCAATGCACTGTTCAACGCACAATGCATTGTGGTCGGTTCGGGGGGCGAACAAATGGTGGAACAACCCGTTTGTTCGGCTATTCACCGAAAGTCCAAACAATGAAAGTTTGGCCCGAACTTATGCTCGGGCTGAACTGTTCACCCATCCCTACAGTCCAGTGCATTTTTATGTTGCGTCAGTGCAGTGAACAATGTTTACAGTGTAAAAAAAAAAAATTGTAAATATAATATACCTTCCTAACTATTTACTAATGCTAGCAGTATAAGTATTAAAAATAGTCAATGTTGATTGATAGAGTGAAGTTCCACTTTAACCCCTTCTCAGTCAATTAGGATCTTGGAATAGTATTATATACCCAAATAAGTCAAGTGGTTTTTCAAAACTGCAAATTTTCCAAAATGAAAATTTACATACAAGGAGTCATGGGGACAGCAATTATGTTAGCAAGGGATTGCACTGTCCTCATTGGGACCTTTTACAGGGGCCATTCCAGTGGTGCTTGGGCCAGGTGGCACATGGGACCATTCAGTTTGCCTTCCTCAGTCAATGGGATGTGCTGTCTATGGATCAGAAGGTCTTTGTGTCTGTACAAATTTAGCAATAACTGGAATTTTGGGCATTACCAGTGTGGTTCTTTCTGGGCGTGCCTCTCAGCCCAGGAGATGGGATCATTTTGATGTTGGATGCCAGCCTGTCGGATGGAGCCTGGTGGAATGCAGGCACAACTGTCTAAAATGGAGGGCAGTTTTTATAGCATTGCACGCCTGTCAGGGCTGGGCTCATACCTTCCTTCTCTATGCTGGCAGCTCAGCTGTCGGCTTGCCAGCTCCTTTCTCTCCACAACGACTCAGCTGTTGAGGATCTGCTTGTCAGTCCTGCCTACTTAAAGCTGTCCAGCTCACTTCATCTCTGCCTTCGCCTTTGGTCACATCTCAGAGACTTTTTCCTGCGTTCCTGTTGAAGACTTGCTCGGATGACGTCCCTTCTGGCTCCTGATCCTTCTTGCTGTACTACTACGTTTATCTCTGGCTTTCTGAAATTGGCATTGGCTGACTACCCGATCTGGTTACTGAACTCTGGCTATGTATTGACTACGCTTACTCTGTTTACCTTTTTATTATTATTAAACAAGTGTGATTAACTGTACTTCTGTCTCGGTCTGATTCATAGTTTCTGACAGTAGGCGAAGGCCATGAATTCAGAAGATGCATTCAGTCCACTTATTAGTAATATTTTTTCCAGATTGGATGACCAGGCTCACCGCATGGATTAGTTTGCCTTGGCATTACAAATGCTCCTGAGTCGCACGGCTCACCTGGAATCATCCACTATGGCTGCTCCGGTACAACCTGTGTTGCAGGCCGTCCCTGCTTTGAGTATTACCTCTATAAGAGTCATGTCTGGTTCCGCTCCGCTTCCACAGCGATTTGGGGGCGATCAAGTTCAATGCAGAGTGTTTCCCAACCAGGTTGAGATATACTTTGAGATGCTGTCCCAGGCGTTTCCCACGGACAGAAGCAAAGTAGGTTTTGTGATATCTTTGCTTTCTGAGAGAGCCTTGGCCTGGGCAAACCCTCTATGGGAGACGCAAAAACCCATGGTCCTGTGTTACCCAGAATTTGTGGCTTCCTTCAAAAGGGTATTTGACATTCCCGCACGCTCCGCTTCTGCTGCCAAGAGCCTCATGTCCATCAAAGAGAGTATGAGAACTGTTGCTGATTACGCCATTTAATTCCGTACTCTGGCAGCAGAAGTTGCTTGGAACAATGAGGCCCTCGTGGCTGCCTTCTCTCATGGTCTCTCAGATAACATCAAGGATGAGATAGCAGCCCGAGATATACCCACTGAGCTGGAGAGGTTTATCACATTTGCCATCCTCATTGACTCTAGACTCAGAGAAAGACTCTCTTTTAAGGAGCGCTGGCGCAAGCCTCCTGTACGTTTTTCTCCGAGCTTCGCAGTCCCACCCTTGCCTCCCTCACCCCCCATGCCTCCTGTTACTGAATTGGTCTGTGAAGGTGAACCCATGCACTTGGGCTTCACACGTCTCTCTGCGGATGAGAGAGTCCTTAGGAGGAGGGAGAGATTGTGCCTTTATTGTGGCCAGGCTGGTCACTTTTTAAAGTCTTGACCTACCTGTCCAGGGAACGCCCGAACCTTGATGTCCAGTCACGGACAGACCTTAGGTGGCGTTGTTTCATCTCCAGTTTCCCAGAAAGATAAGCCCCTGGTTTTGGTTACCCTGTCTTGGGCTGAGTCATCCATCGTGATAAAGGCTCTAATCGACTCTGGGGCTGCAGGCCTATTCATTGATGCTGCCTTTGTATCGAAGCACTCAATTCTGCTGCAGCTGCATGACACTCCACTTGCCATTGAGGCTCTTGACGGGAGACCTCTACAGCCCGCCTATGTGACTAATGAGACTGTTCCGTTGTCCATGACCGTAGGGGCCCTTCACCATGAGATAATACAATTTCAAGTTATTTCCTCACCTAAATTTCCGCTGGTTATTGGTTATCCTTGGTTACAGAGGCACAACCCTTCTTTTGATTGGCTCCGAGCTGAGGTTCTGTCCTGGTCGCCACAGTGCAGTAAGAGATGCTTCCAGAAGATAGCCAAGGTCCTGTGCACCTTTTCACTCTCCTCCCTGCCGGAGGAGTACCGTGATTTTAGCGATGTCTTTGACAAAGGTCAAGCCAGTACTTTGCCTCCACACCGGTCGTATGATTGCGCAATTGACCTTCAACCTGGTGCCATACCCCCTCATGGCCGGGTTTACCCTTTGTCAGTCTTGGAGGATAAGGCCATGGAGGAGTATGTTGCAGATGCACTTTCCCGTGGTTTCATCCACAAATCCTCGTCTCCTGCTGGTGCTGGTTTCTTTTTTGTGAAGAAGAAGAGTGGTAAACTGAGACCTTGTATCGATTATAGGGGTCTCAATCGTTTCACGATTAAGAATGCCTATCTCTTTCTGTTGATTACGGAGTTATTTGACCGCC
Source organism: Lithobates septentrionalis (assembly GCA_037952835.1). NCBI lineage: Eukaryota > Metazoa > Chordata > Amphibia > Anura > Ranidae > Lithobates > Lithobates septentrionalis. The sequence goes on from JBBDGP010001284.1 coordinate 4,643,088, forward strand.
TCAAGGGAGCAACGGTTTTCACGAAGCTTGATTTCAGAGGGGCATACAATCTCGTCAGGATTAAGGAGGGCGACAAGTGGAAAACTGCATTTAATACCAGATCAGGTCATTATGAGTATCTCATAATGCCTTTTGGCGTTTGTAACGCTCCGACAGTGTTCCAGGAGTTCATTAACGATGTCCTCTGAGATTTGTTGCAGTTATGTGTGGTGGTTTATCTCAACGATATCCTCATATTTTCCAAGTTCCTGGAGAGCCACCACACAGATGTCTGTCATGTGCTTCAGAGACTACGAGAGAACAATCTTTATTGTAAACTGGAAAAGTGTGAACATTGTGAACAGGTGAAATTCCTGGGCTATGTCATTTCCACTGCTGGTTTTTTGATGGACCCAGAGAAACTTTCAGCAATCCTACAGTGGCCTCGACCCGTGGGTTTATGTCCTCTGCAGTGTTTTCTTGGCTTTGCCAACTATTATTGGAAGTTTATTCGTAACGTATCTCTGGCCAAGCCCCTGACTGATATGACCAGGAAAGACGGCAACCCACAGAGTTGGTCTCTGAAGTCCATTAAGGCCTTTGAGAGTCTCAAGGTTGCCTTTGTTTCTGCTCCTTTGTTGGCACACCCTGATCCTACGTTGCCTTTTATCCTAGAAGTTGATGCTTTCGAGACTGGAGTTGGCGCCCTTCTGTCTCAACTTTCTAACTCTGAGTGCGCTATGCATCCGTGTGGCTACTTTTCCAAGAAATTGTCACCGGCAGAGTGCAATTACGAGATTGGTGACAGAGAGCTGTTGGCGATCATTTTAGCCCTGAAAGAATGGAGACATCTCCTTGAAGTTACCACTGTGTTGGTTCTCATTCTTACTGACCATAAGAATTTCACGTTCTTGTCTGAGGCTAAGCGCCTCTCTCCCAGAAGGGCGCAATGGGCTCTTTTCTTGTCGAGTTTTAATTACATTATCTCATTCTTACCCGGTACTAAGAATGTAAGGGCTGACACCTTGTCACGACAATTTTCCTCCACTTCCAAGATGGAGTCAGTTCCGGTTCCTGTGATTCCTCCTGATCGTATTCTGGTTCGCACCAGTCTTACTTCTCCTTTGGGTGACAAAATTCTTGCTGCTCAAGTCAATGCTCCTCCTGAGAAACCTTGTGACCACTGCTTTGTTCCCGAGAGTCTCCGTACTGCCATGCTCCAGACTTACCATTCTCCCAAGGTTGCTGGCCACTCTGGGAAGAATCAACTCATTTGGGCCATTTCCCAACAATTCTGGTAACCTTAGTCTACGTGCTGATGTAACCGCCTTCGTAGCTGCCTGTTCCGTGTGTGCCCAGAGTAAGACTCCACGACACCTTCCAGTGGGCCTCCTACAACCCATACCCAATGGAGAGAGGCCCTGGACCCACCTGTTTATGGATTTCATTGTAGAGTTACCCAACTCCCGGGGCAACACAGTTATCCTTATAGTGGTTGACCAGTTCTTGAAAATGTCGCATTGTATTCCACTCAAGAAGTTGCCTACTTCTAAAGAACTGGATTTTTGCTCGGGAGATCTTCTGCTTACATGGGCTACCCAAGGTGATTGTCTCAGACAGGGGTAGTCTGTGTCCCGGTTCTGGCGTGCCTTTTGTGCACAGTTGGGTATTCAGCTTGCTTTCTCCTCTGCGTATCACCTGCAGTCTAATGGGGCCGCAGAACAAGCCAATCAGTCCTTGGAGCAATTCCTACGTTGCTATATTTCTGACCATCATAACAACTGGTCAGACCTCTTACCATGGGCGGAGTTTGCTCACAATAGTGCCTTGAATTCAGCTTCCCATTTGTCCCCGTTAATGGCGAACTATGTTTCCACCCTTCTCTGTTGCCTGCCTCGTTTGTTCCACAGAGTATTCCTGCTTTAGAGGAGCATCTCCGTGGTCTCCGTTCCACTTGGGCACAAGTCCAGGAGGCTTTGCGACATGCTAATGATAGGTACAGACTCCATGCTGACCGCAGACGCCTGCCTGCGCCTTCCTACCAGGTTGGGGATAGAGTCTGGCTGTCATCTCGCAACCTCCGATTTCGTGTCCCTTCTTTGAAATTCGCACCTCGGTTTATTGGGCCTTTCCGTATCCTTCGCAGGATTAATCCAGTGGCTTATGCGTTGGACCTTCCTCCTAGTATGCGCATCTCTAATGTGTTTCATGTCTCCGTATTGAAACCTTTGGTCTGCAATGCGCATACCTCGGTGCCACTTCTTCACCCTATAAAGGTTGAGAACCATGACGAGTATGAAGTACAATCCATTGTTGACTTCCGTAGGTTCCGTGGGCGCATACAGTACCTGGTGCATTGGAAGGGGTATGGTCCCGAGGAATGCGCTTGGGTCTCATCCTCGGACATACATGCCCCTGCTCTCCTCCGTGATTTCCATAGATGTTTTCCCCTCAAGCCCAGTTTTCCTCCGAGGGGGAGGGGTCGTTGAGGAGGGGGTACTGTCAGCGCTGGGCTCAGCCCTTCCTTCTCTGAGCTGGCCGCTCAGCTGTCGGCTCTCCACAGTGACTCAGCTTTTGATGATCTGCTCGTCAGTCCTGCCTACTTAAAGCCGTTAAGCTCACTTCATCTCTGCCTTCACCTTTGGTCACATCTCAGACTTTCTCCTGCTTTCCTGTTGAAGACTTGCTCGGCTGACGTCCCTTCTGGCTCCTGATCTTGCTTGCTGTACTACTACGTTTATCTCTGGCTCTCTGACATTGGCATTGGCTGACTACCCGATCTGGTTACTGAACTCTGGCTATGTATTGACTACGCTTACTCGGTTTACCTTTTTATTATTATTAAACAAGTGTGATTAACTGTACTTCTGTCTTGGTCCGATTCATGGTTTCTGACAATGCCATTCAGGATCTTCTCTAAGGGGGCCCGAGTGAAGTTGGTGATTGATAACAAGACAGCAGTAGCTTACATTTTCCACCAAGGGGGCATCAAGAGTCTTTTCCTGTTACATCTCGCAACAGAAACTGTTCACTGGGAGGAGATCTGCTTACAGGCAGTTAACAACGGTCTACTTGCCGGAAAGCAAAATCCACTAACTGATCGATTAGGCAGATTATTTTCCAACAATGAGTATCTCAACCAGTATTGACTCTAGGGGGCATTCCAGTAGTAGTTCTCATAGAGCCTCCACTGAATGCGCAGCTTCTGGTATTTTCAACAAGGTACAAAGGTGAAGACTCGTGATACAAGATGAGTTTACAGTGCTATGGGATTTTCCATTGTTCTTTGTCTTCCTCTTGTGTCCTTGATTATGCAGGTGCATTGAACAGAGCACATTCATGCCATACAGGTCCTTCCCACCTGCCGAAGAGGCTTTGGTTTAGGCTGCTTTTCCAGATGTCGTCAGCATGGTCAATCCCATTTCTGGTCAAACAAGATCTTTTATGCCAACATTAATGGCAGCACTCCAATCCAGTGAAATTACTTCTAACAGCCTGGTTATTGAATTGGCCAGACTAGAGGTGCAGGGATTCTCATCTGAGATGATTCAGACCTTTGTGAAGGCCACAAGATCATCCATGAACGCTACATATGAGAGGATATAAAGGAAGTTTTGTTTTGTTTGCTCAGCAAAATATTTCTCTCCTGTGTTCCCAGCTCTAGCCAATATCCTGGACATTTTTACAGCCAGCGTTAGCGGTTATTCTGGCCATACAACTCCATTAGAGTACCGATCTCTGCCTTATCCTCTTTCTCAGGCTGCAGATGGGCGGTAGAACCATTGACCAGATGCTTCATGCAGGCGGTAATCCATATACAACCCCCAAGAAAATCCTTGTTTCCTTCATGAGACTTAGGATTGGTTCTGAAAGCACTAGTGCAGGCACCCTTTGCTCCAATAGCTTAATTTCCATTGAGGTTCCTCATGGTAAAACTAATTCTTCTGACACCAGTTGCTTTAGACAGAAGGATGTTGGAGATTGCATAATAGGAATGTTTAAATGTCATATACATTGTTTTCTGTAAATACCTCCATGCTCTCAGGGTATCCCCAAAATACAAGGATTTTCTGTATCATGGCAGGTCGCTAGCTCCTTGTTCTTTACATGTGCTAAAAAGGATTATAATACCTCTTCTGCAGTTTTGTTTTCTTTTTTTTTGCCAAAAAAGTTTTTATTGTTTTTCACACAAGTAAGGTTACAATAGGCATTGAACATACATACTGAATATGGACAAAATGAACATGAACAGGGGGAAAAAGCAATCAGGCCTACAATCTTACATTGTTAACATGTAACTCTAAAGCAATATCATATAATTTAACCAACAATTTGTGTATTTCAATTATAGTCTTATTGAGACTGTAGGTCTGTAGAGGGTCCTGTGTTATATTCGTACTGTCTCATTAAAAAATCTGTGTTTAAGGGTGTAAGTGTTATGGATTGAGGTATATGCTAATGCATAGCTTCTTGGGGTTTTGCGGTTATCCTCTCTATTTAGAGTGTGTTCATGCGATATTCAAGCTATGTTTGCAATTTGATAAGGACTTAGGACTGGATATATGTGGTTTGTGTTGTCGGTGTCATCCTGTTCAACTCAGTAAATATAGGTTATATATTTATCAGGGGGGGTGGGTAGGGGAGAAGTGGGGCAGGCTGTGGGGAGTGAGTATGGGTTGGGTATATGCTAAAATGGAGGGGAAGGTCAATGGTATGGGCTTATATAAATGAGGAGTATATTGAGAGGAGAGAGAAAAGTGGAGGAGGGAGTCATGGTATTGAGGTTATTGAAATTAGGGTAGTATGTTGTGATGTGGAAGTATCTGTGTGTCTCTCTTGCTTCCCTCCTCAGGAAGGGGCTCCCACGAGACCCATGTCAGCTGATTAACGTTATGAGCAACTGGTAAGTCAATTCACTCTGTAGTTTCGGAGTTTGTGTTAAAAGATGTTGAAGCTATGTATGTATTTTACTGGTAAGTGACAGGATATTTGAGGTCAAGTCTTTACTGATTTGGGGAAAAAAGGTGGGAGTATTCAGTTGTTGTTCGATAATGTGTCCAACATGCCCATTTGATACTGAATTTGTGTGGTGAGTCTCTTGGTACATGACATAATTCTTCCATTTCAGTGATTCTGTTGATTTTGTTGAACCATTCTTTGATGGAGGGGGGTGTTTGGGATTTCCAGTGAGTAGGAATGCACTGTTTTGCTGCGTTGATAATGTGCATCGCAAGTGATTTGTGATATGTTCGGTGTGAAAGATGTGAGTGGTGTAGTAGAAATTGAGAGGGTTTTTTTACAGATTTTAGGTGGTGACTTGCGTGATTATCCTGTGTACTTCTGTCCACAATGTTTGGATATAGGGGCATTCCCACCATATATGAAGTAGGGTTCCTGGTTGGTCTGTACACCTCCAACATTCCTCTGGAATTGCTGGATTGATTTTATGTAGTAAGGCGGATATGCGGTACCAACGAGTTTGGATTTTGAATCCATTCTCCTGGGTAGTCACATTGATAGATCCCTTGTGAATGTTGAGATAAATTTTTTCCCACTCTTCCGGCGAGAGAGCTATAGACAGATCTCTTTCCCAAGCGGTACACATTGTCGAGTTATTTAGTTTGCAGTCTGTGAAGAGAAGGGAGTGTGTAGCTGATATCAAGTGTGTCTGGGGTGTTTTCTGGGAGCAAAGGTGCTCAAAAGGAGTCAATTGTCTGGAACAGGAAAATTTCCTGTCTAGGGTTCTTAAGAAATGTGTGATCATGAGATATGTCCATTCTGGTATCTGAGGTTTGTCAAATTTAGAGGATTAGAGGGTGGGGCTTTAGTTCGGTAGGAAAGTGGCTTTCCGAAATCCAAGGCAACGATGCTAGTGAGAGATTCATGAAGGAGTCTTCCAGTCCAACCCAATCTTTTGTGAATTTGTGGAGGTTCCAATCCAGGATTCTGGTCATATGTACAGCTTTGTAGTAGTTGGTAAGATCTGGTAAACCTTTGCCTCCTAGGTGTTTGGGTAAGGCTAGTTGTGCATATTTAATCCTAGGTTTGCGGCCCCCCAGAGGAAGGTAGAGCTGATGTGTCTGTAGGATTTGAAGAAGGTCGGTGGTATGTGGATCTTAAGAGTCTGCAAGATATAGAGGATTCATGGTAGAGCGTTCATTTTTAGAACTGTAGCTCTCCCGAACCATGAGAACATCGACCTGTTCCAATTTTGAGGTCTTCTGTAAGTTTGTTTAGTATCGGCAAGTAATTTTTTGCATACAGGTTTGATAGTTTTGTGGGTAGTTGTATTCCTAGATAGGTGAGTGCATCTGGCTGCCACTGAAAGGGGAAATTTGCTTTGCATTGATCAACTAGTGATGAAGGTAGGGAGACATTAAGAGCAAAAGATTTAGTAAAGTTAAATTTGAGGTTAGATAACAGACCAAATTTATGAAATTCTTTGAGTAGTACTGGGATTGTGATATGTGGATGAGTGAGTGATAGGAGAATGTCGTCCGTGTAAGTGACTAATTTGTATTCTCTTTGGCCAGTGGATACTCCCCGTATGTCTGGGTTATGACGTATAGAGCATAGAAGAGGTTCGAGCGTGAGGACAAAGAGGATGGGGGAAAGGGGACATCCTTGCCTCGTTCCGTTGTGGATAGGGAAGGCATTCGACAAGGTGTTATTTACTCTAATTCTGGCTGAAGGTTGGGCATACAATGAAAATATGAGACTGAGCATGTGTGGGCCTATGCCCATTGTTTGTAGGACAAGCCATATAATCCCAAGACACCCTGTCGAATGCCTTCTCTGCATCCAAAGAGAGAAAGAAACCTGCCTTTTTTGAGGTAGTCATGAGGTGGTGTAAGTTTCATAGTATTGTCCCTGGCTTCCCTGCCAGGGACAAAGCTGACTTGATCTCGGGAGATGATTGATGGGAGTAGTGGAAAAAGGGATCTTATCAGGGAAAGTCAGGGTTAGCGTAATCGGGTGATGGTCCGAGATGGTCATAGGTTCTATCGTCGCCTTAGACAAGAGAGGAAGTTCCCTCTGAGTGAGAAACAAATAATCCATCTGGAGTATTTTTTATGTGGTGCTGAAAAAAAGGTAAAGTCCTTTTCCTGTGTTCTGAGGGTGCTCCATATGTCATGAAGAAGAAGAGATTGAATACTCAGTTTTATTTGGCGTAGTGCCCTATATGGTAGGCTGGACGTCCCTGTAGATGTGTTTAGGATAGGATCAAGTGGGGCATTGAGATCTCCTCTCAATATGAGTATGCCAGTTTGGAAAGAGGCGAGGGATCGCAGTGTTTTACGAATGAATGGGACTTGTGAAACATTGAGGCAGTAGATGTTTGCTAGCGTAATTGGTTTATTTTGGAAACCCCCTTTTAGGAAGACATATCTCCCTTGCTCGTCAATTCATGAATCTGTTATTTTGAGACAAGTGTTCTTAGAAATGAGGATTTTGACTCCTTTAGTTTTGGAGTTCAGTGTTGATGCATGGTAGCTTGTCGGAAAGTCTCGGTTAGAGAATTTAGGGATTGCTGCTGAGGAGAAGTGAGTCTCCTGTAAGAGCACAACATCCGCCTTCATGCTTTTCATGCATGTTAGTACCTGGGATCGTTTTTCAGGTATATTGAGGCCTTTGACATTAAGTGAAACTACTTTAAGGGAGACATTTTTTGTTGTCATTCTGGTGTCTGCCATGATGTCTCGAGGTGTAACTGCACTAGGGGTAGGTCTCCTAGAGGAGGGAAGCAAGAGAGAGACCAACAAGGGGGGGATGGGTGGTAGTATGGGGGAGGGGTGTGAGGGGAGTTAACGGGTAAGGAAGGTGGGGGGAGGGGGGGCTTGTGTGTAAGCTGTTGGTAAAGGGTGGGAGTGGGGGTAGGTGATGAGAGTTGTGGTTGACTGGTGGTGATTAGGAACTTTTTCTCTAATCACTTATAGTGAATCCAGTAGAGGTCAGTCGGTACTCTCAGAGTCCGCTGTGCGTGGGTGTGGTTGGGTGAGGTTCCTAGATGAAGTGGTACTCTTGTTCCAGTGAGGTCTTGGTATTTAGTGCGGTTATCGCTTGCTATTAGAGGGCAAATGTTCCAGCATATTAGCAGATTTGAGCTAAGCTATGAGAGTGTGTAGGGAAATGAGGGGAATGAATTTTGGACGATATGTTTGGTTTGATGCTTCAGGCGGAGTGGTTTGAGGCCATGTATGTGTCATGTGATGTGACATCATTGGGGTAATGTGATGAATCAATGTGTTCAACATAGTACACAAAAAATTATAAACGTATATAACAAAGTAGAAGCATAACAGTATTATGAATTCATTGAGTTTACAGAACTTATTTACCGGAAAAAACAAATGTGGTAACAACAGTGGTAATCCTGCCGTGGGTAATCTGTGTTGTTAACCCTGGAGGGGGGTGGGGGGGGGGGCGGGGGGTTGTGAATCCACGACCCTAGGGCCGAGTCTGGAGTAACATGTCTACAGTGAATATAATAAATCTACTTGGAGATCTAGTAGTTGGAACGAGGGAATATGATATGATATTACTATTTTTGTGTCTAGCAGGCTCAGGAGATGTGTTAGTAGGTCAATATGTTCTCAAGAATAACTTTAGTGTCGGCGGTAATCAGGGAAATAATTGTGTGAGCTCATTTAAGTTCAGGGTGTGGGAGAAAGAGAGAGTCAGATGATGGCGGCACCGAGTTATAGTTAAATGTTATTAGGAAAGGGTTCTAGCAGACGTTTCAGTTCCTATGGTCATTCCATAGAGAGTTTGGTTAAGTGTGCGTGAGATCCAACTCATCATTCCTACAGAGGAATCTGCAATGATATGGGTCCACATGAATGAATGAATGAATCATTTGAATGAATGATTTGTAAAGCGCTGGAAATGCGAACTGAATCGCCTCAAGGCGCTCCACATGGAGAGTGCCGCCCTCATCTGTGTCTCAGTAGTAGGGATGAGCCGAACACCCCCCGGTTCGGTTCGCACCAGAACCCGCGAACGGACCGAAAGTTCGCACGAACGTTAGAACCCCATTGACGTCTATGGGACTCGAACGTTCGAAATCAAAAGTGCTCATTTTAAAGGCTAATTTGCATGGTATTGTCCGAAAAAGGGTTTGGGGACCCGGGTCCTACCCCAGGGGACATGTATCAATGCAAAAAAAACTTTTAAAAACGGCCGTTTTTTCGGGAGCAGTGATTTTAATGATGCTTAAAGTAAAAAAAAAAAAGTGAAATATTCCTTTAAATATCGTACCTGGGGGGTGTCTATAGTATGCCTGTAAAGTGACGCGTGTTTCCCATGTTTAGAACAGTCCCTGCACCAAATGTCATTTTTAAAGGAAAAAATCTCATTTAAAACTGCTTGCGGGTTTAATGTAATGTCGGGTCATGGCAATATGGATGAAAATCGGTGAGACAAACGGCATGGGTACCTCCCAGTCCATTACCAGGCCCTTTGGGTCTTGTATGGATATTAAGGGGAACCCCGCACCCAAATTAAAATAAGGAAAGGTGTGGGGCCACCAGGCCCTATATACTCTGAACAGCAGTATACAGGCGGTGCAAACAAGACAGGGACTGTAGGTTTGTTGTTAAGTAGAATCTCTTTGTAATTTTGAACGGGTACATTTTTAACGTGTTTAGCTCCAGCCAAAAAATCTTTTTTAAGCTTTTTGGAAAACATAGGGAAGGGTTATCACCCCTGTGACATTTGTTTTGCTGTCTTTCCTCCTCTTCAGAAGATTTCACCTCACTTTTTTGTCCCAATGAAAAATGTTTTTTGAAAATTTGGGTTTTTTTGTGGAACAAGGATTGGAAAGCATCAGTGGAAAGGAGAAATTGTTTTCCCATATTAACTCTTACAGGAGAGAATTTCCCTTCCTAGGGGTAGATTTCATCTCACTTCCTGTTGTCTCCTTCCGTTTGCAAGTAGGAGTCGTTTGTAAGTTAGATGTTTGAAAGTAGGGTCCTGCCCTATATACTCAGCAGAAATTTGGGCCTTAGGTGTTGCTGTGGCCACAACACTGTAAGCCCTCACAGGGCCCTGCTGTGAAATATTAGATCAAGAATTGTAATTACATGCCCCTGTTGAACAGGAGCTGAAAAATTAGGCCTTAGGCACTGGTGCTGGTGCCACAACACTGCAACCCCTCACAGACACTCTAGTTGGAACGCAGGAACGAGCCCTGCTGCAAAGTATTGCATCAAAAATTGTAATTACACGCCCCTGTTAGACAGGGGCAGAAAAATTGGGCCTTAGGCACTGGTGCTGGTGCCACAACACTGCAACCCCTCACAGACACTCTAGTTGGAATGCAGGAACGAGCCCTGCTGCAAAGTATTGCATCAAAAATTGTAATTACACGCCCCTGTTAGACAGGGGCAGAAAAATTGGGCCTTAGGCACTGGTGCTGGTGCCACAACACTGCAACCCCTCACAGACACTCTAGTTGGAATGCAGGAACGAGCCCTGCTGCAAAGTATTACATCAAAAATTGTAATTACACGCCCCTGTTAAACAGGGGCTGAAAAATTGGGCCTTAGGCACTGGTGGTGGCGCCCAGAACCAAAAATGTTCTTACAAGCTATCAGCGTGATGATTGAGGAGGAAGAGGATAATTACTCAGGGATAGTCACTCAGCATCAGCATAGGCAGTCTTTGAAGGGATCTGAGATTTCAAAAAAAATTATTCGGTTACATCAGCATCAGGTGCTTGGTAGCTGGTGGTGATCCAAGACTGATTCATTTTTATGAAGGTCAGCCGATCGACCGAGTCGGTGGACAGACGCACCCTGTGATCGGTTACCACGCCTCCAGCAGCACTGAATGTGTGTTCCGAAAGAACGCTGGATGCAGGACAGGCCAGTAGCTCAATTGCATACTGTGCAAGCTCTGGCCAGTGATCCATCCTCAAGACCCAGTAACCCAGAGGATTTTCGGTGGGAAAGGTGTCCAAGTCTGATCTTGCCCCTAGGTATTCCTGCACCATGTAAAACAGACGCTGGCGATGGTTGCTGGAACCGATCATACCTTGGGGCTGCGGACCAAAAAATTGTCTGAACGCATCGGTCAGACGGCCACCTTCTCCACCGCTCCTTCTTTGACTGACCGAAGCCTCAGCAACACGTTGTCCAGAAACAGGAGTTTGTAACCTCCCAGTCTCTGGGAACGCGTTGCACAGACCTTTCTGCAAGGCCTCCCGAAGATGTTTCATCCTCTGCTCCCTCTGCGATGGCAAGATAAGGTCCGCAACCTTACCCTTGTAACGTGGATCAAGGAGGGTTGCCAGCCAGTATTGGTCCTTCTCCTTGATACCACGAATACGAGGATCCTTACGCAGGCTTTGCAGGATCAGGGAGGCCATGCAGCGTAGGTTTGCTGAGGCATTCGGTCCGGAGTCCTCTGGGTCACTAAGGACAACAACGTCCGCAGCCACCTCCTCCCAGCCACGTACAAGTCCATGTGTTCCTTGGGACTGATCCCTTAAAGACTGCTGATGCTGAGTGCCAGGCTCCACCTCCATACTGACACAATCTTCCTCCTCCTCCTCCTCCTCCTCGTCCTCTTCCTGTGTGATCGGCGGGCACGCAGGAACACTGTCTGGATAAAGGGGGCCTTGAGAGCTAAGGAAGTCCTCCTCTTCCTGCCTCTGTTCTGCCTCAAGTGCCCTGTCCATTATTCCACGCAGCGTGTGCTCCAACAGGTGGACAAGGGGGACAGTGTCACTGATGCATGCACTGTCAGTGCTCACCATCCTCGTGGCCTCCTCGAATGGTGACAGGACAGTGCATGCATCCCTGATCATGGCCCACTGGCGTGGGGAAAAAAAACCAAGGTCGCCTGACCCTGTCCTGGTGCCATAGTCGCACAGGTACTCATTGATGGCCCTCTGCTGCGTGTGCAGCCGCTGCAGCATGGCCAACGTTGAGTTCCACCTGGTGGGCATGTCACAGATTAGGCGGTTCTTGGGCAGGTTAAACTCCTTTTGGAGGTCCGTCAGCCGAGCACTGGCATTATATGACCGGCGGAAATGCACACAGACTTTCCTGGCCTGCCTCAGGACATCCTGTAAGCCCGGGTACCTGCCCAAGAACTGCTGCACCACCAAGTTAAGGACGTGAGCCAAACAGGGCACATGGGTCAGTTGTCCCTGTCGGAGGGCAGAGAGGAGGTTGGTGCCATTGTCGCAAACCACCATTCCTGCCTTAAGTTGGCGTGGCGTCAACCACCTCTGAACCTGCCCCTGCAGAGCTGACAGAACCTCTGCCCCAGTGTGGCTCCTGTCCCCCAAGCACACCAGCTCAAGCACCGCATGGCATCTTTTGGCCTGCGTACTTGCGTAGCCCCTTGAACGCCTACGGAGCACCGCTGGTTCCGAGGAAGAGGCCATGGAGGAAGAAGAAGAGGAGGGGGTGGAGGAGAGAGGTGTGTCACAATCAGCATTTTGGAGGCGTGGTGGCGGAACAACCTCCAACACTACTGCACCTTGTCCTGCATCCTTCCCAGCTGCCAGCAGAGTCACCCAATGCGCCGTGAAACTTAGGTAACGTCCCTGTCCATGCCTGCTGGACCATGAGTCAGCGGTAATATGCACCTTACCGCTGACCGCCCTGTCCAGCGAGGCATGGACATTGCCTTCCACATGCCGGTAGAGAGCCGGAATCGCCTTCCGTGAGAAAAAGTGGCGTTTGGGTACCTGCCACTGAGGAACCGCACATTCCACAAACTCACGGAAGGGGGCAGAGTCTACCAACTGAAAAGGCAGCAGTTGAAGTGCTAGCAATTTTGCCAAGCTAGCATTCAACCGCTGGGCATGTGGATGGCTGGGAGCAAACTTCTTTCAGCGGTGCAGCAGCTGGGGCAGGGAAATTTGCCTGGTACAATCTGACGTCGGTGTACCAAAAGCAGATTGCCCACAAGTACTTGGCTGTGACACACCTAATTCTACACCTTCATTCCTCTCACTGCAGGTCTCAGAGAGGACTGAAGGTCTAGTGGGGTTGGAAATCTCAGCTGATGAGGAGCAAGGAGAGATCCTCTTTGTTCTTTGGTGTGGGTCTTTTAGATATGCTTGCCAACGAACTGCATGGCAGGTCAACATATGTCTGGTCAAGCATGTGGTACCCAAGCGGGAGATGTTTTGGCCACGCGAGATACGCTTGAGACATATGTTGCAAATAGCAGCGGTGTGATCTGATGCACTCGTCTCAAAAAAGGCCCACACCAAAGAACTTTTTGAATAACGTGCAGAGACTGCAGCGCCCTGCACATGTGGAGCTTTGGGGTGTGATGCAGTCAATGTGCTGCCCTTAGGCTGGCCCCTGGAGGGCATCCTGCCTCGTTGGTGATGTGCCGCCTCCTCCTCCTCCTCCTCCTCCTCCTCCTCTCTCCTATCAGGCACCCACGTTGAGTCAGTGACCTCATCATCCCCTCCCTCCTCATCACTGGAGCAAACCTGGCAGTATGCTGCAGCAGGGGGAGCATGACTGCCAGATTGCTGTCCTTCTTGGGCACCCCCTCTGTCTGTGCTCATGTTACTGCCTTCATCGAGCTCAGTATCATCATCAGAGCCTTGGCCACGTGCTGATGAGGATGCACCGTCTCCACGACCAGCACTAGACACAGAGCCTGCTTGCCCTCTCTTATTGGCTTGTGACTGTCTGCCTCTCCTTCTTGGCCTTCCAGACATACTAATGGCCTGTAGCTGCACTAAGCTGGGATAGAACACCTGTAATTTTCTTCAGGTAGCTTTATATACTGTAACCAGACAAGCCTGCCTGTCAGTAGGAAGATAACAGGAACGGATCTAGCTGAACACTGTGAGCAGGATGCACTGCACTAAATGTAAATAGCAGGAACAGATCTAGCTGAACACTGTGAGCAGGACGCACTGCACTAAATGTAAATAGCAGGAACGGATCTAGCTGAACACTGTGAGCAGGACGCACTGCACTAAATGTAAATAGCAGGAACGGATCTAGCTGAACACTGTGAGCAGGACGCACTGCACTAAATGTAAATAGCAGGAACAGATCTAGCTGAACACTGTGAGCAGGACGCACTGCACTAAATGTAAATAGCAGGAACGGATCTAGCTGAACACTGTGAGCAGGACGCACTGACTGCACTAAATGTAAATAGCAGGAACGGATCTAGCTGAACACTGTGAGCAGGACGCACTGCACTAAATGTAAATAGCAGGAACAGATCTAGCCTAATCTATCTAACTCAAATCAAATGACACTGTCTGTCTCTCTCTCTATCAGCACACCGGAACACACTACACAGGGCCGCCGTGCAGGCGGCCTTATATAGTGTGGGGCGTGTACTAAATCCCCTGAGCCATAATTGGCCAAAGCCACCCTGGCTTTGGCCAATTACAGCTCTCTCTACCGACGGCGCTGTGATTGGCCAAGCATGCGGGTCATAGTGCATGCTTGGCCAATCATCAGCCAGCAATGCACTGCGATGCCGCAGTGAATTATGGGCCGTGACGCGCCACACGAATTTGGCGCGAACGGCCCATAACGTTCGCAATTCGACGGACGGTCGAACAGCCGATGTTCGAGTCGAACATGGGTTCGACTCGAACACGAAGCTCATCCCTACTCAGTAGCATGTACATTTTAAACATTTTGCAGGCATGACATTACCTTTCTGACCTATCTCCTGTCTTTCTGATAATTGACAGTTAGGAGAAATAGTGGCAGTTAGGGATGAGCCGAACACCCCCGGTTCGGTTCGCACCAGAACCTGCCAACGGTTCGAAAGTTCGCACGAACTATAGAACCCCATTAAAGTCTATGGGACTCGAACATTCTAAATCAAAAGTGCTCATTTTAAAGGCTCATATGCAAGTTATTGTCCTAAAAAGGGTTTGGGTCCTGCCCCAGGGGACATGTATCAATGCAAAAAAAAGTTTTAAAATCGGCCGTTTTTTGGGGAGCAGTGATTTAAATGATGCTTAAAGTGAAAAAAAAGTGAAATATTCCTTTAAATATCATACCTGGGGGTGTCTATAGTATACCTGTAAAGTGGCGTGTGTTTCCCATCCTTAGAACAGTTCCTGCACAAAATGACATTTTTAAAGGAATAAAAGTCATTTATAACTGCTTGCGGCTTTAATGTAATGTCGGGTCCCTGCAATATGGATGAAAATCAGTGAGACAAACAGCATGGGTACCCCCTCCCCCAGTCCACTACCAGGCCCTTTGGGTCTTGTATGGATTTTAACCACTTGAGCCCCGGACCATTATGCTGCCTAATGCCGCGTACACACGAGCGGACTTTACGGCGGACTTTGCCCGGCGGACTGGATTTCGTCGGACAATTCGATGTGTGTGGGCTCCAGCGGACTTTGTTTTCTAAAAAGTTGGACGGAATTAGATTTGAAACTTGTTTAAAATTTATCCGACGGACTCTTCTTTCTAGCGGACAAACCGATCGTCTGTGTGCTAGTCCGACAAACTCAAACTGACGCATGCTCTGAAGCAATTACAAGACGGAAGCGCTCGGTCTGGTAAAACTAGCCTTCGTCTTGAAGCTAGCACATTCCTCTTCTGTCGTCTTTTAATACAGCCTTTTTTTAGGATTGATAATGCGAGAGGAATGAAGTTGTTTTTCTGCTTTATATTCACACAGAGTTCTCACAAACTTCTTTCTTCATGATTTATCCTCCTGCCATGACTAATATAATATTTTGTAACAGCCAGATCTCCATAACTTTTAAATTTTAAAATAGATATTTTTTTTTTTTTTTTTATTTCCACACTTTAGCTATTTTACAATGTGTGTTAAATGCTAACCACATTTTTGGTGTGTATTTTCAAGTTACCACAATTAACATTCATATTTTGTGTTGTTTTAAAGAACCTTAATGAGGTTGTTGTCCCTTGTTCATTAGACATAGGGGGGTGTATTTAACAAAGGCAAAATCATTTTTCACTCCAATTGCTAATTATACATATAATTCCACATAAAGAGCATTTTGAAGTGTGTTCGCTGTGGATCCGAGGGGCACATGCAAGGAAGCCCAAACCAAAACAATTAATTTTTATTTGACATGATTTTCGGAAAAAATCAGCAGAGCTTCCCCGAGCTTGTTTTTGACAAAAGGCTTAAATCATTTAAGAATATCAAGTGAAACGTTCACTTGAGAAATTGCACACCAAGTGCACTTGTTGGAAGTGCAGTCGCTGAAAAACTGAGGGGAAGAGCTTAAATTCGGGGAAGCTCTGCTGATTTATTCCTAAAATCATGTAAAATCAAAATAAATTCTTTTTATTTGACAAAAACACACATAGGGGTTGATTTCCTAAAGGTAAAAAGCCTGTGCATTTTGGAAATTGCATTTGCCCTCTGCAAGAGCAGTTGCTCCCAAGCTTTATTAAATGTGAAGCAGGTCTGCTGACTTCCATCATCCAATCATGTGCAAGCAAAAATGTTTTTTTTTTTCTTTTACTTGCACAGGATTGGGTACTCTTTGCAAAGTCAAGCTTTTAAATAATTTCTGATGCTCTGGAACAATTGCACTTGCAGAGGGCAACTGCCCTCTGCAAAGTGCACAGACTATTTGCTTTTCTCAAATCAACCCCATAGTCTTTTCGACCTGTACCTGCCGACTCCCAAACAAAATGGCGTTTTTTAATCAAAAGACATAGGCAAGAATGTAAGGTAAACCAAAAAGTATTTATTTTATAAACAAAAAAGTTAGGAAGGCAACACTGGACACACTTTTAGAATCTGGGAAGCCTTTCGTCCCCCAGGACACACATCAAGTTTGAGGACAAGAAAATAGGTATCTTGCGACTATAGGGAGCACAGGGAGCACAGTCAGAACAGACAGAAGCCAGGCAATCACTTTCGACTCTTCCGTGTAGCCTTCCCTCCACGCTTCTCTGCAGCCTTCCCTCCACGCTTCTCTGCAGCCTTCCTCGGAGGTTGTGCCTCTGGTTGTGTACTTGGGGCAGGAGGAGGAGGAGGAGGAGGAGTAGGAGTGCCTTCATCTGCTATATATGTGTTAGCAGTAAGCTCCCCTCTCAAGCCCTTCTGGTAAGCCTGGAAAAATAGACCCTCACAGAGGAGGCGTTGGCCCTTTTCCAACTCCTGTAATCTGCAGGCTATATAGGTGCCATACGCCTCCTCTGCATTGGGAGGTTTACTCAGGATCAGGCTTGCTTCCCGTATGAGCTCTAGGGATTCCTGCTCTGTTGCAGTCATCCTCCTGGGCCTTTTGTGTAGAATGCGGAGGGGAGGCACCTGGCACTCCGTGTGCCTCCTCCTCTCTCCCACTGGGCAAGGCCTCCTCCTCTCTCTCACTGGGCAAGGCCTCCTCCTGGCTGAGGTCATCCTGTGTAAAAAAAAGGGACATAGTTGTAATTTTCTGTTATGCAATCACACACAATTTTCAGCTCCTAACTTTCAAAGATAATTACACAAAATAGTAAAGGCTATCTATTTGACCACACCATTATTTCAGATGATCAACAAGATCTGAAGTTACGTATATATTTGGCCACTACTGTCTAGTGATATGTCTACATATTACTCTTTGTGCAGAAGTGATTTTTGATGAAGCACTTTCAAAATTAACACCTTAACATCGTTAATAACATTTACACAATCCCAAAATCTTCAAAAAAAGTATACCTGGCTGAAGCTGGGCGCATCCACTTCATCTATGGTGAAAAGGCCCAGTTCATCCTGGGACTCCTCAGCTGGGGTGGAGGTGGATGGAAGGCTGGAGGGAAGGCTGGAGGGAAGGCTGGAGGGAAGGGTGGGGGGAAGGGTGGGGGGAAGGGTGGAAAGGGATTGCCTGGCTTCGGTCTGCTCATCCAGGAATCGCAATTTGTGGTAATACCACAACTTGGGTACATAAACTTGGTCAGCTGCTGCCCCGGATCTCAGCGACTCCTGGATTTTCCTGTGTTCCCGCTTATACATATTACGCAAGATACCTATTTTCTTTTCCACAAACTTGAGGTCTGCCTGGGGGAGTCGAGTCTTCACAAACTCTAAAAGTGTGGCCAGTGTTGCCTTCCTAACATCACGATTATAATATTGGGGGTGTTTGACCTCCCAGAGGTTTTTCTTCTGCTCATATAGATCAATGAAATGGATCAAAAACTCTTCCTCTTTAAAGGGATTCATTATTTCTGCAAGACAAGACACAAGATCAAAACTTAAATGTCAGTCCCAAATCTCAGGATTAGTTTGTGTTGTAATCTAGGGGACACACACGGGGACACACACAAACACACACACACACACACACTCTTTAATCTTACCTTCGTTTGTGCCGCTCGCTACTTCCGCACGGACATACGTAGGCCATCGTACTAGCTTTATATACACTGCGCATGTGTCATGCTCCGCCTGCGTCGCCCGCCCCTGACGTTCGTGAGTACGATTTGGCCCCGCCCCTTCACTCTTCGTTGCGCAGTGGGAGTAGATAGCAAAAGATGGCGGAGCGATTAAGTGGAAGTAGCCCGGAGGAAAGCCCGGAGCCCCAAACATCCACATCCCGGAGGAGATATAAGGCCACCAACATGGCTTTTGAAGAGATAGTGGAGATGGTGTCCATATTAAGAAGGGAGGACTACGATGGCAAAAAAGGACCGTACACACGACCCAATATGAGGAAGGACAAAATAATGTCCTCAGTTGTCACCGCTCTGGAAGATAAATTTGGTACAAAACGTTCGAAAGAACAATTGCGGAAGCGGTGGTCTGACATCAAAAGTCGTGAGCCAGAACAATATTGGCGAATAAAGAAGCTGCTGAAAAAAAGTAAGTACTTGTGTTTTACTATTGAGATACAGAACTTGCATGCTGATCCTTATTTTTGGCGGTTTTTCTGCATCGTTCGTAAATACCGTTCTTTGGAATAGATCGGATACTTTATAAAGTGACGTTATTTTTTCGCCAAATACGATGGGACAGGGTTGGACATACATTTATGGCTTGATAATTTGGCGAATTCCCACAATGAGTTGATGTGGTGTAGATGTGTTTGAAAATATAATGCTTCATCAAAAATGATTCAGTGTAATGTAGGAACAGGACACAGCAGCTGTTTCCACATCTGGACTCACGAGCACTATAGTTAGTGGGAATGATTTAGCAGTCCCACTATTGTTCTTCGATTTTATTTTTAGAAATATTTAATTGGAATTTTATTCCGTACGTTTTTTGGCTCTGCGTAACTTCTGCATACTTTCAGCTATTAAAACCATTCAACTATTAAAATGTTCGTCTCTTTTAGCTGATGTGTGGTCATTTTCAACTTTTTTACTACCATTTATACTTTATTAAATAATAAGTTTTTTTTCACTTTTTTAAACATTGAATTCAATGGGAGCATGCTTGAAATCCTCAAATTCTTCTTCCGCTCCCAAAAGTTTCAGCTCCTTCATACTTTCACCTAGAGACACCAAACAAACTTTACAATGTTCACTAAATATTCATCTATCTGGCTATATCTTTTCAGTTTGATATTTTTATAATTTTTGGAGAAAAAGCTTTTTGTTTAGAGGTCATTTCGTGTAATTTTAGACATTAATCAGAGTGTACTGTGTTTGTTTTGTTGCCATGGTTACCAAAGCTTCTGTTATACACAGGGGGGGAGGTGGCCGGAGCATCTCAGCTCTGATTACAGAGCCCGGGGGGAGGGGACAGACACACCATGTACTGATTTATAATAGAGGAATATGATGGGGCAGTTTTGATGGCGGTCATTTTAGCCATTTAGCTATTCAGCATTCCCACGCATTTTGCTAAGGAAATGCATTTTCTAGTGTACTATGTGACCATAACTAAATTTTTGAGGGGTAATACACATAGGAGATCATTGAGGTGTCAGCATCTGTGAAACTTGCCCAAAAATATGCATTCTTTATAATTGTTGTTCAGAGGTAATGTTCATCCTGTCTTCAACATTTATTATGATGCAAAATTGGCAAAAAATCATAACCAACATTTTACTTTATTTATTAAAACATAAAAGATCAGTGTGTTTTAACTTTACCTTTTTTTCTAATCTCATAGGGGAGAAAAGACTCAGACAACAGTCCAAGGATCTCAGGACCCCCCCAAGTCACCAGCCTGAGGCCCAAGATACCCCAAGCCCCAGCCCAAGACCACGCCCACCCGACGACCTTGAGGAAGGAGAGGTGGAGGAAGTGTGCGAGGTTTCAAGCCCACCAAGTGAGTGACTGACACCCCAGCTTGAGTTACTGTATTTTGGCGTGCATATTGTAAACCTTGTTTTTATTCACTCGTTTTAGGTGAGTTTCTGGTTGTGGAAGGCCAAGCGGCAGAGCACTTCACCACAGACAGTGCGCAAAGACTAATTGGCCAGATAATGCTGTGGAATGGCCACATAGATCAAATGCGTGACCAAATTAACAGCATGAAACTTCGCCTGGACTCCATGCAACAGGAAATGAAGAACATGATTGATGTTTTGGGCAGAATATAATCACGTTTGGCCTAAAAACATCAATCATGTTCTTCATTTCCTTGGGAAGTTATTTTGTTTTAAAAATTGTTTTTTCAAGTTTTGGGGTATACCCAAATTTACATTGTGTGATGCACACGGTGTGTCATCATGTGCTATCTTCCATCATGGGTTAGCAATGTACTTGTTTTGTGTTTGCAAACCCTTCATCCTGAAAAATCTTGGGTGGTGAGAGCAACCAAAAATGGGATTGCACACACAAAACATGTACATTGCTCTCCCATGATAGGAGATAGCACATGTTGACTTGACCCTTTAGTAAAGCTCAATTTTGAGCATCTTATAAATGAGCAATTTCTGCAAGGGTGACATTACATGCACCGTTCTCGAAATATTGAACTTTGTAAGTTAATGTATTGTAAGTTTTGTTTATAAAAACACTGTTGTGTATGTAAATGTTTTGAGATAAAGGTCTATATATTTTTGAAAAAATGGCTTGAATAATTTAGTAAAAGATAATTTTTTTACACAACGTAAAATATTTTTTTACAAAATAAAAAGAACAAAAAATTTACAAAAATATGATACAAAATGCACCTTTCAATGTGCACCAAGTAAAATTTTTTACCCTATACAATGTGTGTGGCTGTTTCTTGAAGTCAACATTTGGGGTTTGTTTTTGTGGGCCTGATTAACTAAAGCTAAATGCACTTGACTTGTGAAAGTGCTACTAGCCTCTTCCAGTCTGGGCTCAGGCCCAACAGAGGATAGATATGTAGCTGAATGTCTCCTTAAAAAGTTATGCAAGATGCAGCAAGCAAGGATGACGTGGTTGATTTTATAGTCCGCCAAATTAATAGCCGTAAGAAAGATACGGAACCGGCTGGCCAGAATACCAAAGGCATTCTCCACAACCCTTCTTGCTCTGGCCAGCCGATAATTAAATACCCTCCTCTCAGGGGTGAGTGTCCTTTGGGGGAACGGCCTCATCAAGTTCTCACAGAGAGCAAATGCTTCATCAGCAATAAAAACTGAGGGGAGTCCATCCACATTATCGTCATCAGGTGGCAATTCCAGGCCACCGGTCTGGAGACGATAGCACAGCTCGGTCTGTGCAAAGACTCCTCCATCAGACATCCGGCCGTTCTTCCCCACATCCACAAACATAAACTCCAAATGTGCCGAGACCACCGCCATCAAAACTACACTATGGAACCCTTTGTAGTTAAAGAAATATGACCCCGAATGCGGTGGTGGCACAATCCGGACATGCTTCCCGTCAATCGCCCCTACACAGTTGGGAAAGTCCCAACGGTCAGCGAACTGGGAGGCCACAGTCTGCCATTCCTGTGGACTTGTAGGAAACTGTGGAGTGCAAAAAAAATAAGATAAGGACTTTAATAACAAAAATTGTATATCAGATTACACCAAAACATTAGTAAACAACAGCAGTCAAATATTATGAATATGTGTGTTTGTAATTGAAATGTTGAAAAACATAAGGCACACTTATAAGATTACTCACCCCCTATGATGGCCCATTGATACATTTGAATGTGGGGGGAGGGGGTCTAATTAGGTTAACAAACACACCTGACTGGCTGAAACATTTGTGGGGTGGGGGAGGGGTTCTAATTAGGTTAACAAACACACCTGACTGGCTGAAACATTTGTGGGGTGGGGGAGGGGTTCTAATTAGGTTAACAAACACACATGACTGGCTGAAACATTTGTGGGGTGGGGGAGGGGTTCTAATTAGGTTAACAAACACACATGACTGGCTGAAACATTTGTGGGGTGGGGGAGGGGTTCTAATTAGGTTAACAAACACACATGACTGGCTGAAACATTTGTGGGGTGGGGGAGGGGTTCTAATTAGGTTAACAAACACACATGACTGGCTCAAACATTTGTGGGGTGGGGGAGGGGTTCTAATTAGGTTAACAAACACACATGACTGGCTGAAACATTTGTGGGGTGGGGGAGGGGTTCTAATTAGGTTAACAAACACACATGACTGGCTGAAACATTTGTGGGGTGGGGGAGGGGTTCTAATTAGGTTAACAAACACACATGACTGGCTGAAACATTTGTGGGGTGGGGGAGGGGTTCTAATTAGGTTAACAAACACACATGACTGGCTGAAACATTTGTGGGGTGGGGGAGGGGTTCTAATTAGGTTAACAAACACACATGACTGGCTGAAACATTTGTGGGGTGGGGGAGGGGTTCTAATTAGGTTAACAAACACACATGACTGGCTCAAACATTTGTGGGGTGGGGGAGGGGTTCTAATTAGGTTAACAAACACACATGACTGGCTCAAACATTTGTGGGGTGGGGGAGGGACAAACAAGACAATGGAGCAGACAATATACATTGTTCAATGGACTATAGGCTAGAGATAAAAATGGACCCAGCATTGCATGGTGGGGAGGTTAATGAAAGAAATTATGCATGTATAGGGCAATAAATGATTAAAATAGGCATGCACAAAGATAAAGGGGACATTCACAGCAGATTGAAAGCATGGCAATTAGGTAAAGAGGACAGTTCTACAATACATCCAAAAACAGTTAATACATATCATGTAATGTTAAAGGATAAAACTTACCTTCATATATTCCTTCTGCAGGACCTGAATAATAGCAGAACAGGTCTCTGGGATTATGATCCCCAGAGCCTGGGGGGAGATGCCTGTCGAGAACTTTAAGTCCTGAAGACTTCTCCCTGTCGCCAAGTAACGTAACGTGGCAACTAGCCTCTGCTCCGCACTGATGGCTTGCCTCATGCAGGTATCCTGCCTGCTGATATAGGGGGTCAGCATAGCCAGCAGACGCTCAAAGATGGGGTCCATCATCCTGAGAAAATTCCTGAAATCATCAGGATTATTCTCACGGAGCTCACGGAGCAAAGGCATATGACAGAACTGGTCACGCTGGCGCAACCAATTCTTGGTCCATGAACTCCTCCTCACCCTGTTCATGGACTGGACTCGGGTCAAAGTATTAACCCCAACACCAAGTCCCCACACAGCACGAACTCGAGAACGAGAACGTCCACTCGACATGGCTTCAAAACGGTCAGCTGCTCAAACAAACAAACTTATAACAAACGCACTGAAGAACAGCAAGGCCTATGAAGAACGACCTGAAAATCAGGAACGAGCGGAGCAGAACGGCCTGCAAGGCAGGTTACGAACTGACCAACACGCACTGAAAAGCAGATACAAACCTCACAAGCACAAACTGAACCGCAGAAAACGAACGAAATAAGCTGAAGTGTGAAAAGCGCGAATCGTCTCTAACCAAACTTCTACTAACACGAGATAAACACGAGATTAGCAGAAGGAGCCCAAAGGGTGCCGGAGTGGGGCTTGGACTTCCTTTTTCTAGTCCCGTCGTACGTGCTATACGTCACCGCGTTCAAAACCAGCGGACTTTTGCAGTGACCGTGTGTGGCCAAGTCCGTCCGTTTTTAAGTCCGGTGCAAGGAGCAAACAAAGTCCGACGAAAAGTCTGCCGGGCAAAGTCCGCCGTAAAGTCCGCTCGTGTGTACGCGGCATAAGGACCAGATGTCTTTTTCCAATTTGGCACTGCGTCGCTTTAACTGCTAATTGCGCGGTCATGCAATGCTGTACCCAAACGAAATTTGCGTCCTTTTCTTCCCACAAATAGAGCTTTCTTTTGATGGTATTTGATCACCTCTGCGTTTTTTATTTTTTGCGCTATAAACGGAAAAAGACCGAATATTTTGAAAAAAAATGATATTTTCTACTTTTTGTTATAAAAAAAATCCAATAAACTCAATTTTAGTCATACATTTAGGCCAAAATGTATTCGGCCACATGTCTTTGGTAAAAAAAATGTCAATAAGCGTATATTTATTGGTTTGTGCAAAAGTTATAGCATCTACAAACTAGGGTACATTTTCTGGAATTTACACAGCTTTTAGTTTATGACTGCCTATGTCATTTCTTGAGGTGCTAAAATGGCAGGGC
This sequence comes from Lithobates septentrionalis, assembly GCA_037952835.1. NCBI lineage: Eukaryota > Metazoa > Chordata > Amphibia > Anura > Ranidae > Lithobates > Lithobates septentrionalis. The sequence goes on from JBBDGP010001284.1 coordinate 4,667,528, forward strand.
AGTACAAACCCCCCCCCCCCAAATGACCCCATTTTGGAAAGTAGACACCCCAAGGAAATTGCTGAGAGGCATGTTGAACCCATTGAATATTTATTTTTTTTGTCCCAAGTGATTGAATAATGACAAAAAAAAAAAAATTTTACAAAAAGTTGTCACTAAATGATATATTGCTCACACAGGCCATGGGCATATGTGGAATTGCACCCCAAAATACATTCAGCTGCTTCTCCTGAGTAGGGATGAGCCAAACACCCCCCTGTTCGGTTCGCACCAGAACATGCGAACAGGAAAAAAGTTTGTTCGAACACGCGAACACCATTAAAGTCTATGGGACACGAACATGAATAATCAAAAGTGCTAATTTTAAAGGCTTATATGCAAGTTATTGTCAATAAAAGTGTTTGGGGACCCGGGTCCTGCCCCAGGGGACATGAATCAATGCAAAAAAAAGTTTTAAAAACGGCAGTTTTTTCAGGAGCAGTGATTTTAATAATGCTTAAAGTCAAACAATAAAAGTGTAATATCCCTTTAAATTTCGTACCTGGGGGGTGTCTATAGTATGCCTGTAAAGGGGCGCATGTTTCCCGTGTTTAGAACAGTCTGACAGAAAAATGACATTTTGAAGGAAAAAACACATTTAAAACTACCCGCGGCTATTGCATTGCCGACAATACACATAGAAGTTCATTGATAAAAACGGCATGGGAATTCCCCACAGGGCAACCCCGAACCAACATTTAAAAAAAAAAATGATGTGGGAGTCCCCCTAAATTCCATACAAGGCCCTTCAGGTCTGGTATGGATATTAAGGGGAACCCCAGCCAAAATTTTAAAAAAAATGACGTGGGGTTCCCCCTAAATTCCATACCAGACCCTTCAGGTCTGGTATGGTTTTTAAGGGGAACCCCGCGCCAAAAAAAAAAAAAAAACGGCGTGGGGTCCCCCCAAAAATCCATACCAGACCCTTATCCGAGCACGCAACCTGGCAGGCCGCAGGAAAAGAGGGGGGGACGAGAGTGCGCCCCCCCCCTCCTGAACCGTACCAGGCCACATGCCCTCAACATTGGGAGGGTGCTTTGGGGTAGCCCCCCAAAACACCTTGTCCCCATGTTGATGAAGACAAGGGCCTCATCCCCACAACCCTGGCCGGTGGTTGTGGGGGTCTGCGGGCGGGGGGCTTATCGGAATCTGGAAGCCCCCTTTAACAAGGGGACCCCCAGATCCCGGCCCCCCCCTGTGTGAAATGGTAAGGGGGTACTTACCCCTACCATTTCACTAAAAAACTGTCAAAAATGTTAAAAATGACAAGAGACAGTTTTTGACAATTCCTTTATTTAAATGCTTCTTCTTTCTTCCTTCATCTTCTTCTGGTTCTTCTGGCTCTTTTGGTTCTTCCTCCGGCGTTCTCGTCCAGCATCTCCTCCGCGGCGTCTTCTATCTTCTTCTCCTCGGGCCGCTCCGCACCCATGGCATGGGGGGGAGGCTCCCGCTCTTCTCTTCATCTTCTTCATCTCTTCTTCCTTCTTCTCTTCTTCATTTCTTCTCCGGCCGCTCCGCAGCCATGCTGGCATGGTGGGAGGCTCCCGCTGTGTGACGGCATCTCTTCGTCTGACGGTTCTTAAATAATGGGGGGTGGGGCCACCCGGTGAGCCCGCCCCCCTCTGACGCACGGGACATGACGGGACTTCCCTGTGGCATTCCCCGTGACGTCACAGGGAAGTCCCGTCAAGTCACCGTGCGTCAGAGGGGGGCGGGGTCACCGGGTGGCCCCGCCCCCCGTTATTTAAGAACCGTCAGACGAAGAGACGCCGTCACACAGCGGGAGCCTCCCTCCATGCCAGCATGGCTGCGGAGTGGCCCGGAGAAGAAATGAAGAAGAGAAGAAGGAAGAAGAGATGAAGAAGAAGAAGAGGATGAAGAGAAGAGCGGGAGCCTCCCCCCCATGCCATGGGTGCGGAGCGGCCCGAGGAGAAGAAGATAGAAGACGACGCGGAGGAGATGCTGGACGAGAACGCCGGAGGAAGAACCAGAAGAGCCAGAAGAACCAGAAGAAGATGAAGGAAGAAAGAAGAAGCATTTAAATAAAGGAATTGTCAAAAACTGTCTCTTGTCATTTTTAACATTTTTGACAGTTTTTTAGTGAAATGGTAGGGGTAAGTACCCCCTTACCATTTCACACAGGGGGGGGGGCCGGGATCTGGGGGTCCCCTTGTTAAAGGGGGCTTCCAGATTCCGATAAGCCCCCCGCCCGCAGACCCCCACAACCACCGGCCAGGGTTGTGGGGATGAGGCCCTTGTCTTCATCAACATGGGGACAAGGTGTTTTGGGGGGCTACCCCAAAGCACCCTCCCAATGTTGAGGGCATGTGGCCTGGTACGGTTCAGGAGGGGGGGGGCCGCACTCTCATCCCCCCCTCTTTTCCTGCGGCCTGCCAGGTTGCGTGCTCGGATAAGGGTCTGGTATGGATTTTTGGGGGGACCCCACGCCGTTTTTTTTTTTTTTTTGGCGCGGGGTTCCCCTTAAAATCTATACCAGACCTGAAGGGTCTGGTATGGAATTTAGGGGGAACCCTACGTCATTTTTTTTTAAAATTTTGGCTGGGGTTCCCCTTAATATCCATACCAGACCTGAAGGGCCTTGTATGGAATTTAGGGGGACTCCCACATCATTTTTTTTTTTTGGTTCGGGGTTGCCCTGTGGGGAATTCCCATGCCGTTTTTATCAATGAACTTCTATGTGTATTGTCGGCAATGCAATAGCCGCGGGTAGTTTTAAATGTGTTTTTTTCTTCAAAATGTCATTTTGCTGTCAGACTGTTCTAAACACAGGAAACATGTGCCCCTTTACAGGCATACTATAGACACCCCCCAGGTACGAAATTTAAAGGGATATTACACTTTTATTGTTTGACTTTAAGCATTATTAAAATCACTGCTCCTGAAAAAACGGCCGTTTTTAAAACTTTTTTTTGCATTGATCCATGTCCCCTGGGGCAGGACCCAGGTCCCCAAACACTTTTTATGACAATAACTTGCATATAAGCCTTTAAAATTTGCACTTTTGATTTCTCCCATAGACTTTTAAAGGGTGTTCCGCGGCATTCGAATTTGCCGCGAACACCCCAAATTGTTCGCTGTTCGGCGAACTTGCGAACAGCCAATGTTCGAGTAGAACATGAGTTCGACTCGAACTCGAAGCTCATCCCTACTCCTGAGTATGGGGATACCACATGTGTGGGACTTTTTGGGAGCCTAGCCGCGTACGGGGCCCCGAAACCAATCACCGCCTTCAGGATTTCTAAGGGTGTAAATTTTTGATTTCACTCTTCACTGCCTTTCACAGTTTCGGACGCCATGGAATGCCCAGGTGGCACAAACCCCCCCAAATGACCCCATTTTGGAAAGTAGACACCCCAAGCTATTTGCTGAGAGGCATGGTGAGTATTTTGCAGCTCTCATTTGTTTTTGAAAATGAAGAAAGACAAGAAAAAACATTTTTTTTTTCTTTTTTCAATTTTCAAAACTTTGTGACAAAAAGTGAGGTCTGCAAAATACTCACTTTACCTCTCAGCAAATAGCTTTGGGTGTCTACTTTCTAAAATGGGGTCATTTGGGGGGGTTTGTGCCACCTGGGCATTCCATGGCCTCCGAAACTGTGAAAGGCAGTGAAGAGTGAAATCAAAAATTCACGCCCTTAGAAAGCCTGAAGGCGGTGCTTGGTTTTCGGGGTCCCGTACGCGGCTAGGCTACCAAAAAGTCTCACACATGTGGTATCCCCATACTCAGGAGAAGCAGCAGAATGTATTTTGGGGTGTAATTTCACATATTCCCATGGCATGTTTGAGCAATATATCATTTAGTGACAACTTTGTGCAAAAATAAAAAAAAAATTGTCTCTTTCCCGCAACTTGTGTCGCAATATAAAATATTCCATGGACTCGACATGCCTCTCAGCAAATTGCTTGGGGTGTCTACTTTCCAAAATGGGGTCATTTGGGGGGGTTTTGAACTGTCCTGGCATTTTATGCACAACATTTAGAAGCTTATGTCACACATCACCCACTCTTCTAACCACTTGAAGACAAAGCCCTTTCTGACACTTTTTGTTTACATGAAAAAGTTATTTTTTTTTGCAAGAAAATTACTTTGGACCCCCAAACATTATATATTTTTTTAAAGCAAATGCCCTACAGATTAAAATGGTGGGTGTTTCATTTTTTTTTTTCACACAGTATTTGCACAGCGATTTTTCAAACGCATTTTTTGGGGAAAAAACACACTTTTTAAAATTTTAATGCACTAAAACACACTATATTGCCCAAATGTTTGATGAAATAAAAAAGATGATCTTAGACCGAGTACATGGATACCAAACATGACATGCTTTACAATTCCGCACAAACGTGCAGTGGCAACAAAATAAATACATTTTTAAAAGACTTTAAAAGCCTTTACAGGTTACCACTTTAGATTTACAGAGGAGGTCTACTGCTTTAATTACTGCCCTCGATCTGACCTTCGCGGTGATACCTCACATGCATGGTGCAATTGCTGTTTACGTTTGACGACAGACCGCAGCTTGCGAGAGCAGGGGGCGACAGAGGTGCTTTTTTTTTTTTTTTCTCTTTATTATTTTTTTGCTTTTTTATCTTATTTTTAAATTGTTCCTTTCATTTTTTTTATCTTTTAATCATTTTTATTGTTATCTCGGGGAATGTAAATATCCCCTATGATAGCAATAGGTAGTGACAGGTACTCTTTTTTGAAAAAATTGGGGTCTATTAGACCCTAGATCTCTCCTCTGCCCTCAAAGCATCTGACCACACCAAGATCGGTGTGATAAAATGCTTCCCCAATTTCCCAATGGCGCTATTTACATCCGGCGAAATCTAAGTCATAAATTGCTCGTAGCTTCCGGTTTCTTAGGCCATAGAGATGTTTGGAGCCACTCTGGTCTCTAATCAGCTCTATGATCAGCTGGCTGAATCACCGGCTGCATTCTCAGGTTCCCTGTTGAGACAGGAGAGCCAGAGAAAAACACGGAAGATGGTGGGGGGGGGGGCATTCCCTCCCACGGCTTGTAAAAGCAGTCTAGAGGCTTATTAGCTGCTAGGATTGCTTTTACATGAAAGCCGACCGCTGGCTGAAAAGAATGATACCAAGATGATACCTAAACCTGCAGGCATCATTCTGGTATAACCACTCAAAGTCGTGAATGGCGTACCTGAAGACAAAAAAATGGTTAACAATAAAGCACAGTAAACGGTAAAGTATAAAAAATTGCATACCTGAAAAACAAACATGATAAGACATAATAACATAAAACATTGCAGAATAGAATACAGTAAAAAAGAGCAGAACAATAGAGAGAGAGAATAGAGAGAGAGAGAACAATAAAACGACAACTATTTTTTTTAATTTTATATATTTTTTTTTTTTACACTTTTTTTGTAACTAACTTTTATAACTGTAACCGGTTCCAGGTTCGGGTCTCTCAAATGCGATGGCATCTTGGGAGACCCTGTGAAAGTGTGCCTAGTCTGTGCAATGGTGTACCCTACGCTAATACTCAATTAGTGAATGGTAGTGTTCAAAACATTCACCAATGCAAAGACCAGCATTGTCAGGACAGGAGGGACAATAATAGCGGGTGTCACGCCTATATCCGCGCTTGCTGCAGACACATCTTTTTTGGGGGATTTGTTGGGTAGGGGTACTCGGGAGGACATAAAGAAAATGCCTCTCATGCAGCTGACTGCATTTCGTTGGGGATGTGAATGGGGGAAGTACGGGCGCTGCAGAAGCGGTGGGTTCCCAATTAGGATTGCCGAATGCAGCAGGAAGGGCCTTATGGGCACGACAGGCCTGTTTGTCTTCTTCTTGGTGGCAGCGGGACACTACTTGTGCTTGCCACCTCACCAGCTTGAACTGCACTTATGGGACTCGCCACGTCACCAAGTGTTACTGCAGTGCGGGTTTGACTACGACCGGGGTGTACTAGCCCGCTGGTGCTTGCCAGTTCAATAAAAAGCTACCAAAAAAACTGTTAGCGATCGCAGGGATCAGGCCTGACTCTGCGAACGCTGCAGTTATGCGTTTAGTGTTTTGTAAGTGACAGTGATCGATCGATACTGCACTTGGGTGGGCTGGGCTGGGCCGGGCGGAGGGGCAAAACGCAGGTGCTAGCAGGTATCTGGGCTGATTCCGCTAACACTGCGTTTTTGGGAACTCTAAACTGCTGGGGACGCTAGTATAGATCTGATCGGATCAGATATTGATCCGTTCAGATACTATACCACTAAGGGAGGCGCATGCTGCGTGCGTGGGTGTTAGCGGTACTGACGCTAATCTGACGCTGCCTGGGGCGACGCATATCACCGCCGGGCGATCAGGGGGCTAAACCTTTATTCGGTAATAAACGGCGGGTGCCCTGACACTATAAAAAATAAACGAACTAACCAGCGTCACCCGTAACACTTATACGGTGATCAGTGGTGAAAGGGTTAACTAGGGGGCAAGCAAGGGGTTAAAACCTTTATTAGATAGTATATGGGGGCCCCTGTCGCTATAAAACGCTGACGGCGAACCTAAATATTTACCTCCCTAACTAGCGTCACCAGCGACACTAATACAGCGATCAGAAAAATGATCGCTTAGTGACACTGGTGACGGGGGGTGATCAAGGGGTTAAAACTTTATTAGGGGGGGTTAGGGGGGTACCCTAGACCTAAAGGGGGCTAACCCTAACTGTCCTAACACTGTAACTGTCACAAACTGACACCAAGCAGTAATCAGAAAAAAAAAAAAACTGCTTGGTGTCAGTTTGTGACAGGGGGGGGGTGATTGGGGGGTGATCGGGGGGCGATCGTGGGGCGATCGTGGGGGGGGATCGGGGTGTAATGTGTGCCTGGCATGTTCTACTGTGTGTGTAGTGTTTGTGCACTCACATTTCAGTCTTCTCTCCTCGGCGCCGGAACGGAAAATACCGAGCCGAGGAGAGATGACATCATTTCCTTTGCTGCTGTTTAGCATACAGCAGCAAAGGAATGTTCCCATTGGCCGGCGGCGATCGTGAGGGGGGGGCCACAAACGGATGGCCTCCCCCTCACCTCCGATCACCGGGGGACAAAACAGGACCGCCTCGGGCACCGGGGGGGGGGTGCGATCGGACCCCCCACCCGCGGGAGGCAGATCACGTAGATCTACGTGATTTTGTCTGCCCGTGCCATTCTGCTGACGTATATCGGTGTGAGGCGGTCCTTAAGTGGTTAAGGGGAACCCCGCACCCAAATTAAAAAAAGGAAAGGTGTGGGGCCCCCAGGCCCTATATACGCTGAAAAGCAGTATACAGGCGGTGCAAACAAGACAGGGACTGTAGGTTTGTTGTTAAGTAGAATCTGTTTGTAATTTTGAACTGGTACATTTTTAAAGTGTAACTCCAGCCAAAAAATCTATTTTTAAGCTTTTTGGAAAACATAGGGAAGGGTTATCACCCCTGTAACATTTGTTTTGCTGTCTGTGCAACTCTTCAGAAGATTTCACTTTCTGTCTCAATGACAAATGTTTTTTGAAAATTTGGGGTTTTCAGTTTCCTGTTGTCTCCTTCCATTTGCAAGTAGGAGTCATTTGTAAGTTGGATATTTGAAAGTAGGGGCCTACCCTATATACTCTGCAGAAATTGGGGCCTTAGGTGTTGGTGTTGCCACAACACTGTAAGCCCTCACAGTTACTCTTGGTGGGTGCAGGAACGGGCCCTGCTGTGAAATATTATATCAAAAATTGTAATTACATGCACCTGTTGAACAGGGGCAGAAAAATTGGGCCTTAGGCATTGGTGCCACAACTTTGCAACCCCTCACAGATGCTATAGTTGGAGAGCAGGAATGAGCCCTGCTGCAAAGAATTGCATCAAAAATTGTAATTATACGCCCCTGTTAAACAGGGGCTGAAAAATTGGGCCTTGGGCACTGGTGCTGGTGCCACAGCACTGCAACCCCTCACAGATACTCTAGTAGGAGCACAGGAATGAGCCCTGCTGCAAAGTATTGCATCAAAAATTGTAATTATACGCCCCTGTTAAACAGGGGCTGAAAAAGTGGGCCTTGGTCACTGGTGCCCAGAACCAAAAATGTTCTTACAAGCTATCAGCATGAAAATTGAGGAGGAAGAGGATTGTGACTCAGCATAACAGGATAGTCACTCAGCATCAGCATAGGCAGTCTTGAAGGGATCTCACATTTATAAAAAAAAAACAATCGGTTACATCAGCATCAGGTGCTTGGTAGCTGGTGATCCAAGACTGATTCATTTTTATGAAGGTCTGCCGATCGACTGATTTGGTGGACAGGCACACCCTGTGATCGGTTACAAAGCCTCCAGCAGCACTGAATGTGGATTCCGAAAGAACGCTGGATGCAGGACAGGCCAGTAGCTCAATTGCATACTGTGCAAGCTGTGGCCAGTGATCCATCCTCAAGACCCAGTTACCCAAAGGATTTTCGGTGGGAAAGGTGTCCAAGTCTGATCTTGCCCCTAGGTAATCCTGCACCATGTGAATCAGACGCTGGCGATGGTTGCTGGAACCGATCAGACCTTGGGGCTGCGGACTAAAAAATTGTCTGAACTCTTCGGTCAGACGGCCACCTTCTCCACCGCTCCTTCTGTAACAGACCAAAGCCTCAGCAACATGTTGTCCAGGAGGACCAGGAAATTGTAACCTCCCAGGCTCTGGAAACGCGTTGCACAAACCTTTCTGCAAGGCCTCCCGAAGATGTTTCATCCTCTGCCCCCCCATGCGACGACAAGATAAGGTCCACAACCTTACCCTTGTAACATGGATCAAGGAGGGTTGCCAGCCAGTAATCATCCCTTCCCTTGATACCACAAATACGAGGATCCTTCCGCAGGCTTTGCAGCATCAGGGAGGCCATGCAGCGTAGGTTTGCTGATGCATTTGGTCCAGAATCCTCTGGGTCACTAAGGACGACATGATCTGCAGCCACCTCCTCCCAGCCACGTAGAAGTCCATGTGTTTCTTCAGACTGTAAATGATCCCTTGAAGACTGCTGCTGATGCTCAGTGCCAGGCTCCACCTCCATGCTGACACAATCCTCCTCCTCCTCCTCGTCCTCTTGCTGTGTGATCGGTGGGCACACAGGAACACTGAATAAAGGGGGCCCTGAGAGGTAAGGAAGTTCTCCTCTTCCTCCCTCTGTTCTGCCTCAAGTGCCCTGTTCATTATTCCACGCAGCGTGTGCTCCAACAGGTGGACAAGAGGGACAGTGTCACTGCTCACCATCCTTGTGGCCTCCTCAAATGGTGACAGGACAGTGCATGCATCCCTGATCATAGCCCACTGGCGTGGGGAAAAAAAACAAGCTCCCCTGACCCTGTCCTGGTGCCATGGTCGCATAGGTACTCATTGATGGCCCTCTGCTGCGTGTGCAGCCACTGCAGCAAGCCCGACGTTGAGTTCCACCTGGTGGGCATGTCACAGATTAGGCGGTTCTTGGGCAGGTTAAATTCCTTTTGGAGGTCAGCCAGCTGAGCACTGGCATTATATGACCTGCGGAAATGCACACAGACTTTCCTGGCCTGCCTCAGGACATCCTGTAAGCCCGGGTACCTGCCCAAAAACCGCTGCACCACCAAGTTAAGGACGTGAGACAAACAGGGCACATGGGTCAGTTGTCCCTGTCGGAGGGCAGAGAGGAGGTTGGTGCCATTGTCGCAAACCTCCATACGTGCCTTAAGCTGGCATGGCGTCAACCACCTCTTAACCTGCCCCTGCAGAGCTGACAGAATCTCTGCCCCAGTGTGGCTCCTGTCCCCCAAGCACACCAACTCAAACACCGCATGGCATGTTTTTGCCATCTCTGCGTGCTTGAATAGCCACTTGAACGCCTACGGAGCACCGCTGGTTCAGAGGAAAAATCAGCACAGGAAGAGGCCATGGAGGAAGAAGAAGAGGAGGGGGTGGAGTAGAGAGGTGTGGCAGAATCACCACTAGTAGAATTTTGGAGGCGTGGTGGCGGAACGATCTCCAACACTACTGCACCCTGTCCTGCATGGTTCCCAGCTGCCACAAGAGTCACCCAGTGACGTCCCTGTCCATGCCTGCTGGACCATGAGTCAGCGGTAATATGCACCTTACCGCTGACCGCCCTGTCCAGCGAGGCCATGACATTGCCTTCCACATGCAGGTAGAGAACCAGAATCGCCTTCCGTGAGAAAAAGTGGCGCTTGGGAACCTGCCACTGAGGAACTGCACATTCCACAAACTCATGGAAGGGGGCAGAGTCTACCAACTGAAAAGGCAGCAGTTGAAGTGCTAGAAATTTAGACAAGCTAGCATTCAACTGCTGGGCATGTGGATGGCTGGGAGCGAACTTCTTTCGGCGGTGCAGCAGCTGGGGCAGGGAAATTTTCCTGGTACAATCTGACGTCGGTGTACCAAAAGCAGATTGCCCGCAAGTACTTGGCTGTGACACACCTAATTCTACACCTTCATTCCTCTCAGTGCAGGTTTCAGAGAGGACTGAAGGTATAGTGGTGTTGGAGATCCCAGCTGATGAGGAGCAAGGAGAGGTCCGCTTTGTTCTTTGGTGTGGGTCATTTAGGTACGCTTGCCAATGAACTGCATGGCAGGTCGACATATGTCTGGTCAAGCATGTGGTGCCCAAGCAGGTGATGTTTTGTCCACGCGAGATATGCTTGAGACATATGTTGCAAATAGCAGCGGTGGGATCTGATGCACTCATCTCAAAAAAGGCCCACACCAAAGAACTTTTGGAATAACGCGCAGAGACAGCAGCGTCCTGCACATGCGGAGCTCTGCGGTGTGATGCAGTCGGTGTGCTGCCCTTAAGATGGCCCCTGGAGGGCATCCTGCCTTGTTGGAGATGTGCCTCCTCCTCCTCCTCCTCCTCTCTCCTATCAGGCACCCACGTGGAGTCAGTGACCTCATCATCCCCTCCCTCCTCATCACTGGAGCAAAGCTGGCAGTATGCTGCAGCTGGGGGAACATGACTGCCAGATTGCTGTCCTTCTTGTGCACCCCCTCTCTCTGGTCTCACGTTAATGCCTTCCTCTAGCTGGGTACCATCATCGGAGCCTTCAAAACGCTGAGCATCCTCCTAGAGCATGTACCCAACACTGTGGTCAAACAGTTCGGGGGACTCCTCAGGAGGACATGGGGGGGCTAGGGAAGGAGTGACTGATGTCATTGAGCCGAGGGAAGAGGCTGCATTGGCAGCTGCTTTGCCAGACAAAGTACCCTGAGCCTGGGTGAGAGAGGATGAGGAGGATGAGGACGGCTTGGTCATCCACTCTACCAAGTCTTCCGCATGTTGCGGCTCAACACAGCCAGCTGCCAAAAAAAAGGACAAGTGTGTCTCACGACCATGTGCTGATGAGGATGCGCCGTCTCCACGACCAGCACTGTTGCCTCTAGACACAGAGCCTGCTTGCCCTCTTTTATTGGCTTGTGACTGTCTGCCTCTCCTTGCTGGCCTTCCAGACATGGCCTGCAGTGAGATGTAACTGCACAAAGCTGGGATGTATATATATATATATTGATACTGCAGCTAGCAGAATCAACTGCCTGCCTGTAGTATTATTAGTCAGAGAACACCAGCAATTGTCTTCAGGTAGCTTTAGGTGCACACTGTGCAGAGGACACGGTACACTAACTGTAAATACTGCAGCTGCCTGCCTGTGGTATTAATAGTATCAGAACAACAGCAATTGTGTTCAGGTAGCTTTAGGTGCACACTGTGTAGAGGACACAGTACACTAACTGTAAATACTGCAGCTGCCTGCCTGTGGTACTAATAGGATCAGAAGAACACCACCAATTTTCTTCAGGTAGCTTTAGGTGCACACTGTGCAGAGGACACAGTACACTAACTGTAAATACTGCAGCTGCCTGCCTGTGGTACTAATAGGATCAGAAGAACACCACCAATTTTCTTCAGGTAGCTTTAGGTGCACACTGTGCAGAGGACGCACTACACTAACTGTAAATACTGCAGCTGTCTGCGGTACTAATAGGATCAGAAGAACGCCACCAATTTTCTTCAGGTAGCTTTAGGTGCACACTGTGCAGAGGATGCACTGCACTATCTATAAATACTGCAGCTGCCTGCGGTACTAATAGGATCAGAAGAACACCACCAATTTTCTTCAGCTAGCTTTAGATGCACACTGTGCAGAGGATGCACTACACCAACTTGTAAATACTGCAGCTGCCTGCGGTACTAATAGGATCAGAAGAACACCACCTATTTTCTTCAGGATCAGAAGAACACCACCAATCTTCTTCAGGTAGCTTTAGGTGTACACTGTGCAGAGGACGCACTACACTAACTTATAAATACTGCAGCTGCCTGCGGTACTAATAGGATCAGAAGAACACCACCAATTTTCTTCAGGTAGCTTTAGGTGCACACTGTGCAGAGGACCCACTACACTAACTTGTAAATACTGCAGCCGCCTGTGGTACTAATAGGATCAGAAGAACACCACCAATTTTCTTCAGGTAGCTTTAGGTGCACACTGTGCAGAGGACGCACTACACTAACTGTAAATAGTGTAGCTAATAGGATCAGAAGAACACCAGCAATTTTCTTCAGGTAGCTGTAAATACTGTAAAACATCTGCCTGCCTGCCTGTCAGTAGGAAGAGAATAACAGGAATGGATCTAGCTAAACTGAATACAGTGTATATATATATATATATATATATATATATATATATATATATATATATATATATATATATTATTTATAATAATAATATATTATATAATATATATATATATAACACCTAGGATGCATATATATACAATACACTGTAAGTGTAGCTAACTGACTCGCCTGCCTACTCTATCTAACTTAAATAAAATTACACTGTCTCTCTCTCTCTCTCTATCTCTCTCTCAACGCCGGAACACACTACACAGGGCCGATGTGCAGGCGGCCTTTATATAGTGTGGGGCTTGTACTAAATCCCCTGAGCCATAATTGACCAAAGCCACCCTGGCTTTGGCCAATTACGGCTCTCTGTACAGACGGCACTGTGATTGGCCAAGCATGCGGGTCATAGTGCATGCTTGGTCAATCATCAGCCAGCAATACACTGCGATGCCGCAGTGAATTATGGGCCGTGACGCGCCACTGGAATTTGGCGCTAACGACCCATATCATTCGCAATTCAACGAATGGTCGAACATGCGATGTTCGAGTCAAACATGGGTTCGACTCTAACTCGAAGCTCATCCTTAGTGGAGTACAGTACAGAACTGAGGAGTAGTTAAATTTGTTTACTCTTTCTCATCGGAGGGAGGTAAAATAGTCCTTACCAGGTAGCTTATGTGAGGGTTCACCTTCTTACACTTTAGTGGTAATCTTTAAAGTGTGTGGAAAAAAGAAAGAAAAAAAAAAAAGAAAGAGAGAGAGAGAAGAGAATAAATAAATAAATAAATAAATAAAAGAAAAAAAAAAGAAAATAAATTTCCACCACCAGCTCAGGCAGAAGAAAAAGAAGGAGAAAAAACAAAAAGTAAAAAAAAATTTAAGGTGGCTAAGTACTTTATAAGTTCGATCGTCATCTGAGACGTTTCCAGTAGATCTGCTTCCTGGGGTGTAGTCGGAGAAAGGCAGTCACTTTAAACTGTCTGTGTTCTTTTTCTATGTCTGTTTCAATGATGTTTTTAGGGGGTGCGTATCTCCAGGTGGCATATTGGTGGGGTAGGTGGAAGGCTTGTTTGGCCTTCTGACTATTGGATGAAAGGGAGCATTTATGTTCCTGAACAGTACAGTACATGTACATTTCTTCTTTAGCCAACAGCAGGGCCACCATTGGGCAAATAAACTGAAGTTAGGGTTGTTTACATTGGTAACTTCATGTGAAAAAGTCAGTGTGCAATCCATATCTGTCTTCTTCCTCTTACATACAATCTTCAGGTTTTGGACCGCGATTGGAGAGGTAGGGAGTTAATCTAGTTTATGAGTGGCGAGCTCTGCGGTGCTCTGGGGATGCTGTAGGGCTGCCATTTTTCGGGATCCCCGCTGCTTGGGATGGTGAGGGTGGAGGATGTGCGCGGCGGCGTCGGATGCTGAAGTATCACGCTTCAGTGATGCCATCCATGAAGGTGGCTCTGCGAAGATGGAAGTCACTGTACCAGTCAGGCAGGTCCACCAGTGGGAAGTTGAGCGAGGTACAGAAATGTTCCAGGTCTTCTGGCACTCTGAGATTCATAGTGTGACCATTGTGGGAAGCCGGTAGACAAAAGGGAAACTTCCAGCGGTATACTATGTTTCTGGCCCTTAGTACATCCAGCAGGGGTCTCACTTCTCTCCTCCTCTGTAAAGTTATGCTGGATAAGTCTTGGAATAATTTAATGTCAGAGCCCTGAAAGGAGAAGTGTATGCGGTCTCTAGCTTTGTGGAGGATTTCTTCCTTCAGGAGAAAGTCAGGCAGCAAATGATGTCCCTGGGTGGGTCAGTATCCCTTCCTCTCTGGTGTAGCGCTCTATGGATGCATTCCATAGCTATAGGGGTGTCTGGGGGTCTTTCTAGAAGCTCATTGAAAAGGGCAGTGACCATGCGAGAGAGCTGGGCAGAGTCAATTGATTCAGGGAGGCCTCTTACCCTTAAGTTGTGGCGTCTTCTGCGATTGTCCAGACCTCCATATGCCTGTTTATGTCTCTGAGGTGGGTGACATGAGATTCTGTCACTTGCTCCACTTCACACAGTGAGGCGTCATGGCGGGCTTGAGTTTCTTCAACCTCCTCCATTCTCAGGTTCATCTCCTGAATGTCTGATCGTAGGTCAGAAATAGCAGCAGACAATGTATTTTTAATGTCTGCTGCCACTGTGCGAAGGTCGGCTAGACTTAATGCTGTGTCAGCCTGCATTCTGGGTGAAGGAGGGGGGTTGCGGCCCCGGTCTCTATGCTGATTTCGGCTGTCTGAGGGGAATGTGAGGGAAGAGGCCTGTGATGGCAGCGTGTCTCCCTGACGCTGTGACCGGAATATCTCTGATATATTGCGGCTTAGCGTAGAGTGTCCAGGTCTCTGGGAGAGCGGTGTCGGGTTGCAGAAGCACTCCTACGTGTGCTTCTCATCTTTTGTTCGCTGGATGTGCGCTGTAATCAGCTAACTTTACCTCATGGAACAGGAGCTGAGAGTTCAAGCGTCCATCTTAGAATGGCTCCAGGCCACGCCCCCTTGTTTTCTACCTCTGTGTCCAAGAAATATTCATTTCCTAATGGCCACGCCAGTGAAAAATCTCTTGAGTGATTATACTTTTTCACAAATTTTTAATAAAAATTAGTAGATCATTTATGTTAATTTAAAATACAATGCTGTATGTTATATATAAAATATCCTAACAGTGACTTGCCATATACAGTATCTCACAAAAGTGAGTACACCCCTCACATTTTTGTAAATAATTTATTATATCTTTTCATGTGACAACACTGAAGAAATGACACTTTGCTACAACGTAAAGTAGTGAGTGTACAGCTTGTATAAATAGTGTAAATTTGCTGTCCCCTCAAAATAACGCAACACTCAGCCATTAATGTCTAAACCGCTGGCAACAAAAGTGAGTACACCCCTAAGTGAAAATGTCCAAATTGTGTTTTGTGTGGCCACCATTATTTTCCAGCACTGCCTTAAGCATCTTGGCCATGGAGTTCACCAGAGCTTCACAGGTTGCCACTGGAGTCCTCTTCCACTCCACATCACGGAGCTGGTGAATGTTAGAGACCTTGTGCTCCTCCACCTTCCGTTTGAGCATGCCCCACAGATGCTCAATAGGGTTTAGGTCTGGAGGCTTGCTTGGCCAGTCCTTCACCTTTACCCTCAGCTTCTTTAGCAAGGCAGTGGTCATCTTGGAGGTGTGCTTGGGGTCTTTATCATGCTGGAATACTGCCCTGTGACCCAGTCTCCGAAAGGAGAGGATCATGCTCTGCTTCAGTATGTCACAGTAAATGTTGGCATTCATGGTTTCCTCAATGAACTGTAGCTCCCCAGTTCTGGCAGCACTCATGCAGCCCCAGACCATGACACTCCCACCACCATGCTTGACAGTAGGCAAGATATACTTGTCTTTGTACTCCTCACCTGGTTTCCGCTACACACACGTGACACCATCTGAACCAAATACGTTTATCTTGGTCTCATCAGACCACAGAACATGGTTCCAGTAATCCATGTCCTTAGTCTGCTTGTCTTCAGCAAACTGTTTGCGGGCTTTCTTGTGCATCATCTTGTGCATCATCTTTAGGCGAGGCTTCCTTCTGGGATGACAGCCATCAAGACCAATTTGATGCAGTGTGGTCTGACAACTGACAGGTTGACCCCCCCACCCCTTCAACCTCTGCAGCAATGCCGGAAGCACTCATACGTCTATTTCCCAAAAGACAACCTCTGGATATGACACTGAGCACGTGCACTCAACTTCTTTGGCCAACCATGGTGAGGCCTGTTCTGAGTGGAAACTGTCCTGTTAAACCGCTGTATGGTTTTGGCCACAATGCTGCAGCTCAGTTTCAGGGTCTTGGCAATCTTCTTATAGCCTAGGCCATCTTTATGTAGAGCAACAATTATTTTTTTCAGAGCCTCTGTCATGGTTATGCAATAGTTTTCTTTTTCAGCTTACCTGTCTCCATATGTTCATCTCTAGCGACCAGCTGCCTCTCACCTGACTGGTTTTATAACCTCTCCTCTAAGCATGGTCCCACCCCAGGCCCTATCAGGGAACCCTATATTAAGCTGTGCGCTGCAAGCCAGCAGTGCTGATCAACCATTGTGTGTTAGCTTTCGTGTGTACTTGCTGTGTTTCCTATGTCTGATTCCAGTTACCGACTTTGGCCTGTTCTTAACTATTCCTGTCTGCTCGTGACCCTGACCTTTGGCGTGTCCCCGACCATCCCTGTTTGCCTGCGACCCTGAACCTTGGCGTGAACTCTGTTGTCCTTGTCTGCTTGTGGCCCCAACCTTGGCTTGTCCCTTACTTTCCTTGTTGTTCCAGCCTGCTGCCTCCTTCCTCTTCTCCTGTAGTCTACCGTGAGCATGAGCTGTGAGACCCTGGGGGCTGCGACCTGGAGCCAGACTGCAGCGCAGTCCATCCTCACCACTAGAGGCTCTGGTGAACACCTGCTGGCTCTTAGACTCCGCGCCCTGGGGAATCTATGCTCTAGCTCCCAGTGGGATCTGTGTCAGTGATCCAGTAGACCTGCTTCCTGAACCTCCCAGGGTTCAATCCGCAGCAGTCAGTCCTAGGGTCCACTACCTAGCGATGCACTTCTGAGTGCATCTGTCACCTAGCCTCAAGGTGACCTGACAGCCTCAGAGAGTTCTCTGCCATGAGGTGCCATGTTGAACTTCCAGTGACCAGTATGAGAGAGTGAGAGCGATAACGCCAAATTTTACACACCTGCTCCCCATTCACACCTGAGACCTGTAACAGTAATGAGTCACATGACACCGGGGAGGGAAAATGTCCAATTGGGCCCAATTTGGACATTTTTACTTAGGGATGTACTCACTTTTGTTGCCAGCGGTTTAGACATTAATGGCTGTGTGTTGAGTTATTTTGAGGGGACAGCAAATTTACACTGTTATACAAGCTGTACACTCACTACTTTACATTGTAGCAGAGTGTCATTTCATCAGTGTTGTCACATGAAATGATATAATAAAATATTTACAAAAATGTGAGGGGGTGTACTCACTTTTGTGAGATACAGTACTGTACCTAAAAAAGACACAAAACAAGTAATGGTGAAAAGATATCTGTTTGCAGAGCTGAATGCTTGTGATGTATTCAAATATTTTCCTTTTTCACAGGACATCAGTTTTAGTTTCTTGTCATCTTCCAAAGCTGCTTATCCACATCCTAGATAATTAACGAGTCTCATTAGAAGAGAGAAACATAAACAGGGACATTAAAAGGATTAATTTATGGAGTAGAAAAGTCAAGAAGCAAATGAAAAATAAAGATTTATTCTAACTAATGAATCTGTACAAATTGGATGTAGGAAATATAAGACATTGGGGAATATGTCCTCCTGTACCTCCTATGTACCTCCTAGATGTACAGAATGCCCATGACAGACCTTAATAATGTGTATTGATAGTTGAAATGCATTTAGAGTTTTTGTTTCGTATATATATTGCAAGATAATCAAAGGACACAATTGGGATGAAAC
The DNA here is from genome assembly GCA_037952835.1 of Lithobates septentrionalis. Taxonomy (NCBI): domain Eukaryota; kingdom Metazoa; phylum Chordata; class Amphibia; order Anura; family Ranidae; genus Lithobates; species Lithobates septentrionalis. Next base: position 4,685,750 of record JBBDGP010001284.1, read on the forward strand.
AGGATGACTCACACAAACACAACAGTTATATATGTAATGGACCCCACTGATGTTCTTTTACAGAAGTTAAAGTGGTTGTAAAGGCAGAAGGTTTTTATCTTAATGCATTCTATACATTAAAAAAAAAAATTCTGTGTGCAGCAGCCTCTTCAGCCCCACTAATACTTACCTCAACCCAGGGGAAAACTAATCGTTCGGGCACTCGGGCACTGCCCAAGCCCACTAGGGGGCTCCATCAGGGCTGCCAGCCTCAGTAAAACCAGGGACAGTAAAAAAATCTGTTTTTTTACATCTGTCCCTGAAATGTCCCTTACCGACATGTCCCTTTTGCTGTAAAAACCTGGAGGCTATAGCTGCTCCTCCTCTTCACTACCTCCTCAGCCAATAGGAACATGCTGTACATGTTCTCTTCTCCAGTGCGGCTTATTTGACTTCAGAGCAGGAGATGCTGACTGCTGGAGGACAGGAGAGGGAGCAGTGTACAGCCTGCAGTGTGGGAGGGACTGCTACCTGATCGAAGAAGGTAAGCTGGTCAATTTGAACTAAATGTATTCTTGTCAGTGCTTACCCTGGCGATCAAGAGGAGGAGGAGGGGAGGCTGTGTTTCCTCAAGCAGGGCTCCTCCTGTCTCTAAGGATGTTAGATCATTTTTTTGTCTGAAAAGTGCACTACATCTGAAGGAAGGATGTTCTGAATGTCTCCCCCAATCTCTACTACACCTCCATAATCATTACCTGCCCAGCAGTACACAGGCACAGTCTCCCCCTCCCCTGTATCACCACCTCCAATTCTGTGAGCTACTGTGGCACTACAAGTACCAGCATGCCAAGAGATGGGGGCAGCAGCAGTGTGTTATATCAGGCTGATTTCTAAATGAAAAGTGCTGATGTATGTCTGTGTATACTGTGTGTATGTCTGTGTGTCTGTATACTGTGTGTGTGTCTGTATACTGTATGATCCATGTGTGCCCACTGCCGCTCTACAGAAGTCGATCTAACAATCGACTTCTGTTGAACATACATGTTGAAAAAATCAGCGGCTGTGTTGCCACCTGTCCAAAGAGAGGAGAAAAATGCCCGTAAAAAATCCACTTGTTGCCATTCGGAGGCAGCTGAATGATGCACTGCTGAGCTCGGCCTCAGATCAGGCAGCAGGGCAGGTCTGGATGCGTGCCTGCGTGGTTATATCATGGCACACATAAAGCATGGCTTTTATTCACTTGCCCTACTGCCCAATCTGAAGCCAACCACAGCAATTCACTATTCAGCTGGATCCACAACTGTAAATGTGCAGTTCAGAGCCTGCAACAAGTAGCTTTTTTTTTAACAGCCTTTTCCCACCAGCTGCCTACCACATCAAGCACTAAGGTGAAAAGATGTGTTTGAGGAGATACTGATGGAAGGTGCCACTCTGGGGGCTCTGCTGTTATATGGAACTCTGGGGACTCTGCTGTTATGTGGCACTCTGGGGGGCTCTGCTGTTATGTGGCATTCTAGGGGCTCTGCTGTTATGTGGCACTCTGGGGGCTCTGCCCTGGGGTGGCACGCTGCCATGAAGTGGAACTCTGATGTAAGGGGGGACGCTGTGGACTGTGATGTATAGGGAGAATGTCAGGACTTTGATGTAAGGGAGGACTCTGATGTGAGCGTGGCACTCATCCTGACTGCTGTTGTCTATATGTTGTTTTGTTTGCTACTTACGCCTGACCCACCTACTCTGTACATTATACTGTACATAGACCTGACCAAGGTGTTCATTGTCTCAACAGTTACTAGTTTTAATGAAGTTCTTCTGTAAGGTAGCCTCAGTAAGGACCAGTTCACACCAAATGCAGTTCAATGCGTTGTTTTTTCTGCATCAAAAATACATGGAAAGTAGTTTATAAGGTTATATGGTTTCCAATGGCATAGTTCACACCAGTGCAGTCAGTTCCAGGGCTTTTAAGCTCCAGAAAAATGTAGAACATGCTGCATTTATCCTGCACTGGACTGTACTGAAACGCAGTAAATGCATCAAAAACACAATGGAATGCAATGGAACGCATCAAAAACGCACTGGACCCCAGTAAAGTGGGGGAAAAAACAGGAAAAGAGAAGAAAAAAGCATCTGAAATGCATCTGGGAACGCATCAAAAATGCGTTAAAAATGTGCATGCATAAACTCATTCGGAAAGGACCTGGAGTGCATTTTTGTGGTGTGAACCAGCCCTAAGACAAATATATCCTGTTTTTGTGCATTAAAAAACATATATAATGGGTATATTTATTTTAAAAACAAATGATCCTTTGGCTGAGATTTATTTGTGTCTCTGAGATTATCAGTTGCGACACAGTAATTCAAATTTTATGGGTACAAGGTCTTTGGTATGCTTGCATTGTATACAGCAGATGCAGATTCTGTTTAAACCTCCTTTAAGACTCTCCCACTGGCCATGCCCATTGTTCGCCATGCCGCAGGTCATCATTTCACTGGTAGAGGTCCCAGTGCATTATTTTGCCAAGAGGGCCATGATGCTGTTAAGGTGGCACTGCCCATGAGAGGCTCCTAGTGCCTTTACTGGGTCGCCAGCTATAAGTCCACTGCCACTCTGCATGTCGCCAAGCATGGATCCCCTCCGCATGGGTATGCCCACATTAATGTTGCGTCAAAAATATGGCTGCCATCTGTAAGCCTAGAGGCTTGTAAGCGATGTTGCGGGAGTGTCTTTGCTGCCCGGGACTCTCCCTCATTGGCTGAGATGGCAGTGGGGCACCATTGGCTCCTGCTGCTGCCAATCAAAGTCAGTGAGTCAATGAGAAGAGAGAGGGGGCAGGGCCAAACTGGGGCTTCATGTCTGAATGGTCACAGAGCTGCGGCTCAGCTCGGGTGACCCCATAGCAAGCTGCTTGCTGTGGGGGCACTCGGCAGGAGGGAGGGACCCAAGAAGAGGAGGATCTGGGATGCTCTGTGCAAAACCACTGCACTTAGGAGGTAAGTATAACATGTGTTATTTTTAAAGAAAAAAACCTGAGATTTTAGTAGCACTTTAAACAATGGGGCTACTTCACACACTGGTGTTGATTTACTAAAACAGGGTCTGGTGAAGCTCTGCATAGAAACCAATGAGCTTCTAAGTTTTTTGTCAAAGCTTAATTGAATAAGCTAAAGTAAAAGTTGATTGGCTAGCGCATGCGCGGCAGCTCCCAAGATGGCCGCCGGCTTCTAGAGCTCCGCTCCACCACAGCCCCATAACAGCCACCGGAGCTTTCAGAGCGGTCCCGCAAGCACATCACCAGGACAATCGAGCAGGGGAGACCCCCAGGAACCCCCTGATGTTAGCCACACAAACTAGAAGGAATTTCAGCAGCCAGATGTCCGCGGCGGCCGTCCTCCTCAGCTATGCCAAGATGGCAGCAGCCCCACGAGGCACACACAGCATGGAGGCCTAAGATGAATCCATTGCAGATCAGGACCTGATACCCCCACACTCTCCAGGTACCTCTTACCCACCCCATGGCCACTTCCCTTGCCTCTACGGAGTCCCTGCTGGGCAGCATGAACTCTGGTCTCTGATCCACCCCCATGCTAGACCCGCATACAGGCATGCTTCTGTCAGTGAGTGAAGCTAATGATGCTACTCCCATTCCCAATGACTTCCCCTCCATGATGGCAGCGTTTTCTCAATTACTCTCTAAAAGCTTGGCATTGAATGCAGCTCAAATTACTTCATCCATCCATGCTGACCTTCAGCAAATAAGGATGAGAATGGACACTATAGAAAAGAGAGCTGATCAATCAGTGGCACGGATTAATCAGAACTCAGCCAGGATCCAAGTTCAGGATCAGTTGGAAGGTGCATTTACAAAGATCGACGACCTCGAGAACAGATTGAGATGTTATAGTCTGAGAAGGATGTGCATGCGGCTGTAAAATCTCTGATCAAGGGCCTTATCCCAGATATCCTTGAACACCGCATGGAGTTGGATAGACCTCACAGAGCCCTGCAACGCCCCGCTCGGATGGTCTCCCCAGAGACATCATCGTTAAACCTCATTTTTATTCGGTGAAGGAGGAGGTAATGAAAAAATCCAGGTTCTCGGACGACCTCAAGCTGTTTGGTCACAAAATCCAGGTTTTTGCAGACCTTTTGCCATACACAGTACAAAAGAGACGTGCACTTAAACCACTAATTGCATATAGGTGGTCTTTCCCTCTTCGTCTGAATTTTTCATACAGAAACTAGAGCCACAGCTTCTCATCATTTGCCGAAGGTGAACGCCTGTTATTACAATTGGGCCTGATCATACAGGAACCTCCCTTCACCAAGACTGCCAGGGGAACCCCACCGTCTTCAAAGAGACCCCCACCAGCAACCCACCTGGCTTCAACAGAATCACAAGCGATCCAAAGAGAACATTCCACCATGAAACACAGGCCTCTTACAGGGATCAAGGCCTTGACCCGGGACTTCCTTTTTTCTTCCTCTCTCCGCTTCCGGATGCCTTTTGGAGCTTCTCTATGCCACCACCCGCTAGACGGCTCCATTTAGGGACTATTTCCTCACCTGCACTGACTCAGATGAGAAATACTTCTCAGCCTTTACCGGTCTGAATGTCACCTAAGCACTGGGGCTCCGGACATTGTTTTGGGGAAGGGGGAGGGGTAGTTATTACCTACTGGCTCCTCAGTGAGCTCCAACGAACTGTTATCTTGTTTAATGGTTATACTTATCTTTACCCACCTTTTGACCTTATGGTCAGGCTTTGAGTTCTCATCCTCTGAGGGAGAATTAACAGCTATTAGTGTTAAAAATGTTTAACGTTTTTCCAGGTTTTACTCTTGCACATCCCTCGGTCGGTGTGGCTGGCGACGCCGGCGGCGTGCAGGGATAGACCCACAAGCCTCAGGGGGGTCATCTCCCGCCTTGTTTCCAAGGCTTCTAAGCTCGCCCCGGACAGGGCCTGGCTGCTCCCCCAGGCCCCTAGCCTCATTGGCTGGGGCCCTGGGTGATGGTTGGACACCGTTAGGGGCAATCGTGACATAAACGGTTTGCAGTTTTTAGTTTTTCTCGGGACGCTCTACTTATCAGTTATTACAGGCTCTAGGATAGTCTTCAGTTGAAGTATTTTTAAGGTGTCGGAACTGTGGTGGACCTAGTGCACCTCCAGTGGGAACCAGGAGCACCGACGGTGCTCTTGGTTGCTTACCCAGTTTCCCCCTAGTCAGGGTTCTCTGGTTCTCTCAGGATTAGGGGTACGAAGTGGCTAGTTTACATCACCCTGGGGGGTGGAAAGGGGTCTGGGGACCCCCAGGTTTATTGTTTCCATGGGCTATATATGACTGAAAGTCCTTTACTTCAGGTCTCTGTAACATTCTTGTTTTTCTTCCTTTCTTTTTTCATTTCTCTCTTCTTTTCCCTTGTCTCTGCTCATCTGAGTGTTCCCAGGTTCCGAGTGCATCTGTGGCTTCCCTTTCCAGGTCCAAATTATTTGGCTCATCTATCAATCAGGCTGCTCAGCGTGATCTCCTCGTTCAGCAAAGGTAAGACACAGATCTCACTTATAGGCTCACCCCCTCTGGTCCATGGCTAATCCACATTGCCCCCCTCCCCCTCTCAAAATCATATCTCACAATGCTCAGGGTCTCAATTCACCCGTAAAACACAGTAAACAATTTCAATTGTACCATTCCATGCATGCAGACATTCTCTTCCTCTAAGAGACCCACTTTCCATCTTCACATAAGCCCACTTTCCTACACCAACGCTTCCCCCAATTCTTTTTGGCTTTCGCAGTTAACAAAACAAAAAGGCAAAAAGGGTGGCCATATGCTTTGCCAAACACATTAACCTATCACAGTCGGAGACTATAGTTGACCCGCTGGGTCGTTACGTCCTGGTTTCTGGCCACATAGACAGGGAACTATATATCTTTGACTCATACTACTCTCCTAATAAGGGGCAGAAAACATTTTTTGATTCCCTAATACACAAATTACAACCTCACTTAAAGGGCACCATTTTTTTTAGGCGGGGACTCCAATACGGCCTTCGACTTCTCTCTTGACAAATCTGCGGGTGGGAAACCGATACCTAGGCGCCCCTCCAGACAGAGTGTTAAAATTGCGAAGTTGCTTCATGAGGCAGGACTGATAGATATTTGGAGAGAGACTAATCCACGCATTAAAGATTACATTCATTTTTCAGCACCTCATAATTCCTTTGCCAGGATAGACCACATCTTCACACGACCCTCTTCGATTCCCCTAATTAGGGGGTCCAGGATAGTTGATACACCCTTGTCCAACCACTCGATGGTGACTCTGGTGAATCTTTCCTGAGTGACCCAGTAAAATGTACCTTACTGGAAGAGGTCATCAAGGACTATTTTCAAATTAACACGACAAATTATGTTTCACCGGTGACTGTTTGGGCAGCTCATAAGACCGTGATTAGGGGGAAATTGATTCAACTGACATCTAAACTTAAGGCAGAACATAGAGCAGACACAATTAAGTTATCAGAGGACTTCCGTAATTCAGCAAAGGCACACAAACAACACCCCACACCCGAATCCTTAGCAAATTTAGATAAAGCCAGGGCCCTCTTTAATCTAAACTTGACTACGGCTGCTGAAAGACACCACAGGTGGACGGGAGCAAAATTCTACTCCCACAAGGACAGGAAAGGATCAAGACTGGCAGTCAAACTGAGCCCCAAACGCCGCTCCTTGGCATTCCTGGTCCAGAACCCCGCCAGGATTATGGCAGTTTTCCACCAGTTTTATTCCGACCTTTACAAACCGAACCCTACATTCTCCAGTCTGACTCAAAATACCTTTCTAGATTCCCTACCATTGCCCACTCTGTCATCTGACCACAGGGACCTCCTTGAGAACCCCTTCACCCAATCAGAGGTACTAGATGCGATCAAATCACTGAAGGAGGGTTCCTCGCCAGGCCCAGATGGCATTTCCAATGGGCACTATAGAAAATTTGGTCCCTTCTTGGCTCCACACTTGACGAGACTTTTCAATGCACTTAGGGAGGGAACACCCCTCGGCGTTGAGCTAAACTTGGCATACATCTCAGTTATACCCAAACCGGGCAAAGACACAAGCGAGGTGGGCAATTACCATCCTATTTCACTGATAAATAATGACATTAAAATTATGACAAAGATACTAGCAAATAGAGTCGCTAGCTTCATCCCTTCATATATACATAGAGACCAGGTGGGTTTTATCCCTGGGAGACAGGGCCCAGGCCAGATCCATCAAACCATTGACGTCATTTCTCTCCTGAAGTCCCAATGGGATGGAGGACCCCCTCAGAGAGGCTTTTTTCTCCCGATTGATCTACACAAAGCCTTTGATTCAGTGGATTGGGCATACCTGTCTGATATCCTCCGGAGGTGGGGATTTGGCACATATTTTTTGAACTTAATCCATTTGCTCTACTCTAACCCATCAGCTCAGGTGCGCCTGATGGGCAGATACTCAGCCTCTTTCAATATCAATAGGGGTACCAGACAGGGATGCCTTCTCTCCCCCCTCCTTTTTGCAGTAGCTATCGAAACGCTAACCATAGCAATTAGATCAAATCCTGACATTAAACGGGGTTACGTGCGGGGATCAGGAACATAAATGTGCACTCTATGCTGACGACCTCCTCCTATTTATAACCTCCCCTTTAATTTCCACGCCTGTGGTCTACAGGACTCTGAGGGCATTCAATGAGATTTCTGGCCTGAAGGTCAATATGAATAAGTCATTGGCTTTAAACATAACAGTTCCTAGCGACCTACTTGCACAACTTTCTAATAACTTTGACTTTTCATGGGCCCCAGCTGCAATTCCTTATCTAGGGATAAAGCTAACACCAGACATTAATAACCTCTTTAAAGCTAATTACCCTCCTATGATTCTCAAATGTAGAGAGGAGTTGGTCGAGTGGTCTAAATGCGGTCTGTCCTGGCTGGGCAGGGTGCATGCAGTGAAGATGACGCTTCTCCCCCCTCTCTTATATCTTTTTCGCTCCCTCCCAATCCCAATCACGAAGCAATTTCTCAGCAAGTTTCAATCAGAAATAGTATGCTTTGTCTGGTGCAACAAGTGGTACAGGTGCCCAACTAGAACCCTTTTGCGCCTAAAGTCACAGGGCGGTTTGGGGTTACCAGACCTGTGGGGTTACTATCAGGCAGCACAATTGTCACAAATTTCTTTTCCAGGGGTCCAAAACCTGATTGGCTTTCTATGGAAAGGAAAGCTGTCCCACTTAATACTATTGACTACCTCCTATGGTCTGATCCCAAAAGTAGGCCGGCCATAATGGCCCCCACTCTGTCTCACTCAGTTGCCTTAAGCTCCAAGCTTTATACACAACATTTCCTGATATCCCCTCTGAAACCACTAGCTCATCTATTCAATAACCTGAACTTCCCTCCGGGACTCAATATAAAAGCGTTCCGCTGGTGGACGGACAAGGGCCTTTATTGCATAGGCCACTTCCTCTCCCCAGCAGGCCCTCTTACCCTAACCCATTGCAGGAAGAACCTGGACATGCCTGATATAGAAAGGTTCAGATTCTCCCAAATCTCCCATTTTCTGAATACCATCTGGACTAACAAGAGGAATCCTCCCTCTATAACCCCATTATGAACAAATTGCTCAAACACTATGGACCAGAGGGGAGGCTTTTCCCTGATATACACAGCCCTTCAAACGAATCTGGACAAACTGTCCTACGCTCGGGTCTGGGAGGAGGACACAGGCAGCACGTGGAATGCATCAGAATGGTTCCAGGCCTCGAAACGCTCCTTTAAAGGTATTTGCAATATATTGTTAATTGAAGCTAGTCTAAAGGTCCTGACCAGGTGGTATTACTTTCCTTCCAGATTAGCATTGATATACCCAGGGACCTCGCCACTTTGCTTCAGAGGCTGTGAGCTGGAAGGCTCTATGATTTGGTGGACCTGCCCCAGCATTAGATCCTTTTGGCAGAAAATTTTTGCACCATTAGCTCCCTAGCAGAGGAAACGGTCACTCCTAACCCTAACACAGCCCTACTTAATCACTAAATACCTAACCTGCCTAAGCATTTACAAGCCCTCTCCTTTATCCTGCTGGGAGCAAAAATCACAATAGCCAAGGCCTGGAAGAGGCCCACTGTCTCCTTCCAGGCCTGCAGGAAGAAAATCTCATGGATTATGGCCCAAGAACACATAGTAGCTAAACTTAATGATAAAATTGAGAGATTTAATGTCACCTGTGAACCTTGGGCAACACTTTGTAACATTCCATTCCTTCCTGGTATGGAGTCTGCAACAAGGAACCTCTTCCCCCCTCATTAACCCCTTCTTTGTTTCACCCCTTTCCTTTCACACGTTTCCTCTTTCTCTTTTCTGGGGCACCCAGCCCCTACCTCAACTATCCAGTCAATTTACCTGAAATAGCCCCTATGGGGGAATTTCCCCTTCCATTCGGGTCAGATTGTCGGGGAGGTTTTCTCCCCACCAGGGATGTAAGATCTCCAAGCTGGAGGGAGGCTAATTTTTGCCCAAGAGGGCTCTACCTAGTACTCCTTACCATTGTATTAGCAAAGCCCTCGTTGGAAGGTTCTGTCGTGGGCTCCGGGGGGGACATCATGCATACCCACAGAGAGTTCCCAAAGGGGTGGGGTGTTTGGGTCCCCCTAGGGGGTTCTGAGGACCGCTCCCTAGGACCTCGTGATTTTTTTTCTCCCAGTCACCAACCTTTGGGGCAGGCACTCCCTGACAGTCCTGACCCTATATATGGACGTCATTGATGACTGATCTGTTTATGCATACCTACTGCTAACACCAGCAATTCTTGATCATATGCTAAATTTCCGTGGTTGACTCACTGTATAGCAGAGTAATTTGACTGTCCCATGATTTGATAATTTTCACACTGTTTTGGATAATTATCTTTTCTATGTATGTTACTTTTGTCCAATAAAAATATATTTTGAACCAAAAGTTGATTGGCTACTATGAACAGCTGTACCAGTTTCTGCACTCTCCAGTTTTAGTAAATAAATCCCACTTTGTTTACTGATCGGAAAACTTCCTTCTACTATCCAATTTGTGTATTGTGGATTTTCTATACTAATCACAAATTTGGCTCTTCTAAGGATAAAAAGTCTTGTTAATTGAAAATTGTTTACCTTTGATATATGTCACTTTTTCCCATTCCTCCTAGACTTGCACACACATTTGGCTCCATTCACACTTGTACAACTCCAAAGTAGCTTCACTTTGATGCAACTTTCACACAACTTTGGATGGGTAAGACTTGGATGCGACTTTAGCTTTGACCAAAGATAATGGACAATGGTTGCACAACTGTTGCATGTAAAACATTTAGGTACGATTTTTATGCAACTTTTGAGGGTTGAGGGTTTTGCATTAAATCAGACCAAAGTAGTGCATGAACAACTTTGAATTCGCTGCCACTTTAAGTCGCACATATATGCATGGTTATCATTAGAAAACATGGGGTACGACTTGTCACCCAACTTTGATGTCCAAAGTGAGATCACAAGTCGTACAAGTGTAATTAGACACTTCGAAAGGTGATTAGCCACTTAAGGACCGCCTCACGCCGATGTTCGTCGGCAAGGCGGCACGGGCAGGCAAAATCACGTACATACACGTGATTTGCCTCCCTCGGGTGGGGGGTCCGATCGGACCCCCCCCCCGGTGCCCGAGGCGGTCCTCTTTTGTCCCCCGGCGATCGGAGGTGAGGGGGAGGCCATCCGTTCGTGGCCCCCCCCTCGCGATCGCCGCCGGCCAATGGGAACATTCCTTTGCTGCTGTATGCTAAACAGCAGCAAAGGAAATGATGTCATCTCTCCTCGGCTCTATATTTTCCATTCCGGCGCCGAGGAGAGAAGACTGAAATGTGAGTGCACAAACACTACACACACAGTAGAACATGCCAGGCACACAAAACACCCCGATCCCCCCCCCGATCGCCCCCCGATCACCCCCCAATCACCCCCCCTGTCACAAACTGACACCAACCAGTTTTTTTTTTTCTGATTACTGCATGGTGTCAGTTTGTGACAGTTACAGTGTTAGGACAGTTAGGGTTAGCCCCCTTTAGGTCTAGGGTACCCCATAACCCCACTAATAAAGTTTTAACCCCTTGATCACCCTCCGTCACCAGTGTCACTAAGCGATCATTTTTCTGATCGCTGTATTAGTGTCACTGGTGACTAGGGATGAGCTTCGTGTTCGAGTCGAACCCATGTTCGACTCGAACATCGGCTGTTCGACCGTCCGTCGAATTGCGAACGATATGGGCCGTTCGCGCCAAATTCGTGTGGCGCGTCACGGCCCATAATTCACTGCGGCATCGCAGTGCATTGCTGGCTGATGATTGGCCAAGCATGCACTATGACCCGCATGCTTGGCCAATCACAGCGCCGTCAGTAGAGAGAGCTGTAATTGGCCAAAGCCAGGGTGGCTTTGGCCAATTATGGCTCAGGGGATTTAGTACACACCCCACACTATATAAGGCCGCCTGCACGGCGGCCCTGTGTAGTGTGTGTTCCGGTGTGCTGAGAGATAGAGAGAGAGAGAGACAGTGTCATTTGATTTGAGTTAGATAGATTAGGCAGAACAGTCAGTCAGTTAGCTGCACTTACAGTGTATTGTGTATATATATGCATCCCAGGTGTTGCATATATATATATACACTGTATTCAGTTTAGCTAGATCCGTTCCTGTTATCTTCTATCTAGACTATTTAGTGCAGTGTGTCCTGCTCACAGTGTTCAGCTAGATCCGTTCCTGCTATTTACATTCAGTGCAGTGCGTCCTGCTCACAGTGTTCAGCTAGATCCGTTCCTGCTATTTACATTCAGTGCAGTGCGTCCTGCTCACAGTGTTCAGCTAGATCCGTTCCTGCTATTTACATTCAGTGCAGTGCGTCCTGCTCACAGTGTTCAGCTAGATCCGTTTCTGGTATTTACATTTAGTGCAGTGCGTCCTGCTCACAGTGTTCAGCTAGATCCGTTCCTGCTATTTACATTCAGTGCAGTGCGTCCTGCTCACAGTGTTCAGCTAGATCCGTTCCTGCTATTTACATTCAGTGCAGTGCGTCCTGCTCACAGTGTTCAGCTAGATCCGTTCCTGCTATTTACATTCAGTGCAGTGCGTCCTGCTCACAGTGTTCAGCTAGATCCGTTCCTGCTATTTACATTCAGTGCAGTGCATCCTGCTCACAGTGTTCAGCTAGATCCGTTCCTGGTATTTACATTTAGTGCAGTGCGTCCTGCTCACAGTGTTCAGCTAGATCCGTTCCTGCTATTTACATTCAGTGCAGTGCGTCCTGCTCACAGTGTTCAGCTAGATCCGTTCCTGCTATTTACATTCAGTGCAGTGCGTCCTGCTCACAGTGTTCAGCTAGATCCGTTCCTGGTATTTACATTTAGTGCAGTGCGTCCTGCTCACAGTGTTCAGCTAGATCCGTTCCTGCTATTTACATTCAGTGCAGTGCGTCCTGCTCACAGTGTTCAGCTAGATCCGTTCCTGCTATTTACATTCAGTGCAGTGCGTCCTGCTCACAGTGTTCAGCTAGATCCGTTCCTGGTATTTACATTTAGTGCAGTGCGTCCTGCTCACAGTGTTCAGCTAGATCCGTTCCTGCTATTTACATTCAGTGCAGTGCGTCCTGCTCACAGTGTTCAGCTAGATCCGTTCCTGCTATTTACATTCAGTGCAGTGCGTCCTGCTCACAGTGTTCAGCTAGATCCGTTCCTGCTATTTACATTCAGTGCAGTGCGTCCTGCTCACAGTGTTCAGCTAGATCCGTTCCTGGTATTTACATTTAGTGCAGTGCGTCCTGCTCACAGTGTTCAGCTAGATCCGTTCCTGCTATTTACATTCAGTGCAGTGCGTCCTGCTCACAGTGTTCAGCTAGATCCGTTCCTGCTATTTACATTCAGTGCAGTGCGTCCTGCTCACAGTGTTCAGCTAGATCCGTTCCTGCTATTTACATTCAGTGCAGTGCGTCCTGCTCACAGTGTTCAGCTAGATCCGTTCCTGCTATTTACATTCAGTGCAGTGCGTCCTGCTCACAGTGTTCAGCTAGATCCGTTCCTGCTATTTACATTCAGTGCAGTGCGTCCTGCTCACAGTGTTCAGCTAGATCCGTTCCTGCTATTTACATTTAGTGCAGTGCGTCCTGCTCACAGTGTTCAGCTAGATCCGTTCCTGCTATTTACATTCAGTGCAGTGCGTCCTGCTCACAGTGTTCAGCTAGATCCGTTCCTGCTATATACATTTAGTGCAGTACGTCCTGCTCACAGTGTTCAGCTAGATCCGTTCCTGTTATCTTCCTACTGACAGGCAGGCTTGTCTGGTTACAGTATATAAAGCTACCTGAAGAAAATTACAGGTGTTCTTTTTGATCCTATTAGTACCACGGTCAGGCAGCTAGACTATTTACATTTAGTACAGTGTGTCCTGCTCACAGTGTTCAGCTAGATCCGTTCCTGTTATCTTCCTACTGACAGGCAGGCTTGTCTGGTTACAGTATATAAAGCTACCTGAAGAAAATTACAGGTGTTCTATCCCAGCTTAGTGCAGCTACAGGCCATTAGTATGTCTGGAAGGCCAAGAAGGAGAGGCAGACAGTCACAAGCCAATAAGAGAGGGCAAGCAGGCTCTGTGTCTAGTGCTGGTCGTGGAGACGGTGCATCCTCATCAGCACGTGGCCATGGGACACGCTTGGCCTTTTTTTCGGCAGCTGGCCGTGTTGAGCCGCAACATGCGGAAGACTTGGTCGAGTGGATGACCAAGCCGTCCTCATCCTCCTCATCCTCTCTCACCCATGCCCAGGGTGCTTTGTCTGGCAAAGCAGCGGCCTCTTCCCTCAGCTCAATGTCATCAGTGACTCCTTCCCTAGCTCCACCATGTCCTCATGAGGATTCCCTCGAACTGTTTGACCACAGTGTTGGGTACATGCTCCAGGAGGATGCCCAGCGTTTGGAAGGCTCTGATGATGATACTGAGCTCGATGAAGGCAGTAACATGAGCACGGACAGAGGGGGTGCCCAAGAAGGACAGCAATCTGGCAGTCATGCTCCCCCTGCTGCAGCATACTGCCAGGTTTGCTCCAGTGATGAGGAGGGAGGGGATGATGAGGTCACTGACTCAACGTGGGTGCCTGATAGGAGAGAGGAGGAGGAGGAGGAGGAGGAGGCGGCACATCACCAACGAGGCAGGATGCCCTCCAGGGGCCAGCCTAAGGGCAGCACATTGACTGCATCACACCCCAAAGCTCCACATGTGCAGGGCGCTGCAGTCTCTGCGCGTTATTCAAAAAGTTCTTTGGTGTGGGCCTTTTTTGAGACGAGTGCATCAGATCGCACCGCTGCTATTTGCAACATATGTCTCAAGCGTATCTCGCGTGGCCAAAACATCTCCCGCTTGGGTACCACATGCTTGACCAGACATATGTTGACCTGCCATGCAGTTCGTTGGCAAGCGTATCTGAAAGACCCACACCAAAGAACAAAGAGGATCTCTCCTTGCTCCTCATCAGCTGAGATTTCCAACCCCACTAGACCTTCAGTCCTCTCTGAGACCTGCAGTGAGAGGAATGAAGGTGTAGAATTAGGTGTGTCACAGCCAAGTACTTGTGGGCAATCTGCTTTTGGTACACCGACGTCAGATTGTACCAGGCAAATTTCCCTGCCCCAGCTGCTGCACCGCCGAAAGAAGTTTGCTCCCAGCCATCCACATGCCCAGCGGTTGAATGCTAGCTTGGCAAAATTGCTAGCACTTCAACTGCTGCCTTTTCAGTTGGTAGACTCTGCCCCCTTCCGTGAGTTTGTGGAATGTGCGGTTCCTCAGTGGCAGGTACCCAAACGCCACTTTTTCTCACGGAAGGCGATTCCGGCTCTCTACCGGCATGTGGAAGGCAATGTCCATGCCTCGCTGGACAGGGCGGTCAGCGGTAAGGTGCATATTACCGCTGACTCATGGTCCAGCAGGCATGGACAGGGACGTTACTTAAGTTTCACGGCGCATTGGGTGACTCTGCTGGCAGCTGGGAAGGATGCAGGACAAGGTGCAGTAGTGTTGGAGGTTGTTCCGCCACCACGCCTCCAAAATGCTGATTGTGACACACCTCTCTCCTCCACCCCCTCCTCTTCTTCTTCCTCCATGGCCTCTTCCTCGGAACCAGCGGTGCTCCGTAGGCGTTCAAGGGGCTACGCAAGTACGCAGGCCAAAAGATGCCATGCGGTGCTTGAGCTGGTGTGCTTGGGGGACAGGAGCCACACTGGGGCAGAGGTTCTGTCAGCTCTGCAGGGGCAGGTTCAGAGGTGGTTGACGCCACGCCAACTTAAGGCAGGAATGGTGGTTTGCGACAATGGCACCAACCTCCTCTCTGCCCTCCGACAGGGACAACTGACCCATGTGCCCTGTTTGGCTCACGTCCTTAACTTGGTGGTGCAGCGGTTCTTGGGCAGGTACCCGGGCTTACAGGATGTCCTGAGGCAGGCCAGGAAAGTCTGTGTGCATTTCCGCCGGTCATATAATGCCAGTGCTCGGCTGACGGACCTCCAAAAGGAGTTTAACCTGCCCAAGAACCGCCTAATCTGTGACATGCCCACCAGGTGGAACTCGACGTTGGCCATGCTGCAGCGGCTGCACACGCAGCAGAGGGCCATCAATGAGTACCTGTGCGACTATGGCACCAGGACAGGGTCAGGGGACCTTGGTTTTTTTTCCCCACGCCAGTGGGCCATGATCAGGGATGCATGCACTGTCCTGTCACCATTCGAGGAGGCCACGAGGATGGTGAGCACTGACAGTGCATGCATCAGTGACACTGTCCCCCTTGTCCACCTGTTGGAGCACACGCTGCGTGGAATAATGGACAGGGCACTTGAGGCAGAACAGAGGCAGGAAGAGGAGGACTTCCTTAGCTCTCAAGGCCCCCTTTATCCAGACAGTGTTCCTGCGTGCCCGCCGATCACACAGGAAGAGGACGAGGAGGAGGAGGAGGAGGAGGAGGAAGATTGTGTCAGTATGGAGGTGGAGCCTGGCACTCAGCATCAGCAGTCTTTAAGGGATCAGTCCCAAGGAACACATGGACTTGTACGTGGCTGGGAGGAGGTGGCTGCGGACGTTGTTGTCCTTAGTGACCCAGAGGACTCCGGACCGAATGCCTCAGCAAACCTACGCTGCATGGCCTCCCTGATCCTGCAAAGCCTGCGTAAGGATCCTCGTATTCGTGGTATCAAGGAGAAGGACCAATACTGGCTGGCAACCCTCCTTGATCCACGTTACAAGGGTAAGGTTGCGGACCTTATCTTGCCATCGCAGAGGGAGCAGAGGATGAAACATCTTCGGGAGGCCTTGCAGAAAGGTCTGTGCAACGCGTTCCCAGAGACTGGGAGGTTACAAACTCCTGTTTCTGGACAACGTGTTGCTGAGGCTTCGGTCAGTCAAAGAAGGAGCGGTGGAGAAGGTGGCCGTCTGACCGATGCGTTCAGACAATTTTTTGGTCCGCAGCCCCAAGGTATGATCGGTTCCAGCAACCATCGCCAGCGTCTGTTTTACATGGTGCAGGAATACCTAGGGGCAAGATCAGACTTGGACACCTTTCCCACCGAAAATCCTCTGGGTTACTGGGTCTTGAGGATGGATCACTGGCCAGAGCTTGCACAGTATGCAATTGAGCTACTGGCCTGTCCTGCATCCAGCGTTCTTTCGGAACGTACATTCAGTGCTGCTGGAGGCGTGGTAACCGATCACAGGGTGCGTCTGTCCACTGACTCGGTCGATCGGCTGACCTTCATAAAAATGAATCAGTCTTGGATCACCACCAGCTACCAAGCACCTGATGCTGATGTAACTGAATAATTTTTTTCAGATCCCTTCAAAGACTGCCTATGCTGATGCTGAGTGATTATCCCTGAGTAATTATCCTCTTCCTCCTCAATCATCACGCTGATAGCTTGTAAGAACATTTTTGGTTCTGGGCGCCACCACCAGTGCCTAAGGCCCAATTTTTCTGCCCCTGTCTAACAGGGGCGTGTAATTACAATTTTTGATGCAATACTTTGCAGCAGTGCTCGTTCCTGCGTTCCAACTAGAGTGTCTGTGAGGGGTTGCAGTGTTGTGGCACCAGCACCAGTGCCTAAGGCCCAATTTTTCTGCCCCTGTCTAACAGGGGCGTGTAATTACAATTTTTGATGCAATACTTTGCAGCAGTGCTCGTTCCTGCGTTCCAACTAGAGTGTCTGTGAGGGGTTGCAGTGTTGTGGCACCAGCACCAGTGCCTAAGGCCCAATTTTTCTGCCCCTGTCTAACAGGGGCGTGTAATTACAATTTTTGATGCAATACTTTGCAGCAGTGCTCGTTCCTGCGTTCCAACTAGAGTGTCTGTGAGGGGTTGCAGTGTTGTGGCACCAGCACCAGTGCCTAAGGCCCAATTTTTCTGCCCCTGTCTAACAGGGGCGTGTAATTACAATTTTTGATGCAATACTTTGCAGCAGTGCTCGTTCCTGCGTTCCAACTAGAGTGTCTGTGAGGGGTTGCAGTGTTGTGGCACCAGCACCAGTGCCTAAGGCCTAATTTTTCAGCTCCTGTTCAACAGGGGCATGTAATTACAATTCTTGATCTAATATTTCACAGCAGGGCCCTGTGAGGGCTTACAGTGTTTTGGCCACAGCAACACCTAAGGCCCAAATTTCTGCTGAGTATATAGGGCAGGACCCTACTTTCAAACATCTAACTTACAAACGACTCCTACTTGCAAACGGAAGGAGACAACAGGAAGTGAGATGAAATCTACCCATAGGAAGGGAAATTCTCTCATGTAAGAGTTAATATGGGAAAACAATTTCTCCTTTCCACTGATGCTTTCCAATCCTTGTTCCACAAAAAAACCCAAATTTTCAAAAAACATTTTTCATTGGGACAAAAAAGTGAGGTGAAATCTTCTGAAGAGGAGGAAAGACGCAAAACAAATGTCACAGGGGTGATAACCCTTCCCTATGTTTTCCAAAAAGCTTAGAAAAGATTTTTTGGCTGGAGCTAAACACATTAAAAATGTTCAAAATTACAAACAGATTCTACTTAACAACAAACCTACAGTCCCTGTCTTGTTTGCACCGCCTGTATACTGCTGTTCAGAGTATATAGGGACCTTTCCTTATTTTAATTTGGGTGCGGGGTTCCCCTTAATATCCATACAAGACCCAAAGGGCCTGGTAATGGACTGGGGGGTACCCATGCCGTTTGTCTCACTGATTTTCATCCATATTGCCAGGACCCGACATGACATTAAACCCGCAAGCAGTTTTAAATGAGATTTTTTCCTTTAAAAATGACATTTGGTGCAGGGACTGTTCTAAACATGGGAAACACGCGTCACTTTACAGGCATACTATAGACACCCCCCAGGTACGATATTTAAAGGAATATTTCACTTTTTTTTTTTTACTTTAAGCATCATTAAAATCACTGCTCCCGAAAAAACGGCCGTTTTTAAAAGTTTTTTTTGCATTGATACATGTCCCCTGGGGTAGGACCCGGGTCCCCAAACCCTTTTTAGGACAATACCATGCAAATTAGCCTTTAAAATGAGCACTTTTGATTTCGAACGTTCGAGTCCCATAGACGTCAATGGGGTTCTAACGTTCGTGCGAACTTGCGGTCCGTTCGCGGGTTCTGGTGCGAACCGAACCGGGGGGTGTTCGGCTCATCCCTACTGGTGACGCTAGTTAGGGACGTAAATATTTTGGTTCGCCGTCAGCGTTTTATAGCGACAGGGACCCCCCTTTACTACCTAATAAAGGTTTTAACCCCTTGATTGCCCCCTAGTTAACCCTTTCACCACTGATCACCGTATAAGTGTTACGGGTGACGCTGGTTAGTTTGTTTATTTTTTATAGTGTCAGGGCACCCGCCGTTTATTACCGAATAAAGGTTTAGCCCCCTGATCGCCCGGCGGTGATATGCGTTGCCCCAGACAGCATCAGATTAGTGCCAGTACCGCTAACACCCACGCACGCAGCATACGCCTCCCTTAGTGGTATAGTATCTGAACGGATCAATATCTGATCCGATCAGATCTATAGTAGCGTCCCCAGCAATTTAGGGTTCCCAAAAACGCAGTGTTAGCGGGATCAGCCCAGATACCTGCTAGCACCTGCGTTTTGCCCCTCCGCCCGGCCCAGCCCAGCCCACCCAAGTGCAGTATCGATCGATCACTGTCACTTACAAAACACTAAATGCATAACTGCAGCGTTCGCAGAGTCAGGCCTGATCCCTGCGATCGCTAACAGTTTTTTTGGTAGCTTTTTATTGAACTGGCAAGCACCAGTGGCCTAGTACACCCCGGCGAGTCCCATAAGTGCAGTTCAAGCTGGTGAGGTGGCAAGCACAAGTAGAATCCCGCTGCCACCAAAAAGACAAACACAGGCCCGTCGTGCCCATAGTGCCCTTCCTGCTGCATTCGGCAATCCTAATTGGGAACCCACCACTTCTGCAGCACCCGTACTTTCCCCATTTACATCCCCAACCAAATGCAGTCAGCTGCATGAGAGGCATTTTCTTTATGTCCTCCCGAGTACCCCTACCCAACGAACCCCCCCAAAAAAGATGTTGTGTCTGCAGCAATGCGCGGATATAGGCGTGACACCCGCTATTATTGTCCCTCCTGTCCTGACAATCCTGGTCTTTGCATTGGTGAATGTTTTGAACGCTACCATTCACTAGTTGAGTATTAGCGTAGGGTACAGCACTGCACAGACTAGGCACACTTTCACAGGGTCTCCCAAGATGCCATCGCATTTTGAGAGACCCGAACCTGGAACCGGTTACAGTTATAAAAGTTAGTTACGTTTTATTGTTCTCTCTCTCTCTATTCTCTCTCTCTATTGTTCTGCTCTTTTTTACTGTATTCTATTCTGCAATGTTTTATTGTTATTATTTTTTATCATGTTTGTTTTTCAGGTATGCAATTTTTTATACTTTACCGTTTACTGTGCTTTATTGTTAACCATTTTTTTGTCTTCAGGTACGCCATTCACGACTTTGAGTAGTTATACCAGAATGATGCCTGCAGGTTTAGTTATCATCTTGGAATCATTCTTTTCAGCCAGCGGTCGGCTTTCATGTAAAAGCAATCCTAGCGGCTAATTAGCCTCTAGACTGCTTTTACAAGCCGTGGGAGGGAATGCCCCCCCCACCGTCTTCCATGTTTTTCTCTGGCTCTCCTGTGTCAACAGGGAACCTGAGAATGCAACCGGTGATTCAGCCAGCTGACCATAGAGCTGATCAGAGACCAGAGTGGCTCCAAACATCTCTATGGCCTAAGAAACCGGAAGCTACAAGCATTTTATGACTTAGATTTCTCCGGATGTAAATAGCGCCATTGGGAAAGCATTTTATCACACCGATCTTGGTGTGGTCAGATGCTTTGAGGGCAGAGGAGAGATCTAGGGTCTAATAGACCCCAATTTTTTCAAAAAAGAGTACCTGTCACTACCTATTGCTATCATAGGGGATATTTACAGATACAGATATTTTGGAAAGTAGACACCCAAAGGTATTTGCTGAGAGGCATGGTGAGTATTTTACAGACCTCACTTTTTGTCACAAAGTTTTGAAAATTGAAAAAAGAAAAAAAAATGTTTTTTCTTGTCTTTCTTCATTTTCAAAAACAAATGAGAGCTGCAAAATACTCACCATGCCTCTCAGCAAATAGCTTGGGGTGTCTACTTTCCAAAATGGGGTCATTTGGGGGGGGGGGGTTTGTGCCACCTGGGCATTCCATGGCCTCGGAAACTGTGATAGGCAGTGAAGAGTGAAATCAAAAATTTACACCCTTAGAAATCCTGAAGGCGGTGATTGGTTTTCGGGGCCCCGTACGCGGCTAGGCTCCCAAAAAGTCCCACACAAGTGGTATCCCCATACTCAGGAGAAGCAGCTAAATGTATTTTTCGGTGCAATTCCACATATGCCCATGGCCTGTGTGAGCAATATATCATTTAGTGACAACTTTGTGCAAAAAAAAAAAAAATGTGTCACTTTCCCGCAACTTGTGTCAAAATATAAAATATTCCATGGACTCAATATGCCTCTCAGCAAATAGCTTGGGGTGTCTACTTTCCAAAATGGGGTCATTTGGGGGGGGTTTTGTGCCACCTGGGCATTCCATGGCCTCCGAAACTGTGATAGGCAGTGAAGAGTGAAATCAAAAATTTACACCCTTAGAAATCCTGAAGGCGGTGATTGGTTTTCGGGGCCCCGTACGCGGCTAGGCTCCCAAAAAGTCCCACACATGTGGTGTCCCCATACTCAGGAGAAGCAGCTGAATGTATTTTGGGGTGCAATTCCACATAGGCCCATGGCCTGTGTGAGCAATATATCATTTAGTGACAACTTTGTGCAAAAAAAAAAAAAATGTGTCACTTTCCCGCAACTTGTGTCAAAATATAAAATATTTTTTTTTTTTTGTCATTATTCAATCACTTGGGACAAAAAAAAAATATTCAATGGGTTCAACATGCCTCTCAGTAATTTCCTTGGGGTGTCTACTTTCCAAAATGGGGTCATTTGGGGGGGTTGTACTGCCCTGCCATTTTAGCACCTCAAGAAATGACATAGGCAGTCATAAACTAAAAGCTGTGTAAATTCCAGAAAATGTACCCTAGTTTGTAGACGCTATAACTTTTGCGCAAACCAATAAATATACGCTTATTGACATTTTTTTTACCAAAGACATGTGGCCGAATACATTTTGGCCTAAATGTATGACTAAAATTGAGTTTATTGGATTTTTTTTATAACAAAAAGTAGAAAATATCATTTTTTTTCAAAATTTTCGGTCTTTTTCCGTTTATAGCGCAAAAAATAAAAACGGCAGAGGTGATCAAATACCATCAAAAGAAAGCTCTATTTGTGGGAAGAAAAGGACGCAAATTTCGTTTGGGTACAGCATTGCATGACCGCGCAATTAGCAGTTAAAACAACGCAGTGCCAAATTGGAAAAAGACCTCTGGTCCTTAGGCAGCATAATGGTCTGGGGCTCAAGTGGTTAGATAAATATAAGGTAGAGAAAAAAACTGAATCAGGAGCCGCCTTGGGGTAGAACTTGCCACATGACGTGAAAAGAGAATCTGATGAAGATGGTTATTTTCTGGAGTGCACCACTACCTCAGTATCTTCTTTCCCAGCAATATGAACTGCACAGAGGGCTTGTCCACTAGAGAGCCACATGATAGTGGCACATTTTTTTATGTTGAGGTATAGTGGGTGAAGTTAGGCAGCCCACTCAAAATGAATGAATATTCATGCTGCCATTTTGCAGCGCACCACAACTCACATTGAAGAGTAGGTGGGAATAAATAAAGTTCCATCATTGGTGTCAGTGCCAGTAATAGTAATCCTCAATATTGGTGTAAGCGTTTGCAATCACAACCCCCAACATTGGTGTACGCAGATGCAATAATAATCCTCAGCATTGGAGTCAGTGGCCACAATAGTAACTCCCAGCATTAGTGTATGTGGCAGCAAGAATACCCCCCAGCACTGTTGTTAGTGGAAGCAATATTAACCCCCTACATTGGTGTCAGAGGACACAATAATAATCCCCCTTGAAGTGGCGGCAATAAAATCAAAGATCACAGTGATAAACCCCGCACTGGTCAGTGACTGCAATAATAACCTTACCTGATTCCTCACTCCAAATAGCTCCAGCGCTCTTCTCCTCTAATGGAAGATCCAGGGTACAATGTGATCACACTCTAACGGAAGATCCAGGGTGCAATGTCATCACATGCAGTTCAGGGCTATTAATCCTGCATTGTACATGGTGCCAGGCGAGCACTGGGGCACAGATCAAGGAAGCCTCCCAGAGCCAAGAGCAGGCTAACTATTTCTCCTTTTCTGTGCCACCCTGGACTAAATCAGCATTTAACCCCAGTTTGGAGAGGGGGGGGGGGGTACAGTCCACTGCAAGGGTTGTTTTGTCACATTCTTGGAGTTTAGCTTTAACTTCCCCTTCCATTATTAATCTCTCCCCACACACACACCTCCCCCATTCTTGGTTTGTTATCTGATCAAATGCTCCCACACACTCTCTCCCCCAGGCTGGCTACACACAGAGAGCCAGGAGCCACATGGTATATGAATCTGGGCTGTGCTCTGGTGTGCACTGCTCCACAGCTCCTTTTGCATCACAGATTAGGCAAAGAGGCCAAAAATAATGAGAATTACAATACGATTATTTAATGTACTTATATTTTATTTATTATGCTTTAATTGTACAGTTTTTCCTTAGATGTGCACCACAACAGGTTATCAGGAAGGGAGGGCAGGAGGCTTAAGTAGAAATTATTTAGACTTTCTAAACATGATGTAAGCAGTTAGTACTTTGTAATAGGGCTGACCCAGGCAGCTGTCTCATATAGGGCCTGAGATCACTAAAGGCAAATTGGCTGTTCACATTACATGCCCCAGAGCATAGGGAATGAGATGAAGCTGTGCTGACTTTTATCTAATTATGTGACAGCAAAAATTTGTTTTTTATTTTCCTTGAACATATAAATAGAGGGGAAGCAGAAACTCAGTATCAAATACATTTACATAGTAACAAGTCACAGGTGTGCATTAGAGATGCAATCAGTGTACTGCTATTGCATCTCAGAAATAAACATATGCACTAGAATATAACCATATAATTAACATAGCCAATGTCCATTCTATGGTGGTCTGTAGTAAAAGAATACCCATCACCCGATTGGCTGAAAGGACAGCTGATTGGAGAAAAGCCAATGTAGCACCAATATTTAAAAAGGGCCCAAAATACATCCCTGGGAATTACAGACCAGTTAGCCTAACATCAATAGTATGTAAACTCTTGGAGGGGATGATAAGGGACTATATACAAGATTTTAGTAATAAGAACGGTATCATTAGCAGTAATCAGCATGGATTCATGAAGAATTCTTGCCAAACCAATCTATCAACCTTCTATGAGGAGGTGAGTTGCCATCTAGATAAAGGAAGGCCTGTAGACGTGGTGTATCTGGATTTTGCAAAAGCATTTGACACAGTTCCCCATAAACGTTTACTGTACAAAATAAGGTCCGTTGGCATGGACCATAGGGTGAGTACATGGATTGAAAACTGGCTACAAGGGCGAGTTTAGAGGGTGGTGATAAATGGGGAGTACTCAGAATGGTCAGGGGTGGGTAGTGGGGTTCCCCAGGGTTCTGTGCTGGGACCGATCCTATTTAATTTGTTCATAAACGACCTGGAGGATGGGATAAACAGTTCAATCTCTGTATTTGCAGACAATACTAAGCTAAGCAGGGCAATAACTTCTCCGCAGGATGTGGAAACCTTGCAAAAAGACCTGAACAAATTAATGGGGTGGGCGACTACATGGCAAATGTGGTTCAATGTAGAAAAATGTAAAATAATGCATTTGGGTGGCAAAAATATGAATGCAATCTATACACTGGGGGGAGAACCTCTGGGGGAATCTAGGATGGAAAAGGACCTGGGGGTCCTAGTAGATATTAGGCTCAGCAATGGCATGTAATGCCAAGCTGCTGCTAATAAAGCAAACAGAATATTGGCATGCATTAAAAGGGGGATCAACTCAAGAGATAAAACGATAATTCTCCCACTCTACAAGGCTCTGATCTGGCCGCACCTGGAGTATGCTGTCCAGTTCTGGGCACCAGTCCTCAGGAAGGATGTACTGGAAATGGAGCGAGTACAAAGAAGGGCAACAAAGCTAATAAAGGGTCTGGAGGATCTTAGTTATGAGGAAAGGTTGCGAGCACTGAACTTATTCTCTCTGGAGAAGAGACGCTTGAGAGGGAATATGATATAGGGATAAAACTTTTTTGCAGAAGAGAGTTTAATAAGACTTGTGGCCACTCATTACAATTAGAAGAAAAGAGGTTTAACCTTAAACTACGTAGAGGGTTCTTTACTGTAAGAGTGGCAAGGATGTGGAATTCCCTTCCACAGGCGGTGGTCTCAGCGGGGAGCATTGATAGCTTCAAGAAACTATTAGATAATCACCTGAATGACCGCAACATACAGGGATATACAATGTAATACTGACACATAATCACACAGACATAGGTTGGACTTGATGGACTTGTGTCTTTTTTCAACCTCACCTACTATGTAACTATGTAACTATGTGACAGGAGATCCTATTAGACACCTAGGAGGAGGGGAGGAGATGCACAGCGAAAGCAAGGAGGAGAAGAGGCACTGGCCGATGTCAGTATAGCACCCTCTACCATAGGTAGGTGTTAGAGTGAGGATTTTTGGTAGTTTCTGTCAGTACAGGTAAATTTAGGCAGGCCTATGCTGCAAGCTAGGCCTGTTTGTTTTAATCTGGAGGCAGGGAGTGCTTAGCGTAGCAGTGGGTGTGACCACCTGTACTTTAGATCTGGGGCGCCTCCTCTGCTTCCAGTGAGAATGTTCTGGAAGAGGGGCAGGGCCTGGAACTGGAGTGGCAGGCAGCTCATGTGAGGACCCTGACCAATCCCCAACTGGAATTGGCAGGGGGCAGGCCTCCCATATAAGCTGAGGTAACAGGCCCCTGGGGGAAGTTGTCAGCCGGGAGAAATGAAGAATGGAGTACTAGACAGCAGCAGGAGGGCACCCCCATCTGGGGGGGGTGCGCCGATCGCGGGAGGAGGCCCAGGAGAGCTGTGAGGGAGCTTCACCCTTACATGGGTAAAGTCCTCATCATTACACGGTCATTGATGAGGAGTTCCTGGAGCAGAGGTGCAGGAGAAGCTGTCAGAGTGTACAGTCTGGTTAAGTTCTTCACCATGGACTCGGGGCAGAGAAAGGTCGGTGAGTGTACCACAGTGGAGTGCTGGATGTGGAGACATGCCAGGGAGTCTGTGAGGGAACTTCACCCTTACATGGTCATGGATGAAGTCCTCATCATTACACGGTCATTGATGAGGAGTCCTGGAGCAGAAGAGAGACTGTGGGGAATAGTGTCAAATAGATGCAGCCCGAAGGCGCAGGATTTGCAAGCTGGGCTAGCTAGGAATCTAAATACCGATAAAGGTGGAAGAAATATCTTCCCTAGACAATATGTTTACACTGAATGCAGTTGAGAAGGGAACAGGCACCATTGTTACCTGGCTCTAAAAAATGCCCACACATTTAGTAATTAGGAGATAATGTGATCTAACCACATTATCGACAAATCTAACCACTTCATAGACAAATATTACCTTTCCAATAGGAAAGATGTGATAGAAACTCTCTGGAACATCCAGATAGCTAATATGCAAAACAGACTTTTTTTTTTTTCTTTTTTTACAATAGAATATATTTCTGAAAATTGTTGATACTGCAATACAAATGGAATACGTGGGGTGCTTTCACCTACTAGGCATGGCAAGGGTAAATGTGCCCATTTTTCCTTAAGCATCATACAGGAATAACTCCTTATGTGTAATTTATTTTCCATTTCATTTTAGTTTTAGCATATTTTCATCTGTTACTACCCTCCATACCTGTGTGAACTGAATACATGTAAACAGTTACATAGTTACATAGTTACATAGTAGGTGAGGTTGAAAAAAGACACAAGTCCATCAAGTCCAACCTATGTGTGTGATTATGTGTCAGTATTACATTGTATATCCCTGTATGTTGCGGTCATTCAGGTGATTATCTAATAGTTTCTTGAAGCTATCAATGCTCCCCGCTGAGACCACCGCCTGTGGAAGGGAATTCCACATCCTTGCCGCTCTTACAGTAAAGAACCCTCTACGTAGTTTAAGGTTAAACCTCTTTTCTTCTAATTGTAATGAGTGGCCACGAGTCTTATTAAACTCTCTTCTGCGAAAAAGTTTTATCCCTATTGTGGGGTCACCAGTCCGGTATTTGTAAATTGAAATCATATCCCCTCTCAAGCGTCTCTTCTCCAGAGAGAATAAGTTCAGTGCTTGCAACCTTTCCTCATAACTAAGATCCTCCAGACCCTTTATTAGCTTTGTTGCCCTTCTTTGTACTCGCTCCATTTCCAGTACATCCTTCCTGAGGACTGGTGCCCAGAACTGGACAGCATACTCCAGGTGCGGCCGGACCAGAGCCTTGTAGAGTGGGAGAATTATCGTTTTATCTCTTGAGTTGATCCCCCTTTTAATGCATGCCAATATTCTGTTTGCTTTATTAGCAGCAGCTTGGCATTACATGCCATTGCTGAGCCTAATATCTACTAGGACCCCCAGGTCCTTTTCCATCCTAGATTCCCCCAGAGGTTCTCCCCCCAGTGTATAGATTGCATTCATATTTTTGCCACCCAAATGCATTATTTTACATTTTTCTACATTGAACCACATTTGCCATGTAGTCGCCCACCCCATTAATTTGTTCAGGTCTTTTTGCAAGGTTTCCACATCCTGCGGAGAAGTTATTGCCCTGCTTAGCTTAGTATCGTCTGCAAATATAGAGATTGAACTGTTTATCCCATCCTCCAGGTCGTTTATAAACAAATTAAATAGGATTGGTCCCAGCACAGAACCCTGGGGAACCCCACTACCCACCCCTGACCATTCTGAGTACTCCCCATTTATCACCACCCTCTGAACTCGCCCTTGTAGCCAGTTTTCAATTCATGTACTCACCCTATGGTCCATGCCAACGGACCTTATTTTGTACAGTAAACGTTTATGGGGAACTGTGTCAAATGCTTTTGCAAAATCAAGATACACCACGTCTACGGGCCTTCCTTTATCTAGATGGCAACTCACCTCCTCATAGAAGGTTAATAGATTGGTTTGGCAAGAACGATTCTTCATGAATCCATGCTGATTACTGCTAATGATATCGTTCTTATTACTAAAATCTCGTATTTAGTCCCTTATCATCCCCTCCAAGAGTTTACATACTATTGATGTTAGGCTAACTGGTCTGTAATTCCCAGGTATGTATTTTGGGCCCTTTTTAAATATTGGTGCTACATTGGCTTTTCTCCAATCAGCTGGTACCATTCCAGTCAGTAGACTGTCTGTAAAAATTAGGAACAACAGTCTGGCAATCACTTGACTGAGTTCCCTAAGTACCCTCGGATGCAAGTCATCTGGTCCCGGTGATTTATTAATGTTAAGTTTCTCAAGTCTAATTTTAATTCTGTCCTCTGTTAACCATGGAGGTGCTTCCTCTGTTGTGTCATGAGGATAAACACTGCAGTTTTGGTTACTGAAGCCCCCCGATTCACTCGTGAAGACTGAGGAGAAGAATAAATTCAATACCTTCGCCATCTCCCCATCCTTTGTAACCAGATGTCCTTCCTCATTCTTTATGGGGCCAATATGGTCTGTCCTCCCTTTTTTACTGTTTACATACTTAAAGAATTTCTTGGGATTTTTTTTGCTCTCCTCCGCTATGTGTCTTTCATGTTCTATCTTACCCGTCCTAATTGCACCCTTACATTTCTTGTTGCATTCTTTATAAAGTCTGAATGCTGAGGATGATCCCTCAACCTTGTATTTTTTGAAGGCCTTCTCCTTTGCTTTTATATGCATTTTTACATTGTAGTTAAGCCATCCAGGATTTTTGTTCGCTCTTTTAAATTTATTACCCAATGGGATACATTGGCTAATGCCCTTATTTAATATGCTCTTAAAGCAAACCCATCTCTCCTCCGTATTTTTTCCAATATCTTTATTTATTCAAACAGTTTTCAATTTTAACATTACAACACCTACAATAATAAAAACAATCATACTAAGAACACATATACACCATGGATAATGATTATTTACTATGCTCTAATCCATCACTGATCGCCTATGCTCAAACATCAAACATCCTAACAGTCGATCCCATCCAATTAATCATACTATGCCATTCATACCTAACCCACAAAAAAAAAAAAAAAAAAAAAAAAAAAAAAAAAGGGGGCATATATTCCCATATCCCTAAGGGTACCTAGCCTCCTATGGATCACATAGTATTTCTTCCGAGGCGCTATATGTTACCCACCCCTTCCAAATATCCGTTGTCCGTTTAATCTGTTTATTGGATCCTTCCTCTCTCACCTTTCTTTCTTCCAGGGTCCGCATCTCCGTCATCTCACACTCCCACTCTACCATAGAGGGTGCATCTGTACATTTCCATTTTCTGGCTATACACGTACGGGCAGCCGTTAGGAAATATTTTAATGGGCCTTTCTTTATACTTTTCATTGATCCAGGGATCATGGATAATACTGCCATTTGTATATCTGGATATATTTCCCTCGCTGTCATGGCCCTAAAAATTTCGAAAATTTTCTGCCAGAATGGAAGGATTTTAGAGCAATAGTACCAAATATGGGACATTGTACCACGTCTTTCCTGACACCTCCAACATACTTCTTTATTCGTAGGGCTTATCCTGTAGAGGTCTACGGGGCACTTATACCATCTAGCTAAAATCTTATAGTTTCTTTCTTGATGTTTAGTTGAAACAGAGAGTTTGTGCGTGACTGCTAAGGCTTTTTCCCATTCCTTCCTGGGGATCTCCATCCCCAGTTCCTCTTCCCACTTCTTAATATATGGTAACTCCAACTTCTGGCCGTCCTCAATTAAGATTTTATATACTTTCGATAGCACGTGCGAGGGTCTTTCAGCTTGAGTAAAGATTTCTTCTAGCGCCGTTAGAGGTCTGGTTATTTCTGCTTCTTTTAACAGGGATATAACATACTTTTGGAATAAGCCATACTGCAACCAATCTTTTCTATGTTCCTCCCCCATGGACTCTAGAGGAAGAACCTTATTTCCCACCAGTGTTTCTATTACCCTTGTATCCTCATGACTGTACCACTTAAGGAATGATTTTACCCCGAGTGAAAGCGGGAATTCTGGGTTGTCGAAGAGAGGGGTCATGGGTCCTCTAAAGGTGGAGACACGCCCCATTTTAATCAGAATGTCCCACGCTTTCATTGTTGAGGTCACTAAGAAGGGTGTATAGCCATACGGTGAGCTATATGTCCTTTTGATCCATGGCAGAGATTTCAGTTTCAACTCTGTAATCTCTTCCTCCAGTCCCACCCACTGTTTTTTGTTCCTATTATGGAACCAGTCAACTAGCCTAGTGACCATTACCGCCTTAAGATATACTGCTATGTCAGGGAGGGATAGGCCCCCATTTGCTTTGGTCTTATTTAGCACTTTTCTACTAATTCTGGGGGTCTTACCTGCCCATACAAATTGTCCAATAATCCTGGAAACCTTTTTCAAAAAAACCCAATGCAGGAAACACGGGGATCGTTTGTAATATATACAGTATTTTTGGGAGTATGTCCATTTTTATGACGTTTACCCTACCCAACCATGAGAAGGTACCCCTGTTATATTGCTGGAGAGTTTTTGTTATTTTTTGCAACATCGGGACATAGTTATACTCTTCTAATTTCTTTAAGTCCGTAGGGATATAAGTGCCCAGGTATTTAATAGCATTTTCCTGCCATCTAAAGGGGAAGTCCTTCTTGAGCAATTCCACCATACTTCTAGACATATTGATATTCATTGCCTCAGATTTATTATAGTTGACTTTAAAATTACTCAAGATGCCAAAACGATTAAATTCCCTTATCAGGTTTGGTAGTGTTATCAACGGGTTTGTGACATACATCAAGATGTCGTCTGCATAGACAGACAGCTTGTATTCTGTATCCCCCACTCTTATACCTCGTATATCTTTATTCGCCCTAATAGCATTTAATAAGTGTTCCATAATTAATATATATAGTATTGGGGACAGTGGGCAGCCTTGTCTGGTTCCATTTGCTATTATTATTTCTCCGGACAGGTTACTATTCGCCCGGATCTTGGCCGTTGGATGTTGATACAAGGTCTTTATCTTGTCTATCATTACAGTTCCCAGCCCCCACTGTATAAGGGTCTCTTTGAGAAAGCTCCATCCCACCCTGTCAAAAGCTTTTTCAGCGTCTATTGCTAACAAGCAGGATGGGATGGAGCCTCTCTGTACATATTCCATTAGAGTAAGCGTTTTCAGGGTATTGTCCCTGGCTTCTCTCCCTTTAACGAATCCCACCTGGTCCAGATGGATATAACGAGGTATTATAGGGGTAAGTCTATTGGCGATGATTTTGGAGTATATTCTGAGATCAAGGTTTGTCAGAGATATCGGCCTATAATTCCCACATAGGGTATGGTCTTTATCCATTTTTGGTATGAGGGTAATATAAGCCTGCATACTCTGAGAACCAAAAGGTACTGCCGTGGAAACTGCGTTAAACGTCTGTTTCATTATAGGCATAAGTTCCGTTTTGAATGTCTTATAGAACCTAGGGGTGAATCCGTCCGGTCCTGGGCTTTTCCCAGGTACTAATGAGTCAATTACTCTTTGTATTTCTTCCATAGAGAAATCACACTCAAGCTGGCTTGACTCTGAGGATGTTAAAGTCGGGATTGCGGTTTCCTTAATGTACTGTTGTATTTTTTGCTGGGCCATCTCAGGGTTGCCATACATCTTCCCATTAGGAATATTATACAGCTCTGTAAAAAATATTTGAAATTCTTTTAGAATCCCTTTTGGATCATATCTCATGTCTCCATCAGCTGACTTTATCTTGGCAATGGGTAGTGTAGTGCTTCTGTTTTTTAGGGCTCTTGCCAGTAGTTTACCTGGCTTGTTGCCCTGCTGATAAAATAGGGCTCGATTTTTATCTCTAACATACAGCGTCTTTTCATTCAATAATATTTGCAATTCTGCCTTTAATTCTGTTACTATCAATAGTGTTTCCCTCGTTAGGCTTTGTTTATGTTGTGTTTCTGCCGTCTCTATTTCTTTAAATAATTGAGTAATTCTACAGCTTTTCTGTTTTTTCAATCTAGACCCATGTTTTATAAATAAGCCTCGTAGCACACATTTCAATGCTTCCCATTGTGTAGGCAGTGATGTAATATCTCCAATATGATCAGCAGCAAAGTCCGTTATTGCTTTTCTTATTTCTAATACACACATCTCGTCATAAAGTAAATTATCGTTAAGACGCCAGTTACCCCTACTGTTCTCCCCCGTATGTAAGCCTACTTTTAGAAACACGGGTGCGTGATCGGACCATATTGAGTTGCCTATTTCTGCCGCGAGGATGGCATTTATCCCTCTCTGATTTATTAAGAAAAAATCTATACGGTGATATGATCCATGCACCTTAGAGTAAAATGTAAACTTCTTCTCAGTTGGGTGCAGTAACCGCCAGATATCCACCAATTGACGTTTAGCCAATAAATCCTTAAATTTCCTCTTGTCTTTACTACACTGCACTATCGTTGGTGCTGTGGTGTCAATCCCTCCATCCATAACGAAGTTGAAATCACCCCCGACTATTATTATACCTTCTGCTTTATCCAACAGTTGATTAATCAGTTGTAAGCCTACTTTGATCTGGTTTTGGTTAGGTAGGTATATGTTTATCAAGGTGTATTTTTGGCCATATATATTAAGCTTAAGTAGTATTGCTCTTCCATCCCTATTGCGCCATTCCTCTAGCACTTGAATTGGAATTGTTCTATGAATTGCGATAGATACCCCTCTCGATTTAGAATACCCATAGGAATCATGGAACCAAGTGGTGTAATATTTATTTCGTAGGTTAGGAATATGATCCGACCGGAAATGCGTCTCCTGAAAGAAGATAATCCCCACCTTCTGTTTGTGAAGAGAATATAGCACCTGTGATCTTTTTGATGTCGAGTTGAGACCCCTAATATTATAGGAACATATATTCATTACTAATCAAGGCTTACGGGAACTGGACCAACAAGGGGAAAAAAAAAATAAATAAAAAAATAAAATCAAAAATTAACCCCCCCAAGAACTATCCTACCCACCCCCACCCACCACACACACACCAATTCGTACCTAATTGACTATAAACAGTCTATCTTACTTTAACGTAAGTTCCCTATACTAGGGAGAGCGGAGCGTACCCTCGAATTACCGCCCACCAGTCGGTGGCTACACGCTGAATTTTTTGTGTATTATAAACCTTTTTAATTCCTTAGATTTCCCCTTGTCTGGTTGGTTCCGATGGTTACGGGGGAGAACAAACTTTCATAGAGGATAATAAACTTCACCGATATCATATCTATGTCACTCTATACCATGTTTAAGAATATACATACTATCTTAATGGCCTAAATAAGCCATACCTAAATAAAGGGGGGGAGAGAGAGAGAAAGAAAGAAAAAAAAAAAAGGGAGGGGGGGGAAACCTCCACCTCCCCCTATACCCTAGTGTCTAACGCGTAATATTTAGTGCAGTGCTTATCCCTATACAAAGACAAACCATTACATCTTACTTTGGACCAATGTTGGTGCTCAAAATTATAACCAAAACCTATGCGTTTCTATATACAAATCGAGACAAAAAAAAAAGAGGGGGAGGGGGGATCCCCCTACTTACCCCCTCTCACATGCGTACATCAATCAGTGCAAAAACTAACATTATGCATAATGTATCAAAACAAAAATACCCTCATCATCGGTGCTACTATTAAATATTAAAACCATCATCTGTGAGAAACCTAAAATCAAGAATCTGATATACCCTCTTGTATTGATATACTAAAAAAAAAAAAAAAAAAAAACACCCCAACCCCCCCCATCACCCAAACCCCCTACCCTCACACATACCCGTCATCTTTAATACAGTGGTAAAGCAAATGCATAAACTAATAATAAAATGTTCAATATGGACCACAAGCGGCCAAAACAAATATGGTGAAAATCTTTGTGCTCATGTATATTCGTATAAAGAAAAAAATAAAAAATAAATAAAAACCCCAACCCCCCCCCCCACACCCAAACCCCCTACCCTCACACCTACCCATCATCTTTGATACAGTGATTAAACCAATGCATTGACTATATAAAAAAAAAAAAAAAAAAGGGGGGGGGTGGGGGGGTCACCCCACACCTCCCCCCTATCATATACATACAACATTAAGTGTAAGGCTAACAGTGTGCATAGTGTATAAAAAACAAACAAAAAAAAAAAAAAAACACCCCAACCCCCCCATCGCCCAAACCCCCTACCCTCACACATACCTATCATCTTTAATACAGTGGTAAAGAAAATGCATAAGCTAATAATAAAATATTCAATATGGACCACAAGTGGCCAAAACAAATGTGGTGAAAATCTTTGTGCTCATATATATTCGTATAAAAAAAAAAGAAAAAAAACCCCAACCCCCCCCCCCCCCCCACACCCAAACCCCCTACCCTCACACCTACCCATCATCTTTGATACAGTGATTAAACCAATGCAATGACTATATAAAAAAAAAAAAAAAAAAAAAAGGGGGGGTCACCCCACACCTCCCCCCTATCATATACATACAACATTAAGTGTAAGGCTAACAGTGTGCATAGTGTATCAAAAAAAAAAAAAAAACACCCCAACCCCCCCCATCGCCCAAACCCCCTACCCTCACACATACCTATCATCTTTAATACAGTGGTAAAGAAAATGCATAAGCTAATAATAAAATATTCAATATGGACCACAAGTGGCCAAAACAAATGTGGTGAAAATCTTTGTGCTCATATATATTCGTATAAAAAAAAAAAAAAAACCCAACCCCCCCCCCCCCCCCCACACCCAAACCCCCTACCCTCACACATACCCATCATCTTTGATACAGTGATTAAGCAAATGCATTGACTATAAAAAAAAAAAAAAAAACACCTTTGCTTCCCTTTTTTCCCCTTTCCCTTCATCTTTATTCAATTCAGACCACAGGTGGCCAAAACAAATATGGTGAAAATCTTTGTACTCCTGTATATATATATAAAAAAAAAAAAAAAAATACAAATTTGCTCCCCCCAACAAATAATATTAGGGACTCAACCTCCCCCTACCACCCTCCTCAACCAAAAAAAGAGAGAAAAAAAACCAAGAAAAAAAACCCTCCCCCCGGATTTATCTAGACATTTTTATATATGGGATAGGCCAGTCCGGTAATT
The DNA here is from genome assembly GCA_037952835.1 of Lithobates septentrionalis. Taxonomy (NCBI): domain Eukaryota; kingdom Metazoa; phylum Chordata; class Amphibia; order Anura; family Ranidae; genus Lithobates; species Lithobates septentrionalis. The sequence goes on from JBBDGP010001284.1 coordinate 4,720,760, forward strand.
CTATTTCTGGCAAACTGAGGGTTGACACAAACTGCGGCAAGTCCTCTAGGTCTCTAAATACAGCAATATGTCCTTCTTTCTGTGCTTGTAGTTGGAATGGGAATTTCCATCTATACTGGAGATTACTCTTCTTTAGTTGTTCCACTAGGGGTTTTAACGCCCTTCTACGATCTAAAGTAAATTTGGACAGATCCTGAAAGAATTGTATTGGGGCCCCTTCAAATAGAATAACATTCTTTAAACGTGCAGCATGCATAATCCTGTCTTTTATATGCGCATAATGCATCTTGCAAATGACATCCCGTGTCTTGTTAGGGTCCAATCTTCTTATTCCTGCTGTTCTATGGGCCCGATCGATTATCAGTTCCTTTACTTCTATCCCCGGAATTAACTCTTGGAAGATCTTTTGTAGGGTATTTATTAGCTCTTTAGCCCCCACTTCCTCCTTTAATCCTCTTATTCTAATATTAGATCTCCTACTTCTATTTTCTTGCTCGTCGATGCTGTTAATTAGGTGATGAATTTGCCTTTCTTGTTTATGTATATTTGCTTTTAGTTTCATTGATTCCTGCTCGACATTCGAAAGTTTAGTGTCTAACGTGGCTGTTTTTTCTTGTGTGTTTTTAATAGACACCTTAAGCTCAAGCACCTCCTTTTTGTATAAATTCTCCAGTCTAAACACATATTGGTCCATATCTTCCCTAGTTGGCAGGGATTGGATATATTTTCTCATGTCCCAATTCTCTTTTTCCACTTCTTTTGGATCACTACCGGAGCCTGTGGTATCTATTAGTGAGCTACTTCTGGGGTGCTGGGGTTGAATTTCCCCTGAAGATCTGGATCCCCCCGAGATTTCTGCTATGTCTGAAATATCCTGTGGCGTTTGTAAGGCTTGTATAACGCGGGGAGATTGTAGCTGTAATTGTTGAAATATCTCCTTGATATCTGCCGTTTGTGTAGTTTGTGACCCAGTGGGGTTTTTACTTTTATTTTCTTCCTTATCTTTCTTATTCTTCTGGGGTTGCGGTGTTTTATTTCCCTTTTTAGGCGCCATAGCTATGTATCTTTTACTAATTTTTACACACCCCCTCCCTTTGCGTTACACCTTCCAACCACCTACACTATCAGGACTTATATGTGGTCCAAGGGTTAAAGAACCCTTTTATGCTCTTTAATATATGTTATAAGGGAGTGATATCAAATGTTGCCACTATCTTGGATTACTTGTCCTTCTCGTATCTCTTTCTCGTCACTTCTCCTCCAGGTCAGCTTCCGATTTATAGTGTAATTTAATTATATGTATTGCTTATCTTCCTTTGGCCATTAGTTTGAGCACAACTCTCACAAGCCACACAGACAAGTCCATATAATCAGCTAGCATATAGTTACAGGCAGAGTATCCAACCAGAATTGTCAGTCTTTTGAACTATGAGGGTTACCACAAACTTCCTATATATCAGCTGTAAGTATCATGTGTAATATATCCACGCATATATCCACACAGCTCCCGATTCTGGCTCATTTATTCATCTTACCAGTTCCCCGTACTGATAATCTTGTCTGGTAATATTCTCCTTGTCTTACTTGGCAAGATGTTGAGATCTCCTAGTCCTCCTGGATCACTGCCGGCTTGAGCCCTGGAACCTTCCCGCGCTGCGCGCTGCCACCAGCGAGCCGTCACTGTCGGATCTGCCGTCTGCGTGTGCAGACCCGTCAGTCACCGTATGGCTATGCGCCTTCCCGCAGTCCGGTCTCCGGTCCCTTACTCGGCACTCCACAGGTAGGGCTTTAATCCGCGATCCTCCCTCTTTTTGTTTTAATATGATGTCCGTAATTAATGGGACAGACTGCAGCTATGTGTCAGCTCCCCGCAGTCCGCCAGCTCACAGCGTCTCCGGTCTCAGCAGCATGTCAGCGTGTCTGCCCGTCTGGTTTACTGAGCGGCCATCTTGGGTAGCAGCTCCTCCCCCCTCCTCCTCCGTATTTTTTGTTCCTAATATTTTGTCCCAATTTATGCCTTTTAGCAAGGTTTGTAGTTTAGGGAAGTTGGCTCTTTTGAAATTCAGTGTCTTTGTGTTCCCTTTATGTTTCCTATTTGTGTGATTTATACTGAAACTAATTGACCTGTGATCGCTGTTACCTAAATTGCCCCGTATTTCCACATCCGTGATCAGGTCTGTATTGTTGGTAATCAGTAGGTCCAGTAATGTTTTATTTCTAGTTGGTGCGTCTACCATCTGACCCATAAAATTGTCCTGCAAGACATTAAGGATCTGGCGAGCCTTAAATGAATGCGCGGTTCCCTCCGCCCAGTCTATGTCTGGATAATTAAAATCCCCCATTATGATAACACTTCCCATCCTTGCTGCTAATCCAATTTGTGATAGGAGATCCGTCTCCACTTCCTCCCTCAGGTTAGGGGGCCTATAGCATACTCCCAGTATTATTTTCCCCTTAGCTTCATCCTTTTGGAGCTCTACCCATAAGGATTCCACCTCCTCTCTAGCTCCCTCAGTGATGTCATCTCTCACATGCGCTTGTACATTATTCTTGATATATAGGCATACCCCTCCCCCTTTTTTACCCTCTCTATCCTTGCGGTATAGGGTATACCCTTGAATGTTTGCCAGCCAATCATGAGAGCTGTTGAACCAGGTCTCTGAAATTCCCACAAAATCCAAATCCTCCTTGTACAACAGTATCTCTAGTTCACCCATCATGTCCGCCATGCTCCTGGCATTGGTGAACATGCCACATAGTTTAGACCAGTCGCATATTGTCCTCGTATTGGGTGTTTCGAGATTGCAACTAGGACTTGCTACTATACTCACCTTGTGTTTTTGTGCTTTGGTTAACCTACCACTAATGCCCCCAATACTACCCTCTGGAATATCTTCTGCGCTGGCTATCTCTGTCTCTGGACTCCCCCCCCCCCCCATCGCCTAGTTTAAAAACCACTCTAACTTTTTGGCCATCTTCATTCCCAGCAGATCTGCACCCTCCTCATTTAGGTGCAGTCAGTACCTTCTATAGTACCGGTTACCGACTGAGAAGTCGGCCCAGTCCTCCAGGAACCCAAACCCCTCCTTACTACACCAGCTCTTCAGCCACTTGTTTACTTCCCTAATCTCCCTCTGCCTTTCTGGTGTAGCTCGATGTACCGGTAGTATTCCTGAGAATACTACCTTGGAGGTCCTTTTCCTAAATTTAGCTCCTAAGTCCCTAAAATCGTTCTTTAGGACACTCCATCTGCCTCTGACTTTGTCATTGGTGCCAACGTGCACCATGACAGCTGGGTCCTCCCCAGCCCCTCCCAGTAATCTGTCCACAAGATCCGTGATGTGCCGAACCTGAGCGCCCGGTAGACAACATACTGTTCGGCGCTTCAGGTCTTGGTTACAGATTGCCCTCTCTGTCCTTCTAAGAATTGAGTCCCCTACCACCAGAATCTGTCTTTTCTTTCCCTTTGCTGCCCCCCCACTCTCACTGGAGGAGTTCTTCCCCTGGCAGCTAGGAGAGTCCCTCAGCTCCAGCAGTGCTGGTGGAAGAAAGCTTGAAAATTGTAGCAACTGAATATGGTCTGTGGGTTTAACATACATATCACTCATTAAAACCCTAACAATTATTGAGACTCACATATGCAAACAATGTTTGTCAGATGTAATGTTACATTCTAGCTCCAGTACCAGATAACTTATAAATGCATCAAGGGATTCACTTATGCCACCACATACATGAAAAATGCTGTCAATGAAACAAGACTGGAATATGCAATCCAGCTGAAACAAAGTATTTGTAGATATCTATGCATTCTCTATACAGTAATTGTCACAAATAAATTTGTATATAGAGGAGGGGACACGTGAGCCTATAGAGGTTCCTCTTAATTGTAAATAATGTTGATTCTTGAAAAGAAAAGAAAATAGTCATTTTCTAAGATTACTAAGATTAATTGCAACAGATCGATAATAAAAATCCAATTTCACATGGAGCATGTCAAAGTTGTTGACATGCACATTTACCAATGAGAAATGATTGTATACAAGCTAGAAATATCCCATGTAACAAAAAGGGAATCAGATGACACTTTTTTTTCTATAAGATGCCCCAAGAAATCATTGGTGTCAGAAATATTTATTATTTTGTATTTTGTATTAACTTACTTAAGGGACTTAGAGTCCCATCCAGATATTTAGAAGCAGGTGCGCAAACTGAGTCCACCCTTGCCACAATGGGCCTCCTTGGTAGATCAAAGGTTTTTTTGTGAATTTTAGGGAGGATAAAATGCTTTGGAACAAGGAAAATCATAAAAACATTATTAAATGCTTTCTCCTTCAATTTTACCCTGAATGGCAGCAATATGGTTCACACTAACCGAAACATAAGTTAAAGTGATTGTAAAGGCATTTAAAAAAAAACAAAAAACAAACATGTTATACCTACCTGCTCTGTGCAATGGTTTTGCACAGGGCAGCCCTGATTCTCCTCTTTTTGGGTCCACCGCGGGAACTCCTAGCCCCTCCCTCCTGCCAAGTGCCCCCACAGCAAGCAGCTCACTCCCAAGCCGCTGCTCTGTGTGTCCATTCACGCACAGCCACGGCTCAGCCCCGCCCCCGCTCTCTCCCCCCGCTCCTGCTGCTGTCTCAGCCAATGAGGAGGGAGAGACCCAGGATAGCAGAGGCTCTTGTGCACATCGCTGGATTGAGATAGGGCTCAGGTAAGTATTAGAGGGGGGGGGCTGGGGGCTGCTATTGCACAGTGGTAAACGTAAAAAAACATTGAGCCACTTTGAGCCACAACCACTTTAAGCAATCAAAAAGTTGGCTTACAATTACTTTTTAATTTCTACCAGCATCCATTACCACAGTGAAACCTCCCTTCGCTGGTTTAATAAATATATCCTGACAGCAAGGGTGTGTAAAGCATTCATCAGTTTCAAAGATGTAGGGGGGAAACAACCACACTTTTAACCTTTAAAGCAAATGACTGATTGATAGCTTTAATTCAGATGAGGCGGTAAGTATAGGACATCCAAAATAAATCGTCTATACATCCTATATAAGTCCTGTTTGAGAACAAAAGTGTTCATCTTGGGTTTAGAACTACATATATCCAAATTTCTTAATTGAAACAGAGTGTTCCACTGGATTTAGACTCATAGTAGAGCAGTTATGCACTCATCAGTGATGCTACTGCTGTTGTTGTTTGTTGATCTTGGCTCGGGTAACTGTCCCAGGTCTTTCAGGGACATCCCCAAGCTCTCTATCTGCAGTATTTGGGATTAAACCACTTGTAGACCCTCTTAGCATTGTAATCCTCTGTGTCCCTTTCTAGCTTGGCAAACTTGCCATTTTCAGTACTCCTTTTACAGGGCACAATCTTATTCTGTAATTGTACAATCAAATTTGTCTTGTCCAGCTTACTGCAGTCAGTTGAGAATACTGTAAGTGTATTTATTCAGCTGTTGTAACTCTGACATTTCACACTGGGGTGTCCGTTTATGAAGCAGTGAACAGCGGTGATCCCGAGGATCACCACTGATCACAGTCCATAAATGATTTATGAAACAGACATAATCGGGGAGAACAAGTTTGAACATGTTCTCATTGATTGACACAGAAACGGCCAGTTTATGAAGCTGCGATCTCAGCAATTCACTGGCGATCTGTGTCAGAATTCACACTCCCTAATTCACCAGCTCAGAGGTGGAGAATCAGGGAGTGAAGAAAGAATCCCGGGGGATCTGAGGAGGAAGGAGGAAGATTATTAGACTTCATGTACACGGGACGTTTCTCAACCTCTCCTGAACAGGGCCTCATCCCCACAACCCTGGCCCGGTGGTTGTGGGGGTCTGCGGAGGGGCTTATCGGATTCTGGAAGCCCCCTTTTCTAAAGGGGGGTCCCCAGATCCCGTCCCCCCTATGTGAATGGGTATGGGGTAAATTTTTTGAATTCCTTTATTAAAAAAAGTGTCCCACAATGTCCACCCATCTTCAATCATGCCGCCCGATGGACCCGAAAAAAAAAAAAAGGGGAGGCCTCCTGTCGACTGCTGTCTCTTGGCTATGACAGCTGTTATATAGGCAAGGGCAGAGCCACCTGGTAACATAACCGAGTGACCCCACGCCCTTCTGATGTCACGGGGGGGTCACTCGTTTTTTTTTTCTATTTTTTGGGTCTGTTAGGCTGCATGATTGAAGATGGATGGACATCACGGTACACTTTTTATTATTTTTTTTTTTAATAAAGGAAATGTCAAAAACTGTCTATTGTGGTTTTTAATTTTTGACACTTTTTTTTGGGAATGGGTAGGGGTACAATATACCCCATACCCATTCACATGGGGTGGGATCTGGGGGGCCCCAGATAAGCCCCCACACGCAGACCCCCTAAACCACCGGATCAGGGTTGTGGGATCGAGGCCTTTGTCCCCATCAACATAGGTAAAAGGGGGGAAGGGCAAGCAGCCTGGTATGGTTAAGGAGGGGGGCACTCACTCATTCCCCCCCTCCTTTCCTGGCCTGCCAGGCTGCTTGCTCGGATAAGGGCCTGGTATAGATTTTGGGGGGACCACACGGCAATTTTTTTTTACATTTTGGCTTGGAGTTCCCCTTTAAATCTATGCCAGACCCAAAGGACCTGGTATGGACTGGGGGGGAACCCACTGCAATTTTTTACTTGGTTTTTCATCTATATTGCTGGGAGCCAGCAATACATTACAGCCTCGAGCAAGTTTACATGAAATGTTTTTCCTTTAGAAATGTAATTTGCTGTGGCACTGTTGTACACAACACACAGGCAGACTAAGGGGACCCCCTCATGCACGATATTTAAAGGAATATTCAATTTTTATTGTTTCACTTTAAGCAATATTAAAATCACTGCTCCTGAAAAAACGGTTGTTTTAAAACCTTTTTTTTTGCATTGATACATGTCCCCTGGGGCAGTACCCAGGTCCCCATATACTTTTTATGGCAATAACTTCCATATAAGCCTTTAAAGTGAGCACTTTTGATTTTTCATGTTCGTGTCCCATAGACTTTTGTAGGGTGCACATGTTCGTACAAATGTTTTGCCTGTTCGCATATTCTGGTGCGAAGCAAAACGAACCGGGGGGTGTTTGGCCCATCCCTAGCTATAAGATGTCTTTCAATGTTATATTTAAAAAAAAATACAGCTTTAACCACATCTCTCTTACCTTTACAGAAATTCCCCCTTCCCCATCTAATTTGCCCAGCCTGTCTTTTGTGTAGGGAGGGGCCGAACAACAGAACTTGCGAACAGACAGAAAATTTGTGCGAACATGCGAACACCGTTAAAGTCTATGGGATACGAACATGAAAAATCAAAAGTGCTCATTTTAAAGGCTTGTATGCAAGTTATTGGCATAAAAAGTGTTTGGGGATCCGGATACTGCCCCAGGGGACATGTATCAATGCAAAAAAAGTTTTTAAAACTGACATTTTTTTTCAGGAGCAGTGATTTTAAGAATGCTTAAAGTGAAACAATAAAAATGAAATATTCCTTTAAATATCATGCCTGGGGGGTACCCTTAGTCTGCATATAAAGTATCGCATTTTCCCCATGTTTAGAAAAGTAACGCAGCAAAATGACATTTCTAAAGGAAAAAATGTCATTTAAAATTGCTCACGGCTGTAATGCATTGCCAGATCCCGGCAATATACATAAAAAATAATTTTAAAAAACAGCGTAGGTCCCCCAGTCCATATCAGGCCCTTCGGGACTGGTATGGATATTAAGGTGAACACCAAGCCAATTTTTTTTTAAAATGGCGTGGGGGTCACCCCAAAATGCATACCAGACCCAAAGGGCCTGGTATTCACAGGGGGGGAACCCATGCCATTTTTTTTTTATTTCTGTCATAGGGCTTCCCTTAACCACTTCAATACACTCTATTATATATTGTACACTGCACTATATACCCTGCACTGTATTATATATACTACACTGAGTGCACTATATACTCCGTCGCCCCCCCAAGCTGTTTAAAAAAAAAATGTCACTTTAAGATTGACCAGGCGCCGGACATGCGCGTGTTCTATGGGAAGCTGATTTGCCCATGTTTAGGGTGTGGTCACACAATGCGCCCGCAAACACCCCCACTCTACTGTGATTTGTCAGTATGGCATAGTAAATAGTTAGGATTGGCGCAGCGGAGATCGGAGGAGAGAACAGTGGGCGGTACTTTTATCGTCACTGTGGGGGGTGGAGTCGACTGGTACCAGAGGAGAGGACAGTGGGTGGTGCTATTTCGTCACTTCCTGTTTCCCGGCCACAGTGGGGGATGGAGTAAACTGGTGTGCATGCGGTGGATTCAGAGAGGAGCGGCGCCATTGAAGGTAAGTGCTGGCCTGGTGCTGCAGACCCCAGACACACTCTTCTCTTGCTCTCTCTGAGACCTTGCTGCCCTCCCCTCCGTTCCGCACAGCCACACGCTAACTCTTCCAGCATCACAACATGACATCTCAGAGCTAGAAAGGAAGTTGGTGCTGAAAGATTGGGGGGGGGGGGGTATGTGTGTGTATAATACATTGGGGGGGGGTCACTCAGTATATATCATACACGGGGACCAGTGTATATATAATATATGGGGAGTCAGTGTACATATATAAAATTCAGTGTATATAAAATATATGGGATAATGGATGGGGTTAGTGTATATATAATATATGAGGGGTAGTGTATATAATTTATGGGGGGTAGTGTGTATATAATATATGGGGGGTAGTGTATATAAGTCACAGGCCACTAAAAGAGGGCCTGTGCCTCTTCTTGGAGGCCCTCCGGACATTATGGGTATTTTTTTTATATACTGTGTTATATACTTTTATATAATGTGTTATATACTTTTTTTATATAATGTGTTATATCCTGTGACTTCACCATTAATATTACCAACACAACCATTGGTCCCTCCACACATGCCAGGGTCCCGGGTGTAATCCTTGACTCTGACCTCTCCTTCAGCCCCCATATCCAATCACTGGCTAAATCCTGCCGCCTTAACCTCCGCAACATCTCCAGAATTCGACCCTTCCTGACTAATGACACCACAAAGCAACTTATTCACTCCTTGATTATTTCCCGCCTCGACTACTGCAACTCTCTCCTTAATGGCCTACCCTAAAGCAGGCTATCCCCCCTTCAGTCTATTATGAATGCTGCTGCTAGACTAATACACCTCACTAATCGATCCGTGACTGCTGCTCCTCTCTGCCAATCCCTTCACTGGCTTCCCCTACCCCACCGTGTAAAATTCAAAATGCTAACCATAACATACAAGGCCATTCACAACATCACCCCCATCTACATCACCAACCTCATCTGCAGATATCGCCCAAATCGCCCCCTCCGCTCCTCCCAGGACCTCCTGCTCTCTAGCTCCCTTGTTACCTCCTCCCATGCTCGCCTTCAGGACTTCTCCAGAGCCTCTCCCATCCTCTGGAATTCCCTACCCCAGTATATCTGATCAGCCCCTACCCTGTCCACCTTTAGGAGATCCCTGAAAACTCATTTATTCAGGGAAGCTTATTCCACACCCACATAACTGTCCCTGAGCCACCCCCATCAAATCATTCTTTGCAGCTATTACCTTTTGTACCACCACCCCCTCCCTTTAGAATGTAAGCTCTACGAGCAGGGCCCTCCTGTACCTTTTGTATTGAACTGTACAGTAATTGTGTTGTCCCCCTTATACATTGTAAAGTGCTGCGTAAACTGTTGCCGCTATATAAATCTCGTATAATAATAATAATAATATACTGAGTACACCGCCTGCACTGTATTAGAAACTGTACACCGCCGAATGCACTGTGTATATATAGGCTACCCTGAATGCAGAGAATATATATATATATATATATATATATATATATATATATATATATATATATATATATATATATCTATCAAATACACTGCCACTAACAAACTAACTAATCTGCCTGCCTAATCTAGCTCAATCTCTCTATCTTCCTCCACTATAACACACTATACAGGCGCTGTGTAAGCAGCTTTATATAGTGTGGGGTGTTGACTTAGTCCCCCTGAGCCATGATTGGCCAATGGCACCCTGCCTTTGGCCAATTATGGCTCTCGCTGAGGAGCGTACTGTGATTGGCCAAAGCATGCAGGTCAGGTGTATGCTTTGACCAATCATCATACAGCAATGCACTGTGGTCTTGCAGTGCATTATAGGGCACTGGAATTTGCTGCGAACGCCCCATAAAATTTGCTTTTCGGCGAACAGGCGAACACCCCGTGCCTTTCCGGATGCATTTGAAATGCATCCGGAAAGGCATCAAAAAGGCCCCGGAATGCATTAAAAACACACCAAAACGCATCGAAAACGCATTATAAACGTGCATGCAGAAATACATGCGGAGCGGATCTGGAGTGTGTTTTTGTGGTGTGAATCAGCGCTTTGCCCAAGCAAATGACCCATGTTCTTATGTGTCCGCATATGACCGGTGTGCCGGGGATTAGGGATAGTATGTTAAAAATGAGAAAAAACAAAAGTGTGTACACAAGACTTAAAGTTCTTTTATTAAAATACATTTTAACCGCTTCCGGACCAGCCGCCGCAGTTTTGCTGCAGCAGGTTGGTTCCCCTGCACGAAATCACGTTACTGTACGTGATCTCGCGGGGTCCGGATAGCAGGCACGTGCACGCCAATTGCACAGCGGGGGTGCCGATGCTCGTGGCCAATGGTCGCGATGACCCCCGACCATGAGCGATCTTGGCCAGGAGACAGAACACACACGTCCCTGTTCTGTTCTGACAGGAGTCACAGATCGTGTGTTCCTATTAGCTAGGAACCACGATCTGTCACTCCCTGTAGTTAGTCCATCCCCCTTCAGTTAGAATCCCCACCTAGGGAACACAGTTAACCCCTTCACTGCCCTTAGTGTTAAAATTGTCCGATGTGTCCACCATAATGTCGCAGTCACGATAAAAATCGCAGATCGCCGCCATTACTAGTAAAAAAAAAATAATAATAAAAATGCTATAAATCTATCCCCTCTTTTGTAGACACTATAACTTTTGTGTAAACCAATCAATATATGCTTATTGCGATTTTCTTTTACCAAAAATCTGTAGAAGAATACATATCAGCCTAAACTGAGGAAAAAATTGTTTTTTTTATATATTTTGGGGGGATATTTATTAGAGCAAAAACTAAAAAATAATGTGTTTTTTTCAAAATTGTCCCTTTTTTTTGTTTATAGCGCAAAAAATAAAAACCGCAGAGGCGATCAAATACCACCAAAAGAAAGCTCTATTTGTAGGAAAAAAAGGACGTGAATTTTGTTTGGGTATGTCGCATGACCACGCAATTGTCAGTAAAGCAACGCAGTGCCAAATCACAAAAAGTGCTCTGGTGAGGAAGGGGGTAAATTCTTCCGGGGCTGAAGTGGTTAATTTATGTAACACACTTTCATCCAAGCAGTTCAATGTCACCATATTAACGCTGTACTAAAAGGTCATTCTTGAGTTTCATTTATGACAGCTGTGAATACTACTGATCTGTGATTGGCTTAAGCCAATCACATGGTGCTGTGATAGGCCCAGGCAACATGTGATATCTGTGGGCCAATCACTACCAGGGCCAGGACAAGGGGTGTGCAGGAGGGTAGGCTGCCATGTGCGCAATGGTTTATTGCAGGGATGTGGGTGCCCTGACCTTAACCCTGAAGGAGGTGGTGGGGGGGGGGGGGCAGTTTGGCATTTTTGCCCTGGGCGCTGATCACAACTCACTAATATAGGAAGCAAAACTGTTATAAAGGAGATTCATTTATAACAGCTTTGTGGACATTGTGATTATGTGATCGCATAACAATCCCATAAGCCCAGGGCTGCTCAAAGCAGAAGGATACCGTGAGCCACAATCCGGTGGACACAGCAGTTGTGAGGGACATGCTTAGCCCCAGTAGATACCATAACATGTATGTACATGATTGTGCCACCCCGCCACAGTATGGAGATTCATTTATAACAGCTTTGTGGACATTGTGATTGTGTGATCGCATAGCAATCCCATAAGGCTAGGGCTGCTCAAAGCAGAAGGATACCATGAGCCACAATCCGGTGGACACAGCAGTTGTGGGGGGCATGCTTAGCCCCAGTAGATACCATAACATGTATGTACATGAATGTGCCACCCCGCCACAGTATATGTATTGTGGTTGGACAGCGTGTCTGTGTGTATATATACACTTTATTATTATTATACAGTATTTATATAGGGCCATTAGTTGGTGCAGCACTTTACAAAATGCATATACAGTATATACACAAAAGCCACACTGTATTTACATGAGCTTGTACAAATTCAAGAAATTCAATGTGCATATAAACAGAAAGTGACATGTGTGTGCATGAGCAGGAAGTGAATGTGTGCTGATGATCACTAAACACAGAAATCAACACCCACGCCCCTCAAAAAAAAAAAAAAAACCCTAACTACCACATACCTCCCAACAGTCCTGGATTGGGCAGGACTTTCCCGCATTGACACCTTTGTCCCGCAGTCCCGGAGTACAGGGGCTTTGTCCCGCATTACTCCATGCAGAGCAGGACCTGCAACAGTATGCTGTAAGATCTAGCACATTCAGCGATTGGTGGGCAACCCAGGGACTGGTGGGCGAGCCGGCAGGGGTAAGGCTGCAATGAAGGAAAGTGCAGCTGTCAGATTCAGTCTCTGATGTCGGGGATGGGCGGGCCGATATTCGCTTTCAGCCTTCTGACTCCACCACCCTGCTCCTCCACCAGACTTCAGCTGTCAGAGACCCTGCCCCTTCTACTGACTCCGCCCACTACAGAGCGGCACCCGGCCCCTCCTCCTGAATCCGCCCACCATAGAGCGGCCGTATTCCAGTGACATGAGGGGTCGGGTGAGATTGGTGCTCTGCGGCGGACTGAGGAGTGTGGATGCCGGGGCCCCGAAGAGGGCCAAGAGTAGTGTGGTAGCTCCCGCGGTGCCGAGTCGGATGCTCGCCCTGCAGGCCATGAACCATAGGTGCGGGAAGTGGAGAACGCTGTGAGGGAGCCCATCGTCACCAAGACTGGGGAGATCGATAGAGAGCTGCAGAGGTGAGTGGCTAAAACTGCCACCATGGCCTTAGTGACAGGGGAATACAACTGCCAGCATTTACTGAGTGACAGGGGGACTACAACTCCCAGCATGGCCGGAGTGACATGGGGACTACAACTCCCAAGGTGGTCCGGGTGACTAGGAACTACAACTGAGTAAATACTACGCCGCGCTATAAATATGATCTCATCAAAAATATAAAAATATGTAAAAGGTAATAGGATCAATATAAGAAACAGCAGCTAAAATCAGAACAATTTGTGAAATAAATGAATTGAAAAGTGCTGTACTATGTAATATGCACTATACACCCAATGATTGGATACCAAATGTATATATAACTAGGGATGAGCCGAACACCCCCCGGTTCGGTTCGCACCAGAACCTGCGAACGGACCGAAAGTTCGCACGAACGTTAGAACCCCATTGACGTCTATGGGACTCGAACATTCGAAATCAAAAGTGCTCATTTTAAAGGCTAATTTGCATGGTATTGTCCTAAAAAGGGTTTGGGGACCCGGGTCCTACCCCAGGGGACATGTATCAATGCAAAAAAAACTTTTAAAAACGGCCGTTTTTTCGGAAGCAGTGATTTTAATGATGCTTAAAGTAAAAAAAAAAAAAGTGAAATATTCCTTTAAATATCGTACCTGGGGGGTGTCTATAGTATGCCTGTAAAGTGACACGTGTTTCCCGTGTTTAGAACAGTCCCTGCACCAAATGTCATTTTTAAAGGAAAAAATCTCATTTAAAACTGCTTGCGGGTTTAATGTAATGTCGGGTCATGGCAATATGGATGAAAATCGGTGAGACAAACGGCATGGGTACCCCCCAGTCCATTACCAGGCCCTTTGGGTCTTGTATGGATATTAAGGGGAACCCCGCACCCAAATTAAAATAAGGAAAGGTGTGGGGCCACCAGGCCCTATATACTCTGAACAGCAGTATACAGGCGGTGCAAACAAGACAGGGACTGTAGGTTTGTTGTTATGTAGAATCTCTTTGTAATTTTGAACGGGTACATTTTTAACGTGTTTAGCTCCAGCCAAAAAATCTTTTTTAAGCTTTTTGGAAAACATAGGGAAGGGTTATCACCCCTGTGACATTTGTTTTGCTGTCTTTCCTCCTCTTCAGAAGATTTCACCTCACTTTTTGTCCCAATGAAAAATGTTTTTTGAAAATTTGGGTTTTTTTGTGGAACAAGGATTGGAAAGCATCAGTGGAAAGGAGAAATTGTTTTCCCATATTAACTCTTACAGGAGAGAATTTCCCTTCCTAGGGGTAGATTTCATCTCACTTCCTGTTGTCTCCTTCCATTTGCAAGTAGGAGTCGTTTGTAAGTTAGATGTTTGAAAGTAGGGTCCTGCCCTATATACTCAGCAGAAATTTAGGCCTTAGGTGTTGCTGTGGCCACAACACTGTAAGCCCTCACAGGGCCCTGCTGTGAAATATTAGATCAAGAATTGTAATTACATGCCCCTGTTTAACAGGAGCTGAAAAATTAGGCCTTAGGCACTGGTGCTGGTGCCACAACACTGCAACCCCTCACAGACACTCTAGTTGGAACGCAGGAACGAGCCCTGCTGCAAAGTATTGCATCAAAAATTGTAATTACACGCCCCTGTTAGACAGGGGCAGAAAAATTGGGCCTTAGGCACTGGTGCTGGTGCCACAACACTGCAACCCCTCACAGACACTCTAGTTGGAACACAGGAACGAGCCCTGCTGCAAAGTATTGCATCAAAAATTGTAATTACACGCCCCTGTTGGACAGGGGCAGAAAAATTGGGCCTTAGGCACTGGTGCTGGTGACACAACACTGCAACCCCTCACAGACACTCTAGTTGGAACGCAGGAACGAGCCCTGCTGCAAAGTATTGCATCAAAAATTGTAATTACACGCCCCTGTTAGACAGGGGCAGAAAAATTGGGCCTTAGGCACTGGTGCTGGTGCCACAACACTGCAACCCCTCACAGACACTCTAGTTGGAATGCAGGAACGAGCCCTGCTGCAAAGTATTACATCAAAAATTGTAATTACATGCCCCTGTTAAACAGGGGCTGAAAAATTGTGCCTTAGGCACTGGTGGTGGCGCCCAGAACCAAAAATGTTCTTACAAGCTATCAGCGTGATGATTGAGGAGGAAGAGGATAATTACTCAGGGATAGTCACTCAGCATCAGCATAGGCAGTCTTTGAAGGGATCTGAGATTTCAAAAAAAATTATTCGGTTACATCAGCATCAGGTGCTTGGTAGCTGGTGGTGATCCAAGACTGATTCATTTTTATGAAGGTCAGCCGATCGACCGAGTCGGTGGACAGACGCACCCTGTGATCGGTTACCACGCCTCCAGCAGCACTGAATGTGCGTTCCGAAAGAACGCTGGATGCAGGACAGGCCAGTAGCTCAATTGCATACTGTGCAAGCTCTGGCCAGTGATCCATCCTCAAGACCCAGTAACCCAGAGGATTTTCGATGGGAAAGGTGTCCAAGTCTGATCTTGCCCCTAGGTATTCCTGCACCATGTAAAACAGACGCTGGCGATGGTTGCTGGAACCGATCATACCTTGGGGCTGCGGACCAAAAAATTGTCTGAACGCATCGGTCAGACGGCCACCTTCTCCACCACTCCTTCTTTGACTGACCGAAGCCTCAGCAACACGTTGTCCAGAAACAGGAGTTTGTAACCTCCCAGTCTCTGGGAACGCGTTGCACAGACCTTTCTGCAAGGCCTCCCGAAGATGTTTCATCCTCTGCTCCCTCTGCGATGGCAAGATAAGGTCCGCAACCTTACCCTTGTAACGTGGATCAAGGAGGGTTGCCAGCCAGTATTGGTCCTTCTCCTTGATACCACGAATACGAGGATCCTTACGCAGGCTTTGCAGGATCAGGGAGGCTATGCAGCGTAGGTTTGCTGAGGCATTCGGTCCGGAGTCCTCTGGGTCACTAAGGACGACAACGTCCGCAGCCACCTCCTCCCAGCCACGTACAAGTCCATGTGTTTCTTGGGACTGATCCCTTAAAGACTGCTGCTGATGCTGAGTGCCAGGCTCCACCTCCATACTGACACAATCTTCCTCCTCCTCCTCCTCCTCCTCCTCCTCTTCCTGTGTGATCGGCGGGCACGCAGGAACACTGTTTGGATAAAGGGGGCCTTGAGAGCTAAGGAAGTCCTCCTCTTCCTGCCTCTGTTCTGCCTCAAGTGCCCTGTCCATTATTCCACGCAGCGTGTGCTCCAACAGGTGGACAAGGGGGACAGTGTCACTGATGCATGCACTGTCACTGCTCACCATCCTCGTGGCCTCCTCGAATGGTGACAGGACAGTGCATGCATCCCTGATCATGGCCCACTGGCGTGGGGAAAAAAAACCAAGCTCCCCTGACCCTGTCCTGGTGCCATAGTCGCACAGGTACTCATTGATGGCCCTCTGCTGCGTGTGCAGCCGCTGCAGCATAGCCAACGTTGAGTTCCACCTGGTGGGCATGTCACAGATTAGGCGGTTCTTGGGCAGGTTAAACTCCTTTTGGAGGTCCGTCAGCCGAGCACTGGCATTATATGACCGGCGGAAATGCACACAGACTTTCCTGGCCTGCCTCAGGACATCCTGTAAGCCCGGGTACCTGCCCAAGAACCGCTGCACCACCAAGTTAAGGACGTGAGCCAAACAGGGCACATGGGTCATTTGTCCCTGTCGGAGGGCAGAGAGGAGGTTGGTGCCATTGTCGCAAACCACCATTCCTGCCTTAAGTTGGCGTGGCGTCAACCACCTCTGAACCTGCCCCTGCAGAGCTGACAGAACCTCTGCCCCAGTGTGGCTCCTGTCCCCCAAGCACACCAGCTCAAGCACCGCATGGCATCTTTTGGCCTGCGTACTTGCGTAGCCCCTTGAATGACTACGGAGCACCGCTGGTTCCGAAGAAGAGGCCATGGAGGAAGAAGAAGAGGAGGGGGTGGAGGAGAGAGGTGTGTCACAATCATTAGCATTTTGGAGGCGTGGTGGCGGAACAACCTCCAACACTACTGCACCTTGTCCTGCATCCTTCCCAGCTGCCAGCAGAGTCACCCAATGCGCCGTGAAACTTAGGTAACGTCCCTGTCCATGCCTGCTGGACCATGAGTCAGCGGTAATATGCACCTTACCGCTGACCGCCCTGTCCAGCGAGGCATGGACATTGCCTTCCACATGCCGGTAGAGAGCCGGAATCGCCTTCCGTGAGAAAAAGTGGCGTTTGGGTACCTGCCACTGAGGAACCGCACATTCCACAAACTCACGGAAGGGGGCAGAGTCTACCAACTGAAAAGGCAGCAGTTGAAGTGCTAGAAATTTTGCCAAGCTAGCATTCAACCGCTGGACATGTGGATGGCTGGGAGCAAACTTCTTTCGGCGGTGCAGCAGCTGGGGCAGGGAAATTTGCCTGGTACAATCTGACGTCGGTGTACCAAAAGCAGATTGCCCACAATTACTTGGCTGTGACACACCTAATTCTACACCTTCATTCCTCTCACTGCAGGTCTCAGAGAGGACTGGAGGTCTAGTGGGGTTGGAAATCTCAGCTGATGAGGAGCAAGGAGAGATCCTCTTTGTTCTTTGGTGTGGGTCTTTTAGATACGCTTGCCAACGAACTGCATGGCAGGTCAACATATGTCTGGTCAAGCATGTGGTACCCAAGGGGGAGATGTTTTGGCCACGTGAGATACGCTTGAGACATATGTTGCAAATAGCAGCGGTGCGATCTGATGCACTCGTCTCAAAAAAGGCCCACACCAAAGAACTTTTTGAATAACGCGCAGAGACTGCAGCGCCCTGCACATGTGGAGCTTTGGGGTGTGATGCAGTCAATGTGCTGCCCTTAGGCTGGCCCCTGGAGGGCATCCTGCCTCGTTGGTGATGTGCCGCCTCCTCCTCCTCCTCCTCCTCCTCCTCTCTCCTATCAGGCACCCACGTTGAGTCAGTGACCTCATCATCCCCTCCCTCCTCATCACTGGAGCAAACCTGGCAGTATGCTGCAGCAGGGGGAGCATGACTGCCAGATTGCTGTCCTTCTTGGGCACCCCCTCTGTCCGTGCTCATGTTACTGCCTTCATCGAGCTCAGTATCATCATCAGAGCCTTCCAAACGCTGGGCATCCTCCTGGAGCATGTACCCAACACTGTGGTCAAACAGTTCGACGGACTCCTCAGGAGGACATGGTGGAGCTAGGGAAGGAGTCACTGATGACATTGAGCCGAGGGAAGAGGCCGCTGCTTTGCCACACAAAGCACCCTGGGCATGGGTGAGAGAGGATGAGGAGGATGAGGACGGCTTGGTCATCCACTCGACCAAGTCTTCCGCATGTTGCGGCTCAACACGGCCAGCTGCCGAAAAAAAGGCCAAGCGTGTCCCATGGCCACGTGCTGATGAGGATGCACCGTCTCCACGACCAGCACTAGACACAGAGCCTGCTTGCCCTCTCTTATTGGCTTGTGACTGTCTGCCTCTCCTTCTTGGCCTTCCAGACATACTAATGGCCTGTAGCTGCACTAAGCTGGGATATATATATCTATATATATATATATATATATGTACTGATACTGCAGCTAGCAAAATTAACTGCCTGCCTGTAGTATGAGAACACCACCAACTTTCTACAGGTAGCTTTAGCTGAACACTGTGCACAGCTCGCAAAAAACTAACTTGTAGCTTTTTTAGCTGCCTGCGGTAGTGATAGGATCAGGAAAACACCACCAACCTTCTACAGGTAGCTTTAGCTGAACACTGTGCAGAGCTCGCAAAAAAATAACTTGTAGTTTTAGCTGAACACTGTGAGCAGGACACACCGTACTAACTTGTAGTTTTAGCTGAACACTGTGAGCAGGACG
Source organism: Lithobates septentrionalis (assembly GCA_037952835.1). NCBI lineage: Eukaryota > Metazoa > Chordata > Amphibia > Anura > Ranidae > Lithobates > Lithobates septentrionalis. Next base: position 4,739,736 of record JBBDGP010001284.1, read on the forward strand.
CACCGCACTAACTTGTAGTGTTAGCTGAACACTGTGAGCAGGACGCACCCCACTAACTTGTAGCTTTAGATGAACACTATGCAGAGGTCTCACTACACTAACTTGTAGTTTTAGCTGAACACTGTGAGCAGGACGCACCACACTAACTTGTAGTTTTAGCTGAACACTGTGCAGAGGTCTCACCCCACTAACTTGTAGTTTTAGCTGAACACTGTGAGCAGGACGCACCGCACTAACTTGTAGTTTTAGCTGAACACTGTGAGCAGGACGCACAGCACTAACTTGTAGCTTTAGATGAACACTGTGCAGAGGTCTCACTACACTAACTTGTAGTTTTAGCTGAACACTGTGAGCAGGACGCACCGCACTAACTTGTGGTTTTAGCTGAACACTGTGCAGAGGTCTCACCACACTAACTTGTAGTTTTAGCTGAACACTGTGAGCAGGACGCGCTGCACTAACTTGTAGCTTTAGATGAACACTGTGCAGAGGTCTCACTACACTAACTTGTAGTTTTAGCTGAACACTGAGCAGGACGCACCGCACTAACTTGTAGTTTTAGCTGAACACTGTGAGCAGGACACACCGCACTAACTTGTAGTTTTAGCTGAACACTGTGAGCAGGATGCACCGCACTAACTTGTAGTGTTAGCTGAACACTGTGAGCAGGACGCACCCCACTAACTTGTAGTTTTAGCTGAACACTGTGAGCAGGATGCACCGCACTAACTTGTAGTTTTAGCTGAACACTGTGAGCAGGACGCACAGCACTAACTTGTAGCTTTAGATGAACACTGTGCAGAGGTCTCACTACACTAACTTGTAGTTTTAGCTGAACACTGTGAGCAGGACGCACCACACTAACTTGTAATTTTAGCTGAACACTGTGCAGAGGTCTCACCCCACTAACTTGTAGTTTTAGCTGAACACTGTGAGCAGGACGCACCGCACTAACTTGTAGTTTTAGCTGAACACTGTGAGCAGGACGCACAGCACTAACTTGTAGCTTTAGATGAACACTGTGCAGAGGTCTCACTACACTAACTTGTAGTTTTAGCTGAACACTGTGAGCAGGACGCACCGCACTAACTTGTAGTTTTAGCTGAACACTGTGCAGAGGTCTCACCACACTAACTTGTAGTTTTAGCTGAACACTGTGAGCAGGACGCACTGCACTAACTTGTAGCTTTAGATGAACACTGTGCAGAGGTCTCACTACACTAACTTGTAGTTTTAGCTGAACACTGTGAGCAGGACGCACCGCACTAACTTGTAGTTTTAGCTGAACACTGTGAGCAGGACGCACCGCACTAACTTGTAGTTTTAGCTGAACACTGTGAGCAGGATGCACCGCACTAACTTGTAGTGTTAGCTGAACACTGTGAGCAGGACGCACCCCACTAACTTGTAGTTTTAGCTGAACACTGTGAGCAGGATGCACCGCACTAACTTGTAGTTTTAGCTGAACACTGTGAGCAGGACACACCGTACTAACTTGTAGTTTTAGCTGAACACTGTGAGCAGGACGCACCGCACTAACTTGTAGTGTTAGCTGAACACTGTGAGCAGGACGCACCCCACTAACTTGTAGTTTTAGCTGAACACTGTGCAGAGGTCTCACCCCACTAACTTGTAGTTTTAGCTGAACACTGTGAGCAGGACGCACCGCACTAACTTGTAGTTTTAGCTGAACACTGTGAGCAGGACGCACTGCACTAACTTGTAGCTTTAGATGAACACTGTGCAGAGGTCTCACTACACTAACTTGTAGTTTTAGCTGAACACTGTGAGCAGGATGCACCGCACTAACTTGTAGTGTTAGCTGAACACTGTGAGCAGGACGCACCCCACTAACTTGTAGTTTTAGCTGAACACTGTGAGCAGGACGCACCGCACTAACTTGTAGTTTTAGCTGAACACTGTGAGCAGGACGCACAGCACTAACTTGTAGCTTTAGATGAACACTGTGCAGAGGTCTCACTACACTAACTTGTAGTTTTAGCTGAACACTGTGAGCAGGACGCACCGCACTAACTTGTAGTTTTAGCTGAACACTGTGCAGAGGTCTCACCACACTAACTTGTAGTTTTAGCTGAACACTGTGAGCAGGACGCGCTGCACTAACTTGTAGCTTTAGATGAACACTGTGCAGAGGTCTCACTACACTAACTTGTAGTTTTAGCTGAACACTGAGCAGGACGCACCGCACTAACTTGTAGTTTTAGCTGAACACTGTGAGCAGGACACACCGCACTAACTTGTAGTTTTAGCTGAACACTGTGAGCAGGATGCACCGCACTAACTTGTAGTGTTAGCTGAACACTGTGAGCAGGACGCACCCCACTAACTTGTAGTTTTAGCTGAACACTGTGAGCAGGATGCACCGCACTAACTTGTAGTTTTAGCTGAACACTGTGAGCAGGACGCACAGCACTAACTTGTAGCTTTAGATGAACACTGTGCAGAGGTCTCACTACACTAACTTGTAGTTTTAGCTGAACACTGTGAGCAGGACGCACCACACTAACTTGTAGTTTTAGCTGAACACTGTGCAGAGGTCTCACCCCACTAACTTGTAGTTTTAGCTGAACACTGTGAGCAGGACGCACCGCACTAACTTGTAGTTTTAGCTGAACACTGTGAGCAGGACGCACAGCACTAACTTGTAGCTTTAGATGAACACTGTGCAGAGGTCTCACTACACTAACTTGTAGTTTTAGCTGAACACTGTGAGCAGGACGCACCGCACTAACTTGTAGTTTTAGCTGAACACTGTGCAGAGGTCTCACCACACTAACTTGTAGTTTTAGCTGAACACTGTGAGCAGGACGCACTGCACTAACTTGTAGCTTTAGATGAACACTGTGCAGAGGTCTCACTACACTAACTTGTAGTTTTAGCTGAACACTGTGAGCAGGACGCACCGCACTAACTTGTAGTTTTAGCTGAACACTGTGAGCAGGACGCACCGCACTAACTTGTAGTTTTAGCTGAACACTGTGAGCAGGATGCACCGCACTAACTTGTAGTGTTAGCTGAACACTGTGAGCAGGACGCACCCCACTAACTTGTAGTTTTAGCTGAACACTGTGAGCAGGATGCACCGCACTAACTTGTAGTTTTAGCTGAACACTGTGAGCAGGACACACCGTACTAACTTGTAGTTTTAGCTGAACACTGTGAGCAGGACGCACCGCACTAACTTGTAGTGTTAGCTGAACACTGTGAGCAGGACGCACCCCACTAACTTGTAGTTTTAGCTGAACACTGTGCAGAGGTCTCACCCCACTAACTTGTAGTTTTAGCTGAACACTGTGAGCAGGACGCACCGCACTAACTTGTAGTTTTAGCTGAACACTGTGAGCAGGACGCACTGCACTAACTTGTAGCTTTAGATGAACACTGTGCAGAGGTCTCACTACACTAACTTGTAGTTTTAGCTGAACACTGTGAGCAGGATGCACCGCACTAACTTGTAGTGTTAGCTGAACACTGTGAGCAGGACGCACCCCACTAACTTGTAGTGTTAGCTGAACACTGTGAGCAGGACGCACCCCACTAACTTGTAGTTTTAGCTGAACACTGTGCAGAGGTCTCACCCCACTAACTTGTAGTTTTAGCTGAACACTGTGAGCAGGACGCACCGCACTAACTTGTAGTTTTAGCTGAACACTGTGAGCAGGACGCACTGCACTAACTTGTAGCTTTAGATGAACACTGTGCAGAGGTCTCACTACACTAACTTGTAGTTTTAGCTGAACACTGTGAGCAGAACGCACCGCACTAACTTGTAGTTTTAGCTGAACACTGTGAGCAGGACGCACCCCACTAACTTGTAGTTTTAGCTGAACACTGTGAGCAGGACACACCGCACTAACTTGTAGTTTTAGCTGAACACTGTGCAGAGGTCTCACCCCACTAACTTGTAGTTTTAGCTGAACACTGTGAGCAGGACGCACTGCACTAACTTGTAGCTTTAGATGAACACTGTGCAGAGGTCTCCCTACACTAACTTGTAGTTTTAGCTGAACACTGTGAGCAGGATGCACCGCACTAACTTGTAGTTTTAGCTGAACACTGTGAGCAGGACGCACCGCACTAACTTGTAGTTTTAGCTGAACACTGTGAGCAGAATGCACCGCACTAACTTGTAGTGTTAGCTGAACACTGTGAGCAGGACGCACCCCACTAACTTGTAGTTTTAGCTGAACACTGTGAGCAGGACGCACCGCACTAACTTGTAGTTTTATCTGAACACTGTGAGCAGGGTGCACCACACTAACTTGTAGTTTTAGCTGAACACTGTGAGCAGGACGCACCGCACTAACTTGTAGTGTTAGCTGAACACTGTGAGCAGGATGCACCCCACTAACTTGTAGTTTTAGCTGAACACTGTGCAGAGGTCTCACCCCACGAACTTGTAGTTTTAGCTGAACACTGTGAGCAGGACGCACCGCACTAACTTGTAGTTTTAGCTGAACACTGTGAGCAGGACGGACTGCACTAACTTGTAGCTTTAGATGAACACTGTGCAGAGGTCTCACTACACTAACTTGTAGTTTTAGCTGAACACTGTGAGCAGGACGCACCGCACTAACTTGTAGTTTTAGCTGAACACTGTGAGCAGGACGCACCCCACTAACTTGTAGTTTTAGCTGAACACTGTGAGCAGGACGCACCGCACTAACTTGTAGTTTTAGCTGAACACTGTGCAGAGGTCTCACCCCACTAACTTGTAGTTTTAGCTGAACACTGTGAGCAGGATGCACCGCACTAACTTGTAGTTTTAGCTGAACGCTGCGAGCAGGACGCACCGCACTAACTTGTAGCTTTAGATGAACACTGTGCAGAGGTCTCACTACACTAACTTGTAGTTTTAGCTGAACACTGTGAGCAGGACGTACTGCACTAACTTGTAGTTTTAGATGAACACTGTGCAGAGGTCTCACTACACTAACTTGTAGTTTTAGCTGAACACTGTGAGCAGGACGCACCGCACTTACTTGTAGTTTTAGCTGAACACTGTGCAGAGGTCTCACCCCACTAACTTGTAGTTTTAGCTGAACACTGTGCAGAGGTCTCACCCCACTAACTTGTAGTTTTAGCTGAACACTGTGAGCAGGACGCACCGCACTAACTTGTAGTTTTAGCTGAACACTGTGAGCAGGACGGACTGCACTAACTTGTAGCTTTAGATGAACACTGTGCAGAGGTCTCACTACACTAACTTGTAGTTTTAGCTGAACACTGTGAGCAGGACGCACCGCACTAACTTGCAGTTTTAGCTGAACACTGTGAGCAGGACGCACCCCACTAACTTGTAGTTTTAGCTGAACACTGTGAGCAGGAGGCACCGCACTAACTTATAGTTTTAGCTGAACACTGTGCAGAGGTCTCACCCCACTAACTTGTAGTTTTAGCTGAACACTGTGAGCAGGATGCACCGCACTAACTTGTAGTTTTAGCTGAACACTGTGAGCAGGACGCACAGCACTAACTTGTAGCTTTAGATGAACACTGTGCAGAGGTCTCACTACACTAACTTGTAGTTTTAGCTGAACACTGTGAGCAGGACGTACTGCACTAACTTGTAGTTTTAGATGAACACTGTGCAGAGGTCTCACTACACTAACTTGTAGTTTTAGCTGAACACTGTGAGCAGGACGCACCGCACTAACTTGTAGTTTTAGCTGAACACTGTGCAGAGGTCTCACCCCACTAACTTGTAGTTTTAGCTGAATACTGTGACCAGGACGCACCGCACTAACTTGTAGTTTTAGCTGAACACTGTGAGCAGGACGCACTGCACTAACTTGTAGCTTTAGATGAACACTGTGCAGAGGTCTCACTACACTAACTTGTAGTTTTAGCTGAACACTGTGAGCAGGACGCACCGCACTAACTTGTAGTTTTAGCTGAACACTGTGCAGAGGTCTCACCCCACTAACTTGTAGTTTTAGCTGAACACTGTGACCAGGACGCACCGCACTAACTTGTAGTTTTAGCTGAACACTGTGACCAGGACGCACCGCACTAACTTGTAGTTTTAGCTGAACACTGTGAGCAGGACGCACTGCACTAACTTGTAGCTTTAGATGAACACTGTGCAGAGGTCTCACTACACTAACTTGTAGTTTTAGCTGAACACTGTGAGCAGGACGCACCGCACTAACTTGTAGTGTTAGCTGAACACTGTGAGCAGGACGCACCCCACTAACTTGTAGTTTTAGCTGAACACTGTGAGCAGGACGCACCGCACTAACTTGTAGTTTTAGCTGAACACTGTGCAGAGGTCTCACCCCACTAACTTGTAGTTTTAGCTGAACACTGTGAGCAGGATGCACCCCACTAACTTGTAGTTTTAGCTGAACACTGTGAGCAGGACGCACCGCACTAACTTGTAGTTTTAGCTGAACACTGTGAGCAGGACGCACTGCACTAACTGTAAATAGTCTAGCTGCCTGACTGTGGTACTAATATGATCAAAAGAACACCAGCAATTTTCTTCAGGTAGCTGTAAATACTGTAACAAGACAAGCCTGCCTGTCAGTAAGAAGATAACAGGAACGGATCTAGCTAAACTGAATACAGGGGGTCCCCTATTTACAAACATCCGACTTACAAACGACTCCTACTTACAAACGGAGGGAGACAACAGAAAGTGAGAGGAAATCTACCCCTAGGAAGGGAAATTCACTCCTGTAAGAGCTATTATGGGGAAAAGGTACCTCCACTGATGCTTTATCACCAATCCTTGTTTCCACAATAACCCAAAATTTTCAAAATCCAATTGTCATTGGGACAGAAAGTGAGGTGAAATCTTCTGAACAGGGGCACACACAGCAAAACAAATGTTACAGGGGTGTTAACCCTTCCCTATGCTATCCAAAAAGCTTAAAAATAGTTTTTTTGGCTGGAGCTACACTTAAAATATGTACCTGTTCCGACTTACAAACAGATTCAACTTAAGAACAAGCCTACAGTCCCTAACTTGTTTGTAACCCGGGGACCCCATGTACAGTGTATATATATATATATGCAACACCTGGGATGCATATATATACACAATACACTGTAAATGCAGCTAACTCACTGATTGTCCTGCCTAATCTAGCTAACTCAAATGAAATTACACTGTCTCTCTGTCTATCTATGTATCACAACGCCGGAACACACACTACACAGGGCCGCCGTACAGACGGCCTTATATAGTGTGGGGCGTGTTCTAAACCCCCCGAGCCATAATTGGCCAAAGCCACCATGGCTTTGGCCAATTACAGCTCTCTCTACTGACGGCGCTGTGATTGGCCAAGCATGCGGGTCATAGTGCCTGCTTGGCCAATCATCAGCCAGCAATGCATTGCGATGCCGCAGTGAATTATGGGCCGTGACGCGCCCCATGAATTTGGCGCGAACGGCCCATATCGTTCGTAATTCGGCGAACGGGCGAACAGACGATGTTCGAACATGGGTTCGACTCGAACACGAAGCTCATCCCTATTGAGGAGTCCCGTGAACTCCTATGCTATGTGGATTAGCGGTATGGTCTAGATGTTAGAGGTGAGGTGAGAAGGGGGTGGGGATAGACTGTTGCACTCTTGTGGAATATTGTCCTGTTCGATAAACTATTCAGTAACCCCCCTGTTTGTGACTTGATACAGTAGATCAGTTTAAGAATTTGGTATATTCTGTTTGTTTATGTTTCGGAGGAGTCGTGAGCCTGGTGTACAAGATTTTCCATCTCAGCAATTCTGTTTACACGTATAATCCATTCCTTTAGAGTAGGTGTGAGGGGAGATTTCCAATGTACTGGAATACACATTTTGGCAGCATTCAGTAGATGTAGAGCCAGCGATCGGTGATATAATTTTTTAGGGAGGGTGGAGTGGTGAAGAAGTAGTTGAGCTGGTGAGAAATCTAATGTAAGTGTAGTAATTTGTGTTATGAGGTGGTGTATGTCTGTCCAATATTTTTGAATCATGGGACATTTCCACCAAATGTTTAGAAGTGAGCCATCTGGGGACTGGCACCTCCAGCATGTGGGTGGGTTCAAGGGGTTCAGTTTGTGTAGTTTGAGTGGGGTATTGTACCATCTTGAAAAGATTTTAAATCCATTTTCCTGTGCTTTCCTGTGTAGCTTTTTTAGCTGCCTGTGGTAGTGATAGAATCAGGAAAACACCACCAACCTTCTACAGGTAGCTTTAGCTGAACACTGTGCAGAGCTCGCAAAAAAATAAATTGTAGGTTTAGCTGAACACTGTGAGGAGGACGCACCACACTAACTTGTAGTTTTAGCTGAACACTGTGAGCAGGACGCACCGCACTAACTTGTAGTTTTAGCTGAACACTGTGAGGAAGAAGCACAGCACTAACTTGTAGCTTTAGATGAACACTGTGCAGAGGTCACACTACACTAACTTGTGTAATCCACATAGCATAGGAGTTCACGGGACTCCTCAATAGGGATGAGCTTCGTGTTCGAGTCGAACCCATGTTCGACTCGAACATCGTCTGTTCGCCCGTTCGCCGAATTGCGAACGATATGGGCCGTTCGTGCCAAATTCGTGTGGCGCGTCACGGCCCATAATTCACTGCGGCATCGCAGTGCATTACTGGCTGATGATTGGCCAAGCATTTAAATCCATTTTCCTGTGCTGAAACATTCACTGAACCCTTGTGTATATAAGAGTATATTTTTGCCCAATCCTCTTCAGGGAAGTCTATAGAGAGTTCCAATTCCCATTTCATTGTGGCTATGTTTGATTTAGTAGTGTGTACTTCAAATAAGAGGGCATAGATGATGGAGATCAGGTGTCGCTGTAATACCGTGCTGGTGCAGAGCTTTTCAAAAGGTGTGTATTCTTGAATAAGCTGTGCGTGTTTTGGGATCATTTAAAAAGTGACAAAGTTGTGTGAACATCCAGCTAGAGGCCTGTCTGTCGTCTGTCTGATTTACAAATGTGGATGTGGGGGAGAGCTTACCATCTGAAAAGAAGTGTCCTGCTCTTACGTCAGATTGAGCTTTTATGCTTTTAAGAAAGGTGTGGTCCATGCCCGGGGCAAATTCAGGATTGTGACATACCGGAGTCAGTGGGCCCGGTGTGGTGGAGATTTTGAAGAGGTGGCACACTTTTTTTAAAGGTTCATAATGTGTTATCAATTAGTGAATGTTATTTGCACTGTTTTGGGGTGTGGGAATGAGCCATCCAAGGTGTTTGTTTAAGTGGTATGGGCGAGAAGGCACGTTCGATTTGGATCCATGATTTGGAACTCGCGTGTATATTCTAATCAACAACTCTCATTAGTTGACTAACCCAATAATATTTGCGAACATCTGGTAGTCCCAGACCGCCCTTTGATTTAAGAAGGGTTAATCTGTCAAAGCTTAGACTGGGTTGTTACTTGCCCCAAATAAATTCTGTGCAGGATTTGCAGAACGAATCAAAGGTTTGTGAGATTCTGACCGTCTGCAGGGTGTATAAGATTTTTAGTAGGAAGTTCATTTTTGCAATCACTGTTCAACCAAACCACGAAAAAAGTCCTACCGACCATGATTTGAGGTCTTTTTGGATGTTTTGAAGAATCGGGAGTTAGTTCAGGTTTGATAAATGAGACAAGTGGGTTGGGATTTGGATTCCGAGATAAGTAATTGATTTTTTGTTCCATAAAAATGGGAAGTTTGATTGAGACTGTACTTGTGTCTCTTTTGTCAAGGATACATTTAGTGCTTCCAACTTAGCGTAGTTTATTCGTAAGTTCGCTAAAGTGTCAAATAAGGATAGGTCTTTAAGAAGGTTGGGTATCGTGGTGTGTGGCTCTTGTAAAAGCAGTAAAATGTCATCTGCAAATGCTGCCAGTTTTTATTAGGTTTGAGTGATCGTGACACCTTTAATGTTCGGGTTATCCTTGATGCGTAAGAGTAGAGGTTCAAGGGTGAGGACAAATATTAGTGGAGATAGAGGACATCCTTGGCGTGTACCGTTGGAGATGGAGAAGGTATTCGACAGGTGGCCATTGACTCGGACTCTAACCGTCGGATTAGAGTATAAAGCCATAATGAATTGTAGCATTCAATCTCTTATGCCAATTTTTTGAAGTACTTCTGTCATATAGTTCCAGGCCACCCTATCAAATGCCTTCTCCGCGTCCAGGGAGAGGAAAAAAACATGTTGTTGTGTTGACGTTAGCCATTTTTGAATATTGAGTGCTTTGAGGGTTTTGTTTCTTGCCCCTCTCCCTGGGATATTGCCCACTTGATCCAGCGAAATCAAGTTGGATAGGAAGGGTAAAAGTCTGTTAGCTAGCATTTTTACATATATTTTGAGGTCCACGTTTAATAATGAAATTGGTCTCTAATTGGTGACTGAGTAGAATCTTTGTTAGGTTTTGGAAATACAGTGATATGCGCCGTTAAAAGATCCCGGGGTGGCAGGGTGTCTGCAGACAGGGTATTAAATGCCTTGATAAAATGTGGTTTTAGCGTGTCTATGAATGGTTTGTAGTACCCTACTGTCAGGCCATCGGGTCCTAGGCTTTTGCCTGGTTTCTTGTGAGGATATTCTTCAGTTGTTTGATCACTGTGTCCAGTTCCTTTATGGATAGTGGTTGCTCTAGGTCTGTGGCTCTAGGACAATGTTGGGTGAGAAATTCTCTAATTGTACGTCTTCTCCATTCAATGTCAGCTAGGGGTGTATTTGTCTCGAGATTGTAGAGTTGCGTGTAATATTGGACGAATTGGTCCGCTATTTGGTCATTTGATGTATGTTTTTTCCCAGTTGAGTCATGAATACAGTGTATTGTCGTGGTAGCTTTTTTGGATCGCAGAGCTCATGCTAGGAGCCTACCTGCTTTATTCCCGTATTCATAGAATAGTTTTTGCAATAGGATATAGTTTTGTCTAGCTTGTCCTAGCTTGAGTCAGTTCTTGTAGGGTGGAAATTGCATGGGTGTCAGGGCTGGGCTCAGCCCTTCCTTCTCTGAGCTGTCTGCTCAGCTGTTGGCTAATTGCTCTAATAACTCTCTCCACAGTTACCCAGCTGTTGTTGATTCTGCTCATCAGTCCTGCCTACTTAAAGCTGTCCAGCTCACTTGATCTCTGCCTTCGCCTTTGTCATAATCACAGAGACTTTCTCCTGCGTTCCTGTTGAAGACTTGCTCGACTGACATTCTGGCTCCTGATCTTGCTTGCTGTACTACTACATTTATCTCTGGCTCTCTGACATTTGCTTGGCTGACTACCCGATCTGCTTACTAAACTCTGGCTTGTTTTGACTATGCTTATTCTGTTTACCTTATTATTATTAAACAAGTGTGATTTAACGTTACTTCCTTCTCGGTCTGATTCATGGTTCCTGATAATGGGTCCTTTTGTGTGTCCTTTCTAAGTAATGGATGCCTGTGGTAAGGCGTGTAACATGAGCTTGTTTCTCCTTTAGTTTTTTTGCTGCTATGGCCATGAATTCTCCCCTGATAGATCATTTGTGAGCTTCCCCGTTTATTAATTTGGGAAATGTCAGGAGAGTTGTTTTCTTTAAAATATTGTGTGAGCCTGTCTTGAATTTTGTGGGCAGAGAGTGTGTCCGTGAGCAGGGATGGATCTAGTCGCCATATCAATGATTGTGTCCGTTTGGACAGAAATTCTATGGACATTGTAATAGGATTGTGGTCACAGATGAACATTGGTTCGATAGTTGTCGTTAGGAGCATGAGCAAATCACTTTGGGATAAGAGCAAGTAATCCAGTCTGGAGTATTGGTCATGTGGGTTTGGATAAAATGTGTAATCTCTAACATTGGGATTTAGAGTTTGACATGAGTCATGTAATGAGAATTCCTGCAATAAGTTTTTTAATAGCACAAAGTGCTCTGAAAGGCAATTTCGATGTGCCAGACGATGTGTCGATTAGAGGATTTAAGGGTACATTGAAGTCTCCACCCAGTATTAGTGAGCCTTCTAGGAATTCCGCTAATTTTTATAAGGTATTTCAGAAGAAAGGTACTTGTTTAACATTGGGAGCATAAAGATTGGCTAGGGTAAGACGTTTATCGTTCAATGATCCCTTGATGAAAAGGAAACTGCCGTTTTCATCTGGGAGTGACTCTGTGATCTGGAATAGCAGTTTTTTGCAAAAAGGGTGGATACCCCTTTGGTTTTAGATCCAGTGGACGTTGTATATATTGCCGTTGGGATATAAGGAGTTGATAGTTTAGGAATAGCACCTGCTTTAAAGTGCGTTTCTTGAATAAATATTATATCCGCCTTGAGTTTGTGCATGGAGAGTAGGACCTGTGAGCATTTTTCGGGTGTGTTAAGGCCCCTGGTTTTGAGGGATATAATTTTTGCAGAGTTGTTGTTGTGTTTGGCCTGTAAATCAGTCGTTTTGGATATCAGCATGTTGAGAATTTACGCGTGGGAATCAGAAAGAGTACAGAAGCTGATCTATGTATCGTTCATGTGTGAGGGTCTGTTTCTCTGTTGTGAGAGTGAGTTTCACTCTGGGATATTATTACCGGGTCCGGACCCTTGTGTAGGAAGGGTGGTTTGAGATGCAGTAGTTAGGAAGGGAAATGCGATGTAGGAGAAAGCCCTGAATGGGGTCAGGGCACAAGAGTTAGTCTGGTTAGTGTTGATAACGTTCGGTTGGTCAAAGCTAATGCTGTCTGTACTATATCTGGGGAGTCGCGAGCCTGCTCGCAAATCTGCAGTAAGTGTACACCTGACTACAGGTGGCGCCGGAGTGGGTCAGTGGTTTACCGAGCTATGTGAATAAGCACAGTAGGCTCGTATGTGTATACCACTGTGTGGGGAGAGAGGTCGAAATTAGCAGAGGATGTCACCAGTCAGTGAACATCGGGTCCTGCTGACAAGGGAAAGAACAAGTTTTATGTTAGGGAAGACATGATGTATAATATGTGTCGTGCCGCTGTGTGGTGGGTAGTCTTTTCATAGTTAAATGTGTTGAACGAAGAATAGTCGCTGCGCTTTTGTGCATGAGGTTTCGTGATGGGACAAGTAAGATCAGTTAGTGTAACACTATATAATGTCAGTATTAAAAGCTCCCGCTTTGTCATGTTAGGGTGAAGCGTCCATGCAATCAGAATGCGCGGTTTGGTTAGTGACAGCATTCCATGACCGACATTTATTAGCGTTCCTTACAGGTAGGGAATCTATCTTATGCGGTAAGTGTGGGATTCATCTATGAAACGGACCATTGAGAGAATAAGTGTATGGTAATGTTGCATATGGTCCAGCTGCAGTCATTAGTCGCCTAATGGCGAACGGCACAAGTCTTGCCCTTTTTGTAGGGATCAACGTGGTAACCATCAGGGTATATCTCAGATACTGACATATTTCTCTGGGAGGTAGGGGAAAAGTTGAACTATTCTAACCACCCCTCAAGCTATGCTTGATCTTGTAGTCCACCAGATCCTACATAGAATAGTGGCCTGTAAGTGTCTTGAAGACTCTAACTTGTGAGGATAGATTTAAGTCACTTGGGGTTAGGTCAGCTTGCCTGGTCATTTGTACCTATGTTCTTTTCATTACATATACTAAACAGTTAGTTGTTAGGCATAAAGGGGTGGGCTCATTTATTCCATGATGGAAGCGTTGTGTGAAATAGCGTGTGTCTCTTGTATGATTCATTGTGACGAGCACTGAGGAAATGGGGACGGTTTGAAGACACCCTTTTGAGGTATATGAACTCGGCGTTCGTTGGATTGACGCCCACACTCATTTTACAAAAGTGAGTGCATCCCCCTTCTGTGTTCTGTCCCCTTTTTCCACTCTGGCCGCCACGGAGTTATACTATATACTGTCTGCTTATGTTTTTTATATACCATCCTGCACACCCACCACCTGAATCGCCTGAACTACTGGATGGGACCCTTGCCTGCTGGTGATTTGTTATTGGATTACAAGCTGTTGTCTTGCAGCAGTAAGGTGAGCTGCTTGCGAGCACAGAGGTGTCCCCACTGAAGACTTTTTTCCCTTTCCTGTGGCTTGTGGACTTGCCTTTCTGGAACTGATGACTCATTGTTTGAGCACTTTGTACTACAAGGTGGTGGGATTGTTCACCATTTATTTATTTACTTGGAGTCACCCATAAGTATTTAAACAGGTAAACCGCGCTAAAAGTGAGTCCAGTATAAAATCTGTGATAATAAACAATTGAGTCCAAAATACTGCAAAAAATTCTTCTATATGATGAGGTGAAGAAAGTGAAAGGTGACTATGTGGTGAACTGCTTACCAGAACGTAAGCCACATCAGGCAGATGGCTTAAAACCCAGCCCGGGCCTTTGGGAGCACTTCAAGTGGGCAGGATCCTTTGCGCTCAAACAGCAGAACGAATCCACATAGGGTTAAATCAAATAAAAAACCATAGTGTGATACTGATATAAACATATTCCATCAAAGGAAAAGGGGGTGTGTTCACATAGATAATCATAAAATCATAAAGGCACCCTGAATGTATAACCAATACAGGGACACAAAGAAAAATGTGTGCAGCATGCAATGAAAGGTGTCCTTAGAATCTAATGTAAAAAACCCGTTTGCCAAAGAATGGGGTTGAGCCGACAGACCAGAGTTTATACAGCAAAAAGAACACCCGGTGCACAGACACAAGGGGCCGCTTACCAGATGGTGAACTGGTGAGGACGTGAATAACAATAGGTTGCAGCCTCTGTGTGACCCAGAGTGTAGGTTTAAATAGACCTATAGGGGTTCCTGCTCACCAGAGAGACGACCAGAGATAGCCCAAACGAAGCACTGGCAGAGTTACCACGATCCCGATCACGTCCTGGCAGGTCCTCGTAGGCTCGGATAGGTGTATATATTAGAGAGGAGAAGCAGCCAATGGTGTGATAACGTACGACTACAAGGTGCAGGGCTAATTCCTGACAGGACACAGGCTATCCTACCGACCGTCCGGACAGTTCACCACCAAGTGCGGTAATGAGTTACCACATATGTGCTAGTATGATACTAGCCCTTTTGCACTGAGAATTTTATTTTCTTTTGTTTCAGTATCTACAATATTTTTCATGTGCTAGTATGATACTAGCCCTCATGCTCATTATACCTTTTGTAAAAAATGTTTTCATTTCTTCACTCACCTCTCTATAAATTTGAGTTAGCCCCTTCCCCTTCCTCTTCCTCCCTTCCCCTTTTTATCACAGCGCAATCACCACTCACTTTATTCAATAGTCATTTCAGATGTGGCGAGTGCAGGGGCACATCCCAGATTGAGGAGATGATGAGATCCCGCTGGGCACATTTGTCCATGTTGTACTTAGACAAATGCAGTCTTTATAACAAAGAGCAGAGTGCTTACCAGATCCTGTGTTGGGGATCGTCTGTGTGGATACCTGGGAGCATAGAGAGTACATTACGATTCCCTGCTTGGATAAACAGATCGTGCATCAGTCTGCCTATACTGAAGGATCAAAGTGACAAGGCACAAACATTAAAGGTTGGAGATTGCAGATTTAACAGTCTGTGCTCTCGATAATTTGAATAGGCAATGGTGTAAAAAGAAAAAAGAACTGGGGCGTGGCCTGGAGCGGCATGGAATAGGACGCTGAAAGACAGAGCTCCGCCGGCCTTTGATCCTTTCAGAGTATCCTGAGATCACAAAAAAGTAACCACAGACCCGCAAATCACTGCCGCCGCTCCAGGAATCCATAAGGAGTATGTCGCCGCCGAAGAAAGCAACCTCAGAGGCTGTAAAACTGGGACAATTCCGCCGACAAGACACTGATTCCCCGAGCCAAGATGGCGCCGCCGCGCAGGGAGAGGAGCCTTCTGTTGGGACAGACACAGCGAGGGTGCTGGAGGCAATTACTTCATGCCAAGAAGCTATCACAGCCTGCCAGACCACCCTTACAGCGCGGATTGAGGAGGTTAAGGTGGACATTTCATTAGTCAGGCAAGATTTCCAGAGGCTTAAGGGAAGGGTCACTGAGGCTGAGACCAGGCTGAGTAATGTGGAGGACTCCCCCCCCTGTACAGAATTCCACAGCGGATCTGCAGCTCCAAGTAAGTCAGCTATTACAGAAGCAAGATGACATTGAGAATCGGCTCAGACGCTGCAATCTTAGATTTGTTGGACTCCCTGAGGGGGCGGAGGGGAATGATCCCCCCACGTTTCTGGAAACATTACTCTGCGACACATATGGGAGAGAATCGTTCTCGCCAACGTTTGTGGTTGAACGTGACATCGCCTGTCGGGCAGACTACCACCACCAGGAGCACCCTGTGCACGTTTATAGCAAAATTTTTAAACTACAGAGACAGAGATGCCATACTTCGTCTCAGTAGGGAGGAGGGTAATATTCCCCTCAGAAACAAAATGGTCACCGTCTTCCCGGACTTTTCAGTGGAAGTGCAGCGTAGAAGGCACACATTTATGGAAGTTAAGCGGTGCCTCCGCATTAAGAATATTAAGTATGCAATGCTTTTTTCAGCTCGGCTCCGCGTGGAGGGAGAGGACAGGGCTCATTTCTTCGAGGATCCAGAGGCTGCTATCGCATGGCTGGAGCAGAGAGAAGCCCACAGATAAGTAGCTATAATGCTTCCTTTCAGCCCTGAGTCACCTCATGGCCCCTCAGGGTCTTCCCCATGACCATACCCCGGACAGCCCCCCAGAAACACTTAAAGAGGGAAACTAGAAGTATGTCTATGGACTGTGCGGACAGCCTTGTATAACCCGCGACTCTGGGAGGCCGAGTGACTGATTTGCATTGGCCTGGATTGATTCTAACTGTTCCCTTAATGCTGTCATGCTCTGCTGGATAGTACAGTCGCACACCCTCATATGAGGCTATATCAGGCTGAAGATCGAGGGGTTTCTGTGCAAGTATTCCTAATATAATTTTGCATGACAGCCTCCTTCTTGGCCTCTGACTTGGTGGAAAATATTATTGATCTATTCACCTGTCTCAGAAATATGCGGTCCCCATTTCTAGCTGGCAGAGTGAGTATCTATCTTAGAGCACTCACCATGTGACGTGAGTCAAGTCCTGTAATGTGTAAAGTTACACAGCGTAATTTCGCCCCACTCATCAAAGTTTATGACCTGACATGGAACAAACAGATTATGGCTATGCTGTTTGTACCCTTTAAGGTTCCCGAACTTATTATTACTTCAGTTACAGTGACTGCCTCAACAATTTTGGTATGGTCTAACTTTTTTTCCACAGGTTGGACATTGTTTATGCCATGTTGGCAGTTCGGGATAAATGCTCGCACCAGTTCCGGAAGGTGCAAGGCGGGGTGGGGGGTTGGGGGTTGGGGGTTTAAGAACCTTACAAGATATACAATCTTGCTCTGCACTAACTAAATGTTTCTATTATCATAGTAGTCCTATGGTGTTATTGATAACGGCCTCTTTCTGCAAAATGTGTACCAATGTGCTGATAATTATGGGGTGTCTGAGTCCTGGAGTTCATCAATATCTTCACATCTCCCGATGTCCACCCTAAAATTGATTACGTGGAATATCTGCGGCATTAGAGACCCCATAAAGAGATCAGCTGTGTTTTCACTGCTTAAGAAACAGAGAGCGGATGTTGTGGCTCTAGTGGAAACGCACGCTGAGGGTCTTGCACACAAAGCGCTTAAGCGGCCGTGGATTGGGTGGGCATTTCATTCAACACATACCACGCACTCAAGGGGGGTATCGATCTTAATCGCCAAGAACACACACTTTGAGCTCCAGGATTCGGAGATTGACCCCCTGGGTAAATATATTTTCTTAAAGGCTAAGCTATACGTGGATTTGATTCTACTTATGGCATTTTATGTTCCACCTCCATTTAATTCTGCTGTTATTGCCACTGGGTTTGATTTCATGACTCTACACCCTAATATTCCGGCTATATGGCTAGGCAATTTTAATAATGTTTTAGATCCCGCCTTAGATAGATTTAGCAGCTTAACATCCAAACCAGTGTCACCTCATCCTACAAGATTTGCTAGACTCTTGACAGATTTCAACCTGGTAGATACATGGAGAGCCAGGAATCCCACAATTAGGAAATATTCCTGCTTTTCCACATCACATCATTCCATGTCCCGTATTGATTTTATTTTAGTCTCCAAGACACTTCTCCCCAGACTGACGGATGCAGGATTTTCTCCTAGATCCCTCTCGGATCATTGTCCCTATTGGGTCACATTCTTTGTCCCGCACAACCGCCCACCAGCTGCGTGGCGGCTAAATCCCTTTTGGTTGACATTGTTACCAGAAGGCGATAACCTCTCGACGGAATGGGAAAATTATTTTCTTATTAATGAGGGTTCTGCCCCAATGCAGCTGGTATGGGAAGCGTATAAAAAACATGCCCGTATGATTTTGACCAACAGAATTAATAAACTTAAAAGAGTATCAGAAATAGCTATAGCTAGGGCGGAAGATCATCTCCGCGATACAGAGAAGGTGTTTCTGGAAGACCCTACTGCTGATAGAGCTAATAGCCTCAAACTATGCTCAAGGACATTAACTCAACTGCACTATGAAAAATCTAAACACAAACTCTTTTTTCATGGACAGCGGTCATTTGAGCATGGTGAGAGGGCCGGGAGACTGTTGGCCTACCTCGTGCACAGTGAGGACAGACCCCCTGTGGTGATCTCACTGCATTCCCCTGACGGTGCAATAGTAACAGAACCAAACAGAGTATCAGATCTCTTTAAGGAATTTTTTAGTAAGCTTTACACATCCATAGCCCCGCAAGACACCTCCCTAATGGAATCCTTTCTAGAGGAGCTAACAATTCCCCAGTTATAAGATGAACAGGTTGAGGAATTGGAGGCTCCATTGACATCTGATGAAAGGCCCTAGCGGAATTCCCCAGGTCTAAATCCCCGGGTTCAGATGGCTTACCAGTGGAGTTCTACTCCACTTATTCGGAAGTATTGATCCCTAGACTACTCAAGTTGTATGAGGCCATATTTGAAGACTCAGAACTGCCAGCGTCTATGAGAGAGGCTATCATAGTACTAATTCCCAAGCCTAGGAAAGACCCACACATCCCTGAGTCATATCGCCCCATATCTCTACTCCAGGTAGATATTAAAATCCTCGCAAAAATACTGGCTATCCGTCTCAATAAAGTCGTTAATATATTGTGATTAGGCGGGATTTATGCCTGGCAGAAATACGTCTTTTAATCTCAGACGGCGATTCATAAATCTGCAAGCCACTCATGAAAATACAGGGTCAAGAGTGATTGTTGCTCTAGACACAGCCAAAGCATTTGACTCGGTGGAATGGAGCTACTTATGGATGTGCTTGGGTAGGTTTGGCTTTGGTCCCAAATTTATAAAATGGGTGCAACTTCTATACCAATCCCCGATGGCGAGAGTGCTAGCGAATGGGTGGCCATCTGGGCAATTCTCTTTGTCCAGGGGCGCGAGAAAGGGATGTCCTCTGTCGCCGCTGCTATATGCACTGGCGACAGAGCCACTTGCAATAGCCATCTGTGCGCACCCGAAGAAAAAGGGACTTTGTAGGGGGGAAGTGATAGAAAAGATTAGTACATATGCAGACGATACTCTACTATACCTAGACGATTCAGACAGATCCCTGCCTCTAGCCCTAGCCTTAATAGAATGTTTTGGCGCATTTTCTGGCCTCAGGATAAACTGGGACAAATCCCAGATACTATCCCTTGACAGCTTCCCACAGCCCAAAGACAGAGCCATGCTGCCCCTGCAGAGAGTAGACACTATTAAATATCTAGGTGTACGGACTACAAGGGACCCAGCCGACTATGAGGCACTCAACATAACTCCATAGTTTGCAATGCTTAAACAAAAAACTCAGGTGAGGGCTCGTCTACCGCTGGGGGTGATGGGACGTATAAACCTGGTAAAAATGGTCCTCCTGCCTAAAATATTATACATGGTTTGGCACTCGCCAATATACTTGGTGCTTAGGCATTTCAAGCTAATGGAAACTATTATGAAGCATTTATTTGGAGTAACAACAGACATAAAATCTCCTGGCACAAACTGAAAAATCCCACAGACCTAGCGGAAATGGCTCTACCTGACTTTAACACATATTATATTGCAGCTCAGTTGTTCCTTAATCCTCCATGTTGACAAGATAGACAGAGAGGGATTTCTATGTTTTCTATGTCCTAGATGGTCTCAGACGTCACAGGACCCGATGGTTGCAATAACAGGGCAAGCTACTGGGGAAGACAAAATTGTTAATCGCAAATCACTATTATACCATTATGTTAGGATCTGGAACTTGGCCTCTGATAGACTTCGTTTGCCAGTAATAAATTAATTCACCCCCTTGTGGCACAATATGAATCTCCCAGAATTTAATTTAATCCCTGACAGCGAGGTATGGAGCTCAAAGGGGATTTTCTACATGTCACACATTACCTACAATGGCAGGTTAAAAACTTTCGACAGATTAAAATTGGAGTTCGCAGTACCAAATCAGATGTTTTTCAGGTATATACAGCTTCGTCACGCCTTTCATTCACAGTTCCCATTGGGCGAACTTACTCTAGTCAATAATCCCCTGATGGAGGCATTAAAATGCCCTGACCCGAAAAAACTAATTTCTCAATTTTATATGATGCTGACGCTTCCACAGGCAACTACGTCAGCTTATACCCTGAAATTAAGATGGGAGGGAGAGGTGGGCACATTGGCAGATGATGAATGAAGTAACGCCCTTGATGCATGCAAACTAGTATCTCCTAAATTGTCCGACCGATTAACTCAAATTTTTATGATCCACAGATCATACCTCACACCACTCAGAATATCTAGGTACAAGAGAAATCAGTCCACTATGTGCCCAATGTGCAATCAAGCTGTAGGTACCTTTTTCCATCTGTTGTGTAGGGATGAGCCGAACACCCCCAGGTTCGGTTCGCACCAGAACCTGCGAACTGACCGAAAGTTCGCACGAACGTTAGAACCCCATTGACGTCTATGGGACTCGAACGTTCGAAATCAAAAGTGCTCATTTTAAAGGCTAATTTGCATGGTATTGTCCGAAAAAGGGTTTGGGGACCCGGGTCCTACCCCAGGGGACATGTATCAATGCAAAAAAAACTTTTAAAAACGGACGTTTTTTCGGGAGCAGTGATTTTAATGATGCTTAAAGTAAAAAAAAAAAGTGAAATATTCCTTTAAATATCGTACCTGGGGGGTGTCTATAGTATGCCTGTAAAGTGACGCGTGTTTCCCATGTTTAGAACAGTCCCTGCACCAAATGTCATTTTTAAAGGAAAAAATCTCATTTAAAACTGCTTGCGGGTTTAATGTAATGTCGGGTCATGGCAATATGGATGAAAATCGGTGAGACAAACGGCATGGGTACCCCCCAGTCCATTACCAGGCCCTTTGGGTCTTGTATGGATATTAAGGGGAACCCCGCACCCAAATTAAAATAAGGAAAGGTGTGGGGCCACCAGGCCCTATATACCCTGAACAGCAGTATACAGGCGGTGCAAACAAGACAGGGACTGTAGGTTTGTTGTTAAGTAGAATCTCTTTGTAATTTTGAACGGGTACATTTTTAACGTGTTTAGCTCCAGCCAAAAAATCTTTTTTAAGCTTTTTGGAAAACATAGGGAAGGGTTATCACCCCTGTGACATTTGTTTTGCTGTCTTTCCTCCTCTTCAGAAGATTTCACCTCACTTTTTTGTCCCAATGAAAAATGTTTTTTGAAAATTTGGGTTTTTTTGTGGAACAAGGATTGGAAAGCATCAGTGGAAAGGAGAAATTGTTTTCCCATATTAACTCTTACAGGAGAGAATTTCCCTACCTAGGGGTAGATTTCATCTCACTTCCTGTTGTCTCCTTCCGTTTGCAAGTAGGAGTCGTTTGTAAGTTAGATGTTTGAAAGTAGGGTCCTGCCCTATATACTCAGCAGAAATTTGGGCCTTAGGTGTTGCTGTGGCCACAACACTGTAAGCCCTCACAGGGCCCTGCTGTGAAATATTAGATCAAGAATTGTAATTACATGCCCCTGTTGAACAGGAGCTGAAAAATTAGGCCTTAGGCACTGGTGCTGGTGCCACAACACTGCAACCCCTCACAGACACTCTAGTTGGAACGCAGGAACGAGCCCTGCTGCAAAGTATTGCTTCAAAAATTGTAATTACACGCCCCTGTTAGACAGGGGCAGAAAAATTGGGCCTTAGGCACTGGTGCTGGTGCCACAACACTGCAACCCCTCACAGACACTCTAGTTGGAACGCAGGAACGAGCCCTGCTGCAAAGTATTGCATCAAAAATTGTAATTACACGCCCCTGTTAGACAGGGGCAGAAAAATTGGGCATTAGGCACTGGTGCTGGTGCCACAACACTGCAACCCCTCACAGACACTCTAGTTGGAATGCAGGAACGAGCCCTGCTGCAAAGTATTGCATCAAAAATTGTAATTACACGCCCCTGTTAGACAGGGGCAGAAAAATTGGGCCTTAGGCACTGGTGCTGGTGCCACAACACTGCAACCCCTCACAGACACTCTAGTTGGAATGCAGGAACGAGCCCTGCTGCAAAGTATTACATCAAAAATTGTAATTACACGCCCCTGTTAAACAGGGGCTGAAAAATTGGGCCTTAGGCACTGGTGGTGGCGCCCAGAACCAAAAATGTTCTTACAAGCTATCAGCGTGATGATTGAGGAGGAAGAGGATAATTACTCAGGGATAGTCACTCAGCATCAGCATAGGCAGTCTTTGAAGGGATCTGAGATTTAAAAAAAAATTATTCGGTTACATCAGCATCAGGTGCTTGGTAGCTGGTGGTGATCCAAGACTGATTCATTTTTATGAAGGTCAGCCGATCGACCGAGTCGGTGGACAGACGCACCCTGTGATCGGTTACCACGCCTCCAGCAGCACTGAATGTGCGTTCCGAAAGAACGCTGGATGCAGGACAGGCCAGTAGCTCAATTGCATACTGTGCAAGCTCTGGCCAGTGATCCATCCTCAAGACCCAGTAACCCAGAGGATTTTCGGTGGGAAAGGTGTCCAAG
The DNA here is from genome assembly GCA_037952835.1 of Lithobates septentrionalis. Lineage (NCBI taxonomy): Eukaryota > Metazoa > Chordata > Amphibia > Anura > Ranidae > Lithobates > Lithobates septentrionalis. Next base: position 4,762,760 of record JBBDGP010001284.1, read on the forward strand.
TCTGATCTTGCCCCTAGGTATTCCTGCACCATGTAAAACAGACGCTGGCGATGGTTGCTGGAACCGATCATACCTTGGGGCTGCGGACCAAAAAATTGTCTGAACGCATCGGTCAGACGGCCACCTTCTCCACCGCTCCTTCTTTGACTGACCGAAGCCTCAGCAACACGTTGTCCAGAAACAGGAGTTTGTAACCTCCCAGTCTCTGGGAACGCGTTGCACAGACCTTTCTGCAAGGCCTCCCGAAGATGTTTCATCCTCTGCTCCCTCTGCGATGGCAAGATAAGGTCTGCAACCTTACCCTTGTAACGTGGATCAAGGAGGGTTGCCAGCCAGTATTGGTCCTTCTCCTTGATACCACGAATACGAGGATCCTTACGCAGGCTTTGCAGGATCAGGGAGGCCATGCAGCGTAGGTTTGCTGAGGCATTCGGTCCGGAGTCCTCTGGGTCACTAAGGACAACAACGTCCGCAGCCACCTCCTCCCAGCCACGTACAAGTCCATGTGTTCCTTGGGACTGATCCCTTAAAGACTGCTGATGCTGAGTGCCAGGCTCCACCTCCATACTGACACAATCTTCCTCCTCCTCCTCCTCCTCGTCCTCTTCCTGTGTGATCGGCGGGCACGCAGGAACACTGTTTGGATAAAGGGGGCCTTGAGAGCTAAGGAAGTCCTCCTCTTCCTGCCTCTGTTCTGCCTCAAGTGCCCTGTCCATTATTCCACGCAGCGTGTGCTCCAACAGGTGGACAAGGGGGACAGTGTCACTGATGCATGCACTGTCAGTGCTCACCATCCTCGTGGCCTCCTCGAATGGTGACAGGACAGTGCATGCATCCCTGATCATGGCCCACTGGCGTGGGGAAAAAAAACCAAGGTCGCCTGACCCTGTCCTGGTGCCATAGTCGCACAGGTACTCATTGATGGCCCTCTGCTGCGTGTGCAGCCGCTGCAGCATGGCCAACGTTGAGTTCCACCTGGTGGGCATGTCACAGATTAGGCGGTTCTTGGGCAGGTTAAACTCCTTTTGGAGGTCCGTCAGCCGAGCACTGGCATTATATGACCGGCGGAAATGCACACAGACTTTCCTGGCCTGCCTCAGGACATCCTGTAAGCCCGGGTACCTGCCCAAGAACCGCTGCACCACCAAGTTAAGGACGTGAGCCAAACAGGGCACATGGGTCAGTTGTCCCTGTCGGAGGGCAGAGAGGAGGTTGGTGCCATTGTCGCAAACCACCATTCCTGCCTTAAGTTGGCGTGGCGTCAACCACCTCTGAACCTGCCCCTGCAGAGCTGACAGAACCTCTGCCCCAGTGTGGCTCCTGTCCCCCAAGCACACCAGCTCAAGCACCGCATGGCATCTTTTGGCCTGCGTACTTGCGTAGCCCCTTGAACGCCTACGGAGCACCGCTGGTTCCGAGGAAGAGGCCATGGAGGAAGAAGAAGAGGAGGGGGTGGAGGAGTGAGGTGTGTCACAATCAGCATTTTGGAGGCATGGTGGCGGAACAACCTCCAACACTACTGCACCTTGTCCTGCATCCTTCCCAGCTGCCAGCAGAGTCACCCAATGCGCCGTGAAACTTAGGTAACGTCCCTGTCCATGCCTGCTGGACCATGAGTCAGCGGTAATATGCACCTTACCGCTGACCGCCCTGTCCAGCGAGGCATGGACATTGCCTTCCACATGCCGGTAGAGAGCCGGAATCGCCTTCCGTGAGAAAAAGTGGCGTTTGGGTACCTGCCACTGAGGAACCGCACATTCCACAAACTCACGGAAGGGGGCAGAGTCTACCAACTGAAAAGGCAGCAGTTGAAGTGCTAGCAATTTTGCCAAGCTAGCATTCAACCGCTGGGCATGTGGATGGCTGGGAGCAAACTTCTTTCGGCGGTGCAGCAGCTGGGGCAGGGAAATTTGCCTGGTACAATCTGACGTCGGTGTACCAAAAGCAGATTGCCCACAAGTACTTGGCTGTGACACACCTAATTCTACACCTTCATTCCTCTCACTGCAGGTCTCAGAGAGGACTGAAGGTCTAGTGGGGTTGGAAATCTCAGCTGATGAGGAGCAAGGAGAGATCCTCTTTGTTCTTTGGTGTGGGTCTTTTAGATATGCTTGCCAACGAACTGCATGGCAGGTCAACATATGTCTGGTCAAGCATGTGGTACCCAAGCGGGAGATGTTTTGGCCACGCGAGATACGCTTGAGACATATGTTGCAAATAGCAGTGGTGCGATCTGATGCACTCGTCTCAAAAAAGGCCCACACCAAAGAACTTTTTGAATAACGCGCAGAGACTGCAGCGCCCTGCACATGTGGAGCTTTGGGGTGTGATGCAGTCAATGTGCTGCCCTTAGGCTGGCCCCTGGAGGGCATCCTGCCTCGTTGGTGATGTGCCGCCTCCTCCTCCTCCTCCTCCTCCTCTCTCCTATCAGGCACCCACGTTGAGTCAGTGACCTCATCATCCCCTCCCTCCTCATCACTGGAGCAAACCTGGCAGTATGCTGCAGCAGGGGAAGCATGACTGCCAGATTGCTGTCCTTCTTGGGCACCCCCTCTGTCGGTGCTCATGTTACTGCCTTCATCGAGCTCAGTATCATCATCAGAGCCTTCCAAACGCTGGGCATCCTCCTGGAGCATGTACCCAACACTGTGGTCAAACAGTTCGAGGGAATCCTCAGGAGGACATGGTGGAGCTAGGGAAGGAGTCACTGATGACATTGAGCTGAGGGAAGAGGCCGCTGCTTTGCCAGACAAAGCACCCTGGGCATGGGTGAGAGAGGATGAGGAGGATGAGGACGGCTTGGTCATCCACTCGACCAAGTCTTCCGCATGTTGCGGCTCAACACGGCCAGCTGCCGAAAAAAAGGCCAAGCGTGTCCCATGGCCACGTGCTGATGAGGATGCACCGTCTCCACGACCAGCACTAGACACAGAGCCTGCTTGCCCTCTCTTATTGGCTTGTGACTGTCTGCCTCTCCTTCTTGGCCTTCCAGACATACTAATGGCCTGTAGCTGCACTAAGCTGGGATAGAACACCTGTAATTTTCTTCAGGTAGCTTTATATACTGTAACCAGACAAGCCTGCCTGTCAGTAGGAAGATAACAGGAACGGATCTAGCTGAACACTGTGAGCAGGACGCACTGCACTAAATGTAAATAGCAGGAACGGATCTAGCTGAACACTGTGAGCAGGACGCACTGACTGCACTAAATGTAAATAGCAGGAACGGATCTAGCTGAACACTGTGAGCAGGACGCACTGCACTAAATGTAAATAGCAGGAACGGATCTAGCTGAACACTGTGAGCAGGACGCACTGCACTAAATGTAAATAGCAGGAACGGATCTAGCTGAACACTGTGAGCAGGACACACTGCACTAAATGTAAATAGCAGGAACAGATCTAGCTGAACACTGTGAGCAGGACGCACTGCACTAAATGTAAATAGCAGGAACGGATCTAGCTGAACACTGTGAGCAGGACGCACTGACTGCACTAAATGTAAATAGCAGGAACAGATCTAGCTGAACACTGTGAGCAGGACGCACTGACTGCACTAAATGTAAATAGCAGGAACGGATCTAGCTGAACACTGTGAGCAGGACGCACTGCACTAAATGTAAATAGCAGGAACGGATCTAGCTGAACACTGTGAGCAGGACGCACTGACTGCACTAAATGTAAATAGCAGGAACAGATCTAGCTGAACACTGTGAGCAGGACGCACTGACTGCACTAAATGTAAATAGCAGGAACGGATCTAGCTGAACACTGTGAGCAGGACGCACTGCACTAAATGTAAATAGCAGGAACGGATCTAGCTGAACACTGTGAGCAGGACGCACTGACTGCACTAAATGTAAATAGCAGGAACAGATCTAGCTGAACACTGTGAGCAGGACGCACTGACTGCACTAAATGTAAATAGCAGGAACGGATCTAGCTGAACACTGTGAGCAGGACGCACTGCACTAAATGTAAATAGCAGGAATGGATCTAGCTGAACACTGTGAGCAGGACGCACTGACTGCACTAAATGTAAATAGCAGGAACGGATCTAGCTGAACACTGTGAGCAGGACGCACTGCACTAAATGTAAATAGCAGGAACGGATCTAGCTGAACACTGTGAGCAGGACGCACTGACTGCACTAAATGTAAATAGCAGGAACAGATCTAGCTGAACACTGTGAGCAGGACGCACTGACTGCACTAAATGTAAATAGCAGGAACGGATCTAGCTGAACACTGTGAGCAGGACGCACTGCACTAAATGTAAATAGCAGGAACGGATCTAGCTGAACACTGTGAGCAGGACGCACTGACTGCACTAAATGTAAATAGCAGGAACAGATCTAGCTGAACACTGTGAGCAGGACGCACTGACTGCACTAAATGTAAATAGCAGGAACGGATCTAGCTGAACACTGTGAGCAGGACGCACTGCACTAAATGTAAATAGCAGGAACGGATCTAGCTGAACACTGTGAGCAGGACGCACTGACTGCACTAAATGTAAATAGCAGGAACGGATCTAGCTGAACACTGTGAGCAGGACGCACTGCACTAAATGTAAATAGCAGGAACGGATCTAGCTGAACACTGTGAGCAGGACGCACTGACTGCACTAAATGTAAATAGCAGGAACAGATCTAGCTGAACACTGTGAGCAGGACGCACTGACTGCACTAAATGTAAATAGCAGGAACGGATCTAGCTGAACACTGTGAGCAGGACGCACTGCACTAAATGTAAATAGCAGGAACGGATCTAGCTGAACACTGTGAGCAGGACGCACTGACTGCACTAAATGTAAATAGCAGGAACGGATCTAGCTGAACACTGTGAGCAGGACGCACTGCACTAAATGTAAATAGCAGGAACGGATCTAGCTGAACACTGTGAGCAGGACGCACTGACTGCACTAAATGTAAATAGCAGGAACAGATCTAGCTGAACACTGTGAGCAGGACGCACTGACTGCACTAAATGTAAATAGCAGGAACGGATCTAGCTGAACACTGTGAGCAGGACGCACTGCACTAAATGTAAATAGCAGGAACGGATCTAGCTGAACACTGTGAGCAGGACGCACTGACTGCACTAAATGTAAATAGCAGGAACAGATCTAGCTGAACACTGTGAGCAGGACGCACTGACTGCACTAAATGTAAATAGCAGGAACGGATCTAGCTGAACACTGTGAGCAGGACGCACTGCACTAAATGTAAATAGCAGGAACGGATCTAGCTGAACACTGTGAGCAGGACGCACTGACTGCACTAAATGTAAATAGCAGGAACGGATCTAGCTGAACACTGTGAGCAGGACGCACTGCACTAAATGTAAATAGCAGGAACGGATCTAGCTGAACACTGTGAGCAGGACGCACTGACTGCACTAAATGTAAATAGCAGGAACGGATCTAGCTGAACACTGTGAGCAGGACGCACTGCACTAAATGTAAATAGCAGGAACAGATCTAGCTGAACACTGTGAGCAGGACGCACTGCACTAAATGTAAATAGCAGGAACGGATCTAGCTGAACACTGTGAGCAGGACGCACTGACTGCACTAAATGTAAATAGCAGGAACGGATCTAGCTGAACACTGTGAGCAGGACGCACTGCACTAAATGTAAATAGCAGGAACGGATCTAGCTGAACACTGTGAGCAGGACGCACTGACTGCACTAAATGTAAATAGCAGGAACGGATCTAGCTGAACACTGTGAGCAGGACGCACTGCACTAAATGTAAATAGCAGGAACGGATCTAGCTGAACACTGTGAGCAGGACGCACTGACTGCACTAAATGTAAATAGCAGGAACGGATCTAGCTGAACACTGTGAGCAGGACGCACTGCACTAAATGTAAATAGCAGGAACGGATCTAGCTGAACACTGTGAGCAGGACGCACTGACTGCACTAAATGTAAATAGCAGGAACGGATCTAGCTGAACACTGTGAGCAGGACGCACTGCACTAAATGTAAATAGCAGGAACGGATCTAGCTGAACACTGTGAGCAGGACGCACTGCACTAAATGTAAATAGCAGGAACAGATCTAGCTGAACACTGTGAGCAGGACGCACTGCACTAAATGTAAATAGCAGGAACGGATCTAGCTGAACACTGTGAGCAGGACGCACTGCACTAAATGTAAATAGCAGGAACGGATCTAGCTGAACACTGTGAGCAGGACGCACTGCACTAAATGTAAATAGCAGGAACAGATCTAGCTGAACACTGTGAGCAGGACGCACTGCACTAAATGTAAATAGCAGGAACGGATCTAGCTGAACACTGTGAGCAGGACGCACTGACTGCACTAAATGTAAATAGCAGGAACGGATCTAGCTGAACACTGTGAGCAGGACGCACTGCACTAAATGTAAATAGCAGGAACAGATCTAGCCTAATCTATCTAACTCAAATCAAATGACACTGTCTTTCTCTCTCTCTATCAGCACACCGGAACACACTACACAGGGCCGCCGTGCAGGCGGCCTTATATAGTGTGGGGCGTGTACTAAATCCCCTGAGCCATAATTGGCCAAAGCCACCCTGGCTTTGGCCAATTACAGCTCTCTCTACTGACGGCGCTGTGATTGGCCAAGCATGCGGGTCATAGTGCATGCTTGGCCAATCATCAGCCAGCAATGCACTGCGATGCCGCAGTGAATTATGGGCCGTGACGCGCCACACGAATTTGGCGCGAACGGCCCATAACGTTCGCAATTCGACGGACGGTCGAACAGCCAATGTTCGAGTCGAACATGGGTTCGACTCGAACACGAAGCTCATCCCTACTGTTGTGGAAATGCCCTCGGATTCAGGCATTCTGGACACAGGTGGTACGCTTCCTTCACGACACTATGGGCTCACCTGTAACACTTCAACCCAAAATCTGTCTCCTGGGAATCTTACCAGATCCAGAGATAAATACATTTCATAAGATATTTATACATGAAACACTTTTTTCTGCACGAAAGGTAATAGCTAGAGTTTGGATGAGGCTCAATCCCCCGGAGATTACACACTGGATAGCGGAAGCCAATAACACTTTGCCTTATAAGAAACTTATATATTCACACAGAGGATGCCCTTCAAAGTATGAAAAAATATGGGACAAATGGGCTAAGACACCAGAAACCTGCATATGAGTGAAACATAGAAGCAGGGCGCCTCAAAAGTCAGCACACCTGTACATCACACATATAGAGCGGGTGTTAGCAGAGATTTGTCTGGCTTAGGCCCCTTTCACACTTATACGACTTGTCCCACGATTTTGTACTGCAAAATCGTATGACAAGTCATTCTCCATGATTTGCAATGACTACCATTGTTTATGTTTAAGGAGAAAAAAAGAAAAAAGAACTGGAGCAGATGTTGAATGTCTCTTAGATGTCTTGAGTGATGGACGATTCGTTAACGGCCTCTCCTGGCTCTGCACAAGTGTGGAGGTTTCGTCTGGCTGTCATCAGCGGGTAGATGCGATCATGGGTGTTTTGTTCTCGCTTCAGAGGGAGAGCGGTTTCTGCGGTATCTAACATCCTGAGTCTCCATCGGTTCAGACTGTGAAGATGTTTGGAGTTTGGTACCTCCGTGAGCGGGATCCCCAGTGTATCACAGAAATATCGGAGGTCCTCCGGCACCCTAAGAAGGGCAGCGTGTCTCTGTCAGGATGCCAAGAGACCGAAGGGGAATTTCCAACGATAGGTGACATTCTTCATCCGGAGTACCTCAAAAAGGGGTAGCAGCTCTCTACGGCGTTGTAGTGTTATACTGGAGAGATCCTGAAAGAGGCGGATCTCAGCGCCATTATGTCGGACCGGCACCATTATACAAGCTCTCCTCAGGATCTCTTCTTTGAAGCGGTAGTCCACAATACAGCATATTACATTTCTCGGTGGGTCTTCATCTTTCCCCCTCCGTCTCAACGCTCGGTGTATTCGCTCTAGGACAATTGGGGTGTCTCTCGGTTGTTCCATTAATGCGTTGAAGATGCTGTTCACCTCCGCTTATAGATGGTCTGGTGCAATGGTCTCCGGGAGGCCCCTCAGGCGAATATTGTGCGTCTGCCATGGTTGTCTAGGCCTTCTAGTTGGCGGTTTACTACCCTGAGTTGACAGTGTGGGTATCCAATGTTAAATGATTTTTGCGGATAGCTGCAGAGTGTTGATTTGCCGTTTTCTCCACAGTTTGGACTCTGCCTGTGAGTGATTGTATGTCTATCCTCAGATCTGTGCCCTTAGTGTATCCTTGATGTCAGCTGCTACCGATCGGAGATCTTGTAGGCTGGGTTGTTGATGAGGGGTGAGCACAATTTCCCCGTTAGAGGGTGGTGTCGGTAGTGTAGGCTCGGTAGTCCCTCTTACATAGTTAGTCAGGTTGAAAAAAGACATTCAGAGTAATGCCGCGTACACACAAGCGGACTTTCCGGCAGACTTGGTCCGGCGGAGTCCGGTCCGCCGGACCAAGTCTGCCGGAAAGTCCGCTTGTGTGTACGCGGCATTACAATTACAATTCAATCGTGTGTGGGCTCCAGCGGACTTTTTTCCCCAAAAGTCTGACGGACCTAGAAATAAAATATGTTTCAAATCTGTCCGACGGACTCGGTTTTCTATCGTGCAAACTGCTCGTCTGTGTGCTAGTCCGGACCAAAAATGATGCATGCTCTGAAGCAAGTACAAGACGGAAGCACTCGGTCTGGTAAAACTAGCCTTCGTATTGAAGCTAGAACATTCCTCACGCTGCTAATTCAGTGATCTTTTAATACAGCGCATTCTTTTTTTCTTTATAATGCTAGAAGAATGAAGTTGTTTTTCTGCTTATATTCACACAGAGTTCTCACAAATTTCTTTCTTCATTATTTATCTTCATGTCATGACTAAAATTCTAGTTTTTAAAAGCCAGATCTGCATAAATAATGTTTACAATTCTTTTTTAGACTCATCTTTTAGAATTTTATATTTCAACAATATATATTTTCCAATTTCTTAAAAATTTTAAAAAACTCTCGTGATTTCCATTTTATATTTTTTTTGTATTTTCAAGTTACAGCAACTGCACTTCCAACAAGTGGACTTGCAGTGCAATTTCAAGTGCACTTTGCACTTGTAGTTTCCACTTGTATTGCGAAATGAATTTGCCTTTTGTAAATAACCCCCATAGTCTTTTAGACATGTACCTGCCTACTCACAAACAAACTGTCCTTTTGGAATAAAAACACATATAAAATTTATTTGTGTAAAGAAAATAGCCATTTATTCTGGTTAACAAAATAAAGAGGAAGACAACAAAGGAGACACTTTTGGAATTCGTGAATCCTTTGGCTGAGCTCATCCTGTGTATAAAAAAAGGGACATAGTTGTATTTTTGGCTTCATCAATCACACACAATTTTTAGCTCATGACTTGCAAATTTAATTTTAAACCAATAGTAAAGGCTATCATTTTGACCCCACCATTTTTCTAGCTGTTCAACAATATTTGAACAACATTTTTGGGCACTACTGTCTAGTGATATGTATACATAATAATATTTGTGATTAAATCATTGATTTGTAAGCAAATCAAACATTTTAGTTTACATCATTAAGATTCAGACAATCAATAATTACAAAACAAAAAGTATACCTGGCTCCCGCTGGGCGCATCCACTTCTTCAAGGATGAAAGGGCACCATTCTTCCAGGGATGCCTCAGCTGGGGTGGAGGGAAAGGTGGAGGGAAGGGTGGAAGGAAGGGTCGAAAGCGATTGCCTGGCTTCTGTCTGGTCATCCAGAAAACACAGTTTTGAGTAGTACCACAGCTTGGGGACATAAACCTTGTCTGCTGCTGCTCCTGATTTGAGGGACTCCTGTATCTTCTTGTGCTCCCGCCTGTACATATTCCGCAAGATCCCAATTTTATTGTCCACTAACCTAATGTCTGCCTGGGGGACTCGAGTCTTTACAAACTCCAGAAGTATCCCCAGTGTTGCCTGTGTGCTTGCTTACTGAAATACAAGGGGTGCTTGACCTCCCACAGGTTTCTGTTAGCTTCATATAGTTCAATAAAATGACTCAAAAAATCTTCCTCTTTAAAGGTATTCATTTTTTCTGAAAGACAATACACAAGAGAAAAACAGTAATGTCAGTCCAAACTCCCAGTATTATCTTTATCTCAATATAGGGCACACACAAACACACACATGTTTAAATTTTACCTTCGTTTATGACGCTCGCTACTTCCATTCGGACATACGTAGGCCAGCGCACTAGCTTTATATACACTACACATGTGTCATGCTCCGCCTGCTCCCACCCCTGACATTCTTTATGACGAAGTTTCCCCGCCCCTTCTCTGTTCGTTGCGCAGTGGGAGTATATAGTGAAAGATAGCGGAGACATTCTCAGGAACTAGCGCCGAGGAAAACCCGGAGCTCCGAACATCCCGATCCAGGAGGAGATATAAGGCCACCAACATGGCCTTTGAAGAAATGGTGGAGATGGTGGCCATATTGAGGAGGGAGGACTATGATGGAAAAAATGGTCCGTACACCAGACCCAATTTGCGGAAGGACCAAATAATGTCCTCAGTTGTCACCTCTCTGGAGCAGCAATTTGGGATACGACGGGCTAAAGAACAATTGAGAAAGTGCTGGTCTGACCTAAAAACGAGGGAGCCAGAACAATATCACAGAATCAAGAAGGTGCTTAAAAAAAGTAAGTACTTGTCGTGTGTTCTTATTGAGATACTTAACTTGCATGCTGATCCATATATGCTTTTCGTTTATACTGTTGAACGATGTGATCGTTCGTAAATATCGTTCTTTTGAAAATACATATGATTCTAACTAAATGTTGTTCGTTTGCCAAGAAATACGATGGTACAGGGCTCTACCTACATTTTGGTCTTGATAATTTGTCTTATTAAAACAAATTTAGGAAATTGTTGTGTAGATGTGTTTGAAACTGGAATGCTTTGAAAAAATGATTCAGTGTAATGTAAGGACAGGACACAGCAGCTGTTTCCACATCTGGACTCTAGTGTACTGTGGGACACCAGACACATTTTTTTTTTTTAGTTAATCCACACAGGGGCTCCAGGGGATACTTGAGGTGTCACCATCTGTTAAACTTGGCCAAAAAAGGTAAGTATTGCAGTTTGGTTAAAAGGGAATTGTAATCATGTCTTAAAATTGGATCTTTTCACAAACAGACAATTGTACAGCACTTCAAAGCAAGGTTTCAGATTCCTATTTCTGTACTCTAATATCAGTGTGCTAAGTATACCTTTTTTTTTATTCTCATTGGTGAGAAAAGACTCGGACAACAGTCAGAGGATCCCAGGACCCCCCAAACTCACCAGCCTGATTGGGTAATTAGCCCAAACCGAAGCCTTGGCCCAGCCGAGGATCTTGAGGAAGGAGAGGTGGAGGAATTGGGTGAGATTTGCACACCACCAGGTGAGTGTCTGACACCCCAGCTTAAGGTAATCTATTTATGCCTGCATATTTCTAAATACATATTTTTCCTCAAATTTTAGGTGATGTTCTGGTTGTGGAAGGCCAAGTGGCGGACCCATTTAGCACAGACAGTGCACAAAGACTTATTGGGCAGATAATGGTCTGGAATGGCCACATTGATGCAATGCAGAATCAAATAGACAGCCTGAAAAATCGGCTAGACAGCATGCAACAGGAAATGAAGAACATGATTGATGTTTTTGGGAGAATGTAATCACTTTTTCCCTAAAACATCAATCATGTTCTTCATTTCAGTTTGAAATGTGAACATTGTTATGTTTTTCTAGTTGTAAAATAGTAAAAGCCAAATTTTGCAGATGCACACGGTGTGTCAACATGTGCTATCTGCCATCAGGGGATCTCAATGTATGCGTTTTGTGTTTGCAACCCCTTCCTCATAATGCTAGTTTGTGAGAGGAAGGTATTGCACCCACAAAACACGTCCATTGATCCCCCATGGTGGGAGATAGCACATGTTGACATTACCCATTTGGACTCCCAATTTGTGTGCATCTGCAAAATGTGGCTTTTACATGGGTAACATTACCAGCACGTTTTATTACATGTTGAACTTTGTAAGTTCCAGAGTTTTGTCTTTTTTTGTGTGTGAAAAAACCCTGTTTTAACCAAAAAAAATTTATAAAATAAAAATATTTCAAAAATTATGCAGAAAATACCCCTCAAAAAATTAGAATATAGTTATTCAAAAAAAAATAAATAAAAAAAATAAATATTTAGTAAAAAAGTAAAAAACAAGAAAAAGAAATGACGTTTTAAAAAAATGCACATGTTTGAATGTGCGCACATTAAAAATTTTAAACGACAACAATGTGTGTGGCTTTTTCTTTCAATACTCAATACCAGTTTAGGAATTAATTTTGTGTTTACACTGACAAAGAGCCTTATTTACTAAAGAGAAATGCACTTGGCACTACAAGTGCACTAGGAGAACCTAGGAGACACCAAAAAATAAAAGCAAACAAGAATAAATACAAGAGATTTTATCGTAAATATTTATTATTTTTTTTTTAAAGTTTAAATATGTTCTGGCATTGCAATGGCCCCCCTACCATTAAAATAATTGACATATCTGTCCCGCACTTGATGGGTGGTTTGGGGGGACAAGCCAGTATGGGTAGTATCCAGGCCTGCGAGAACAGATTCTGCACTAAGTCCGGCCTCAGGCCCAACGGAAGTTACATAGTGAATATATATATATTGTGAATGTCTTCTTAAAAGATTATGTAGTACACAACAAGACATGATGATATGATTTATTTTATAGTCCGCCATATTGATGGCTGAGAGAAACAAATGGAACCGGCTGGCCATAATCCCAAAGGCATTCTCCACAACTCTTCACGCTCTGGCCAGCCGGTAGTTAAATACCCTCCTCTCCGGGGTGAGGGTCCTTTGGGGGAACGGCCTCATTGAGGTGCTCGCCAAGACCGAAGGCTTCATCTGCGATGAATACAGAGGGGAGTCCCTCAACGTTCTCGGCATCAGGTGGCAATCCCAGACCACCAGTCTGGAGATGCTGGCACAACTCGGTCTGGCCGAAGACCCCTCCATCTGATATCCGGCCGTTCTTCCCCACGTCGACGTACATAAAATCATATTGTGTATTGTGCCGATACTGCCGCCATCAATACTACACTATTAAAGCCCTTGTAATTGAAGTAGTAAGACCCCGAATGGGGTGGTGGCACAATGTGAACATGCTTCCCATCGATCGCCCCTACACAGTTAGGAAAGTCCCAATGGTCAGCGAACTGGGAGGCCACAGTTTGCCATTTCTGTGGCGTGGAAAGAAACTGTGGAGTCAAACAAAAAAATATATAAGTACTTTTAAACATAACTTTGAAAGCAGATTACACAAAAACATTCTTGCGCAACAGCAGTATAACATTTTTTAGAAGTAGTATTTTTAAAATTCAAAAATATAAGGCCCACTTATAAGATTCCTCACCCCCTCTGATGGCTCATTGAACAAATTGTATGGGTGGTGGGCGAGGGTTCTAATTTAGTTGAAGAACACACATTACATCATTTAGAGACATTTGAGGGGGTTGGGGAGGGTTCTAATTTAGTTGAAGAACACATATTACATTTGGAGACATTTGAGGGGGTGGGGGGTGGGGGAGGGTTCTAATTTAGTTGAAGAACACACATTACATTTGGAGACATTTGAGGGGGTTGGGGAGGGTTCTAATTTAGTTGAAGAACACACATTACATTTGGAGACATTTAAGGGGGTTGGGGAGGGTTCTAATTTAGTTGAAGAACACACATTGCATTTGGTGACATTTGAGGGGGTTGGGGAGGGTTCTAATTTAGTTGAAGAACACATATTACATTTGGAGACATTTGAGGGGGTGGGGGGTGGGGGAGGGTTCTAATTTAGTTGAAGAACACACATTACATTTGGAGACATTTGAGGGCTTTGGGGAGGGTTCTAATTTAGTTGAAGAACACACATTACATTTGGAGACATTTAAGGGGGTTGGGGAGGGTTCTAATTTAGTTGAAAAACACACATTACATTTGGTGACATTTGAGGGGGTTGGGGAGGGTTCTAATTTAGTTGAAGAACACACATTACATTTGGAGACATTTGAGGCAGTTGGGGAGGGTTCTAATTTAGTTGAAGAGCACACATTACATTTGGAGACATTTGAGGGGGTTGGGGAGGGTTCTAATTTAGTTGAAGAACACACATTACATTTGGTGACATTTGAGGGGGTTGGGGAGGGTTCTAATTTAGTTGAAGAACACACATTACATTTGGAGACATTTGAGGGGGTTGGGGAGGGTTCTAATTTATTTGAAGAACACACATTACATTTGGAGACATTTGAGGCGGTTGGGGAGGATTCTAATTTAGTTGAAGAGCACACATTACATTTGGAGACATTTGAAGGGGTGGGGGAGGGTGAAGCAGTACAATGGAGCTGACAATATACATTGTTAAAGGGACTAGGCTATAGGTGTATATGGGCCCAGGATTGCATGCTGGGGAGGTTAGTGAAGGCAAATATGCATGTAGGCCAAAAAAGGATTTTAAAAAATACAAACATGCATGCATGAAGATAAAGGGGACATTCACAGCATATTCCAATCATGGTAATTAGGTAATGATGAAATTAATACAATACATTAGCAAACATTAAATACATATAATGTAATGTTAAAGGATAAAACTTACCTTAATATAGTCCTTCTGCAGGACCTGAATAATGGCAGAACAGGTCTCTGAGATAATGATCCCCAGAGCCTGGGGGGAGATGCCTGTCGAGAACTTAAGGTTCTGAAGGCTTCTCCCAGTCATCAAGTAACGTAACGTGGCAACCAGCCTCTGCTCCGCAGTGATGGTGTTAGGTACCTGGTAGTAGAGCCTGACTTGTAGGAGAAGACCTCTCATACAACGCTGGTTCAGGAGCCACTGGAGTGGGGACAGTGGTCTCCTGAGCACAGTGGGGTAGGAGTGCCTGTAGAGCAGAGTCTCTGATGCTGAAGTGATGAGAGATCCCACAGGGATGGCTGGACTGCAAATCAGGTGGAGACTGGAGGCAGCAAGCTGGAACACTTGGAGATGCAGAGATCACTGGAGCTGAAGCTGAAGGTGCAACAGCAAGGACAACAGCAGGCACAAGCAGGGTCAGATGGTCCGGGTCAGCAGGGATATGAGACAGGCAAGGCAGCAGGCAGAGGCAGAGTTGGTAGGCAGGCAGAGGTCGGCAACGGTATCAGGCAGGCAGTAGAAGAGTAGTCAGGCAGGCCGGGTCGGATTGGAGCGGGACGGATGGTCAGACAAGCCGGGTCAGATGGGTAACAAACAATCAGGTTCAGGTTAACAGGAATCACGAAGCTGAGATGAAGCAGCAATGTGCCAGAGGCACAGGGGGACTTTTATGTGCACTTTTTGGCGCCAAACTGGCGCTATCGCAAACAGGCGCATGCCCGTATGCGCGCACGTGCACACGCGCGCGCGCCCAAGCGCCGCGTACCCGCGCGCGCCCTAACGCCGCGCTGACGCCCGGGAACAACAGGAACTTTCTGAAATGTGCGTAACGGAGCGTGTCGGCGCATAGGCGCATGCCAACGCCCAGGACCGGTGCCAATGGTACCCTGACAGATGGCTTGCCGCATGCAGGTATCCTGGCTGCTGATATAAGGGGTCAGCAAAGCCAGCAGACGTTGAAAAACGGGGTCCGTCATTCTGAGATAATTCCTGAAATCCTCAGGATTATTCTCACAGATCTCACGGAGCAAAGCCATGTGCGAGAATTGGTCACGCTGGCGCAGCCAATTCTTCATTCATGAACTCCTCCTCACCCTGTTCATGGACTGGGCTTGGGTCAAAGTATGAACCTCAACACCAAGCCCCCACACAGCACGAACTCGAGAACGAGTACGTCCATGCACCATGGCTTCAAAACGGTCGGCTGGTCAAACAGACTTAAACAAATGCACTGAAGAACAGCAAGGCCTATGAAGAGCGACCTGAAGATCAGGAACGAGCGGACCAGAACAGCCTGCTATACAGGTTACGAACTGACCAACACGCACTGCAAACCAGATACAAACCTCACAAGCACAAACTGAACCGCAGAAAACAAGCGAAATGACCTGAAGTCTGAAAAGCGCGAATTGTCTCTAACCAAACATCGACTAACACGCGGTAAACACGAGATTAGCAGACGGAGCCCAAAGGGTGGCGTACTGGGGCTTGAACTTCCTTTTTCTAGTCCCGTCGTACGTGCTGTACATCACCGCGTTCGAAACCACCAGACTTTTGGAGTGATCGTGTGTGTCCAAGTCCCTCCGTTTGTAAGTCCGGCGGACCTACGCTACAAAGTCCGTTGGAAAGTCTGCTTGTGTGTACGTGACATAATAATCATTAAGCACTACTCTCTGAATTCTGTCTTTTAGTGGATAGTTTTCTATCCATTTACAAACTGATATTTCCAAGCCTGTAGACTTTACCTTACACATGAGCCGTGTGTGCGGAACTGTATCGAACGCTTTTGCAAAATCCAAGTATACCACGTCCAGAGCCACCCCTCTGTCCAAGGTTTTACTTACCTCTTCATAAAAAAAAATCAGGTTTGTCTGACAACTTCTGTCTTTCATGAATCCATGCTGTCTGTTGCTTAAAATGTTTTTTTCCAGCAAGAACTCGTCTTGTGGTCTTTTTTTAAATGCTCCAGTATCTTCTCGACTATAGAAGTTGAACTAACAGGTCTATAGTTACTTGGTAAAGACTTTGATCACTTTTTTAAATATAGGCACCACGTTCGCCCTGCGCCAATCCAGTGGTACTATTCCCGTCATTAATGAGTCCCTAAAAATTTGATACAATGGCTTTGAAATTAAAGAGCTCAATTCTTTTAGGATCTGTGGGTGGATGCCATCAGGTCCAGGTGCTTTTTCCACCTTTATGCTGTCTAAATATTTCTGGACCATATTACTTTTGAGCCATTTTGGATCATTTGGGGTTGTGTCAATACCACCCCCATTATGGACATGAGCTCCCCCATGCTCTTTTGTATATGGAAGGAGAAAAATCCTGGACTGCCGCACTCCATGCAAAAACATCTTTATTTGAAAAATGCGATAAAATCCAAAATAGCAAACATGACAAAAAGTGGACATAACGGGCATAAAATAGCTAACGCGTTTCAAATTCAAAGATGCTTACTCATAGTTAAATTTGATCAAACAACAAGAGTGTATATAAAAGAAAAGGAAGGGGAGGGGAAAGGTGTAGCACCCAATCCATGTCAACAGACAATTAAATAAACACACCTGCTGCATGATTAAAGCTAAACTTACAACCATGGAACACCCATAAGGATTTGAGACAATGTAATAAAAGAAATATGTGTAATTGTCCCAAATCCTGATGTAAATATGAATATAAACATATGTATAAATGCACGTATATAGTTCCCTACAGTTCAACCATGGTTGGAATAAAGCAAAAATGACAATAAAAAAGAAGAAAAGAAAAGAAAATTCTAAACCGAAAGGAATGCCTATTATATAAAAAGATAGACCAAATGCCTGAAATGAGACAAAAGGTGCATCAAAGTATATGTGTGATACCATACATAGACAAAAATGGAAAAAATGTGGAAAAATTATATATATAAAAATACATATAGCTACTATATATACTGAATTAATCTTATTAAACCAAAGAAACTATAATCAAATAGATAAATCTATTGCGAGAAAAATATCAACTATGTATATAGTAGGAATAAGATGTGTTTGAGTTGAAGAAAAATACAAAATAACAAAATAATGCCAAAATTGAAAAGTATCGAGAACATTCCTATCCAGAGATTCAATTGCCAAAATGTACACAGCTATTTATGACTAACTGCACAAAAATGGCAACAAGCGCTTCTGTTTCAGAGAAAAAAAATGTATTTTTTATTTTTAAAGGGGTAAAAACTGATGCCTGTAGCTAGTGTACAAAAAGCCGGTCCCATAGTTCTAGAATAAATATTAAACAAGTGTTAAATTAAAGATTGAAAACGGCCAAAAAGAGATGTGTTCCCAGCCTTTCTAAGGGAAAATACAGGGGGACAAGGTACTCACTACTTCTATTGTAAGCTATTTAAACCACTGAGGGAAAAAACAAACAAACAGATACTCCAAAAACTGGACAAAATGAAACAATTTATCCAGGTGATGAGCGGTGGACAAGAAATCTAATGTTCATTGGAACCGCAACATTTCATACATTAATTTAAACGACCAAGTAGATTCCCAATCTCAGTGAGATTGCAACATAAATGGTTCTCCAATGTCACTGTCAGAAATGACAAAGTGCTTTGATGCTGAAGTTTCACTTCTACCGCTGCAAACAACATAAACTGCGCTAGTATCGCTTCTATCGCTGTAGACAACATAGACTGAGCTAGTGTAACGAAATAGACAGAAATGAGAAAGTGCCTTAATACTAGAGTCTCACTTCTACCGCTGCAAACAACATAAACTGCGCTAGTATCACTTCTACCGCTGTAGACAACATAGACTGCGCTAGTGTAACAAAAATTGACATGAGGTAGTGGATATAGCTGGAAATAAAGAAAACAAAACAAAGGGTACACATGCTATTGGTAAAAATGGGAAACATCCCATTCAAAGTTAAAGTGGGGTTCCACCCAAAAAACAAAAATACCTGGAAAAATTCTAAAAAAAAACCCAAAAAAACATTTGGATATTTTTGTTTTCACTTACCTCTAAATGCCTGTTGCTAAGTGGTCCCTCGTAGTCTGCCTGTTCCTTAGCCTGGGCTGGTGACATCAATTCCCCCTCGGCACAGGAAGGGCTCCGCTCTGCTCCCTCCTTCCTGTCAATCATCTGGGACCCATTACAGGTCCCAGGTGATTGAGCGGCCAATCACGGCGCGTGGCGCCGCTCGCGCATGCGCAGTGGGTGCCAGGCTGTGAAGCCACAGCCCGGCGCCCACAGTTGAAATGCCGGCGCCGACGAGCGGAGGGGGGGGGACGAGCGGGGCTTCGATCCTCCGCATCGCTGGACCCAGGGACAGGTAAGTGTCCAATTAAAAGTCAGCAGCTGCAGTATTTGTAGCTGCTGACTTTTAATTTTTTTTTTTTTGACGGCCCCCCTGGGTGGAACTCCTCTTTAAGTCCTGAAGGACATCTAGTGTTTAAAAAGAAGATCCACCGGACTTCCCTTTTGCACAAGATATTAAATTTGTCCCCACCTCTAGCAGGTTTTATTGATGCCTTGGTTCACTAAACTAGATGTGTCTTTATGGTGGACATTATTCCAATGTCTAGCGACATTGGTAGCATGGTCCTTTTGTATGTCATAAAGGTGGTTGTAGAGACGATCCTTTAATCTCCGTATTGTTCTACCTACATATTGTAAAGAGCAAGCTGTACATGTGATGACATATACAACGTATCGTGTGTTGAAATTAACGAAATCGCGAATCTTATGGGATTTACCTGTGGATGTAGACACCACTGTGTCACCTTCTTTAATAAAAGAGCAGTACGGGCAACCACTGCCACCACATTTAAAGGTTCCCTGAAAGGATAACCAGTTTCTGTTTTTTCCTCTGCTAGAGAAAAAACTAGGTGACAAAATACTAGCTAAAGATGGAGCTTTTCTAAGTACTGTACGAATCCCTTTATTCAAAATCTTTGAATAAATAGGATCATGAACTAAAATAGGAAGATGTTTAGTGACAATCTTTCTTATTTTATGAAACTCCAGGCTAAAAGGAGTGGAAAAAGTAGGGATTAAGATAGTACGTTTGGAGCTATGAGCTGTGGAGGGTTTATCCATGAGTAAATTGATGCGAGGTGTGCCCTGGGCTATACATACCCTCTTTTTATAATGGATTTGGAGTAACCTCTTTCTTCAACCCTAACAGACATAGAGACAGATTCTTGGTCAAAATCCTCTTGTTTGCTACAAATTCTTTTAAGCCTGAGGAATTGCCCTACAGGTATACTATTTATGGTGTGTTTTGGGTAACCGGAGTCAGCCCGTAGAAGAGTGTTGCCAGCACTGGGTTTTCTATATAGATTGGATAAGATACGATTGTCCTAACCGGTGAGCAAAACATCCAAGAACTCTATTGATTTGGCCTCCAGTTTCCCTGTAAATAGTAGATTTAACGTATTGTCATTCATATAGTCTAACCATTGCTCCAAGTTGACACATGGGTCTGAGACTATAAACAGTAGGTCATCTATATACCTGCAGTAAAATGCTGTATCCCTGTGACGCGGACTATCAGTCCCAAAGATGTGGAGCCTCTCCCACCATCCCATGTGAAGATTAGCCAGGGACGGGGAAAATTTCTCTCCCATAGAGGCTCCCCATCTTTGGAGGTAGTAGTCCCCGTCAAACATAAAAAAATTGTGGGTAAGTAGATATTGTAAACACAAAATAATAATCTCCTGCATAATTGGAGAAAAACGACCAGACCTGTTGAGAAAATAGGAAACTGCTTGCAAGCCTAAATCATGGGGAATAGATGAATATAGACTACCTACATCACAAGTAATCTAACTGAAACCATCTTTCCATGTCATGTTTTGAAGTTTAAATAGCAATTGCTTAGTATCTCGGAGATAACCGGGTAGTTCAACAATTAAAGGTTGCAATTGCTCATCGACCCATTGCCCCAGACGCTCATTGAGCGAGCCAATGCCGCTACAATGGGTCTGCCAGTTAAAGGGAACAAGCCCTTGTGCAACTTGGGAAGATGATGAAATATGGGCATGACAGGAAAAGGAGGAATCAAAGCCTCTTTGTCAATAGGTAAAAAAAATGCCTATAGCAACAGCTCCATCCATAAGAGTGGAAAGTTCATCCTTGAAAGTTTTAGTTGGGTCACCCCTAAGCTTGAGGTAAGTAGTGGTATCTGAAAGCTGTTGTAAGGCTTCTTTTTTATATGAATCAGCATCTAACACCACCACTGCTCCTCCCTTATCAGCATTCTTAATCACTATGGATGAGTCTTTATGTAACTTGTCCAGAGACAGTTTTTCATCTGCAGAGAGATTGTCACTATTGTGATGTGAAGTGTTCCTAGCCAAAATAGACAAGTCTCTCTCCACCATTTTTTGGTAAAGATCCATGTCCTTCCCTCTTGAGTTTATAGGGTAGAAATCTGATTTGGTTTTAACAGACACTGTGTTATGACCTATACTGATGTCAGTGGTGTTACAATCAGATTCAATGGCAAGATCCGAAAGATCAGTTAATGCACAAACGTCAATAAAGTGTGTCGGGAAGACGCAGACTCACCGGTTGGCGATAGATCCACTGGAGGATTAATTTGATTGTCCTCATCTTCAGCGAAGTAATGCTTCCTTAAAGTTAAAGAGTGTGCCAAACGGTTGACTTCAAGGATCGTGCCAAAGAGATCAAAGTGATTTGAAGGACAAAAATTTAAACCTCTGGAAAGGAGTGAAATTTCCGTACTGGATAGGGAACATGCTGATAGGTTAACAACGTTTTTGATGTCTTCTACTGCTTCCTGCCTCTTAGCTGATAACGATTGTCGTTGGCTTCTTTTGTGTCTTTTTCCTCCTCTACGTGTTTTCCTTTCTTCTTTCTCCCTTTCATGTTGCGGCCTCGGCCGGCTTGGTTTAAAGGAATAGCTTTAGTATGTGTATGATCTGTGGCTGAGCTGTTATCCGATGAGGAATCCGTGCCTGTGGCTGCTAAGGTGTCTTGTGTCTGATCCCCTTCAGCCTTCCGAGAAACTGACCCTTTTCTTTGAAGGGAGCGATTACTCCGAAAAACTGTTTTTTTCCATGTATAGACATTGTTGTTATCATGATCAAGTTGGTCTCTTATGCGTTTATCTTTTTTTGTAAAGATGACACTTCTTTCAAGTTTATCCAATTTTTTGTTGAGTTGGCCATGCTCTTTTGTATACACAGAGCTGAAGAAAGTATTTAATAAATTAGCCTTCTCTTTGTCCCCAGTCGCCCACTCTAGAATATTTTGTAAAGGGCCTACATGCTCAGACCTGACCTTTTTACTAGTAATATATTTGAAGAATTTTTTGGGGTTTGTCCTACTATCTTTTGCAATCTGTTGTTCATTTTGAATTTTTGCATCCTTGATTTCCTTTTTACATATTCTGTTATATTCTTTGTAACATTTAATTGACACTAGTGTTCCTTCCTTTTTTATATTTTTTAAAAGCTCTTTTCTTATTGTTTATAGCTTTTTTAACTTTGACCGTAAGCCACATAGGTTTTATTTTTAGCCTTTTAAACTTATTGCCCTCGTTATCATTGGGTGGTCTATAACAAACTCCAATGATTAACTTTGAACTACCCACATCTATATGCAGTTCCACCCATAATGCTTCAGACTCATCACACTCTCCATCAACCATGTCTTCTTTCACACTTGCTTTGAGATAACTTCTCACATAGAGACAGACCCCGCCACCTTTCCTTTTTACCCTGTCTCTCCGAAAGAGTGCATAGCCAGGAATATTAATAGCCCAGTCATGTGAGGATTGAAGCCAAGTTTCAGCAATACAGATTACATCATAGCTCTCCTCATGTACCAGAGCTTCCAAATCACCTATTTTGCTTGGCAGACTTCTGGCATTGGTGAACAAACACTTTAATGTATTATTACATTTTGATCTGTTGTTTTTCTTATAATTTTTAGTAGTACACATGGCACTATAGTTTCCAATGGCTGTTTGCAACATGGGAACTTTCTTGTCACCTGCCATAACCCTCCCCCCATTTATCCCCATTCCACCCTCCATTAATGTCTGACGCCTAACTGACCTGTCTGCCTGAAGCAATTCTAGTTCACCCTCCCCCGTCAATCCTAGTTTAAATACTCCTCCAGCCTTCCCATATACCTCTCCCCCAGCACAGCAGACCCCCTTCCATTCAAGTGCAAACCGTCTTTAGCATATAAGTTGCACCCCAATGAAAAGTCAGCCCAGTGCTCTAGAAAACCCAAATCCCTCCTCCCTACATCAGGTCTTTAGCCATGCATTCAGCTCTCTAATCACCCCCTGCCTTTCCTGTGCGCATGACACAGGCAATATTTCAGAGAATATCACCTTGGAGGTCCTTCCCTTCAGCTTGCAGCCTAGTTCTTTAAATTGATTCTTAAGGAGCCTCCACCTTCTATGTATACTGTCATTGGTTCCAACGTGGACCAAGACAGCTGGGTCATGCCCAGCCCCTCCCATTAATTTATCCACCCAGTCCACCACATGCCGAACCCTAGCACCAGGGAGACAGCAAACCATTCGGTTGAGGCGATCCTGGCGACAAATTATTCAGTCCTTCTGATTATAGAATCTCCTATTACCATCAACTGTCTAGGCCTACCTGCACTCCCCTCACCGCCTCTACTAAATTGGCTTCTCTCCTGGCTTTAGGGACCCACCAACAGGCCAGATTTTAAGAATTACCTTGGGGAGTTGCAGACTAGAATACTGAAATCACTGAGCAGCAAGAGATATCACCTGTGATGTATTTCAGCTATCTTGCAAACCTGGCCTGTTGGTGGGTCCTGAGTACTGGAGTTGAGAACCACTGCTCTAACTACATTAACCCATCTTCCTATCTGATAATCCTGACTTGCCCCTCCACCCTCCACATCAAACCTTCAACCCTGCTAGCACTCATTTCCCAGTTACAATACAATTACTTAAAGGAAGTTTAAGATGTTACTTACAGGTTAGAAGACTCCTATCTTAACTCCTGTTTTCAACTCTTGGTTATTAACTCTCCACTTTAGTTCAAAATTCCACTTATGTTCACAAAATCCACATGCAAGCCACCATTAGCAGGGAGCAAGCTCCTAGGGGAGTTTGTATAGACACTTTTATACACCTGTGAACAATTAACCACTCCCCTTAATTAGCAGGAAGAAAAAAAAAAAAGCTGTTTAAAAAAGTGTCAGAAAAAAAGTATTTTAAAAACTGATAGCAAACGTATCAAATAAAGGATGAAAAAAAACCCCAAAACAACACTTGCAAGCAGAAGCAGTCAAAAGCGCCAAAAGCGCCGATATATCTCTGGGATATTTTGGCATGGCTGTCCCAATAGATCGTGTGGGGAATGAGACCTCGATGCCGAGTAGCTCCTGGAAGATGTTCCCATAGTTTTCGGGTGCATAGATGGGCTAAAGTCTTCCTATTTAGTCAGTTGAGTAACCCTGTCAGTGGTAGCTCTCAAGTTAAGCAGACATCTTCTGCGAGGTAAAGCCACGCCCCCTTTGACATTTTTTTTTTGGTTGAATAATGATTTGATTTGGTATATTTTCTATATTTTTTGATTAATAGAATGCACTTTTTGGTTAAATTCTATTGGCAGATAGTCTAATGTCTAATTTTATTTGTTAAACCTTCACATACACATTTGTAATGACCTTAAACTCTTAGCGCCGGTACCACCCTGCTCTTTACGAGGTTTGTAATGCCGGGAGGCAGGGCTTAAGATCACGTGACTGCCATGATTGGCTGTCGTGACCACCGTTGGCCTGAAAACTCCTGATCGCTCCTTGCTTTTGGTTAGGCAACGGTAAATCTGCCGGGAGCGTGCAGCATGCATGCTCTAGGCACAGGTGTAGTGGCAGCAATTCATGCAAGTATGGGGCCCCTCTGCTCTAAGGCCCAGGTGCAGAGAGGCTGCATATTTGCGTATGGCCGGCACGAAGGGGTTAACATGAATAACTCTACACCAAGTTCACTATATGGCTAACTTATACATGGCA
Organism: Lithobates septentrionalis; assembly: GCA_037952835.1. NCBI lineage: Eukaryota > Metazoa > Chordata > Amphibia > Anura > Ranidae > Lithobates > Lithobates septentrionalis. The sequence goes on from JBBDGP010001284.1 coordinate 4,787,542, forward strand.
AACTTATCCCCCCTTAATTGTCTCTTCTCAAGAGAATAAATTCAGTTCAGCTAATCTTTCCTCATAGCTGAGCTCCTATTAGTTTAGTTGCTCTTCTGTCAGGCTTACCCCAAACGCAGGTGGTCAGACACTATAGCTGGCTACTGTGTTCTTCACCTATAGCAGCCCCTTTCCCATAAGGCAAGCAGGCCTACCGTTACTTGGTTCCCCCAGGACTCATACACAATGCTATAGTGCCTGGCTACCATGCCAGGGCATGTGTGAACTGAGCAAAGCAAACAGGTGCTTGCAGTTGGCAGACAGGCAGAGCAGTTCAATGACAGTCAGGGTACAAGGCATGCAGAGTTCACAGAATAGTCATTATCGGATTCAAGGTCAGGGAAAAAACAATCTAGCAGAGCAGGGCAGACAGGGAGCTTGATCAGGTAATACACACATTATTACACTCTATCACAAGCATGACACTGCAAGCTTGGCTGGCTTATATCAGGTTTGGTATTTATATCTTGCAGGTGGACAGACAGACAAGGAGAATGCTATAGCCAAAAGCAGGATGCTGGAACCACTAGCTATGATGCACACGCACCTGACACCTTCTCTGAACTTTCTCCAGTTCTCCAACATCCTTTTTTTGTAAACTGGTGCCCAAAACTGAACTACATATTCCAGATAAATGTTCAGGAATGCTTACAGATGCAAAATGATGTCCCTCTCCCTCTGGAGGGAAAGAAAGTAGAATGGATTTTTCATACACTTGATTCTATGCCAACATTCTCAGCTAAATGGGGTTGTTGGATCACCAATTATACTCTTTACTTGAATGACTCTCGGGAATGATTTTCATTCTTGATTATTATGAAAGACATTGTATAAACATCTTTGCATCTCTCTGGGCTTTGCCCAACGAATATATCTGTTGATTGTATGATACCCTACCATTTGTAAACAAATAAATAAAACAAGAAGTATTTTGCTTCCTTTAGAATCTGCAGCTTGGTATTGCATGCTATTATTAGTGCCACTTTCATACTGAGGCGTTTTACAGGCGTTTTAGCACTAAAAATAGCGCCTGCAAAGCACCTGTAAAGCGCCTCTCCTGTCACTCCAGTGTAAAAGCCCGAGTGCTTTCACACTAGAGTGGTGTGCTTGTGGGATGTTAAAAAAAAGTCCTTCAAGCAGCGGTGCCCACTGAAATGAATGGGCACCGCTGCCGAAGCGCCTGCAAATCACTTTGGCAGCAGCGCTTTGCGGGCGCTATTAACCCCTTCTTTGGCTGCTAGCGAGGGTTAAAAGCGCCGCGCTGGCGGCCGAAAAGCGCGGCTAAATCGACGCTCTCGCTCTCAGTGCTGACGCTCTCACCGCCCCATTGTGAAAGTACCCTTAGTCTATGCTCAACCAGAACACTCGGATCCTTCTTGATCATTGACTCCCCCAGTTGTGCTCCTCCTAGAATGTATGATGCATTCATATTTTTAGCTCCCAAGTGCATAACTTTACACTTTTCAACATTAAACCTCATTTCTATATAGCAGTCCAATTAATCAGTGCATTGAGGTCGGCTTGTACGTTAGAGACATCCTGTAGGGGCATTATTTCACTAGATAGTTTTAGTTCATCTGCAAACACAGAAATGGCACTTTTAATCCCAAACTACAGTGTTTTTAAAAAGTATTCATACCTCTGGGAAATTTTCCACATTTTGTCATTTTACAACCAAAAACATAAATGTATTTTATTGGAATTTTATGTGACAGACCAACACAAAGTGGCACATGATTGTGAAGTGGAAGGTAAATGATAAATGGTTTTCAAATTTAAAAAAAAAAAAATATCTGAAAAGTGTGCCGTGCATTTGTATTCAGCCCCCTGTGCTCTGATACCCCTAACTAAAATCTAGTGGAACCAATTGCATTCAGAATTCACCTAATTAGTAAATAGAGTTCACCTGTGTAAAATGTCATCTAAGTATAAATACAGCTGTTCTATGAAGCCCTTAAAGGTTTGTTAGAGAATCTTAGTGAACAAACAGCATCAGGAAGGCCGAGGAACACACCAGACAGGTCAGCGATAAAGTTGTGGAGAAGTTTAAAGAAGGGTTAGGTTATAAAAAACTATTCCAAGCTTTGAACATCTCACGGAGCACTGTTCAAACCATCATCTGAAAATGGAAAGAGTATGGAGGCTTTGGTCCCATCCAATGCCCATAGAACCATCCTTAATGTTTTACCGTTTTACACATACAAGGCCATTCTTCTCCAGTGGAAGAAACCTGCGGCCCCGACTGTGTCCTTTTGGAAGGGCCTGGTAAACTCCATGACCCCTTTCTATAAAGCCACATACCTATCCCGGAGATGTGAAAAGAATTTCACTAAGGTTTGGCAGGCTTGGTTGGATTCCTCCTCCACTGTAGAGTAACACTCTGAAGTATGACCTTGCGGGGTTGGGGATTGTGTGTTGTAGATAGTTGTTAAACTGTTTATAAACTCAAGATTGGCCAGTTGGACCACCAGCGCCTTTAGTACCCTTTATTTCCTATAAGTTGGAGATGATTCCTGTTATAATATCCTTTTCTGACATGGTACTCGTAGTTCTGGTTGGTTTAGGAGCTCGTCCAGCTCTTATGATACTGGAAAATGTATACCTATATGTATCACTTCACTCTTCTAGCCCTTGGGGCTACAAGTGAGAGGGAAGACGCAGTAGAGGAAGAGGGGTGGGCTGGGATAGGCTACTTGTATTCTGTAGCTAAAAGGTCTCTGTTTCCAGTTTTTCTTGGACAAACTTTGTTTTGTAGCAAGGCCCTGCATGGTCTACCTTTTGGCGATCTTGTTTTGTCGCCACTGTGTTACTGTTTTGTAAACTGCATAAACATCAATAAAAAATAATTTTATGAAAAAGAAAATGAAAAGAGTATGACACAACTGCAAACCTACCAAGACATGGCCATCCACCTAAACTGACAGGCCGGGCAAGGAGAGCATTAACCACTTGCCCACCAGGCCAATTCTGACATTTCTCTCCTACATGTAAATATCATCATTTTTGGAAAAAAAACAGTTTTATGCTTTAAAAAAAAAAAAAAAACAGTAAAGTTAGCCCAATTTTTTTTTCATAATGTGAAAGATGAAGTTGCGCTGAGTAAATAGATACCTAACATGTTATGCTTCAAAATTGCACACGCTCGTGGAATAGCGACAAACTTCAGTACTGGTTACATGTGTTGAGTTACAGAGGAGGTATAATGCTAGAATTATTGCTCCCGCTCTAACATTCACGGCGACACCTCACATGTGTGGTTTCAACACCATTTTCATATGTGGGTGGGACTTACGTATGCGTTCACTTCTGCGTGCGAGCACACAGGGACAGGGGCAATTTAAATTTTTTTATTTTTTTTTTATTGTTAATTTTACTTAAAATTTTCTAATTTGACACTTAAAAAAAATGTTTTGATCACTTTTATTCCTATTACAAGGAATGTAAACATCCCTTGTAATAGGAATATGGCATGGCAGGACCTCCTTACAGTGAGATATGGGGTCATTAAGACCCCACATCTCACCTCTAGGCTGGGAAGCCTAAAATAAAAAAAACAAAAAAAAAGATCACGCTTCCCAGCTGAGGTAGCGCCGTTTTTTTAATGCAGAGGCCGGGCGAGACGTCATAAAATCATAAAATCATAAAATGATCATAGAGACTCCGGCGACCATCTGGTCCACCAGAAATCTCTATGGTGGACATGCGGGGCCGGCAGATCCATTCCCCGACTCACTGATTGCAGAGGTGAGTAGGTAGAAGCACCAGAGGGCGGCGGGAGGGGGAGACGTCCACTCTTGCCACCCGTGAGAACAATCTAGCAGCTGACCAGCTGCTATGATCATTCTTATGGTGTAGGAAATCGCCGGCTGAAAACGCTGATATCTGAATTATGCCTGTAGCTTCAGGCATCATTCAGATATACCACCATAAAGCCCAGGACCTCCATGGACGCCCAGCTGTCGGCAAGTGGTTAATCAGAGAAGCAGCCAAGAGGCCCATGGTAACTCTGGAAGAGTGGCAGAGATCCACAGCTCAGGTGGGAGAATCTGTTCACCGGACAACTATTAGTCGTGCACTCCACAAATCTGGCCTTTATGAAAGAGTGGCAAGAAGAAGGCCATTGTTGAAAGAAAGCCATAAGAAGTGCTGCTTGCAGATTGCAATAAGCCATGTGGGGGCAACAGCAAATATGTGGAAGAAGGTGCTCTGGTCAGATGACACCAAAATTTTACTTTTTGGCCTAAAATCAAAACGCTATGTGTGGCGGAAAACTAACACTGCACATCACCCTAAACACACCATCCCCACTGTGAAACATGGTGGTGGCAGCATCATTTTGTAGGAATGCTCTTCTTCAGCAGGGACAGGGAAACTGGTCAGAGTTGATGGGAAGATGCATAGAGCCAAATACAGGGCAATCCTAGAAGAAAACCTGTAAAGCCCCATACACACGATAGGACTTTGTACAAACTTTCCCTTGGATAAACAAGTACGGGAATTAATGCAGAAATATTGGTACCTTCTAATGGGGGATCCACGGGTCTCCAAACATTTAAAAAATCATCCAGAAATAACCTTCAGACGATCACAGTCCATTAAGGACAAGATTGTTCACAGTCATCATGATCCATCTCTCATCTTTACCAGTGTAAATAGGGGTACACGACCATGCCACAAATGTGGTTTCTGCAGGTATATCCATGCAACACGCACCATTGCCCATCCCATCCCGCATCTATTCTCCCAAATTCTCAGTCACATGTCAGTCAGTTGGCATTGTCTACCTAATGACCTGTGGCTGTGATGCCTTCTATGTGGGCAAAACAAAGCGCCCATTTTTTCACCGTATACGAGATCACGTTTCTCTTGTGTGCAAAAAAAGAATGGAGACGCCCATTAGCCGCCATATGGGCCTCTTCCATAAATTCGATGACACCATGATGCGCTTTGTAGCCTTAGAACATGTCCCCCCGGGAGAAAGGGGTGGCAATTATGACCAAATTCTATTACAATGTGAGGCCAAATGGATTTCAAATTTAGAGGCTTTAAAAGCCCCAGGCCTAAAGGATGCTTTAAGCTACAAACCCTTTCTGTGAAAAACATCAAAATATGTCTCTTTTTCTTTTGGATCTATTATATATTTTCTGTATTGGTATTTTATGTTTGCCATAATTGTTGTAGTATATATACACATATATATTAATTTATTCTGTTGTATTTATTCCTGATCATTTATTATCTTTTTTTTTTTTTCATTTCTTTATTTTATTTAATTTATTTCATTTAATTTATTTTATTTCATTTCCATTTATTTATTTATTTATTTATTTATTTATTTATTTATTATTATTTTTTTTCATTCATTTTTTCTTTATTATTTAATTTACATTATATTTATTTTAATTTTTCTTTAATCACTTACCTCCTAACAATATTTTTTATTATGAATACTTATCTTTTCATGCTATTATTGAATTTATCTATCTTTGAATTTTTTCATATATTGAATATTTCCTTTATGTTTTGGCCCCTCCTCTATCCTGGTTCGCCCTTTACAAGCTTGCACGGACACACAGGCATTTGTCAGAATGTTGGTCTCCAATCAATGGCCTCGTCTCCAAATGTCTCTCCTGGCCCCCTGCGTTATGCATTGCACTGTCAAATAGACCTTTATTACTTTCTACTCTGGCTCACTCATGCAGTGATTCCTGTCTGTATTATCAGCATTTATCCCTCTGAGTCACGCCAGCCCCCCTCCCATCATGTGAGGGCAAAACCACTTCTAAAATGGCGATCGACAGCTGTGTTCTTTAACAGCCCATGACGCCGTTCAATCTAATGTGTGCGCATGCGCAGTGAGGTCTTATGAACGTCTGCGGAGCGGCGGTGACGCCAGACGCTGGCCGCTCCGGAGTGCAATATTTAAACAGGGAGATTTTCTTTATCTCCCTGTCATTTCTCTGCTGGACACCACAGAGGTAGGAGGGAAGGATCTCTCCTCCTCACTTTACTGAAAGCTTGAGATACTCCTGCAAGGTAGGCAGCTCCACTCCAATGCTAACTTTTGCATTGTTTTATCCACTATAATTCCCCCCACCCCAAATGGCTTGGGATCTAACTAAATTGAAAGTAAATCTTGTATTACTGGGCTATCTATATGGCTGATGGATTCAAATGAAGGCTGTTTTTGATTCCTCCCTTTTCAGACCGTCCCTACTTCTCCTCCATATCGAGGTTTTCTTTTTATAACATCCTATGGTTGGTGCTCCTGTCCCACTAAACACCCAGGATGTCTTATGCAAAGCAAAATTGATTCTATCATATAAAGTCCATTCAGGTAAAAAATCCCAATAATATAATGATTTTATTGAACATAATCAATTAACCTTCTCTTTTCAAAAATGTAAATATTCAAACATTTATTATTTTTTCAATCATATGTGTCCTGTCTTTTTCAGTTGGGAACATATATATATGTAGGAAGGCCAGTATGGTGGCCTGAATTTATGGGAGGAGCCCGGGGGTATTTAAGCAGCACCGCTCACCTGTGGTGCTTGTCGGTTTCCTGTGCGCGATATACGTCACTAAGCCGACTATTCGACATACCAGCGTCCGCAAGTTCTTGCCTCGCAGTTCCCGTATTCGATACTCCGTACTCAAAACTTTCGAAGTCCGCGTTTTCGTTATAGTTGTACCACGCGTCTGGCTTGGCTGTCGCAGGTAAGGTCCCGTCGGACTTTTCGTTTTCATATCATGTCACTAAACCGTGAGTTCTAAATTTCGTTTCACCCGCATCGCACAAACTGCAATGTATATCGCTCGTACTTTCGATATGTCACAATTCGATAGCACAGCGACGCTGACGCCGCTTCATTTCTAGCATGTCGGTATTACTAAACAGCCATAGCCAGTCGCAAATTGCAAATTATCAAACCCATTTCTAAAAAATTCATTCGGACATTTCAAATCATTTCTCATTTCTGGAAACATTTCTAAAAAACTCATTTCGGACATTTCAAATCATTTCTCATTTCTGAAAACATTTCTAAAAACTCATTTCTGACATTTCAAATCATTTCTCATTTCAGTCACCTACCGCGCTCCGATTTGAATCCAATCGCACCAAAAGGTGCGCCGATTCGTTCCGGTGTGCCCCAGTTATTACGGCCTCATTTCTATACATGCTCCAGAGTTACGTTATTATCAGTCAATTGTACCTCTGTCATGGTTATCATTTCAATTCCATGTATCACGTTCCGACATGAATTTAGTCGCATGGAAAATGCACCGATTCGTCTCGGCGTGCCCCAGGATTGGCCTCATTTCTATACATGCTCCAGAGTTACGTTTTATCAGTCATTTGTACCTCTGTCATGGTTATCATTTCATTTCCATGTATCACGACCCGACATGAATTCAGTCGCATGAAAAATGCACCGATTCGTCTCGGCGTGCCCCAGGATTGGCCTCATTTCTATACATGCTCCAGAGTTACGTTTATCAGTCAATTGTATCTCTGTCATGGTTATCATTTCATTTCCATGTATCACGTCCCGACATGAATTCAGTCGCATGAAAAATGCACCGATTCGTCTCGGCGTGCCCCAGGATTGGCCTCATTTCTATACATGCTCCAGAGTTACGTTTATCAATCAATTGTATCTCTGTCATGGTTATCATTTCATTTCCATGTATCACGTTCCGACATGAATTTAGTCGCATGAAAATGCACCGATTCATCTCGGCGTGCCCCAGGATTGGCCTCATTTCTATACATGCTCCAGAGTTACGTTTATCAGTTAATTGTACCTCTGTCATGGTTATCATTTCATTCCCACGTATCACGTTCCGACAGGAATTCAGTCGCATGAAAATGCACCAATTCGTCTCGGCGTGCCCAGGATTGGCCACATTTCTGATACATGCTCCAGAAATCCGGATCATAGCTGAATCGCAGACACCAGGGATTGACCCATATCTCTGTCATGCAATTTCTACCATTTCACTCCCACAACGCATCACCGTTTCGAAACCAGTCGCATCCGAGGCGCACCGATTCGTCACGGCATGCATCACTGGTTCCGATCACATTTCATACCTACACCAGAGCTCGGTTAGTTGCCAGTCGCTAACACGGCACAACCAATGCGAGCCTCGGTCAAAACAATCATTTCTCTCATTTCATTTAATAACTGCACTCCTACTCGAATCCAGATGCATCAAACAAGCACCGATTCGTCCCAGGAGCACCAATATTTTCAGTTGCCTCATTTCAATACATGCTCCAGAGCCCGGTTCACGGTCGAACAAATCGGGACACGACCAGGCCGCACCTCTGTCATGCAGTTCATTCATTTCACAATCAAGGCAAACATTTCGAACCATTTTATTGTCACAAATTTCAAGCACCATACAAATCATTGCTCCAAGTTACTTAGCAATCCCTTCACGAATTGTCACTTTTCATCTTCCTCAGGTCAGTCAAAGTTCAGTAGGTCCACCCTGCACCAGGTTGGACGATATCCCCCCAGGTAAAAAAAAAAAAAAAAAAAAAAAAAGGGGGGAAAGGGAGAATAAGTCGGGTAAGTATGACTCAGTGGATCAAAGAAAAAACTTGAAATTCATCTCACCCCCAATAGGTTACAGTCAACCAGGAAATAAAGCTCGAGATCCTCACCAGAGCAACCATGTCCCAGGCCGGCAGTGAAGACTTCACGGCCCCTCTATCACCTACTCCGGTTTCAGAAAGCGGCAGCGTGCAATCCCTCAGGGGATGGACTATCCCCAAACTGACGGCAGAGCTCAGACGCAGAGGTGTCCCCTTCCCCGCCACAGCGAGGAAAGGCGAGCTCTTCAAACTCCTCTTCCCCCCATCAGTAGCAGGACCCAGTACCCAACAGGCATCCCTCCAGTCGATATCATCGGCCATTTCGCAGTTACACACAATGGTGTCATCTCTATCCACCTCAGTTGCAGACGTCCAAGCCAGGGTGGCACTTCTGGAGGCCCGACCGGCCACGGCTGTCCCAGACCCAACGGCTATTCAGACCTTGACACCTCTTCCTACAGGTACCTCAGGCTCAAGCGCCATTGTCTACCCCTCCCATCTGGTCCCAACCAGTATCAGGAAGGACATTTTAGACGGCAAGGACGTCAACCTGGCCTCTCTCCTGATCTCCGTGCATGATTTAGCAGAAAATAAGGCCTACTCCTGGGGTGACATATCGGTGGTCCTTAAAGCCAAAGACCCCAGGCTGAACCGCAAGCTATCAGTCCCCGAATTTACCCTGGCCTTTGGCATGCTCAGAGATGTCCTGTGCTCAGCCACCCCTAGCAGGCGGGAAGAGCTGGACTTATACCTCCATACTGTGGTAGACTTGGGCCACAAGTATGGAGGTTTCGCCTTCTACGATTACCATCGTTCCTTCTCAGCCAAGGCCGCCGCCAGATTCGCACAATACCAGATCACCACAGATTGGAGTCTCATGGACACAGAGCTCTTCTGCCGCCACTTTGCCGGCTTACGCTCACCTCTGTGTGCAATTTGCCAGTCTTCCACCCACACTGCCACCTGGTGCGCCAATACGGCGATCAGACGGCCCTTCGAGTTCCCCTCTACCTCAGGTACAGTACAGGGCCAGTCGATCCCTGAACCAAAGCCTCAGGTGGACAAACTCGGACGCCCAGTCCGAACCGTGGGAGGGGCAGCCATCTGTAACAACTATAACTATGGGTCCTGCAACTTCAGCCAATGCCGTCTACTCCACATCTGCACTATATGCCAAAGAGCACACCCTAGGAATTTGTGTGAAGTCAAGCAACACAAGAGGGCATGACTAAGCCGAATCAACATCTTATGGCTAGGACTGTATCTCACTTCACACCCCACCCCTTCCCTGGCCACCTACCTTATCCAAGGCTTCACAGTAGGCTTTCACACCGGCCTCATCGCACTACCCCACAGTACGCACGAATGCGCCAAACTTCGTTCGGCAGCCATCGACGAACAGGCCATAGATCAGCTCTTACAGGCAGAGGTAGATCGGGACTACGTAATAGGCCCTTTCACTTGCCCCCCTTTCAGCACATGGAGAGTCAGCCCTATTGGGCTTGTCAAGGGCAAATTCTCTAATAAACTGCGTTTGGTGTACGACTTGTCTGCGCCTCATTCTTCGCACATACCCAGTCTCAATTCCCTGATCCCCTCCGAAGAGTTTTCCCTAAAATATTCCTCCGTTGACATGGCAATACAAGCGATCATCAAAGCAGGCACAGGCGCCTGGCTCTCCAAAGCCGACATCTCAGATGCTTTCAAACTCCTGCCCATCCACCCATCCCTTTGGTGCTGGCATGGCATCAAATGGAAGGAAGCATATTATTTTGCAACGAAACTCACCTTCGGTTCGAAGAGTAGCCCATGGCTCTTCGACACGTTCGCACAGTCCCTCGTTTGGATACTATTACACAAGGGCCAATGCCATGAAGTCATCCATTACCTGGATGACTTCCTACTGATAGAACCGCCCAACAAACCCCCAGGAGATCTCGACAAACTTAGAGTTATTTTTGGAAACCTCAACGTTCCTATCGCCGAGCACAAAGTCGATGGTCCAGCAAACATCATCACCTTTCTCGGGGTCAGCTTGGATACCTGCGCAATGCAGGCCAGTCTCCCCCCCGACAAATTAACACGCATTAGGGCAGTCCTTCACGAGTTTACACACACCAAGGGCTGTACCAAAAAACAGTTGCAGTCTCTCCTGGGTATGCTCAACTTCGCTATGCGAATTATCCCACAAGGCCGCACATTTGTGTCACGCCTACTGAGATTTCTGTCAGAAACTCAAGACCCTGATCAGATTTTGAAATTAGACTCCGCAGCTATAGCGGACCTATCAATGTGGGAGGAATTCTTGTCCGCCTGGAATGGCATATCTCTATTTATACCTATGGTTTCGATCCATTCACCCCAGGTGGTGACTGATGCTGCAGCCTCCACAGGTTTCGCGGCAATTTTTGGCCATCATTGGTTTTCAGGACCCTGGCCTCAACAGATACTGTTGATACCCGGCTTTTCCCAAACATCTGCCCTCTTTGAGCTTTATCCCATAGTGGCAGCCGCACAACTCTGGGGCCACCACTGGACAGGACAAACCGTAGTCTTCACCACCGACAACCAGGCCACGGCAGACATCATCAACAGAGGCAGGTCCAAGTCCCTAGCAGTCATGTCCTTCCTGCGCAGGTTGGTACAACTGTCTTTACAACATCAGTTCAACATACACTGTGAATTCATTCCCGGCAGATACAACTCAGCAGCTGACGCACTATCACGTTTCAATTATCCCTCCTTTTTCAAACAGGTTCCCGATGCCGATCCAATGTCGGCCCCTATCCCCATCTGGTCACAACTGACCCTGGACTAGTGCAACATCTACACGGAGCTACGCAACTCATAAATAATTCCCTCTCCCGCAACACACTCAAAGCCTACCAGACAGCTTGGAAGGCTTTCAATAAATTCCTCACGTCCAGCCGCAAAGAACCAACAGATATCAAACAGGTACTGGCCTTCACGGCACACTGCCACACGCAGCTGGCCTTATCCTACAACACCATCCGGTTATACCTAGCCGGCATTCAACATTTCATGGCGCTTGAAGACCCGACAAAATCGTCACTGTTCTCATCTCACGCTATACGAGCCATCCTAAGGGGAATACAGAGACAACAACCAGTCATCAGCACTAAGCGCTTGCCCATTACGGGGCCCATCTTTAGGGACATGTCAAATATTCTGGCTACTTCGCCATTCGGCCTGCTCCCCAGCACGGTCTTACAAGCAGCCATATATTTAGCTTACTATGGGTTCTTGCGGCCTGGCGAATTCACCTCTAACAAACCCACAGACCAAGTACTATGCAGACGACACTTGCTTCGACACCAAGACCACTTTATCCTGCACCTCGAGGTCTCTAAAACCCAGCAAACGGGCTCGGGAGTAAACATCCACCTCTACAGAACCAACAACAGCTGGTGTCCAGTCGCTGTACTCAACCGACTCCTATCTCTCCTGCCTGAGCAACCAGACAGCAGTCCCCTTCTACCATTTCCAGGCAAACCCTTAAACGCCTCTCAGTTTGTGAGCCACATAAGGATACTTCTCCGCAATCTTCACCTTAACCCCAGTCAGTATTCCGGACACTCTTTCCGCATCGGAGCAGCCTCCGCGGCGTCCCGCCACGGGGTGCCAGATCACATCATCAAAAGACTAGGCAGGTGGAAATCAGCCTGCTTCGCCCGGTACATCCCCAATCCACAAACTGAGATGGCACAGGCATTCTCCAAATTGGCTCAATAAGTAACTGAAAACCAATAAAAATTATAACCCTACCTGAATGTTTTTGCCCCCTTATTTTGGCATACCGGCCATGAGACCAAGGCACACTTTCAGGTAAGTCCACACTTCTAGGTCTATTTCCGATGGTAAGTCTTATCTTTACTATAAGTGTTTTCTATGTCCATATCGGACATAGGGCTCCGACCATAAGTAGGAAGGCCAGTATGGTGGCCTGAATTTATGGGAGGAGCCCGGGGGTATTTAAGCAGCACCGCTCACCTGTGGTGCTTGTCGGTTTCCTGTGCGCGATACCCACCCTCCCATCCCCATTTCATAGCATTTCTCAACTATTCATTTCATTCATTTCTCTTACAGAATAATCATTTCATAAACCAGGGTATGCCCCCTTATTTTGGCATACCGGCCATGAGACCAAGGCACACTTTCAGGTCCATTTCATATGGTAAGTCCACACTTCTAGGTCTATTTCCGATGGTAAGTCTTATCTTTACTATAAGTGTTTTCTATGTCCATATCGGACATAGGGCTCCGACCATAAATATATATATATATATATATATATATATATATATATATATATAAAAACTTTGATTATAGAAGTATTGCCTCTGCAAGCAAACCGATGATCCAGGAATCTTAACGAGAGGGGGTTAACTTAGGGATTAACCTTTTCATTACTTGGCAAATCTCCAGTTTCATTTTATAAATATTGTTTCTTGGTAAGCTACAGTTTACTTTATTTCATTAAATTTTTCATTTTATTTTATTTCATTTTCTATACATTTTTGTTTAATTTCTTAATTAAACATCAATTTAACATACATTAAATAAATAATGACCTCTATAAATTTAAATGTAATATTTTACTAAATTGATATTTTGATCTGCAAGACTTGTCTCTACCATCAATATGCGTTTACATTTTATTCTGTACGGATGTTTTCTTTCTTTATGTAAATTTCAGTCTTACAAATGGTACAACATGATCTCCTGAAGAAGCTCCACAGAGCGAAACATGTTGAGAAAATACGTGGTATCTGTATCATAAATTGTTGTCTGCACTTTATGAATTTTTTTGGACAGTGTTGTACTATGTATGGCCTATCAATAGGCTCTTTTTAAATATAATTGTAATAAAAATTCTCTTTTTATTCCAATATAGTTTGAATTGGTTGTTACAATTTTTGATATTGACACCTTTAAAGTCCCTAGGCTTTATACCTACAGCCCCTTCTTGCTATTTCTTTGTACAAAGGGCGTTGGCCAGAAGTTTGTCTTGCATACAGACGACAGGACTTTTCCAGCCAACTTTCACCAAATCACGTGGTTTTTCAGCTCTTTACCACCACCCTTTGGTCAACTTCTGTATTGTTGTCTGATAGTATGTCAATCTCGCCACTTTTATTGGCGAGATTGACACCTTGCAAGCCGGTTTCACACTGGTGCGGGGATCCGACTTGGATCCCCGCCAATGCCAATCACTGTGTTTGGTATGAATCTTGAAGAGGAACTCCACGCTAAATTTTAAATAAAAAAACGGCATGGGTTCCCCTCCAGGGGCATACCAGGTCCTTAGATCTAGTATGCATTTTAAGGGGAACCCCCTAAGCCGAAAAAACGGGATGGGGGTCCCCCCAAAATCCATACCAGACCCTTATCCAAGCACGCAGCCCGGCCAGTCAGGAAAGGGGGTGGGGACGAGCGAGTGCCCCCCCCTGAGCCGCATGCCCTTAACATGGGGGGTGGGTGCTTTGGGGGAGGGGGGCACCCTGCGGCCCCCCCACCCTAAAGCACCTTGTCCCCATGTTGATGAGGACAAGGGCCTCTTCCCAACAACCCTGGCCGTTGGTTGTCATGGTCTGTGGGCGGGGGGCTTATCAGAATCCGGGAGCCCCTTTACATCGTACCCCTACCCATTCACCTAGGGAAAAAAGTGTCAATAAAAAAAAACACACTACACAGGTTTTAAAAGTAATTTATTAGGCAGCTCCAGGGGCCTTCTGCCGACTTCGGGGGTCTCTCCGGCCTCTTCTCCCTCTCTCCGGTGTCGTCTCCGCGCTCTCTGGTTATGACCTGTGAGGTCATAAGGGGGCGTGGCCATGTCATCCTATGACCATGCCCCCTTATGACCTCACAGTCCCAGCATGCCCTCCGCTAGCAAAAGAGCGGCAAAAGAGCAGAAGATAGTGGAGGAGGCCGGAAGAAGGCACCGGAGAAGAACCAGAGAGCGCGGAGACGACACCGGAGAGAGGGAGAAGAGGCCGGAGAGACCCCCGAAGTCGGCAGAAGACCCCCAAAGTCGGAAGAAGACCCCTGGAGCTGCCTAATAAATTACTTTTAAAACCCATGTAGTGTGTTTTTTTTATTGACACTTTTTTCCCTAGGTGAATGGGTAGGGGTATGATGTACCCCATACTCATTCACATATAGTGGGGGGCCGGGATCTGGGGGCCCCTTATTAAAGTGGGCTCCTGGATTCTGATAAGCCCCCCGCCCGCAGACCCCGACAACCAACGGCCTGGGTTGTCGAGAAGAGGCCCTTATCCTCATCAACATGGGAACTCAGCGCACTAAGGGAGTGTTCTGCGTTCTTTACGCTGGGCCCCCCTATTCACAAAGCGCTGACACGATCGGGCTCTTTTCTGAGTTTGGCCCATTGTCGGCAGGACCCCGTCACGCCTATTGGGGCGGCGCCGTGCGCTCTGAGGACAGTTGATCCAGGTCTGCCAAGAATGTGTATGCTCAGTGACCTTTTACCGCTGAGCATGCACAGTACATTCGGCAATACTGCACATGCGTGGACATCTGCGGGTGTATATCAGATTCCACTGCAGCATGCACACAACACAGCTGCGACGGATGTGACTACTGACAACTCTGAAAACTCTCCAGAGAAGGTAAGATGGACACACAGGACACACTTGTTGTGGGTTTTTGACCTACTCAACAACAAGCTTTAGGCGATACCTATCCTTATAATACTACCCCTTTGCATCTCAAACAGGTATGTCTCCTGGGCAGGGGATTCATGTGAACTCTCCTAGTCATTTTCTTGGGATTGCCAAACCGGGGACATCTTTCTGTGTAGAATCTATATACAGTATGTTTTCTATCCAGATATGTATGTCTTGTGTTTATATAATCCTGTACAACTTCATTTGAGGTTTGATTGTAAATTACATTGGACATTATTACTTTCCATTTTATATTTCAGATCAGTCCAGATCTGATTTTTTCTCTGTGGCCCTCCTCCCTTTATTTGGACATTCATTGAGATATCCATACTTTTTGTGGGGGTATTTGAAATTGAGTCTCATTTGTCCAGCCTCTCTGCTATATGAGGCCCAAGGGCTCCTATATTCATGTACAATCTATTGATACCATTGTACGTGATATGTATTGCCATCTATTTGCTTTTCATGCTCTACACCAATGTTTGTCTATTGCCTTTATAATGATATATATGTTTCTTTGATAGACATTTTGCTCTGTTTGTAAAAAACAAGCCAGAAACGTTGGGTTCATCAGAGATATCTTAATGTCTGTATATGTATCAATATTATTTTCATTTCTATGCTATTGTGCATTCTTGTCTATATGACCAGGCTTTTTACAATTATACTATATAACTTTTTGTGATAAAATACTTTTATATTAATATTCTGTGTTTTTGGTCACTTTTAAAATCCCATTTCCCAAGGGGGGCTGTTTTTTTTCTCTACACATACAGCTAGAGCTACAATTGAATGGTTTAAATCAAAGTATATTCATGTGTTAAGCCTCATACACATGAACAGATTGTTGGCCAACAAAGCGCCAGACTTTTGTCCGAAAGGCGCGTGCCATGAACTTGTCTTGCATACAAACGGTACACAATTGCCGGCTAACAAACACAAACGTAGTGATGTACTACGAGGAATTTCAGCTCTTGAGCGCCACCCTTTGGGCACCTTCTGCTAATGTTGTGTTTGGTGAGCACTGATTCTGAGCATGCGTGTTTGTACTTTCAACTTTTGTGTGATGGACTTGTGTACACACAATAGGAAAATCTGACAACAGACCGTTGTCCACCAAAAATTTACTAGCCTGCCATCCAACATTTGTTGGCGGAAAGTTGGACAACAATTGTCTGATGGAGTGCACTAACGGTCAGATTTTAGGCCAACAGTCTGTCATCACGAGGCTTTAGAATGGCCCAGTAAAAGTTCAAACCTAAATCCAGTTGAGAATCTGTGGCAAGACTTGAAAATTGTTGTTCACAGACGCTCTCCATCCAATCTGACAGAGTTTGAGCTTTTTTGCAAAGAAGAATGGGCAAAAATCTCACTCTCTAGATGTGCAAAACTGGTAGTGACCCAAAGACTTGCAGCTGTAATTGCAGCAAAAGGTGGTTCTACAAAAGTATTAACTTAGGGGGGCTGAATACAAATGCACGCAACACTTTTCAGATATTTATTTGTAAAAAATGTTGAAAACCCTTTATCATTTTCCTTCCACTTCACAATTATGTGCCACTTTGTGTTGGTCTATCACATAAAATTACAATAAAATACATTTACGTTTTTGGTTGTAACGTGACAAAATGTGGAAAATTTCAAGGGGTATGAACATTTTTTTCCAGCACTGTATATCAATAGGTTAAAAAGTAAGGGTCCCAACACTGAACCTTGGGTTACACCACTAATAACCTTAGACCATTCAGACTATGAATCATAGAGAGAGATTTACTAAAGCTGGTGCACCCAGAATCTGGTCAACTGCACATAAAAACTAATCAGCTTCTAACTTCAGCTTGTTCAATTAAGCTTTGACTATAAAACCTGGAAGCTGATTGGTTTCTATGCAGAGCTTCACCAGATTTTGCACCCTCTAGATTTAGTAAATAACCCCCATAATCGGTTATAGCTAAAAATGCTCTTTTTAGCCAGTTTTCTAATTATATACAAACTGGATTTTTTTTTTATAAGTCTGTATACTTTAACTAGCACATTAGTTGTGTGTGGGGAACGTTGTCAAACCCTTTAGCAAAGTCCAAGTATACTATATCCACAGCTGCTCCTTCCTCTAAGTTTTACTTATAAAAATAAAGCAGATTTGTTTGACAACTTTGGTCTTGAGTGAATTCTGTGTGTCTGTATCCATGTTGGAAAGTAACTCTAATGGGAGTGGTTTCATAATTATCAAACAGCTGTGCACCTGCAGGGCTCTATTGAGGAAAGCCGCTGGGCCTGCATCCTTTTAGACGTGATTTTCTATTGAAAGTATCTCACCAAAGATTTCATTTTTTTGCAGGGGATGCCTGAAATCTGACTTGTATCTTAGTGCAGACTTCTGGAAAAATAAGTGAGCCAATCACACAAGCAGGAAATTATGTTTCTGGGGGCCTTCTGTACACACTCTGTGTACAGAACAACTCCAGGTAGCCATATTGCATTGCATTTTCAGAAAATTACAGAGCAGCAGATTGAAAGAGAAAGGTAATATTTAAAACATTCAATTGCAATATGACTTGTGTCACAATTGTATACACTATATTTTTTTTTCTTTATTTGCAATTTTTGTTCCCCACAAAAGTGGAATTACCCTTTAAGCTAACTGATACATAGTTACCTGGTAAAGACTTTGATTACATGTACATAAAATATGAGCACGAGGCCTCGCTCGAATCCAATGATACGGAGCCATTTAAGAGTCTCTTAGGTGTCTGTTTATGAAGCAGTGATCAGCGGTGATCCCGAGGATCGCCGCTGATCACAGTCCATAAACAGTTTATGAAACAGTGATAATTGGGGGAGAACATGTTTGAACTTGTTCTCCTGCCGATTATCTCTACACACGGAGAATCCTCATTGAATGACACAGTAACGGCCAGTTTATGAAGCGGTGATCTCATCGCTTCACTGGCGATCTGAGTCAGAATTCACACTCCCAGGTTCACCAGCTCAGAGGTGGTGAATCGGGGAGTGAAGAGGAAATCTGGGGGGATCTGAGGGGGAAGGAGGAAGATTTTTAACTTCCTTATGCCTCGTTCAGACCCCCCAACACTGTAAGCATGTCCCCCTGTCATATTTATGTGTATACATAGTTATACATATATACATATAATGTGTATATGTATATATATATATAATGTGTGTATATACATGTATATATAATGTGTGTGTGTGTGGGTATACATATGTATATAATGTAGGGGGACTCATTATTTTATTAACATTAATCCACGCTGTCTGTCTGTGTATTGAGCGGTGATAATTTATCACTGCTTAATAAACTGACATCTCTGTATTTCTGGTGCTGTAATCTCGTAAAGTCTCACGAGATTCCAGTATCAGGGGGCGTTCTCCACTGTTTGAAGCATTTGTAGATCTCTTCACTCCTCCAAAGGTGAAGCGATCTACAAAGCTTCATAAACTGGCACACAGAGGAGAAAGATCTTCACTGTGAATGCCGGAGAACAAAGCAGTGAATAGATTTCACTGCTTCATAAACAGACACCTAAATATGAGAAACAATGGCTTTGAAATAACAGAACTCAACAACTTGAGGACACATGCATATAAGCCATCTGATCCAGATACTTTATTCACCTTTTTTTTTTGTGTAAACATTTCAAAATCATATCAGTTTTGAGTCATTTGGGTTCTTTTGGGCTACATCAATACTAATCCCAATATGGACATGAGCTCCCCCATTTCCCTTTTGTATACACAGATGGTATTTAATAAATTTGCCTTCAAATTGTCCCCAATCACTAACTCTTAATTATCTTGTAAAGGGTACATATTCTCAGACCTGATCTTTTTACTATTAATATATTTGGGAATTTTGGGGGGCTTATCCTACTCTATCTGTCTTTGGTTTTGAATTTTTGAAGCCTTGACTTCCTTTCTACATAATTTGTTATGTTATTTGTAACTTTCAAATGATGATAGTGGAAGCTCCACTTATCTGCCCCCCCCCCCCCTGTTTTTGACAGGTACCTGTCCCCCATTTTCCAAGAGATCTCACCGCGACAAGATCACTCAGAAGTTCGGCCCTCCTCCTGCTTCCCCCGCCGCAGGGCCATTCAGAAATCGCAGCGCGCAGTAGGGAACCAGCTGCGAAGCCACAAGGCTTCACTGCCTGTTTCCTTTACAGGCAATGGTGGTGGCAGCACCCGAGAGCTGTTAGAAACATTAGCTGGGGTGCCGACATCGCTGGATTCCAGGACTTTAGTCTTTTAATCTTATTGACAATGGGAATATATTTTGCATTGTATCTGCATATAATCGTTAAAGCATTTGCATTTATGTGCTGTGTTCTTCAATAGCATTATTCCCTCCCATTTTAGTCTTGGAGAGCAGCCCTCAGCCTTGGAAATTTTGCTCTATTAAAATTGAAAGTTTTTATCTTCCAGTATGCACTTGTTGTTTACAGTTATTATTACATGAATTCATGTTATAGTCACTGGTATCCAGGTATTTGTTTTAATCAACTTTAGTAATAAGCTCTGCATAGTTTGAGAATAGGGATGAGCTTCGAGTTCGAGTCGAACTCATGTTCGACTCGAACATTGGCTGTTCGCAAGTTCGCCGAACAGCGAACAATTTGGGGTGTTCGCGGGAAAAATTTGAATGCCGCGGAACACCCTTTAAAAGTCTATGGGAGAAATCAAAAGTGCTAATTTTAAAGGCTTTAATGCAAGTTATTGTCATAAAAAGTGTTTGGGGACCTGGGTCCTGATTCTGATAAGCCCCCCGCCCGCAGATCCCCACAACCACCGGCCAGGGTTGTGGGGATGAGGCCCTTGTCCTCATCAACATGGGGACAAGGTGTTTTGGGGGGCTACCCCAAAGCACCCTCCCAATGTTGAGGGCATGTGGCCTGGTACGGTTCAGGAGGGGGGGGCCGCACTCTCGTCCCCCCCTCTTTTCCTGCGGCCTGCCAGGTTGCGTGCTCAGATAAGGGTCTGGTATGGATTTCTTGGGGGACCCCATGCCGTTTTTTTTTTTTTTTTGGCGCGGGGTTCCCCTTAAAATCCATACCAGACCTGAAGGGCCTGGTATGGAATTTAGGGGGTCTCCCACGTCATTTTTTTTTTTTAATTTTGGTTTGGGGTTGCCCTGTGGGGAATTCCCATGCCGTTTTTATCAATGAACTTCTATGTGTATTGTCGGCAATGCAATAGCCGCGGGTAGTTTTAAATGGCTTTTTTTCCTTTGAAATGTCATTTTGCTGTCAGACTGTTCTAAACACAGGAAACATGTGCCCCTTTACAGGCATACTATAGACACCCCCCAGGTACGAAATTTAAAGGGATATTACACTTTTATTGTTTGACTTTAACCACTTGAGCCCCGGACCATTATGCTGCCTAAGGACCAGAGGTCTTTTTCCAATTTGGCACTGCGTCGCTTTAACTGCTAATTGCGCGGTCATGCAATGCTGTACCCAAACGAAATTTGCGTCCTTTTCTTCCCACAAATAGAGCTTTCTTTTGATGGTATTTGATCACCTCTGCGGTTTTTATTTTTTGCGCTATAAACGGAAAAAGACCGAAAATTTTGAAAAAAAATGATATTTTCTACTTTTTGTTATAAAAAAAATCCAATAAACTAAATTTTAGTCATACATTTAGGCCAAAATGTATTCGGCCACATGTCTTTGGTAAAAAAAATGTCAATAAGCGTATATTTATTGGTTTGCGCAAAAGTTATAGCGTCTACAAACTAGGGTACATTTTCTGGAATTTACACAGCTTTTAGTTTATGACTGCCTATGTCATTTCTTGAGGTGCTAAAATGGCAGGGCAGTACAAAACCCCCCCAAATGACCCCATTTTGGAAAGTAGACACCCCAAGGAAATTGCTGAGAGGCATGTTGAACCCATTGAATATTTTTTTTTTTGTCCCAAGTGATTGAAAAATGACAAAAAAAAAAAAAAATATTTACAAAAAGTCGTCACTAAATGATATATTGCTCACACAGGCCATGGGCCTATGTGGAATTGCACCCCAAAATACATTTAGCTGCTTCTCCTGAGTATGGGGATACCACATGTGTGGGACTTTTTGGGAGCCTAGCCGCGTACGGGGCCCCGAAAACCAATCACCGCCTTCAGGATTTCTAAGGGTGTAAATTTTTGCTTTCACTCTTCACTGCCTATCACAGTTTCGGAGGCCATGGAATGCCCAGGTGGCACAAAACCCCCCAAAATGACCCCATTTTGGAAAGTAGACACCCCAAGCTATTTGCTGAGAGGCATATTGAGTCCATGGAATATTTTATATTTTGACACAAGTTGCGGGAAAGTGACACTTTTTTTTTTTTTTTGCACAAAGTTGTCACTAAATGATATATTGCTCACACAGGCCATGGGCATATGTGGAATTGCACCCCAAAATACATTTAGCTGCTTTTCCTGAGTATGGGGATACCACATGTGTGGGACTTTTTGGGAGCCTAGCCGCGTACTGGACCCCGAAAACCAATCACTGCCTTCAGGATTTCTAAGGGTGAAAATTTTTGATTTCACTCTTTACTGCCTATCACAGTTTCGGAGGCCATGGAATGCCCAGGTGGCACAAAACCCCCCCAAATGACCCCATTTTGGAAAGTAGACACCCCAAGCTATTTGCTGAAAGGCATGGTGAGTATTTTGCAGCTCTCATTTGTTTTTGAAAATGAAGAAAGACAAGAAAAAACATTTTTTTTTTCTTTTTTCAATTTTCAAAACTTTGTGACAAAAAGTGAGGTCTGCAAAATACTCACTATACCTCTCAGCAAATAGCTTGGGGTGTCTACTTTCCAAAATGGGGTCATTTGGGGGGGTTTTGTGCCACCTGGGCATTCCATGGCCTCCGAAACTGTGATAGGCAGTGAAGAGTGAAATCAAAAATTCACGCCCTTAGAAAGCCTGAAGGCGGTGCTTGGTTTTCGGGGTCCCGTACGCGGCTAGGCTCCCAAAAAGTCTCACACATGTGGTATCCCCGTACTCAGGAGAAGCAGCAGAATGTATTTTGGGGTGTAATTTCACATATTTCCATGGCATGTTTGAGCAATATATCATTTAGTGACAACTTTGTGCAAAAAAAAAAAAAAAAAAAAAAAATTTGTCTCTTTCCCGCAACTTGTGTTGCAATATAAAATATTCCATGGACTCGACATGCCTCTCAGCAAATAGCTTGGGGTGTCTACTTTCCAAAATGGGGTCATTTGGGGGGGTTTTGAACTGTCCTGGCATTTTATGCACAACATTTAGAAGCTTATGTCACACATCACCCACTCTTCTAACCACTTGAAGACAAAGCCCTTTCTGACACTTATTGTTTACATGAAAAAGTTTTTTTTTTTTGCAAAAAAATTACTTTGAACCCCCAAACATTATATATTTTTTTAAAGCAAATGCCCTACAGATTAAAATGGTGGGTGTTTCATTTTTTTTTTTAACACAGTAATTGCGCAGCGATTTTTCAAACGCATTTTTTGGGGAAAAAACACACTTTTTTTAATTTTAATGCACTAAAACACGCTATATTGCCCAAATGTTTGATGAAATAAAAAAGATGATCTTAGGCCGAGTACATGGATACCAAACATGACATGCTTTAAAATTGCGCACAAACGTGCAGTGGCAACAAAATAAATACATGTTTAAAAGCCTTCAAAAGCCTTTACAGGTTACCACTTTAGATTTACAGAGGAGGTCTACTGGAAAAATTACTGCACTCGATCTGGCCTTCGCGGTGATACCTCACATGCATGGTGCAATTGCTGTTTACGTTTGACGACAGACCGCCGCTTGCGTTCGCCTTAGCGCGAGAGCAGGGGGCGACAGGGGTGTTTTTTTTTTTTTTTTTCTTTATTATTTTTTTGCTTTTTTAATCTTACTTTTAAACTGTTCCTTTCATATTTTTTTTTTTTAATCATTTTTATTGTTATCTCGGGGAATGTAAATATCCCCTATGATAGCAATAGGTAGTGACAGGTACTCTTTTTTGAAAAAATTGTGGTCTATTAGACCCTAGATCTCTCCTCTGCCCTCAAAGCATCTGACCACACCAAGATCGGTGTGATAAAATGCTTCCCCAATTTCCCAATGGCGCTATTTACATCCGGCGAAATCTAAGTCATGAAATACTCGTAGCTTCCGGTTTCTTAGGCCATAGAGATGTTTGGAGCCACTCTGGTCTCTGATCAGCTCTATGGTCAGCTGGCTGAATCACCGGCTGCGTTCTCAGGTTCCCTGTTGAGACAGGAGAGCCAGAGAAAAACACGGAAGACGGTGGGGGGGGGGGGGGCATTCCCTCCCACGGCTTGTAAAAGCAGTCTAGAGGCTAATTAGCCGCTAGGATTGCTTTTACATGAAAGCCGACCGCTGGCTGAAAAGAATGATACCAAGATGATACCTAAACCTGCAGGCATCATTCTGGTATAACCACTCAAAGTCGTGAATGGCGTACCTGAAGACAAAAAAATGGTTAACAATGGTTAACAATAAAGCACAGTAAAGTGTAAATAATTACACACCTGAAAAACAAACATGATAAAACATAATAACAATAACAATAACAATAACAATAAAACATTGCAGAATAGAATACAGTAAAAAAGAGCAGAACAATAGAGAGAGAGAATAGAGAGAGAGAGAACAATAAAACAACAACTATTTTTTTTTATTTCTTATTTTTTTTTTTTTTTACACTTTTTTTGTAACTAACTTTTATAACGGTAACCGGTTCCAGGTTCGGGTCTCTCAAAATGCGATGGCATCTTGGGAGACCCTGTGAAAGTGTGCCTAGTCTGTGCAATGCTGTACCCTACGCTAATACTCAACTAGTGAATGGTAGCGTTCAAAACATTCACCAATGCAAAGACCAGGATTGTCAGGACAGGAGGGACAATAATAGCGGGTGTCACGCCTATATCCGCGCTTGCTGCAGACACAACATCTTTTTTGGGGGGGTTCGTTGGGTAGGGGTACTCGGGAGGACATAAAGAAAATGCCTCTCATGCAGCCGACTGCATTTGGTTGGGGATGTGAATGGGGGAAGTACGGGCGCTGCAGAAGCGGTGGGTTCCCAATTAGGATTGGCGAATGCAGCAGGAAGGGCACTATGGGCACGACGGGCCTGTGTTTGTCTTTTTGGTGGCAGCGGGACACTACTTGTGCTTGCCACCTCACCAGCTTGAACTGCACTTATGGGACTCGCCACGTCACCACGTGTTACTGCAGTGCTGGTTTGACTACGACCGGGGTGTACTAGGCCGCTGGCGCTTGCCAGTTCACCAAAACGCTACCAAAAAACTGTTAGCGATCGCAGGGATCAGGCCTGACTCTGCGAACGCTGCAATTATGCGTTTAGTGTTTTGTAAGTGACAGTGATCGATCGATACTGCACTTGGGTGGGCTGGGCCGGGCCGGGCGGAGGGGCAAAACGCAGGTGCTAGCAGGTATCTGGGCTGATCCCGCTAACACTGCGTTTTTGGGAACCCTAAACTGCTGGTGACGCTAGTATAGATCTGATCGGATCAGATATTGATGCGATCAGATACTATACCACTAAGGGAGGTGTACAGTGCGTGCGTGGGTGTTAGCGGTACTGGCGCTAATCTGACGCTGCCTGGGGCTGGTGCTTGCCAGTTCACCAAAACGCTACAAAAAAAACTGTTAGCGATCGCAGGGATCAGGCCTGACTCTGCGAACGCTGCAGTTATGCGTTTAGTGTTTTGTAAGTGACAGTGATCGATCGATACTGCACTTGGGTGGACTGGGCTGGGCCGGGCGGAGGGGCAAAACGCAGGTGCTAGCAGGTATCTGGGCTGATTCCGCTAACACTGCGTTTTTGGGAACCCTAAACTGCTGGGGACGCTAGTATAGATCTGATCGGATCAGATATTGATCCGTTCAGATACTATACCACTAAGGGAGGTGTATGGTGCGTGCGTGGGTGTTAGCGGTACTGGCGCTAACCTGACGCTGCCTGGGGCTGGCGCTTGCCAGTTCACCAAAATGCTACCAAAAAAACTGTTAGCGATCGCAGGGATCAGGCCTGACTCTGCGAACGCTGCAGTTATGCGTTTAGTGCCTTGTAAGTGACAGTGATCGATCGATACTGCACTTGGGTGGGCTGGGCGGAGGCACAAAACGCAGGTGCTAGCAGGTATCTGGGCTGATCCCGCTAACACTGCGTTTTTGGGAACCCTAAACTGCTGGGGACGCTAGTATAGATCTGATCGGATCAGATATTGATGCGTTCAGATACTATACCACTAAGGGAGGCGCATGCTGCGTGCGTGGGTGTTAGCGGTACTGGCGCTAATCTGACGCTGCCTGGGGCGACGCATATCACCGCCGGGCGATCGGGGGGCTAAACCTTTATTCGGTAATAAACGGCGGGTGCCCTGACACTATAAAAAATAAACGAACTAACCAGCGTCAACCGTAACGGTTATACGGTGATCAGTGGTGAAAGGGTTAACTAGGGGGCAATCAAGGGGTTAAAACATTTATTAGGTAGTATATGGGGGTCCCTGACGCTATAAAACGCTGACGGCGAACCTAAATATTTACCTCACTAACTAGCGTCACCAGCGACACTAATACAGCGATCAGAAAAATGATCGCTTAGCGACACTGGTGACAGGGGGTGATCAAGGGGTTAAAACTTTATTAGGGGGGGTTAGGGGGGTACCCTAGACCTAAAGGGGGGTAATACTCACTGTCCCAACACAGTAACTGTCACAAACTGACACCATGCAGTAATCAGAAAAAAAAAAAAAAAAAAAAAACTGCTGGTGTCAGTTTGTGACAGGGGGGGGGGGTGATTGGGGGGGGATCGAGGGGCGATCGGGGGGGGGGATCGGGGTGTTTTGTGTGCCTGGCATGTTCTACTGTGTGTGTGTAGTGTTGTGCACTCACTCACATGTCGTCTCTCCTCGGGCCGGAACGGAAAATACCGACCCGAGGGGAGATGACATCACTTCCTTTGCTGCTGTTTAGCATACAGCAGCAAAGGAGTGTTCTCATTGGCCGGCGGCGATCGCGAGGGGGGGGCCACGAACGGATGGTCTCCCCCTCATCACCGATCGCCGCTGGACAAAAGACGACCGCCTCGGGCACCGGGGGGGGGTCCGATCGGACCCCCCACCCGCGGAAGGCAAATCACGTACCCTGTACGTGATTTTGCCTGTCCGTGCCACTTTGCCGACGTACATCGGCGTGAGGCGGTCGTCAAGTGGTTAAGCATTATTAAAATCACTGCTCCTGAAAAAACGGCCGTTTTTTAAAACTTTTTTTTGCATTGATCCATGTCCCCTGGGGAAGGACACAGGTCCCCAAACACTTTTTATGACAATAACTTGCATATAAGCCTTTAAAATTAGCACTTTTAAATATTAATGTTAGTGTCCCATAGACTTTAACGGTGTTCGCGTGTTCGAGCGAACTTTTTTCCTGTTCGCATGTTCTGGTGCGAACCGAACAGGGGGGTGTTCGGCTCATCCCTATTTGAGAACACCAGGTCCAAAATAGAAACATTTCTAGTTGGGGCTTCTTGAAAACTGTACTATACAATTGTCTTGTAATAGGTTTATAAATGTCTGTCCTTTTACTTTTTCAACAGTGCTATTACACCAGTCAGTTTCAGGATAGTTCAAATCTCCCATTGTTACCATTCTCCCCATTGTCCCAGCCCAGAGATAATTGATCCAGGAAATATTCAATTGACTTTGGGGGATCAGGAAGGAATTTATTTTTCCTTCACATTGCAATTTGAACCATGCTTTATAGGGTCTTTACCGTCTTCATGATCATCTGTGGCTATACAGTTCTGTATATGAAAGTTTTCAATTAATTAATTTATTTATTTGATTATTCATTTATTTATCTATTTCTATTGGTTGAACTAGAAGGATTTTTTTCAACCTAATTATGTAAATATGTAACAATATAACAACATTTAAATCTTTAAATCTTCTATTCTTCTTCTATATGTAATTATTTGATGGATTCAAGTCTCTGCTATATTGTTTCATGTATCCTTGCTTATTGGGCTTCTTTGGTGCCATCTTTTTTTGTGTCTCTCTCTCCAGCAGCTGAAAGCTGGTTTCTCCCCCTCCCCCACCCGCCGTCTTTCAGCTGCTGGAGGGAGACACACAGACACAGTGCATCATTCTGTAATTGTCCCCCCCCACCCTGCTGCAGTGATCCCCCTCCTTGTGCTGGTCACCTCCGATTCCTCCTTATGTGTCCGCCCCCCCCGCAGCACTGACGACTTCCCTCTCCTGCCAGGTGCTATGGGTACACAGGTGGATGGAGAGTGGGAGAAGGGACTGGTAAATATGTAATTTACCAGCCCCTTCCTTTTCTGAATTGAACATAGTGAGCAATTTGTACCAATCACTCCAGCGTCCATTCAAAACTGAGACAGAGTAAACGGTGTTTACTCTGCTTCAGTTTATGAATGAATGGGAGCCTATATGTCCTGTTCTTCTTCAGTGCAACTGAGACTGCAGAGAAAGGAATTGAATAATATCTGTCTCAAAGGCAAGGCCAGATCTAAGGGATTGCTGGGGTGGGCTGTGCCCCACCAGATTTCAGTTGTGCCCCCCAGGCTGCTTTGGATGTTGCGCAGGTGTAAATACCCTTACTCATCTCTAGAGTGCTGATCACCTAACTGCATAGCTCCACTGAGAATCTGAAGCAGGGACATATCTAGCCAGCATCCAGGACACTTGTCCCACACTTCTAAACTGGTTCCTGGGGTGCCGATGCCCGAGAGCAGTGAGTGTTACCTAGTTTGTCCGGTTGAAAAAAGACACAAGTCCATCTAGTTCAGCCAATAAAAGGAAAAAAGATAATGAAAAGAGTAGTGGACCCGCGCAGTGGAGATGGTGAAGATATGATTGTAAACACTATGGAACTGCTGCCACCCAACATGCAGTCACCCTAAATGGGGACAGCTGGATTGATTAGTAAAGTAGAAGGGTATGGCGCTGTTCCTTTATCCAAATTGTGATTTCCTATCTATGTGCTATATACTTCATAAATTAAAACATAAAGATATCAAATTCCATACATGGTGTTGCTGTACATATCATATATTTCAAATAGCACCTTGTAGATGTGCATATCAGTGTGGAAGAGGTGGTGGGGGAAAGGGGGAGGGGGTAAGGGGAAAAAATGGTGGAAGGGGGGGAGTGGAAGGGGGGTGGGGGGTCAAAAGGTGATGGGAAAATCCACTGAGTATCCAAAAAACAATCTAATAAGTGCAAACGTGCTGTCAGATTGAGGTGATGGAAAAATCCACTAAGTATCCAAAAAACAATCTAATAAAGTGCAAACGTGCTGTCAGATTCATATAAAAGTCCTTATTTGTGCAATAACTTGGCACATGTGATGTTCGTGTTTGTAATCCTTCTGTTGTTAAGAATCCGTACTCTAAATGTGCAGCCACTCACCAGCTCACTTCACCCCTGCAGGGGTATCAGGCAGTTACAGTTTAAGCCACTGTGCGGCACTCTCTGGCAGACTCAGGATCGCAGTGTGTCATGTAAAAAGAGAGAAGGGGTGCCCATAGTGTAAAATCGTTTTTTTAAAAAGATTTATTTAAACAAGTGGAGAGGTACTCACAATTTAAAAGTATGTATCAGGTAAAACAGACAAAAATCACGGTTAACCATCAGCTGTTGCGAGCAGGTTGTGTTGGGACGCACAGATTAGGCCACGTCCTATGCGTTTCGTCATCATCACGCTCCCGTAGACGTCCTGATGACGAAACGCGTAGGGCGTGGCCTAATCTGCCTAGTCCATGAACAGGGTGGGGAGGAGTTCATGCACCAAGCATTGGTTGCTTCAGCGTGACCAGTTCTGTCACATGCATTTGCTCCGTGAGATCTGTGAGAATAATCCTGATGATTTCAGGAACTTTCTCAGGATGACGGACCCCGTATTTCACCGTTTGTTGGCTTTGCTGACCCCCTATATTAGCAGGCAGGATACCTGCATGAGGCAAGCCATCACTCCAGGGCAGAGGCTAGTCGCCACCCTGTGGTACTTGGCAACGGGGAGAAGCCTGCAGGACCTCAAGTTCTCGACAGGCATCTCCCCCCAGGCTCTGGGGATCATTATCCCAGAGACCTGTTCTGCCATCATCCAGGTCCTGCAGAAGGAGTATATTAAGGTAAGATTTATCCTTTAACATCACATTTTATTGTATATAATGTTTGATAATATATTGTATTTCTTTCCTCATTCCCTAATTACCATGATTGAAATATGCTGTGAATGTCCCCTTTGCCCTCATGCATGCTGGATTTTTATGTAATTTTTTTTTTGTCCTTCATGCATATTTGCCTTCACTTACCTCCCCAGCATGGTCTCCTGGCCCTATATTCACCTCATGTATTCACTTAACAATGTATTTTAGCAGCTCCATAGTAGTGCTTTACCCCAAACACCCCCGAAAATGTTCAGAAATGTGATTTGTGCTTTAAATTCAGGCAGAGTGCCAGAAGCTTTTTTTTTGGTGTCCCCAAATAATTTTGAACCCTCCCTCCCCCCAACTGCTAAGTCAGCTGATACCAATTCTCTATCTATCCTCAATCATCTATCTGCTGACTTTGCCAAACCCATACACACTATACCCATTTCTTTAGTGGTCAGATTTATGGATGAATTCCCCAAAGCATGTAGTGCAACGGCCTGCCTGTATACTTTCAAATGGTACTGTTTAAAGTTTTTGTATTCTATTATTATCTTGATAGGTAATAGCAGAATGTCCAAATGTGCTCAAATGTGTACAATGTGTATTTATAGCTTTGTATTATGACACTTCTTACCTATCCAGTGGGCTGCCAATAGTGTAACTAAGGAGGGGCTGGCCAAAGAATGCCTAAATAATGGGCCAATACCCATTATTTAGGCATTCATCTCTCAATGAAGTCAAGAGGGTTACCTGTCCAAGGTTCCCCCCCCTATAATGTTATAAATGGCCCATGGGGGGGGGATCTAATAGGTGTACCTTATACTTTGGTCTTAAAAAATTCCCTCATAAAAATGTTAGCTTGATGTTGGCCAAGAATGTTTGTGTCTAATCTGCTTTCCCTGTTTATGTGCAAAATGACTAATTTTTGATTTTGTTTTGACTCCACAGTTTCCTTCCACGCCACAGGAATGGCAGACTGTGGCTTCCCACTGTGCCTAGCGGTGGGACTTTCCTAACTGCGGAGGGGCAATTGATGGGAAACACATCCACATCGTCCCACCACCCAACTCGGGGTCATACTATTACAACTACAAGGGGTTCAATAGTATTGTGATGTTGGCGGTGGTGTCGGCTACTTACAAGTTCCTGTATGTGGGCGTGGGGAAGAATGGCCGGATGTCGGATGGTGGAGTCATCGCCCAGACAGAGTTTTACAGGCGTCTCCAGAATGGCAGCTTGGACTTGCCACCTCCAGAAGACAATGTGGAGGGACTCTGTCAGGAACGGTGTCATCTCCGGTTTCTCCTGCTGGTGGCACTATTACATTCAGCACCAAAAGGGTGTAATTCCAGTGGCCACCAGCGGGGGTCTCCCTGCCTGGACTGCAGACTTGTCATCAAGCACACCTGTCATGGTTTTGCTGGACTATATAAACCCGCCCTGAACTAACCTCAGTGCTTCAGTATTCGTCTGCTAAGCCTTGTCCCTGCCAGTACCTGCTCTTGTTCCAGCCTGTTCCTGTTTGTTCCTGGACCCCGTTTGTGTATCCTGTCCTTGAGCCCTGTTTCCTGTTCCCTGCTCCTTGGTCTGCTTCATTATTCCTGTTTTCTGTTCCCTTGTCGCTTTTGCCCATACCTTATTTTTTATTTCATGTTTGTTTCCTTGCTCGTGTATTATATTAGTTAGATAGATAGTTAGGTGGGTTTGGGGGTTTGCTGTGTTTTCACCATTTACTTGTTTTTGGTTTGCTGTCTTGATTTCACGTGTATTTATCGCTCCTGGCAACTGATGACAGAGACTTTTGTTATCAGACATTGGCTGAATACACTAGGGAACAATTGTTAGAAGGCATCGGCCTAGCTCATGTTTTTATTGAGCAAGGCAGTTTTTTGTTTGAAGATGTGCAACCATTAATTTGGATCTGTACTGAGTTGGCCCTGTCTGATGTCGCTGAGGGAGGTGATGACTATACACCCCCTTTTAGTGCATCTCAGGTAGAATCTTTAGTTTGGCTGTTGGAGGATGACTCGGCATTTTTTTTTAACAATATTCAGCTTGTCCTCAGCAGGTGCTTGCACCAGCTGATATGTTCCAGCCTGATGTGTTCCTGTATGCCGCCCAGCCTGATGTTCCAATGCCTGCTGTTGTGCCAGTACCTGCTGTTCTGCCTGATGTGCCAGTGTCTGTGCTTGCTGCCCAGTCTGAAGTTCCAGTACCAGCTGCCCGGTTTGAAGTTCCAGTACCTGCTATTCAGTCCACTGCACCTGCTGTTCTGCCTGATGTGCCAGCACCTGTGCCCACTGTCCAGTCTGAAGTTCCAGTACCAGCTGCCCGGTTTGAAGTTCCAGTACCTGCTATTCAGTCCACTGCACCTGCTGTTCTGCCTGATGTGCCAGCACCTGTGCCCACTGTCCAGTCTGAAGTTCCAGTACCAGCTGCCCGATTTGAAATTCCAGTACCTGCTATCCAGTCCGATGTACCTGCTGTTCAGCCTGTTGTGCCAGTATCTGCTGTTCTGCCTGATGTGCCAGCACCTGTGCCCACTGTCCAGTCTGAAGTTCCAGTACCAGCTGCCCGGTTTGAAGTTCCAGTACCTGCTATCCAGTCCGATGTACCTACTGTTCAGCCTATTGTGCCAGTACCTGCTGTTCTGCCTGATGTGCCAGCACCTGTGCCCACTGTCCAGTCTGAAGTTCCAGTACCGGCTGCCCGGTTTGAAGTTCCAGTACCTGCTGTTCAGCCTGTTGTGCCAGTACCTGCTGTTCTGCCTGATGTGCCAGCACCTGTGCCCACTGTCCAGTCTGAAGTTCCAGTACCAGCTGCCCGGTTTGAAGTTCCAGTACCTGCTATCCAGTCCGATGTACCTACTGTTCAGCCTATTGTGCCAGTACCTGCTGTTCTGCCTGATGCGCCAGCACCTGTGCCCACTGTCCAGTCTGAAGTTCCAGTACCGGCTGCCCGGTTTGAAGTTCCAGTACCTGCTATTCAGTCCACTGCACCTGCTGTTCTGCCTGATGTGCCAGCACCTGTGCCCACTGTCCAGTCTGAAGTTCCAGTACCAGCTGCCCGGTTTGAAGTTCCAGTACCTGCTATCCAGTCCGATGTACCTGCTGTTCAGCCTGTTGTGCCAGTACCTGCTGTTCTGCCTGATGTGCCAGCACCTGTGCCCACTGTCCAATCTGAAGTTCCAGTACCGGCTGACCGGTTTGAAGTTCCAGTACCTGCTATCCAGTCCAATGCACCTGCTGTTCTGCTTGTTGTGCCAGTACCTGCTGTTCTGTCTGATGTGCCAGCGCCTATGCCCACTGCCCAGTCTGAAGTTCCAGTACCGACTATCCAGTCCGATGCACCTGCTGTTCTGCCTGTTGTGCCAGCACCTGCTGTTCTGCCTGATGTGCCAGCTTCTGTGCTTGCTGCCCAGTCTGAAGTTCCAGTACCGGCTGCCCGGTTTGAAGTTCCAGTACCTGCTATCCAGTCCGATGTGCCTGCTGTTCAGCTTGTTGTGCCAGCACCTGCTGTTCTGCCTGATGTGCCTACTGCCCAGTCTGAAGTTTCATTACCTGCCGCCCAGCCTGATGTCTTGTGCCTGCCCTCCAGCCTGATGTCTCGGTGCCTGCCCTCCAGCCGGATGTCTCGGTGCCTGCCCTCCAGCCTGATGTCTCGGTGCCAGCCCTCCAGCCTGATGTCTCGTGCCAGCCCTCCAGCCTGATGTCTCGGTGCCAGCCCTCCAGCCTGATGTCCCGTGCCAGACCTCCAGCCTGATGTCTCGGTGCCAGCCCTCCAGCCTGATGTCTCGGTGCCAGCCCTCCAGCCTGATGTCTCGGTGCCAGCCCTCCAGCCTGATGTCTCGGTGCCAGCCCTCCAGCCTGATGTCTCGGTGCCAGCCCTCCAGCTTGATGTCTCGGTGCCAGCCCTCCAGCCTGATGTCTCGGTGCCAGCCCTCCAGCCTGATGTTTTGGTGCCAGCCCTCCAGCCTGATGTTTTGGTGCCAGCCCTCCAGCCTGATGTTTTGGTGCCAGCCCTCCAGCCTAATGTTTCGGTGCCAGCCCTCCAGCCTGATGTCTCGGTGCCAGCCCTCCAGCCTGATGTCTCGGTGCCAGCCCTCCAGCCTGATGTTTCGGTGCCAGCCCTCCAGCCTGATGTTTCTGTGCCAGCCCTCCAGCCTGATGTTTCGGTGCCAGCCCTCCAGCCTGATGTTTCGGTGCCAGCCCTCCAGCCTGATGTCTCGGTGCCAGCCCTCCAGCCTGATGTCTCGGTGCCAGCCCTCCAGCCTGAGGTGCCAGTGTTCCAGCCGGAAGTACCAGTGCCTGCTCTCCAGCTTGATGAGCCCGCTGCCCAGCTTAAAGTGCCCATGCCTGCTGCCCAGCTCGATGCGGATGTGCCACTGCCCAGCGTGATGTACCTCTGCTTTCTGCTCAGCCTGATGACATGGTGCCTGCTAAAACTGTTCCTGACTGATGGTCATCTTGCCGCTGGGTCAATCCTGTCTGTTGCCTGGCTTGAATGTAATGCTCCTGTGTGGTCTGCCTCCGATGGTGTCTTTCCTGTTACCCTGCTAATTTTCATCTCCAGATCCAAACTTCCTGACCCGGGTGGTGGGGTACGTGTCCTATTTTCACACTCTAATGGCACGTCCCCCAGTGAACTAAAAGACTCTGGCCTTGGAAGTGCGAAGAAGTCCACAGACTCAGTAGGGAAACATTTTAAGGTGTTTCTGCACCCACTCGGACTGTCATACCCAGGGCTGAATGGAGTGTCCGGAGGCCACTCCTTTAGGAGGGGGAACTGTCAGTAACGGTGTCATCTCCGGTTTCTCCTGTTGGTGGCACTATTACATTCAGCACCAAAGGGGTGTAATTCCAGTGGTCACCAGCGGGGGTCTCCCTGCCTGGACTGCAGACTTGTCATCAAGCACACCTGTCATGGTTTTGCTGGACTATATAAACCCGCCCTGAACTAACCTCAGTGCTTCAGTATTCGTCTGCTAAGCCTTGTCCCTGCCAGTACCTGCTCTTGTTCCAGCCTGTTCCTGTTTGTTCCTGGACCCCGTTTGTGTATCCTGTCCTTGAGCCCTGTTTCCTGTTCCCTGCTCCTTGGTCTGCTTCATTATTCCTGTTTTCTGTTCCCTTGTCGCTTTTGCCCATGCCTTATTTTTTATTTCATGTTTGTTTCCTTGCTCGTGTATTATATTAGTTAGATAGGTGGGTTTGGGGGTTTGCTGTGTTTTCACCATTTACTTGTTTTTGGTTTGCTGTCTTGATTTCACGTGTGTCTTTATCATTAACAATAAACATACCTTCTTATTCATTTACTCGTTTGTCCCTGATTCCTTGGTGCAGCCCAGCGATCTGATCACCTGCATTGGATGTTGTGTATAACATCCCCTGACAGAATACTGAAGCCATATAATCAGATCGGTTGCACCTTGGAATTGGGGCCTGAGTCCCAGCTATTGTTGAAAGATGGATTTTGAAAGTATTTTGTATTTATCGCTCCTGACGGACTCCCATTCGTCTTCGTTGCGGATGAAGCGTTTGCGCTGGGGGACCATCTTATGCGGCCATTCCCGATGAGGACCCTCACCCCGGACCAGAGGGTTTTTAATTACCGGCTGGCCAGAGCCAGAAGAGTGGTGGAGAACACATTTGGAATCATGGCCAGCCGGTTCCGCCTATTTCTTACACTCATACATATGGTGGATACAAACTGAATCACATTATCCTGGCGTGCTGTGTTCTACACAACTTTTTACGGAAACATTCTGCCAACTATGCTGGCTCAGTTGGGCCTGAGGCCGGAATTCCTAATGAACCAACCCTTGAAAGTGGCCGTCCTGGCTTGCCCCCCCTGAGTGCTTGTGATGTCCAGCTAAGATACCTTGAATTCTTTGCGGGTAGGGGGGCCATCAATATGCCAGACAATGGGTAAAACATTTTTTAAATAAAAAAAAAAACAAGGTTTGGTGACATTTCCTGCTTGTGTTTGTTTTAGCTGACCCTGAGAGAAATGTGGTGAGTCCTTAAATTGGCGTGATTGTGTAACCTTACAAAGCACTGTTGGGTGTTATTTCCTAAAGGCAAAGACACTTTGCACTACAAGTGCACTTGAAACTGCACTTGTAGTGCAAAGTGGATTTCCCCTCAGGAAATAACCCCCATTGTCACAGAAAACACCCATTACAGCACAACAAAAGTTTTGTAGCGTTTAGACAATAATCCACACAATCTTGATTAACAATCTTTTTAATACCAGCACAATCACATGTGCATTTAGAAAAGGTTTTTAAAACAAACCAACATGTTTGTTGTATAACAATTTTTGGGGTCACATTAGAAAAATTAGAAATGTCCATTTTAGATCAAACAGGCATGTTTAAAACCAACAAGAAAGACACAAATCTTGAACTTACAAAGTTCACATTTGGTAGAACTTGAAGGCAATATCAGACATGAGTATTTACAAACTGAGTTTGATATTGCGTTCAGCAGATGGGGTGAAGTCACCCCAGGAAAAGCCAAATTTTGAAGATGCACACAAATTTAAGAATGTCAACATGTGCTACCTGCCATCATGTGGGATCAAGGGACGTGTTTTGGGGGTGCAACCCCTTCCTCACAGCTACTTTATTATTGAGGAAGGGGTTGCACCCCCAAAACGTGTCCATTGATCTCCCGTGATGGCAGATAGCATATGTTGACACACTGTGTGCCTCTTCAAAATTTGGCTTTTCTAATATTTGAAAAAAAATGTTCAAAAATTGTAGCACACCAAAAAACAAAGGGATTTGGAGGGCTTTTAAACTCGCCCTAAAACATCAATGATGTTCTTATTTTTTTGAAGAACATCATTGATGTTTTTCTTGATGTTTTCCAATGCAACATTACACCCCATGATTTCCCCGATCAGGATCTGGGCACTTTCAGAGGTGAAAGGATCAGGATCCACAACATCACGATCACCTAAAAAGAGAGAAAACAAAAAAAAACACCATGTATTATAAATCTGCCGGCATCCATCCCTTACCTGAGCCTGTGGTCGCAGACACTCACCTGTTGTGGTGACAATTTCCACCACATCTTCCTCCTCCTGCTCTGCTTGGCTTTGGGGGATTTCACCTTCTTCCAGAGGTGGGGGGTCTGTGGTCTCCTCGGATGAGGGGTGTCCTCCGAGTCTTTTATCCCCTATGTACAAAAAAATAGGTATACTTAGCACACAGATATTTGATGGCAGAAAGATGAATATGAAACATTGCTTGGAAGTGGGATACAATTGTCTGTTTTGGCAGTGTTCCAAGATGTAGCATTTTTATTGTCCTTTGTCAAGCTTCAATACTTTACCTGTCTTGTACAAGCTTCACAGATGGAGACCCCCCTATAGTATACACTGGAGCACCTGTGTGGGACACCCTAATAAAAAGGGTGTTCTTGTGTCCCACACTAGTGCTCCAGCGTCCAGATGTGTAAACTGCTGAGTGTCCTCTCCTTACACAGAATCTAGTTTGCATTTCATTCTAGTAACAAACACATCTACACAACCCAATTCTTTTCACACAAGTAGGCCCCAAAAAATGATGGCAATTGCATATGGCCAAACGAACTATGTTTGGTACGAACGAATAATGTGCCCATGAACATGAAAGTTGCCATTTTAAACTGGATAACAGTTAAGAAAAGCACATGGAGCAGCACGAACGTAATAAACATAAAAAGAATAGGAACACAGCACAACTATTTACTTTTTTGCAGCACTCTCCGGATCTTTCTGTACTGCTCGTGTTCTCTTAATTTGAGGTCCGACCACCGCTTCCTGAGTTGATCTTTTGATCGTCGTACCCTGAAATTCCGGTGCAGACTTTTGACCACTTTCACCATGATCTTGGCCTTTCTGACATTAGGGTTGGGGTAAGGTCCATACTTCCCGTCATAGTCGGCCTTCTTCAGGATGTCCACCATCTCCAACATCTCCCCAAAGGACATATTTGATGCCTTAAATCGTCTCCTTCTGGATCGGGACGTTTCTAGCTCCGGGCTTTCCTCCTCCTCATTGGTGTAATTATCAGACACGTGCTGTGTCTCCGCCATGTGCTCTTCCCCCACTGCGCCAAATGAGAAGGGGCGGGGAAGAGACTAGAAAGAACGTCAGGGGCGGGCGGAGTTTCACGCATGCCCAGTGTCTATAAAGCGTAACACGCGTGCGTAGTACGTACGATCTGTGAGCGGAGGAAGGAGTAACGGAGGCACCGATCGTGATAGCGAAGGTAACATTTTTACATTGGGCCTATACTGCTTCTAGATTGAGGCCTGTATTTGCACAAGTTTAGTAGACTTTAGGCTGACATTAGGGTTTGTCTTGTGTTGTGTCTTGCAGATAAAATGGATGGCTTCAATGACCACAACTTCCTCCCCCTGTTCATAGACAAATACAGGGAGCTGCCCTGTCTTTGCAGGTGAGACATCCACATTACAATAATAAACAAAAGAGGCAGACAGCACTGGAGAAACTGCTGGAGTTGGTGAAGCCGGTGGTCCCCACAGCAACCATCCCCTATTTAAAAACCAAAATTGGTGGCCTGAGGAGCACTTATCTAAGGGAGCGCAAGAAGGTCACAGATTCCCAGAGGTCCGGAGCTGCAGCAGATGACATTTATGTCCCCAGGCTGTGGTACTATGAGAGACTGCGATTTCTGTCAGACCACACTGAAGTCAGGGAATCCCTCTCTACTCTTCCTTCCACTCTTCCTTCCACCCTATCTTCCACCCCAGCTGAGGCTTTCGATGTCCAACCTGGGACTTCCAGCCAGGAAGAAGTGAGGAGCCCAGATGGAGCCAAGTATAGCATTGTTCTACAGATTTCTGGTCAATAAATAAATGATGTTTACTAGATGTTATTATTGATCACTAATTGC
Source organism: Lithobates septentrionalis (assembly GCA_037952835.1). NCBI lineage: Eukaryota > Metazoa > Chordata > Amphibia > Anura > Ranidae > Lithobates > Lithobates septentrionalis. Next base: position 4,826,036 of record JBBDGP010001284.1, read on the forward strand.
TGATTGAAAAAAGTGTTTTACATATCAATAGACAGTAGTGGGCAAAAATATTTTCGACAAGACTGAAAAATGGTGGGCTCAGAAGGATAGTCTGTTATATTTGTTAACATTCAATTTGGAACAGTCAGGAGGTGAAAATTGTGTGTGATTGATGAATAAAATACTAAAACGATGTCCCTTTTTCATACACAGGAAGACCTCAGCCAGGAGGAGGTTGTGGAATGTGGCAGCCAGGAGGAGGCTGTGGAATGTGGCAGCCAGGAGGAGGTGGGGGTTAGTGCCAGCTAGGAGGAGGCGGGGCTAAGTGGCAGCCAGAAGAAGCCTGGGACCAGTCGCAGCCTGACCGAATCGCAGGTTCCTCCCCTCTGCCTTCCATACAAAAGACCCAGGAAGGCGACTCCCATGCAGGATTCTGCGCTCAGGCTCATTCAGGAGGCTTCTGCATCCCTCAGAGCCTTACCCACTCCTGAAGAGGCCTTTGCCTGCATGGCTCCCACAAAACTGCAGGGCATGCAGGAGGATCAACGCAAGCTATGTAAGGACCTTCTGTATAAAGTCCTAAGTAAGGGGGTGAGTGGGGAACTAACACCCAATACCCACCTGAGTGAGTTGGCCCCTCCTCCTGCTGCCACAACTCCACCACCACAGCCACAGCGTGGAAGGAAGCGTGGAAGGAAGACCAGAGAGTGATGGCCCTGGGTTCAGTCTGGTCTGGCCAAAGATGCAGGCTCTTATATGACCACAGCCTGGAGACACAAATGTCATCTGCTGCTTTTATGATCTCTGGGACTTCTGGGCCAGACTGCACTCCCTTAGATATGGACTCCTCAGGCCACCAATTTTGCAAGAAAATAGTTGATGTGTGTCATGGGGGCCAAAGGCTTCACCCATTTCAGCTGTTTCTCCAGAGTTTCCACCCTCTTTGTTTAGTTGTGAGCCCTTAATAAAGGATTTTTTTTTACAATTATACTTGCCTATGTGTGTTTTCCTTTTAAAAGGACAGTTTGTTTGTGAGGAGGCAGGTACATTTCAAATATACAATGTGAAATTAACAAGAGACACCAACACCAAACAATCTCCTTGAGATTCAATAATACAAGATATCAATGGTGTTGTGGTAACTTGACACACAAAACACACACAAAGATATTATGCAGTAAAACACACAAAAAAAAAAAAACATCAATCTTTTTAAAAATACAAACCACAAAAAATAAAAAAAACAGCCTTGAAAAAAATACAAACTACCAAACAAATACAAAAACAGCCTTGAAAAAATAATAAATTTAAAAACAACCCAAAAAATTTTTGGTCAGATGTGAGAAATCTAAATATATTGAGGGAATCCCAATAAATAATAAAGAAATAAGTTTGTGAGAAGTCTGTGTGAATATGAGCAGCAAAACTACTTCATTCTTCTCACATTATAAAGAAGAAGAGAGAGCGGCATCATCTGACGCCGCACGCCGGTGTGCTGGTTTTTCCACCAGTGTTGTGGGTCGGTGTGTGATGTGACACAACACGGATTGGGGGAGGGGCCTGACAGCGGCGCCATGGAAGCGGGCGGCGGAGTAGCTCTGGATGCAAACATCAGCTGCACACGAGACGGAGAGCCGTCGACCCCACCGGAGCCGTAAGTAGGTCAGCTGTCTCGGTTCCTAGCGGTGGATCCCGGGTTGCCTGGGACACTGCGCTTACCGAGCGGTCTCTCCTCCCTGATCCCCACCTGCCATACCGGACATGTGCTGGGCGTGAGCCGCCCTCCACAGCCTTTTCCAGGTCGTCCCCCACCTGCCTTGTATGCCTCTTTGACAATCCTGTGTTACATCCGGATTGCCGCCAGGCCAGTCAGCACATCATCCTCACTGCAGCTTGATAAGTAAAACGAGCTGCAGCGGCCTGTGGGAGGACAACCTCACAATCTTCCAGCCATACCTGGGCTTTGCCTGAGTGGATGGTTGGCTGAAAAGCCTCAGTGGGACTCCAACCTGCGAAGCGGTCGAGAGCTGTATCGTCAGTGAGATGTAACCCCTGGGAAGACAGTACTCGTCTCAGAGGTAACGTTTTGAGAACTGTTTAATGTGAGCATGCTTATAAGAAGATATGCATTGTCCACAGATACCAGTGCAAATATGTGTGAAATGCTGGATAGTTCTTGCATAGATCAATGCCCTAAAAGGTTTATGGAGGAGGCTCTGCTATAATTAATGCCAAGTTTTGTCGCTTCTTAAAAGGGAAAAAATGTTGTTATATTCTACAACAATATATCATAGTAGGTTGAATGACTGGATCACTGCTAGAGCATCAACGTTTAAGGGGTGTGTTAGTGCAGACAGTCTTGAATCTTTTAGAGCTTAAATAACGGTTCGCCAAAGGATTTAGAGTGAATAACAGATCGCTGGGGATTGCAGGGCCCTGTGTTAAAATACGCAATAAGGATCGGCGGGGTGGCACGGAGGGCGGTGGGGACAAGCAACAGAGAAGTAAACAAATTTAGTAAGTGGGGAGAGAGAGAAGAGGTTCGTGAGTTGTGTTGAAAATGAGAGGGCGTCCTCATAGAGGAGCGGAAGTGAAGCAGCCGAGAGATAGCCTAAATTCTAGCTCCATCCAGAAGTATCTGATGGAGGCAAATCCGGGAAGCCCAAAGAATCCAGCCCAAGAAAGCAAACAGCAAAGTGGGAAGGAAAAGAAGAAAGAATCAGGGAAGGATCAAGGCGCTCACGGCGGAACATCCCGGGAGGAAAGGAAAGCCTCCTGCATGGTGGAAGATAATACCATGGAAGCACTTCCAACAAAAACCAAATTATTGGAAATGTTTGCCAAATTGGAAACTGTAATCAAAACAGAAATCCTTAACGTTAGAACTGACATGGGCCATTTGCTGAAGCGAGTAGAAATAGTGGAGGAGGTCTCTGAGAAACAGAACCGAGAAATGATCAAATTAAAACAACAAGTAAGGAATCTGCAATTAGCCCAACGAGACATTCTCTATAAATTAGAAGAACAAGAAAACCAAAGTCGCAGACAAAACTTGAGACTGCGTGCCTTACCAGAACAACATGGCGAAGAACTGCCTACCAAAATGAAAGCTATCTTTAATCCAATCTTAGATAGAGGCCCAAATGAAGAACTGAAGATTGATAGGGTCCATAGGTTGAGAAAACCCCCAAGCGTCAGTGAAGATTCACCTAGAGACGTGATCATTAGGTTCCATCATTATGAGGATAAAGCAAGAATTTGGAGCGATCTTAGAAAAGTTCAGCCTGTAAAATTTGATGGAGCAGAGATTCAGATCTTTGCCGATATTTCAGGGGGGAACCTAGCCAGGAGACGCCAGCTAAGACCTCTGCTGGAAGAACTGAGGAAGGCAAATATGAAATACAGTTGGGGTTTCCCCACTTCATTGAACGTAGTGAAAGCGGGCAGAACAGTCAGATTGAAACACATAGAGAACTTGCAAGATTTTTGTAGCGAGCTTGACATCCCTGTCCCAGTTATGTCTAATTAGTAGGAAGATGTTCCTGATTGTGGTCAGGGCTTTAAGGACATTGGATGATGCAATTGAATCAGTGATTTTGAAATAGTGGGGGGAGGATGGGGGCGGGGATGGGGGGTGGTTTGGGGGGAGGGGCGGTGCCCTGTGTGGGGGGGACTGGCGGTCCTCAGGCCGCCCGCTCGCCTTGGTCCTCCCCCCTTTCTTTACCCAGTGGTGGGGGGAGCAGGGTGACTGTGGCGACCCGCTGTCAGAGTCGCACCCCAATGATTTGGCTGGTCGTAGACAGAGATCAATGGTATCTCTCTGCTGCGGACTTGTAGCCAGGGATTGGCTGGCAGGGAGAGGGGGGGAAGGGGGGTAGGGTATGGGGTGGGTGTCGGGGGGGGTGGATCGGGGGGGAGGGGGGAATCTGGTCCTGCAGAGGCTCCGTATAGGGGTTCAAAGAGCAACATGCGCCATTACAATGCAGTTCTATTTAAAGATTAAATGACAGAGTTCACTTGTCTCACATATAACGTTAAAGGGCTGAACTCCCCTCTTAAGAGATACAAGGTGTTAAGAGAATTAGAGCAATTTAATGCAGACATTGTGTTTCTTCAGGAGACCCACCTCTCACAGGACACACATGTCAGATTATTTTCCAATTGCTTCCCCAATTGGTTCTATAGTGACTCCCCTATCAAGAGGGCCAAAGGGGTGGCAATTGGGTTCTCAAAAAGGACCAAGTTTGCGCTCTTGGAGAGGAGCGCAGATATGGAGGGCCGCTACCTCTTCTTGAAGGTGAGGGTGGGAGAAAGGGTTTTTACTCTGGCAAATGTTTATTGCCCTAATAGAAACCCAATCGAATTCCTGTCTCAGGTCGTGAACAAGTTGATGGATTTCAGAGCAGGTGAGGTGATTTTGGCAGGAGATCTCAATTTTTGCTTAGATCCAACATTGGATAGTACATCTAGTTCACAGGGAGTGGGTAGGAAACTCTTAAAAATAGGACAGAAATTGCATAGCTGCCATATGATTGACGCATGGAGAGTACAACACGCGAAGGACAGGGACTATACTTTCTTTTCTTCAGTCCACCGGTCTTATTCAAGGCTCGATTATTTTATGGTAGATCATAGATTATTAGAACATGTTAAGGATACGAAGATTGGAGTCACCACGCTGTCTGACCACGCCCCAGTCCTGATGAAGGTGGGGATCCCGGGACTCCGGAGGTCCCCTTTTTCATGGCATTTAGATGAAAAGCTCATCGAGAATCCTAGTGTCAGCAGTAAGATACAGGAAGAAATCGATGGGTTTTTCTCAATAAACGATACCGGTGAGATTTCTGGATCAGTCCTGTGGGAGGCGCTAAAAGATTATATAAGGGGCATTCTGATTTCAATAGGGGCCAATGAGAAAAAAGAAAGTACAAAAAGAAATTCACCATCTTGAACAGTTACATAAGGCCGCTAGTGGTAGTCATAACTTACTCCTACTTCAACTAATTATAAAAAGAGAAGAACTAAAAGATTTAATGGAGATAGATTCTAAGCATATTCTTAATAAAAACCTAAAAGATAGATTTAGATGGAGTAATAAGGTGGGGAAGCATCTGGCAACAGTATTGAAAAGGAAAGGGGGGACCAACTTTATAGATAGGATCCAAAATAAAAAGGGGGTACTAAAATATAGTTCCAGAGACATAGCTGAAGAATTTCGGAGTTACTTTGCATCCCTCTACAAGGTTAGGCAAGGCGGGGTAGGTACCCTGGAAAGAGAGGAAAAAATGGATGAGTTTATAAGGGAGGCAGGTTTACCAAGCCTCTCGGACAGTGATGCAAAAGAACTAGATGATCCGATCACTGTAGAAGAGATCGAGAGGGCCTTGAAAGCATCTCCCTCTGGAAAGAGTCCAGGGCCAGATGGTTTTACTTCCTATTTCTACAAAAAATTTAAGGAGTCCCTGATCCCCAAGCTTTGTCAGATTTGGAATAGGGTAAGGGGTCAGGAAGAGTTATGCGAGGGGGCACTGACGGCGTCAGTAACACTAATACCAAAGGAAGGGAAAGATAGCTCGCTGTGTTCGAGCTATAGGCCGATAGCATTGCTCAACGCAGATATTAAATTATACGCCAAGGTATTAGCCAGTAGATTAACCACTTGAGCCCCGGACCATTATGCTGCCTAAGGACCAGAGGTCTTTTTCCAATTTGGCACTGCGTCGCTTTAACTGCTAATTGCGTGGTCATGCAATGCTGTACCCAAACAAAATTTGCGTCCTTTTCTTCCCACAAATAGAGCTTTCTTTTGATGGTATTTGATCACCTCTGCGGTTTTTATTTTTGCGCTATAAATGGAAAAAGACCGAAAATTTTGAAAAAAAATGATATTTTCTACTTTTTGTTATAAAAAAAATCCAATAAACTCAATTTTCGTCATACATTTAGGCCAAAATGTATTCGGCCACATGTCTTTGGTAAAAAAAATGTCAATAAGCGTATATTTATTGGTTTGCGCAAAAGTTATAGCGTCTACAAACTAGGGTACATTTTCTGTAATTTACACAGCTTTTAGTTTATGACTGCCTATGTCATTTCTTGAGGTGCTAAAATGGCAGGGCAGTACAAAACCCCCCCAAATGACCCCATTTTGGAAAGTAGACACCGCAAGGAAATTGCTGAGAGGCATGTTGAACCCATTGAATATTTTTTTTTTTTGTCCCAAGTGATTGAATAATGACAAAAAAAAAAAAAAAAATATTTACAAAAAGTTGTCACTAAATGATATATTGCTCACACAGGCCATGGGCCTATGTGGAATTGCACCCCAAAATACATTCTGCTGCTTCTCCTGAATATGGGGATACCACATGTGTGGGACTTTTTCGGAGCCTAGCCGCGTACGGGGCCCCGAAAACCAATCACCGCCTTCAGGATTTCTAAGGGTGTAAATTTATGATTTCACTCTTTACTGCCTATCACAGTTTCGGAGGCCATGGAATGCCCAGGTGGCACAAAACCCCCCCCAAATGACCCCATTTTGGAAAGTAGACACCCCAAGCTATTTCCAGAGAGGCATATTGAGTCCATGGAATATTTTATATTTTGACACAAGTTGCGGGAAAGTGACACATTTTTTTTTTTTTTTTGCACAAAGTTGTCACTAAATGATATATTGCTCACACAGGCCATGGGCATATGTGGAATTGCACCCCAAAATACATTTAGCTACTTCTCCTGAGTACGGGGATACCACATGTGTGGGACTTTTTGGGAGCCTAGCCGTGCACGGGACCCCGAAAACCAATCACCGCCTTCAGGATTTCTAAGGGTGAAAATTTTTGATTTCACTCTTCACTGCCTATTAGACCCTAGATCTCTCCCCTGCCCTCAAAGCATCTGACCACACCAAGATCGGTGTGATAAAATGCTTCCCCAATTTCCCAATGGCGCTATTTACATCCGGCGAAATCTAAGTCATAAAATGCTCGTAGCTTCCGGTTTCTTAGGCCATAGAGATGTTTGGAGCCACTCTGGTCTCTGATCAGCTCTATGGTCAGCTGGCTGAATCACCGGCTGCATTTTCAGGTTCCCTGTTGAGACAGGAGAGCCAGAGAAAAACACGAAGACGGTGGGGGGGGGCATTCCCTCCCACGGCTTGTAAAAGCAGTCTAGAGGCTAATTAGCCGCTAGGATTGCTTTTACATGAAAGCCGACCGCTGGCTGAAAAGAATGATACCAAGATGATACCTAAACCTGCAGGCATCATTCTGGTATAACCACTCAAAGTTGTGAATGGCGTACCTGAAGACAAAAAAATGGTTAACAATAAAGCACAGTAAACGGTAAAGTACAAAAAATTGCATACCTGAAAAGCAAACATGATAAAACATAATAACAATAAAACATTGCAGAATAGAATACAGTAAAAAAGAGCAGAACAATAGAGAGAATAGAGAGAGAGAGAACAATAAAATGACAACTATTTTTTTTTATTTTATATATATATTTTTTTTTTTTTACACTTTTTTTGTAACTAACTTTTATAACTGTAACCGGTTCCAGGTTCGGGTCTCTCAAAATGCGATGGCATCTTGGGAGACCCTGTGAAAGTGTGCCTAGTCTGTGGAATGCTGTATCCTACGCTAATACTCAACTAGTGCATAGTAGCGTTCAAAACATTCACCAATGCAAAAACCAGGATTGTCAGGACAGGGGGGACAATAATAGCGGGTGTCACGCCTATATCCGCGCTTGCTGCAGACACAATATCTTTTTTGGGGGGGTTCGCTGGGTAGGGGTACTCGGGAGGACATAAAGAAAATGCCTCTCATGCAGCCGACTGCATTTGGTTGGGGATGTGAATGGGGGAAGTACGGGCGCTGCAAAAGCGGTGGGTTCCCAATTGGGATTGGCGAATGCAGCAGGAAGGGCACTATGGGCACGACGGGCCTGTGTTTGTCTTTTTGGTGGCAGCGGGACACTACTTGTGCTTGCCACCTCACCAGCTTGAACTGCACTTATGGGACTCGCCACGTCACCAAGTGCTGCAGTGCTGGTTTGACTACGACCGGGGTGTACTAGGCCGCTGGCGCTTGCCAGTTCACCAAAACGCTACCAAAAAATCTGTTGGCGATCGCAGGGATCAGGCCTGACTCTGCGAACGCTGCAGTTATGCGTTTTAGTCTTTTGTAAGTGACAGTGATCGATCGATACTGCACTTGCGTGGGCTGGGCTGGGCCGGGCGGAGGGGCAAAATGCAGGTGCTAGCAGGTATCTGGGCTGATCCCGCTAACACTGCATTTTTGGGAACCCTAAACTGCTGGGGACGCTAGTATAGATCTGATCGGATCAGATATTGATCCGTTCAGATAGTATACCACTAAGGGTGGTGTACAGTGTGTGCGTGGGTGTTAGCGGTACTGGCTCTAACCTGACGCTGCCTGGGGCTGGTGCTTGCCAGTTCACCAAAATACTACCAAAAAAACTGTTAGCGATCGCAGGGATCAGGCCTGACTCTGCGAACGCTGCAGTTATGCATTTAGTGTTTTGTAAGTGACAGTGATCGATCGATACTGCACTTGGGTGGGCTGGGCTGGGCTGGGCCGGGCGGAGGGGCAAAACGCAGGTGCTAGCAGGTATCTGGGCTGATTCCGCTAACACTGCGTTTTTGGGAACCCTAAACTGCTGGGGATGCTAGTATAGATCTGATCGGATCAGATATTGATGCGTTCAGATACTATACCACTAAGGGAGGCGTATTCTGCGTGCGTGGGTGTTAGCGGTACTGGCACTAACCTGACGCTGCCTGGGGCTGGTGCTTGCCAGTTCACCAAAATACTACCAAAAAAACTGTTAGCGATCGCAGGGATCAGGCCTGACTCTGCGAACGCTGCAGTTATGCGTTTAGTCTTTTGTAAGTGACAGTGATCGATCGATACTGCACTTGGGTGGGCTGGGCGGTGGGGCAAAACGCAGGTGCTAGCAGGTATCTGGGCTGATTCCGCTAACACTGCGTTTTTGGGAACCCTAAACTGCTGGGGACACCAGTATAGATCTGATCGGATCAGATATTGATCCGTTCAGATACTATACCGCTAAGGGAGGTGTATGCTGCGTGCGTGGGTGTTAGCGGTACTGGCGCTAATCTGACGCTGCCTGGGGCGACGCATATCACCGCCGGGCGATCAGGGGGCTAAACCTTTATTCGGTAATAAACGGCGGGTGCCCTGACACTATAAAAAATAAACGAACTAACCAGCGTCACCCGTAACAGTTATATGGTGATCAGTGGTGAAAGGGTTAACTAGGGGGCAATCAAGGGGTTAAAACATTTATTAGATAGTATATGGGGGTCCCTGTCGCTATAAAACGCTGACGGCGAACCTAAATATTTACCTCCCTAACTAGCGTCACCAGCGACACTAATACAGCGATCAGAAAAATGATCGCTTAGTGACACTGGTGACAGGGGGTGATCAAGGGGTTAAAACTTTATTAGGGGGGGTTAGGGGGGTACCCTAGACCTAAAGGGGGGTAACAGTAACTGTCCCAACACTGTAACTGTCACAAACTGACACTATGCAGTAATCAGAAAAAAAAATAAAATAAAATAAAAAACTGCTGGTGTCAGTTTGTGACAGGGGGGGGTGATCAGGGGGGGATCGGGGGGCGATCGGGGGGGGGGATCGGGGTGTTTAGTGTGCCTGGCATGTTCTACTGAGTGTGTAGTGTGTTGTGCACTCACATACCTGTCTTCTCTCCTCGGGCCGGAACGGAAATTACCGAGCCAAGGAGAGATGACATCATTTCCTTTGCTGCTGTTTAGCATACAGCAGCAAAGGAATGATTCGATTGGCCGGCAGCGATCGCGAGGGGGGGGGCCACGAACGGATGGTCTCCCCCTCACCTCTGATCGCCGCTAGACAAAAGACGACCGCCTCGGGCACCGGGGGGGTCCGATCGGACCCCCCACCCGCGGAAGGCAAATCACGTACCATGTACGTGATTTTGCCTGTCCGTGCCACCTTGCCGACGTACATCGGCGTGAGGCGGTCGTCAAGTGGTTAAAGGATAAAATGTCGTACTGGATTCATCCAGATACCAGGGAGAGAGGGGAGGGACAACGGCGTTAGGTCGCTCCTGGTAATGGATGCAATGGAAACGAAGGGGACCCCCGGTATACTTCTGTCGATTGATGCAGAGAAAGCCTTCGACAGAGTAGACTGGGGGTTTATGTTGAGGACGTTGAGGGCAGTCGGTTTGGGTGGTACCATGTTGAACTGGATTAAAGCATTGTATAAATCTCCCTGGGCATTTGTCAGGGTGAATGGTACACCATCGGCAGAGTTCAGGATGGAAAACGGGACCAGGCAGGGCTGCCCCCTGTCCCCCCTTCTGTTTGTTTTAACCCTGGAACCCTTACTAGCCTTGATTCGAAAGAATCTGGATATATGCGGATGCGTGGTGGAGGGAGACATACATAAGCTCTTGGCGTTCGCCGATGATGTATTGTTCTGCATCGTTAAACCGAGGATTTCACTCCCCAACCTTTTGGCTACTCTGAGGAGATACGGGGAGCTATCAAATTATAAGGTAAACCTTAGTAAATCAGTTGTTCTAAACATCAATATTGATGGACGAGAAAATTGTACCTCTTAAACTTCATTCCTCTCCTCGACGAGATCAAGCAGGAAACGAGAAAAAGTATGCATCTTCCGATCTCTTGGATCGGATGAGTAAATACTGTTAAAATGACCCTGGCCCCGAAGATCCTGTATAAAATGCAGCTACTCCCAATCCCGTTAGCGCAGACTTTTTTCAGGGTATTGAACAATATTCTTACTAGATTTATATGGAAAAATAAGAAGCCACGGATTGCCTACAAGGTCCTGAGTAGGGATAAAGCACAGGGTGGTCTGGCTCTTCCAGACTTTAAAAAATATCACAGAGCGATAGTACTATCACGGGTGTTAGATTGGGGAAAGGAACCGATAGATAAAAGATGGGTAAACTTAGAAAAAGATATGAGTAATGCAAAACTACACCAATTAATTTTGAATCCCCCACACTTTAGGAAGCTAGGCCCTAATGCACATAACATAACACGCTACACTTTAAAGATTTGGGACCAGTTACATAAACAAAATGCTTGGGAGTTTAATTTACCATTTATTTATTTAAAAGATAATGAGTTTTTTCCGCCAGGGTTGAGGGAAGTGGGAGGGAATTGGATAAAAAATAATGATACACAATTGATGGATATTATGAAAAACGGTAAAATTGTCACTTTTCAGGAGTTAAACCTACTGAAGGACCTAATGAAAATAGACACATGGCGATATAACCAGCTTGAGCTCTTTATTAAAAGCCTCCCCGGTCCCATTAGAGATAAGAAGAACCTCAGGTCTTTGGAGAAATTGTTCTTGAAGAATAGAGTTATAAGGAAAACAAAAGAATTATACCAAATTGTTGCGGGATGAGGGTGAAGCAGCAAAACCGTTATATTTCAATAAATGAGAATCCGAATTGGGATTTATATCCAGCGGAGTGACTTGGGAGGCCATCCTAAATGCAACACATAAATCAGCAGTAGACACGAGAATGATAGAATCAAATTTCAAATGCCTAGCCAGATGGTACATGACACCAGATAGAATAAATAAGATGCAACCGGAAATTTCTGGAAACTGTTGGAGGGGCTGCTCCATCAGGGGAACAATGGCCCACCTCTGGTGGGAGTGCCCAATTATTAAAAAATTCTGGCAGGATGTGCTAAAGATAATACAGGAGATAATGGGTACTGAGATCAAGGAGGACCCTTGGGTGTGTTTGTTCCATGGGACTGAAGGTCATATTAGCAAGTATAATGTATCTCTAACTCCGGTACTTCTAAATGCGGCAAAAAGTTTAATACCAAAAAAATGGCAAGAGGTTGAGGGCCCAAGCATTCGAGATTGGTTAATAAGGGTTAATGAAACCTATATCTTAGAGGCGGGCGAGGTTGAAGATACTAGGCTAGAGATAGAAGAGGATCTGGATAGAGCAAAGTGGGCGAAGTGGATATCCTTAAAAAAAACAGGGAGATTCGCCGAGAAGTTCATGTAATGAATGCATGCTTTACCGGAAGCACGACTGCAGGTTGGGGGTGGGGGGGGGGGGTGGGGGCATGGGAATTTAAGCTGCATACTGGAGCTTAGTGTTAGTTGAGGGATTTTTGAATTTTGTAAAGAATAAGCAAAGATTTCTTAAAATGAATAAAAAAATTAAAAAGTCATGTTTCTGCTACTATGATGTGACGATAATGAGACGAGAAAAAAATGAGCCATGAATGGTGATTTAAATCCTCTCAATGTAAATGCTGAAGTAGCAAAAAAAAAAAAAAGATAGAGAAGGAGAGAGTGCGCTGCATTAAACTAATTTTGACATTGCAGCGTGACGAAAGTGCTGTATCCATTCCAAACGCTAATTTTACCAGACCGAGCTCTTCCGTCTCTGAATTTCTTCTGAGCATGCGTGGCACTTTGTGCGTCGGAAATGATCACACACGGTCGGAATTGACGCGATCGGATTTTGTTGTCGGAAAATTTTATAGCCTGCTCTCAAACTTCGTGTGTCGGAAAATCCGATAGAAAATGTCCGATGGAGCCCACACACGGTCAGAATGTCCGACAACACGCTCCGATCGGACATTTTCCATCGGAAAATCCGACCGTGTGTACGGGGCATTACTCTAAATGGTCTAAGGTTATCAGTGGTGTACCCCAAGGCTCAGTGTTGAGACCCTTATTTTTTAAGATCTTTATAAATGATATAGGGTCTGAGATTAAAAGTACCATTTCAGTCTTTGCAGATGACATCAAACTATGCAGTTTAATAACATTCTTACAGGATTTCTCCAATTTACAAGCCGACCTCAGGGCACTCTCCAATTGGGCGACTATGTGGCAGATGAGGTTTAATGTTGCTAAATGTAAAGTAATGCACTTGGGGGCTAAGAATATGCATGCATCTTACATACCAGGGGGAGTACAACTGGGGGGATCTGTAGTGGAGAAGGATCTGGGGGTTTTGGTAGCTCATAAGCTCAATAATAACATGCAATGCCAAGATGCGGTTTCTAAAGTGAGCAAAGTCCTTTCTTGTATTAAGAGAGGTATGGACTCCAGAGAGAGCGATATCATTTTGCCCCTGTACAAATCATTACTAAGACCTCATCTGGAATATGCAGTTCAGTTTTAGGCACCAGTTCTCAAAAAGGATATCAGGGAACTGGAGAAAGTGCAGAGAAGGTCAACCAAACTGATAAAAGGCATGGATAAACTTAAAATTTACAAACATGTAAGGGGTCCATATAGTGAACTTGGTGTTGAGTTATTCACTTTAGGGTCAACACAGAGGACAAGGAGGCACTCTTTACACCTAGAGGAAAAGAGATTTCATCTCCAAATAAGGAAAGGTTTCTTCACAGTGAGAGCTGTGAAAATGTGGAATAGACTCCCTCCAGAGGTTGTTCTGGCCAGCTCAGTAGATTGATTTAGGAAAGGCCTGGATTATTTCCTAAATGCACACACTATAACTGGGTACTGACATTTATAGCTAAAGTTGATCCAGGGAAAATCTGATTGCCTCTCGAGGGGTCAGGAAGGGGTTTTCCCCTCTGCTGTAGCAAATTGGATCATGCTTTGCTGGGGTTTTTCTCCTTCCTCTGGATCAACTGTGAGTATAGGATTGGGTATATGCGATTGTTTGATATTATTTTTATTTTTTTATGGTTGAACTGGATGGACTTGTGTCTTTTTTTCAACCTGACTATGTAACTATGTAAATCATTTGGTTGAGGGGGGATTATGGTGTGGGGTTATTTTTTAGGGGTTGGGCTTGGCCCCTTAGCTCCAGTGAAGGCATCAGCATACCAAGACTTTTTGGATAATTTCATGCTCCCAACTTTGTGGGAACAGTTTGGGTCTCTTCCAACATGACTGCACACTGTGCACAAAGCAAGATCTGTGATTGGCTGGAGCCACGATGACATTACTCCCACGCATGCACGCCTGAGGCCGTTCCTTCAGAGCGCATGCGCCAGTGATGTCACCGGCTGCATGCAATGTAAATATCTCCTAAAAGAAGATATTTTCACTACCTATAGGTAAACCTTATTATAGGCTTACCTATAGGTGCATGTCAGCAGAGGAAGTCTACTTCTTCTTTAACTGTGTATGTTTCCCTATCACAGTGTGTAGAGGGGAGTGTGCCCATTTTCCCCACACAGGTTTCAGGTTTCACTGAAGCTCTGTGCTCTAGCTGTGCAGTGTATGTGACATCAGACCCCCACTCCCTGCCTCTTAGAATTTAGAGATGCTGTTTGCTTTAGGAGGCCCTGGTGAAGACATGGCTGCAGATAAACAGGTACAACTTGTGAAGGATGATTTGTTTTATCTTGTTTTATTGTGTAACACCAGAGGCCAGTCACTTAAATATATATGTGAATATATATGTGTGTGTGTAAGGGGTTACAAACACTTTAACCAGCACACTAACCTCACCTGCAATGATTCTTTATTGAGAAGACATCCTGCACACACAGAAACTGCTGACATATTTCTGTCTATGCCCTCTTAGTCATAGCTAGTTATAATACACCAAAACGTTGACCAAATTAACACTTTATAGGCACACATTTAACCCCTTGATTACCCGAGATGTTAACCCCTTCCCAGCCAGTGTCATTAGTACAGTGACAGTGTATATTATTATCACTGATCAATGTATTAGTGTCACTGGTAATGTCAGTGGCAGTTAGTCAGTTCACACTCAGTGTCAGTGTCAAACCGCGCAATTACCGTTAAAATAGCTAAGTGCTAAATAGCAAAATATGGCTTGGTCATGAAGTAGGTAAAACCTTCCAGAGCTGAGGTTGTTAAAACAACTTCCCTCTCAAGGCATAGCAACAATCAGAACCAATAAACAAGTGACAAACTGTGAACGAATAAAAGCAAGATGCATGAAGAGATGTGGAGCTGTATCAAAACCAGGAAGCATGTGAAAAATAGGCAAATTTAAAAATGTATTTCAAATATAAACAAATATACATTCCACTTGTGATTGGGGCCCCATGTGAGTCTGGAATGCAATCTAAGGATCCATAAAGCCTTTTACTAACAATCTTCTGTAAAGATTCCTGTCTCTGGGATTGAGCAGAATCTTTTCCACTTGAAAAAAAATTACATGTATATCCTGAAAATGATAGGACACATTGGAGAGATGGAACAGAGAAGGAAGAAGGGTTCTGACTCCAATAGTGTTTCCAATTCTAGAGCCGAGGTGTCTTGCAATACACCCCACACATTACACATTCTGAGTATGCTGTCAGGAGACTAGCCGGAGGAGAGTTGCCCGTAGGCCTGGCACAGTGGCCAATATCCAATATGGCCATGCCCACACACGTATTGCGAACGCAGGTTCGCCATGGTGAAGATGTTTGCGTGCTGGCGCACTCAATGCTTGTCAGATTCTGGCGCCATCTGGCCTTTAAAAGAGTGGCTGCAGCACATGGACATTGCTGGCTGGTCTGCAGTTTCCTGCTTCCTGTTCCTGTGTGTGTGTGCTTATGCTTCAGATTAACTGTTAACGACCTGTCCTGCCCTTGGATATCTGTTGTCGCTCTCCCAACTCTGACCTCGGATTGCCCATCAATCTGCTTTTGTCTCCTGTCCTGTGTATGACTTTGACTCGCCTGACCACATCTCTGTTCTTCTGTCTGCTGGCTTACCTACCTTGGCATTCGTCCCTGACTACACTTCCTGCTTCATTCTGTCTGCTGTGATCCACCCTGGGGCCTACCTGCAGTACCCAGCCTGCTGTACCTACCTGCAGTACTTACAGTTGGGCAAAAAAGTATTTAGTCAGCCACAATTGTGCAAGTTTTCTCACTTAAAAAGATGAGAGAGGCCTGTAATTGTCATCATAGGTATACCTCAACCATGAGAAACAAAATGTGGAAACAAATCCAGACAATCACATTGTCTGATTTTTGAAAGAATTTTTTTGCAAATTATGGTGGAAAATAAGTATTTGGTCACCTACAAACAAGCAAGATTTCTGGCTCTCACAGACCTGTATCTTCTTCTGTAAGAGGCTCCTATGTACTCCACTCATTACCTGTATTGAATAGAGAAATTGGTAGCCTAGTCCCCAACTAGGCTGCCACAAGAGAAGGGGGGCAATTGGACTATCACGGTACAGTAAAAACAATACAATTTTAAATAGTATAACAAAGATATAAAAATATAACAAAGGATTTATTGATGCCAAGAAACAAATCATCATTTACAAATAAAAACATGGTAGTGGTACAATTATGTCACCAATGAAAGGATTGACCCCCGAAGGGGAGAATCACAGTAGGGCAATAGATTACAGATGTCTTTTTCCTCGACTAGTTTCGCGGACAATGGCCGCTTCATCGGGAGGGTATCTATGCTGGAATCAAACAGATAATGTTACATAGTTACATAGTTAGTAAGGTTGAATAAAGACACCAGTCCGTCCAGTTCAACCTGAGTGAGCACCCACAATTGTCCCCATCCCCGCACATTGCGTCTCATCAAGATGCCCATCCACCATATTATTATTTTTTTAATATATTTAAGGTAACCATGTAGCGTCATCAATCTATGCAGCTCTCTACACACACCCACACCAGTCTCCACCCCCAAGGAGTCTGCAATCCAAGGTCCCCAACCCACCCTCATACACCAGGGCCAATTTTTGGACAGAAGCCAATAAACCTACCAGCATGTCTTTGGAGTGTGGGAGGAAACCGGAGTACCTGGAGGAAACCCACGCAGGCACAGGAAGAACATGCAAACTCCAGGCAGGTAGTGTCGTGGTTGGGATTCGAACCAGCAAGCCTGGGGCCCCAGTTGAAGGCTTTTTAGTCGAAACGCGTAGGGCGTTCAGCTTTCCACATTGCCTCCAATTTTTATCTTGTAAGCACTTTTACTCTGTAAGGTTTTTTAGCCAAGAAATCCCTTATTTTTTTGACCTGCGCCATGTGGAGCCCCTTTGTTTTTCTTTTTCCTCCATGTTTTTATCCTTGACTGGTCCCTTTGAACCTGCCTGGAACCTGAGAGCGTGCGAGAGGGCCGTCCACTTCCACCGTCGACCATTTGGCTATCGGTGACTGCAACCCAAAAGACAACTTGGCCGATTGGAGATCGCGATCGAAGGGAGAACCCTTGGAGAGAGTGCACGGGAGGTTACCTCCACAAGCTCCGATAGACGCACAGCTATATGGCTGGTACGTCCCACTTACTCTGGTAAGAGTACTTTACTCTAGATGTTTTGTCGTGCTGTCCATGATTGATGTGCTTTCCAGTCTCCAGTCAACATCATGGGTTCATGTACCCCAGCTGTCTGAGAAGACTCCCTTTACGTACTGACTCCAGTTTTTGATTGCAGTCCGTGGAGCTTAATACAGTGTTATTGGACATTTTGCATTTCATAGTGGTTTCTGGACCTTTACTTACACTTCACCAGTTTCTATTTCTATGTAGATTAACATTATTGATATATTTGGTTTTATTCACCAATCATATATTTGATTCACTCACTTTTTAGCGCTGCACTTATTCTGTTTATACTTAACGAGACTTGGTTTGTTTGTGTGCCAGCAGCTATTTACTACCTGTTCACATTTATTTTTGGGGTCAGCTCAACTTGTTTTTCACATCCTGCTTACCCATGTCCCCACAGCCAACAGGCGCAGAGCGCCGCCACCAAAGGATGGTCTCCTGCGGCGACTCGGGGGAGCCCCAAATAGTGACGACTGGAATCTGAATAAATAAGGTAAAGGCATGAATATGCTGACAACTTACTAAACCATAATTATGGGTCAGTGAAAAAGTGAATAAGTGTGAAATTGATATAAAAATAAAAGAGATGGGATTATGGTAAAGTGTGCAGAGTGTGCATTAAAGCTACGTGAAAAAAACGTGAGGAAAAACATGAAAAAAGAAACAAATGGTGAGTGGGAAACCCAGGTGAAAAATAAAAAAATGTGAAATGAAACATCCAATTGATGAATATGAGGTACATGGAGATAAAAAGGTTAAAGAATTGTGCATGATGTGAGTAAGAGTGAAAAAAAGGGGGAAGAGAGAAATAGGATGAAAGGGAAAAGAAAGACAAGATCAAAGGAGAAAGAGGTAAAGAGAGGAAAGGAAAAGAAAGAGAGGAGAGACAGAGAGCCACCAAGAGGAAGAGGAAAGGAGAGAAGAGAAGTGAGAGAAAGAAAGTGAAGGGAAAAAGGGGAGAAAAGGAAACATTTCTTTCTCAGATGTCTGTTGAGAAAGGAGCGCGACTTGCAGAACAACCAAGTGCGCACGCTCAAGAAACGTGTCCATTTTCAATGACGTCGTCCCACTGCAGCCAGCTGTCTCCTGTGTTCCAAGCCTCTCTTTGAGGCCGTCTTCCGGAGCTGGTATTAACATCATTCGGAAGATCTATAGACATCGTACACAGCACGGATTATGGCACAGGATCTTGGGAGCGTCATCATGACTATCTGATACCACACTTTTAACCTTATATTACATGTGAGTTGATCTAATATTGTTTATTAAATTCATTTAATAAAAACGACTGCACCCAGAGGTGCCTCTTCACTTGTGTCTTCGCAGCCTCCAGGAATATGGTTTCTTCCTAATTTGATGGCAGCCCTGTGTGCTTTCTTTGGACGTTTTGTTTTTCCCTCCCTACACCACTACATAGACTGTTTTGCCTGTGTATGCAATATGGACTCTTTTGTTCCCCTAGTTTTATTTAGAACATCCACCATTAACAGACTTGCATTGGGACTTATATGATTTCTGTTTTGTTGCGCCTACACTTGTTACTAGGGGTACATTTGTACCCCATTACCAATTCACACGGGGGGGATCTGGGGGTCCCCTTGTCAAAGGGGGGCTTCCAGATTCTGATAAGCCCCCCGCCCGCAGACCCCCACAACCACCGGGCAAGGGTTGTGGGGATGAGGCCCTTCTCCCCATCAACATGGGGACAAGGTGCTTTGGGGGGCTACCTCAAAGCTCCCTCCCAATGTTGAGGGCATGTGGCCTGGTATGGATCAGGAGGGGGGCCACTCTCTCGTCCCCCCCTCTTTTTCTGCTGCCTGCCAGGTTGCGTGCTCGGATAAGGGTCTGGTATGGATTTTTGGGGGGACCCCATGCCATTTTTTTTTAATTTTAATTTAAAAAAATGGCGTGGGGGTCCCCCTCAAAATCCATACCAGACCCTTCAGGTCTAGTATGGATTTTAAGGGGAACCCCACGCCATTTTTTTTTAATTTTGGCACGGGTTCCCCTTAATATCCATACCAGACCTGAAGGGCCTGGTATGCAATTTAGGGGGACCCCCACACATTTTTTTTTTATTTTGGTTCGGGGTTCCCCTGTTGTCATATACCAGATAAGACAAGAACTGTGTGGACTGCAACAGAGTGAACCAGACATAAATAGGTGAAAATAAGTTTATTAAAGTAAATGCATATACATGTGAACACACCACCAATACAGAGTGAACAAATCAAACAACCAAACAGTGATAATACACAACCAGCATATGTAGCAAAAGGGAGTACCAGAATCGTAGTCAAGCCAGGCCAGGGTCATAAACAGGAGAACAGTAGCTGGGAAGGGAAACAAACAGGACAAGAGAGGCAGGATGGATCACAGGAGGGACGGGTCAGGTACAAGGCTCAGGGTCCAGTGTTCAGGTAACAGACAGGAAACAGATCAACAGTGTCATGAAGCTTGGAATACTGAAGTATTTCTCCTTTGATTATATTATACAGTGGGGGTGTCTTCTGCCCTGTTTTAAGGCTAACCCCCTCCAGACGGCTCCATGGTCTGGAAGGAATGCATTGTTCTGTGTTTGACTGTTTGTTTATGTACTTTCATTACCCCCTGGGGCTTCTTTGTGTCATTACACATATCAGTCCTCCTATTCAAGCTATTGGACCAATCCCTGCTGACCCTGTTTCATGTCCTCATTTGCATGGCCAAGAGGACCTAATTGAGGACTAAAGTGTACTTTACAATTGACCAAAAGGAAAGTGGTTGTTGGGGGCAGGGTGTTCAAACTGCTGTGTATAAAAGTGTGTTGTGTGCATCCAATAAAAGTGAGATTCCTGTTTGAACTTACATACAGCCTGCCTGGTGTTTGTTCTGTGCTATCACAACTGGATTCGAATGGCACATAGCTGTAGTTCGAATCACGGAGCATCGGATGACCGAACCATCAGACGTTGCGATCTGCAATCTGATTCATAAGCCGCAGAGGAGTGTCGGGAGAGTGGAGTCGAGCGAGCAGGGGCTCGTTACAAACAGGTTCCAGGAATCAGGCTTCAGGTTCAGGAATCAGGTTTCAGGATCAGAGTAACAGGATGCAGGCTGCAGGTCAGGGCTCAAGGACAATACCAGGGCAACATGAGTGTGCACTTGCCGGATATTTATACTGCAGCTCTGCTAATTAAGATCAGGTGACACCTGTCTGCAGAGGGAAATACCTGCTCCATACTGCCAGGATTCCTCCGCTGGTGGACACCAGTACTGCGGCCCAAAGGTGACAGAATACCAGCAGGAAAAAGCTCTTCTGACAGCTCCAACCTGCCAGGAGACACCTGCTGGTGGACCTCAGTACTGCACGCCAAATGATCGATATTACCAGCGCAGGAGACCTTTCCTGACAGTACCCCCCTCGAAGGAGCGACCTCCGGACACTCCCACTAGCCGTTGCTGGGGAAAGTCCATGGTGTCCAGCCGGGCAGCGAGCACCTCAAGCTGGGCAGCAAGCAGTGGCACACCAGGCTGGGCAGCGGGCAGGAACACACCAGTCTGGGCAGTGGGCAGGAACACACCAGGCTGGGCAGCAGACAGGAACACACCAGGCTGGGCAACGGACAGGAACACTTCAAGCTGGGCAGCAGACTGGAATACTTCAAGCTGGGCAGCGGACTGGAACACTTCAAGTTGGGCAGCGGACAGGGGCACTTCAAGCTGGGCAGCAGGCACGAGCACTTCAAGCTGGGCTGCAGGCATGGGCACTTCAAGCTGGGCAGCAGGCATGGGCACTTCAAGCTGGGCAGCAGGCACTTCAAGCTGGGCAGCAGGCACGGGCACTTCAAGCTGGGCAGCAGGCACATCAGGCTGGGCAGCAAGCACTGGCACTTCAAGCTGGGCAGCAGGCATGGGCACTTCAAGATGGGCAGCAGGCACGGACACTTCAAGCTGGGCAGCAGGCACGGGCACTTCAAGCTGGGCAGCATGCACATCAAGAGGGGCAGCAGACACAGGCACTTCAAGCTGGGCAGCAGGCACATCAGGCTGGGCAGCAGGCACGGGCACTTCAAGCTGGGCAGCAGGCACGGGCACTTCAAGCTGGGCAGCAGGCACAGGCACATCAAGTTGGGCAGCAGGCATGGGCACAGGCTGGGCAGCAAACTCCGGATCATCAGGCTGGGCAGCAAGCTTTGGGTCATCAGGCTGGGCAGCAAGCTTTGGGTCATCAGGCTGGGCAGCAGACAGTGGCACATCAGGCTGGAAAACGGGCACATTAGGCTGGAAGGCAGGAACATCAGGCTGGAAAGCGGGCACATTAGGCTGGAAAGCGGGCACATCAGGCTTGAAGGCAGGCACATCAGGCTGGAGAGCGGGCACCTCCGGCTGGAACACTGGCACCTCAGGCTGGAACACTGGCAACCTCCGGCTGGAACACTGGCACCTCAGGCTGGAACACTGGCCCCTCAGGCTGGAACACTGGCCCCTCAGGCTGGAACACTGGCCCCTCAGGCTGGAACACTGGCCCCTCAGGCTGGAACACCTCCAGCTGGAACACTGGCACCTCCGGCTGGAACACCGGTTCCTCAGGCTGGAACACTGGCACCTCCGGCTGGAACACTGGCACCTCCGGCTGGAACACTGACCCCTCAGGCTGGAACACTGACCCCTCAGGCTGGAACACTTGCGCCTCAGACTGGAAGGCGGGTACCAGGACATCGGATTGGATAACAGGCACTGGGACGTCAGACTGGATAACAGGCACCGGGACGTCAGACTGGATAGCAAGCACTGGGACGTCAGACTGGGTTGCAAGCACTGGGATGTCAGACTGGGTTGCAAGCACTGGGACGTCAGACTGGGTTGGATTAGCTGGTGCAGAGGCAGGTTGGGTTACTGGCAGGATCGTCTTGGTTGGAAAAAACTTTTGTTTTTTCTTTGGCTTAGCCACTGAAGCTCTGTAGGTGAGGGTTACCGCAGACTGGAAAGGAGGATTGGGATATGGCAGAGAAGAGGCAACAGTAGCTGGGGAAGTTCCTGCAGGTTTGTAGGCAGCTGAGAAGAGGCAGGTGGGTTGAATGCAGGATAGGTACAGGGAGTAGAGACCGGATATGAGTATTTGGTTGGGAGCAGCGTATACTGAGCTGCAACTGAGGTTGACATGGGTGATGGGGAAACATACATTTGGGTAGGCTGGTGTTTGGTGGCAGAGGTGGTTTGTTTGGCTAGAGCTAATTGCATCACGTCAGACCATGCTGAAAGTATAGGTTGTACAAACTGTGCTTTTAAATCTCCTTGTCTAACAAAAGACTGAGCAGACAAAAAGCAATCACCTGTGGGGAACAGGCTGAGTAGTGCTCACAAAAATCGGCAGGATCATCTTCAAAAAGCCACACTAGGGATACAACCTGATTCATATCAAAAGGAGGAGTGAAATCATCACGGCCCTCTGGAATACAGGGCAGGGCCAGCTCAGTATAGATCTTGATCAAAGGCTGCACCTTCCCAAACAATATACAACCCTGATCCACCAGGGAATGAGCCAAACGTACAGTTGCAAACAACTGGTCATTAGACCATCCTTTCAGAGCCTGGCGGCAATAATCACCACTTTCAGATGTCAGCAGAGAAAAATAAATAACCTCATCGGCATTCATGTTTGCAACCAAACTGAATCAAAATGTTTCCCCTGTGCAGCCACTTCCGGTCAGGGATGGCCCTGGTATTGTGTGGACTGCAACAGAGTGAACCAGACATAAAAAGGTGAAAGTAAGTTTATTAAGGTACATGCATATACATGTGAACACACCACCAATACAGAGTGACCAAACCAAACAACCAAACAGTGATAATACACAACCAGCATATGTAGCAAAAGGGAGTAGCAGAATCGTAGTCAAGCCAGGCCAGGGTCATAAACAGGGGATCAGTAGCTGGGAAGGGAAACAAACAGGACAAGAGAGGATGGATGGATCACAGGAGGGACGGGTCAGGTACAAGGCTCAAGGTCCAGGGTTCAGGTAACAGACAGGAAACAGGATCAACAGGTTCCAGGAATCAGGCTTCAGGTTCAGGAATCAGGTTTCAGGATCAGAGTAACAGGATGCAGGCTGCAGGTCAGGGCTCAAGGACAATACCAGGGCAACATGAGTGTGCACTTGCCGGATATTTATACTGCAGCTCTGCTAATTAAGGTCAGGTGACACCTGTCTGCAGAGGGGAATACCTGCTCCATACTGCCAGGATTCCTCTGCTGGTAGACGCCAGTACTGCGGCCCAAAGGTGACAGAATACCAGCAGGAAAAAGCTCTTCTGACAGCTCCAACCTGCCAGGAGACACCTGCTGGTGGACCTCAGTACTGCACGCCAAATGTTCGATATTACCAGTGGAGGAGACCTTTCCTGACACCTGCAGGGAAATCCAATGCCATTTTTATTAATGAACTTTTATGTGTATTGTCGGACTGACAATTCATTATAGCCGCGAGTAGTTTTAAATTACAATTTTTTCTTTAAACACAGAAAACATGTGCCCCTTTACAGTCATACTATAAACACCCCCCAGGTACGAAATTTAATAGAATATTACACTTTTATGGTTTCACTTTAAGCATTATTAAAATCACTGCTCCCA
The DNA here is from genome assembly GCA_037952835.1 of Lithobates septentrionalis. NCBI lineage: Eukaryota > Metazoa > Chordata > Amphibia > Anura > Ranidae > Lithobates > Lithobates septentrionalis. The sequence continues at coordinate 4,849,985 of JBBDGP010001284.1, forward strand.
AAAAAACGTCAGTTTTTAAAACTTCTTTTTGCATTGATACATGTCCCCTGGGGCAGGACCCAAGTCCCCAAACACTTTTTATGACAATACCATGCATATAAGCCTTTAAAATTTGCACTTTTGATTTCTCCAATAGACTTTTAAAGGGTCTTCTATGGCTTTCAAATTTCCTCCAATCACCCCAAATTGTTCGCTGTTCGGCGAACTGGCGAACAACCGATGTTCGAGTCGAGCTCATGTTCGACTCAAACTCAAAGCTCATCCCTAGTCTGGATTTGTTTCCACATTTTGTCTCTCATAGTTGAGGTAAATGCCTATGATGACAATTACAGGCCTCTCTCATCTTTTTAAGTGGGAGAACATGCACAATTGGTGGCTGACTAAATACTTTTTTGCCCCACTGTACCTGTTGTTTCAGCCTGCAATCCATACTTGCTGTTTCCACCTTGCTGCATTTTCCAACCTATTTCCTGCTGTGTGCAGTCTGCATAATTATCAGCTCTACTGGGTCCTACTGCTCACCTCATCTGTTATCCACCTACAGAGATCCCCACACCTGCATCTCTCATCTGTGGCAAAGCCGGCAAGCCCTGCTTCTCTGGGCTTCTTGTTCCCTGTTTCCCCCTTCAGGGACACCAAGCACTCAGCCGCAAGGAGAATCCTCTCAGCATTTCGGCTTCAGGACCAGGTATGTGACAGTACCAGTCAACCAAAACATGTCTGAAGCCGACAGAGGTGTGTCTTCATTGGAGGCTCTGTGCCAACAAGTTGCAGCCCCTGCACAAGCCGTAACAAATCAGCAAGAAGGCTAGATTCTGCAACTGGAAGGTTGTCTGCAGAATCTATCCACTACTCCTTCTCCTGCTGACCAGAACGCGGCAAATATGGCCCCTGCCTCAGCTTCTGCTGCCTCCGAACGCACAGTTGTCACACCCACGATAGTCGTGCCTCCCCCTGAACCAAGGGTCCCCATACCTGAACATTTCTCTGGGGACCGAAGAAAGTTTAGGGCTTTTAAAAACACTTGCCAGTTATTCCTAGCTTTGCAAACACTGACTTTTTCTCTTGAAACCAATAAAGTTGGCTTTATCATTTCTCTGTTCACAGATGAACCACAATCCTGGGCCCATCATCTTATGGAGCAAAAGAACCTAGTCCTCAACTCAGTCTTAGCTATGATGACCCCCAGTGGATGGCCATGGCCGAGGCAGCCCTACACACACTCCAACAGGGGTGCCGGCCTGTAGAGTACTATACAGTTGAATTCCACAAAAGGTCAGCAGACACTGGCTAGAATGAGGCCAGATTAAGGTACCAGTTTCGGCTTGGCCTATCTGAAGCAATTAAAGATGAACATGCTCGAGTCGACACTCCCGCCACTCTGGAAAATCTCATTAAACTGGCCATCCAGCTTGATCGTCGACTATGGGAGCGACGATCCAAACAAACTAAATCCTCCAGACCTACCTGGATGCTACCCAGAGTTCCCCCAGCAATCCACTCTATGCCTGTTACCTCTTCTTCTTCTTCAACATCTCTGGAGGGGGAACCAATGCAGATTGGACTAATGTGTTCTGTCCTAACTCCCGAAGAAAGGACATGCCGTTGGCAAGACAACCTATGCCTCTACTGTGGAGGGCTGGGACATTTTTTTCATAATTGCCCTGTGGGATCCAGTAAGTCCCTGCCTCCTTGCCCTGTTTACTCCCCAGTCTCCAAAAAAAAAATCATCCAGAATTGACTCAAGTCATACCTCCCAACTTTGGGAGGAAAGTTGGGAGGTATGACTTGAGTCAATTTTTTCAACACATTACATCACTTCTGACATGGAATTCTGTCGTACGAAAATTTTCGTATGGTGAGAAACGAAAATTCGTCCAATAATCTGATGGTGTGTACCCGGCTTTACACATATAGGCTAATTACCAGGAACCCCAGAAGTTTGACTTTCCTGTGGCGGAGATCCCCCCTTGGGCTTTTGAACTGATAGTCGTGACGTGGACCATAGAAGATAGATCCCCCTTGAGATCCGGGGTTTCTAGGACCAACCACCGTCCATCAAGGATCTCAGAGCCTGCTTGATTCGGTGTCACTGGCATCCGAATCCACTCCTGTTGGTAAGCGTATTCCATCTATTTACATTCCATGACCGTATAACTCATGATATACAGGAGAAGATTCCTACACCAGTCCAATATTTATATCCAGCCTATGTTTGGGACTTTCTTGTGTTCGATTTATAGTTATACATTGGGACATTATTGTATCTCACCCAACACCTATTATTTCGTATTATGTTTTATGTGTTTCATCTATGTGTATATTTGTAATGGTCACCATTACTGATGTGTTTTCCACCATTTGGAGACTGGAATGCTGGACTGGAAGGAGGAACACAGCAGGCAAGTAGGCAGGTATCAGGGATCAGGCAGAAGGCCAGTGATCGGTATCAGATGAACAGCAAATGTACCAGGGATCAAACAGGAGGATAATCTAAGCAAGCCAGGGGTCAGATGCAGGCAGATAGCTGGGATGGTCACAAACAGATAGCCGGGTCAAGTAACAGGTAGTCTCAGATCAGATCAGGATTTGACACACAGAACGCTGTAGAGCAGACAGCGGGGACTGAGTGTGACAGGCAGGTTTAAATAGCCCATCTGGCGCCGACAGGGATGCGCGTGCCCGTGTGTGTGCACGCGTGCGCAATGGCGGACGGGCACCAATGAGCCTGGGATGCCGATTACTGGCAGGATCTTCCTGACACACAGAGGCTGCATATGATGAGCACAGAGGCTGCATATGATGGGCACAAGCTGCATATGATGGGCAGAGGCTGCATATGATGGACACTGAGGCTGCATATGATGGGCACAAAGGCTATATATGATGGGCACAGGCTTCATATGATGGGCAAAGAGGCTGCATATGATGGGCACAAGCTGCATATGATGGGCACAGAGGCTGCAAATGATGGGCACAGGGGTTGCATTTGATGGGCACAGAGGCTGCATATGATGGGCACAGGCCCTGCATATGATGGGCACAGTGGCTGCATTTGATGGGCACAGTGGCTGCATTTGATGGGCACAGTGGCTGCAATTGATGGGCACGCATGCTACATATGATGGGCACACAGGCTACATATGATGGGCAGAGAGACTACTTATGATGGGCACACAGGCTACATATGATGGGCACAGAGGCTGCATATGATGGTCACAGGCTGCATATGATGGGCACAGAGGCTGCATATGATGGGCACAGACTGCATATGATGGGCACAGAGGCTACATATGATGGGCAAAGAGGCTACATATGATGGGCACAGAGGCTAAATATGATGGGCACAGAAGCTGCATATGATGGGCACAGGAGCTGCATTTGGGCACAGAGGCTACATTTGATGGGCACAGGTGCTGCATATGATGGGCACAGTGGCTGCAATTGATGGGCACAGTGGCTGCAATTGATGGACACGCAGGCTACATATGATGGGCACACAGGCTACATATGATGGGCACACAGGCTGCATATGATGGGCACAGAGGCTGCATTTGATGGGGCACAGAGGCTGCATTTGATAGGGCACAGTGGCTGCATTTTATGGGGCACAGTGGCTGCATTTGATGGGCACAGTGGCTGCAATTGATGGGCCCACAGACTACATATGATGGGCAGAGAGGCTACATATGATGGACACACAGACTACATATGATGGGCACACAGGCTACATATGATGGGCACAAGCTGCATATGATGGACACAGAGGCTGCATATGATGGGCACAGGCTGCATATGATGGGCACAGAGGCTGCATTTGTTGGGCACAGAGGCTGCATATGATGAGCAGAAGCTGCATATGATGGGCACAGAGGCTGCATATGATGGGCACAGGCTGCATATGATGGGCACAGAGACTACATATAATGGGCACAGTCTGCATATGATGGGCACAGAGGCTGCATATGATTGGCACAGAGGCTACATATGATGGGCACAGTGGCTGCATTTTATGGGACACAGTGGCTGCATTTTATGGGCACAGTGGCTGTATTTGATAGCACAGTGTCTGCAATTGAAAGCACGTTGGCTGCATTTGATGGGCACAGTGGCTGCAATTGATGGCACAGTGGCTGCATTTGATGGCACAGCGGCTGCATTTTATGAGCACAGTGGCTGCAATTGATGGCACAGTGAGGCTGCAATTGATTTTTTTTCAATATTTTTCAGAATTTTTCAGTTTGTTTGCACCCCCCCCCAAAAAAAAATTTGAGCACCAGCCACCACTGGGGATGAACTCTGACTCTTAACGGTACTTAAAGTGGATTTAAACCCAATGTCATCCTTTCTAAACTACTGCCATAGGGGTTATCTATAAGGATATACATGCCTAGTGCATGTATCTTTACCTGTCAAATGTCTCCCCTCTGTCTGTTATGAGACCCGAAAAACTGAATATTCTGTGGGTGGGTCTGTTGTCTGGAGCTCGGTGGGTGGAGTCGTAATGTCAGTAGACTCCACGCCCACCTCTACACTCCCCTTGTCAATATTCATTTTCTCTGTGTATTTCTAACACTGAACTTCTGCTGAACTTCTGATCTCTAACATCCAGTGAAAAGACAGGAAAGTAACTACATGACTTCAGCATGCCAAATCATGCTGAGGTGTGGAACAGCCTTGCAGAGCTGCTGAAGAAAGGAGTGGGGGAGGGAATTAAAAAATACTGCATGTCTCTTAGACTAATGCACGAGATGTAAATCATCTGTCACTCACAGCAAGGGGGAGTATTTGACAAAGTTTTTCTCAGTTTGTCAAGAATTGTCTCACTGAACAAAAAGGGGATTGCTCAGAGATGGATTAACTCTGTGTGGCAAGACTGGGCTCAAATGATAGCAAATCTTATACTCTACAGTATGATATATATATAAAAAAAAATTATATCCACTTTAAGGCCAATCTCCTTTCCTCTACTGATTGGGGAAAGAAAAAGAATCTCCCACTCACATATTTCTGCGTTCGCCACTTCCTGGCTACACCCCAGGCAAAAAAAAAAAAAAAATTCCAAGTCCTGTAATTGAAGTTCACCGAAGCTGGCTTCCAGGGGCTCAACAGTGCTGAGATATAGAACTTAGGTCCCGCTGGACTGGGAGTGTCCAAGAAGCGACCCCCGCAAGACTCGCTATGTCAGTGTACCAAGCCCTCCTGGGCTAATTCGGGTAACATTATTATCAGTGTTACCTCCTTCCGGATTCTTCGCAAAAGATATGGCAGAAGTCGATACAGAGGGAAAACATTAAATAAGGGAGAACTGGTCCCTAAGGCTTTACCAGTGCATCTACCCCCATTGCCAGTGGGACCCTCGTTCTGGACACAACCTGTCCCAACTTGTTGTAGAACTTGTAATCTAGTAGATTCATTTTGCAGAGTTGCCCCTGACACTATTCTATACCAGGAATATGCACGGATGATAAAGACAGCCCTTGTGCTATCCCAGACAGAATGTGGTTCACCTTCCTGACTTGCATGACTCCTGGTTTCGCCCTGGTGGTTGATACATATGTAGCACCCTCTACCTAAAGGTAGGTGCTAGAGTAGTATTTCTTTAGCTCAGGGCCCAAGTGCAGGTCAATTTAGCCAGGCCTGTGCTTTAGGCTGGGCCTGGTTGTTGTGATTTGGGACTGGGAGTGTTCAGTGTAGTGGGGGGTGTGGCCACCTGTGCTCTGACTCAGTGATGCCTCCTCTGCTTTCAGATGGATGGTTCTGGAAGAGGGGTTGGACTTGAGATCTGAGTGGCAGGCAGCTCATGTGAGGAGACCTGACCAATTATCTTGCGGTATTGGCAGGGGGCAGGCCTCTCATATAAGCTGGGGTCACATGCTTCCTAGGAGAGTTTTAGAAAGAAAGAACAGACAATGGAGTACTGAGTGGCTGTTTCGGGCGTCCCCACGCGGGGATGCACTGTGCGCGGAGGAGGGAGCTTTAGATAAAGATCTTCAACATTAAAGAAGTATCAAGCTGCTGTGACCGGGGAACACAGGACTTGCATGCTGGAGGAGATCTGGAAGGAAAAAGTAGCAGTCAAGCGAAGGAGAGTAGAGCAGCGTTCTGTGACCGGGGACACAGAGCTATTATCCTCCTAGAGAAAGGTCAGTGTAGATAGCCTTGGACTGGCTGAAAGCAGTGGTCCATTCACTCCCATGTGTCAGGTCGTTGGGGGGAAGTACCGTGTTACCTCTGGTTTGGTTAGCACAATGGTAGTGCCTTCCAAAGACTGTGCAGATGTCTGATTCTCTGGGGCATCGTAAAGAAGTGGTATGTGCTTCTGGCTCTTTTGATTCACATGGACAATCCCATCATAGTCTACAAATGAGGAATTATTCAGAGTGATTCTTCTTTGTTCAAATGGAAGTGAAGAAATAGGATATCAATGTGTTTTTTTGCAATAAGGATTTGCACAAAGAAAGTGGAAGTAAAAGTCTGCAGAAGAGTTATTCGAACTAAAAGAGACTGACAAAGAGGTGCGATGAAGAGGCCGGTGCCGAAGCAGGAGTCTGACCTCTTGGACCTGAAACACGATGTGCAAGAGGATTTTACTTATGTCCTCCCAGAATAGAAAGAGTACACTCCAATAGAGTTCAGAAAGGGAATGGTGAGCCTAGCGGAAGGTCTTGATGGTCACGTGATTCCAGTACAGGAGTCAGAGGAGAAGGAAGAGAAATCACTGGGGACACCACCAGAGAGTCCCATGGCAAGAAACTCAATAGGGGGAAGTCTAAACTCTATGTGTCAGGCCACTGGGGGAAGCCCAATGACTAGGATGCCCCCCCATCATTCTACCTGGGCATGAGCCGCCTAGTGGATAGTCTGATACAAAGCCATCAGAGATCCACCAATGAGAGATATCGGAAGCTGCCGACCTTCTCAGGTCGTATACTTAGACCTGGCGGGGAGGAAGAATTTGAGAGTTGGATGGATCAGGCTATGCAAGCTCTAGAAGACTGGAATGTGGCGGGGCCAGTAGGAAGACGGCAAATTAGTGAGAGCCTGTTGAGCCCAACAGCCGATGTCATCAGAAGCTTTAGGAGGGGAAAGCTGGATTGTGAAGCCAGGGACTACATCAAAGCTCTTTACGCTGTTTATGGAAGAGTGGAGAAGTTATTTGACCTTATGTACCAGTTTGAGCATACCCACCAGATGAGAGGAGAGAAGCTGTCGGCCTACATTGTCCGTATAGACCAGATCTTACACCAGATCATTTTGAAGAAGGGTGTTGATCCCAAAGAGGCGGACAAAGTCACTTAGATTACTAAGAGGAAGAGGAGTGGTGACTTTAACTGCACTAGGCGGGCTTCTGCAAACTTCCCGGAAAAGCTAGTGGGGCCATCCCCGATTGTAGCAGTGCAAATTGAGGGAGTTTACACCAAAGCTTTACTGGACACAAGGGGCTCAGGTCACGTTGTTATACCGGGACTTTTAATGACAAGCACCTGAGTCACATTCCCATCCGCAAACTAGAAGAACTTGAGATTTGGGGAATCGGAACCACCAGATGCCCATATGATGGCTACATTCCTATCCAGATATCCTTTGGGCCAGCAGTTGTTGGGAAAGAAGAAGCTTTCGACATGTTAGCTGTCATGTGCCCCAGACCCCCCGGAGCTGGGAGGAATTCCATATTGGTGGGGACTAACACTGACCTAGTGAGAAGGCTGTTGTCCTCCAAGCTGAGTGAAGATGGGTCTACCACCAATAAAATTTACCCGCAGTTACAGCAAGCTTGTCAACGGGTGGCAAGGGAAAAGAAGGCCCCGAACTGAGAAGTTGGGCGGCTGTGGAAGTTGGAGGCCAAAGAGAGGATACTACAGCCAGGGGAGGTTGCTCATGTAAAAGCCACCATCAAGCTGACTTGGGATCAACCAGGCCCATTTGTGGAGACGAATGAGCGAGCTAGAGCAGCTGGATTGGAGATGGTTCCTGAACTGGTCCCTACATAAGATCTTCACAGAACAGGAAGGAATTTGCCCATCCAGTTGAAGAATGTAACTGATCAGCCTGTCAAGTTGGGAGCCCGTATGCTGGTGGGGCAGGTGAGTGCTGCCACTCCTGTAATCCCGGAGGAAGCAAAGGATTCGAAAAATAGCCAGCAGCTACAGAGGGAGTTTCAGCACTGCTCAAAAGCTTTGCCTCCTTCTTGGAAAAATAAGGTGAAGACTCAGCTGATGAGATGGGAGAAGCTGTTTGCTAAAGACAATTTTGATGTGGGATGTGCAAGAAGTTCCATACACAGAATTCGTCTTCAGAAAGATAAGCCTTTCCGAGAGCAGGCCAGGAGGATACCCCTTAGTGACTTGGAAGACTTAAGAGAGCAGCTTGCCGAGTTAAAAAGGTCTGGGGTCATCCAGGAATCTCGGAGCCCTTATGCATCTTCTATTGTGGTGGTAAGGAAGAAGAATGGGTCTTTGCGCATGTGTATCGATTATCGAACCCTCCCAGCACCATCCCAGACCAGTACACCACACCCCGCATTGAAGATGCTTTGCAGTGTGTCACTGGTGCTAAGTGGTTCAGTGTGTTGGATTTGAAGAGTGGGTACTACCAGATCCCCATGCACTCAGAAGACCGGGAGAAAACAGCTTTCATATGCCCGTTAGGTTTCTATGAGTTCAGTCGGATGCCTCAGGGTCTGTCGGGGGCTCCTGCTACATTCCAACATTTGATGGAAAGAACGGTGGGAGACATGAATCTCGTAGAAGTCCTGGTGTACCTATATGACATGATCATGTTTGGAAAACCTTAGAAGAGCATGAGGCCCGATTGGAAGAGGTATTCTCTCGCCTTCATGAAGAAGGACTGAAGCTGTCACTAGAGAAATACCAGTTTTACAGAACTTCCGTTACTTACTTGGGTCATGTGGTTTCTGCAGGAGGAGTTGCCACAGATCCTCAGAAGCTGGAGGCTGTCACTACTTGGCCTCGACCAAGAATGGTAACTGAGTTGAGATCGTTTTTGGGTTTTTGTTCATATTACCGAAGATTTGTGGAAAACTTTGCCAAGATTTCCCTGTCACTCAATGAGTTATTGCATGCGGTTACGGGAGAGGAAGAAAAAGGGGTGAAGCCTATGAAGAGTAGTGCTCACAAGAAAGGAGAGTCTGTACAGAGTCAATGGACTCCCTTATGTGAAAAGGCGTTTTGGAAGTTGAAGAAAAGTCTCACAGAGGCTCCAGTTTTGGCCTACGCTGATCCCAGCATTCACCTTCGAGTTACATGTGGATGCCAGTAGAGATGGCCTTGGAGGAGTGTTGTATCAAGAGCAGAACAGGGGATTGAGACCCGTACCCTATGTGAGCAGAAGTCTTACCCCATCAGAGAAGAATTACCCTGTACACAAGCTGACATTTCTGGCCCTCAAGTGGACTGAGGTAGATAAGTTAAGAGACTATTTGTATGGGGCTGAGTTTATTGTCAAGACAGACAACAATCCTTTAACTTACGTTCTGACCACTGCAAAGTTGGATGCCACTGGAAACAGGTGGATAGCAGCGTTGGCAGGATTTCGGTTCAGTCTGAAGTACCGGCCTGGAGTTAGGAATCGAGATGTGGATGCATTATCTCACAGGCCTCATAGACAAGAAGAACAAGAAGAATGGGCCTGTGTGACAGAAGAAGGAGTACGGGCCTTGTGTCAGGGTTTGGACAAGAAGATGAAAGGAGGAGTGGCTGCTGAATATCTGGGAGTTCATCCATCTGGCATACCCAGGAGTTACTGTGGGCTGACCCAAGTAAGAGGAGAGGGTTTGCCTCAATTGTTCAAGAGTGATCTGAAGAATGATCAAGTAGAGGACTAGAGATGAAAGTACCCCCTTACCATTTCACACAGGGGGGGGCCGGGATCTGGGGGTCCCCTTGTTAAAGGGGGCTTCCAGATTCCGATAAGCCCCCCGCCCGCAGACCCCCACAACCACCGGCCAGGGTTGTGGGGATGAGGCCCTTGTCCTCATCAACATGGGGACAAGGTGTTTTGGGGGGCTACCCCAAAGCACCCTCCCAATGTTGAGGGCATGTGGCCTGGTACGGTTCAGGAGGGGGGCCGCACTCTCGCCCCCCCCTCTTTTCCTGCGGCCTCCCAGGTTGCGTGCTCGGATAAGGGTCTGGTATGCATTTTTGGGGGGACCCCACGCCGGTTTTTTTTTGGCGTGGGGTTCCCCTTAAAATCCATACCAGACCCTTCAGATCTGGTATGGAATTTAGGGGGACCCCCACGTCATTTTTTTTTTAAATTTTGGCCGGGGTTCCCCTTAATATCCATACCAGACCTGAAGGGCCTGTTATGGAATTTAGGGGGACCCCCACGTCATTTTTTTTTTAAATTTTGGTTCAGGGTTCCCCTGTGCGGAATTCCCATGCCGTTTTTATCAATGAACTTCTATGTGTATTGTCGGACGGCAATGCAATAGCCGCGAGTAATTTTAAATGGGTTTTTTCCTTCGAAATGTCATTTTGCTGTCAGACTGTTCTAAACACAGGAAACATGCGCCCCTTTACAGGCATACTATAGACACCCCCCGGCTACGAAATTTAAAGGGATATTACACTTTTATTGTTTGACTTTAAGCATTATTAAAATCACTGCTCCTGAAAAAACGGCCGTTTTTAAAACTTTTTTTGCATTGATCCATTTCCCCTGGGGCAGGACCCAGGTCCCCAAACACTTTTTATGACAATAACTTGCATATAAGCCTTTAAAATTAGCACTTTTGATTTCTCCCATAGACTTTTAAAGGGTGTTCTGCGGCATTCGAATTTGCAGCGAACACCCCAAATTGTTCAGCCAATGGAATCCCAAAATAAGAGAAATTTTGATGCAAGAGTAAAAATCCAGGATTTGCAACCAGGTGATCGGGTGCTACTGAAGAATCTGGGAGTGCCTGGAAAGCACAAACTGGCAAACCGGTGGAGGCCGCAACCTTATATTGTGTGTAAACAAATTCCTGGTTTACCGGTGTATCAAATTAGATCTGAAGGAGAGATGGGACCAAGAAAGATGTGGCACCCGAATCACTTGTTACCACAGGCAGATGCAGTGAGTGTACCACCAGTTCCTCAGTTACCTCCTCAAAAGCCAGCTCCACCTCGTACACGTTCACAGAAGGAAATACCAGCTGAAGCTGAAGAAGATGACGAGTTTGGAGAAGATTACGGGTGTTCCCAAACTCTTAGTCCAGTACCTTTGTCAAGGGAGAAGGAGTCTGATCAGGAAGATGATGAGTTTGGGGAAGTGTATGTGTATTCTCAAGTTTCTAGTTCAGTACCATCATCCTCTCAGATAAGGAGGAGGGTTGAGGAGGATGATATGGTATCGTGCCTACCAGGTTTTGGACAGAGGAAGAAAGTTCAATAGCCAGCCCTCTAAAAAGAATAAGGGAGAGAATCAGAGAGATGGAAACTTTTAGAGTTTTGTCACCACAGGCAAAAGAACCGGTCAAAGTGGAGTCTCAACGGCCACTAGAGAAGGAAAAGGCAGTCCGAAAGTCTCTTGGGCCGGAATTTCAGAAAACTTTACCAAGTAAGGATGTGGAAGAGACTAAGGCTGTAACGGTTGTTTCTGAGGACAAGACTGGAGATCTGATGGATTTCTCCAGTGAGGTATTGCCAGTGCCTGTAATGTCCTTATCCCTCCACTGGAGGCTCCGATATCTCTCCTGTAATGTCTTTATCCCTCCACTGGAGGCTCCGACATTTCTCCTGTAATATTCCTATCTTTCCACTGGGAGCTCTGATATCTCCACAAACTCTGTTGCAGATTGATGATGTCACAACGACACCACCTGCCTCCTCCTCTTGTCCCTACTTAAACAGCCGACGCCATTTGCTTGACGTTCGTGCTAAGAACCTGATGCCAGGTAAAGATCTCCAACAGAAGACATCTCCCTCTATTGGGCTGATCAGAGCCCCGACTATCATCTCTCTCTTTTGGGCCAGTCAGAGCCCCGACTATCATCTCTCTTTTGGGTGGGACAGAGGCCCGTCTACCATCTCTCTTTTGGGCCGTTCAGAGCCCCGACTATCATCTCACTTTTGGGCCAGATAGAGCCCCGTTTTCCACCTCACTTTTGGGCCGGACAGAGCCCCTCCAACTTCCACTTGTTGGGCCAGACAGAGCCCCTTCCTCTCTAATAGTCAGAGACTCTCCTCTGCCCTACCCACAGTCTACTTTGCCCGAAGAAAACCGTACCTGTTCCTTTCCACATAGGAGATCAGTGCATCTCTCAAGAAGCCACTGGATGACCCCATCTCCAGGAATCCACTCACTGCAAGTATCTTAACGTTTCCTATAAACTTTATTCCTGTGTAGCGCTACTAAGCTTAAGTTGCCTCTGAAGCTCCCCGCTGTGGCTATGCATTACCACTCTAAATAAAACCAATTGTATTTCCAAACCTATCTGAGTCTTCCTACGTGATAGCTGTTAAGGTTAGAGTGAACTGTTAAGAATATAGTATTCATAGACTTCCGAAGCTTTAATCCACACAATCCAACATAGTTCACTGCCTGAAGCATTACAGATAGCACAAACCCCATACCAATAGGAATAAAATGGATCCATTGGAGGTAGTTACATACATGGGGGCATTCAATCAGAGACTTGATGCTCTTTCACAGATGGTCTGAAACCTCTCAACTGAGAACCAGCCTCTCAAATCATATGTCACTGATAACTTCCCTATTCTACTTTTTTTTGCATTGATCCATGTCCCCTGGGGCAGGACCCGGGTCCCCAAACACTTTTTATGACAATAACTTGCATATTAGCCTTTAAAATTAGCACTTTTGATTATTCATGTTCGTGTCCCATAGACTTTAACGGTGTTCGCGTGTTCGAGCGAACTTTTTTCCTGTTCGCATGTTCTGGCTCATCCCTACTCCTCAGCATATCCATTGACAGAAGAATGCGCGAACGGAAAGCTGAGAGAATCTCAGGGGTCTCCTATTCCGTTCCCTCCGGCTATACCACAGAGTCTGTGGATCCCATGGAGATTGGTGCAATTAGGGGACCACTTTCCCCAGCCGAGAGGTCTAGGAGAAGGTCCCTCCAGCTCTGTATGTATTGTGGCGCGCCACATCACATCGCTGAAGACTGCCCCATACTCAGCAAGAAAAGACCGGGTAAGTCAGCTTACCTATGCAAGCTAATAAACCCCCACTTACCAGACTCTAACTATTTCAAAATTCCAGTCTCTCTGCAGTGGGACCAAACCCGAATTTCCCTTGGAGGCTATGATCAGGGCTGGTGCAAGGATTTTTGACACCCTAGGCGAAACCTAATTTTGCCGCGCCCCTTGACTCCACCCCTGACCCCACCCCCTTTTCCCTGCCCATGTAAACCCTACCTTTTTAACGAAGCACCCATCAAATGCAGCCCACCAGCGCCCATCAAATGCAGCCCACCAGCGCCCATCAAATGCAGCCCACCAGCGCCCATCAAATGCAGCCTACCAGTGCCCATGAATGTAGCTTACCAGCGCCCATCAAATGCAGCCCACCAGCGCCCATCAATTGCAGCCTACCCGCGCCCTTGAATGTAGCCTACCAGCACCCATCAAATGCAGCCCACCAGCGCCCATCAAATGCAGCCTACCAGCGCCCATGAATGTAGCCTGCCAGCACCCATCAAATGCAGATCACCAGCGCCCATCAAATGCAGCCTACCAGCGCCCATGAATGTAGCCTACCAGTGCCCATCAAATGCAGCCCACCAGCGCTCATCAATGCAGCCTCAGCAGCACCCATCAAATGCCACCTACCAGCGGCCATCAATGCAGCCTCACCAGCGCCCATCAAATGCCACCTACCAGCGCCCATCAATGTAGCCTCATCAGCGCCCATTACAAGTAGTCTCACCAGGTCCCATCAAATGCAGCCTACCAGTGCCCATCAATGAATGTTTGCTTGCTTCCATTCATTTAGGAGTCGGGAGACAGACACAGTCCTCTACCACCGTTGCGCCTCTGACACTATGTGTGAATGGAGGGGTGGCTGCCTGCTGATGCTGAGGCTTAGCTGCTTGATGCAGAGAGAAGAGAGTAGGAACACCAGTGGCCGGGCGCCCTAGGTAGCATGGCGCCCTAGGCGGCTGCCTAGTTTGCCTAGTGGTAGCACCGGCCCTGGCTATGATTGACACTGGAGCATGTGGAAACTTCATGGATTCACATATTGTTAAAACCAATAAAATTCCTATACCCACTAAATGCAAACCTGTCTCTCTAATAGGGTGTACACACGGTCGGACTTTGTTTGGACATTCCGACAACAAAATCCTAGGATTTTTTTCCGACGGATGTTGGCTCAAACTTGTTTTGCCTACACACGGTCGCACAAAGTTGTCGGAATTTCCGATCGCCAACCACGCGGTCACGTACACCACGTACGACGAGACTAGAAAAGGCCAGTTCAGAACCAAGCGCAGCACCCTTTGGGCTCCTTTTGCTAATCTCGTGTTAGTAAAAGTTTGGTGAGAGACGATTCGCGCTTTTTCAGACTCGTGGCTTTCAGATCATTTTCTGCCGTTCAGTTTGTGCTTGTGGGTTTGTATCTGCTCTTCAGTGCGTGCAGCAAGTTCCGCGTGACTTTAGGTAGTCATTGTATTCTTGTTCGTTCGTTACTGTTTTTCAGGTCGCTCTTCACAGGCCTTGCTGTTCTTCAGTGCGTTCTGTTACTTCGTTCTGAGCAGCCGACCAATTTCTAGCCATGTTTCGTATGCGTACTCCTCGTAGAGTTCGTGCTGTGCGGGGGCTTGGTGTTGGGGTCCTGACCTTGACACAAGTCCAGTCCATGAACAGGGTGGGGAGGAGTTCATGGACCAAGAATTGGTTGCTTCAGCGTGACCAGTTCTGTCATATGCCTTTTCTCCGTGAGATCCGTGAGAATAATCCTGATGATTTCAGGAACTTTCTCAGGATGACGGACCCCGTGTTTCACCGTTTGTTGGCTTCGCTGACCCCTTATATTAGCAGGCAGGATACCTGCATGAGGCAAGCCATCACTCCGGAGCAGAGGTTGGTCGCTACCTTGCAGTATTTGGCCACAGGGAGAAGCCTGCAGGACTTGAAGTTCTCGACAGGCATCTCCCCCCAGGCTCTGGGTATCATCATCCCAGAGACCTGTTCTGCCATCATTCAGGTCCTGCAGAAGGAGTATATGAAGGTAAGATTTTTATCCTTTAATATCACATTTTATTGTATTTAATGTTTGCTAATATATTGTATTTCTTTCCTCATTCCCTAATTACCATGATTGGAATATGCTGTGAATGTCCCCTTTGTCCTCATGCATGCTGGATTTTTATGTAATTAGTATTTTAGGTCCTTCATACATATTTGCCCTTCAATAACCTCCCCAGCATGGTGTCGTCTGCCCTATATTCCCCTCATGTAGTCACTTAACAATGTATTTTATCTGCTCCATAGTAGTGCTTTAACCCAAACACCCCCTAAAATGTTTGGTAATGTTATTTTTGATTTAAATTCAGGCAGAGTGCCAGAGGCTTTTTTTTTGTGGTATCCCCAAATTTTTAGTAACCCTCCCTCCCCCAACTGCTAAGTCAGCTGATCCCAATTCTCTATGTATCCTCAATCATCTATCTGCTGACTTTGCCAAACCCATACACACTATACCCACCTCTTTACTGGTCAGATTTATGGATGAATTCCCCAAAGCATGTAGTGCAAGGGCCTGCCTGTATACTTTCCAATGGTACTGTTTAAAGTTCTTGTATCCTATTATTATCTTGATAGGTAATAGCAGAATGTTCAAATGTCCTCAAATGTGTACAGTGTGTATTTATATCTTTGTATTCAGACACTTCTTACCTGTCCAGTGGTCTGCCAATAGTGTAACTAAGGAGGGGCTGTTCCAAGTAATACCCATTATTTAGGCATTGATCTCTCAATGAAGTGAAGAGGGTTACCTGTCCAAGAGTTCCCCCCCCTATAATGTTAGAAATGGCCCATGAGAGGTTGGAGGGGGAATATGATAGGTGTACCTTATACTTTGGTGTTGTTAAATTCCCCTTAATAAATGCTATCTGGAGGTTGCCCCATAATGTTTGTGTCTAATCTGCTTGCCATGTTTCTGTGAAAAAATAGTAATGTTTATTGTTTTTTCCTCAACAGTTTCCTTCCACGCCACAGGAATGGCAGACTGTGGCCTCCCACTTTGCCCAGCGGTGGGACTTTCCTAACTGCGGAGGGGCAATTGATGGGAAACACGTCCACATCGTCCCACCACCCAACTCGGGGTCGTACTATTATAATTACAAGGGGTTTAATAGTATAGTGATGTTGGCGGTGGTGTCGGCTAATTACGACTTCCTGTATGTGGACGTGGGGAAGAATGGCCGGATGTCCGATGGTGGAGTCATCGCCCAGACGGAGTTCTACAGGCGTCTCCAGAATGGCAGCTTGGACTTGCCAGCTCCAGAGGACAATGTTGAAGGTCTCCCATTTGTGTTCGTTGCTGATGAAGCGTTTGCGCTGGGGGACCACCTGATGCGGCCATTCCCGATGAGGACCCTCACCCCGGAACAGAGGGTTTTTAATTACCGGCTGGCCAGAGCCCGAAGAGTGGTGGAGAACACATTTGGAATCCTGGCCAGCCGGTTCCGACTATTTCTGACACCCATCCATGTGGCGGAGTATAAACTGAACCATATAATACTTGCCTGCTGTGTTCTCCATAATTTTTTAAGAAAACATTCAGCCAACTATGCTGGCTCAGTTGGGCCTGAGGCCGGAATCCTACATCCAACAACACTGACGGCGCTTGAAAGTGGCCGTCCTGGCTTGCCCTACCTGAATGCCCGTGATGTCCGGTTACGATACCTGGAGTTCTTTGCGGGTAGGGGGGCTATCAATATGCCAGACAATATGTGAAACCTTTTTCGAATAAAAAAAAAACAAAAGAAATTCTTTGTGGACATTTACTGCTTGTGTTTGTTTTAGCTGACCCTGACAGAAATGTGTTGAGTGCAGAAAATGTCGTGATTGGGTAACCTTATAAAAAACACTGTTGGCTGGTACTTCCTAAATGCAAAAACACATTTCACTACAAGTGCACTTGCAACTGCACTGAAACTGCACTTGTAGTGCAAAGTGTATTTGCCCTTAGGAAATAACCCCCATGTTTGCATAAAACAGCTATTACATCACCCCAAAAGTGTTGTAGTGTTGAGACAATAATCCACACATTCTTGAGTAACCAACTTTTTTATAGCTGCACAATCACATGTGCATTTACCAAAGGTTTTTAAAACAAACCAACATGTTTGTTGTATAACAATTTTTGCTGTAGCATAATCAAAAATTGAAATGTCCATTTCAGATAAAACAGGCCTGTGTAAAACCAACAAGAAAGCCAAAAAACTTGAACTTACAAAGTTCACATTAGGTAAAACCTGAAGGCTATATCAGACATGAGTATTTAGGAACTGTGTTTGATATAGCGTTCAGATGGGGGGAAATCACCCCTGGAAAAGCCAAATTTGGAAGATGCACACCAAGTTCAGAATGTCAACATGTGCTATCTGCCATCACGGGGGATCAAGGGACGTGTTTTGGGCGAGCAAGCCCTTCCTCACCGCTACTTTATAATTGAGGAAGGTGTTGCACCCCCAAAACGCCTCCATTGATCTCCCGTGATGGCAGATAGCACATGTTGGCACACTGTATGCATCCTCCAAATTTGGCTTTTCAAAACATTGCAAAAAGATTTTAAAAATTGGAACACAATTCCAAAACTAGATTTTGTGGGGTTTTAAATTCGCCAAAACTAGATTTTGCGGGGTTTATAAACATCAATGATGTTATTATTTTTTTTAATAACATCACTGATTTTTTGCTGTATGTTGTGCAATTCGAGATTACACCCCATGATCTCCCCGATCAGGATCTGGGCACTTTCTGATGTAAAGCGTTCTGGATCCCTCACATCATGATCACCTAAAAAGAGATAAAGAAAACAAAAACACGTATCAAAAATCTGCCACCATCCATCTCTTTTACCTGAGCCTGTTGTCGCAGACATTCACTTGTTGTGGTGCCAATTTCCACCACGTCTTCTTCTTCCTCCTGCTCTTCTTCTTCTTGGGTTGGGGGTATTTCACCTTCTTCCATAGGTGGGGGGTCTCTGGTCTCCTCAGATGAGGGGTGTCCTCCGAGTCTTTTCTCCCCTATGTAAAACAAAAATGGTATACTTAGCACACAGATATTTGATGGCAAAACTAGAAATAGGAAACATTGCTTGGAAGTGGGGTACAATTATCGATTTTAGCCGAGTTCCAAGATGTAATTTTCTTATTGCCCTTTGTCAAGCTGCAATACTTTACCGGTTTAGTACAAACTTCACAGATGTAGCCCCCCTATAGTATACACTGGAGCACCTGTGTGCCCCCCCTAATAAAAATGGTGTTCTTGTGTCCCACACTAGTGCTCCAGTGTCCAGATGTGAAAACAGCTGCTCAGTGTCTTCTCCTTACACACAATCTAGTTGGCATTTCATTCTAGTAACAAACCCATCTAAACAAACAAATATTTGGCATCCAAGTAGGCCCAAAAAAAATGTTGGAAAATGCATATGGCCTAAACAATGGTGTTTTAGAGGCCCAAAGAAAAATGTTTGATACGAACGAATAATGGGCCCATGAACATTAAAGTTGCCCTTTTTAAACGTTACAATTACTAAAAGCATATGGAGCAGAACGAACGGAATAAAGACAGAAAGAATAGGAACACAGCACAACTACTTACTTTTTTGCAGCACTCTCCGGATCTTTCAGTACTGCTCTGGCTCTCTTAATTTGAGGTCCGACCACCGCTTCCGGAGCTGATCTTTTGATCTTCGGACCCCGAAATTCCTCTCAAGACTCCTGACCACTTTCGCCATGATCTTGGCCTTTCTCATATTGGGGTTGAGGTAAGGCCCATACTTTCCGTCATAGTCGGACTTCTTCATGATGTCTACCATCTCCAACATCTCCCCAAAGGACATATTTGTGGCCTTAAAACGTCTCCTTCTGGATCGGGACGTGTCCGGATCTGGGCTTTCCTCCTCCTCCTCCTCGTTCCTGTAATTAGCACGCACCTGCTGTGACTCCGCCATGTGCTCTTCACCCACTGCGCCGAACGAAAAGGGGCGGGGAATAGAATAGAAAGAACGTCAGGGGCGGGCGGAGTTACACGCATGCGCAGTGTATATAAAGCGTAACACGCGGGCGTATTACGTACAATCTGTGAGCGGAGGAAGGAGCATTGGAGGCACCAATCGTAAGAACGAAGGTAAGAGACAAACTTGTGCCTATACTGCTTCTACATTGAGGCCTATATTGTAACAAGATTAGGAGAGTTTTGTCTGACATTAGGCTTTGTCTTGTGTTGTGTCTTGCAGTGAACATGGATATGGTACTCAAAGATAATGACTTCATGTCAGTATTCATAGATATGCTAAGGGAGCTGCCCTGTCTGTGGGAGATTAACCACCCCCATTACAAGAACCAAGCAAAGAGGAAGGCAGCACTGGTGCAATTGTTGGTAATTGTGAAGCAGGTGATCCCCACGGCAGACATCATCTATTTAAAGATCTTAATTGGTGGCCTGAGGAGCACATATCTAAGGGAGCGCAAGAAAGTCCTGGATTCACAGAGATCCGGAGCAGCAGATGACATCTATGTCCCCAGGATGTTGTCCTACGACAGGCTGCATTTTCTGGCAGGCCAAACTGAACCCAGGTCATCCCTCTCAAGTCTTCCTTCCACGCTTCCTTCCCCCCTGGCTGAGGCTTCTGACGCCCAACCTGGGCCTTCCAGGCCACATGTGGAGGAGCCCAGATTGAGCCAGGTATAGCATTCTTCTAAATATTTCTGCTTTTCCAATCAATGATGTTAACTAGATGTTAGTTGGGAGTACTAATTTAGGATTGTGATTGATGATGCAAAACATTACAACCATGTCCCTTTTTCATACACAGGGAAGTCTCAGCCAGGAGGTGGCCGGGCCGAGCCGGCTGGCTGATCTGCAGGTCCCTCCACCCCCCTGAAAAGAGAAAGTGGCAGTAGGAGGAGTGCCCTAGAGGAGGCTACCGGAGGACTCTTTTGGAGGGCTACAGAGGTCCTGGGAGCACGACAGACCATGGAGGAGGACATTGCTGCCGTCATTGCATATAAAATGCAGAAGATGGAGGAGGGCCAACAAGTAATGTGTGAGGCCCTCATATCGGAGGCTCTGGAGAAAGGTATGAGGGGCCAAATTACACCTCAGACACACCTTTGTGATAGTCCTCCTCCTGCAGGTCCTCCTCCTCGTCCTCCTTCTCCTCCAGGTCCTCCCAGTCCTCCTCCTCCTCCAGGTCCTACTCCTCCTCCTGCCACATCTCCAACTGCACAGCCACAGCCGGGAAGGAAGCGTGAAAGGAAGACCAGAAAGTGAGGACCCTGGATCCAGTCTGGTCGGCCAAAAGATGCAGCCTCTTGTGGTACCACAGCCTGGGGACACACATGTCATCTGCTGCTATCCGGATCTCTGTGAATCCCGGACCAGACTGCCCTCCCTTACATATGGACTCCTCAGGCCACCAATTTTGATGTTGAAGAATTGATGTCTGCCGTGGGGGTCCCAGGCTTCACTAATTTCTCCTGTTTCTCCAGTGTTGCCTTCCTCTTTGTTTGGTTCTGATCCCTTAATAAAGGATTTTTGGTTTGAATTATACTCTCCTATGTGTTTTACTTCAAAAAGGACAGTTTGTTTGTGAGGATTCAGGTACATTTCAAATATACAATGTGAAATTAACAAGTGACACCAACAACAAACAATCTCCTTGAGATTAAATAATAAAAGATATCAATGGTGTTGGGGTAACTTGACACACAAAACACACACAAAAATATTCTGGAGTAAAAATAAAAATAACATTGAACAAAGATCAGCCTTTGAAAAAATCCAAACATTACAGAAAAAAAAAAGGCTTAAAATAAAAAACAAAAAATAATATAAAAAAAAAAAACTGTCAGATGTGACAACTAATAACAATATATTGAGGGAATCCCAATAAAAAAACACAAAGAAAAGTTTGTGAGAAGTGTGTGTGAATATGAGCAGCAAAACTACTTAATTCTTGTCACATTATAAAGAAGAAGAGAGTGCGCTGTAATAAACCATTTTTAACATTGCAGCGTGACTAAAGTGCTGTATCCATTGCGAACGCTAAGTTTACCAGAACGAGCTGTCCCGTGTCAGAATTTCTTCTGAGCATGCATGGCACTTTGTGCGTCGGAACAGGCCACACACGGTCGGAATTGACGCGATCGGATTTTGTTGTCGGAAAATTTTATCTCCTGCTGTCCAACTTTGTGTGTCGGAAAATCCGATGGAAAATGTCCGATGAAGCCCACACACAGTCGGAATTTCCGACAACACGCTCCGATCGGACATTGTCCATCGGAAAATCCGACCGTGTGTACGGGGCATTAGACTTATTGATGGAACTACTTTAACTACTTTAACTTCAAGTCCCATCACTACACAATCACAACCTCTGCTTATGGTGACAGAAATTACACATATAGAATACATCTGCCTAGATGTGATATCGTCTCCCCATTTCCCTGCTCCTTACCTCTCAATATTGCCAGGAGACATGTTACAAAGAGACTTCTTTATCTCAGGTGGAATCACTGCCCCCAGCGGAAGTTAACCTGATACCTAGGGCATACCAAGATTTTGCTTATGTTTTCAGCAAAAAGAATGCAGAGCTTCTACCCCCACATAGACCATATGATTGTCCTATCGAGTTACTCCCAGGCAGCAAAATTCCTTTTGGACATATATATTCATTATCACAGCCTGAATTGGCCGATCTAAAAGAATATATAGAAGAACATTTAAAGAAAGGTTTCATAAGACCGTCCACCTCACCCGCAGTAGCAGGCATGTTTTTTATCCGGAACAAGGATCAAAGCCTACGTCCCATCAACGATTATAGAGAACTGAACAAGATCACTGTGAAAAATAAATACCCCCTTCCTCTCATCCCAGAATTATTGGAATGTCTGCAAACGGCGAAGTTGTTTACCAAACTTGATATGAAGGGTGCGTATAATCTGGTCAGAATCTGTCAGGGTGATGAATGGAAGACCGCTTTCCGCACCCGTTACCGTCTTTATGAGTACCTGGTGATGCCCTTTGGCCTGTGCAACGCACCTGCCACTTTCCAGTTCCTCGTGAACGACATTTTCAGGGACCTTCTCAATGTTTGTCTAGTAGTATATCTGGACGACATACTTACATACTCTGACAACATCGCAGACCGTCGCAAGCATGTCAGATGGGTTCTCTCTAGGCTGCGCACACATAATTTATATGTCAAATTAGAGAAGTGCATTTTTGAGTCCAACACCGTCGCATTTTTAGGTTACATAATTTTCGAGAAAGGCATACAGATGGATCCTGGTAAAATCAAATGTATCCAAAAATGGCCCAGACCCCTGAATAGGAAGGCACTTCAAAGATTGGTAGGATTCACAAATTTTTATCGTAAATTCATAAAAAAAATTTCCTTAGTTGTAAAACCATTAACCCAACTAACCAGTATTCACACCAACTATGCATGGAATACACTAACTCAGGAGGCCTTCGATACCCTGAAATGTCAGTTCAACTGCACCCATTCTACGCTTACCAGACCCTAACCTACAATACATCCTGGAGGTAGATGCCTCCCATCTGGACCTAGGGGCTATCCTATCCCAAAGATCGTCCATTGATGGACCGCTTCACCCTGTGGCCTACCATTCCCGATCCCTTACTCCCGCTGAGATCAATTAGCTAATAGGAGAAAAGGAGTTGCTAGCAGTGAAATCCGCCCTGGAGACTTGGAGGCACCTACTCGAGGGTACCTCACTACCCTTCATAGTGTACTCTGACCATCAAAACCTCCAATACATTCAGTGCAACAAAACACTCTCCTCCAGACAGATACGCTGGGCTTTTTTCTTCGATAGATTCCACTTTGTCATCACGTACCGACCTGGATCCAAAAATGGAAAGGCTGATTCACTATCTCGCCTAGAAGAACACCAAGGTACAACTGGCAGAAATTCCCAAATCATCCCACAGCAGAAAATTTTATGCACCATTTTGACCCTCAAAGAGGAATTGCAGCAGGCCCTAACCTCAGAAACCCCCCAATGCAGTTAGAGACAGATGAAGAAGGGTTCCTCTACAAAAATAACCGGCTGTACATACCGACTCCTCTACACCTTTGAATTCTTTGACTTACTCACGACGTACCCCTAGCTGGGCATCCAGGCATCACCAGGACCCTTGATCTCCTTTGCCGCCACTTCTGGTGGCCGAAAATGGAGGAGTCAGTAAGGGAGTACGTGTCCTCCCTCGAGACTTGTGCAAGCTGTAAACACGAATCTCGACCCCCTTTTGGTCTCCTCACAAGTCTCCCTATACCCAAAAAACCATGGCAGGCCATTTCACTTGACTTTATCGTTGAGTTACCCCACTCAGATGGTTACAACACAATCCTAGTCACAGTCGACTACCTTACCAAAATGGCTCACTTCATGCCTCTTACGAAACTACCAAACTCCAAAGAAACGGCCGAGATCTTGACACAACATGTTTTCAAACCTACCGAATCCCTTCCAGAATTGTGTCAGATCGAGGATCACAGTTTATCTCCAGATTCTGGAAAGCTCTCTGTCTAAAACTCCAGATTGACCATCGATTATCAACTCCCTACCATCCTCAAACGAATGGACAAACGGAAAGGGTAAATCGCTGTCTAGAACAATATATCCGTTGCTACTGCACTTACCTACAAAACGATTGGCATGAGTTACTTCCCCTAGCAGAGTTTGCATACTACAACAATACCAGTACTACCACAGGTTGTTCACCTTTTTATGCTAACTACGGTTTCCATCCCTCCTCCATCCCTCAGCAGATACCTACCAACAACCCTGCGGCTGAAGATTTTATCAACACCTCAAAGAACCTCATTCCTCACCTACGCGATAACATCACTAGAGCCCAAAGCAGACAAAAGGCCTACCACGATCTTCACAGGAGAACTCCACCCTCATACAAGATCGGAGATTTAGTATGGCTATCCACCACCTTAACCTGCAGATGCCTTCACGCAAATTTAGTGGATTATTCATTGGTCCTTTTCCCATCCACTCCCATCCACTCAGTAAATAACCAGGCAGCAGTGAGGCTAAACCTACCATCATCCTTAGGTATTCATCCAACCTTCCAGGTCTCCCTGAAAAAAACCCTACCATCCCAACACCTTCCCCGACCGAGTTCCAATGCCTCTACCGCCGGTTGAGGTTAACAGCCAGGTGGAATACGAAGTCGCTCGGATCCTGGACTCCCGGCTATATAGAAACCGCTTACAGTATTTGATCCATTGGAAGAACTACAGTCCACAGGATGACTCCTGGGAACCCGCCTCCGAGGTTCATGCCCCACGGCTTGTCCGCCTCTTCCATTCTCACAATTCTGACAGGCCTGCTTCCTTGGCCCCCAGGAGGGGTCCCTCAGGGGGGGTCCTGTAATGTCCTTATCCCTCCACTGGAGGCTCCGACATCTCTCCTGTAATGTCTTTATCCCTCCACTGGAGGCTCCGACATTTCTCCTGTAATGTCTTTATCCCTCCACTGGAGGCTCCGACATTTCTCCTGCAATATTCTTATCTTATCACTGGGAGCTCTGATATCTCCACAAACTCTGTCGCAGATTGATGACAACGACACCAGAGACTCTCCTCTGCCCTACCCACAGTCTACTTACTTTGCCCGAAGAAAACCTTACCTGTTCCTTTCTACATAGGAGACCAGTACATCTCTCAAGAAGCCTCTGGGTGACCCCATCTCCAGGAATCCACTCACTGCAAGTATCTTAACGTTTCCTTTAAACGTTATTCCTGTGTAGTGCTACTAAGCTTAAGTTGCCTCTGAAGCTCCCCGTCGTGGCTGTGTATTACCACTCTAAATAAAACCAATTGTATTTCCAAACTTATCTGAGTCTTCCTACCTGATAGCTGTTAAGGTTAAAGTGAACTGTTAAGAATATAGTATTCATAGACTTCCGAAGCTGTGATCCACACATCTCCAACATAGTTCACTGCCTGAAGCATTACAGTGCCTGCATTTGAGAAATCAATACAGGTTCCTGTAACTGCAACCCAAGATTCTTTCTTTGACCTGAATGATCGAAATGAAGTCAGTTAAAGACTCAGAACAGCCTGCTGGGATGTACTCACCCATGTGGTTAAGGCGGGAAGTGCATCCTCCTAAGAGACTCATGTATGACGCACTGGGAGAGTTCTGAAGAGTAGATTCACACTATTCATAAATCAGCTGCTGAAGCTACACCCCCCACTGTTAATTGGGTAGGGGGCGACTCTGCTCTAGCCTCTGACACCGATGGGTGGGACACGGCAATTGCCCTGGCCTGTTCAAAGATTAATTATGAACTCACTGATGATATGTACCAGCTGATCCGAGGAAATCCAGAAGTGTGTAAATATCTGTCAAGTTTTGTGTGGGATTAGAATTTATAACCTGTTTTGCTTCCAACAAAACAAAGTTTGAGCTTCTTATCTTTGGGGACCAAAGAGTTCAAGTAGGGGGAATGTGTAGCCATGCTTTGCTAAATTCTGTATGTAATGCAGGGGTTTACCAAAGTCATCTTACTGGGTGGTGTGTTCTTCTTTAAGTAAGGAAATGGCTCCTTCTAGTGGCCGCTACAACTTTGGCATGAACTTTTCTCTGTTTAGCAACAAACAATTATGCAGTGTGGGATTAGTAGTTCAATGAGAGAATGACTCATGTGTTTAACTCAGTCTGGGAACTACTGACCCACAATGGCCAGTTCACCTACCCACAATGCCAAGTCACACAACAGCCTGCTGGGTAAGGGGATAAAAGGGACAGGAGTGGCATGTTTCCGGCCTCTTGGGACGCCATTCAAGACCTGCTGGCAGTGAGGTCTGTGTGTGACCGACAGACTGCAGCCTGTAAGGTGCGGAGTGGAACTGATTGGCCTCTGAGGAGTTCCAGAGCACAGTCCGCTGGACCAGCGTGCAGATGGACCGGAGGGCCCAGGATTTCTGACTTTCATGCATCACAGTCATCGGCCAGCAGAAGGAGCAATGCGGTGTAACAGCGCCAGCTTGAAACGGGACTGAGATATCAAGAGCAGAACCTTACAAGCATCTGGACCTGGGGTGGTGACCGTGCACTTGCCCAGATCAATATGGTACACTGTTGCTGTGTGAATTAGTTCCAGACAGCTGGTGAGACCTGTAGTCCCACAGAAGTGATCTCACTTAGTCATAAACTGGGTACAGTGGAACTTCAGGGTTTGCTTTCCCTGTACTGCAAAGTTAATGCTGAGTTGCATCCCACATTAAGGAAGAAGTTATACAGGTGCCCTATATGTGCAGCACACAGTTACCGGCATGCCATTTATACTATAATTTGCTACCTACTTGTTTCCTACCTGGATTTACAAATACTGGAGTCTAATATAATAAGCTAGCTGAAGAGGAAGAAGGCCAGAGACTTTTACCCTTTTCTTTAAAGCATTACAACGTTGCTTTATATCCTGAGTACTGCATTGCAACATAGGGGGAGCCCTTGAGTATATTGTATAGATACATGTATTGTATTGTACTGTTTCATTGGCTTTGATATTACGCTGCCGATTTAAAGTGTGTGTGCTCTGAGGTAGGAGTGGGAAGGTGCTCAGTAGGTGCTTTATCATATTGGACATCAGCCTAATTTCTTGCCTGTCTGCATATACTCCTTGGGTGGCCATTGAGTTTCTCTGTTCATATATATATATTGTTATTGTTTTCACTCTTCATATCTGAATTATTACTGGGTCCATTGAATTAGACTTAAATGACAGTAAATTACTTAAGTGATTCAGTAGCACTGTGTATGACTTTTCATTGATAGCGTTGCACTACAACATGGAACCCGAGGTGTCAGAGGTAAGAGAGGATCTGAAGAGTCGGGTTGCCAGAGGGGTATAGAGTCAATCAGCAGCCCCTATGGGTGTACCACTACACATATGCCATGAGGCTTTTCTGGATAGAACCTACAACTGGTTTGTACCATAATCCAAAGCAAGGCGTACTGGCCAAAAACTCCAAGATATTTATGGGCAGTATACTCTCCTGTGGAGACCAAATCCACTGAACTGTATCCACCCTCAAAGCAAACAAAGAAACTGGCATCAGTGGTTATTATCTTCCAATGCCTGAAAGGAAAAATTCAATCTTTCTAAATTCCGAACCATCAACCACCAATATTTAGCAATGCCTGGATCTTCAAGTTCCAGACAGAGAGAATCATCCTCTACCAAGACCTGGAGTAGGACTGTACATAAGGAATGTGCTTCAACCTAGATACAGCTTCCTACTGAAAAATGTATCAAAGGAAAATCTGGATCAACTGCTTCCCGAGCAAAGGTTATTGAGGTATACTGAGATTGACACCCCCTGCATCTTTAGCAAGTCCAGCATCGGAGCTAGGAGCTTTGTGAACCTCAGAAGCTGTGGCCAACCTGAAGGATGGTCACAAAAAAGAAAACAGACGACTTTCTACTGCAATTACAGAAATCTTTGATGAGGCTGGAAACAACCCGGCACATGAAGCTATGTGCTTCCTGATGATTATGTGTCCCGCAACTTCCTCTTGCAGAGAGGTCATCACTGAACAGACTGAGCCTATATGAAACAGAAGGATGCCCAGTGGATTGAGATCTTAAGATAGACTTCATGTCCCTATCTAGTTTTGAAGCTGCTATCATTTAATTGTTTTACAATAATGAGTCCATAACTTTTGCTCCAAGACCCGATGCAAGGCAAAGACTGACCCGACTAAGGAAGGATCAAACCACTTCAGAGGCTGCTCTAAAATCTTATTGTTTGAGATACTCTCAAACACAGCAACCTCAGATGCCTCCCTCACTTAGCAGGGGAAACCTGGGCAGTGTCCCATCCAAGTACTAACCAGGCTTGAACCGAGATCAGGCGCCACAGTGACTCAGATTCACCCTGATGCCATTGGTCCAACAGGAGATGTGAACATTGCCAGACCACTGAACCTGAGGGCGGTGTACCTGCCTCACCCTTCTAAGTCATTTAGCTAGTCTAACAAATATATAATAAAGTGACCATATTAGACAAACTAATACGCAGATCCACAAGGATTCAGGCCTAGACAATGTTGGTCTACCGCTATACAACCCCGTAGGTAAGTATGCAGGTACCCAGGGATGCAAACATGCAGGTATACAAATATTCTTGCAGCCATTCATGCATCTATGTATGCAGCTCAAGGCAATAAGCACATATGTATGTATCCCTAGACAAATAAGCACATACAGTATCTCACAAAAGTGAGTTCACCCCTCACCTTTTTGTAAATATTTTATTATATCTTTTTATGTGACAACACTAAAGAAATTACACTTTGCTACAATGTAAAGTAGTGAGTGTACAGCTTGTATAACAGTGTAAATTTGCTGTCCCCTCAAAATAACTCAACACACAGCCATCAATGTCTAAACCGCTGGCAACAAAAGTGAGTACACCCCTAAGTGAAAATGTCCAAATTGGGCCCAATTAGCCATTTTCCCACTCTGGTGACATGTGACTCGTTAGTGTTACAAGGTCTCAGGTGTGAATGGGGAGCAGGTGTTATCGCTCTCACTCTCTCATACTGATCACTGGAAGTTCAATATGGCACCTCATGGCAAAGAACTCTCGGAAAATCTGAAAAAAAGAATTGTTGCTCTACATAAAAATGGCCCAGGCTATAAGAAGATTGCTAAGACCCTAAAACTTAACTGCAGCACGGTGGCCAAGACCATACAGTGGTTTAACAGGACAGGTTCCACTCAGAACAGGCCTCACCTTGGTCGACCAAAGACGCACGTGCTCGTGCACGTGCTCAGTGTCATATCCAGAGGTTGTCTTTGGGAAATAGGCGTATGAGTGCTGCCATATCCAGAGGTTGAAGGGGTGGGAGGTTAGCCTGTCAGTGCTCAGACCATATGCTGCACACTGTATCAAATTGGTCTACATGGTTTTTGTTCCAGAAGGAAGCCTCTTCTTAAGAAAATGCACAATAAAGCCCGTAAATAGTTTGATGAAGACAAGCAGACTAAGGACATTGATTACTGGAACCATGTCCTGTGGTCTGATGAGACTAAGATAAACTTATTTGGTTCAGATGGTGTCAAGCGTGTGTGGTGGCAACCACGTGAGGAGTACAAAGACAAGTGTGTCTTTCCTGCCGTCAAGCATGTTGGTGGGGGGGCGTGACCGGATGCTGGAGTGAGTGGAGGCGAGCGTGAGCTTTCCCCAGCCCGATGCCTCCGTGTCTGTCTGCTCTGCCCGGCGATCGGAACCTGCCTGTGTGAGCTCTCCCCCCCTGTGGCGTTTTGACCGGCTGCTTGGCTCTCCCGCCCGCCTGTCTGAGTCGGAGCGCGACGCTGGGATAGCAGTGCGGCCGCCTAGAAGAGGACGCGACCCGAGCCCTCGGGGCGGGGAGAAGAGGGCCGGGCTCTCTGCTCGAGCGGTCACCCGGGCAACGATCCCGTCACCAGCGGGAGGAGGCGGCCGAGACGGCGTGTGTGAAAAACAAGAGGAGTCACAGCCACCGCCAGGAGCGTCAATGTGCTGGTAGCACTGAGGTACTGACTACTAACTACTGTGCCTATCAAAAAGTGGATCATCTCTCCCTACTTTCCAAGGGTCGGGTTACCGCCGTGGATGGGGGGTGAACACACAGGTAGCCTGTTATACGGACACCCAGCGCTTTTTTATCTATTTGGTGATAATATACCTCCTGTCAGTTGGCGGAGGGCTGTGTTAGTGGAGTGGACTCTAATCCAGGGTTGTAACTTGGAGTGCTGACAGTGCAGTGGTATCTGCCGACTTCTGGTTGGTTGGCTGGCTATCTTAGCGGCTGCCTGGAGGATACTGCTGGGTCTGAGACGATACTGAGGGAGGAGAGAGGAGGAAGGAGGTGGGGAGGAGAGGTGGGGAAAGCAGAGGAGGAAAGGAGAGTATAGGAAAAAAAAAAAAAGCTGCATAGTACAAACTCTACGCGTGGTTAAATCTTCTAATATATCCCTCGGTCTTACATAATTAGCTATGACTAGGAAAAAGGGAGAAGAGCTGAAGCCACAGGAGAACACTAGCTCCCAAACGACCCGCACTTCAAAAGAGAAGGGGAATCAGGCAGCAGCGGCAGCAGCGGCTAAACTTGAAAAATTTGCGCACCCCTCTACCTCTACCTCATCTCCATCTAAAAATATCCAGCACCAGCAGGATAGACCACAAGCAGGGGACAGGAAGAGCCTAGGAAAAGGACCAGCGATAACGCACACAACAAAAACAGCAAGCAGTAAAAGCTCAGAGGGGGAGTCCGCAGGATTAGTGACTAATAATGCTACTGTGCACAACGCACCAGTAGAAGCGGAACCCACATTGAAAGATGTTTTATGCGCTGTCAACTCCTGTAAGGCCTCCCTAAGCGATCTGTGCGTCCAATTAACAGGGTTAAAGGAAGAGTTAATTATAGTAAGCCAAGAACTGCAAAGGACTATCGCCAGAACAACAACACTGGAGGAGAGAGTGAGTCAGGCCGAGGACGATCTAATCCCATTAAAACGAGAGCTTAAGGTATTAAAAACGCAGATGGGTCTACACAACGCTAAAATCGAGGAAATGGAAAACAGGTCCCGCAGAAACAACGTAAGGGTGGTAGGACTACCGGAGCGGTGTGAGGGTCCCCACCCCGAGGAGTTTATGGAGAATTGGCTCAGGGGAATATTCGGGGCGGAAACTTTCTCCCACCTTTTTGCCATTGAAAGAGCCCATAGAGTGCCAACTAGGGCCCCACCATCAGGGGGATATCCCAGACCAATAATTATGAAGCTCATTAGCTACAGGGATAAGGTAACCCTGATGCGTAGGGCCAGAGAACTGGGAGATATTCTGTATAACGGAGCTAAGATCTTATTTTTTCCCGACTACTCCCCAGACCTCCAAAAACGAAGGGCTGAATTCAGGGACATTAAGCGTAACCTGCGGAATTATAAATTAGAGTATGCCCTGTTGTATCCCGCTCGATTACGTATCACTGCCCTAGGGACTACCCACTTCTTTGATACAACAACAGGGGCAACAAAATGGCTGGAAGATAATAAAAAGGACCTGCAGAGTTTTGGGGTTGAAAAAGGCTAGTTAAACTAGGAAAGGAAGGGAGGAAAATGTATTTTTTTTTCCCTTTCTTTTTCTTTCGTTCATTTCCCGTTCTCTTTAGAGTAATTAGTAGACGACACGGGGGGGGGAGGGGGGGTGTGTTAGATGGAAGCACGAACAAACGATGTGATTTCACGGGTTATGAATGTTCCAAGTGTTGTTTTGAAAGTTTGGAAGAGGGTAGTGGGAAGGGGGGAGGGGGGTAAGAGTGTGGTAGCAAGTCACAACGCACCTTATTCTTTCACGAGAGGGGAGTTGTCTTCAGAATGGTTGGGAGGGGGGAAAAACAAGGTCACAAGTGCAGCCCCCAGGGCTAGCCTAATTAGGCAGGAGGGGGGGTCACGAACAAGGGTGGTGGGGTGGGGGATGAATATAGTGGGAGGGGGGAGGAGAGGGGGGTTTGTAGTGAGACATAGGGCCGGGCAAAGGGGTGCATGTAAAACACACATAGTTAGGAGGGGGGGCTTATAAAGGTAACGCATATTGGTACACGTGTTTTGAATTTGCAATTAAGGGATGCAGAGCGGGGAGGGAGAGATCCCTGGATACGGGGGTTCTATGTCCCTCCCCACTCTCTTTTCTTTCTTTTTTTTTTGGTCAGCACAATTACAGAGTTGGCAAGTTTTGCACTCACTAATTCACAAAGGAATTGTTTTTTCTTTTTTTTCTTTTCTTTGGCATTTTTTTTCTTTTGTTCTTCATCTTAGCTAGATGTCTTTGAAAACGCTAAAAATAGGTTCCTGGAATATTAGGGGTATGAGCGACCCGGCCAAAAGGGCAGCGGTGTTCTTGGCGATGGAAACTTATGGCGTCGAACTGGCTTGTCTGCAGGAAACTCACCTCACCAACGATACCAAATTACATGTTCGGAACTATAAATTTCAAGAACAGTATCATTCTGTTCACACCTCATATTCAAGAGGGGTGAGCATATTGGTGGGTAGAGGTATCTCATTTTCCTGCAGGGAAGCCAGGATAGACGCGCTGGGTCGCTACGTATTCTTAAACTGCGTTGTCGAAAATAGACCACTGGTGCTAGCAAATATCTATGTTCCGCCTCCGTTTAAAACAGAGATCATACTGGATCTGTTGGAGTTTGTGGATAATAAGGCCGATGTACCGATAATATTGGTGGGGGACTTTAATACTGTCTTGGACAACAAAATGGACCGATTCCCACCAGTGAATCGCGCAGAGAGATTATCAGAGGGACGCTTAGGTCAACTCCTGAGAGAGGTTGGGTGGTGTGACCTATGGAGATCTCACAACCCAAATACCCGGCAGTACTCCTGTTACTCAGGGACACACTCCACTCTCTCGCGCTTAGACATGGCATTAGGTAATAGCGAAGCCCTGCAATTAGTAGGGAACATAGAGTATAAGCCGAGGGGAATCTCAGATCACTCTCCCTTGACTTTGACCTTGAACCTAAACACTAGAATTGGCCGGAAAAGGTGGACAATAAAACCACTCTGGTTGGACCTAATAAGTAGCCCAGAAGAAGTAACCTCCAAATTAAAAGAATTTGTAACATTTAACTCAGGTACAGCACTAGATGCAGAAGAACAGGCGACTTAATCCACATGGTATGGCGGTGCCCAAAACTAGTCAGGTACTGGTCCGAGATTTTAAAGAAAATAAATATAACGTTCAAAACTAACTTAGAGCTTGATTCCAAGACTTGTGTGCTCGGACACGTTAACAACGGGCTGAGAGACAGGAGCACAGCGGTGGCGGTAGCAAGATGTCTGTTCCAAGCCAGGAAATTAATAGCACAGCTTTGGCAATCAAGAACTCCCCCGACTTCGGAAGATTGGATTGGAATAGTCAACTCCACAGTGTGGAGTGAAAGGACGTTCTATACTAGGGCAGGCAATTACAACAAGTTTGTGAGGTTGTGGAATCCGTGGGTCCAAGCAATGCCATGTCCGCAAGCAGTGCTACTTGAGCGCTGAGAGTGCTTATTTCTTTAGCAATGGGGCGTGGCCGTACTAGGTGTAACTTAGAGATAAGAGAGAACAACGCACAGAACTGTCGTTGTCCATCAGGTGCGCCCGGGTACTATGGGGGTTTAATAAGGGAGGGTCACAGGGGGGTGGGGGGAGGGTTTAATCAAGAGAAAAGAAAAAACATATAAATATGTATAACGGTAATGTTAGGAAATGTGGCCAACAGGCCCTGAGGTATAAGTTGCATGATACGTGACCCGTAGTCTGGAACTACTGCTATCACCTACATATTGTAATGCAAATTGTAACACACTACTTTAAAAAACTATAAAAAAAAAAAAAAAAGGGGAATAACTTTGGAAGGCCACAATGATGTGACTAGATTAGAGACGTATATGAGTACCAATCTGAAAGTAGTCTCTGGATAAAGTTGACTGATGTGGCACAAAAAAAAAAAAAAAGCATGTTGGTGGGAGTGTCATGGTCTGGGGCTGCATAAGTGTTGCTGGCACTGGGGAGCTACAGTTCATTGAGGGAACCATGAATACCAACATGTAATGTGACATACTAAAGCAGAGCATGATCCCCTCCCTTCGGAGAATGGGCCGCAGGGCAATATTCCAACATGATAATGACCCCAAACACACCTCCAAGACAACCACTGCCTTGCTAAAGAAGCTGAGGGTAAAGGTAATGGACTGGCCAAGCATTTCTCCAGACCTAAACCCTATTGAGCATCTGTGGGGCATCCTCAAATGGAAGGTGGAGGAGCGCAAGGTCTCTAACATACAATAGCTCCGTGATGTCATTATGGAGGAGTGGAAGAGGACTCCAGTGTCAGCCTGTGAAGCTCTGGTGAACTCCATGCCCAAGAGGGTTAAGGCAGTGCTGGAAAATAATGGTGGCCACACAAAATATTGACACTTTGGGCCCAAGTGTTCAATTATTTTGAGAGGACAGCAAATTTACACTGTTATACAAGCTGTACACTCACTAATTTATATTGTAGCAAAATGTAATTTCTTCAGTGTTGTCACATGAAAAGATTTTTTCTCACTTTTGTGAGATACTGTATGTATGTAGTCCTAGGCAAATAAGCACATATGTATACAGTAAATAAGCCCACATATATGCAGTTTAATGCAATTAAGCACATATCTGTATGCAGTTCATATCAAAACATGGCAGCCTGCGTTTAAGCAACATGCATTTATGGAAGCATGTATGTATGTGCTTATGCAAATGTAGCACTGACCCCCTAAGGAGCTGCTGATAATTGATTGGGCCTGCACTCTGCCTCTCAACCCCGGATAATGGCTCAACCCCCTTGGCACAACTGTATAGCAATGTTAGTGTAAGACCCAATGGTAAAAAGAAACACAGTAATAACACACTGTACTGCATGACTGTTGGATACCAGATGTTACTCTAACCATATCTATACCCCCCTTTGTTCTTAATCCCCTATAAATTAAGACCACACCATTCATTGGGGTATAAAAGGCCGTAGCAGCCTACTTTATTTATATAAAAAATAGTTTTATTCAAAAATAACTATGGAAAAAATATCCATCAATAAACAAAACAATAACGTACGGAAAAAAGAGAGCGTTGGTCTGGGCAATAACATTTTGACACTCAATCCGATGGCCATCACCAAAAAATTATGGCACTGCAGTCCATCTCAAATATATCAAAAATTAGGCCTCAAGCCGACAAGCTGGCTCAGAGACTGCCAGTGACCGCAGTGCCCCCATATCACTTCCCGGCTAACCTCCGTTAGCCGGGAACCAGCATCTGGACCCATACAACGTCAGGTCCCACTCTTACTTGCCATCTTCCTTCCCTTGCGCAGACCAACGCCCGCCACTGCCACGACTTCTCTTCATCTCACACCTGTAAAAACAGTTAAACAACCCCCACGCACAACCGTAAAAACACAACAACCTTAGGGAGGGTGGGCGGGAACTTTCCACAACTTTCTGCTTGTACCTCCCAGGGCGGGCCTACTATTTATCAGTCCCCTCCCTGTGTTATCCTCCCCCTCGGCACCTTGTCTCCACCCACTCATTCATTAACCCTGTTACCTCCGTCATGTGCGCCTTGCACATACCTCATTTTATTCGGCTGCTCCAGGCTTTTCTTGACTGTTGGATACCAGATGTTACTCTAACCATATCTATACCCCCCTTTGTTCCTAATCCCCTATAAATTAAGACCACACCATTCATTGGGGTATAAAAGGCCGTAGCAGCCTACTTTATTTATATAAAAAATAGTTTTATTCAAAAATAACTATGGAAAAAATATCCATCAATAAACAAAACAATAACGTACGGAAAAAAGAGAGCGTTGGTCTGGGCAATAACATTTTGACACTCAATCCGATGGCCATCACCAAAAAATTATGGCACTGCAGTCCATCTCAAATATATCAAAAATTAGGCCTCAAGCCGACAAGCTGGCTCAGAGACTGCCAGTGACCGCAGTGCCCCCATATCACTTCCCGGCTAACCTCCGTTAGCCGGGAACCAGCATCTGGACCCATACAACGTCAGGTCCCACTCTTACTTGCCATCTTCCTTCCCTTGCGCAGACCAACGCCCGCCACAGCACCCTAAGAGTAAAACCTTACTCGCGGGTGCCCTCCCAAACCCGAAGAGCTCGCTGAATCCCGTCCTGCAATCCCAAGTTCCATAAATCAATTCCCACCTCATTGAGATGGACGCCGTCAGCCCTCAAGTACCTCCAGGTCTCAAATTCCAACTCCATATGCCTTATAGCCAAACCCCCATTATTAACTACAAATTTGCTCACTTCCCGGTTAATCTTCCTCCTGGCCCTGTTAACGCCTGCCACCGACCTGGCCATCCTCCAAGATCTACGAGCCACCATATCTGACCACACTATAATAGTATGGGGAAAATCCGCCATCAATCGCCGCACATCACATTTGATGTCCCGCGTGATATCCACCATGGAACGCAATCCTAGGTCATTACCCCCCGCATGAACCACCAAGATATCCGGTGGTCTGTCTCGCTGGGAGTGGCGCTGCACTTCTGGCACTAATCTGCCCCATAACATGCCCGGTATACCCAACCATTTTATGCATACTTCTCTCCTGTTAAACCCCAACTGCCTGCCCTCATGTCGAGCATCCCCCCTTCTTGCCCCCCAACACACATAAGAATGGCCCATAATCCAGACCAATCTTGCCACCGGACCTGAAATTAGAAGAAGACAAGAAAAACTAACCACTAACAATTTAGTGATGAAAAACCACTAACGTCTATAACTGAAACATTAACGACATCAAACTTGCCTGCAATATTTCTCTTCCTCTTCCTTACCTTTTTTTTTTTTTTTTTTTATATTCCTACCACCAAATGAGGACGTACATAAGATTGGAACCTGTTGGATTCCCACCTCCCAATACGTTTCACCGACTCCACATCGAGACCATGCTTGGATGCCTCTGTAGCAGCCCCAATCCTGAACGAATGGGAAGAAAATTCCTTTTCTTCCAAGCCTACCCCCTTCAAACATCTTCGAAAAACTACTGCAAACTGAAACCTGGATAACCAACTACCATCCCGATGCACCAACAAGGAACCCTTGAAATCTGGACGCACCGCTAAAAATTCCCTGACCGTGGCCATCGGACACAAAGGGGAACCATGAACCGGAAAAACTTGTACCACCTTACCTTTTCCTACCTGATCCGTTTTTGACCTCTTGAAAAACACCTGCAATATCTCCTTATCCAACTTCACATCCTGGTACCCCAAACCCCCTTCTACCTTTTTTGAAGGACTAACCAGTTCCCCTATCCTGAATGCCCCAAAGAACGCTAACACAAAAGCCACCTTAAACAACAAAACTTCGTATTCAGATGAACACACCACTTTCAATTGATCAACAACACCCCCCAAAATTTCGAAAGTAACCGGTCTCCTGGAGTCCCGCTTCACCACCGACCTCCTGTAGCCCTTTAGCGCTTGTCTCACACGAAAGTCCGGCTGTCCCTGTAACTGGAACAGGAAAGCCAACCCTGCTAAGTTCGCACTAATCACAGATGCCGACATACCTTCCTCCATTTTCCTAATAATGAAATATAACAGTAACAAATTCACTGCCTGCCCGATCGGTTCCTCCCCAATCCCTTCCACAAAAGCCGTCCACTACTTCCATACCTTTTGGTATGCTGACCAGGTGCCCCCACTTACCGACCGCTCAATCCATCCTGCGGCAACTCTAATGCTATGTCCCACATCCACTCGGGACAAGGCACCCCGCGTTGCTCCGCCTCCGGCGCCAACTCTCGGAACCTGTCCCACTGGAATCGAGACAACGCGTCAGCTATCACATTTTCCACCCCCGGTAAGTGAACAGCATGAATGAAAATATTCAATTGTAAACATCTTAACACTAAATGCTGTAGCAACCTGATCACTGGCGGAGAGGACGCCGTGATCCTATTTATCACTTGCACTACCCCTAAGTTATCGCCATGAAAACGCACCTTCCGATCCCTGAAAGATGCTCCCCATAATTCCACCGCCAGCACCACTGGAAACAGTTCCAGCAGCACTAAGTTCTTCGTGAACCCTCCTGCTACCCAAGATTGTGGCCAAGGACCAGCACTCCACTGCCCCTGAAAAAACGCACCAAAACCAGTGGCACCCGCCGCATCAGTAAAGAGCTCCAAGTCAAAATTGCTGACTGGGCCCGACATCCACATTGCCCTGCCATTAAATGACTCCAAAAAGGTATGCCATACCCTTAAATCTTCCCTGTGCGTTTTTTTGATCCTAACGAAATGCCTTGGTGATTGTATGCCACTTGTGCTAGCCGCAAGCCTAAACACTCTCCCCATCGGTAGTATCCGGCACGCAAAATTAAGTTTTCCCAACACAGACTGCAACACCCGCAGCTGAACTTTTTGCAAACCTATTAAACCTGCAACCTCTTTTTTTAAATCCTCCAACTTGTCGTCTGGCAGCCTGCATTCCATTGCCTCCTAATCCAAGATAATGCCCAGAAATTTGATGACCGTGCATGGTCCCTCCGTCTTGTCCGCCGCCAATGGAATGCCGAATCTGTCAGTGATATGTGCCAACGTCGCCATGAGCACCGCGCAGATTCTGGATGAAGCCGGGCCGATACAAAGGAAATCGTCCAAGTAGTGAATGACTGAATTCACCCCTGACACGTCCCTCACCACCCATTCCACGAACGAGCTAAATTGCTCGAATAACGCGCATGACACTGAGCAGCCCATTGGCAAGCACTTGTCTACATAGAATTCACCATTCCAATGGCAGCCCAGCAGTTGAAAACTTTCCGGGTGAACCGGCAGCAGGCGAAATGCCGATTCCACATCTGCCTTTGCCATCAAGGCCCCCTTACCGTAATGCCGTACCCGTCCTACTGCCGCATCAAATGACGTATACGTCACCGAGCACTCCTCCTGGCCAATAGCATCATTCACCGACCCACCCTTAGGGAACGATAAGTGGTGAATTAGCCTAAATTTGTTGGGTTCCTTCTTGGGCACAACCCCCAATGGAGATACAACCAGATCTGCCAGAGGTGCCTCGGCGAAAGGGCCACCCATTCTACCCATTGCAACCTCCTTCTTCAGTTTCTCTGAAACCACCTCCGGATGTTGCAATGCAGAACGTAAGTTTTTTGGCACAGGAGGAACAACCGTTAACGTACATGGGATCCTAAAGCCTAACGAAAAACCTTCCTCTAACAGGACTGCCGCTCTCCTATCCGGATACCTACCTAGAAACGGCCGCATCCTTTCCACTTTCACCGGAGTCCTCCCTTTTGTTTCCAGCGTCACCTGTTCGTCCCTTACTTTGCTTAAAGCATCTTGACGCTGGATGCGTTCCCCCGCAGCCTGTACACTCGTGTTTATACTTACACGTGGCCCCAAACTTGCAGGCCCCTGTGTTGTACTGCCAGCAGATCCCTTTCTTATTTCCTGCCGAGTGTCCCTGGGCTGAAGGTCCACCGGCTCCCCCCTGAAAAAACTGGTTAGGAGCCCTCACCATTGTCATCAGGCGCATCCACAGGCTGATGTCCTTGTGGTCCCAACGAAGCTCCGGACGCACCGCTCTCCTCTGCCTGAACTGTTTGTTGTACCGGAGCCACGCTGTGCCACCGTAGACTCTGTACGCTTCCCCTATCGCATCTTGATAGCAAAATAACGCAGAACAGTGTTCGGGCTGCTTTTCCCCAATCACACTTGCCATGATAGCAAATGCCTGCAACCAATTCGTAAATGTCCTAGGTATTAAACAATATCTTCTCTTCTCCTCGTCGTCTTTCTTGGAACTATCGGGTTTAACCCTAACCCTATCCAAGTTAAACTTCTCTAGGGGCAACAATGAAAAAATTTCTACGTACTCACCCTTCCACAGCTTTTCTCGAACCTCCTGCTTCAGGTGAGCTCCTAATGGCCCCTCAAAACACACATATACCTCACAACGTGCTGCGTCCCCCAATCTAGTTATATCCTGCCTACCCGCGACTTCCTTAGCCGCCACAGCATTGTCCGTCCCCTGCTTATCACCGCTCACCACTGCCTCCAGCACCGCAGGTGGTGCCGCCACCGCTGGCAAAGCTACTGTTACATCTGCACTCCCAGTTGTCGGGACCCATGCCGTCGCCGGTACCGGAGCCGGCCGTTCTACCGCCTCAAACTTCTGTACCAACTCCTTGATGCCCGCCAAAAACCCCAATAAACCAGAAACCCCCTCAGCAGGCCCAACGCTTACTCCACTAGCACTTGACCCCCTGACAGTAACCCCTGTCCCTGCCATGTCATTACTACCTATAGTATGCCCTGATGTAAGAGACTTACCGGGCTGCCCAGGTAACGTCCCATCAGCCGACCTTCCGACCTTCAGCTGCTGCTGCTGCTCTCCTGGAAGGGGGGTGCGCCTCCTCTTCCGATCCGGATCCTTCCTCCACCACGCCCGGGATCTCCTCTTCCTCCTCAGATGAGGGCCCGCTAGGCCTGCCGACCATAGCTGCCGCAGCCACCTCCATGTTTCCCCTCCTCTGCGCATGCACCGTTCCGCCCGACTTCCGGACAGCCTTCCCAGGACCGGTGTGGGAAACCGCAGTCCTGCCGGCCTCCGCTCTCCTGCTCACCATGCCCGATCGGCCTCTCTCTCCTCTCTTCTGGTCCCCTGCCACTCTTGTCCTGGCCTGCGCTCCTGCTGGGCCGCCCGCCATGTTCCTGGGGGCGGGGCTTGCGCTCCTTGCCGATCCACTCCGCCTGGGCCTCAGCTCCGCTCTCTCCTCTTCCCGCCCCACATTCCGGTCCACTGCGGCCGCATAACCGCTGCTTCCTTCTCCCCCAGCCACTCTTTTCGACGGTGGGCCCGCCGGGAGCCCCGCACCGGGACTACCCCGCTGCCGCTGTGATGTCCCTGGATGCTCTGGGGAGAAACGCTCCGGCGGCCTAGAGCGGCGCGCTCTGTTACCGGTTCTCCCACTTTCCACCAGTAGCCACTCTTCTCCTGCCAGCGCTGCACCGACCGCTGCCTGGAGCCAAGCTGTGCCCCGCACCGCCGCTTCTTCCCTCAGCTGGGCCATGATCCGCTCGATCTCTGCCATGCTGCCTCTGAACTTTCCACAACTTTCTGCTTGTACCTCCCAGGACGGGCCTACTATTTATCAGTCCCCTCCCTGTGTTATCCTCCCCCTCGGCACCTTGTCTCCACCCACTCATTCATTAACCCTGTTACCTCCGTCATGTGCGCCTTGCACATACCTCATTTTATTCGGCTGCTCCAGGCTTTTCTTGTTTACTGTCACCTTGGTCTTGGCTACTCCACCAGCTATAGTAATAGATAGAGTCTCACACAAATTGTAAATGAACCACATAAACAGTTTACTGAAAGAAACTTGTTTTGCACATTAAACACAGGGGTAATTCCAATATAAAGAATGAAAGTAATAACAATCAAGGTGTATGTGAATACCAAAACTCAATGGTCACCTGAGGAGCATATGCAGACAGGCAAAGAGTGGGGCTTATGCTCAATATAAAGCCCTGATAGTGAGCACCTTCCCACTCCAACCTCAGAGCACACACCAAACCTGCAGAAAAATATTAAGCAGCATGCAGCAGTGAAATACAATACATTTGTCCATATAATGTACTCAAGAGCTCCCTCTAGATTGCAGTACTCTGTTCAGCTCTGTGAACCTAATGTTGTGATGCTGTATAGGAGATGACAAAGTCTCTTTTTTTCTTCCTCTTCAGCTAGCTTAATTAGATGATACTGCAGTGAAACAAGTAGGTAGTAAATTAATATTAGAACTGATGTGCTGGTACCTGAAAGTTTGCACATAGAATACACTTGTAGAGCTTCTTCTTTAATAAAGGTTGCGACTCAATATTAACTTTGCAGTACAGAGAAAACAAACTTGAAGTTGTACTGCACACAGTCTATGTCTGAATGAACTCACTCCTGTGGGACTACAGATCCCAGCAACAGTCTGGAACTAATTTAAATAGCAAGAGTGCACTGTATTTATCTGGGTAAGTACCCGCTCACCAACACAGGTCCAGGTGCTTGCAAGGCTCTTCTCCTGGTGTCTCAGTCTGTTCTGAGCTGGCGCTGTCACACCGCACTGCTCCCAGTGATGGCTGATGTAACTGTATTGCAGGAAATCTTTAGAAATCTTGGATCCTCCGGTCCATCCGCACACTGGTCCAGCTGACTGTGCTCTGGAGCTCCTCAGAAGCAAAACTATTGCGCTCCGCGCCTTCCAGGCCGCAGTATGTCAGTCACACACAGACCTCCCTGCAGACAGGCTTTGAATGGCATCCCAAGAGGCCGGAATATGGCCGCGCTACTCCTTTTGCCTACCCAGCAAGCTGTTCTCTGACCTGGCATTGTGGGTAGGTGAACTGGGCATTGTGGGTAGGTAGTTCACAGACTGAGTTTTACCACTTGAGTCACTTCCCCATTCACTACATCTCCCACAATGCTTTGTAGCGTAGCTTTAATGAAACCAAACAAAAGTCTTAAAACATTAAATAGAAAGGACACTAGAGGGAGCCAAACTCTTATTTAAAGAATATCACATTATTTACATAGTAAGTTAGGTGGCAAAAACCCCTGCGCTACACAAATATGCGTTTAGGAAAAACACAAAAGCCCGTGTCCATGCAAACATGCACTTACGCAATATGTGCCCATAGAGACATGCATTTACGAAATAAGCAAGCATGCGTTTATGAAACGTGTTTATGCAACATATGTTATGCAACACGTATCTATGTAAACATGTATCTACGCAAACACGTATATCTATGCAATATGCTTACACACTTATGCCCACACATCTATACAAACATCTGCTTAAAAAGCCTGCGTCCTTGTTCAGTGCAGTCCACTGGGCAATTGCATTGCACTGGTGCACCCCCAGGGTCCCTTGGGTCAGATTTTGAGTATGTATGGCTGCTATTCAACTCATGGAAAGGGTTCACCATACAATTATGGACACTATGCTAATTTACAATTGGAAATGGGAGCCTTGGTCAACCTATGGCTTTATGAGTATATAGACTTATAGCTTATGAGATACTAGCAATCCAGTAACTTTTGCTTTGGTACCCTTATATGTATATAAGTTATGTCATCATTGGTTTAGTTCTAGAGTTTTCATACTCTACTTTATTTTTGGCTATTGTTAACCAAATCTTGTACTTTACCTTTCAGCTAAGTCTTGACTAAGACCTTTGACCAGGGTAATAGAATTACACAGATCATTCTGAGAGACTGAGAGACTTGGGGACAAAAAGACATTGAGATAGCGGAATGTAATACTACATCCCTTGTCCCCCCCCCCTCTTGTTGCTGTGTTTAATTGTGTTGAGTCATGGCACATAGATAAAGGTCTGGAGACATCTCCCAGCAGGGGATGTGTAAGGAGGGGCTGCCTGCTTATCATAATACCTTTATGTGTTTCAACTGTAGTTGTTTGAATATACAAGTGTTGAGTTTCCATTGGTTCTTCCTTGTCCCCTACCCCCTCTATGACAAGGCTAAGGGGAGTGTCCCTAACTGTGTTTAAAAGTGTATGCTTAGTACTTAATAAAGTGTTTATGCTCTGAATGTTTAACCCTCAACACCTGTGTGGCTTGTCTTGCGATTGAGGGGTTAAGGGCTGGTTATGCAGGCTGTGGGTGCATTTGGAGGACAGGAGACATGGGTCTGGCGGAGGTTCCCATACGGGGTATCCGAGATCCATCACAGTGGTGGCAGCGGTGGGATGTCTCCTGCAGTCCGGGACATCCAAACCACCACCAGGATTCAAGATCCGATCAGCTTCCGAGGAGCGATGCAGGGACCAGCCAGCATGAGAGCGGAGTTCAGGAGGAGGCTGCAAGGCATGCGGAAGCAACATCGGGGACCAGCGACAGAGCACACCATGCTCGGCTGGGGGGATGTGATCCGTCGGAAACTCTGGCAAGAGACGCTAAGCCACGAGTGGCACCATCAGGGGAAGATCCTTCCCTCCTCCACAGAGATGTGCTGGACACAGTACCGTGCGCGAGAGGTGTTCCTGAGGGAATGACCGCAAGATGAGTGTATGACGGAGCTCCGAAGATTGGTCCAGGAAGAGATGAGGTTGGACGAAAGCTAAAGAGCCCTCCGGTGGTTCGCGGCTCAACTGTGGCCAGGTACAGCAGATGGCAGCCTGACAGAAGGCGTTGGCTACGGCGGCGTGGGACTGCTCCATCAAAAAATGTATGGAGACCCAGACTTTGGGAGCGAAGAGGAGTGGCAGCTGGAAGACATCCTGGACTTCTGAGATGAGGTTCTGGACCGTCCCGAAAAGGGGTATGACCTGGAGGAATTGAAGTTCCTGGTTGAGCAGGAATGGGAGCTCAAGACACAAGCGGCTGTTTGACAGTGATCAGCAGCCCGGCATGGCTCCCGTTGCCTGGGACTGTCCGGGAGAAATAGCGGACAATCGCAAAGATGTGGAGCAAATGGGGCCAGGTGTGCCCATATGTTTTCCCATCCTATCCGCAATGAAAGAAGCGGCGATGATACAGAGGGCACTGTGGGTGCTAGAATGCTGGAACACATTGGAGGTTCCCCAGGCAGCGAGACAAGCTAATAGCATAAAAGTCTCGGAAGGGGGAGTTGAGACGGGCGCTGGAAGGCTGGTAGATGGTGATCAGCAGCAAGTCCAGAGTATCGCATCCGGTGCCC
Organism: Lithobates septentrionalis; assembly: GCA_037952835.1. Classification (NCBI taxonomy): domain Eukaryota; kingdom Metazoa; phylum Chordata; class Amphibia; order Anura; family Ranidae; genus Lithobates; species Lithobates septentrionalis. The sequence goes on from JBBDGP010001284.1 coordinate 4,894,539, forward strand.
CAGCAGAAGCGCTGGCTATGAGGCAGAGCGCCACTGGCCTCTGCTCACCCTCAGAGTTAGATCTAGGGAGTCCGGGGGATGACCTCAGTGAGCTGTTTCCCCAGCAGCAGACATTCCCACCGGGAGTGGAGAAAGCAATTCTCCCTCCCAAGCACTTGGACCCTACCCCAGTGTTTATATCCCCAGCAGAAGCGCTGGCGAGATCTCAGTGCGTTGCTGGCCTCTGCCCACCCTCAGAATTGGATCCGGAGAGTCGGAGAGATGATCTTCGTGAGCTGTTTCCCCAGCAGCAGGTATCCCCACTGTGAGTGGAGAAAGCAGTTCTCCCTCCCCAGCAATTGGACACTACCCCAATGTTCATCCCCCCAACAGAAGCGCTGGCTATGGGGCAGAGTGCTGCTGGCCTCTGCCCACCCTCAGAGTTAGATCCAGGGAGTCCAAGGAATGATCTCCATGAGCTATTTTCCCAACAGCAGATATCCCCACTGGGAGTGGAGAAAGCCATTCTACCTCCCCAGCAATTGGACACTACCCCAGTGTTCACCTTCCTAGCAGAAGCGCTGGCGACGGAGCAGAGCGCCTTTGGCCTCTGCCCACCCTCAGAGTTAGATCAAGGGAGTCCGAGGGATGACCTCAGTGAGCTGTTTCCCCTGCAGCAGATATCCCCACCGGGAGTGGAGAAAGCAATTCTCCCTCCCCAGCACTTAGACACTACCCCATAGTTTATCCCCCCAGCAGAAGCGCTGGCTACGGGGCAGAGTGCTGCTGGCCCCTGCCCAGCCCTCAGTATGTTTTTGTAGGGTTTGGGAGACAGCCCTTGTCAGAAGTCGCCCCAGCAGCTGGTCACAGAACCGAGAGGGGAAAAAACCCTCCCCCCTCTCCAGCGGCTGAACTCTACCTTTATATATGTCCCCCCAGCAGAAGCGCTGGCTACGGGGTAGAGCGCTGTTGGCCTCTGGCCAGCATCAGAAACAGAGACGGAGAGTCTGGGAGATAGTCCCCGCAAGATACCTCCCCAGTGGCTGGTAACTACACCAGGAGGAAAGCAAGTGCCTCTTCCTCCCCAACAGCTTAGCACTACCAGCCTACGTTCCCTACCAGCTGAAGCACTGGCATCGAGGCAGAGGGTTATTCACCTCTCCCCAATACCGGCAACCCAGCCCTGGATCACGGGAGTGCAGACAGCTGGTCCTGCTCTGCAGCGGCTGTTTTTATTCACAGGAGACCGTATGTGCGGTTTTGCTCCCCAGCGCCAGAGTCGTACTGTTTCTTTTTCTGTTTGCCTGGGGTGGGAATTTGTGTCTAACGCAGGTCCAGACCAGTTGAGGGTCAGGGACCTGGTTAGTCTGTTTTTAAAAGGGAAGAAATGTGAGAGAACCCACTGTCACTGTGTGTTTTGGAGGGGGCTGTGGGCTGGCCTCCACAGATTTTGGCCCAGAAGAGACTGAGAGACTTGGAGACAAAATGGCATTGAGATAATGTAATGTAATGCTACATCCCTTCTCCCATATCCCCACCTCTTGTTGCTGTGTTTAATTGTGTTGGGTCATGGCACATAGACAAAGGTCTGGAGACATCTCCCAGCAGGGGATGTGTAAGGAGGGGCTGCCTGCTTATCATAATACCTTTATGTGTTTCAACTGTAGTTGTTTGAATATACGAGTGTTGAGTTTCCATTGGTTCTTCCTTGTCCCCTACCCCCTCTATGACAGGGCTAAGGGGAGTATCCCTAACTGTGTTTAAAAGTGTATGTTTAGTACTTAATAAAGAGTTTATGCTCTGCGTCAGAGGCGGCTCTCTAATTATGTAAACAGAAAAGAAAAAAGTTTAACCCTGCGCTTACCCAACAAGTCAGCAGCTCACACAACAAATAAGGATTTTGTCTAAAATTACAAGTGTACAAACAAGAGTAGCGCTAAAAGTATTGCAAGCTTATGATGTTACATATACATAACGAGAATTTGAAAAAGAAAAGAAGAAAGTCTTTATCAATTCTTAGTGCACAAAAACACAGTCTCTGGTAATCTTCAGATGTCACTTTAAATGCGGAAAATTATTCATAATCCAATGGTTGCATGCAACTTCCTAATCACCACGTGGATAACTCATACAGAGAAGTGAGTGTGATGAACCCTACACACGGAAGAAATGAAGGCTTACCAGAGGGGTTGGGCTCATTGAACATATGTTCAATGAGTCAGCCAAGCTTGTATCACCAACAGGTAATAAAAGGAAGGGACCTCTCAACTGCATGGCAGCGGAACTCCAAACTTGTCCAGAACCGTAAGGGAACCCTCTTTATAATGGATGGCAACCCGTCCAATGGACCGTCTCAGGGGAATAGCCCATATGAAATAAAAAGGGGCCACATAGCATAATACCGTTTGTAAAACAAATTTATTTAAAATAGGTAAACAACTTACATTTCTGTAGTAAAAAAGCGCTTCAAGTAAAATTATGGCAGGCAGTGGAGTCTCCCACTTAGGCAAATTAGGCTGCCGCCTAAGGCCTCGCATTCACAGGGGCCTCGCGGCTACCTAATTCGCCTCTGCTCGATCACTGGACTGACCAACAGGCTCCAGGTGTCATCTGTAAAAGCTGTGCGGGCAGCCATAGAGCACACCGGGCGGGCCGCAAATCCATGTCCAAGTCCCGTGCTGCTCATCTGGACTGTCCGCATCTGGCTGGCTGCCTATTCGGGTCAGGAGTCAAGCCAGGCGGCGGAAACTATCCCTGCCCTATGACTGTCTGTGAAGGGGAAGGAGGAGCTCCGGTGGATGGATCCCATCCCAGCGCCTGCTGCAGCCTGGCCGCCCAGAGAGAACCTGAGTGCCCGGCCATGCCGCCCTCCTGTGTGCCTGGATAGGAGGAGCGGCGGGGACAGCTGCATATGGAGGAATTGATCTTTTCATGTTCCTCCTGCAGCCGCTGAATGACCGCTTCTTCTGCGGGCGTTCATTGGCTGCAGAAAGAATATGGAAAGATTAATTCCTTCATATGCAGCTGTCCCCTCCGCTCCTCCTATCCAGGCACACAGGAGGGCGGCATGGCCGGGCAGTCACGTTCTCTCTGGGCGGTCGGACAGGCTGCAGCAGGCGCTGGGATGGGATCCATCCACCGAAGCTCCTCCTATCCAACTCTTTTACTACCCCGTGCTCCCTGGTTCCTCCCAGTTCTCCCTGCATACCCCCTCTACTCCCTGGTTCCTCCCCCCAGTGCTCTCTGGTCCCCTGTGCTCCCTGGCTCCCCCACTGTGCTGTCCAGTCCCCCCCCACTGCTTCTCAGCTCCCCCCATGCTCTCCCCCACTGTGCTGTCCAGTCCCCAATTCCTGTGCTCCCTGGCTCCCCTACAGTGTTGTCTAGTTCCCCCCCCACTGCTCCCCTGCTGCCCCCCAGTGCTCTCTGGTCCTCTTTGTGCTCCCTAGCTCCCCCACAGTGCTCTCTGGTCCCCTCTGTGCTCCCTGGATCCCCCCATGCTCCCCCCCACTGTGCTGTCCAGTCGCCCCCCCCACTGCTCTCCACCTCCCCCCCAGTGCTCTGTGCTCCCTGGCTCCCCCCACACTGATATCCCCCCACAGTGCTCTCTGGTCCTCCCTGTCTCCCCCAATACTCTCCCCCCAGTGCTCTCCGACCCCCCCGTGCTCCCTGGCTCCCCCCAACAGTGCTCTCCAGCCCCCCAGAGCTCTCTTTCCCCCCGTGCTCCCTAACCCCTCCCAGTTCTACCTGCGCCCCCAGTACTCTCTGCCCCCTGTGCTCCCTGGCTCCCGCTGTGCTTTCAACTTCCCCCCGTTCTCTCCAACTCCCCCCACAGTGCTCTCCAGCTCCCCCCTTGTGCTTTCCAGACCCCACTTTTCTCCCTGGCTCCCCCCATACTCTCCACCACACTGTCCTACCCAGCTGCCCCAGTGCTCTCCACCCCCCACCCTCCCTATGCTCTTATGCCCCTCCCCCAGTACTCTCTGGCCCCTATGCTCTCCATCACCCCCCCATGCTCTCTGCCCCTGCCAGGCTCTTCACTCCCGCCAGTGCACCCCCGTAGTGCTCTCCAGCTCCACCAGTGCTCTCTGCTCCCCTGCTCTCCACTCCCCCAGTGCTCTTGCCCCCACACTCTCGGCCCCCCTCCCTTTCAGCCTCACTCCCGTGCTCTCTGCCACCCCTGTTCTCTTTTCTGGCCTCCTCACCCCTGGGCAGCTCTGCTAGGTTCCCCCCTCTTTTCACTCCAGCTGCTGTGGGGGTCTCTCAGGCTGGGGAGCGGGGAAGGGACCGCTATCATGCGCTGCTCAGTCTATTTTTTGTCTCAGTCTGGTCTGGGCCTGGTTGAGCAGCGAGGCAAGTTGAGCAGCAAGGCTTGCAAGGATCAATAGTCCTGGAGGGAGAAGAGCTCTAAAGACCTCCCAGGACTGGAGGACAGGCTGACTGGGGCCGGAAAAGGAGGACGGGTGGAAGGTAAAGGTGACCAGGGACCACTCCATCTCACAGCAAACAGATCCTCTGGAAGGAGCAGAACACTGTCCCCACCCAGAATGAGAATGGACCCTGCCTGCTGCTGGCCGTCATGAACATCCTGCTGGAATGGAAGGTACCGTAGCAAGCATCACACACAGCTTCCCACAGACAGGCACTGCAGACTGGGACATGGTACACAGGAGGGGCTGCAGACAGGAACGGGGCTAGAGATCTCTCTCTCCCCCTTCCTCCCTCTCTCGCCCTCCCTCCCCCTCCCTCTCTCTTGGCCCCCCTCCCTCTCTCTTGCCCCCCTCCCTCTATCTCCCTCTCTCTCCCCCTCTCTCTCTCCCTCCCTCTCACCCTCCCACCCTCTCTCCCCCTCTCTCTCTCCCTCCCTCCCTCTCACCCCCTCTCTCTCTCCCTCCCTCCCTCCCTCTCTCCCCCTCCCTCTCTCTCTCCCCCCTCTCTCCCCCTCTCTCCCTCTCTCCCCCTCCCTCACTCTCCCTCCCTCCCTCTCTCTCTCACCCTCCCTCACTACCCCTCCCTCACTCTCCCTTCCTCCCTCACCCTCCCTCACTGTCTCTCTCTCTCCCCCTCCCTCCCCCTCCCTCTCTCCCCCTCCCCCTCTCCCTCACTCTCTTCCTCTCTCTCCCTCCCTCTCTCCCCCTCCTTCTCTCTCCCCTCCCCCTCTCTCTCTCTTCCTCTCTCTCCCTCCCTCTCTCCCCCTCCCTCTCTCGCTCTCCCTCTCTCGCTCTCCCTCTCTCCCTCCCTCTCTCCCTGCCTCCCCCTCTCTTCCTCTCTCTCCCTCCCTCTCTCCCCCTCCCTCTCTCGCTCTCCCTCTCTCCCTCCCTCTCTCCCTGCCTCTCCCTCACTCAATTCCCCTCTCCCTCCCTCTTTCTCACCTCCCCCTCTCTTCCTCTCTCTCTCCCTCTCAACCTCCCTCACCCCTCTCTCTCTCTCTCTCTCTCTCTCTCTCTCTCTCTCTATCTATCTGTGCTGGGATACCCCCACTCTCCTTCCCCTGTGGATATGGAATGATTCAGTGACACCCCCTTCCCATTCTCCCAAGGCACAGGGGAAAATCCTAGAGGGGTTGTCACCTTGCTGGGTCCCAGATGTTGTATTGGCTGCATATGTCTGATGGGTGAGGAGGGTGCCCTGAAAGTGGTGCTGATCGCCTGTGTGCTAGATCCACGCATCTTTCTGCAGCCATTTTTACTTGCTTGAATTTTTTTTATCCATTATGGAAGTGAGTGGGGCCTCGTGTCCAAATTTTGCCTAAGGCCTCACAAAGCCTAGAGCCGCCTCTGCTCTGCGTGTTTATCCCTCAACACTTGTGTGGCTTGTCACGCGATTGAGGGGTTAGGGGCTGGTTATGGCGAGTCTGCAGGCTGTGGGTGCGTTTGGAGGACAGGAGACACAGGTCTGGCAGAGGTTCCCATACGGGGTATCCGAGATCCATCACAATGTGCCTATGCCACATGTATGTATGCAACATCTATGCAAAACATGTGTTTATTCAAACATGCGTTTAGGCAACAAGCTTGCAAGCATGTATACTATGCTGTACCTGCCAAACTGCACTTGGCCCCATACTAGTTTTTACTAGTTTAGCACATATGCATGCCATGCAGCGTTTTTCTGTTTCAGATCAGCCCAAAATTAAGCTCCTGCAGACCAAATGCATATTATTCTGAAGTTTGCAAGTATGCACCTGTTCATCTGAACCAGGCCCCATACTATTTTTGTGCCAAATGCACAGTGTTCTGGAGACACAACACTTTAAAGTTCACTGCTAGGGGTGTATGGACTTACAGTTGTACAGGCCCCCTGGATTAAGTTGTAAGTATGCAGTATGTAATCATGACTTGTCTGGCCACACATTTCTCCCATAGTAAATACTCACACGTCATTAGTATCCATGGGCTGCTGTTAAGTCTCAATCGGCCCTGCCATCCACATGGCAAACATGGCTGCCCCTCCACTTCCTGCCTATATAGAAATAGGCCTCTGCGCTCTCAAGTGGCTGGAGGAGAAACGGCAGCCAATACTCCTAATATGTGCACAAAGCATGTTTTAAAAAGCACACTGCCCCTAGGGGCTACTGACCAGACAGTCAGATCTCTTTTTGTTTTTTTTTTAAAGAGAAACTGCAAAAAATGCAGACTTACCATTCTTGCTGCAAGACTCTGAGCATAATAGGAGTCCAAACTTCACCCATCACGGTGGGCTTTGTCATTAAAGACCTTCAGGGACTGGGTCCCCCTTAATGTGGGGTCCACTTCCCTGGACCTGTATAGCACCCTGCAGGAAAAGACCTGGCTGCATTACAGGCAAACCTTAAGGAATCTTCTCTCCTTCCCTGAGGCTTGGGTACCATCCAAGCTGGGAATGAAGATGGCCAAAAAAGTTAGAGGGGTTTTTAAACTAGGTGATGGGGGGAGGGTCCAGAGGTAGAGATAGTCAGCACGGAACATATTCCAGAGGGCAGTGTTGGGGGCATTAGTGGTAGGTTGACCAAAGCACAAAAACCCAAGGTAATTATAGTAGCAAGTCCTAGTTGCAATTGTAAGGCGGAGATACCAACTTTTGTAAAAATGTAATAATTAACAAGGCTGTTTAACCTGAATAACCTATACCAATAAAAAGAGAATATACAAAAAAAGAGCTCCAAAGGGATGAAGCTAAGGGGAAAATAATATGGGAGTATGCTATAGGCCCCCTAACCTGAGGGAGGAAGTGGAGATCTCCTATCACAATTTGGATTAGCAGCAAAGATGAGAAGTGTTATCATAATGGTGGATTTTATATATCCAGACATAGACTGGGCGGAGGGAACCATTAATTTAAGGCTCGCCAGTTCCTTAATGTCTTGCAGGACAATTTTATGGGTCAGATGGTAGACGCACCAACTAGAAATAAAGCATTACTGGATCTGCTGATTACCAACAATACAGACCTGATCACGGATGTGGAAATACAGGGCAATTTGGGTAACAGCGATCACAGGTCAATTAGTTTCAGTATAAATCACACAAATAGGAAACATAATGGAATACAAAGACACTGAATTTCAAAAGAGCAAACTTGCTGGGATAAAATATTAGGAACAAAGAACATGGAGGAGAGATGGGTTTGCTTTAAGAGCATATTAAATAAGGGCATTAGCCAATGCATCCCATTGGGTAATAAATTTAAAAGAGCTAACAATAGTCCTGGATGGCTTAACTCCAATGTAAAAATGCATATAAAAGCAAAGGAGAAGGCCTTCAAAAAATACAGGGTTGAGGGATCATCATCAGCATTCAGACTTTATAAAGAATGCAACAAGAAATGTAAGGGTGCAATTAGGACGGCTAAGATAGAACATGAAAGACACATAGCGGAGGAGAGCAAAAAAAATCCCAAGAAATTCTTTAAGTATGTAAACAGTAAAAAAGGGAGGACATACCATATTGGCCCCATAAAGAATGAGGAAGGACATCTGGTTACAAAGGATGGGGAGCTGGCGAAGGTATTGAATTTATTCTTCTCTTCAGTCTTCACGAGGGAATCGGGGGGCTTCAGTAACCAAAACTGCAGTGTTTATCCTCATGACACATCACAGGAAGCACCTCCATGATTAACAGAGGACAGAATTAAAATTAGACTTGAGAAACTTAACATTAATAAATCACCGAGATCAGATGGCTTGCATCCGAGGATACTTAGGGAACTCAGTCAAGTGATTGCCAGACCGTTGTTCCTAATTTTTACAGACAGTCTACTGACTGGAATGGTACCAGCTGATTGGAGAAAAGCCAATGTAGCACCAATATTTAAAAAGGGCCCTGGGAATTACAGACCAGTTAGCCTAACATCAATAGTATGTAAACTCTTGGAGGGGATGATAAGGGACTATATACAAGATTTTAGTAATGAGAACGGTACCATTAGCAGTAATCAGCATGGATTCATGAAGAATCGTTCTTGCCAAACCAATCTACTAACCTTCTATGAGGAGGTGAGTTGCCAGCTGGATAAAGGAAGGCCCATAGACGTGGTGTATCCGGATTTTGCAAAAGCATTTGACACAGTTCCCCATAAACGTTTACTGTACAAAATAAGGTCCGTTGGCATGGACCATAGGGTGAGTACATGGATTGAAAACTGGCTACAAGGGCGAGTTTAGAGGGTGGTGATAAATGGGGAGTACTCGGAATGGTCAGGGGTGGGTAGTGGGGTCCCCCAGGGTTCTGTGCTGGGACCAATCCTATTTAATTTGTTCATAAATGACCTGGAGGATGGGATAAACAGTTCAATCTCTGTATTTGCAGACAATACTAAGCTAAGCAGGTCAATAACTTCTCAGCAGGATGTGGAAACCTTGAAAAAAGATCTGAACAAATTAATGGGGTGGGCAACTACATGGCAAATGAGGTTCAATGTAGAAAAATTTGAAATAATGCATTTGGGTGGCAAAAATATGAATGCAATCTATACACTGGGGGGAGAACCTCTGGGGGAATCTAGGATGGAAAAGGACCTGGAGGTCCTAGTAGATGATAGGCTCAGCAATGGCATGCAATGCCAAGCTGCTGCTAACAAAGCAAACAGAATATTGGCATGCATTAAAAAGGGGATCAACTCCAGAGATAAAATGATAATTCTCCCGCTCTACAAGACTCTGGTCCGGCCGCACCTAGAGTATGCTGTCCAGTTCTGAGCACCAGTCCTCTGGAAAGATGTACTGGAAATGGAGCGGGTACAAAGAAGGGCAACAAAGCTAATAAAGGGTCTGGAGGATCTTAGTTATGAGGAAAGGTTGCGTGCACTGAACTTATTCTCTCTGGGGAAGAGATGCTTGAGAGGGGATATGATTTCAATATACTAATACCGTACTGGTGACCCCACAATAGGAATAAAACTTTTTCGCAGAAGAGAGTTTACCAAGACTCGTGGCTACACATTAAAATTAGAAGAAAAGAGGTTTAACCTTAAACTACGTAGAGGGTTCTTTACTGTAAGAGCGGCAGGGATGTGGAATTCCCTTTCACAGGCGGTGGTCTCAGCGGGGAGCATCGATAGCTTCATGAAACTATTAGATAAGCACCTGAATGACCGCAACATACAGGGATATACAATGTAATACTGACACATAATCACACATAGGTTGGACTTGATGGACTTGTGTCTTTTTTCAACCTCATCTACTATATGTAACTATCTATTTTGGCTGACAACTTTATCAAAAGGATCCGATTGAAGTCCTTGATTCTCAGTAGAACCGTTCCAGACCTCCAAGTATGCTCCAAAAGCACATGTATCACATCAGTGACCACCACCTTATAGACACTTGCAAAAAAACTGAGGTACTTCCTGTGTAGGAGGGGTTATATAGGGGAGGACGGTAATTGTGATGATTCATGAGACCACACATGTAGATTGGCAATATCCCTTGATAATATGTAAATAACCTCAAATTGGGATTTTATGGGCAATAAAAAATATACATAGATTGTTCAAAAGATTGTATTTATTATATAGAAATTAGTTAAAAATCTCTCATGTTGGAAATACAACACATCATTGAAACATTGTAAACATGGCACAAGACTATTTTAAACCATAGAGTGCTTGCTTCTCCCTTTGTTTGTGGTTTCTGATAGGGAACGCTGCAGAGGGGGATATCTAATGCGTTTCAAAATTATATTGTGAATCTTCTTCAGGGAATGATATCAGGTTCTGAAAAAACAGCCCATATTAGTAAAACATTAATGCAAATTCATGCCAAAAGTGTACATGCAATCATCATCATAAAAAACACTCACAAAAATTGTGCATGTTTGGCAAAAGCATTCCTCCATAGAAAATGGGTATCCTGTCTAGGCCATTTGAAGCCTGCCCCATGTGAATGCCCAATGTTCCCCTTGAAAAGAAGACCACACATGGATAGCCTAGGGGGGCATAGAGACTGTGATACTAGGGGCTACAAGAAAGCAAAGAGAAAAAGAATGGTAAACCTCTAAGAAGAGAATAAGTCTCAATTCCAAGGGAGTGGGGCCAGTCTGGGGTGTTATTCTCCATAAGGCTGGCCCCACATTGAATAAAAAGAGGTCCCATAAAAAGATTGAAGATCTCCCAAGGGGAATCCAGGGTCAGCGATCCAGGAGACGGGAACACGTGGCTTCACGGTGCATCAACCCGGGAAGAATGGCAATGGAAGACGCACTAGCACCCCTATTTGAGGGCGCATGCGCGGGAGGAAGTGATGCGATTGGTGTTGTGACATGCACTCGCATCGGCGTCACTTACTATTTTTCACAGGAGGTACACCGGATCGGAGATAACGTAGCAAACTTCATCCAGATGTAGCTGCGTATCTTCCGAAATGACTGAACATCCAGTCCACGGAAATCAACATCCGGGATCGGAACGGCCATTGAATTTGGCGATTTTGAAAAGAGGGCCAATTGCAAGGGGAGAACATCCATGTTAAACGGAAGGAATGCATATGCCATTACAAAATTATTAAATTATACAATATATAATGCAATATGAACTAACAAAAGCCATAAGCAGTATTAAATGTATTAGTATTAACCCAAAAAAGATGAATCATCTCATCCAAATTGACAGTCCATTACCAGGAGACTCCCCAATCTTTTTGAGGTTATTTACATATAGGGGAGGACTTCCTACTTGACTATTTTCCAGTGTCCATTCACCTATAGGTGGCGTATAACCCATATAATCAATATTATGGTTGCTCTGTGTCCCGTGATGTATGATAAAGAAAGACAGCTTTAGAGGAATGGCGATACCTGCTGGAGGGTGCAGACCACCCTGTGATGATCTTTACCGATCACAAAAATTTGAAATACCTCCGGATTGCCAAACGTCTTAGACACCGGCAAGCATGGTGGGCCCTGTTTTTCTCCCAATTTACCAATTTACAACCTATGAGTCACCCTTCTAAATGAGTATGTATCCCTAAGTGAAGAAGATAACAATAAATAGGACCTGAAAAGAATCCTAAATGCAGTAGTGCAATACAGTGCAAAACATAAAGTGAAACTAGTGCCCCCAATAGATACCAATCTTTAACATATAAAATACATTTCATACTGTAGATATATAATGTAACAAGTCCATAGTGACCCAAAAAAAAAATAAAAAAAAATTGTGATAATCATAAAGTTCATCAATACAAAAAATGATAATCATAAAGTTCATCACTTAGTGATAGATACTCATTGCTTTCCTTTCTGGCTTGCAACTTCAGTTTTTGGTTTACCAAAAATCAGGGCAGCTGTGATCTGCAGTTTTATTATATCCATTATATCTCAGTTCTCATTAATTATCTTTACCACTGTGTTTTATCCCTTTTTATCTTCTCCCAATTTAACTTCCACATTTCTTACCGGCCGGGGTCCAAGAATAGCAAAGCTGACGCTCTTTCTCTAATGTTCCCAGAAACTCCTGTAGTAGAATCTACTACATTTTCACAGCTCTTACTGTGAAGAAACCTTTGGGTATTTGGAGAAGAAAACTTTTTTTCCTCTAGACATAAAGAGTACCCCTTGTCCTCTGTGATGACCTTAAAGTGAATAACTCAACACCAAGTTCACTATATGTGACCCGTTATTTATTTATTTATTTTTCCATAAATTTTTTATTGAAGTCAAAAACAGGTAAGTGTTTACAATTCGAACATCATGTTTAGCATGCATACATATTACTGATGCCCTTCGGGTCATACTGTGTACCAGAAAAAAAAAACAAAAGATGGCAAAATGTTCAGGGTACCATGTAAGCGAATTGTCCATTTAGCAACTTGGTTGAGAGTCTAACAGTGTTGTTATTAGGGATGGGATATCAGTTCGACTCGAACATTGGCTGTTCGCCGAACAACGAGCAATTTGGGGTGTTCGCGGCAAATTCGAAAAGCTGCGGAACACCCTTTAAAAGTCTATGGGGGAAATCTAAAGTGCTAATTTTAAAGCTTAATATGCAGGTTAGTGTCATAAAAAGTGTTTGGGGACCTGAGTCCTGCCCCAGGGGACATGTATCAATGCAAAAAAAAGTTTTAAAAATGGCAGATTTTTCGGGAGCAGTGATTTTAATAATGCTTAAAGTGAAACAATATAAGTGAAATATTCCTTTCAATTTTGTACCTGGGGGGTGTCTATAGTATGCCTGTAAAGTAGCGCATGTTTCCCATGTTTATAACAGTCCGAGAGCAAAATTACATTTCTAAAGGAAAAAAGTTTTGTCATTTAAAAGTACTAGCGCTAGTGCCGGCTATTAATGAATTGTCGGTCCCGACAATACACATAAAAGTCATTGAAAGTCATTGAAAAATAAATAAAAATGCGTGGGGGCCCCCCAAAATTCCATTACCAGGCCCTTCAGATCTGGTATGGATATTGAGGGGAACTCCGAGCCAAAATTTTTTTTAAAAATGGCGTGGGGTTCCCCCAAAAATCCACACCAGACCCTTATCCGAGAATGCAACCTGGCAGGCCACAGGAAAAGAGGGGGGACGAGAGAGTGTCCCCCCTGAACCATACCAGGCCACATGCCCTCAACATGGGGAGGATGTCCCCATGTTGATGGGGACAAGGGCCTCATCCCCACAACCCTTGCCCGGTGGTTGTGGGAGTCTGTGGGCGGGGGGCTTATCGGAATCTGGAAGCCCCCTTTAACAAAGGGGACACCCAGATCCCACCCACCCCCCTATGTGAATTGGTAAGGGGTACATTGTACCCCTACCATTTCACAAAAAGAAAGTGTCAAAATGTAAAAAAAAAACACAGGAGACGGCTTGGGACAAGTTCTTTATTAAAAATAAAAAAATAAAAAAGAGATTCCAGCGATGTAATTCAATAAATCCATGCTCCTACTCAAGCGATGTGATCCAATTCTCAATCTTCAGTGATGGATGATCTCCAGCGAGGAACATGCACAGGATCCTGCCTCCAGTGGAGGCACCCACGGGAATCCTGCATTGCATCAGAGGGGGGTGGGGTCACCCGTACATCTCACTGGGAAACCCCGGTGTTTCCCCTTGTCAGAGGGGGATGGGGTCACGTGACGGGTGGCCCCGCCCTCAGATACATAAGAGCTGTCAAGCTAGCACCGCGTCATTAGCTGCGTGCCTCCGGTGGAGGCAGGATCCTGTGCATGTTCCTCGCTGGAGACGCTGGAGATCATCCATCGCTGGAGATCATCCATCGCTGGAGATCGTCCATCGCTGGAGATCGAGAATTGGATTACATCGCTGGAGTAGGAGCATGGATTTATTGGATTACATCGCTGGAATCTCTTTTTTATTTTTTATTTTTTTATTTTTAATAAAGAACTAGTCCCAAGCCGTCTCCTGTGGGTTTTTTTAACATTTTGACACTTTCTTTTTGTGAAATGGTAGGGGTACAATGTACCCCTTACCAATTCAAATGGGGGGGCTGGGATCTGGGTGTCTTGGTGGCCTGGTACGGTTCAGGATGGGAGGCGCTCTCTCGTCCCCCCCTCTTTTCCTGCGGCCTGCCAGGTTGCGTGCTAGGGGTCTGGTGTGGAATTTTGGGGGAACCCCAAGCCATTTTTTAAAAAATTTGACGCGGAGTTTCCTTTAATATCCATACCAGTCCTGAAGGGCCTGGTAATGGAATTTTGGGGGACCCCCACGCATTTTTATTTTTTATTGTTCAATGAATTTCAATGACGTTTATGTGTATTGTCTGGACCGACAATTCATTAATAGCCGGCACTAGCGCTAGTACTTTTAAATGACTTTTTTTTTCCTTTAGAAATGTCATTTTGCTCTCAGACTGTTATAAACACAGCAAACATGCGCTACTTTACAGGCATACTATAGAAACCCCCCAGGAATTAAATTTAAAAGAATTTTTCACCTTTATTGTTTCACTTTAAGCATTATTAAATTCACTGCTCCCGAAAAAACAGACGTTTTTAAAACTTTTTTTGCATTGATACATGTCCCCTGGGCAGGACCCGGGTCCCCAAACACTTTTTATGACAATAACTTGCATATTAACCTTTAAAATTAGCACTTTTGATTTTCATGTTCGTGTTCCATAGACTTTAATGGTATTTGCGCGTTCAAACTAATTTTTTGCCTGTTCGCATGTTCTGGATGCGAACCGAACAGGGGGGTGTTTGGCCCATCCCTAGTTGTAATGCTTAAGGTCATCAATACTGTTCTTGCCTGGTACATTGGAATCGTCAGTAAATCGGGTTCATAGAAAAAGAGGGGGAGAAAGGTAGAGGTAGAGAAAAGAGAGTGAAAGAAGGAAAGGGGAAGGAGGGGGGGAGAAAAAAAAAAGGGGGGAAAGGGGGGAACCCAGCACAGGGTAAAGGTGACAGGAGGACAAAAGGGGGTTGAGAGATGGGATTAAAATGGTGGGCCCTGCTGCACCTACTCCCCCCGTCTCCTCCCCGTTCCTTTGTGTGGCTTGTAGCCTCACATTCCTTGTGGGTAATACATGTGTCAATTTGTTTAGGCGTTAAGTTTTTGAAAACGCTCGGTAGTTTTAAAGTGAATCCAATATGCCCATGTTCTCGTAAAATTTTGTGTCCGTTCTTGGGAGATATCTATAAGTTCCTCCATCGCCTCTATTTTAGAGAGCCTAGTGAACCATTCTCTGACAGTCGGGGGGGTGCTAAATCGCCAGTGTCTCAGAACACAGAATCTTGCCGCATTCACCATATGCATAGCTAGAGATTTGTATTACTTTTTTTTAGACATTGTCATGTGGTGTAGCAGATATTGCGCTGGAGTGTAATTTACGGTATATGTGGTTACCTGAGTAATGATGTCATGCACCTCTTTCCAGAATGGCTGGATGGATTCACAGTCCCACCAGACATGTAGCATCTTGCCCTCTGCTTTGCCACAACTCCAGCAAGTATTAGGTATGGATGGTGAGAATTTGTGGAGAAGAGAGGGAGTTCTATACCAGCGGGTCTCGATTTTGTAGCAGTTTTCCTGAATGGTCCATTCATGGAGCCCTTGTGTGCGTATTCATGTATGATTTCTCACTCCTCATTGGAGATGGAAATCTGTAATTCCTTTTCCCATGCATTACGTGCAGGGTCTCTAGTGGTGTGAGACCCTTCTAGCAACAAAGTGTAAATGAAGGATATTAAGTGTCTCTGTGGTGTTTTTCGGGTACAAAGGGCTTCAAATGGTGTGAGTTGTCTTGTCCATGTTGATGGCATAGATTGTGTGGAAAAAAAGTTTCATATCTGTCTATACGTCCAGAAGATAAGGAGTTGGTTAGAGAAATGTCGGTCAAATTCTCATGTGTTTGGGGGGTGCCTTTCGAGAAAAAGTGGTGTGGTCTTATATCCTTGTGGGGCCATTGGCAACTCAGAAATGAGCCTATGTTCCCAGGGGGAAGTCAGGGTTTCCATTTAATGTGGTTAGGGGTCCCTGGACGGATGAGAAGGCTGTGGATTTAACTGCCCGCGTGAAGACCATTAGAGATGGTTGAATAAGTGGGTGTGTCAGGGACTCTTTTGGCCAATGTCGAGGCAATAGCCAGGGGAGATTATGGATCGGGAATTGCGTGAAGGAGTTTTCTAAATAGACCCACAATTTCTTGTTTCTGTGAATATTCCAATTTGCAACTCTAGTAAGATGGCAAGCTAAATAATATTTGTAAAGGTCTGGTAAGCAAATTCACCCCTTGATTTTTGTGCAAGTCATTTGGGTGTATTTAATACATGGAGGGGAGTTATTCCAGATAAACAATGAGCAGGCCTGTTTGTATGTCGCAAAGAAGGAAGTCGGGAGGTGGATTGGGATTGTCTGCATTAAGTATAAAAAGCATGGGAGGATAGTCATTTTGAGCAGGGCTGATCGACCAAACCATGACACATTTAGGCCTGCCCAGTCTATGAGGCCTGCTTTAGCTTTGTTTAATGCACCATGGAAATTATATTTGTATAGGTCTGTTACTTTAGTGGTGATCTGGATTCCCAGGTATGTAATCGTGTCACTTTGCCATTGGAATGGGAAGGAGCTCTGGCAACGTTCTGTTTCTTGTGTGGTGAGAAAGACATTTAATGCATGTGATTTTGTATAGTTTATTTTGAAGTTTGACAGGGTACCAAAATGTTCTATGTCTTTCAATAGGTTCGGTAGGGTAATGTGTGGGGACCTCAAAGATAACAGAATGTCGTCCGCGAAAGCTGCCACTTTGAATTCTTTATTCCCTATCTGGATCCCCTTAATGTCTGAATTCAATCTTAATTTGTTTAGGAAGGGTTCCAGGGTAAGGACATAGCTCAGTGGGGACAGCCCTGGCGCGTTCCATTGTCAATAGTGAAGACGTTCGACAGGTGGCCGTTCACCCCTATACTTGCGGCAGGGTTAGAATATAATGCCAAGATGTAGGTCAGCTGAAGTCCTATTGTTTTTAGAACCTCGCGCATGTAGTCCCAGGCCACCCTGTTGAACGCCTTCTCTGCATCTAGCGATAAGAAGAAGCCCGGGGTGCGAGATGACGTCAGCCAATGGTGGATATTTAATGCTTGTATGGTGTTGTCCCTGGCTTCTCTACCTGGAACAAAGCCCACCTGATCTAAGGATATGAGGTTAGGGAGGAAGGGTAACAATATATTGGCCAGTATCTTTGCATATAGCTTTATATCCACGATTAGCAAAGAGATGAGTCTGTAATTTGAGACTTATGTTGGATGATTACCTTCTTTAGCATGCGTGGACGTATTAGGGGTAGATAGGGCGTTGAAGGTAGAAAGCATCCCAGGAGACAAAACATTCATGAAACTTATAATATTGTAATGTAAGCCTGTCAGGGCCTTGGACTCTTGCCCGGTTTCATCTGTTTCATGGCAGTTTGCAACTCCTGTGTAGAAAGGGGACTCTCCATCTCCTTGGCCTGTTGGCTAGTCATTGCTTGTGGGCCATATTGAGCTAAAAACTCCTTAATCACTTCCTTTCTGGATTCTGGGGAAATTGGGGTGGTGGTATTGGAACTTAAGTTATAAAGCTTAGAGTAATAGCACTCAAAGCTTTGAGCTATAGCTTCGTTGGTTGCGTGTAATGAGCCACAACGGCCACGTATGTGGTGAATTGTGAGAGATGTTCTGGAAGCTTGCACTGCACGTGCCAGAAATTTTCCGCTTTTATTGCCATGTTCGTAAAAGTACTTTCTGGCAAAGCACGTATTGGCACTTTGTACGTTTCCCCAGTTCCTCCAGTAGGAGAGAGCAAGTGTGAAGTAATTCTTGTAAAGATTTTTGTGAACAGGAGTATTTGTGGAGGGTTTCTAGTCTTTGAATTTTGGCTATCAGTGCTTGGACCATTTCCTGGTGTTTTCTTTTGGTGGCTGCAGCTAGGGCCAGTAACTCTCCCCAAATCACGCATTTGTGTGCCTCCCACACTGAGATTGGGAAAATGTCAGGGGTGCTGTTCTCAGCGAAGTATAGCTGAAGCTGTGATTTGAGTCAGGAAAGATTGTCTGGGTCTTTCAATAAGGACGGATTTAATCTCCAAATTTTAGTCCTATATACTGTTTCAGGAAGAGTCAAGGTAATTGAAATTGGATAGTGATCCGATAGGAACATTGGTTGTATCATTGCCTGGCTGAGGTGAGTTAGATCTCTCTGGGAGAGAAAAAATAATCTATTCTTGAATATTTTTGAAACGGGGTAGAAAAGAATGTGTAGTCCCTAGTTGACGGAAACAGTGTGCACCAGGTATCATGTAGAGCTAGGTTCTGGAGTGATAATTTAATTAGGCTCAGTGTGACAATGTAGATGTACCTGATGAGGTGTCTATGGCAGGATTCAGTGGCACATTGAAGTCCCCTCCCAGGATGACTATTCCCTCTTTGAAGGTGGATAGTAGATTGCATATCTTCCTTACGAATGAGACTTGGTGTTGGTTTGGACTATAGATGTTGGCCGGTGTTCCTGGTTTAGATGCGAATTGGCCCTTTATAAAGATGAATATACCCTCTGGATCTATAAAAGAGTCCTGTAAGTAAAATTGTGCATGCTTAAAAAATCAATATGGAAACACCCTTAGTTTTACCTGAAGTGTTCGTTGAATGGATAGCTGTCTGATATAAATGGTTAGTGAGTTTGGGAATGGAGTCCGAGTGAAAATGGGTTTCTTGGAGAAAGAGAAATTGGGCTTTATGCTTAGATAGTGTAGACAAAACCTGTGTTCTGGGATGTTTAACCTTTTGACATTGAGCAAAATACATTTTATGACAGAGAAGACTGTTTATTGGGATTCTTCTGCATGGTACACTCAGGTATAAGTCTAATGGGGCTGGGCTGGATAAAAGGTAAAGAAAATCTCTGAGCGTTGATGGAGGATAGGCTGGGGGGAGCAGGGCTGTGCAGGGTCCCCTTAAAGAGAAGGCCGCAGCAGGGAAATTAGAAGGAATAGGTAGGAGGGAAACCAAGAAAAAGAAAGGGGAATGAAGAAACAAAGGAGAAGGGGGCGCTAGAAGAAAGGGGATGGACCTGTGGGAATCACACGCTTTGTGTGAAAGGTAATACCAGAGGAGATAATAGAAGTACCTAAGAAAATGTGAGCTGGGGGTTAGCAGATACGGTATCAGTACTGCTGCTAGGGGGGTGATGGTATGGACAGGGTCTACATGTTACTGCAGTACAGAGGACATTCATAAACAGATAGTGTAAAGGGGAATCTCGTTAACAGGAATCCTAAAATGGGAAACCCAAAAATATGTCAAGGCAAGCAGTGAGGACACAGTTCCATAAGTATCATTCACTTTTTTTGTAAGAAACCCATTCAATTTGTGTTCAGGCTATAAAACCTTCCTGAGCAAAAACTTTAAACCAAGAGAAAATCAGCAGTTTTGTAAACCGCATTTTTTAAGAGGTAACTCAAGCCATCAAATATAAGGTTGGTTTTCTCCTAGAATCCCATGCACAACCATGAAAATGTAATGAAAATATCAACACGATCTCATAGCTTCTGAGAGGGCGGAGCCAGCTCAGTACAAGGACAATTTCAAGTTATGCTTAAATGGTACTGAACCGCTCCACTGCGGTACTACTTCTTGAGTTTGATTGTTTTGTTAAGCTCGTGGACTTGGGTTTGTTATATTCCCTATGGCACCAGCATCTCAGAAGCACGGGATCACAGGGCATCTTAACGTTAAATCATTTTTGACATCAGAGATCCATTTTGTGTATTTCTGACATGTACTTTCCCCTCTCCAGTCCTTCATTCCAGTTCCTCTTATGGTGAGTCCCATACACCGATCATCTCCCTATCCGGAAACAGGTGCAGCCTCTGTCCCCAAGCCTAACCTAGGTGATTCGGACCAGTTCATAGGCCCACCATCTGGGGGCATGCCCCCCAGAGGAAGAGGAATTACCCAAGGTGGGAAGGATCATAGTGCAAAGCCCCAGGATGTCTTACCTATTGTATTAAGCAGGGTGGTAGACATTGGGTTATTACAGAAATGATCCCTGGCTGGAGCAACGGTGTAGTTCTAAGTTTGGGTATGATAGTGAGCAGAGAGTTTCATTTCAGTCATATTAATACTTAACTAGAGGAGAGGAGTGTGGCCCAGAGCCCCGACCAGTGTACCGAGACCCGTGTTCTCTGAGAGAGATGTACACAGAATCCCCATATCAGTAGCAATAGGGTCATGAGAATTTAGAGAAACAGCTAGTGGGATATCATAACTCCGTTAATGTGTAGTCGCCTGTGAGGTTCAGATTATGGGGGTACTTTATATTGCAGTGTATTGCAAAACTCTCTGGCCTGAGTTCACCCCACATCCCCCTCCCCCAGAATAATAGACAAACATATTATCCCCATAACAACTTATGGATTAGTAGAAATTCAATTAGAAAGTACGCCCATCTATCTGATTCCGAGTTTGTGTGATCTGGATCCTGAGGCGAAGGAGTGGGACTCTTAGATTGGATAATTCTGTTTGAGGTTTCTAATCACAATTAGGGATGGGCCGAACACCCGCCTGTTCGGTTCACATCCAGAACATGCGAACAGGCAAAAAATTTGTTAGAACACGCAAACACCGTTAAAGTCTATGGGACACGAACATGAAAAATCAAAAGTGCTAATTTTAAAGGTTAATATGCAAGTTTTTGTCTTAAAAAGTGTTTGGGGACCCAGGTCCTGCCCCAGGGGACATGTATCAATGCAAAAATTTTTAAAAACAGCCGTTTTTTCTAGAGCAGTGATTTTAATAATGCTTAAAGTGAAAGAATAAAAGTGAAATATTCCTTTAAATTTCATACTTGAGGGGTGTCTATAGTATGCCTGTAAAGTAGCGCATGTTTCCCGTGTATATAACAGTCCGAAAGCAAAATGACATTTCTAAAGGAAAAAAAAGTCATTTAAAAGTACTAGCGCTAGTGCCGGCTTTTAACCACTTCAGCCCCGGAAGATTTTACCCCCTTCCTGACCAGAGCACTTTTTACAATTCGGCACTGCGTCGCTTTAACTGCTAATTGCGCGGTCATGCAATGCTGTACCCAAATGAAAGTTGCGTCCTTTTCTTCACACAAATAGAGCTTTCTTTTGATGGTATTTGATCACCTCTGCCGTTTTTATTTTTTGCGCTATAAACGGAAAAAGACCGAAAATTTTGAAAAAAAATGATATTTTCTACTTTTTGTTATAAAAAAAATCCAATAAACTAAATTTTAGTCATACATTTAGGCCAAAATGTATTCGGCCACATGTCTTTGGTAAAAAAAATGTCAATAAGCGTATATTTATTGGTTTGCGCAAAAGTTATAGCGTCTACAAACTAGGGTACATTTTCTGTAATTTACACAGCTTTTAGTTTATGACTGCCTATGTCATTTCTTGAGGTGCTAAAATGGCAGGGCAGTACAAAACCCCCCCAAATGACCCCATTTTGGAAAGTAGACACCCCAAGGAAATTGCTGAGAGGCATGTTGAACCCATTGAATATTTATTTTTTTTTGTCCCAAGTGATTGAATAATGACAAAAAAATAAAAATAAAAAATTTACAAAAAGTTGTCACTAAATGATATATTGCTCACACAGGCCATGGGCATATGTGGAATTGCACCCCAAAATACATTCAGCTGCTTCTCCTGAGTATGGGGATACCACATGTGTGGGACTTTTTGGGAGCCTAGCCGCGTACGGGGCCCCGAAAACCAAGCACCGCCTTCAGGATTTCTAAGGGCATAAATTTTTGATTTCACGCCTCACTACCTATCACAGTTTTGAAGGCCATAAAATGCCCAGGTGGCACAAAACCCCCCCAAATGACCGCATTTTGGAAAGTAGACACCCCAAGCTATTTGCTGAGAGGCATGGTGAGTATTTTGCAGCTCTCATTTACATAGTTACATAGTTACATAGTTACATTTGTTTTTGAAAATGAAGAAAGACCAGAAAAAAAAAATTTTTTTTTCTTTTTTCAATTTTCAAAACTTTGTGACAAAAAGTGAGGTCTGCAAAATACTCACTATACCTCTCAGCAAATAGCTTGGGGTGTCTACTTTCCAAAATGGGGTCATTTTGGGGGTTTTGTGCCACCTGGGCATTCCATGGCCTCCGAAACTGTGATAGGCAGTGAAGAGTGAAATCAAAAATTTACACCCTTAGAAAGCCTGAAGGCGGTGCTTGGTTTTCGGGGTCCCGTGCGCAGCTAGGCTCCCAAAAAGTCCCACACATGTGGTATCCCCGTACTCAGGAGAAGCAGCAGAATGTATTTTGGGGTGTAATTTCACATATCCCCATGGCATGTTTGAGCAATATATCATTTAGTGACAACTTTGTGCAAAAAAAAAAAAAAAATTTGTCTCTTTCCCGCAACTTGTGTCACAATATAAAATATTCCATGGACTCGACATGCCTCTCAGGAAATAGCTTGGGGTGTCTACTTTCCAAAATGGGGTCATTTGGGGGGGTTTTGAACTGTCCTGGCATTTTATGCACAACATTTAGAAGCTTATGTCACACATCACCCACTCTTCTAACCACTTGAAGGCAAAACCCTTTCTGACACTTTTTGATTACGTGAAAAAATTATTTTTTTTTGCAAGAAAATTACTTTGAACCCCCAAACATTATATATTTTTTTAAAGCAAATGCCCTACAGATTAAAATGGTGAGTGTTTCATTTTTTTTTTCACACGGTATTTGCGCAGCGATTTTTCAAACGCATTTTTTGTGGAAAAAACACACTTTTTTAAATTTTAATGCACTAAAACACACTATATTGCCCAAATGTTTGATGGAATAAAAAAGATGATCTTAAGCCGAGTACATGGATACCAAACATGACATGCTTTAAAATTGCGCACAAACGTGCAGTGGCAACAAAATTAATACATTTTTAAAAGCCTTTAAAAGCCTTTACAGGTTACTACTTTAGATTTACAGAGGAGGTCTACTGCTAAAAATACTGCCCTCGATCTGACCTTCGCGGTGATACCTCACATGCATGGTGCAATTGCTGTTTACATTTGACGCCAGACCGACGCTTGCGTTCGCCTTAGCGCGAGAGCAGGGGGACAGGGGTGCTTTTTTTTTTTTCTTTATTATTTTTTTGCTTTTTTATCTTATTTTTAAACTGTTCCTTTCATTTTTTTTTTTTTAAATCATTTTTATTGTTATCTCAGGGAATGTAAATATCCCCTATGATAGCAATAGGTAGTGACAGGTACTCTTTTTTGAAAAAATTGGGGTCTATTAGACCCTAGATCTCTCCTCTGCCCTCAAAGCATCTGACCACACCAAGATCGGTGTGATAAAATGCTTCCCCAATTTCCCAATGGCGCTGTTTACATCCGGCGAAATCTAAGTCATAAAATGCTCGTAGCTTCCGGTTTCTTAGGCCATAGAGATGTTTGGAGCCACTCTGGTCTCTGATCAGCTCTATGGTCAGCTGGCTGAATCACCGGCTGCATTCTCAGGTTCCCTGTTGAGACAGGAGAGCCAGAGAAAAACACGGAAGACGGTGGGGGGGGGCATTCCCTCCCACTGCTTGTAAAAGCAGTCTAGAGGCTAATTAGCCGCTAGGATTGCTTTTACATGAAAGCCGACCGCTGGCTGAAAAGAATGATACCAAGATGATACCTAAACCTGCAGGCATCATTCTGGTATAACCACTCAAAGTCGTGAATGGTGTACCTGAAGACCAAAAAATGGTTAACAATAAAGCACAGTAAACGGTAAAGTATAAAAAATTGCATACCTGAAAAGCAAACATGATAAAACATAATAACAATAAAACATTGCAGAATAGAATACAGTAAAAAAGAGCAGAATAATAGAGAGAGAATAGAGAGAGAGAATAAAACAACAACTATTTTTTTTTATTTTTGTTTGTGTTTTTTTTGCAAACTTGTAACTTTTATAACTGTAACCGGTTCCAGGTTCGGGTCTCTCAAAATGCGATGGCATCTTGGGAGACCCTGTGAAAGTGTGCCTAGTATGTGCAATGCTGTATCCTACGCTAATACTCAACTAGTGCATGGTAGCGTTCAAAACATTCACCAATGCAAAGACCAGGATTGTCAGGACAGGAGGGACAATAATAGCGTGTGTCACGCCTATATCCGCGCTTGCTGCAGACACAACATCTTTTTGGGGGGGTTTGTTGGGTAGGGGTACTCGGGAGGACATAAAAATGCCTCTCATGCAGCCGACTGCATTTGGTTGGGGATGTGAATGGGGGAAGTACGGGCGCTGCAGAAGCGGTGGGTTCCCAATTAGGATTGGCGAATGCAGCAGGAAGGGCATTATGGGCACGACGGGCCTGTGTTTGTCTTTTTGGTGGCAGCGGGACACTACTTGTGCTTGCCACCTCACCAGCTTGAACTGCACTTATGGGACTCGCCACGTCACCAAGTGTTACTGCAGTGCTGGTTTGACTACGACCGGGGTGTACTAGGCCGCTGGCGCTTGCCAGTTCACCAAAACGCTACCAAAAAAACTGTTAGCGATCGCAGGGATCAGGCCTGACTCTGCGAACGCTGCAGTTATGCGTTTAGTGTTCTGTAAGTGACAGTGATCGATCGATACTGCACTTGGGTGGGCTGGGCTGGGCCGGGCGGAGGGGCAAAACGCAGGTGCTAGTAGGTATCTGGGCTGATCCCGCTAACACTGCGTTTTTGGGAACCCTAAACTGCTGGGGACGCCAGTATAGATCTGATCGGATCAGGTATTGATCCGTTCAGATACTATACCACTAAGGGAGGTGTACGGTGCGTGCGTGGGTGTTAGCGGTACTGGCGCTAACCTGACGCTGGTGCTTACCAGTTCACCAAAACGCTACCAAAAAAACTGTTAGCGATCGCAGGGATCAGGCCTGACTCTGCGAACGCTGCAGTTATGCGTTTAGTGTTCTGTAAGTGACAGTGATCGATCGATACTGCACTTGGGTGGGCTGGGCTAGGCTGGGCGGAGGGACAAAACGCAGGTGCTAGCAGGTATCTGGGCTGATCCCGCTAGCCCTGCATTTTTGGGAACCCTAAACTGCTGGGGACGCTAGTATAGATCTGATCGGATCAGATATTGATGCATTCAGATACTATACCACTAAGGGAGGCGTATGCAGCGTGCGTGGGTGTTAGCGGTACTGGCGCTAATCTGACGCTGCCTGGGGCGACGCATATCACCGCCGGGCGATCAGGGGGCTAAACCTTTATTCGGTAATAAACGGCGGGTGCCCTGACACTATAAAAAATAAACGAACTAACCAGCGTCACCCGTAACAGTTATACGGTGATCAGTGGTGAAAGGGTTAACTAGGGGGCAATCAAGGGGTTAAAACATTTATTAGGTAGTATATGGGGGTCCCTGACGCTATAAAACGCTGACGGCGAACCTAAATATTTACCTCCCTAACTAGCGTCACCAGCGACACTAATACAGCGATCAGAAAAATGATCGCTTAGTGACACTGGTGACGGGGGGTGATCAAGGGGTTAAAACTTTATTAGGGGGGGTTAGGGGGGTACCCTAGACCTACAGGGGGCTAACCCTAATTGTCCTAACACTGTAACTGTCACAAACTGACACTATGCAGCAATCAGAAAAAAAAAAAAAAACCTGCTTGGTGTCAGTTTGTGACAGGGGGGGGGGTGATTGGGGGGGGATCGGGGGGCGATCGGGGGGGGGATCGGGGTGTAATGTGTGCCTGGCATGTTCTACTGTGTTGTGTGTGTGTTGTGCACTTACTTACATGTCGTCTCTCCTCAGGCCGGAACGGAAACTCCCGAGCCGAGGAGAGATGACATCACATCCTCTGCCTCTGTGTACTATACAGAGGCAGAGGATGTTTCTCATTGGCTGGGAGCGATCGCGAGGGGGGGGCCACGATCGGATGGCCTCCCCCTCGTCTCTCACTTCTCCCAGCCAAATGCCGACCGCAGCTGGCACCGGGGGGGGGGCCCGATCGGACCCCCCGCCCGCGGGAAGGCATCACGTACCAGGTACGTGATTTTGCCTGCCCGTGCCATTCTGCTCACGTATATAGGCGTGAGGCGGTCGGCAAGTGGTTAATGAATTATCGGTCCCGACAATACACATAAAAGTCATTGAAAGTCATTCAGAAATAAAAAAAAAATGCGTGGGGGTCCCCCAAAATTCCATTACCAAGCCCTTCAGGTTTGGTATGGATATTAAGGGGAACTCCACGTCAATTTTTTTTTTTTAAAGACGTGGGATTCCCCCTAAAAATCCATACCAGACCTGAAGTCTGGTATGGATTTTAAGGGGAACTCCATGCCAAAATTTAAAAAAAAATGGCGTGGGGTTCCCCCAAAAATCCACACCAGACCCTTATCCAAGCACACAACCTGGCAGGCCGCAGGAAAAGAGGGGGGAAGGAGAGAGCGTCCCCCCTCCTGAACTGCACCAGGCCACATGGCCACATTGCGTGGAGGCAGGATCCTGTGCGTGTTCCTGACTTGAGATCATCCATCGCTGGAGATCAAGAATTGGATTACATCGCTGGAGTAAGAGCATGGATTTATTGGATTACATCACTGCCGGCAGACCCCCACAATCACCGGGCAAGGATTGTGGGGATGAGGCCCTTGTCCCCATCAACATGGGGACATCCTCCCCATGTTGAGGGCATGTGGCCTGGTATGGTTCAGGAGGGGGGGTGCTCTCTCGTCCCCCCCTCTTTTCCTGCGACCTGCCAGGTTGCGTGCTCAGATAAGGGTCTGGTGTGGATTTTTGGGGGGAACCCCAAGCCATTTTTTTTAAATTTTGGCGCAGAGTTCCCCTTAATATCCATACCAGACCTGAAGGGCCTGGTAATGGAATTTTGTGGGACCTTTGCGCATTTTTTAAAAAATTTTTCAATGACTTTCAATGACTTTTATGTGTATTGTCGGGACCGACAATTCATTAATAACCGGCACTAGTGCTAGTACTTTTAAATGTCTTTTTTTTCCTTTAGAAATGTCATTTTGCTCTCGGACTGTTATAAACATGGGAAACATGCGCTACTTTACAGGCATACTATAGACACCCCCCAGGTATGAAATTGAAAGGAATATTTCACTTTTATTGTTTCACTTTAAGCATTATTAAAATCATTGCTCCCGAAAAAACGGCCGTTTTTAAAACTTTTTTTGCATTGATACTTGTCCCATGGGGCAGGGCCCAGGTCCCCAAACACTTTTTATGACAATAACTTGCATATTAACCTTTAAAATTAGCACTTCAGATTTCTCCCATAGACTTTTAAAGGCTTTTCCAATTTGCCGCGAATGCCCCAGCCAATGTTCGAGTACATATTCGTACAAAACGTACATCATAAAGAGAATGTTCCAACCGGCAGTGATGGCACTTACGGAATGATAACTGTGTGTCCCCATACAGTCTCAGACTTTCAGACGATCCCTACGCAGGGTCCCTGAGGCTTCAGGGCTTTGCTGGTTCCATTATTTATTTATACATATTGATCATATCCCTCCCTTATGCCGCGTACACACGGTCGGACTTTTCGTCTACAAAAGTCAGACAGCCTGTCCGACAGACTTCCGGCAGACTTTCGGCGGACTTGCGGCGGACTTGCGGCATACTTTCTAACGAACGGACTTGCCTACACACGACCACACAAAAGTCCGACGGATTCGTACGTGATGACGTACACTGGACTAAAATAAGGAAGTTCATAGCCAGTAGCCAATAGGTGCCCTAGCGTGGCTTTTTGTCCGTCGGACTAGCACACAGACGAGCGGATTTCGGGGTCCGTCGTAGTTACGACGTAAAGATTTGAAGCATGTTTCAAATCTAAAGTACGTCGGATTTGAGGCTAAAAAAGTACGTTGAAAGTCCGGAGAAGCCCACACACGATCGGATTACCAGCCAGCTTTAGTCCGTCAGCGTCCGTTGGACTTTTGTAGACGAAAAGTCCGACCGTGTGTACGCGGCATAAGTCTCCTCTTCTCAAGAGAGAATAGATTCAGTTCCTCTAATCTTTCCTCATAGCTGAGCTCCTCCATGCTTCTTATCAGTTTGGTTGCCCTTCTCTGCACTTTCTCCAGTTCCCCGATATCCTTTTGGATAACTGGTGCCCAAAACTGAACTGCATATTCCAGATGAAGTCCTACTAATGATTTGAACAGGGGCAGAACGATATCCCGCTCTCTGGAGTCCATACCTCTCTTAATACAAGAAAGGACTTTGCTCACTTTGGAAACCGTAGCTTGGCATTGCATGCTATTATTGAGCTTATGATCTACCAAAACCTCCAGATCCTTCTCCACTATGGATTTCCCCAGTTGTACTCCCCCTAGCAGGGCCGGTACAAGGGGTGGGCGAGAGGGGCGGGTGCCCTGGGCGGAGTGTGAGAGGGGGCGGATTTCTCCCCCTCCCTCTGCTCGCTGACTGAGCATAATATGAGAGCCGCTCCGACCGATCTGCTCCCTCCCCCTCATTGGCAGGGAGGAGAGCGACTTCAGGAGGGATTGAACCAGCAGGGGGAGGGGCGGACAAGCCTCCCATTATCTTGGTAACTGTGAAGAAACAGACTGATTTCTCCCATCCATAGGACAGGAGAATCAGTCTGTAAATACTGAGACTGTGGCTGCAGCTCTGTAGTGTCTGTGACACTTACACAGCCCAGCGAACCATCACCTCCCCCCTCACTGACGGGAGATCAGGGAGGAATACAGCTCCTCCCACCTCTGCTCCTCCAGTGACTTCCCGCCCCACCCACACTATCCCCGACGTGCAGATGTATCTGAAGAGAAGGGATGTGTGGGCGGGAGATATGAAAAGCTGCAGAATCCTGTGTGCCAAAGATGCCTGATCTTCCAGCCTGGACCTGGGTGAGTCATGTGCACACTGCAGTACACAGTTATCACTGAACTGTCCTTATCTCCATCCCCCATCTGTCTCCCCCCCTCATGTTCTTTCAAGATATTCACTAACTTTCACTTTCACTTAGACATTAGATGGTACAAATTTCTTTCCAGTAACCACAAATTTCAGGAAAGAAATTGACACGATTCCCCTGTCAGCTCAGTCAGTGCTGACAGGGGAATCCCTTCTGCTGAGCAATTGTATTGTCCCCACAAACAGTGATTATCACTAGCAGATATAGCAACCGCTAGTGATAATCATAAGAGTATCTGGCAGGCTGGTTGTACCCAATTTGATCAATCAACTTGGTACATTCAGCCTGCTCATTAATGGTTCTAATCTCAGCCAGTTCTCACTGAAACAGCCGAGATTTAACCACTTGCTTACTGGGCACTTAAACCCCCCTCCTATCCAGACCAATTTTCAGCTTTCAGCGCTGGCGCACTTTGAATGACAATTGCGCGGTCATACAACACTGTACTCAAATGAAATTTTTATACTTTTTTTTCCCCACAAATAGAGCTTTCTTTTGGTGGTATTTGATCACCTCTGTGGTTTTTATTTATTGTTAAAAAAAAATGTAAAAAGACCGAATTAAAAAAAAAAAAATTTTGTTATATTTTGTTATAAAATTTTAAAACAGGTCATTTTTCTCCTTCATTGATGTATGCTGATGAGGCGGCACTGATGGGTGGCAATAATGGGCACTGATCAGTTACACTGATAGGCAGCACTGCTAGGTGGCATTGATAGGTGGCACTTGTGGGCATTGATAGGTGGCACTCATGGGCATAGGTAGGTGGCAATGGCAGGTGGCACAGATGAGGCATAATTGCCTCCTCCTCTTCGGGACCGATGTCCCTTGCAGATGAGCCGGTGATCAGCTTTTTTTCTCCTCGCGCTGTCAGCGTGAGGAGAAAAAAAAAACGATCACAGAGCTTTTGTTTTGATCATGTGATCACCTGTCATTGGCTGACAGCTGATCACATTGTAAGGGGATCGGGACTCAGTGACTCGGTGATCACAGCGCGCACAGGGCACGTGCACTCCCGGAAATTCAGGTCCGCGCTGTGGCCGTCATTCAGCTATAGCGTGGATGTCAAGAAGTTAAACTATCTTAGTGTTAGCTCTTGGGCTGCCCATACATTGATCACTTTTTTCATTCAACTATTAGGTTGAATGAAAAAAAAAGAATGTTCCAATTCCCCCATCTACACATTCCAGGTGGAAGGAGGAATCCTCCCACTGTGGACCAGTGGTGGAATCCAATGTGGTGGTGTATAGAGCCAAATAGATTAGAATTGTGTCAATGTCCCAATATTTATGGACCTGACTGTACATATAATTAAAAGGTGTGAGTGAACTCTGTTTCTATCACATTAAACCTAATTGAATTTGTATTGTTTTAAGTATATCCTTGTTTTGAAATAACATTGATTCTTTCTTAAAAATGGGGGGGGGGGCGCAGTTTGCCATCTTTGCCCTGGGCACCAAATGGCCTTGTCCCAGCACTGCCCCCTAGTATGTATGATGCATGAATATTCTTAGCCCCAAGTGCATAACTTTACATTTATTAACATTAAACCTCATTTTCCACTTAGTTGCCCAATTAGACAGTGCATTAAGGTCAGCTTGTAAATTGGAGATATCCTGTAAGGATGTTATTCCACTGCATAGCTTGGTGTCAACTGCAAAGACAGAAATGGTACTTTTAATCCCAGACCCTTATCATATCATTAATATAATTTATAAAGGTATTAAAAAGTAATGGCGTGTACACACGACAAGACTTTCCGGCAGAAAAGGTCAGACGGAATCATTTCATTGGATATTCCGATCGTGTGTGGACTACATCAGACTTTTCCTTTCGAAAATCCTGACGGACCTAGAAATAGAACATGTTTTAAATCTTTCTGATGGAATCAATTCCTATCAGGAAAACTGTTCATCTGTATGCTATTCCGACGGACCAAAAACGACGCAAGGGCAGCTATTGGCTACTGACTATTTAACTTCCTTTTTCTAGTCCCGTCGTACGTGTTGTACGTCACCGCATTCTAAACAATCGGAGTTTGGTGTGATCGTGTGTACGTAAGTCCGTTTCAGTGGAACTCCGTCAAAACTCCGTCAGAAAAAACAGAATAAAACCGAGTTTATTCTGATGGAAAAAACGGTCGTGTGTATGCGGAATAAGGGTCCCGAAACTAAACCTTGGGGTACACCAATGATAACCTTAAACCATTCATAGTAAGAATCATTAACCACTACTCTCTGAATTTGTTTTTTTAGCCAGTTGTCTATCCATTTACAAATTTATCTTTCCAAGTCTGTAGACTTCACCTTACACATTAGTCGTGTGTGGGGAACTGTGTCAAACGCTTTTGCAAAATCCAAGTATACCACGTCCACAGCCACTCCTCTGCCCAAGGTTCTACCTACCTCATAAAAAAAATCAGGTTTGTCTGACAACTTCTGTCTTTCATGAATCCATGCTGTCTGCTGCTTAAAATGTTTTTTCCAGCTAGAACTCGTCCATGTGGTCTTTTATTAAACTCTCCAGTATCTTCCCGATTATAGAAGTTAAACTAACAGGTCTATAGTTACTTGGTAAAGACTTTGATCCCTTTTTAAATATAGGCACCACGTTTGCCCTGCGCCAATCCAGTGGTACTATTCCCGTCATTAATTAGTCCCTGAAAATTAAATACAATGGCTTTAAAATTACAGAGCTCAATTCTTTTAGGATCCGTGGGTGGATGCCATCAGGTCCAGGTGCTTTATCCACCTTTATTCTGTCTAAATATTTCTGGGCCATATCACTTTTAAATCATTGTGGATCATTTGGGGCTGTGTCAATACCATCCTCATTACGGACATGAGCTCCCCCATACTCCTTGTAACAATAACATTTTTGTATCACAAGAGACCAGGACTTTAGTCCTTAAAGCATGCCATGATCATCAGCTAGCCAGTCATTTTGGGGTACACAAGACCATCGAACTTGTCCAATAGTCCTTCTGGTGGCCAGGCTTGAGCCAGGACTGCAAAGATTCTTAAACAACTTGGCTTCGCAGCAAAGGTAGTAACACTAAAGCCTGGGGCCTGTTAAGGCCATTACCAGTCCCAGACCTTCCCTGAAAAATGCTGTCCATGGACTTTATCGTGGATCTACCCCCTTTGGAGGGATGCACTTCCATTTTTGTAACTGTAGACTGATTGTCTAAAAGGTCACATTTTGTACCTATGGTGGGCACTCCCTTGGCCGCAGACACAGCCCATGCCTTTATAAAGGAGATAGTAAGGCTCCATTGCCTGCCCAGAAACATTGTCTCTGACAGGGGGGGGGGGGGGTACAATTTACCTTGAGATTCTGGAGAACTCTTTGCAGAGCCTTAGACATTGAAGTCTGCCTATCCTCAGCCTACCACCCCAAAGCAATGGCCAGACGGAAAAATCAACCAAACCCTGGAACAATAGCATTGATGCTTTTCCACTTTCTCACAAGATAATTGGGTATCTCTTTTACCCTTTACTGAATTTGCATACAACATTTCAGTTCACTCTGCCACCAACCAGACCCCATTCTTGGCCAGCTATGGGTACCATCCATTAACCTCCATCTTAACCAACTATCAGGTTCTTCAGAAGGCCAAAAGCTCAGGAGGATTATAAAAGGCACTATGTGTCAGGGCGGGGATCAGCTCTTCCTTCTCAAAGCTGGCCGCTTAGCTGTCGGCTAATTGCCAGCTCCCATCTCTCCACAGTGACTCACCTGTTGATGATATCCTGCTCGTCATTCCTGCCTACTTAAGCCACCCAGCCCAGATGATCTCTGCCTTTGCCTTGGTCACATCCCTAGAGACGCTCTCCTGTGTTCCTGTTAAAGACTTGCTCGGCTGACACTCCATCTGGCTCCAGATCTTGCTTGCTATTCTACTACGCTCATCTCTGGCTCCCTGACATTTTGGCTTGTCTGACTATCCGTTCCGGTTCCTGAACTCTGGCTATGTTTTGACTACATTTACTCTGTTTACCTTTTCTTATTATTATTAAACAAGTGAGATTTAACTGTACTTCTGTTTGAGTCTGATTCATGGCTTCTCACAGTAGGCAAAGGCCATGAATTCAGAAGGTGCAGTCAATCCACTTGTTGGCAATATTTTTTCCAGACTGGATGAGCAGGATTACCGCATGGATTAGTTTGCCATGGCGTTACAAACGCTCCTAAGTCACATGGCTCACCTGGAATCTCCCACTGTGGCTGCTCCAGTACAACCTGTGTTGCAGGCCGTCCCTGCTGCTGCTCCAATCTCTGTGCAGGCACCCGCCTCGAGTATTACCTCTATAAGAGGTATGTCTGGTTCCGCTTCCCAAACGATTTGGGGGCAATCCAATTCAATGCAGAAGTTTTCTCAACCAGGTTGAGATATACTTTGAGATGCTGCACCAGGCGTTTCCCACGGACAGAAGCAATGTAGGTTTTGTGATATCTTTGCTTTCTGAGAGAGACTTGGCCTTGGCAAACTCTCTATGGCAATGCAAAAACCTGTTGTCTTGAGTTACCCTGAGTTTGTGACTTCCTTTCAAAGGGTATTTGACGTTCCCGCATGCTCCGCTTCTGCTGCCAAGTGCCTCGTGTCCATCAAACAGAGTACGAGAACTGTTGCCGATTACGCCATTGAATTCTGTACTCTGTCAGCAGAGGTTGCTTGGAAAAATGAGGCCCTCATGGCTGCTTTTTCTCATGGTCTCTTGGATAACATCAAGGATAAAATAGCAGCCCGAGATATACCCACTGAGCTGGAGAAGTTGATCATATTTGCCATCCTCATTGACTCCAGACTCAGAGAAAGACTCTCTTTTAAGGAGCGCTTGCGGAAGCCTCCTGTATATTTGTCTCCGAGCTTTGCAGTCCCACCCTTGCCTCCCTCACCACCCATGCCTCCTGGTACCAAGTCGGTCAGTGAAGATGAACCCATGCACTTGGGCTTCACACATCTCTCTGCGGATGAGAGAGCCTTTAGGAGGAGGGAGAGATTGTGCCTTTATTGTGGCCAGGCAGGTCACTTTTTGAAGTCTTGTCCTACCCATCCAGGGAATGCCCGAACCTTGAGGTCCTGTCACAGACAGACCTTAGGTGGCGTTGTTTCATCCCCAGTTATCCTGAAGGATAAGCCCATAGTTTCGGTTATCCTTTCTTGGGCTTAGTCACCCATCGAGATACAGGCTCTAATCGACTCTGGGGCTGCAGGCCTGTTCATTGATGCTGCCTGTGTATCAAAGCACTCGATTCCGCTGCAGCTGCGTGACACTCCACTTGCCACTGAGGCTCTTGACGGGAGACCTCTACAGCCTGCCCATGTGACTCATAAGACTGTTCCATTGTCCATGGCCGTAGGGTCTCTTCACCATGAGATAATTCAATTCCAAGTTATTTCCTCACCTAAGTTTCCACTGGTTATTGGTTATCCTTGGTTACAGAGGCACAACCCCTCTTTTGATTGGCTCCGTGCTGAGGTTCTCTCCTGGTCGCCACAATGCAGTAAGACATGCTTCCAGAAGGTAGCCAAGGTCCTGTGCACCTCTTCACTCTCCTCCCTGCTGGAGGAGTACCGCCATTTTAGCGATGTCTTTGACAAATGTCAAGCCGGTAGTTTGCCTCCACACGATCCTATGATTGCACAATTGACCTTCAACCTGGTGCCATACCCCCTCGTGCCCGGGTTTACCCTTTGTCGGTCTTGGAGGATAAGGCCATGGAGGAGTATGTTGCAGACGCACTTTCTCAAGGTTTCATCTGCAAATCCTTGTCTCCTGCTGGTGCTGGTTTCTTCTTTGTGAAGAAGAAGAGTGGTGAACTGAGACCTTGTATTGATTATAGGGGTCTTAATCGTTCCATGATTAAGAATGCCTATCCAATTCCATTGATTATGGAGTTATTTGACTGCCTCAAGGGAGCAACGGTTTTCACGAAGCTTGATTTGAGAGGGGCATATAATCTCGTGAGGATTAAGGAGGGCGACGAGTGGAAAACTGCATTTAATATGTAAACAGACCATTATGAGTACCTCATAATGCCTTTTGGCCTTTGTAACACCCCGGCAGCTTTCCAGGAATTTATTAACGATGTCCTCCGAGATTTGTTGCAGTTATGTGTGGTGGTTTATCTCGACTATATCCTCATATTTTCCAAGTCCCTGGAGAGCCACCACACAGATGTCTGTCTTGTGCTTCAGAAACTAAGAGAGAACAATCTCTATTGTAAACTGGAGAAGTTCCATCGTGAACAGGTTAAATTGTAATTTCCACTACTGGTTTTTTGATAGACCCAGAGAAACTTTCAGCTGTCCTACAGTGGCCCCTGTCCTGTGGGTTTACGTCCACTGCAGCGGTTTCTTGGCTTTGCCAACTATTATTTATCGGAAGTTTATTCGTATCTTGTCATCTCTGGTCAAGCCCCTGACTGATATGACCAGAAAGGACGGCCCACAATGTTTGTCTCTGGAGTCCATTAAGGCCTTTAAGAGTCTCAAGGCTGCCTTTGTTTCTGCTCCTGTGTTAGCACATCCTGATCATACGTTACCTTTTATCCATGAGGTTGATGCTTCTTTTTTTTTTTTTTTTTTTTTTTTTTTTTTTGCCACTTCAGAAAATTCTTAGAGAGACTAATTCAGCTTTCTCGCTCATAAATATCTCTTCTTATCTCTTCATCACTGTGGCGTATTTATTTTTATTTCCCACGGGGGGTCAAGACAGGGGTTTACATAGAATAATTATAAAACTTAGCCTCACCTATTAAGGCGTAACCCTTCATTCTCCTTCTCTAAAATTTTATCTTTATTTATGAAACTCTCTGTTTCGCCTATCTAAAAGCAAAGAAAAAAAAGAAAAGGCCAAGAAACCGTACACTCATATAAATATATATATATAGCCCCTCCCCTCCCTCCCCCCTCCCTCCCCCCTCCCACCCCTGTGCACTGCCCATGGTCTTATTCAGTGGGTAGTTACATCTTGATTTTTTCCGCATAACTCCATGTTTTCTTAAACTCCTTCCAACATTTCCAGTTGTCTACTTCTCTCTTTTCCTCTTTATACAAAGAAAACTGCTCCATGGTGTGGGTCTCCTCCACGGCATTTATCCAGTCCCACACCTCTGGACTTTCTTTTCCCCACCAATTTTTGGGGATTAATCTTTTTGCTGCATTCAATAGATGTGGAACCAGAGATGTTTTATATTGTTTCACACTTCCTTCTATGCCGTGGAAGAGAACCACCCACGGATCCTCCTTCACCTCTATTTTTGTAATCTCCTTTATCAAGCTCAGGATTTTTTTCCAATATTTCCTAATTACCGGGCAATTCCACCATAAGTGAGCCATAGTGCCCATCTCTCCACATCCCCGCCAGCACTCTGCCGATTTCCCCTGTTGGAATTTACTCATCCTATCTGGCGTTGCGTACCACCTTGCCATGCATTTATAATTCATCTCGGCCGTTTTTGTATCTGCCGCTGAGCTATGGGCTAGACGAAGCATTTTATTAATCGTGTTCGTGTCTTTTTGTGTTCCCAACTCCTTTTCCCAATTTCTGATGAATGTGGGTACCTCTGCTTCTTCTACTTTTAATAATAGTTTATATAGCTTGGATATTGTGTTTTTTGTCTTTTCCGCACAACATAATTTTTCTAATTCTGTCAAGTTTTCTCCAGATCTTATTGGTTGAGGTAAATTTTTCACGAAGCGATCTAGTTGCATGCACCTCCATTCATCTATCACCCATGTGTCTGTGTTTTCTTTCAATTCAGCTATTGTGACTATTTTCCCTCTTTTAAGTATTTCTCTAAGCTGTACTTTATCTTTTTTTATCCAGTTCCCCCCTATATCTTTTTTCCCTGGTGCAAAATATTCATTCTCCTTTAATTCTATCAGAGGAGAATTACAAGTCTTATCTAACTGTTTATATACTACCTCCCATGTTTTTAAAACTATTTTTGTCAAACCGTGTGTTTCCTCATCTACCATTCTGTGACTCGGAGGGTTCCAAATTATAGATCCTAAGCGTGTTTTACTGTAGTGATTCTCTATATTCACCCATCTTTTTTCTTGGTTATCCCTAGCCCATTCTATTGCTCTTGACATAATTATTGCTTTGTAATATGTTTGGATATCTGGGACCGCGAGGCCTCCTTTGGCTCTATCTTGTTTTAGTGTCTTGAGAGATATTCTTGATCTTTTGTTCTTCCATATTATGTTAGAGATTATTGATTTCAGTTTTCTAATATATTCCTGTGGGAGTCTAATGGGTAGCATTTGGAATTTATACGTGATCTTAGGTAAGAGGACCATCTTTATGGCGTTAATACGCCCCATCCATGAAAGAGGTTTTATCTGTAGTTTTTTCCCTTCCCTCCTTATTTCCTCTAAGAGATGGATATAGTTTTTCCTATATAACTTTTCCGGGGAGTTCGAAAGCATTATTCCCAGATATTTGATCTCTTTTTTCCAACAAAATTGGAAGTCTCTCTTCAGTTTTCCCTCCTCTATTTTATTCACTTTTATCTTCAGAATTTCTGATTTCCCCATATTGATCTTAAAGTTTGTTATTTCTCCATATTGTTTTAGTATTTTGACCAGTCTTGGTAGTGTATTTCCGGGGTTACCTATATAGAAGAGCACGTCGTCCGCATAAGCAGCCAGTTTGTGCTCCTCTTTTCCCACCTTAAATCCTTCAATATCAGGGTTATTTCTAATTGTTGACAGGAGGGGTTCTAGGGCCAGCACGAAGAGAAGGGGGGACAGGGGACATCCCTGTCTTGTCCCTCTCTTCATCTCGAAGGGTGATGACAGGGTTCCATTGATCTTAATGGCTGCCTTAGGTTTCCTATAGAGTGCTTTAATCCATCCTGTCATCCTGGGGCCGATTCCAATTATTTCTAGGGTTCTAAACAGGAACTCCCAGGCCACCCCGTCAAACGCCTTTTCGGCATCACTTGACAAGAGCAGACCTGGGAGTCCCTCCTCCCTTCTCTTCTGGAGCAACAGTAGGGTTCTCACCCCATTGTCTCTTCCTTCCCTTCCCGCTATAAAGCCTACTTGGTCCGGATGGATCACCCCATTCATCAGTTCTTTTATCCTTGTGGCCAGTACTTTTGAGTATATTTTTGTATCTACATTAATCAGTGATATCGGTCTGTAACTCACGCATAAAGTTGCGTCTTTGGCCTCTTTGGGGATTACGGTGATTGTAGCGAAAAGCGCCTCATTACTTAATTCATATTCACTTCCCACCCCGTTCATGTACTTACACATTTTCGGAACTAATATGTCTTTAAATTTCTTGTAATAATATGTGGTGAACCCATCCGGACCCGGACTTTTCCCCTGTGTACTATCTGCTATTGCTCTATATATCTCTTCCTCTGTAATTGGTTTCTCCAGAGCCTCTCTAGCATTTTTTGTAATTTTGGTTAATTTAGCGTTTTTTAAGAATTCCTCTGTCTTCCTGTTTTTACTTTCTTCCATTATCTGATCTCCATTTATCTCCTCCGTATATAGTTCACTATAGTAGTTTTTAAATACTTCCCCAATCTCTTTGGTTTCATACACCATCTTTCCATGTTTATCCTGTATCTTTCCTATAAAGTTAAGGGCTTTTTTTTTCCTGAGCATTCTGGCTAAATGCTTTCCCGCCTTATTTCCATACAGATATCTTTCTTTAGCTATTTGGTTAAATTTTTCCTTTGTTTCTTGTTCCATCAGCTTTTTTAATTCATCCCGTTTATTTATCAGTGCGAGGTATGTTGTTTGGTGGTGTCCTCTGTGTTTTTTATGTTCTTGTTCTAAGTTAAAGATTTCTTTTATAACATTTCCCATCCTGTTTTTCCTTTCCCTCTTTCTCCTTGCTCCCTCTTTTATTATTATTCCCCTTATGTAGGCTTTATGTGCTTCCCAAGTCACCGATCCCGATGTATCTCCTGTTTCATTTGTTTCAAAATAGTATTTTAGCTCTCTCTCTATTTTTTTGGAGATTTCTTCCTTTTGCAATAGCTCTTCGTTTATTCTCCACAGTGATTGCCTCCCTTGTACCCTATTAATCTGCATCTCCATCTCAATAGGGGCATGGTCTGATATTGTGATTATTCCTATTTTTGAACCTACTATCCTATCTAACAGTCTATGGTCTACTAATATGTAGTCAATCCTAGAGTACGTCCGGTGCACAGTGGAGTAGAACGTATAATCTCGTATTTTACCATTCATAACCCTCCAGATGTCTACCAGTTGATTTTTATGTAGTTCCTGTTTTATCTTCCTCATCTGTCCGTTATTCGTCCCCTGTGCCCCGGACGTACTGTCGATCTCTGGTTCTAAACACATATTTAGGTCCCCCATTACTATGAGTTCTCCCTTCTTGAAATCCATTAATTTCTCTAATGTGCCCTTGAGAAACCTTACTGGGTTTTTGTTGGGGGCATATATGTTGGCAAGGGTACATTCCATTCCTCCGAGTATTCCTCTGAGGAATAAGAATCTCCCTCCTGGGTCCTGCATCATGCCTCCTAGTTTAAACTGTACCCCTTTGGCCAATCCTATTGCCACTCCCCTTGCTCTTTTCGATATTGCATCTCCGTAGAACCAATTCGGGAATTCTTTTGATCTTAATCTAATATTTGATTCATGCGTTAAATGGGTCTCCTGCAGGGACACCACCCCTGCTCCATAGGTTTGTAGTTCCCTCAAGATTTTATGCCTTTTTACATTTGAGTTTAACCCTTTTACGTTGTAGGAAAGAAATTTCAGTGTTGTCATTTTTCTGAGTTTGCTATCTTTTGTGCCTTTAACCTACCTTGAGCTACCCCTTTTTCTGTTGGGGCATGTGCACACTGTACCCCCCCTACTGCCCGTTCCCCATCCTCCCCCTCCCTCCCCCCGTCCATCCTCCCCCCTCCCTGTGCCACCCCTCCTTCTATCCCAACACCCCTCCTTCTATCCCAACATATGCATCATGTGCCCCCCCTCCTCCCCATCCCCATCATGATCTGTGTGCTCTTCCCCCCTAATCCCCCCCCCCCGTCCAACCCGGTATATCTGGTATTTGCAAGTCTAGTTTTCCACAGAACCCTTCCAGATCTTCAGGAAAGCGCAGTTTCGCTGATCTCCCCTCTTTGTATCCTATCAGGCAGGCTGGGAACCCCCAGCTATATCTGATGTTTTGTTGCCTCATCTTTTCTAAGAGGGGTTTAAGGTGTCTTCTTCTTGTTAAGGTTTCTTGAGATAGATCGGCGTACACCTGTATCTCCGTACCCTCATATACCAGGGGTGATTTTATCCTTAACTTTCCCCATATCTCCGACTTATCTTCATAAAATCTAAATCTAATAATAATGTCCCGTGGTCTTTCTTCTGAGTTTCTCCGGTGTCCGACTCTATGTATTCTCTCTATCCTTAGGGGTTCTTCATCCTTTTTATCTATGAGGGGGCCAAATACTATTGAGCACATTTTCCTTAGATCTTCTCCCTCTTTTTCTGGGACTGATCGTAGCCTTATATTCTGTCTTCTGTTTCTATTTTCCTGATCTTCTATTTTATAAAGGATTTCCTTCTGTATTTGTTTTGCTTTTTTCATTTGCTGTTTAAGGGTTTCCAGTTCTTTCTTTTGATTCTCTACCGTTTTTTCTGTTTCTTCTACCCTGTCCAGGAGGCTTCCCAGATCCCCTCTCATCATACTGATGTCTGCTTTGATCGACTTTTCTAGCCTCAATAGCATCTCGTTCATCTCTCCCTTTGTGGGGGGGAGAGACTCGGGTGGTCTCCCCTCTATCCTACTACTCTCCAACTCCCCTTCTGATGTGAATTCTTCCCTGGAGTGTTCTAGGGTCTCCCCCACCTTTTTATCGGTCCCTTTTTTATTTTCCACCTTCGCTTTCCCCTTTTTCTCCGCTTCTAGGTTTCTTGGGCTAGCTCCTTGTGTCATATACTGCTTCAGTGTACTAGTCCCTAGTTTATCTTTTGGGGATTTAGGGGCACCTCCTCTTGTCGCTTTATTTGTGTTTTTACTCATTTTTGCCTTCTTTATTACTCTTATTCGTTTACCCAGTCTTATTTCCTTGCTCCCCCTTTTTTAGTGGGGATAAATATATCTGGATATATGGAGGGGCCACAAGCAATTTATGAAGGTGGGCAGTGAGGATGGTGGTTGCAGGCGTTGCTCCAGGTTACCCCTATCCGGTGGTACCCGTATATCAGTCCTGTTTGTGTTTTTATAATAATCAGGTGTAATAATCAGGTACTCCCCAGTTAAATGTGTTTTTTGCGTGTTATACTTCTGCTGGTTTCTTAAGCTTTGACCGTTTTAACCTTTAAGTAGCTGTTGTTCTTTCAGATCTGCCTCCCAATTACTTTATGCTGACAATACAGGAAACTGCTGGGGTTCATATATATTCCTTTGTACACACAGTCCAGCTTTCAATCCTTACGGATAATAAATCCTCTGATCAGCCACGCTGGATGCCGGGGGAACATGAGAGGGGGGGGGACAGGGGGGGAAGACCAGAAGAGAAGGGGAGGGGGACGGGGAGCCAAGGCTTGCAACTGTTTTACAAATTACTTTCAAACACAGTCCCTTGACCTTCAGTCACCTTATCAGCTTTTTTCAGTAGTATATTTCTCAGTTGTTTCCACTCAGATTTAAAACTTTCTTCATTTCATATTACGCTTGGCTTCTATAGATTTACATGTCACTTATCCACATCCCTCTCATCCATCCACGTCTTACCCTCTCCACTCTTTGCGGCTCCGTGTCTCTGGCAGTTTCGTTTTTGCTTCCTCCGGTGTTATAGCTGCAAATCACTGCAAACAATGAATCTTACCAGCTGCCCGGCACACACGGGAGACGGAGGGGGGGAGAGGAAGGGGGAGGGGAGGGGGGACGGGGGATTGAAGCCTGCTGCTGTTTCACAGCTCACTCACGGTTCTCGTTTTTATCTTACTGCTCCGGTCGCTTCTCTGGAGATATGATTTTTCATGAAGCTGTCCTTTTTCCTCATTGGCAAGCTTGGGGCTGAAGCACTCCTCCTGTTGTGTTGTGAGCGCTGGCGGCTTCACAGAGCATTCCTCGAGGCAGCGTCTTGCTGGTACACTGGGATCCCTCCCTCTGTGACGGACGTTACGTTCTCACGTCCTCACTTCCCACACCCATCTCCCTCTGAGAATCTGAGGTTGATGCTTCTAAGACTGGAGTTGGCACCCTTCTGTCTCAACGTCCTACCTCTGAAAGCGCTATGCATCCTTGTGGCTACTATTCCAAGAAATTGTCACCTGCGGACTGCAATTAAGAGGTTGTTGACAGAGAGCTGCTGGTGATCATTTTAGCCTTGAAAGAAAAGAAACATCTCCTCGAAGGTACCACTGTGCCGGTTCTCATTCTTACTGACCATAAGAATTCTCACATTCTTCCTCATTCTGAGGCTAAACGCCTCTCTCCCAGAAGGGTGCGATGGGCTCTTTTCTTGTCTAGTTTCAATTACATTGTCTCATTCTTACCCGGTACTAAGAATGTAAGGGCTGATGCTTTGTCACGACAATTTTCCATACCAGGCCCTCCATAACTGAAGGGCATGGTATGGAATTTAGGGGGACCCCCACGCCATTTTTAAAAAAAATTTGGTTCGGGGTTCCCCCGTGGGGAAATCCCATGCCGTTTTTATCAATGAACTTTTATGTGTATTGTCAGACCGACAATTCATTATAGCCGCAAGTAGTTTTAAATGACTTTTTTTCCTTTGAAATGTCATTTTGCTGTCAGACTGCACGGGAAACATGCACCCCTTTACAGGCATACTATAGACACCCCCAAGGTATGAAATTTAAAGGAATATTACACTTTTATTGTTTCACTTTAAGCATTGTTAAAATCACTGCTCCCGAAAAGACGGCCGTTTTTAAAACTTCTTTTTGCATTGATACATGTCCCCTGGGGCAGGACCCGGGTCCCCAAACACTTTTTATGACAATACCATGCATATAAGCCTTTAAAATTAGCACTTTTGATTTCTCCCATAGACTTTTAAAGGGTGTTTTGCGGCTTTCGAATTTGCCGCGAACACCCCAAATTGTTCGCTGTTCGGCGAACTGGCAAACAGCCGATGTTCAAGTTGAACATGAGTTCTACTTGAACTCAAAGCTCATCCCTAGTAGTCAGTTTGTGTCTCGGTCCTGGTGAGCCTTTTG
Source organism: Lithobates septentrionalis (assembly GCA_037952835.1). Classification (NCBI taxonomy): domain Eukaryota; kingdom Metazoa; phylum Chordata; class Amphibia; order Anura; family Ranidae; genus Lithobates; species Lithobates septentrionalis. Next base: position 4,937,566 of record JBBDGP010001284.1, read on the forward strand.
TTCACAGTTGGCAATTCAGCTTGCTTTCTCCTCTGCGTATCACCCGCAGTCTAATGGGGCCGCAGAACGAGCCAATCAGTCCTTAGAGCAATTCCCACGTAGCTATATTTCTGACCATCATAACAACTGGTCAGACCTCTTACCATGGCTGGAGTTTGCTCACAATAATGCCTTGAATTCTGCTTCCCGATTGTCCCTGTTTATGGCGAACTATGGTTTTCAACCTTCCATGTTGCCTGACTCATTTGTTCCGCAGAGTATTCCTGCATTAGAGGAGCATATCCATGGTCTTCGTTCCACTTGGGGACAAGTCCAGGAGGCTTTGCGACATGCTAATGATGGGTACAGATGCCATGTTGATCGCAGACGCCTGCCTATACCTTCCTACCAGTTTGGGGACAGGGTCTGGCAGTCATCTCGCAACCTCCGACTTCGTGTTCCCTCTCTTAGACCTTCCTTCTTTTATGCGTATCTCACATGTATTTCATGTCTCTTTATTAAAACCTTTGGTCTGAAACCGCTTTACCACCTCAGTGCCTTGTCTTCACCCTGTACAGGTTGAGAACCATGAGGAGTATGAAGTACAGTCCATTGTTGACTCCCATAGGTTCCGTGGGTGCATACAGTACCTGGTGCATTGGAAAGGGTACAGTCCGGAAGAACGCTCATGGGTCTCATCCTCAGACGTACATGCCCCTGTCCTCCTTCATGATTTCCATATACATTTTCCCCTCAAGCCAGGTGGTCCTCCTAGGGGGAGGGGTCATTGAGGAGGGGGTACTGTCAGGGCTGATCTCAAACTCTCCTTCTCTGAGCTGGCCGCTCAGCTGTCGGCTAATTGCCAGCTCCTATCTCTCAAAAGTGACTAACCTGTTGATGATATCCTTCCATACACTTTCATTTTTGTAACTGTAGACCGATTGTCTAAAATGTCACATTTTGTACCTATGGTGGGCACTCCCTCGGCGGCAGACACAGCCCACATCTTTATAAAGGAGAGAGTAAGGCTCCATGGCCTGCCTTCCACCCCCAAAGCAATGGCCAGATGGAAGAAGCAACCAAACCCTGGAACAATACCTTCAATGCTTTTCCACTTTCTCACAAGATAATTGGGTATCTCTTTTACCCTGTACTGAATTTGCCTACAACAACTCATGTCATGCTGCCACCAACCAGACCCCATTCTGGGCCAACTATGTGTACCATCCCTCCTTTCTACCTAATGTGCTGCCAGATTAAACTCCTGTGCTCGCAGTTCAAGACAGATTAACCTCCATCCTAACCAGCTGTCAGGTTCTTCAGAAGGTCATTTCAAAAGCTCAGGAAGATTATAAAAAGTACTATGTATCGGGGCTGCCCTCAGCCCTTCCTTCTGAAAGCTGGCCGCTCAGCTGTCGGCTAATTGCCAGCTCCTATCTCTCCACAGTGACTCACCTGTTGTTGATATCCTGCTCGTCATTCCTGCCTACTTAAGCCGTCCAGCCCAGATGACCTCTGCCTTCCCCTTGGTCACATCACTAGAGACGCTCTGTCATGGTTATGCAGTAATGTTTGTCTGTCAGCTTACCTCTCCTCCATGTGTTCACCTTTAGAGGCCAGCCACTCTCACCTGGCTGCTTAAATATTCTCTCCTCAAAGCATGGCTCCACCCCAGCCCCTATCAGGGAACTCTATAATAACCTGTGCTCTGCAAGCCAGCCCTGCTGATCAACTATTGTGATTTGGCTTCCGTATGTTCATTGTTCTGTGTCCTACGTCTGATACTGTTTACCGATCTTGGCTTGTTCTTGACTATTCCTGCTTGCTTGTGACCCTGACCTTTTGGCATGTTCTCTGTCTATTCCTGTCTGGTAGTCGCCCTGACCTATGGCTTATCTCCTTTCTATCCCTTGTTGTCCTGGACTGCTGCTTCCTTTCTGTCCTTCTCTAGCCTACGTTGAGCGTGAGCTGGGAGACCCTGGGGGCCGCGACCTAGGGCCAGTTGCAGCGCAGTCCATCCTCACTAGTAGAGGCTCTGGTGAACACCTGCTGGCTCTTAGACTCCATGCCCTGGGGAATCTTATGCTCTAGCTCCCAGTGGGATCTGTGTTGTTGCTTTAGTGGACCTGCTTTCCTGAACAACCCAGATGGAGTTCCATCCGCAGCAGTCAGCTGTAGGGTCCACTACCTTGCAGTGCACTCCTGTCCCCAATGGGGTGCATCTGTCACCTGGACTCAGGTGACCTGGCAGTTTCATCAGCTATGGACCCGGCTGACTTTCCGCTTCCCACAGATGCTCCATTGCATGGCATAGTCCGCAGACTTGAGACCCAGGAATCGAACCAGACTCAGGTGATGCGATTCCTCCAGGATCTGGCTTCCCGCTTTGAGCAGCTTCAGGCCTCCTTGGGAACTCTGAGTCAGCAACCTCAAGCACAACCAGCGGCTGTACCTATTCTGGTTGCAGCCACAAATTCACTACAACTGCCAGCTCCGTCCCGTTACTCTGGGGACCCCAAGACCTGCAGGGGGTTCCTTAGCCAATGCACAATTCATTTTGAACTCCAGCCCCAAAACTTCCTGTCCGATCGGGCAAAGATAGCCTATATTATATCCCTCCTGTCCGGCGAGGCGTTAGCCTGGGCTGCCCCTCTGTGGGAACTGAATGATCCAGTGGTATCTAGCCTGTCTGACTTCTTGAAACTTTTTCAGAATATCTTCGAGGTACTCGGTCGTGTCTCCTCAGTGGCCAGCGGCCAGCGCCCTTAAGCTCCCTCAAGAGTCCGCTTCTGTGGGGCAGTACGCTCTTCATTTTCGTACTTTGACTGCTGAGCTGAGCTGGAATAATGAGGCCTTAGTTGCAACCTTTTTGACAGTGTCATTTGATTTAAGTTAGATAGAGTAGGCAGGCGAGTCAGTTAGCTGCAGTATTTACAGTTAGTGTACTGTGTCCTCTGCACAGTGTGCACCTAAAGCTACCTGAAGACAATTGCTGTTGTTCTGATCCTATTAATACCGCAGGCAGCTACAGTATTTACAGTTAGTGTACTGTGTCCTCTGCACAGTGTGCACCTAAAGCTACCTGAAGAAAATTGGTGGTGTTCTGATCTTATTAGTAACGCAGGCAGCTGCAGTATTTACAGTTAGTGTAGTGCGTCCTCTTCACAGTGTACACCTAAAGCTACCTGAAGAAAATTGGTGGTGTTCTTCTGATCCTATTAGTACCGCAGGCAGCTGCAGTATTTACAGTTAGTGTACTGCGTCCTCTGCACAGTGTGCACCTAAAGCTACCTGAAGAAAATTGGTGGTGTTCTTCTAATCCTATTAGTACCGCAGGCAGCTGCAGTATTTACAAGTTAGTGTAGTGTGTCCTCTGCACAGTGTGCACCTATATCTACCTGAAGAAAATTGGTGGTGTTCTTCTGATCCTATTAGTACCACAGGCAGGTAGCTGCAATATTTACAGTTAGTGTACTGCGTCCTCTGCACAGTGTGCACCTAAAGCTACCTGAAGACAATTGCTGTTGTTCTGATCCTATTAATACCACAGGCAGGCAGCTACAATATTTAAAGTTAGTGTACCATGTCTTCTGCACAGTGTGCACCTAAAGCTACCTGAAGAAAATTGGTGGTGTTCTTCTGATCCTATTAGTACCACAGGCAGGCAGCTGCAGTATTTACAGTTAGTGTAGTGCATCCTCTGCACAGTGCGCACCTATTGCTGTTGTTCTGATCCTATTAATACCACAGGCAGACAGCTACAGTATTTACAGTTAGTGTACTGTGTCCTCTGCACAGTGTGCACCTAAAGCTACCTGAAGAAAATTGGTGGTGTTCTTCTGATCCTATTGGTACCGCAGGCAGCTGCAGTAATTACAAGTTAGTGTAGTGTGGTGTCCTCGGCACAGTGTGCACCTAAAGCTACCTGAAGAAAATTGGTGCTGTTCTTCTGATCCTATTAGTACCGCAGGTAGCTGCAGTATTTACAGTTAGTGTAGTGCGTCCTCTGCACAGTGTGCACCTAAAGCTACCTGAAGAAAATTGGTGGTGTTCTTCTGATCCTATTAGTACCGCAGGGAGCTGCAGTATTTGCAGTTAGTGTAGTGCGTCCTCTGCACAGTGTGCACCTAAAGCTACCTTAAAAAAATTGGTGGTCTTCTTCTGATCCTATTAGTACTGCAGGCAGCTGCAGTATTTACAGTTAGTGTAGTGCGTCCTCTGCACAGTGTGCACCTAAAGCTACCTGAAGAAAATTGGTGGTGTTCTTCTGATCCTATTAGTACCGCAGGCAGCTGCAGTATTTACAGTTAGTGTAGTGCATTCTCTGCACAGTGTGCACATAAAGCTACCTAAAGTAAATCGGTGGTGTTCTTCTGATCCTATTAGTACCGCAGGCAGCTGCGGTATTTAAAGTAAGTGTAGCGCGTCCTCTGCACAGTGTGCACCTAAAGCTACCTAAAGAAAATTGGTGGTGTTCTTCTGATCCTATTAGTACCGCAGGCAGCTACAGTATTTACAGTTAGTGTAGTGCGTCCTCTGCACAGTGTGCACCTAAAGCTACCTAAAGAAAATTGGTGCTGTTCTTCTGATCCTATTAGTACCACAGGCAGCTGCAGTATTTACAGTTAGTGTAGTGCATCCTCTGCACAGTGCATCCTCTGTCTCGAATAAACATATTGCCTGCCTCAGGCCTTGCTGTGAACAACTTTTCTTTCAACTGGGGTATTAAACAATCAAGAAACCTTTGTTTCACCAGTTGTGTAGATGGACTTGCAGTTTCTCCCGCCTTCTCTTCCTCTATTTTAATGCCTGCTTCCTCAGCCATATCGCTTAACCGCCTCCAGTAAGCCCCTGCGGCTTCCTCTTTCCCTTGCTTAGCATTCATAAATTCAGCATGTCTGGTTTGTCCATATATTTGGGGCAATTTTTCCTTCAATTTCTCACAAACCTCCCATCCACTAACCATCTTACCTAGATTTTTGACGTCTACACCACATTCTTTAAGTATATAGGGAGACATGTTGCTTCCCACTGCTTTAATAAGAAGCTGATGAATGTCAGTAGCAGAAGCCTCATATGCTTCCTGTGCAGCGCTAAGTTTGTTTGCAAACCCAATTGGATTCTTTCTAGGATCTCCCAATGCCTCTAATATGGCTCTCATATCTTGGGGACTAAAAGGTACATGCCATTTAATTTGAGACTTACTGTCAACAGCATTACCTTCAAAAACTAATTGGGTTCTGACAGGATAAACTGCAACAGATTGCACTATGCCAGGGGCAGAAGGAGTGGCATCTCCCTTCCTTCTCTCTTCATCTTGCTGCCACAATTTGGAAATTATGGTTTGCTCCGGAAGTTCAGACTCTATTTCTCTTTCTCTGGCCAAAGCCTTAAGTTCAGAGAAATCTAGTTTTGCATATGTGCCTTTTGATTTATGCCAATCATCTGTTTCTAAGATAGGAGCCAAAATCCTCTTTGTAGGTTGATATGGGGCTGTTATACCTCTGCTCTCTACTATATTGCATAGCTCATCTTTTGTGTGTTCCATGTAATCTAATTCTTTTGCTTTTGTGGATGGACCCCTTAAAGCCAAACTGGCAGCCACATAAGGTGGGGGGTCCTCCTCTACAGAGTCTTCTGGCCAAGCGTAGTAAATTTGGGCAGTACTTTTATTAAATATCTCCGTTAAGCCAGTTTGATTTGCTACTTTAGCTTCTGTCTCCCATGTGCAAGCTATTCTCCACGTTCCTTCACTGCACAGTAGTGGGCCATAATCATGCAGAAAAGTTTGCCATACTTGTAAATCAAAAGTCCCTTCAGTAATACCCGGGCTTACAGGATGTCTTGAGGCAGGCCAGGAAAGTCTGTGTGCATTTCCGCAGGTCATATAATGCCAGTGCTCGGCTGACTGACCTCCAAAAGGAATTTAACCTGCCCAAGAACCGCCTAATCTGTGACATGCCCACCAGGTGGAACTCAAAGTTGGCCATGCTGCAGCAGCTGCACACGCAGCAGAGGGCCATTAATGAGTACCTATGCGACTATGGTACCAGGACAGGGTCAGGGGACCTTGGTTTTTTTTTTCCCACGCCAGTGGGCTATGATCAGGGATGAATGCACTGTCCTGTCACCATTTGAGGAGGCCACGAGGATGGTGAGCAGTGACAGTGCATGCATCAGTAAAACTGTCCCTCTTGTCCACCTTTTGGAGCACACGCTGCATTGAATAATGGACAGGGCACTTGAGGCAGAACAGAGGGAGGAAGAGGAGGACTTCCTTACCTCTCAAGGCCCCTTTTATCCAGACAGTGTTCCTGCATGCCCTCCGACCACACAGGAAGAGGACCAGGTGGAGGATTGTGTCAGCATGGAGGTGAAGCCTGGCACTCAGCATCAGCACCAGTCTTCAAGGGATCATTTACAGTCCCAAGAAACCCATGGACTTGTATGCGGCTGGGAGGAGGTGGCTGCGAATCATGTCGTCCTTAGTGACCCAGAGGACTCTGGACCGAATGCCTCAGCAAACCTACGCTGCATGGCCTCCCTGATCCTGCAAAGCCTGCAGAAGGATCATCGCATTCGTGGTATCAAGGGAGGGATGATTACTGGCTGGCAACCCTCCTTGATCCACGTTACAAGGGTAAGGTTGCGGACCTTATCTTGCCGTCGCAGAGGGAGCAGAGGATGAAACATCTTCAGGAGGCCTTGCAGAAAGGTTTGTGCAATGCATTTCCAGAGCCTGGGAGGTTACAATTTCCTGGTCCTCCTGGACAACGTGTTGCTGAGGCTTTGGTCAGTCACAGAAGGAGCGGTGGAGAAGGTGGTCGTCTGACTGATGCATTCAGACAATTTTTTAGTCTGCCGCCCCAAGGTCTGATTGGTTCCAGCAACCATCGCCTGCGTCTGATTTACATGGTGCAGGATTACCTAGGGGCAAGACTTGGACACCTTTCCCACCGAAAATCTTCTGGGTTACTGGGTCTTGAGGATGGATCACTGGCCAGAGTTTTCACAGTATGCAATTGAGCTACTGGCCTGTCCTGCATCCAGCGTTCTTTCGGAACGCACATTCAGTGCTTTGTAATCGATCACAGGGTGCGCCTGATGATCACCAGCTGATCACCAGCTACCAAGCACCTGATGCTGATGTAACCGATTGATTTTTTTTTAATGTGAGATCTCTTCAAGACTGCCTATGCTGAGTGACTATCCTGTAATGCTGAGTCACAATCCTCTTCCTCCTCAATTTTCATGCTGATAGCTTGTAAGAACATTTTAGGTTCTGGGCACCGCCACCAGTGGCCAAGGCCCAATTTTTCTGCCCCTGTTTAACAGGGCTGTGTAATTACAATTTTTGATGCAATACTTTGCAGCAGGGCCCGTTCCAGCACCCACCAAGAGTAACTGTGAGGACTTACAGTGTTGTGGCACCAGCACCACCACCACCAAAGGCCCAATTTTTCTACCACTGTTCAACAATGGCATGTAATTACAATCCTTGATATAATATTTCATAGCACGGCCCATTCCTGCGCCCACCAAGAGTAACTGTGAGGGCTTACAGTGTTGTGGCAACACCTAAGGCCCCAATTTCTGCAGAGTATATAGGGCAGGCCCCTACTTTCAAACATCCAACTTACAAATGACTCCTACTTGCAAATGGAAGGAGACAACAGGAAGTAAGATGAAATCTACCCCTAGGAAGGGAAATTCTCTCCTGTAAGAGTTAATATGGGAAAAAACGTGTCTCCTCTTCACTGATGCTTTATCACCAATCCTTGTTTCACTAAAAACACCAAATTTTCAAAAAAAAATTGTCATTGGGACAGAAAGTGAGGTGAAATCTTCTGAAGAGGTGCACAGACAGCAAAACAAATGTTACAGGGGTGATAACCCTTCCATATGTTTTCCAAAAAGCTTAAAAATAGATTTTTTGGCTCGAGCTACACTTTAAAAAAGGTACCAGTTCCAAATTACAAACAGATTCTACTTAACAACAAACCTACAGTCCCTGTCTTGTTTGCACCGCCTGTATACTTCTGTTCAGAGTATATAGGGCCTGGGGCCCCACACCTTTCCTTTTTTAAATTTAGGTGCGGGGTTCCCCTTAATATCCATACGAGACCCAAAGGGCCTGGTAATGGACTGGGGTGTGGGGGTACCTATGCTGTTTGTCTCACTGATTTTCATCCATATTGCCGGGACCCAACATTACATTAAAGCCGCAAGCAGTTTTAAATGACTTTTATTCCTTTAAAAATGTCATTTTGTGCAGGGACTGTTCTAAGCACGGGAAACACGCACCACTTTACAGGCATACTATAGACACCCACCAGGTATGATATTTAAAGGAATATTTCACTTTTTTTTCACTTTAAGCATCATTAAAATCACTGCTCCCGAAAAAATGGCCGTTTTAAAAACTTTTTTTTGCATTGATACATGTCCCCTGGGGCAGGACCCGGGTCCCCAAACCCTTTTTAGGACAATAACTTGCATATTAGCCTTTAAAATTAGCATTTTTGATTTTGAACGTTCGAGTCCCATAGATTTTAATGGGGTTCTAAAGTTTGCGCAAACTTTCGGTCTGTTCGCAGGTTCTGGTGCGAACTGAACCGGGGGGTGTTCGGCTCATCCCTAGTCCTGTGCTGGATGTCTAGCTCATCTTTAAGGGTCTGGGGGACCCTGTTCAGACTCCTGATGGTCTTCTCATGCCCTTACCCATTCTTAAAAAGCCTTTAGTCCTCAATAAGTCCTCTCGTCCTTTCCCTACCTTGGTTCCGGTCTCTGAGGATAATCTAAAGTACGAGGTTAGTCAAGTTCTGGATTCCCGGCTTCGTAAAGGCATTCTTCAGTACCTCATACATTGGAAAGGGTTTGGTCCTGAGGAGAGGTCTTGGATCACTGCATCTTTGCTCCTCGTCTGTTGAGGAGGTTTCATCTGAAGTTTCCCTTTAAGCCTGGGCCTAGGCGGGGGGAGGGGGAGGCCTCATAAGAGGGGGGTACTGTCATGGTTATGCAGTAATGGTTATCTGTCAGCTTAGCTCTCCTCCATGTATCCACCTTTAGAGGCAAGCCACTCTCACCTGGCTGCTTAAATAATCTCTCCTCAAAACATAGCTCCACCCCAGCCCCTATCAGGGAACTCTATATTAACCTGTGCACTGCAAGCCAGCCCTCCTGATCAACTATTGTGATTTGGCTTCCATGTGCTCATTGCTCTGTGTCCTACGTCTGTTACTGTTTACCGATCTTGGCTTGTTCTTGACTATTCCTGCTTGCTTGTCACCCTGAACTTTTGGCGTGTTTTCTGTCTATTCCTGTCTGCTAGTTTCCCTGATCTTTGGCTTATCTCCTTGCTATCCCTTGTTGTCCTGGACTGCAGCTTCCTCTCTGTTCTCCTGTAGCCTACGTTGAGCATGAGCTGTGAGGTCCTGGAGGCTGCAACCTGGAGCCAGTTGCAGCGCAGTCCATCCTCACCAGTAGAGGCTCTGGTGAACACCTGCTGGCTCTTAGACTCCGCGCCCAGTGGAATCTGTGTTGTTGCTTTAGTGGACCTACCTTCTTGAACCACCCAGAATTCCATTCGCAGCAGTCAGCCCTAGGGTCCACTACCTTGCTGTGCACTCCTGTCCCCAATGGGGTGCATCTGTCACCTGGACTCAGGTGACCTGACACGTTCTCCTGTGTTCCTGTTAAAGACTTGATTGGCTGACATTCCTTCTGGCTCCAGATCCTGCTTACTGTTCTACTACGCTCATCTCTGGCTCTATGACGTTTTGGCTTTTCTGACTATCCGTTCTGGTTCCTGGATTCTGGCTATGTTTTGACTATTATTATTATTAAACATGATTTAACTGTACTTCTGTCTCAGTCTGATTCATGGTTTCTGGCACTATCATAAGAAGAGGAGGTGGAATCCAGTTTTGATAGTTGGAGACAGGGTCTGGCTATCTACAGCTAATTTGAAACTCCCTTGCCCTTCATGGAAGCTGGGTCCAATTCATTGGACCATTTGAGAAAAGGATAGTGATAATCCCTGTGGCCTTTGAATTGACACTTCCACAATCTTACAAAATCCGCCGGTCTTTCATGTGTCACTTCTAAAACATGCCTCTTCAGACCGTTTTCCAGGAAGAGAAGACCCACCACCACCACCTGTTACAGTGGGTGAGAACATTGAATTTGAGGTAGAGGCAATTCTTGACTGCAGGTGTCACATACCTGATGGGTGAGCCTGGCGTGTAGCAGGAAGGCCTTGCGTACAACCCCGGCTCAAGGACCTCCAATGTTATGAAAAGTGGCCTCAAGAGCCGAGTGGTGTAAGAGTGCCTGGATTGTCTCTTGTGCAGCTGATGAATTCCCAGTGTAGACCAGCAGGAAACAGCAGTTGTTTCCTGCTTCCTGTCTGTTGAGCTGACCACAGGAAGCTGGAAGATGCAGAGCTGTGGAGCCACTGGACGTGTGGTCAGACAAGCCAGGTTCAGTAACAGATGATCAATTAGACACAAGTGGCAGGCAGAGAATGTATACAGTATACAGACAAAGGCAACAGGATATCAGTCAAATGTTGGGATAAGTGTAAGCACAAGGCAAGCCAGGGTCAGGATAACAGATGTCAATCGTAGTGAAACAAGTCGGGTCAAAACAGGAAACAGATCGGCTCTCGGGAACAGGTAGACACAGGAACAGGTATGAGCTGCAGATTCGACAGCAAAGTCTCTGTGCAGCTGAGGTGTTTAAATAAGGCAGCTTGGCGTCAATCACTACAATTACTCTGTACCATTGTTAACCCTTATGTGACCCCTGCACCGGGTGGAAGATCCATGACAACCTCCGGGTGCCCAATAGGTTCTTCTTCTGTGGGTAGCTACGGAAAAAGGCATCAACCAGATCTCTAGTGTGCCCATCCTGTTCAACCCCCCCAAGAGTTCTCCTCTGGGCCATAGCCCTTCCACTTGACCAGGTACTGTACCTGATTCCTTCTCCTCGTACAGTCCAGGATGGCCTCCACTTCAAATTCCTCTTCGCCATTGATGGTCACAGGTTCCAGTGGTCTGGAGGCTTTGTTTAGGAAGGAATCAGGCACTGCAGATTTTAAAAGAGAAACATGAAAAACAGGATAGATTCAGAAGGACAGAGATAGTTCATACAGTATGAGACATCATTTAACCTTCTTTTAACTGGAAATGGTCCTACAAATCTCAGTGCCAGTTTCTTGGAAGGACATGCCAACTTGAGATTAGTAGTTGCCAGAAATACCTGGTCTCCAGGGTGGAGGATCAGTTCTCCCCTTCTTTTCCTGCCATAGGCACTTTTGTTTGCTGCCAGTGCCTTGGGGATCATTTCCTGTAGCAACTTGTTGTGATGAAGAAACTCCACTGTGTTTTGAGCAGCAGGGACTGTAGCATCTGGAATAAAGTCAGGCAAAAAGGAAGGGTGGAAACCATAGTTATAAAAGTAGGGGGACTGACCTGTGGCAGAGTAGCTGGCATTATTATATGCAAATTCGGCCATTGGCAGCAGCAACACCCAGTTATCTTGAACGAAGAAGGTGAAGCAGCGGATGTACTGCTTCAATATCTGGTTGGTACTCTCCATCTGCCCATTGATCTGAGGGTGGTAATCAGAGGACAGGGACCTTTCGATCTTGAGGTCTTCCTTGAGCTTTCCAGAAGCGGGAGGTGATCTGGACCCCCTAATCAGAGACAATGTTCACAGGAACTCCGTGAAGCCTCACAACCTCTTTGATGAATACCCTGGCCATCCCCATGGCTGAAGGGATGCCCTTTGATGGCACAAAGTGAGCCATCTTGGACAGTTGGTCAACCACCACGAAGATGGCCGTGCACCCTTCTGACGGTGGAAGTTCCACAATGCAGTCCATTGTGATCATACTCCACTGCCTGTCAGGAACTGGCAGAGATCGGAGAAGACCCCAGACTTGGTTTTTAGGGCTTTTACTGCGGGTGCAGACTATACAAGAGTTCATATACCTTCTGCAGGTGTCTTCCAGGTCTGGCCACCAGAATGTATGTCTCAGGCGGTGGAGTGTCTTGTGGACTCCGAAATGTCCTGCAAGGGGGTGATCATGGCACAGACTTAACAAGATTACACAAACATTTTCCGGTACAACTACCTTGTTCTTGTTCCACAGTAGCCCTCCAGGGGTCACGCCAACGTGACCCCTGGAGGGCTAGGAACGTCTGCCGAAACCCGCTTCATCCGGGTAAGGAGATCTATCTGTAAGAGCAAGAAATTACCTGCAAACAGGGGCTGAAAAATTAGGCCTTAGGCACTGGTGCTGGTACCACAACACTGCAACCCCTCACAGATACTCTAGTTGGAATGCAGGAACGAGCCCTGCTGCAAAGTATTGCATCAAAAATTGTAATTACACGCCCCTGTTAAACAGGGGCTGAAAAATTGGGCCTTAGGCACTGGTGCTGGTGCCACAACACTGCAACCCCTCACAGATACTCTAGTTAGAACGCAGGAACGAGCTCTGCTGCAAAGTATTGCATCAAAAATTGTTATTACATGCCCCTGTTAAACAGGGGCTGAAAAATTGGGCCTTAGGCACTGGTGGCGGCGCCCAGAACCAAAAATTTTCTTACAAGCTATCAGCGTGATCATTGAGGAGGAAGAGGATAATTACTCAGGATAGTCACTCAGCATCAGCATAGGCAGTCTTTGAAGGGATCTGAGATTTCAAAAAAAATTATTCCGTTACATCAGCATCAGGTGCTTGGTAGCTGATGGTGATCCAAGACTGATTCATTTTTATGAAGGTCAGTCGATCGACTGAGTCGGTGGACAGACGCATCCTGTGATCGGTTACAAAGCCTCCAGCAGCACTGAATGTGCATTCCGAAAGAACGCTGGATGCAGGACAGGCCAGTAGCTCAATTGCATACTGTGCAAGCTCTGGCCAGTGATCCATCCTCAAGACCCAGTAACCCAGAGGAATTTCGGTGGGAAAGGTGTCCAAGTCAGATCTTGCCCCTAGGTATTCCTGCACCATGTAAAACAGATGCTGGCGATGGTTGCTGGAAGCGATCATACCTTGGGGATGCGGACTAAAAAATTGTCTTAACGCATCAGCGCATCAGTCAGACGGCCACCTTCTCCATCGCTCCTTCTTTGATTGACCGAAGCCTCAGCAACACATTGTAACAATGCAACAATGTAACCTCCCAGTCTCTGGGAACGCGTTGCACAGACCTTTCTGCAAGGCCTCCCGAAGATGTTTTATCCTCTGCTCCCTCTGTGATGGCAAGATAAGGTCCGCAACCTTACCCTTACCTGCAACCTTACCCTTGTAACGTGGATCAAGGAGGGTTGCCAGCCAGTATTGGTCCTTCTCCTTGATACCACGAATACGAGGATCCTTACGCAGGCTTTGCAGGATCAGAGAGGCCATGCAGCGAAGGTTTGCTGAGACATTCGGTCCGGAGTCCTCTGGGTCACTAAGGACAACATGGTCCGCAGCCACCTCCTCCCAGCCACGTACAAGTCCATGTGTTTCTTGGGACTGATCCCTTAAAGACTGCTGCTGATGCTGAGTGCCAGGCTCCACCTCCATTCTGACACAATCCTCCTCCCCCTCTTCCTCCTCCTCTTCCTGTGTGATCGGCGGGCACGCAGGAACACTGTCTGGATAAAGGGGGCCTTGAGAGCTAAGGAAGTCCTCCTCTTCCTGCCTCTGTTCTGCCTCAAGTGCCCTGTCCATTATTCCATGCAGCGTGTGCTCCAACAGGTGGACAGGGGGGACAGTATCACTGATGCATGCACTGTCACTGCTCACCATCCTTGTGCCCTCCTCAAATGGTGACAGGACAGTGCATGCATCCCTGATCATGGCCCACTGGCGTGGGGAAAAAAAACAAGCTCCCCTGACCCTGTCCTGGTGCCATAGTCGCACAGGTACTCATTGATGGCCCTCTGCTGCATGTGCAGCCGCTGCAGCATGGCCAACATTGAGTTCCACCTGGTGGGCATGTCACCGATTAGGCGTTCTTGGGCAGGTTAAACTCCTTTTGGAGGTGTGCCAGCCGAGCACTGGCATTATATGACCTGCGGAAATGCACACAGACTTTCCTGGCCTGCCTCAGGACATCCTGTAAGCCCGGGTACCTGTCCAAGAACCGCTGCACCACCAAGTTAAGGACGTGAGCCAAACAGGGCACATGAGTCATTTGTCCCTGTTGGAGGGCAGACAGGAGGTTGATGCCATTGTCGCAAACCACCATTCCTGCCTTAAGTTGGCGTGGCGTCAACCACCTCTGAACCTGTCCCTGCAGAGCTGACAGAACCTCTGCCCCAGTGTGGCTCCTGTCCCCCAAGCACACCAGCTCAAGCACCGCATTGCATCTTTTGGCCTGCATGCTTGCGTAGCCCCTTGAACGGCAATGGAGCACCGTCGGTTCCGAGGATAAAGCACAGGAAGAGGCCATGGAGGAAGAAGAAGAGGAGGGGGTGGAGGAGAGAGGTGTGTCACAATCATTAGTAGTGGCATTTTGGAGGCATGGTGGCGGAACAACCTCCAACACTACTGCACCTTGTCCTGCATCCTTCCCAGCTGCCAGCAGAGTCACCCAATGTGCGGTGAAACTTAGGTAACGTCCCTGTCCATGCCTGCTGGACCAAGAGTCAGCGGTAATATGCACCTTACCGCTGACCGCCCTGTCCAGTGAGGCCAAGACATTGCCTTCCACATGCCGGTAGAGAGCCGGAATCGCCTTCCATGAGAAAAAGTAGCGTTTGGGTACCTGCCACTGAGGAACCGCACATTCCACAAACTCACGGAAGGGGGCAGAGTCTACCAACTGAAAAGGCAGCAGTTGAAGTGCTAGCAATTTTGCCAAGCTAGCATTCAACGGCTGGGCATGTGGATGGCTGGGAGCAAACTTCTTTCGGCAGTGCAGCAGCTGGGGCAGGGAAATTTGCCTGGTACAATCTGATGTAGGTGTACCAAAAGCAGATTGCAAACAAGTACTTGGCTGTGACACACCTAATTCTACACCTTCATTCCTCTCAGTGCAGGTCTCAGAGAGGAATGAAGGTATAGTGGGGTTGGAGATCTCAGCTGATGAGGAGCAAGGAGAGGTCCTCTTTGTTCTTTGGTGTGGGTCTTTTAGATACGCTTGCCAACAAATTGCATGGCAGGTCAACATATGTCTGGTCAAGCATGTGGTGCCCACGCGGGAGATGTTTTGGCCACGTGAGATACGCTTGAGACATATGTTGCAAATAGCAGCGGTGCAATCTGATGCACTTGTCTCAAAAAAGGCCCACACCAAATAACTTTTGGAATAACGCGCAGAGACAGCAGCGCCCTGCACATGCGGAGCTTTGGGGTGTGATGCAATAAGTGTGCTGCCCTTAGGCTGGCCCCTGGAGGGCATCCTGCCTCGTTGGTGATGTGCCTCCTCCTCCTTTCTCCTATCAGGCACCCACGTTGAGTCAGTGACCTCATCATCCCCTCCCTCCTCATCACTGGAGCAAACCTGGCAGTATGCTGCAGCAGGGGGAGCATGACTGCCAGATTGCTGTCCTTTTTGGACACCCCCTCTGTCTGTGCTCACGTTACTGCCTTCATCTAGCTCAGTATCATCATCAGAGCCTTCTAAACGCTGGGTATTCTCCTGGAGCATGTACCCAACACTGTGGTCAAACAGTTCGAGGGACTCCTCTGGAGAACATGGTGGGGCTAGGGAAGGAGTCACTGATGCCATTGAGCCGAGGGAAGAGGCCGCGTTGGCAGCTGCTTTGCCAGACAAAGTACCCTGAGCATGGGTGAGAGAGGATGAGGAGGATGAGGACGGCTTGGTCATCCACTCGACCAAATCTTCCGCATGTTGCGGCTCAACACGGCCAGCTGCCGAAAAAAAGGCCAAGCGTGTCCCACGGCCACGTGCTGATGAGGATGCACCGTCTCCACGACCAGCACTGTTGCCTCTAGACACAAAGCCTGCTTGCCCTCTTTTATTGGCTTGTGACTGTCTGCCTCTCCTTGTTGGCCTTCCAGACATACTAATGGCCTGTAGCTGCACTAAGCTGGGATATATATATATATATATATATATATATATATATATATATATATATATATACTGATACTGCAGCTAGCAAAATCAATTGCCTGCCTGTAATATGAGAACACCAACAACCTTCTACAGGTATCTTTAGCTGAACACTGTGCAGATCTCGCAAAAAAATAACTTGTGGCTTATTTAGCTGCCTGCAGTAGTGATAGGATCAGGAAAACACCACCAACCTTCGACAGGTAGCTTTAGGTGAACACTGTGCAGAGCTTGCAAAAAACTAACTTGTGGCTTATTTAGCTGCCTGCGGTAGTGATAGGATCAGGAAATCACCACCAACCTTCAACAGGTAGCTTTAGCTGAACACTGTGCAAAGCTCGCACTACACTAACTTGTAGCTTATTTAGCTGCCTGCGGTAGTGATAGGATCAGGAAAACACTACCAACCTTCGACAGGTAGCTTTAGCTGAACACTGTGCAGAGCTCGCACTACACTAACTTGTAGTTTTAGATGAACACTGTGAGGAGGACGCACTACACTAACTTGTAGCTTTAGCTGAACACTGTTCAGAGGACGCACTACACTAACTTGTAGCTTTAGCTGAACACTGTGCAGAGGTCTCACTACACTAACTTGTAGTTTTAGCTGAACACTGTTCAGAGGACGCACTACACTAGCTTGTAGCTTTAGCTGAACACTGTGCAGAGGTTGCACTACACTAAATTGTAGTTTTAGCTGAACACTGTTCAGAGGTCGCACTACACTAACTTGTAGTTTTAGCTGAACACTGTGAGGAGGACGAACTACACCAACTTGTAGCTTTAGCTGAACACTGTGAGGAGGACGCACTACCCTAAATTGTAGCTTTAGCTGAACACTGTGCAGATGTCACACTAAACTAACTTGTAGCTTTAGCTGAACACTGTGAGGAGGATGCACTACACTAACTTGTAGCTTCAGCTGAACACTCTTCAGAGGACGCACTACACTAACTTGTAGCTTTAGCTGAACACTGTGCAGAGGTCGCACTACACTAACTTGTAGTTTTAGCTGAACACTGTGAGGAGGACGCACTACACTAACTTGTAGCTTTAGCTGAACACTGTGCAGAGGTCGCACTACACTAACTTGTAGCTTAAGCTGAACACTGTGAGGAGGACGCACTACACCAACTTGTAGCTTTAGCTAAACACTGTGAGGAGGACGCACTACCCTAACTTCTAGGTTTAGCTGAACACTGTGCAGAGGTCACACTAAACTAACATGTAGCTTTAGCTGAACACTATGAAGAGGACGCACTCCCCTAACTTGTAGCTTTAGCTAAACACTATGAGGAGGAAGCACTCCACTAACTTGTAGTTTTACCTGAACACTGTGCAGAGGTCACACTAAACTAACTTGTAGCTTTAACTGAACACTGTGAGGAGGACGCACTACACTAACTGTAAATAGTCTAGCTGCCTGACTGTGGTACTAATAGGATCAAAAGAACACCAGCAATTTTCTTCAGGTAGCTGTAAATACTGTAACAAGACAAGCCTACCTGTCAGTAGGAAGATCACAGGAACGGATCTAGCTAAACTGAATACAGTGTATATATATATATATATATATATACAACACCTGGGATGCATATATATACATAATACACTGTAAGTGCAGCTAACTCACTGACTGTCCTGCCTAATCTAGCTAACTCAAATGAAATGACACTGTCTCTCTCTCTCTCTAAGCACGCTGGAACACACTACACAGGGCCGCCGTGCAGGCGGCCTTATATAGTGTGGGGTGTGTTCTAAACCCCCTGAGCCATAATTAGCCAAAGCCACCCTGGCTTTGGCCAATTACAGCTCTCTCTACTGACGGCGCTGTGATTGGCCAAGCATGCGGGTCATAGTGCATGCTTGGCCAATCATCAGCCAGCAATGCACTGCGGTGCCGCAGTGAATTATGGGCCGTGACGCGCCACGCAAATTTGGCGCGAATGGCCCATATCGTTCGCTATTCGGCGAACGATCGAACAGCCGATGTTCGAGTCGAACATGGGTTCGACTCGAATGCGAAGCTCATCCCTAATCACAATCATTAGTAGTGGCATTTTGGAGGCGTGGTGGTGGAACAACCTCCAACACTACTGCACCTTGTCCTGCATCCTTCCCAGCTGCCAGCAGAGTCACCCAATGCGCTGTGAAACTTAGGTAACGTCCCTGTGCATGCCTGCTGGACCATGAGTCAGTGGTAATATGTACCTTACCGCTGACCGCCCTGTCCAGCGAGGCATGGACATTGCCTTCCACATGCCGGTAGAGAGCCAGAATCGCCTTCCGTGAGAAAAAGGGGCGTTTGGGTACCTGCCACTGAGGTACCGCACTTTCCACGAACTCACAGAAGGGGCAGAGTCTACCAACTGAAAAAGCAGCAGTTGAAGAGCTAGCAATTTTGCCAAGCTAGCATTCAACCGCTGGGCATGTGGATGGCTGGGAGCGAACTTCTTTCGGCGGTGCAGCAGCTGGGGCAGGGAAATTTGCCTGGTACAATCTGACGTCGGTGTACCGAAAGCAGATTGCCCACAAGTACTTGGCTTTGACACACCTAATTCTACACCTTCATTCCTCTCAGTGCAGGTCTCAGAGAGGACTGAAGGTATAGTGGGTTTGGAGATCTCAGCTGATGAGGAGCAAGGAGAGGTCCTCTTTGTTCTTTGGTGTGGGTCTTTTAGATACGCTTGCCAACGATCTGCATGGCAGGTCAACATATGTCTGGTCAAGCATGTGGTGCCCAAGCAGGAGATGTTTTGGCCACGCGAGATACGCTTGAGACATATGTTGCAAATAGCAGCGGTGCGATCTGATGCACTCGTCTCAAAAAAGGCCCACACTAAAGAACTTTTGGAATAACGTGCAGAGAAAGCAGCGCCCTGCACATGCAGCGCTTTGGGGTGTGATGCAGTCAGTGTGCTGCCTTTAGGCTGGCCCCTGGAGGGCATCCTGCCTCATTGGTGATGTGCCTCCTACTCCTCCTCTTCCTCTCTCCTATCGTTGAGTCAGTGACCTCATCATCCCCTCCATCCTCATCACTGGAGCAAACCTGGCAGTATGCTGCAGCACGGGGAGCATGACTGCCAGATTGCTGTCCTTCTTGGGCCCCCCATCTGTCCGTGCTCACGTTACTGCCTTCATCTAGCTCAGTATCATCATCAGAGCCTTCTAAACGCTGGGCATCCTCCTGGAGCATGTACCCAACACTGTGGTCAAACAGCTCGAGGGACTCCTCAGGAGGACATAGTGGGGCTAGGAAAGGAGTCACTGATGCCATTGAGCTGAGGGAAGAGGCTGCGTTGGCAGCTGCTTTGCCAGACAAAGTACCCTGAGCATGGGTGAGAGAGAATGAGGAGGATGAGGATGGCTTGGTTATCCACTCGACCAAGTCTTCCGCATGTTGCGGCTCAACGCGGCCAGCTGCCGAAAAAAAGGCCAAGCATGTCCCACGGCCACGTGCTGATGAGGATGCACCATCTCCACGACCAGCACTGTTGCCACTAGACACAGAGCCTGCTTGCCCTCTTTTATTGGCTTGTGACTGTCTGCCTCTCCTTGTTGGCCTTCCAGACATACTAATGGCCTGTAGCTGCACTAAGCTGGGATATATATATATATATATATATATATATATATATATATATATACTGATACTGCAGCTAGCAAAATCAACTGCCTGCCTGTAGTATGAGAACACCACCAACCTTCTACAGGTAGCTTTAGCTGAACACTGTGCAGAGCTTGCAAAAAACTAACTTGTAGCTTATTTAGCTGCCTGCGGTAGTGATAGGATCAGGAAAACACCACTAACCTTCTACAGGTAGCTTTAGCTGAACACTGTGCAGAGCTCGCACTACACTAACTTGTAGTTTTACCTGAACACTGTGAGGAGGACGCACTACACCAACTTGTAGCTTTAGCTAAACACTATGAGGAGGACGCACTACCCTAACTTCTAGCTTTAGCTGAACACTGTGCAGAGGTCACACTAAACTAACTTGTAGCTTTAGCTTAACACTATGAGGAGGACGCACTACCCTAACTTGTAGCTTTAGCTAAACACTGTGAGGAGGACGCACTACAATAACTTGTAGTTTTAGCTGAACACTGTACAGAGGTCACACTAAACTAACTTGTAGCTTTAACTGAACACTGTGAGGAGGACACACTACACTAACTGTAAATAGTCTAGCTGCCTGACTGTGGTACTGATAGGATCAAAAGAAGACCAGCAATTTTCTTCAGGTAGCTGTAAATACTGTAACAAGACAAGCCTGCCTGTCAGTAGGAAGATAACAGGAACGGATCTAGCTAAACTGAATACAGTGTATATATATATATATATATATATATATATATATATATATATATATATATAACACCTGGGATGCATATATATACACAATACACTGTAAGTGCAGCTAACTCACTGACTGTCCTGCCTAATCTAGCTAACTCAAATGAAATGACACTGTCTCTCTCTCTCTCTAAGCACGCTGGAACACACTACACAGGGCCGCCGTGCAGGCGGCCTTATATAGTGTGGGGTGTGTTCTAAACCCCCTGAGCCATGATTGGCCAAAGCCACCCTGGCTTTGGCCAATTACAGCTCTCTCTACTGACGGCGCTGTGATTGGCCAAGCATGCGGGTCATAGTGCATGCTTGGCCAATCATCAGCCAGCAATGCACTGTGGTGCCGCAGTGAATTATGGGCCGTGACGCGCCACGCGAATTTGCCGCAAACTGCCCATATCGTTCGCTATTCGGCGAACGATCGAACAGCCGATGTTCGAGTCGAACATGGGTTCAACTCGAATGTGAAGCTCATCCCTAATTACAATCATTAGTAGTGGCATTTTGGAGGCGTGGTGGTGGAACAACCTCCAACACTACTGCACCTTGTCCTGCATCCTTCCCAGCTGCCAGCAGAGTCACCCAATGCGCTGTGAAACTTAGGTAACGTCCCTGTGCATGCCTGCTGGACCATGAGTCAGTGGTAATATGTACCTTACCGCTGACCGCCCTGTCCAGCGAGGCATG
This sequence comes from Lithobates septentrionalis, assembly GCA_037952835.1. NCBI lineage: Eukaryota > Metazoa > Chordata > Amphibia > Anura > Ranidae > Lithobates > Lithobates septentrionalis. The sequence goes on from JBBDGP010001284.1 coordinate 4,958,671, forward strand.
GACATTGCCTTCCATATGCCGGTAGAGAGCCGGAATCGCCTTCCGTGAGAAAAAGGGGAGTTTGGGTACCTGCCACTGAGGAACCGCACATTCCACGAACTCACAGAAGGGGGCAGAGTCTACCAACTGAAAAGGCAGCAGTTGAAGAGCTAGCAATTTTGCCAAGCTAGCATTCAACCGCTGGGCATGTGGATGGCTGGGAGCGAACTTCTTTCGGCGGTGCAGCAGCTGGGGCAGGGAAATTTGCCTGGTACAATCTGACGTCGGTGTACCGAAAGCAGATTACCCACAAGTACTTGGCTGTGACAAACCTAATTCTACACCTTCATTCCTCTCAGTGCAGGTCTCAGAGAGGACTGAAGGTATAGTGGGGTTGGAGATCTCAGCTGATGAGGAGCAAGGAGAGGTCCTCTTTGTTCTTTGGTGTGGGTCTTTTAGATACGCTTGCCAACGAACTGCATGACAGGTCAACATATGTCTGGTCAAGCATGTGGTGCCCAAGCGGGAGATGTTTTGGCCACGCGAGATAGGCTTGAGACATATGTTGCAAATAGCAGCGGTGTGATCTGATGCACTCGTCTCAAAAAAGGCCCACACCAAAGAACTTTTGGAATAACGTGCAGAGAAAGCAGCGCCCTGCACATGCAGAGCTTTGGGGTGTGATGCAGTCAGTGTGCTGCCCTTAGGCTGGCCCCTGGAGGGCATCCTGCCTCATTGGTGATGTGCCTCCTACTCCTCCTCTTCCTCTCTCCTATCAGGCACCCACGTTGAGTCAGTGACCTCTTCATCCCCTCCCTCCGCATCACTGGAGCAAACCTGGCAGTATGCTGCAGCAGGGGGAGCATGACTGCCAGATTGCTGTCCTACTTGGGCACCCCCTCTGTCCGTGCTCACGTTACTGCTTTCATCTAGCTCAGTATCATCATCAGAGCCTTCTAAACGCTGGCATCCTCCTGGAGCATGTACCCAACACTGTGGTCAAACAGTTCGAGGGACTCCTCAGGAGGACATGGTGGGGCTAGGAAAGGAGTCACTGATGCCATTGAGCCGAGGGAAGAGGCCGCGTTGGCAGCTGCTTTGCCAGACAAAGTACCCTGAGCATGGGTGAGAGAGGATGAGGAGGATGAGGACGGCTTGGTTATCCACTCGACCAAGTCTTCCGCATGTTGCGGCTCAACACAGCCAGCTGCCGAAAATAAGGGCAAGCGTGTCCCACAGCCACGTGCTGATGAGGATGCACCGTCTCCACGACCAGCACTGTTGCCTCAAACAACAGAGCCTGCTTGCCCTCTTTTATTGGCTTGTGACTGTCTGCCTCTCCTTGTTGGCCTTCCAGACCTAGTAATGGCCTGTAGCTGCACTAAGCTGGTATATATATACATATATATACTACAGCTAGCAAAATCAACTGCCTGCCTGTAGTATGAGAACACCACCAACCTTCCAGAGGTAGCTTTAGGTGAACACTGTGCAGAGCTCGCAAAAAGCTAACTTGTAGCTTATTTAGCTGCCTGCGGTAGTGATAGGATCAGGAAAACACCACCAACCTTCTACAGGTAGCTTTAGCTGAACACTGTGCAGAGCTCGCACTACACTAACTTGTAGTTTTAACTGATCACTGTGAGGAGGACGCACTACACTAACTTGTAGCTTTTGCTGAACACTGTTCAGAGGACGCACTACACTAACTTGTAGCTTTAGCTGAACACTGTGCAGAGGTCGCACTACACTAACTTGTAGTTTTAGCTGAACACTGTGAGGAGGATGCACTACACTAACTTGTAGCTTTAGCTGAACACTGTGCAGAGGTCGCACTACACTAACTTGTAGTTTTAGCTGATCACTGTTCCGAGGACGCACTACACTAACTTGTAGCTTTAGCTGAACACTGTTCAGAGGACGCACTACACTAACTTGTAGCTTTAGCTGAACACTGTGCAGAGGTCACACTACACTAACTTGTAGTTTTAGCTGAACACTGTTCAGAGGACGCACTACACTAACTTGTAGCTTTAGCTGAACACTGTTCAGAGGACGCACTACACTAACTTGTAGTTTTAGCTGAACACTGTGAGGAGCACGCACTACACTAACTTGTAGCTTTAGCTGAGCACTGTGAGGAGGACGCACTACCCTAACTTGTAACTTTAGCTGAACACTGTGCACTACACTAACTTGTAGTTTTAGCTGAACACTGGGAGGAGGACACACTAAACTAACTTGTAGCTTTAGCTGAACACTGTGAGGAGGACGCACTACCCTAACTTGTAGCTTTAGCTGAACACTGTGCACTACACTAATTTGTAGTTTTAGCTGAACACTGTGAGGAGGACGCACTACACTAACTTGTAGCTTATTTAGCTGCCTGTGGTAGTGATAGGATCAGGAAAACACCACCAACCTTCTACAGGTAGCTTTAGGTGAACAATGTGCAGAGCTCGCAAAAAACTAACTTGTAGCTTATTTAGCTGCCTGCGGTAGTGATAGGATCAGGAAAACACCACCAACCTTCTACAGGTAGCTTTAGGTGAACACTGTGCAGAGCTCGCAAAAAACTAACTTGTAGCTTATTTAGCTGCCTGCGGTAATGATAGGATCAGGAAAACACCACCAACCTTCTACAGGTAGCTTTAGGTGAACACTGTGCAGAGCTTGCAAAAAACTAACTTGTAGCTTATTTAGCTGCCTGCGGTAGTGATAGGATCAGGAAAACACCACCAACCTTCTACGGTAGCTTTTGCTGAACACTGTGCAGAGCTTGCACTACACTAACTTGTAGTTTTAGCTGAACCCTGTGAGGAGGACGCACTACACTAACTTGTAGCTTTAGCTGAACACTGTTCAGAGGACGTACTACACTAACTTGTAGCTTTAGCTGAACACTGTGCAGAGGTCGCACTAAACTAACTTGTAGTTTTAGCTGAACACTGTTCAGAGGACACACTACACTAACTTGTAGCTTTAGCTGAACACTGTGCAGAGGTCGCACTACACTAACTTGTAGTTTTAGCTGAACACTGTGCAGAGGTCACACTAAACTAACTTGTAGCTTTAACTGAACACTGTGAGGAGGAGGCACTACACTAACTGTAAATAGTCTAGCTGCCTGACTGTGGTACTAATAGGATCAAAAGAACACCAGCAATTTTCTTCAGGTAGCTGTAAATACTGTAACAAGACAAGCCTGCCTGTCAGTAGGAAGAAAACAGGAACGGATCTAGCTAAACTGAATACAGTGTATATATATATATATATATATATATATACAACACCTGGGATGCATATATTTACACAATAAACTGTAATTTCAGCTAACTCATTGACTGTCCTGCCTAATCTATCTAACTTAAATCAAATGACACTGTCTCTCTGTCTATCTCTTTCAACGCCGGAACACACACTACACAGGGCCTTCGTGCAGGCGGCCTTATATAGTGTAGGGAGTGTACTAAATCCCCTGAGCCATAATTGGCCAAAGCCTCCTTGGCTTTGGGCAATTACGGCTCTCTGTTCAGACGGCGCTGTGATTGGCCAAGCATGAGGGTCATAGTGCATGCTTGGCCAATCATCAGCCAGCAATGCACTGTGATGCGCAGCGAATTATGGGCCGTGACGCGCCATACAAATTTGACGCGAACGGCCCATATCGTTCGCAACTCGGCGAGCGGGCGAACAGACGATGTTCGAGTCGTCAATGGGTTCGACTCGAACACGAAGCTAATCCCTAGTGTTGTATATATATATATATATATATATATATATATATATATATATAAACTGTATTCAGTTTAGCTAGATCCGTTCCTGTTATTCTCTTCCTACTGACAGGCAGGCAGGTGTTTTTACAGTATTTACAGCTACCTGAAGAAAATTGCTGGTGTTCTTTTGATCCTATTAGTCCTATTAGCTACAGTATTTACAGTTAGTGTAGTGCGTCCTCTGCACAGTGTGCACCTAAAGCTACCTGAAGAAAATTGGTGGTGTTCTCCTGATCCTATTAATACCACAGACAGGCAACTACAGTATTTACAGTTAGTGTCCTGTGTCCTCTCCACAGTGTGCACCTAAAGCTACCTGAATAAAATTGGTGGTGTTCTTCTGGTCCTATTAAAACCACAGGCAGGCAGCTACAGCATTTACAGTTAGTGTACTGTGTCCTCTGCACAGTGTGCACTTAAAGCTACCTGAAGACAATTGCTGTTGTTCTGATCCTATTAATACCACAGGCAGGCAGCTACAGTATTTACAGTTAGTATACTGTGTCCTCTGCACAGTGTGCACCTAAAACTACCTGAAGAAAATTGGTGGTGTTCTTCTGATCCTATTAATACCACAGACAGGCAGCTACAGTATTTACAGTTAGCGTACTGTGTCCTCTGCACAGTGTGCAACTAAAGCTGCCTGAACTCAATTGCTGGTGTTCTTCTGCTCCTATTAATACCACAGGCAGGCAGCTACAGTATTTTGCAGTTAGTGTACTGTGTCCTCTGCACAGTGTGCATCTAAAGCTACCTGAAGACAATTGCTGGTGTTCTCATACTAATAATACTACAGGCAGGCAGTTGATTCTGCTAGCTGCAGTATCAGTATATATATACATCCCAGCTTTGTGCAGCTACATCTTACTGCAGGCCATTAGTATGTCTGGAAGGCCATCAAGGAGCGGCAGACAGTCACAAGCCAATAAAAAAGGGCAAGCGGGCTCTGTGTCTAGAGGCAACAGTGCGTTTTACAAATAAAACAGGCACAGTGCAACAGTACCTCTATAGAGTATACCTTGATAGTCCAGGGGGGTCAGAAACTATATATGATTATATATATATATATATATAGAGACTGGTCTGTCAGGGCTGCCACTGATGGGACCAGAAGCAAGGTCCAAACAGGCTGAGAAAAAACAAGGAAATTGGGGCGTCTCTGAGTATGTATCAATAAACATTTATTATAAAAAATTATATCCACTCACATGAAAGATAGCATATCTGCATTCAGGCATGTCTCTGGATGAGAGGAGAGGGACTGCAAGCTTCAGCATGTCCACAAACGGCTGGCGAATCCACATAGGATGATGTGAGGTGGTGGGGCACAGCAGTTCTTCTCCTTGGCACACAGAACTGAGATGTGATGGTATGTAAAAGCATCCAGGCATGTGTGGGTTCCAGTGGAGGGGGAAGCATGCTTGACAAAGGAGTGCTGCTATGCTGACCATCCATAGCCTGTATACTCCGAAACGCGTCACACATTGGTGATGTCACGGCTCCGCGCCACGCTTTGCTGTGCGTGCCAAGCCTCTTTCTGGTTCCCTCTCCACGGCCGTGCTACCAGAGGAGACTGACAACATCACGGCACTGTTTGTGACAGGACCCGGCGTCCTCCTTTCCACTCCACTGGAACCCACACATGCCTGGATGCTTCTACATACATCACATCTCCGTTCTGTGTGCCAAGGAGAAGAACCGCTGTGCCCCACCACCTCACATCATCCTATGTGGGTTCGCCAGCCGTTTGTGGACATGCTGAAGCTTGCAGTCCCTCTCCTCTCATCCAGAGACATGCCTGAATGCAGATATGCTATCTTCCATGTGAGTGGATATTATTTTTTATAATAGAGGCAACAGTGATGGTCATGGACACGGTGCATCCTCATCAGCACGTGGTCGTGGGACACGCTTGTCGTTTTTTTAGCAGCTGGCCGTGTTGAGCCGCAACATGCGGAAGACTTGGTAGAGTGGATGACCAAGCCGTCCTCATCCTCCTCATCCTCTCTCACCCAGGCTCAGGGTACTTTGTCTGGCAAAGCAGCTGCCAACACGGCCTCTTCCCTTGGCTCAATGGCATCATTCACTCCTTCCCTAGCCCCACCATGTCCTCCTGAGGAGTCCCCCGAACTGTTTGACCACAGTGTTGGGTACATGCTCCAGAAGGATGCCCAGCATTTTGAAGGCTCTGATGATGGTACCTAGCTAGAGGAAGGCAGTAACGTGAGCCCAGAGAGAGGGGGTGCCCAAGAAGGACAGAAGTCTGGCAGTCATGTTCCCCTAGCTGCATCATACTGCCAGAATTGCTCCAGTGATGAGGAGGGAGGGGATGATGAGGTCACTGACTCCACGTGAGTGCCTGATAGGAGAGAGGAGGAGGAGGAGGCGCATCACCAATGAGGCAGGATGCCCTCCAGGGGCAGGCTTAAGGGCAGCACACCGACTGCATCACACCGCAGAGCTCCGCATGTGCAGGGCACTGCTGTCTCTGCGCATTATTCCAAACGTTCTTTGGTGTGGGCCCTTTTTGAGACCAGTGCATCAGATCCCACCGCTGCTATTTGCAACATATGTCTCAAGCGTATCTCGCGTGGCCAAAACATCACCCGCTTGGGCACCACATGCTTGACCAGACATATGTCGACCTGCCATGCAGTTCATTGGCAAGCATACCTAAAAGACCCACACCAAAGAACAAAGAGGACCTCTCCTTGCTCCTCATCAGCTGGGATCTCCAACCTCACTATACCTTCAGTCCTCTCTGAGACCTGCACTGAGAGCAATGAAGGTGTAGAATTAGGTGTGTCACAGCCAAGTACTTGTGGGCAATCTGCTATCGGTACACCAACGTCAGATTGTACCAGACAAATTTCCCTGCCCCAGCTGCTGCATCGCTGAAAGAAGTTCGCTCCCAGCCATCCACATGCCCAGCGGTTGAATGCTAGCTTGGCTTAATTGCTAGCACTTCAACTGCTGCCTTTTCAGTTGGTAGACTCTGCCCCCTTCTGTGAGTTTGTGGAATGTGCGGTTCCTCAGTGGCAGGTTCCCAAACGCCACTTTTTCTCATGGAAGGCGATTCCGGATCTCTACCGGCATGTGAAAGGCAATGTCTTGGCCTCGCTGGACAGGGCGGTCAGTGGTAGGGTGCATAGTACCGCTGACTCATGGTCCAGAAGGCATGGACAGGGACGTTACCTATCTTTCACCATGCACTGGGTGACTTTTCTGGCAGCTGGGAAGGATGCAGGACAGGGTGCAGTAGTGTTGGAGGTTGTTAGGTGGTGGGTGGTGTGTCCTACTAGATAGGGCACCTCATCCCGATTGAAAGGATCTCAAGATGGGGGAAAGGGGAGGATGGGATTATTACGGTGCCACCAACAAGATAGAACAATTTTTTATAAAATCATTTTGTTTATTTTATTTAATATCAAAAACATCTAAAATGTTTACATGAAAAAGTACAAAAACACAGAACAAAAACAAAAGTACAGTTCAAATAAGTGACCGTCACCAATGATGTTAAAAGGTGATCGTAGTCTTTTGTTCCCAACTAGTTTCGCCAAAACATTGGCTTCATCAGGGGAATGTATAAATGTACTGCAGAGAGTAAAACCACTAAAACAAAGAAAAGATGTATTATTAGATCAACATAATCTTGTAACGCTTAAGGCAGACAATCGCATCGCAGAGCGGTCACATTGCTGCTCATCCATATCCCCCAGTCTTCCCACCCCCCACACCCAGAACATATCATGCAGGCTCCAGAACGCAAGGGGGACACCACCAAAACACTGGGAATGGAAGTCACATTTAGCCCAGTATTTGGCTACAGGGGAATTAGAGGGCGCCTGAAAAGAGAAGTTTTAGCATATAAGTGTTGAGAAATTCTTTTAATCTTATTTAACAAAGGGACCTCAGCCTCAATTACATACCCTAATTATATGCAAAACCAAGGCGCTTGATGTTGCGTGGAAGGGATTCACAACGCAGTCAGTGCACGTGAAAAAATCACATGAATGCAGTCAGAAAGACTGGAAAACAGATTTAAGGAGAATAGTGTAAAGGGAATGATATTAACACAATATAAATATATCAACTGGTATCTGTTGGTGTCAAATTAGGGGACATAGTAGATATGTTAAATATACTGGGAGAGGCTTACCGGAAAGGCATAAAGTTGAAAATAAGAATGCATCCTATAAATGAGGTTCCGCCAGTATATTGGCTAAACGTTGGAACCTCCACAGTAAGTGCTTCTGATAACACCAGCTATTGTAGATGATCTAAAAGTCAATACATATGACAAAAAAGCTATCAGCGAGAAAGTTCGGCCAATATAGCCATGTGTAGCAATATAATGACAGATCACTGCTCAACTTTTTTTTGCATTGATACATGTCCCCTGGGACAGGACCCAGGTCCCCAAACCCTTTTTAGGACAATACCATGCATATTAGCCTTTAAAGTTAGCACTTTTGATTTCAACCGTTCGAGTTCGACTTTAATGGGGTTCTAAATTTCTCGCAAACTTTCGGTCTGTTCACAGGTTCTAGTGTGAACCGAACGGGGGGGTGTTCGGCTCATCCCTACTCTCCACTGGGGAGAGTTTGCAGGAAAAGAAGGCCACAGGATGCAGTAAGTCCTTGGGACCATGGCACTGGGAGATAACTGCTCCAACGGTGACCTCGGATGCATCCACTTTCATATGGCAAACATGGGTCAGGGTGGCTGAGGACAGGTGCTGAGGTAAACAGTCTTTTCAGAGTGTTTAACGCAGCCTGTGTCTTGGCCATCCAGTGGAAGCAGAGGTTCTCCTTGGTTTACTGTGTGATTGGGGATAATGGCATAGAAGCCTTAGATTAACCTCCTGTAAAAATTGGCAAACCTCACAAAGCGCTGAACCCCCTTTTTGTCGGTAGGTGCTGGCCAGTCCAGAATGGCAGAAACTTTCTGGGAGTCCATCTTGATGCCTTCGGGCGATACCACCAATTCCAGAAACTGGATACTGCTCTGCTTGAACTCACATTTTTCACCCTTGGCATACAATCCATGTTGGCAAAGCTGGCTCAGCCCCTTTCTGACTAGCCGAACACCCCCCTGTTCGGTTCGCACCAGATATTGCTAACAGGCAAAAAATGTGTTCTAACACGCGAACACCGTTAAAGTCTATGGGACTCGAACATGAATAATCAAAAGTGCTAATTTTAAAGGCTTATATGCAAGTTATTGTCATAAAAAGTGTTTGGGGACCCTGAGTCCTGCCCCAGGGGACATGGATCAATGCAAAAAAAATGTTTTAAAAAACGGCCGTTTTTTCGGGAGCAGTGATTTTAATAATGCTTAAAGTGAAACAATAAAAGTGTAATATTCCTTTAAATTTTGTACCTGGGGGCTGTCTATAGTATGCCTGTAAATGGGTGCATGTTTCCCGTGTTTAGAACAGTCTGACAGCAAAATGACATTTCAAAGGAAAAAAAGTCATTCAAAACTACTAGTGGCTATTAATGAATTGTCGGTCCGACAATACACATAAAAGCTCATTGGTAAAAATGGCATTGGAATTCCCCACAGGGGAACCCCGAACCAAAATTTAAAAAAAAATGGTGTGGGGGTCCCCCTAAATTCCATACCAGGCCCTTCAGGTCTGGTATGGATATTAAGGGGAACCCCGGCCAAAATGTAAAAAAAAATGGCGTGGGGGTCCCCCTCAAAATCTATACCAGACCCTTCAGGTCTGGTATGGATTTTAAGGGGAACTCTGCACCAAAATTTTAAAAAAATGGCATGGGGTCCCCCAAAAAATCCATACCAGACCTTTATCTGAGCATGCAACCTGGCAGGCCTCAGGAAAAGAGGGGGGGACGAGAGAGCGGCCTCCCCTCCTGAACCGTACCAGGCCACATGCCTTCAACATTGGGAGGGTGCTTTGGGGTAGCCCCCAAAGCACCTTGTCCCCATGTTGATGAGGACAAGGGCCTCATCCACACAACCCTTGCCTGGTGGTTGTGGGGGTCTGCGGGCGGGGGGCTTATCGGAATCTGGAAGCCGCCTTTAACAAGGGGACCCCCAGATCCCGGACCCCCATGTGAAATGGTAAGGGGGTACAAAAGTACCCCTACCATTTCACAAAAAATCTGTCAAAAATGTTAAAAATGACAAGAGACCATTTTTGACAATTCCTTTATTTAAAGTCTTCTTTTTTCCATCTTCTTTCTTCTATCTTCCTTTGGTTTCTTCCTCCATCTTCTTCTTCTGGTTCTTCTTGTTCTTCCTCCGGTGTTCTCGTCCAGCATCTTCCTCCGCTGCGTCTTCTTCCCTTCTTCTCAGGCCGCTCCGCATCCATGATGGGAGGCTCCCGCTGTGTGATGCTTTTTGTCTTCTGACGGTTCTTAAATAACGGAGGGCGGGGCCACCCGGTGACCCCGCCCGCTCTGACGCATGGGGACTTGACGGGGACTTCCCTGTGGCATCCCCCGTGATGTCAGAGGGGGCGGGGTCACAGGTCTGGTATAGATTTTGAGGGGGACCGCCACACCATTTTTTTTTTAAATTTTGGCTGGGGTTCCCCTTAATATCCATACCAGACCTGAAGGGCCTGGTATGGAATATAGGGGGACCCCCACACCATTTTTTTTTGAAATTTTGGTTCGGGGTTCCCCTGTGGGGAAATCCCATGCCATTTTTATCAATGAACTTTTATGTCTATTGTCAGACCGACAATTCATTAATAGCCGCAAGTACTTTTAAATGACTTTTTTTCCTTTGAAATGTAATTTTGCTGTCAGACTGTTCTAAACATGGGAAACATGCGCCCCCTTTACAAGCATACTATAGACACCCCCCAGGTACGAAATTTAAAGGAATATTACACTTTTATTGTTTCACTTTAAGCATTATTAAAATCACTACTCCGGAAAAAACGTCAGTTTTTAAAACTTTTTTTTGGATTTTGCATCCATGTCCCCTTGGGCAGGACCCAGGTCCCCAAACACTTTTTATGACAATACCATGCATATAAGCCTTTAAAATTAGCACTTTTGATTTCTCCCATAGACTTATAAAGGGTGTTCCACGGCTTTCAAATTTGCCGCGAACACCCCAAATTGTTCGCTGTTCAGCGAACTGGCGAACAGCCGATGTTCGAGTCGAACATGAGTTCGACTCGAACTTGAAGCTCATCCCTATTCCTGACATGATCACTATGGGTATCTGGGAAGCAGAAAAAATCTGAATATTGTCCAGATACACAATCATAAATCCAAATCCAAAAAATCCCGAAAAAATTAATTGACTAGGTGCTGGAATGTCGCTGGGGCATTGCAGAGACCAAGGGACATCACCAGGTACTCAAAGTGGCCGAACCTAGTGAGGAAGGCCGTCTTCCACTCATCCCCCTGATGGATTTGGACCGGGTTGTAGGCCCCTTGTAGGTCCAGTTTAGTAAACATGACTGCTGACCTCAATTTCTGGAAGAGATCCGGTACCAGGGGGAGAGGGTATCGATTCTTAACAGTTTTTTTATTTTAGTCCCAGTAATCCACACAGGGGCGTAAGGAGTAATCCTTCTCCACAAAAATGATACCTGCACCAGTTGGGGAGGTCAAAGGCCGGATGAACCCCTTTTTGAGATTCTCCTGGATGTAGTCTTTTAAAGCCTCCTGTTCCCGATCAGCGAGGGATTTCAGCCCCTGGAAGGAGTTCAATAGGGCAGTCATACGGCCGATGCAGGGGAAGAGCTTCAGCCCCTCGCTTGCTAAAGACATCCAAGAAGTCATGGTAGTGTTTGGGTACAGCTTGTCGTACATCAGGTTCAGAGTCCATGCAGAATAATGTGAAGAGTGGAGAGTGAGAGAGTGAGAAGAGAAATGGATTCTCCCTGTGGCTCAGTCAATCCGCGGGTTATGTGCCTGTAGCCAGGGTAGGCCCAAGATAACAGGGAACAAGGGGGACGCAATGGCGTCGAGGCTGAGGATCTCCTTGTGTTGGGAGGAGGTCGGTACTGGAAAAGGAAATGTCTCTTGGGTTACAGGACCGGATTTTATGCATAATCCATCAACCAAGTAAACAGTGAGTCCTTGTGCTTTAGTCTTTAACCACTTCAGCCCCGGAAGATTTGGTTGCTCAATGACCAGGCCATTTTTTGCGATACAGCGCTGCGTCAATTTAACTGACAATTGCGTGGTTGTGCGACGATGAACCCAAGCAAAATTGACGTCCTTTTTTCCCCCCTTTTTTCGCTGTAGATCCGAGGGGGACATGCAAGGAAAATAAAAAACAGCACAATCATGCAGCTTGCACATGATTGGATAATACAATCAGCAGAGCTTTCCCTCATTTCAGATTTACCCCTCAGATTTACAGCGACTGCACTTCCAAGTGCACTTTCAGTGCAATTTAAAGTGCACTTTGCACTTGTAGTGCAAAGTGGATTTGCCTTTCATAAATAACCTCCAATATCTTTTACTTTTTGCTATAATAAATATCCCACATTTTTAAAAAAAATAAAACATTTTTTCCTTAGTTTAGATATGTATTCTTCTACATATTTTTGGTAAAAAAATAAAATAAAATCGCAATATGCGTATATTGATTGGTTTGCGCAAAAGTTATAGCGTCTACAAAATAGGGTATAGATTTATGGCATTTTTATTATTATTATTTTTTTTTTTACTAGTAATTGCGGTGATCTGCGATTTTATCAGGACTGTGATATTGCGGCGGACAAATTGGACACTTTTGACACATTTTTGAGACCATTATGACAATATAACAATTATACAGCGATCAGTGCTATAAAAATGCACTGATTACTGTATAACTGTCACTGGCAGGGAAGGGGTTAACACTAGGGGAGTTCCCTAGGAGTGTTCTAACTGTAGGGGGGGTGGGACTGACTAGGGGAGGAGAGAGATCGGTGTTCATACATAGTATGAACACACAATATCTCTCCTCTCCCTTGAGAGAACTAGGATTTGTGTGTTTACACACACAGATCCCGTTTCTTGCTCTGTCACGAGCAATCGCGGGTGCCCGGCAGTCATCGTGCCCGTCAGGCACTCACATCGGCTCTGGGCACACGCTTCTCCTACAGCATCTTAAAGGGCTGTTGTACCATTACAGTGGCTGCCCAGGGGAGCCAACCTGTCGCAGTATAACTGCGGCGGCCGGTCGGGAACCGGTTAAGGCAGGGGTCCCAAACTGGCGGCCCTCCAGCTGTTGCAAAACTACAAGTACCATGAGCCATTGCAGGGCTGACAGTTACAAACATGACTCCCACAGGCAGAGGCATGATAGGATTTGTAGTTTCGCAACAGCTGGAGGGCCACCAGTTTGAGACCCCTGGGTTAAGGTGATGCATTGCTGGGAGGCAAAGGTCACTTCAATAAAGCAACTACAAGCCCCAGAGTCAATAATGGCTGTGACTGGCATTTCCCTTCCCGGCAACTGGAATGACATAGGCAGAGTGAGATGGGTGAAACTAAGGGATGAAGGAATGTGGTTAACAGATGATAGTGTTCGCCACTTACGCGTCTTGACGGGTCAGGTGCATACGTAATGGCCAGTTCCCTGCAATAGAGACAGAAATTGTTTTTCTGGTGGTATAGACGTACTTCAGGAGACAGAGGGGGGCGTACTACACCAAGCTGCATGGGCGCCATGTGCTTCGGCTGCAGGACTGACTGAAACAGGCTGGCTAGGAGCAGGACAGGTGGGAGCTGGGACTCGAGGCATTACCCAAACTGGACGCTACTGCTGGACGGATTTTTCCGATCGCCGTTCAGATGCCTGATAAAGGAACACACATGCTCCAAACGCGTGCATGTCATAGCTTCCTCCCGCTGAGAGCAGGGACTTCCTGAATGATGGTTTCCTCCTGCGCCCTGTACACTCTAGCCCAGGACACTGGAAACCACTGGCGCCATGGAGCAAGACAATACAGCACTGCCTCGATGATCGTTTTGGATCACTGATGTCCATCTGACATTCACCAAGATGTGCCTGCTTTTATCCTGTTTCGAGTGAGTGCATTACAGGCATACCCCAGTTTTAAGTACACAATGGGGTTTATTTACTAAAGCTGGAAAGTGCAAAATCAGGCTCACTTCTGCAAAGAAACCAATGAGCTTCTAAGCCCAGCTTGTTCAATAAAGCTTTGGTAATAAAACCTCGAAACTCATTGGTTTCTATGCAGAAGTGAGCCTGATTTTGCACTTTACTGCTTTAGTAAATAAACCCCATTGCATACTTAAAACTGGGGTATGCCTGTACTACTTAATTAAATATGTTACAATATTGCTGCACTTAGATTGGCGCTGCTTGTCTGTTTTTCTTGTATTCTTCCCAGAGGTCCTTCTACTCTTCAGCGTGCTGCCTTCCCTGTGCCAGCTATACTCCCTGTGGTGAATCACCCAGGCTATGGACTTCCTCTAAAAACCCATTAACCCTATCATGAGTCATTCCAAACATCATTTTATTTATATATTGATTCTCTGCTGCTCATTGGTCAGAACTTTGGACTCTATGTTCAGGATCCTGACATCTTAGTCATTCCCTCATCACCCCAGATGACACAGCTTTGCCTGCTGGAATACCTTAGTGCAAGAATTATTATGTTTTTTCCATTGTACATTTTGGAACCTGACGTGTAGCAGGAAGGCCTTACGTACAACCCCGGCACAAGGACCACCAATGTGATGAACAGTGGCCACAAGAGTGGTGTAAGAGTGCCTGGATCGTCTCTTGTGCAGCTAAAGAATTCCCAATGTAGACCAGCAGGTAACAGCAGGTGTAGTCAGCTCAGCAGACAGGAAGCAGGAAACAGGAAGCTGGAAGATGCACAGCTGTGGAGAAACTGGATGCGTGGTTCAGTAACAGATGATCAATCAGACACAAGTGGCAGGCAGAGAATGGTCAGTATACAGGCAAATGTTCGGCAACAGGATATCAGTCAAATGTAGAGTTAGCGTAGTCACAAGGCAAGCCAGGGTCAGGATAACAGAAGTCAATTGTAGTCAAACAAGCTGAGTCAAAACAAGAAACAGATCTGCTCTAAGGAACAGGTAGACACAGGAACAGGTATGAGCTGCAGATCAGACAGCGAAGTCTCTGTGCAGCTGAGGTGTTGTAAGGGCTTACCTTGGTTGGAGTCCATAGTGCAGAGATGTATGCTCACCCTTGCAAATACACACAGCCCACGATAACAAGGTAAAAGGTCACCTGGGCTGTGAATCTATGCACGGGGGCTTGACAGGAATTTACCAAAGAATGGTCGAGGTGAAGCTGTAGTCAGGGATTCCAGAAGTCAGAGTTAATGAAGAACAGAGCCAGGGTCAGAAGCTGGGGTCAGTCTTGGAACACTGCAACTTGAAAATAAGAACACAGGAACCTTTGGCAATATAAGAGACAGTGAACTGAAAGCCCTCAGAGTGAGGCAGTGTTTTATACCCAGCTGATTAGATAAACTGCCTTAGCTGAACCAGGAGTGACAGGTACTGATTGCAAAGCAAGATCCAGTGTATAGCCCTCAGTGCTGAATGCAGAACAAAGCATATCTGTGCCATAGGCCTGGCACAGTGGCCAATTTCCAATATGGCCACACCCATGCATGTTTGCCATGGTGGAGACATGTGCATGCTGGCGCACATAATGCTTGTCATACCCTGCTGCCCTCTGGCCTTTAAAAGAGTGACTGCAGCACATGGATATTGCTGACTGGTCTTCAGCCTCCTGCTCCTGTATGTGTGCTTATGCTTCTGATCTCCAGTCAATGACCTGGCCTGCCCTTGGATACCTCTTGTCGCTCTCCCAGCTCTGACCTCAGATTGCCCATGGATCTGCTCTTGTCTACTGTCCTGTGTATGACTTTGGCTTGCCTAACCATATCTCTATTCTTCTGCCTGCTGACCACTGGCTTACTGACCTTGGTATCTGTCCCTGACTATGCTTCCTGCTTCACCCTGTCTGCTGTGATCCGCCCTGGTGCCTACCCACAGTACCCAGCCTTCTGTACCTACCTGCAGTACTTACCTGTTACTCCAGCATGCAATCCACTTTCCACTGCAACCTGTTTTCTGCTGTGTACAGTCTGCATAATCATCAGCTCCACTGGGTTCTACTGCTCACCTCATCTGGTATAGACTTACAGAGAGATCTCCACATCTGCATCTCTCATCTGTGGCACAGCCAGCAATCCCTGCTTCTCTGGGCTTCGTGTTAGGTTTCCACCTTCAGGAACACCAAGCACTTAGCCACAAGGAGAGCCCTCTCAGCATTTCAGCTTCAGGACCAGGTACGTGACACATGCTTTGACATATGCTACTGTAGCCAGGTCCCGTGCTACAGCTACATGGAGCAGGAGACAATGCCTTATATTCCTCTCTCCCTCTGCTGAGATACTGATGTTATGATGTGCCATTCTCCTCCAGCCAGCAGGGGGAGAGCAAAAGCCAAGCAAGCCCATAGACTTCTATGCAGAGTGCTGGGAATCCTGGAAGTTGTAGTTTGAGACGGCAGCCATATAATGGGATGAATAGACTCCTTACACTACAGATCCCAATAGGCAGTCTGAGGTACAAGGAGTTAACTCTGAAGCTCCTGATGACACTGACATTCCATCAGAGTGTCAGCCTCCTGAGACGATGGGGTTAATTTACTAAAGGCAAATATACTGTGCACTGCAAGTGTACTTCAAGTGCACTTGCTCCAGAGCTTAATAAATGAGGTAAAGTTTCACTTTGCAGCATTTTTTGCTTGCACATGATTGGATGATGTATGTCAGACCAGTTGTTCTCTTTACACAACAAGCTTTACCTATCAAACATTACCATCTACTATACCATCTGAATTGTAGATTACAGAAGGACATGCTTTCAACCCAAGTGTCAACACTCAAGGCAAAGCAGCAGCACCAAAGTCAACAGTCTATTAAAAGTGGTGAAGGTCAGCAGGACTGTGGGCAATTAATATGATTGAAAAGATTCATTTCTTCTGTACTTCAGCAGTAGGTCAAGTGTCTCAAGTTTAGACGAAGTCACCAACCTCAACAAATAGCTGACCTTTCAATAGATAGCCTGAGCACTGACCCACCCTTTGGTTATGATGGATTAGATGTCTTTGGCTAATGGGCAGTTCTTGCATTAAAGACCCATGGTGGGACTGCCAATAACAAATACTCTTGGTGCCGACAGCATGCAAATATGCAGCCTCTTGTCGGGTGGACCTTAACGCCAAGTGGCCACATATTTGTGTACCAGAACGTAAATACAGCTATGCTGAGAGCGCGCGCCCTGCACGCTCCTGGCACAGTTATCGGTGGCTACCGGAAAGCTCCCAATCACAAGTAGCTTAGCTTTCTGATCATGTG
Organism: Lithobates septentrionalis; assembly: GCA_037952835.1. Lineage (NCBI taxonomy): Eukaryota > Metazoa > Chordata > Amphibia > Anura > Ranidae > Lithobates > Lithobates septentrionalis. The sequence continues at coordinate 4,975,792 of JBBDGP010001284.1, forward strand.
ACTGCTGTGACAGTCAATCACAGCGATCACATGATCGTAAACCCCGCCTGCCTCCTGGAATCTGAAACTGCTTAAAGGGCCAGGAGGTGCCAGTGCCAATGGGTTAAACAGTACTCTTTGTAGATTCTTAGTATCAGAGGCCCAGTTAAGCAACTTAGATCTGACATCCTTTGTAATGTGCTCTGAGAAGTAAAATTGTGTTGGATTCAACCTTCATGTCTTTTTGGAGAGTTTAGCTGTCTTAAGAGGGTGCTGAATCAGCAGGTGACCTGTCATGTACCTGGTTTGAGGCCAAAGTGATGAGACAGCTTCCCTTGCAGCTCTGGCCTGAACACCCCTGAGTATGGAGACAGGTGTACAAGGCATAACGTAACATACCTCACATCCATCAACATTCCTTATTATAGTTACTGTCAGGAAAGGGTCTGTCCGCTGGTAAGATATATCATTTGGCGTGCAGTACTGAGGTCCACCAGCAGGTGTCTCCTGGCAGTTTGGAACTGTCAGGGGAATCTTTCCCTGCTGGTGTTATTTCATCATTTGGCCACAGTACTGACGTTCACCAGCAGATGGATCCTGGCAGTATGGAGCAGACAACACTCCCTGCGCTCAGGTGTTACATGAAGACAATTATTGTCAGTCCCATAAATACCCGGCAAGCCCTCACATGCTTGCCTTGGTATCTTTCTTCCTTGCACCCTGACCTGTACCTGCGACCTGCACCTTGTAACCTGTATCTGTATCTGAACCTGAGCCTGCACCTGGGCCTGTACCCGATCCCATCCTGATCCTGTCCCTCCTGTGTTCCTATTCCCTTGTAGCCTGATCCCATCCATTATCTCCCTCTCCTATCCTGCCCTTGTTCAGTTGCTGATCCCCTGTGTATGACCCTGGCCTGGCTAACGTGTTTGATTTCGGTACTTTCCTTTGGTTGTATATATGATCTGTTGTCTGTGGGTTTCTGTTGGTTGGTTAAGCACTATTTGTATTTGGGGTGTTTACTTATTTATATCACTTATCTTAAATAAACATTATTCTTATTCACTTTACATGTGTTTTGGTTTCCTCTTTGCAGTCCACACAATCTGGTTACACTTGTTCATGACAGTTACTATACATAGTATAGCATGTATATGCTGCATTATTATGTAGCAAACACAGTGGCAGAACTACCAGGGTTGTAAAGGTTGCACTTGTGCCTGGGTCCTGGCGTTCCGCCACTGTCGGGGGGGCCCCATTTGGGTTGCTGGCCACAGGGCTCTAAACTGAGAGCGTTTCTCTGATAATGCCCAGAGCCTGCATGACAGTTCCCCCTTCCTGGCACAGATGGGAGAGAAGAGTGCCAATCTGCTCATTTTCTCCTGCCCCCCCTCCGCCTGTGTGCACCGTGAGAAGTGTGAAGCTAAGCAGCTGAATTTGACCACACACAGGATGAGAGTGGTATCACAGAGTGTGCTGGATGCATGTCCCAGGGGGCACATAGGAGGCAGGGTTCTGGGAGAATGTCCATGGACACCCGCTCAGAACTGTAAGCCCGGGGCTCGAATGGAAGGGGGAGGGGGTCAGGGATGACCTTCATGATTTGTTGCATTGGGGCCTTGAAGATTATAATTACACCTCTGAGCAACTGTGTTGATTTGCAAACTTGTTCACATTGTACATAATATTTATACACATTATTTTAAACCACATTGTTCCAATAATCAGTTAGTGGTCACTGCCTGTATCTATCTCACAGTAGCATCAAACATCAGGAAGTAAATTTTGCAGGTTTTGCTAATGGCCATGTTGATTCTCTTGTTCTTGATGGCTGTCACATTAATACCATGTCATATTTGATTTGTGGAAAAAAAATGTACCCCAATTATAAGTCCAAAGCGGGACCACATTTCAGTAAATAAGTTTCTATTGTTTGTAATTCTCAATTTTTTGGTTTTTACGTTTTGTAATAATTAGGTAACTATTAGCTTTGTCTTTTGATTTGCCATATATGTCCATATCAAAATTAGATCAAGCTACCTTGAATGGTAAAAGCAAACAAAATTGTGAAGTAATTTTGGCTATTCAGTCCCATCCATAGGTTTTTAGCAGAGAAGCATCTGGAACATCAGGCTGGTAATGCTCCGCCCCGCACCAATTTGTTTATCCTAAACTCTGTAATTGGACCTTATTTAATATATGTAAAATTGTTTATATCATCATTTTGTGTGTGTCATTATTGCTGGACGTGGTTTGTCAAAAGGTCAAATTACCTGCATAAATGAATAAATGCAATGAGGCTAATTCATACCCTTCATTACAATTCCCTTTAAAACAAAGCTAGTTATAGTATTAGACCCAATTATTACAAATTTAAATTAACTTACATAACTAGATTATGCAGGATTAATTATTACTCCAATAATTATGGATACATTAGAGACGTGCAAATCACCTACTGAGCATTTGTGTGGTAAATCACGTATGCATAACTGTTATATTAAATATATATGCGTCTCTAGAGATACAGCCACTTCACAGTCACTGTTTGTAATTTTAAACAACTCCAGTCAAAAAGAAAACCCCTTTTATTTGCACTGCAGAATTGGAAATTGCAACACCAATTAAGAGTTTACACATATTACAAAGTTTTATTCAATTTTTTTAGATAGCTAAATTGATTCACTTTGATCAGGGATCCTACAAGGACTAGCATGTGGTTCACCAATGGACTTGCAACTAGTGACCAAGACATAAATGATCAATGGGTGGATGCCTGGGAGACAAGTGTCTTACAAATAACATTTTAAGAGTAAATTGTTATTGGTACACACAGAAAACAGTTAATATTCTTATTTAAGAGTGCAACAAAAGTTAGGTCTCTCAAAGAACCAGTGGTATATCATTTTTGGGTGCAATGTTTGCAGTGCACACAAGCCCCAAGGGAGGGGGCACTGTGCAATCTCACATTGGTCAAGATGGGGAGACACTAGTTTTCTGTTTTTTTTGTCTAAGGAGCTGAGTGGGACACACGTTAGTTGCTTCCACTCCTGCTGGAGAATCAGACACTTTTGACACTTTTTTGGGACCATTGACATTTATACAGTGATCAGAGCTAAAAATAACCACTGATTTACTATATAAATGACACTTGCAGGGAAGGGGTTAACACTAGGGGCAATCAAGGACTGCCTGGAGGAGGAGACCGATCGCTGTTCCTAATCAGTAGGAACAGGAAATCTGTCTTTCCTCCCCTGACAGAAGAGAGATCTGTCTGTTTACATTGACAGATCTGCATTCTGTCTCTGTCACAAACGATAGTGGGTGGCCGGCAGGCATCGAGCCCGCCGGCCATGCGCATTGGCTCCGGAGGCATGCGCGTGCCCCCCACTGTTCTTAAGTCGGCCAAGGTACAGGAACGGAGATGCGCCCAGGGGAGCCAACCTGCCGCAGTATAACTGCGGCGGCCTGTCCTTAAGTGGTTAAAGAAGAGGGGGTTCCCCTAAATGGACTTTTTAGGCAACTAATAATATTGTAAATAAGCATGTGCAAAAATAATATAATAACAACAAATTTTATTGATAATTGAACATGATTAAAATAGAGTGAAACATTGATTCGTCACAGTATAGTTCATTACTATCACCATAAATGAGGAATTTTTTATGAAGAAACCTCCTTATACCCAACGCATTTTGGGGTACAGTATAGTCCTTCTTCAGGGGTGCAGAGGAAGGAGGAATTCATCTAAAGCATAATTCAAATATTAGGTCAATATTTTGAAGTGAAAAAATATATTACCAGCATAATGTACATAATTAAATGCTTAAATGTTATGATAGTTCACATTACATAAGGTTGAATGGTGAGATAGTTTTCAATGTTTCATTGTAACAACATCAAAAATGCAGACAGATAGCACGGAACAGATTTGCCGGTGGGGGGTGCTCTCTCAAGGCAAAAGGGCATCAGATAGGTCTGAAACACAGACTTGATATTATTAACATCCAGGGGGCAGAAAAACTTCCCTACACTCCTAGGCAATGGATGGCCAGGAGGATATACTGAGGCCACATATGGAAATCCAACTAAAATAAAAAACAAGGAGTATGTGAAATTTAAAATATCTGCCATTCCACAACATGTATGAGAAATTGAATAGATATACCTACTGGTTTGGAAAGTTTGTTGGTGAGGCTAACAGCCAAATGAAGTGGAGAGCCATTATCAGCCACTACAAAAGAATAATAAATTAATAAGTCATAATGGGGTATGTTTTTGATAACAGCCTCAAAAGGCATATAATGAGCCCATTTAATAGTATAAGTCAGTGAAAGTTAATCCCCGAGAAAAGAAGATAGGGAGATGTTATTAAAGAGTATTTTAGTTTTACCCATTGATTTATATGTAGTGGCAGCAATGAGTGGTATAGTGATAAATAGAGTTTTACCTTTATTATAAGGAAGATGGAAGCCGGCCGCACATCCCCACACCCAGCAGATAAGTGCTGGATATGGGAGTGTGCCGGTTAGGTATATATAGGAAATAAACCCCCATCACCTGATGCAATTAATTGCAGACAGCTGATTAGGGGAGGACACTGCCAGGAAATCCCAGGACGGCCCCCTAAACTTAGTGTGCGCGGCGCGGACCCCACCGCGCATGCGCGAGCGTCTGCACGTCGGAGCAGCGTCATGCAACTCAACACTCACCGACTCAATATGCCTCACACTCTCGTGTTTTGGCAATCAAGCAAAATCGACTAGATGGTCAGATGAAGGTGAAAGCTCCGAATTCCATTTATCCCAGTGTCATCTCATTCCATAAAAAATAAAAATACTCAAATAGTGTGATACCGTAAAACGTATAAAATTTATTCAACTTATGAAAATCTTCAATCATTGCACTCACATAAAAACCTCTTGAATCAAGCCAAAATCACACTGCAATTCAAATCTCAATCCTCCTCTGTGAAACGCCCAGCACCACTGTAAAATGAAGGTCGCGGCGGACCCAAGGTAAGCGTTAGAAAGGTTCTCACCCCCGCTCACTGACGCTCTACAGATCTAGCCCAGATCTCCCGCTGACACACGGAGATAGGAAGCAGCTCCTCAATCGAGAACGAATCTCCCGCTGTTACACGGGGATGAGCAGCAGCGTCCCGTCCGTCACTCTCTGCTATTGATCGATGCCGTACAGCCACGCCCCGACATGTTTCATCATACCTGACTTAATCATGGGATTGGCTGTACTGTACAGCACCTCCTATTCTTATACCCCTTGCTTCTATCCACGTAACAGGTTGCAATTACACTTCCGCATTCACCAGGTGTCCCCGCGGCCCTCAAACCGCAGCGCTGGGCCGATCACATCCTCCAGGAGACACTTTCATTACAAAGCATCATAGAGTGTATCAAAGTATACCAGAGTGTAATGCATGAAATAAACTACAATCAAATAAATAAATAAATCATACAATGCATAAGCCGAACTTGTAATGATATGTGATAATCACAGATTGTGTGGCTATCGATGTATGTTTGCTATATACCCTAATTGATCAATACAAGCCATAAAATCATATAACGTTTGTAAACATCTATATAGAGATATTGCACTTCTATATTAAAACTTGCACTTCTATATTCAAAATTTGTGCTCAGCCTAAATAATACCCGATCTGTCCAACTGGTTTAAACACTCCCATAGATCATCCACAGTCCCAATGATAGTTAATTAGAGATTAAATTTAATTTGAATCAAACACAAATATGCATCTCAGATGTCCCATACATATACATTTATTAGATCTTATATAACCTTAAGATGCCCATTCATTACTGATCCATGTCTAGGCCCTCTAGTGGTAAAGTTAAAAAGTGCACCCTTTTGGATCTAATATCAATTCAGTCCGAATTTAAACCGCACAATTACCACCCCCCTGTCAAAAACAAGACCCCCATCCTCAAAGTTGAGCCACATCCGTACAAAGGTTATTAAAAATGCAGCACAACTTGAAAAAATGCAGGCACAGCAACCTTGTTTTACCAGTAGCTAAAAATAATTTTAAAATTTATTTTAATTAACCGGAATGTGTCCAAAAAAATATTTTTTGGTTATAGTGATCAGAAATCATTAATGAAGCAGTTCAAGTCTACTTCAATATTAAGGCCCCTAGGGGCAAGGCACTTCAGACGAAATATCCATAGGGTCTCCCTTTGTGAGAGGTCCCTCACCCTATTTGACCCTCTCCATGATGGATATACACAATCTATCCCACAAAACTGTGCTAGGGAGGGATCTTGATTATGTTTCTCTCTGAAGTGTAACGATACACTGTGGTGTTTGAAGCCATTTTTAATGTTCGTAAGGTGTTCAGATATTCAAACTCTGAGTAGTCTTTTCGTCCGTCCTACATACAATAATCCGCATGGGCACCATAATAGGTAAACGACATGCGAAGAATTGCATGAGATGTACTCCTTTATCTCAAAGGTTTCCTGGTCTGCACTGGTAACACTTGTCATCCCCCTGTTGGAGACCCTTACAGTTTTACAACACACACATTTTCTGCATGGGTAAAACCCTTTTAGGTCAATCCTTAAAGTTTGTTGACCTGGTGGGTCCAAGATTTTTCTTACCACCCGGTCCCCAAAATTCGGGGCCCGTCTGTAGACGAATTTGGGTGATGGGGGTAGAATCTGGCCCAAATGTCTATCCCGGCCCAAAATGTGCCAGTGTTTTCTGAATATAGCCTCAACATCCCTAAATTGGAAATGGAAGCTTGTAATGAACCTGATTTGATGTTGATCACTACCTCCTAGTGATTGTCTACTCCCAAAGCACTGGTCTCTAGATGTATGTGCTACCTCCTGTATTGTGTTATCTAACATTTGTTCTTGGTAGCCCTTCTGCATGAATTTGTCCTTCAATACTTTGACTTGGGTGTGGTAGTCCTCCAGCTCGGTGCAATTTCTTCGCACCCTGAGTATTTGTCCCTTTGGTATATTACGGATCCAAGTGGGATGGTGTCCACTCGTAATAGTCAGATAACTATTGCGATCCGTTGGCTTGAAGTAAATTTTGGTGTTCAATCCGTATGCTTTTCTTTCTATAGTTACATCTAGGAAATTAACAGAAGTGTCGCTGATTTGATAGTCTAATTTAATACCATTGGAGTTCTTATTCAAAAACTCCAAAAACTCAATCACTGACTCCTTTGATCCTTCCCAAATAAACATCAAGTCGTCTATAAAATGACGGTAGAACTTCAACTGGGGTCTTTGGGTACTAAAAACCTGTCTGTCTTCCCACTCAGCCATAAACAGGTTGGTGAGGCTGGGAGCATATTTAGCTCCCATAGCCACGCCAACCTGTTGTGAGAAGAAGAAACCGTGGTACCAAAAATAATTATGGGACATGCAAAAGTCCAAAGCATGTCCCAAAAATCGCTTCTGCTTATGAGGGATTTCATCCCTCTTACTTAATGCCCAATTCAGTGCCAGCAGCGCATCCTCATGCTGTATGATGGTATACAGCGAGGATACATCAGCCGTTACCAAATAAGTTTCTACTTCAGGACTAATCACCACTTCCCTCAAGAGTTGTAACAGGTCTGATGTATCCTTCAAATATGCTTTGGTGGTTATAACGCTGGGCTGCAGAAATCTATCCAAGTATTCTCCCAATCGTGCCGTGATAGAACCAATCCCGTTCACAATTGGGCGGGCTGGTGGTGTTTGTGTGTTCTTGTGAATTTTCGGCAGTGTATATATGATTGGGATCCTACACACTGAGGGCACTAGATAGCGTTTCTCTTTAACACTCAATGCGTTGATCTGGTATCCCCATTCAACCAACGCATTCAGTTGTGTTTTATACGTATCCGTTGGATCAGGCCCCAATTTTTTGTATGTAATTCTGTCCCCCAAAAGTTCCATGAGCTGGTTATGGTAAAATACTTCATTCATCAGGACCACCCCACCCACTTTGTCCGCAGGGCGAACAATAATATTTTTCTTATCTTCCAATGATTTTAATCCATCTTTAATATATCCCGGGTTTACCCTCTTCTTAACAGGGAGCTCTTCAATGTCTTTCAACACTAAGTGCTTAAATACCTCTATGAAGTGGTTGTTTGATAGTTGTGGATTAAAGATCGATTTGTTCCTCAGTCCACTATCAATTCTCTGCCCTCCTCCATTTGCCCTAATCCCTGATTCAACAGGGTGACTAAGAAAATTTGGGGGACCGGGTGGTAAGAAAAATCTTGGACCCACCAGGTCAACAAACTTTAAGGATTGACTTAAAAGGGTTTTACCCATGCAGAAAATGTGTGTGTTGTAAAACTGTAAGGGTCTCCAACAGGGGGATGACAAGTGTTACCATTGCAGACCAGGAAACCTTTGAGATAATGGAGTACATCTCATGCAATTCTTCGCATGCCGTTTACCTATTATGGTGCCCATGCGGATTATTGTATGTAGGACGGACGAAAAGACTACTCAGAGTTCGAATATCTGAGCACCTTACGAACATTAAAAATGGCTTCAAACACCACAGTGTATCGTTACACTTCAGAGAGAAACATAATCAAGATCCCTCCCTAGCTAAGTTTTGTGGGATAGATTGTGTATATCCATCATGGAGAGGGTCAAATAGGGTGAGGGACCTCTCACAAAGGGAGACCCTATGGATATTTCGTCTGAAGTGCCTTGCCCCTAGGGGCCTTAATATTGAAGTAGACTTGAACTGCTTCATTAATGATTTCTGATCACTATAACCAAAAAATATTTTTTTGGACACATTCCGGTTAATTAAAATTAATTTTAAAATTATTTTTAGCTACTGGTAAAACGAGGTTGCTGTGCCTGCATTTTTTCAAGTTGTGCTGCATTTTTAATAACCTTTGTACGGATGTGGCTCAACTTTGAGGATGGGGGGTCTTGTTTTTGACAGGGGGGTGGTAATTGTGCGGTTTAATTCTGGACTGAATTGATATTAGATCCAAAAGGGTGCACTTTTTAACTTTACCACTAGAGGGCCTAGACATGGATCAGTAATGAATGGGCATCTTAAGGTTATATAAGATCTACTAAATGTATATGTATGGGACATCTGAGATGCATATTTGTAGGAATTGTGTTTGATTCAAATTAAATTTAAGCTCTAATTAACTATCATTGGGACTGTGGATGATCTATGGGAGTGTTTAAACCAGTTGGACAGATCGGGTATTATTTAGGCTGAGCACAAATTTTGAATATAGAAGTGCAAGTTTTAATATAGAAGTGCAATAGCTCTATATGGATGTTTACAAACGTTATATGATTTTATGACTTGTATTGATCAATTATATAGCAAACATACATCGATAGCCACACAATCTGTGATTATCACATATCATTACAAGTTCGGCTTATGCATTGTATGGTTTATTTATTTATTTGATTGTAGTTTATTTCATGCATTACACTCTGGTATACTTTGATACACTCTATGATGCTTTGTAATGAAAGTGTCTCCTGGAGGATGTGATCGGCCCAGCGCTGCGGTTTGAGGGCCGCGGGGACACCTGGTGAATGCGGAAGTGTAATTGCAACCTGTTACGTGGATAGAAGCAAGGGGTATAAGAATAGGAGGTGCCGTACCGTACAGCCAATCCCATGATTAAGTCAGGTATGACGAAACATGTCGGGGCGTGGCTGTACGGCATCAATCAATAGCAGAGAGTGACGGACGGGACGCTGCTGCTCATCCCTGTGTAACAGCGGGAGATTCGTTCTCGATTGAGGAGCTGCTTCCTATCTCCGTGTGTCAGCGGGAGATCCGGGCTAGATCTGTAGAGCTTCAGTGAGCGGGGGTGAGAACCTGTCTAACGCTTACCTTGGGTCCGCCGCGACCTTCATTTTACAGTGGTGCTGGGCGTTTCACAGAGGAGGATTGAGATTTGAATTGCAGTGTGATTTTGGCTTGATTCAAGAGGTTTTTATGTGAGTGCAATGATTGAAGATTTTCATAAGTTGAATAAATTTTATATGTTTTATGGTATCACCCTATTTGAGTATTTTTATTTTTTATGGAATGAGATGACACTGGGATAAATGGAATTCGGAGCTTTCACCTTCATCTGACCATCTAGACGATTTTGCTTGATTGCCAAAACACGAGAGTGTGAGGCATATTGAGTCGGTGAGTGTTGAGCTCAAGGGGAGAGGAATCACTGGCACTGAGTGAATTGGTGGACATTTTTCCGAAATTGCACACTTTCTTCACGTGTTCTCTTTATGGACTTTTCATGGACTAAATACTCATATTTTTATATGTTTTCACTATTGATACAATTTGTGGTTTAAATTGCTCTGTGTATGGTATATCACATTATCATGCATTATCACGTTATATAATTTTAGGTTTGATACAATTTTCGGTATAGATTGTTTTGCGTATGGTACATTCTATTATCACGCAATTGCACTAGATCACTCTAGCACAAAGGGTTTAAACATTTTTGAACAACAGGTAGTGTCATCACTGACATTAGCGCCACTTATATTGATTTGCAGGGATCTTCTATGGGCTCTTGAAATCAATAGAGGTTTTTTCAGTTTTATATTTAAAGTGACTGCTTTGAATTAACCTTACTAGGTCACATTTATTTTCACATCACTTTGTTCACAGGGGGATAACACCCTTCTGTTTGGCTTTGAGCGCAGTGGTGGGGACTCAAGGAGGGCGCAGTTGTTTGAGTTTCACTTTTTCACATTAAATAGATACCCAACATGTCACCTTTCAAAATTGTATGGTATGGCTGGGTATCACAGAGTATGACTGGGTATGACTGGGTATGGCTGGGTATGGCGGGGTATTGCAGGGTATTGCGGGGTATTGCAGAGTATTGGTCTGTGCTGGGCCCAATCCTATTTATTTTGTTCATAAACGACCTGGAGGATGGGATAAACAGTTCAATCTCTGTATTTGCAGACGATACTAACCTAAGCAGGGCAATAACTTCTCCGCAGGATGTGGAAATCTTGCAAAAAGACCTGAACAAATTAATGGGGTGGGCGACTACATGGCAAATGAGGTTCAATGTAGAAAAATGTAAAATAATGCATTTGGGTGGCAAAAATATGAATGCAATCTATACACTGGGGGAGAACCTCTGGGGGAATCTAGGATGGAAAAGGACCTGGGGGTCCTAGTGGATGATAGGCTCAGCAATGGCATGCAATGCCAAGCTGCTGCTAATAAAGCAAACAGAATATTGGCATGCATTAAAAGGGGGATCAACTGCAGAGATAAAACGATAATTCTCCCGCTCTACAAGACTCTGGTCCGCCCGCACCTGGAGTATGCTGTCCAGTTCTGGGCACCAGTCCTCAGGAGGGATGTACTGGAAATGGAGCGAGTACAAAGAAGGGCAACAAAGCTAATAAAGGGTCTGGAGGATCTTAGTTATGAGGAAAGGTTGCGAGCACTGAACTTATTCTCTCTGGAGAAGAGACGCTTGAGAGGGGATATGATTTCAATTTACAAATACTGTACTGGTGACCCCACAGTAGGGATAAAACTTTTTCGCAGAAGGGAGTTTAATAAGACTCGTGGCCACTCATTACAATTAGAAGAAAAGAGGTTTAACCTTAAACTACGTGGGGGGCGTGTCCAAGATGGCGACCGGGATGGACGCATAGTTAGGAGGCTCCGCTACCCTGCCGGCTATTAATCCTGTTTCCCAGCGGAATTTCATAAAACTGGAACTACCACGAACCCACGGACCTGGTATGCCCTATAATCGCCGCTCCACCGCCCACAAAAAACCCTCTACGACCCGCACTACTTCCAGTGGCGGGAAAGCTCAGAGCAACCAGACGGCTAACATGGCGTCGCAGACCGAGGAAGCGGATCCTGATCTCCGAGAAGCAGACCACTTCACTGCACTGATGCAAGCCATCGAGACATGCCAAACCACACTGACAGGCAAAATCGATAAAATCCAACTAGAGATGGGACTAATTCGGAAAGATATGGACAAATTCAGGACCCGGATGTCGGAGGTGGAGCGCCGCGTGGGGGACAGTGAAGACGTGTTGGGTGAGCACACATCATCTCTCCGAACCCTCACCACTAAAGTGAGGACACTAGAATATCGTGCGGAGGACGCGGAGAACCGCAACAGGAGGAATAACCTCCGAATTATTGGATTGCCTGAAAGGGCTGAAGATCCTGATCCAGCCGGATTTACTGAACGCCTTCTGAGGCAGCTATTCCCGCAGGCGGCCTTCTCCCCCTTCTTCACGGTGGAGCGCGCTCACAGAATGCCGGCGGCTCGTGGACCTCCTGGGGCCCCGCCTCGCACATTCATCCTTCGGCTACTGAATTACCGAGACCGGGACGCTGTACTACGGGAGAGCAGGAAGATGGAGACCCTGCGATTTGAAGGATCCCGCCTGATGATCTTCCCGGATTTCTCTGTCGAAACGCAGAAACAGCGCAAATCATTCGACCATGTTAAGCAAGAGCTACGCAAGAAAGGCCTTAAATATAGTATGCTCTTCCCGGCCAGACTGCGAGTCCAAGACGGAGAAACACACAAATTCTTCACTACCCCGGAAGAAGCAGCTAACTGGCTAGAGACCATCCCACAGCGTTAAGAATAAACCCTGACTACTACATGTTTTGTTTTTTTCTCTCCCCGGCTGGTGAGTTCTTATCTGCAGTAACGCACTTTTAATTTTTCCCCCATCAATAGCTGCTAACTACATATTACTGCCCTTACAACTAGTGAAGCAGGCCAGTAATCTGTGACATATTCGTACACCACACTGTGTGGCAATGAATGGCATAATGTATCCCAGGGGGTGAGTCTCTTCCTGCCTCAGCACCCCCCCCCTTTTCCAATATTGGCTGACCACAGCAGCCATGTTACACGGTGCTCCACCCCTCCTGAAGGTGAACCTTAAGCACAACAAGATGACCCGGGCCAAAATTAGCAGCACACAAGCGCAACAGCATTCACCATCTAAAACAGCAAATCTACTACATAGATGAAGTGGCTGCGGTGCACTTCGAGACGTTGACCCGTGAAGAGGCACCTCGGAACTCGCTCTCTCAGGAGGAGACTATGGGGGGTTGAGATTCTATACTCCCCCTTGTTTGCACTCAGGTGAACCCTCTACGCCGGCTCGCTATAACATACAGCGGTGGACAGGCTTAATCTATCATAATGGTGGCATAATCCTTCCGCAGAGAAAGAGATTCCATTTTTTTTTCTTTTCACTTTTTTGATGTTTATACCCTGAAAAGGGATAGCTGGCACACATCACGACTGCTAAGCGGTTGTGGACTTCCTTATTGTGCCTCCAAGGCGCCCTGTTGGTGCACTGACTCCAAGGGACTTTTAAAAGTCATGTTTTGTTTGGGTAATCAAACGCACCCAAGTTTGGGGGGTTGCGTAGGGAGGGGGGGTGGGGGTTTTGTTCAACGGTACGCCAACAAATCTATCTATGTTGATGCTCATATACCAGTTCTATCTTTTACATATGCAACAGAAATATGGAATTTAATTGACAGCAGGTCGGGTATGCTGGTCCTACGCCTGGGTCTGGATGGGGGTCCGGTAAACAGATTAGCTGATATATATATTTACCCACCAGTATGGCCCCTATTAGAGTGATATCCTGGAATGTGCGGGGGCTTAACTCCAAATTCAAACGATCCCTGGTATTCTCATATTTAAAAAAATATCATCCGCACATTTGCATACTCCAGGAAACCCATCTTACAGGCTCCAGAATACTTTCTCTCAAGAAGCCCTGGGTGGGATCATATTTTCACTCCACCTATTCCTCCCACTCCCGAGGAGTTAGTGTTCTTGTGCATAAGGCACTTCCCTTTGTGCTTCTGGACCTCCATCTGGACCCGGACGGGCAATATGTGATTTTACACGCACTTTGTGACAGATTGGAAATGTTAATAATAGGTCTATACTTACCACCACCAGCTAAAATGATGGTATTGCATAAACTTCAAACTATTATTGCCAATTATAGTACCCCCAATATAATTATAGCAGGTGATTTTAACATGACTCCAAACCCTAGTGTTGATAGGTTACACACGGGTCAGACAACCGATTCAGCGCTGTCCCGTTGGGCGGAGGTGTATGGTTTTACTGATACTTGGAGATGGAAAAATCCACAGAGTAGACAGTTCTCATGTCACTCTGCCACACATGCGACATTATCGCGCATTGATCTAATTTATGTTACTGACTCCCTATTGTCCCGGGTGTCAGCTGTTTCCCACCTGCCGCGTGGCGTGTCGGATCATACCCCGGTTATGCTGGATCTCTCTACGGGCTCGGCAGCGAGTGCGGGCCTGTGGAGACTATCCAGATACTGGATCACCGATGAGAAACTGGAACCTATAATGCAAATGGAACTGGGGGAATACTGGACACATAATGACCAATCGGCCTCTCCACCAATAGTATGGGATGCATTTAAGGCGTATGCCAGGGGTAGATATCAGTTTAATATCTCTAAGGTCAGGAAAGAATCGAGACTGGAGCTCTCGACGGCAGAACAAAGGGCAATAAGATTAGAAAGTCAATACACTGCCTCACCCGACCAGGGCATGCACTCCGACATGCTCACGGCATATAGGGAGGTGGCGCTCATCCGGGCAACCTCTTGTCGTCGTTTCCTCCTTGCCCAGACTCACCGTATATTTGAGCAGGGCGAGCGATCGGGTAGATTGCTAGCCTGGTTAGCTAAGGAACGAGCTGGTAGCCCCTGTATAGCTAATATTAGAGATGACGATGATACTGTACTCTCTGATCCCACGCGTATTAATGCGCGGTTCGAGAGGTATTATCAGCAACTCTACACATCCAGAGCCACATATTCCCCTGGGGAATTGCAGTCGTTCCTCCTAAAGATAGAATTCCCTACTCTAACACTAGAGGCGAGTCAGGCACTGGAAGCTCCTATAACACTGAAAGAAGTCCAAAGAGCCATTAAGTCACTCCAGACGGGTAAAACTCCGGGACCTGACGGATTGCCCACAGAATTTTATAAAACCAACCTGGATATAATAGGCCCCTACTTTCACACTATGCTCACTAAAGCATTAACTCAGCAGTGCCTCCCGCCCTCAATGATGGAAGCAGTAATCGTTGTCATTCCCAAACCGGGGAAGGACCCAGAAGTTTGTTCGTCCTATCGACCCATTTCTTTACTGAACGTGGATGCCAAGATCCTTACAAAGATCTTGGCGGGCAGGTTAAACTCGGTGATACTGTCCCTCATACATGGTGACCAAACCGGATTTATGCCCGGCAAGGGCACGGATATAAATATACGTAGACTCCATACTAACATAGCGCTACCCCGGGATCCTAAAGTGGGTGGTGTGGTGGCCTCGTTAGACGCCGAAAAGGCCTTTGACTCAGTTGAGTGGGCCTTCTTGTGGGAGGTAATGTCTAAATTTGGATTTGGGAATAAATTTATCAACTGGGTCAGACTGCTTTACCAATCGCCAACGGCTAGAGTGCGTGCGGGTGGTCTCCTCTCTCCTCCCTTTCAATTGTGCAGGGGGACAAGGCAGGGATGTCCACTGTCCCCAGGGCTGTTTGCCCTTGCCATTGAACCTATGGCTATATTGCTCCGCTCGGCCTCTGAGGTGAAGGGATTAGAGATAGGACCACTAATCGAACGAATCTCACTATACGCGGATGACACGCTTTTATACCTGGGGGATGACACCCAATCTTTAGTTGCGGCACTTGAAATTATAGATCACTATGGCGTATTCTCCGGGGTCAAAATCAACTGGAGTAAGTCTAACCTGTTCAATCTGACTGACAGTGACTCCCCCAACGCCGACCTGACCCCCCTTCGCAGAGTTACCCAGTTTAGATATCTTGGTATTGAAATATGCAGGGACCTAACCCAATATCTAACGAACAATTTATATCCCATCCTTCAAAACCTTATTGCGAGATGTCAGGCCTGGAAATCACTTCCATTAACACCAGTGGGAAGGGTGAACCTATTAAAAATGACGTTCCTTCCCAAGTTTTTATATATTTTCAGGAACACCCCAATCCCAATCCCCGTCTCTTTTTTCCACAAACTAGATGGGGTTATCTCCTCTTTTATATGGGGAGGGAAGGTCCCAAGAATAGCGAAAGTTAAGCTACAACTTCCCCTATCCTCGGGAGGTCTGGCACTGCCATGCTTCCAGAAATATTACTGGGCGGCAGTGCTGGTCACTGTTCGATGGTGGTTCAAACAGACTAGATCAAACCCCGCGCTAAACCTTGAAGCAGCCATACTGGGTTCATACTCAGCCCTTACAAATGTTGTTTATAGAGGTGTAAAAGCCAGCCCACACATAACTCTACCAATGCGCACCACAATACAGGTATGGGATAAAGTCACTGCAGCTATAGCAAGTAAGGATACTGTCTCCCCTCATACCCCACTATGGGGTAATCCCAGACTTCCACATTTCAGGTCCATCCCAGACCCCAGTGTATGGGCTAAATATGGGATAGTGAAGATTAAGCAGATTATGCCTAATGGGCGAATACTCCCATTCCCAGAACTCAAAAGGACATATCAACTCCCTTCATGGATGTTATTTCGATATCTCCAAATAAAACATGCTACGCAAGCACAGTTCCCTACAGTAGTCACAGTGGCGTCGAATGTGGTGGAGAGCTTCCTTACCTCGCGGGGAGTAGATAGGATACTGTCTTCCATATATTTACGCCTTACCTGCGATGAAGCAGAGAAAAACCCACATCTCCTACAAATGTGGAAATCAGACATAGCTGATCTCTCTGACGAACAATGGGAAACAGCGATTCAAAACTACATACCGACAGTGATCTCGGCTAGGGATAGATTTATCCAACTCAAATTCATACACAGAGCGTACTACACGCCACAAAGACTAGCGCGGATATATCCTACACAAACAGATCAATGTACAAAATGTCAGCAGGCACTGGGGACGTTCTATCACGTTATCTGGGAATGTCCTATTATTCAGGAATATTGGAAGAAAGTGGTTGAAGAAATTAATAGTGTCACCAACATGTCTATGCCCTTAGATCCTAGAATCCTTATTCTAGGGGTTACAGAACTAATTACTCATTCTACGTATGAAAAGCTACTATTGTTTTATATGTGCTTCTATGCAAGGAAGGCCCTCCTCCAACAGTGGAAACTAGCGGCTCCCCCCACTGTGACTCAATGGCGCGCCCTGGTGGACGCGGTGTTACCCTTATACAAATTGACGTATATGGGACGTAAATGCCCTCAAAAATTTGACAAGGTGTGGGAACCATGGGTGACCGCTAGACCACTTTTGGACTGAGGCTATTTTCGTGGACAACTTTAAAACTAACGATACTGCTGGCCTACATGTATTAGTTACCCGGACCTAGAAATATAGTTAATTGAAATAATGTGAATAGTCCTGACTTGCATGCCTACCCTAAAATTTGATGCTGTGCTGGTGTAGATGGAATGGGAAACCTCAGGATTTATTCTTGAAACCCTCCCCCTTCCCGTATGACTATGTTTGACGGTGAACCCTCTTCCTAATATGTATTCAACCAATTAGCCTGGTCGACCTGTCAGGGTCAAATATAAACCTAAAAAAGATGCAATAATACAACTGGGTCCGATATAGCCCCCCCTCCCCCCTCCCCTCTTCTCTTCTCTTCCCTTCTCTCCCCCTTCCTTCTCCTCTTCCCATCTCCCCCCTACCAACTATAAACTATGGTTATAATCCAGCATAAATGTTAAGCAGGCATACCAGGCTCCGACCCATATTATAGAGTACTCTTATGTAGCATCATCATTCACTTTAATTTGAATATGAGACAGTATTTCTAGATAGCATATATTGATATGATATATTCATGATGTACCGTATTTGTTTTCTTTTGTACTAATTTTTTTTTCTTTGTTTGTATTTGATATAAATAAAAACTCTTCTGTTAAAAAAAAAAACCTTAAACTACGTAGAGGGTTCTTTACTGTAAGAGCGGCAAGGATGTGGAATTCCCTTCCACAGGCGGTGGTCTCAGCGGGGAGCATTGATAGCTTCAAGAAACTATTAGATAATCACCTGAATGACCGCAATATACAGGGATATGTAATGTAATACTGACACATGGTCACGCACATAGGTTGGACTTGATGGACTTTTTTCAACCTCACCTACTATGTAACTATGTAACTATGTAATTGCACAGTGTTGTGGGGTATTGCAGAGTATTGTGGGGTATTGCAGAGTATTGTGGAGTATTGCAGAGTATTGTGGGGTATTGCAGAGTATTGTGGGGTATTGCAGAGTATTGTAGAGTATTGCGGAGTATTGCAGAGTATTGCAGAGTATTGCGGGGTATTGCAGAGTATTGTGGGGTATTGCAGAGTATTGTGGGGTATTGCAGAGTATTGCGGGGTATTGCAGAGTATTGCAGGGCATTGCAGAGTATTGGGGGGCATTGAAGAGTATTGCACATTATTCTGGGGCATTGCAGAGTATTGCAGGGCATTGCAGAGCATTAGGGATGGCTGAGCATGGATGGATGGATGGCTGGATGTCACTGGTTAGCGCTGTGGGCACTACAGATGCAGCCCACAGCGCTACTGCCATCCATCCATCCCCCTCTCCGCTCACAGTGTACCGATCGGTACACAGGAGGGGAGGAGAGGAACCGGCGTCATGAGATGACGCCGGTTTGTTTACATGTGATCGCTCCGCTCATGTGACACATAGGCAGGAAGAATTTTTCTGCAAAGGTAAACAGTATACAATACTGGATTTTTTTACATGTTCATCTGAATATGTAGTACACTGTTTGACCTGCCCATACGGCCTACTTTACGTCGGTCGTACCATTCGTACACTCCGAAAACGGTTTGGGGAACATCGGAATCTTGTAGAAAAACTGATAAATATAGTGTTCCGAGACATTTCAAAGAATTTCACAAACAGTCATCATTGGCATTACGTGTTTGGGTTATAGAGGCTATTCCCAAAACACTTCCCACCGCTGAACGTTATAAAAGACTATGCAAGAGAAAATTATTGGAATTATTCCTTGGATTCTTTATCGCCCAGAGGCCTTAACGAAGGCATTGAAATACTTTATTATAATAACAAATTAACACTCTATCATTACAACATCTTCTTTCTTAACAAGTATATTAATAATAATGCTTTTTTGAATATCCCCATATGACCCTTGTGCTGCTCCTAGGTCAATTCTTAGCCTTTCTAATAGGTTTCACTCTAATATATATATATATATATATATATATATATATATATATATGATAAAATGTATGCATTACAAAATTAATTGATTTTTAATCTTTATTTAATTAATTAGTTGTTTTTTAATGCAAAAATAGTGGTATCATTTTTATGTTATTTATATTATTATGGTTGGATGTTAGACTTATCAAATCATAACTCAGTTCTATCACTAATTTGGATCCTATTTATTGTTAATTAATTGGTGAATCCCTATTTTAATTAAAATTTATTTTTGGCATATATTATATTGTATATATATATATTTCATCTATATATAACAAGTTATGTACAAGTACACTTATTCCTCCATATGCATATATATATATATATATATATATATATATATACGGGTCAAAATATAACCCAAATATTTAGGCCATATAGTTGGCACTGATTAATACTAATTAAAACTAGTAATCAATTATTTATTTATTGATTTTAATTAGTTTACAGAAATCTTCTATTAACCAATTATTTTTTAAAGTATCACCACTATTTTTCCATAGATATACCATTGCCAGATAAGTCATGATTCTACTGGTCGTCAGGTGTAAGTATCCTAGTTCAAAAGTAGCCTTTTATTAGTTAATCCAGTGTTTTAGCCGAGACATTGTAGTATTGTTATTGTCTTTATGTCACCATGGTTACCCGTTGCGTAAGCTTATTTAGCATAGTGCATGTGTGTACAGGCATACCCCAGTTTTAAGTACACAATGGGGTTTATTTACTAAAGCAGGAAAGTGCAAAATCAGGCTCACTTGGGGGCGTGGCTAGCCGGCGCGGTGTATGGACGCTCACTGAAAGAGCTCCTCTCTGCCAAGGGCCATCAGACACTTTTACAGCGACCTACAGCCTAAAAATTCACAGCCAACAGAGCGGTTCAGCTGGGGGAACATCAAGGATGACATCCAGGAAAAGAAAAGAGGATATCTATCCCAACAAACTGCCAGATTACTTCATGTGGCAGCGGCGGTCTCCTGAGCAAGATGGCGGCGGCATGCAGGGGAAAGGCACACGAGGCTCTCACACACAGAACGGCGCTGCACAGGGGAGAAGGTCCAGCAGAGCTTACAGTTCACCCACCGCTGAGCAGTACTCCCTGCCTCCCTCAGCCTCATCCAGCCCAGCCAAAAGCAAACCAAAACTGGATCACACAGAGGAGGATGATGAGGAGGTAAGCTTGCACTCATCTCAGGATGACACCAGAGAACTGCAGGACTCCATAACTGACTTCCCCACCGCTAACACACCAATAATGGACACTACACTTAAAGATATGTTGATATCTCTCAGGTCCACATTGCATGCTGATATTCAATCACTGACTAGACAGTTCAAGTCTGAAATATCATCAGTGAACAAACGAATCTCACATGTTGAAACAAAGATGGGTGAATTTGCATGTACCTTCAATGACTTAGTTGATGCCCACAATGATAGAGATGACGACATGCTGCAAATGAAACTAAAGCTGGCAAATTTAGAAGACAGGTCCAGGAGGAACAACGTTAAAATACGTGGGATACCCGAATCTGTTAAAAATCCTGACCTGAAACCTCACTTTATACAAATGCTGAAATCTGCCCTTCCAGAAGTCCCCCAAGATGAACTAGTAGTGGATCGTATCCATAGACTGCCTAAACCCAAACACATAGCTGCTCACCTGCCCAGGGACACTATTGTCAGGATACATTTTTACCATGTCAAAGATCAGTTTATGGCAGCTACAAGAAACCGTGATTCCCTACCAGAGGAGTTCCAAGAACTATCCTTTTATGCTGATTTATCTGCTTTCACCATGCAACAGAGGCGTCAACTGGCTTCTATCACGAAGCCACTGAACAACCACCATATTACCTATCGGTGGATATACCCAGCAAAACTCATGATAATAAGAGAAGGAACCACACATGTGATCTCTAACATCAAAGATGGCCTCCGTCTCCTGCGAGATTGGCAAATCATCCTACCTGAAGCAGACGTCCAAGACAACCATGGCTAAAAAAAAGAAAGAGTTTCACAAACCAAACCTGCTTTGAGGCAATCTCTACTACTATTACATCCCTGATGGCCCCGGGGACTGCCACCTTTCGTTTACTTGTTAAACACCCCTCGATTGAGTGGTTATTCTTACCGCACAGATTCTTTTAAGAATCACAAGTTCTGTTTGTTGCTGTTAACTGTTTCCTTTCTTCTTCAAGAAGTTTCCAAGAATCGGATCCATCTCTGTGTACTTAAGGAACTATCAACTACACCATCTGAATAGAAAACCAACCTGCAGTATCTCAACACAGCTTAACTGCAGCAGCCACCACCTGTGAGTTCCCTCAACCACAAGTTCCACCTCAAGGACCACCACACTGCCAAGGATTGAACATCACCTACCAGACTAGAATCAAGCCATCCATCAACCTCAAGGTAATCAGCATATATATTATTGTCAAGGTTTATACCTAAGCACAGCCAGAATCCTCATCATGCCAATCAAAATTGTTTCCCTCAATGTAAAAGGCTTGAACAGTCCCTACAAACGGCAAATGGCCTGGAAAGAAGCCAAAAATCTTCACTGTGATGTGATATGCTTCCAGGAAACCCACTTTGCAACAAATAATTCACCTAATTTTCAAAACCGCCAGTTCCCGCACATTTTTCAAGCAAACTACTCCTCAAAAAAAAGAGGTGTCGCCATAGCTATTAAAGACACTGTTCAATTCCAAAGTCTAGATATCCATTTGGACAATTCGGGCAGATTCATTATCTTAGTATGTGAACTTAACGGCAAGAAATTCACCTTAGTGAACATTTACCTTCCAAACTCTAAACAGCTATCATTTCTAAAAAAAGTATGGAAGAAAGTCTCATCGATGAAACAAGGTCATACCATCATGTGTGGAGATTTTAATGCTGTTCCCAATAGAGACATAGATGTATCCAGCCAAACCAAACATTCGAGAAACAGACTGTCCCTGAACAATTTCATCTCATCTTCCGGTTTGTATGATGTGTGGAGGTGCCAACATTCCTCCGAAAAGGACTTTACTTTTTTTTCCAGCGTTCACCATACATATTCTAGAATAGATTTATTTTTGGTAGATAAATTTATCCTACAACAGATTACAAAATCTGAACTGCATTGCATTACTTGGTCGGACCATGCTCCGATATCTGTAGTCGTGGGGGATTGTTGCGCCGAGACCAGGGCTAACAGATGGCGCAATGACATTTTCACACTATCTCAACCACAAAATTTAACGAAAATCAAAAAAGCAATTACAGAATTCTTTGCCATCAACGCCCCCTCGGTGAGCGATCCCTTCACGCTATGGAACGCACATAAAGTTTACGTACGAGGTTTACTCATACAGATGAGTGCTAGAGCAAAAAGGCAGAGATTGGAAAAGTGCAACACTATACTAGCTCAAATTCAACGGTTAGAAAAATCAAACAAACAACACTCTACGCAGACTGTAAGAGAAGCACTGTTTAAGTCCAGGCAGGAACTGCGATCACTTCTAATATCAAACCATAACCACCAATTGAGATCACTTAAAGCACAGACATATAGATACGGAAATAAGGCAGGGAAGTCACTAGCCACACAATTAAAAGAGAAAACCATTAAACAAAAAATATCGTACCTCCTTAACCCCAAATCTAACAACCCACAAGAAATAGCCGATGCCTTTAGTGATTACTACGAGCAACTATATAACCTTAAAAAAGACCCAGATACTTTTCAACCCAATGATGAGGTGATCTCAGCATTTCTGGAGTCAATACATCTCCCCAAAATTTCACAAGAAGATTTAATATACCTAAACCAACCATTTACATTACAAGAAATAAACGACGCTATCAAACGTCTCCCACGCAATAAGGCCCCAGGTCCAGATGGATACTCCTCAGAATATTATCAGTTATTCTCATCCATTCTGACCCCTCACTTACTTCCTGTATTTGAAGCTGCGACGACTACAGCAAAATTCCCTTCAGAAATGCTGACAGCCACAATCATAACTCTACCCAAACCAGGCAAAGAGCCCAATCTTCCACAAAACTTTCGGCCAATATCTTTATTGAATGTAGATGTTAAACTACATGCTAAACTGATAGCAAACAGATTATCCAATATTCTACCCAAACTAATAAACTATGATCAGGTGGGGTTTGTACTGGGTCGCCAGACCACAGACGCCACCAGAAGAATGTTAAATCTTCTTCATTTGGTGGAGGAAAACAAAGAGCCTTCTCTGCTTCTGGCCTTGGATGCAGAGAAGGCCTTTGATAGAGTGCATTGGGGGTACTTGTCCAAAGTTATGGATAAATTTGGTCTGGTCGGCCCATTGCAAAAAGCTATACTGGCGCTATACTCCTCACCCTCCGCATTTGTTTACACAGAGGGCATGTTCTCTAAGCCATTTATCATTACAAATGGAACAAGACAGGGATGCCCTCTGTCCCCCATAATTTTCACCATGCTTATGGAACCACTAGCTGAAAAAATAAGATCCCATCCCTCAATACATGGTATTACATCACAAGAACGCCACCACAAGATTTCATTGTTTGCAGACGATGTTATTCTATCCCTATCCAACCCAGACAAATCATTACCCACAGCACATGATGTCCTTGCACAATTCAGCAAAATATCTTACTATAAAGTCAACGCATCTAAATCCAGCATATTAGGAATGCATATACATAAAAAACTAGAAAACCACCTCAAACACTCCCTACCATACCCATGGACAAAGGAATCAATTAATTACTTAGGTATTAAACTCACTTACCCGGTTTCGAAAATATACAACATCAACTATACCCCACTCCTCTCCTCCTTTCAACCAGAACTATCTAGACTCGGGAAACACCACTTGACGTGGCTAGGCCGACTAGCAGCGTACAAAATGCTCATTCTGCCGAAACTAATATACATATTCAGAGTCCTACCAATACCAGCCCCAACATCATTCTTTAGATTAATGCAAAAACAATTATCCAACTTTGTATGGGCAGGGAAAAGACCAAGGTGCTCCCCTGAAATACAAACCAAAAACAAAACAGTTGGAGGCATGGGCTTACCAATTTTGAAAGATTATCACACAGCAGCAGTTCTGGACCAACTTAAAAACTGGTTCTCTACCCCTATTGCCAAACCATGGTGCCACTTGGAAATTGCACGATTAAACAAATTGTCACCATTATCATTTCTAATCGCTGCAAAAACACATAAACAAAGTAGAAGACCCCTCCCGCTAACAATACAAGCAGTACTACAATCTTGGGAAGAAATTTCCACTACAGGGAACGAATTTTACCCTACAACAAGGATATCCATCCCCCTTGACACACTGCAATGGTCAATTCCCAACATTAACCTTCACAACTGGTATAAAGCAAAAATACTAACTGTGGTGGATATCATGTGTGGCAACAAGCTGTTACCGTTTAGCTCAATACAACAGAAATTCAATCTCAATAATTCTGAATTCTTAACGTATACCCAGATTAACTCATACCTCCAAGTGACTAAGGCCACACATGTATCCATAACAGAAAAAGTATGGACCTTCCTCCAATCCAAAAACCCAAATATAAAAGGAATAAAAGTGATCTACAATTCTCTCCACTCTAAAGATGCTTTTACAAAAAATAATAAGATTATTAAATGGGAAAAGGAAATAGGCAAAGAGTTCACAGATTTACAATGGAAAAAGGCGATTGCTAATAATCGTAAATTCTCCAGATGTGCCAACTATGAGGAACTTACACAAAAACTAATGCTAAGATGGTACTACACACCATATATTACAGCAAAATTCTCTAGAGACAACTCAAACTTATGTTGGAGAGGGTGCGGACAGATAGGGACCCTAGCACATATGCTGTGGTCATGCTCAGGAGTCAAAAAATTCTGGTGGAAGGTCTATGACATGCTTTCTAAATTAACTGAGTGCACAGTGACCCCAAAAATAGAACAAGCTGTTCTAGGTTTAAATTTGGACCAATATAAACCTGAACATAGATGCATAGTAACACAAATCTTGTTGGCAGCAAGAATGGAACTGATTTACAGGTGGAAATCTATTGATGTACCTACTACTAAGGACATAAAAATAAAAATAAACACCATAATAGAATATGAGAAAATTATGGCATACAGAGATGGAAACTTTTCTAAGTTTGAATATAACTGGTATCCATGGAAACTATTTCTTTCTTCCAATTATTTATTTTAATATTTTATTATTTCGTTTAGTCATTCGCTCTAGCTGTAGCTGGTAACATATGCAATAATACATCTTCATATTACCCGAGTCATCTTGATTATTACTTGAATTGTTTAATGATTTACCATCACACTATGGGGAGGGAGGGATCCCAGGTGAGCACAGTGTGTTCCCATAGGGGTGCCCTGGGTTCTTCTCCCCCTTTGTACAAGTCTTGGATTCCATATGTTATGTTAATTACCAGTCATGAGGCTCACTTAATCACTCATACCTCACAGATTCTCTACAATATTAAAGTATCACTCATTACGACACTCAGAAGAATGCTACAGACATATTTAATGTTTAAAAATTACTGAATACTTTCGAAATTTTGTTTTTCTCCTTTCTGTACAGTTAGTACAGGATTGTTAATCAATCTTTTCCTGTATGACTGCATATATATGTATTTGTATTAAAAAAAAAATCCTTCAATAAAAATTATTTGAACAAAATCAGGCTCACTTCTGCAAAGGAACCAATGAGTTTCCAGATTTTATTACCAAAGCTTAATTGAACAAGCTGTGGTTAGAAGCTCATTGGTTTCTATGCAGAAGTGAGCCTGATTTTGCACTTTCCAGCTTTAGTAAATAAACCCCATTGTGTACTTAAAAGTGGGGTATGCCTATATATAACAACCCCACTCAAAGATGGCCACCAGTGAAGCCTGAAGAAGGAGCATGCTCTGAACGCAAAGCACTGCCCGCTGACCTGATACCCGGAAGTGACATCGTCTGTGTACAACGCCAATCATCATTCCAGCCATCTGGAAGCACTGTGAACCAACAGTGCGGCCAGAGAACGACCAGATTGCGGATCCCCAACAAAGCCAGTGATGCAAGGGATCACCTGGAGTCAGAGCGGATGAACTACAAACCATCCATGCCTGAATATACTACTCGCTTGTGAGTGTCTCCATATCTAATGTTTTACTATTAAAACAGTTTACCTGCTGCACTTAGAGGGCGCTGTTCTTTGTCTCCTCTTATCAGTTTGGTTGCCCTTCTCTGCACTTTCTCCAGTTCCCCGATATCCTTTTCGAGAACTGGTGCCCAAAACTGAACTGCACATTCCAGATGAGGTCTTACTAATGATTTATACAGGGGCAAATCATTAGTAAATGGGGGCTTTTATTTCACCATAATGTGCTTTTAAGAGTTTGTGTATTGTGTATATAAAATATACTGTATGCTATATCTGAATGGTCACAACAGCCTCATCCTCCCTTTCTTCATTCTTTATATTCCATGTATTTGAAGTAGAAAGGTAAGCGGTTTGTTGTGCTCTAATTAGGCTTTTCTGTACTGTAGTTGGGTTATATATTGGTCTTTAGGGGAATCCTACCTCCCTTACTACTGATATCTGAATTCTGCCTCACTACTGCTCTCTGCACTCTGCCCCACTTACTACGGATCTTTGAACTCATCATCACTTACTATTAACCTTTCAACTCTGCCTCACTTACTACTGATCTCTGAATACTGCATCACTTACTACTGATTTCTGAACTCTGGCTCACTTACTACTGATTTCTGAACTCTGGCTCACTTAGTACTGACCTGTGATCTCCGCCTTACTTACTACTGATCTTTGAACTCTACCTCACTTACTACCCAGCTGAAAATTCTGCTTTACGTACTACTGATCTCTGAACTCTGCCTCACTAACTACTGACCTGTGAACTCAGCGTCACTTACTACTGATCTTTAAAAAAACTAACACGTGTATGGCTGAAAAGAGTACACAAACTAATTGTGAACAAAAGTAAACATTATGTAGACATGTAATATGATGTGACAACACCAAATCAGGTTGATAAGAAAAACCAACCTCCCCTTAGGTAAATAAAAAGATATCCAATAATAGATCAAATTGTTAGTGCATAAACCTAAACTTGAACGTGAAGGACTGCAGTATATAATGTGAAAAAATATCTGGAGTTTGGAGAAAAATATATATAAAAAAAGAAAGTCCATATACAAGAAACCCCAAAAGTGCTATAATTGTGCAAAAAAAAAGTCCAAATATATGAAATCCCAGATGTGTGGGTCCACCACCATAGATGAAATGCCTGGCCGCTTACCAGAACCCCATGACCCCCCGTTATAGAGGGTCTAAATGGGCATTGTAGTCTTGTTGCTTCGGGCAACCCGGGAATCAGAACGGAAACCGAAATGGAACCTCAGAAGCTGTGGTGCGGATGGATCCACAGGGAAAGATAAAGCTCAGCCCTCAATGGAGTGTTAACATCATGTGGGGGAAACAGAAGAAGGCTCCCATAGTGAAAAATCCAATGGTATTTATTTAAAAAAATATAATAAACACTCACATGTAGAAAAAGCAATTTGTCCTCTGATGAAAGACAGTCTGTGACACCGGCCGAATGTTCACAGGCCGCCCGTCCTGCTGGAGTGACAACGACAGAGGGAGGTGACGCGATGACACCGCTCAGCCCGGGTTATCAGTGGTGTAGCCCAAGGTTCAGTGTTGGGACCGTTTACTTTTTAATATCTTTATTAACCTCCCTGGCGGTATGATTATTTTGGATTTTAGGTGCTGAAAGCGGTACAATTATTTTGCATGGAAATTTGGCGTTTTATATTGTAGGTCTGTAATTCTTAACAATAACACACTTAAATCTGTCCAAACAAGAGTCTAGTAGATATCCCGGGTATGATAAAGTTTGAAACATAAAAACATAAATTATAATATAATAAATAAAAATAAATAATTAATAAAAATAAATAGTAATAAAATAAATTTCCCCACGATTCACTATCGCTCAATTCTGCAAGTGTTCTAATTTACTATCGCTGTTTTCTAGATGGTCTAAAGCCACTTTTGACGTAAAGGGACACTTTTTGGTTGCTATGGTCAATCTCCAGTTTCCAGGCAGAAAGAACAGTATATATCACATAAAACTGCATGCAGGGCATGGGCCAAAGCACTGGAGACAAAAGGGATGTGAAATAATTTCATACAGTATTGTAATCTGTAAGATTACAGTACTGTATGTGTTATGATTTTGACATTTTTTTGAATTTGCCGCCAGGCTCCGCCCCCGTGCGTCGTGACGCTCGCAGGGAATGGAGCCTGGCAAGGAGAGGCTTCGGACGAGGACAGAGCCCACGGACACTGCGGGGGACATCGCAGGATCCCGGGGACAAGGTAAGTAAAGCCACACCAGGATCCTGTGATGTAATCCCGAGTGTGGCTCGGGGTTACAGCTAATGATCCTGCTTTTTAACCCCGAGCCACACTCGGGAAAACCGCCAGGGAGGCTACGGATGAGCTTCGAGTTCAATTCAAACCCATGTTTGACTCGAACATCGCCTGTTCGATTGTTCGTCGAATTGCGAATGTTATGCGCCTTTCGCGCCAAATTCGAGTGGCGCGTCATGGCCCATAATTCACTGCGGCATCACAGTGCATTGCTGGCTGATGATTGGCCAATCATGCACTATGACCCGCATGCTTGGCCAATCACAGCACCATCTGTACAGACAGCCGTAATTGGCCAAAGCCAGGGTGGCTTTGGCCAATTATGACTCAGGGGGGTTAGTACACGCCCCACACTATATAAGGCCGTCTGCGTGGCGCCCTTGTGTAGTGTGTTGCGGCCGCGGAGAGAGATAGACAGAGAGACAGTGTCATTTGATTTAAGTTCGATATAGTAGGCAGGCGAGTCAGTTAGCTGCACTTACAGTGTATTGTGTATATATATGCATCCTAGGTGTTGTATATATATATATATATATATATATATATATATATATATATATATATATATATATATATATATATATATATATATATATATATATATATATATATATATATATATATATATATATATATATACACTGTATTCAGTTTGGCTAGATCTGTTCCTGTTATTCTCTTCATAATATACTGACAGGCAGGCAGGTGTTTTTACAGTATTTACAGTTAGTGTACTGTGTTCTTTGCACAGTGAGCACCTAAAGCTACCTGAAGAAAATTGCTGGTGTTCTTCTGATCCTATTAGTACCACAGGCAGGCAGCTGCAGTATGTACAGTTAGTGTACTGTGTCCTCTGCACAGTGTGCACCTAAAGCTAAATGAAGACAATAGCTGGTGTTCTGATCCTATTAATACCCCAGGCAGGCAGCTGCAGTATTTACAGTTATGCCCTGTACACGCGATCGGATTTTCCAACGGAAAATGTGTTATAGGACCTTATTGTGGGAATTTCCGACCGTGTGTGGGCTCCATCACACATTTTCCATCGGAATTTCCGACAGACAAAGTTTGAGAGCTTGCTATAAAATTTTCCGACAACAAAATCCGTTGTCGGAAATTCCGATCGTGTGTACACAAATCCGACGCACAAAGTGCCACGCATGCTCAGAATAAATTAAGAGACGAAAGCTATTGGCTACTGCCCCGTTTATAGTCCCGACATATGTGTTTTACGTCACCGCGTTCAGAACGATCGGATTTTCCGACAACTTTGTGTAACCGTGTGTATGCAAGACAAGTTTGAGCTAACATCCATGGATTTTGTTGTCGGAATGTCCGATCAATGTCCGACCATGTGTACAGGGCATTAGTGTACTGTGTCCTCTGCACAGTGTGCACGTAAAGCTACCTGAAGAAAATTGCTGGTGTTCTTCTGATCCTATTTGTACCACAGGCAGGCAGCTACAGTATTTACAGTTAGTGTACTGTGTCCTCTGCACAATGTGCACCTAAAGCTACCTGAAGACAATTGCTGGTCTTCTGATCCTATTAATAGCACAGGTAGGCAGCTGCAGTATTTACAGTTAGTGTACTGTGTCCTCTGCACAGTGTTCACCTAAAGCTACCTGAAGACAATTGCTGGTGTTCTCATTCTATTAGTACCACAGGCAGGCAGTTGATTCTGCTAACTGCAGTATATCAATATATACCGTATTTATCGGCGTATAACACGCACCGGCGTATAACACGCACCCCAATTTATGAGGGAATTTTAAGGGAAAAAAACTTTTAGGAGGGAAGTTGAAGGGAAAAAAAACTTACATTTAAATGCCCATCATTGCAGCCTTCTCAGTGCAGCCTTGCCCCAGTGCAGCCATGTCAGTGCAGCCTTGTCAGTGCAGCCTTCCCCAGTGCAGCCTTGTCAGTGCAGCCATGTCAGTGCAGCCTTGTCAGTGCAGCCATGTCAGTGCAGCCATGTCAGTGCAGCCTTCTCAGTGCAGCCATGTCAGTGCAGCCTTGTCAGTGCAGCCTTGTCAGTGCAGCCATGTCAGTGCAGCCTTGTCAGTGCAGCCATGTCAGTGCAGCCATGTCAGTGCAGCCTTGTCAGTGCAGCCTTGTCAGTGCAGCCTTCCCCAGTGCAGCCTTCCCCAGTGCAGCCTTCCCCAGTGCAGCCTTCGATCCCCTGTCCCTGCCATCCTGGGCTTCAAAATTGCCGACCGCGATTTGAAAATGGCGCCGCTGGCGCCGAAATACACAGAGCCGGTCCTCGGCTCTTTCCGGCGGCTCTCGTTCACTTTCGGCTCCACTCGTAGTCCCGAGCGGAGCTATCCAAACCTAGCCGAGTAGGTTCGGATAGCTCCGCTCGGGACTACGAGTGGAGCCGAAAGTGAACGAGAGCCGCCGGAAAGAGCCGAGGACCGGCTCTGTGTATTTCGGCGCCGGCGGCGCCATTTTCAAATCGCGGTCTGCGATTTTGAAGTTGTGACAGCTCGGGATCGCAGGGGATCGGCGTATAACACGCACCTGCGACTTTCCCCTGATTTTAAGGGGAAAAAAGTGCGTGTTATACGCCGATAAATACGGTATATGCATCCCAGATTTGTGCAGCTACATCTCATTGCAGGCCATTAGTATGTCTGGAAGGCCAACAAGGAGAGGCAGACAGTCACAAGCCAATAAAAGAGGGCAAGCAGGCAACAGTACTGGTCATGGAGACGGTGCATCCTCATCAGCACGTGGCCGTGGGACATGCCTGTCCTTTTTTAGGCAGCTGGCCATGTTGAGCCGCAACATGTGGAAGACTTGGTAGAGTGAATGACCAAGCCGTCCTCATCCTCCTCATCCTCTCTCACCCATGCTCAGGGTACTTTGTCTGGCAAAGCAGCTGCCAACGCAGCCTCTTCCCTCGGCTCGATGGCATCAGTCACTCCTTTCCTAGCCCCACCATGTCCTCCTGAGTAGTCCCCCGAACTGTTTGACCACAGTGTTGGGTACATGCTCCAGGAGGATGCCCAGCCTTTTGAAGGCTCCGATGATGGTACCCAGCTAGAGGAAGGCAGTAACGTGAGCCCAGAGAGAAGGACAGTAATCGGGCAGTCATGTTCCCCCAGCTGCAGCATACTGCCAGCTTTGCTCCAGTGATGAATAGGGAGGGGATGATGAGGAAGTCACTGACTCCACATGGGTGCCAAAGAACAAAGCGGACCTCTCCTTGCTCCTCATCAGCTGGGATCTCCAACCCCACTATACCTTCAGTCCTCTCTGAAACCTGTACTGAGAGGAATGAAGGTGTAGAATTAGGTGTGTCACAGCCAAGTACTTGCGGGCAATATGACGTCAGATTGTACCAGGCAAATTGCCCTGTCTCAGCTGCTGCTCCACCAAAAGAAGTTAGCTCCCAGCCATCCACATGCCCAGCGGCTGAATGCTAGCTTGGCTAAATTGCTAGCACTTCAACTGCTGACTTTTCAGTTGGTAGACTCTGCCCCCTTCTGTGAGTTTGTGGAATGTGCGGTTCCTCAGTGGCAGGTTCCCAAACGCCACTTTTTCTCACAGAAGGCGATTCCTGGCACTCTACCGGCATGTGGAAGGCAATGTCTTGGCCTCGCTGGACAGGGCGGTCAGCGGTAAGGTGCATATTACCGCTGAATCATGGTCCAGCAGGCATGGACAGGGATGTTACCTTTGTTTCACTGCACACTGGGGGACTCTTCTGGCAGCTGGGAAGGATGCAGGACAGGGTGCAGTAGTGTTGGAGGTTGTTCTGCCACCATGCTTCCAAAATTCTACTAGTGGTGATTCTGCCACACCTCTCTCCTCCACCCCCTCCTCTATTTCTTCCTCCATGGCCTCTTCCTATGCTGATTTGTCCTCGGAACCAGCGGTGCTCCATAGGCAATCAAGAGGCTACACAGGCACACAGGCAAAAAGCTGCCATGTGGTGCTTGAGCTGGTGTGATTAGGGGACAGGAGCCACACTGAGGCAGAGATTCTGTGAGCTCTGCAGGGGCAGGTTCAGAGGTGGTTGACGCCACGCCAGCTTAAGCAAGGAATGGTGGTTTGCGACAATGGCACCAACCTCCTCTCCGCCCTCCGACAGGGACAACTGACCCATGTGCCCTGTTTGGCTCACATCCTTAAGTTGGTGGTGCAGCGGTTCTTGAGCAGGTACCTGGGCTTAAAGGATGTCCTGAGTAGGGATGAGGTTCGAGTCGAACTCATGTTCGACTCAAACATCGGCTGTTCGCCAGTTCGCTGAACAGCAAACAATTTGGGGTGTTCGCAGCAAATTCAAAAGCCGCGGAACACCCTTTAAAAGTCTATGGGAGAAATCGAAAGTGCTAATATTAAAGGCTTATATGCATGGTATTGTCATAAAAAGTGTTTGGGGACGTTTTTTCGGGAGCAGTGATTTTAATAATGCTTAAAGTGAAACAATAAAAGTGTAATATTCCTTTAAATTTCGTACCTGAGGGGTGTTTATAGTATGCCTGTAAAGGGGCGCATGTTTCCTCAGAACAGTCTGACAGCAAAATGACATTTCTAAAGGAAAAAAAGTAATTTAAAACTACTCGCGGCTATTAATGAATTGCTGGTCCGACAATACACATAAAAGTTCATTGATAAAAATGGCATGGGAATTCCCCACAGGGAAACCCCAAACCAAAATTTAAAAAAAAAATGACGTGGGGGAACCCCTAAATTCCATACCAGGCCCTTCAGGTCTGGTATGGATATTAAGGGGAACCCTGGCCAAAATTTAAAAAAAAAAATGGCATGGTGTCCCCCCAAAAATCCATACCAGACCCTTATCCGAGCACGCAACCTGGCAGGCCACAGGAGAAGAGGGGGGGATGAGAGAGCGCCCCCCCCCCCTGGACACATACCCTCAACATTGGGTCACATACCCTCAACATTGAGAGGGTGCTTTGGGGTAGCCCCCAAAAACACCTTGTCCCCATGTTGATGGGGACAAGGGCCTCATCCCTACAACCCTTGCCCGGTGGTTGTGGGGGTCTGCAGGTGGGGGGCTTATCGGAATCTGGAAGCCCCCTTTAACAAGGGGACCCCCAGATCCCGGCCCTCCCCCTGTGTGAAATGGTAAGGGGGTACCCCTACCATTTCACAAAAAAACTGTCAAAAATATTAAAAATGACATGAGACAGTTTTTGACAATTCCTTTATTTAAATGCTTCTTCTTTCTTCTATCTTCTATCTTCCTTCGGTTTCTTCCTTCATCTTCTTCATCTTCTGGTTCTTCCTCCGGTGTTCTCGTCCGGCATCTTCCTCCACGGCGCCAGCGTCTTCTTCCCTTCTTCTCCTCGGGCTGCTCCGCATACATGATGGCATGATGGGAGGCTCCCGCTGTGTGACGCTTCTCCTCTTCTGACGGTTCTTAAATAACAGGGGGCGGGGCTACCCGGTGACCCCGCCCCTCTGACGCACAGGGACTTGACGGGGACTTCCCTGTGGCATTCCCCGTGACCCCGCCCCCCTCTGACGTCACGGGGAATGCCACAGGGAAGTCCCCGTCAAGTCCCTGTGCGTCAGAGGGGGCGGGGTCACCGGGTGGCCCCGTCCCCCGTTATTTAAGAACCGTCAGAAGACAAAAAGCGTCACACAGCGGGAGCCTCCCATCATGGATGCGGAGCGGCCCGAGAAGAAGAAGGGAAGAAGACGCCGCGGAGGAAGATACCAGACGAGAACACAGGAGGAAGAACCAGAAGAACCAGAAGAAGAAGAAGATGGAGGAAGAAACCGAAGGAAGATAGAAGATAGAAGATAGAAGATAGAAGAAAGAAGATAGAAGAAAGAAGAAACATTTAAATAAAGGAATTGTCAAAAACTGTCTCTTGTCATTTTTAACATTTTTGACAGTTTTTTGTGAAATGGTAGGAAAGTACCCCCTTACCATTTCACACAGGGGGGAGGGCCAGGATCTGGGGGTCCCCTTTTTAAAGGGGACTTCCAGATTCCGTTAAGCCCCCCGCCCGCAGACCCTCCTCAACCACCAGGCAAGGGTTGTGGGGATGAGGCCCTTGTCCCCATCGACATGGGGACAAGGTGTTTTGGGGGCTACCCCAAAGCACCCTCCCAATGTTGAGGGCACGTGGCCTGGTACGGTTCAGGAGGGGGGGCACTCTCTCGTCCCCCCTCTTTTCCTTCGGACTGCCAGGTTGCGTGATCGGATAAGGGTCTGGTATTGATTTTTGAGGTGACCCCACGCCTTTTTTTAAAAAAAATTGGGGTGGGGTTCCCCTTAAAATCCATACCAGACCTGAAGGGCCTGGTATGGAATTTAGGGGGACTCCCCATGTCATTTGAAGCACACGCTGTGTGGAATAATGGACAGGGTACTTGAGGCAGAACAGAGGGAGGAAGAGGAGGACTTCCTTACCTCTCAAGGCCCCCTTTATCCAGACAGTGATCCTGCGTGCCCGTCAATCACACAGGGAGAGGACGAGGAGAAGGATTGTGTCAGCATGAAGGTGGAGCCTGGCACTCAGCATCAGCAGCAGTCTTCAAGGGATCATTTACAGTCCCAAGAAACCCACGGACTTGTACGTGGCTGGGAGGAGGTGGCTGCGGATCATGTCGTCCTTAGTGACAGGACTCTGGACCAAAATGCCTCAGCAAACCTACACTGCATGGCCTCCCTGATCCTACAAAGCCTGTGAAAGGATCCTCATGTTCGTGGTATCAAGGGGAGGGATCATTACTGGCTGGCAACCCTCCTTGATCCACGTTACAAGGGTAAGGTTGCGGACCTTATCTTGCCATCGCAGAGGGAGCAGAGGATGAAACATCTTCAGGAGGCCTTGCAGAAAGGTTTGTGCAATGTGTTTCCAGAGCCTGGGAGGTTACAATTTCCTGGTCCTCTGGGACAACGTGTTGCTGAGGCTTCGGTCAGTCACAGAAGGAGCGGTGGAGAAGGTGGCCATCTGACCGATGCGTTCAGACAATTTTTTAGTCCGCAGCAAGGTATGATCAGTTCCAGCGTTTGATTCACATGGTGCAGGATTACCTAGGGGCAAGATCTGACTTGGACACCTTTCCCATCGAAAATCCTCTGGGTTACTGGGTCTTGAGGATGGATCACTGGCCAGAGCTTGCACAGTATGCAATTGAGCTACTGGCCTGTGCTGCATCCAGCGTTCTTTCGGAACGCACATAAAGTGCTGCTGGAGGCTTTGTAACCGATCACAGGGTGCGCCTGTCCACCAAATCGGTCGATCGGCTGACCTTCATAAAAATGAATCAGTCTTGGATCACCAGCTACCAAGCACCTGATACTGATGTAATCAAATATTTTTTTTTTTAATGTGAGATCCCTTCACGACTGCCTATGGTGATGCTGAGTGACTATCCTGTTATGTTGAGTCACAATCCTCTTCCTCTTCAATTTTCATGCTGATAGCTTGTAAGAACATTTTTGGTTCTGGGCACCGCCACCAGTGGCTAAGGCCCAATTTTTCTGCCCCTGTTTAACAGGGGTGTGAAGTTACAATTTTTGATACAATATTTTGCAGCAGGGCTCATACCTGTGCTCGAACTATAGTATCTGTGAGGAGTTGCAGTGTTGCGGCACCAGCACCAGTCCCCAAGGCCCAATTTTTCAGCCCCTGTGTAACAGGGGCGTATAATTACAATTTTTGATGCAATACTTTGCAGCAGGGCTCATTCCTGCGCTCCAACTATAGCATCTGAGAGGGGTTGCAGTGTTGTGGCAGCAGTGCCTAAGGCCAAATTTTTCTGCCCCTGTTTAACAGGGACATGTAATTACAATTCTTGATCTAATATTCCACAGCAGGGACCATTCCTGCACCCACCAAGAGTAACTGTGAGGGCTTACAGTGTTGTGACAACACCATCACCACCACCACCAAAGGCCCAATTTTGTTGCCCCTGTTCAACAGGTGCATCTAATTACAATTCTTGATATAATATTTCACAGCAGGGCACGTTCCAGCGCCCACCAAGAGTAACTGTGAGGACTTACAGTGTTATAGCACCACCACCACCACCAAAGGCCCAATTTTTCTACCACTGTTCAACTATAACATGTAATTACAATTCTTGATCTAATATTTCACAGCAGGGCCCGTTCCTGCACCAACCAAGAGTAACTGTGAGGGCTTACAGTGTTGTGGCAACACCAACACCTAAGGCCCCAATTTCTGCAGAATATATAGGGCAAGCCCCTACTTTCAAACATCCAATTTACAAACGACTCCTACTTGCAAACGGAAGAAGAAAACAGGAAGTGAGATGAAATCTACCCCTAGGAAGGGAAATTCTCTCCTGTAAGGGTTAATATGGGAAAAACGTGTCTCCTCTCCACTGATGCTTTATCACCAATCCTTGTTTCACTAAAAACCCTACATTTTCAAAAAACATTTGTCATTGGAACAGAAAGTGAGGTGAAATCTTCTGAAGAGGTGCACACACAGCAAAACAAATGTTACAGGAGTGATAACCCTTCCCTATGTTTTCCAAAAAGCTTAAAAATAGATTTTTTGGCTGGAGCTACACTTTAAAAATGTACCAGTTCAAAATTACAAACAGATTCCACTTAACAACAAACCTACAGTCCCTGTCTTGTTTGCACCGCCTGTATACTGCTGTTCAGAGTATATAGGGCCTGGGGGCCCCACGCCTTTCCTTTTTTTAATTTGGGTGCGGGGTTCCCCTTAATATCCATACAAGACCCAAAGGGCCTGGTAATGGACTGAGGGTAGGGTACCCATGCCGTTTGTCTCACTGATTTTCATCCATATTGCCGGGACCCGACATTACATTAAAGCCGCAAGCAGTTTTAAATGACTTGTATTCCTTTACAAATGTCATTTTGTGCAGGGACTGTTCTAAGCGAAGGAAACATGCGCCAGTTTACAGGCATACTATAGACACCCCCCAGGTACGATATTTAAAGGAATATATCACTTTTTTTTCACTAAGCATTATTAAAATCACTGCTCCCGAAAAAACGGCCATTTTTAAAACTTTTTTTTTTCCCCTGGGACAGGACCCGGGTCCCAAAACCCTCAATAACTTGCATATTAGCCTTTAAAATTAACACTTTTGAATTCGAACGTTTGAGTCCCATAGACTTTAACGGGGTTCTAAAGTTCGCACGAACTTTAGGTCCGTTCACAGGTTCTGGTGCGAACCAAACCGGGGGGTGTGCGGCTGTCTTTGCAGATGACACTGTGCTATGCAGTGGATTAACGTCCTTACAGGATGTCTCCAATTTACAAGCCGACCTCAATGCACTAATTGGGCAACTAAGTGGCAAATGAGGTTTAATGTTGATAAATGTAAAGTTATGCACTTAGGGCTAAGAATATTCATGCATCATACATAGTAAGGGGAGTGCAACTGTGGGGGAATCCTTAGTGGAGAAGGATCTTTGAGTTTTGGTAGATCATGAACTCAATAAGCCATGCAATGCCAAGCTGAGGTTTCCAAACCGAGCAAGGTCCTTTCTTGTATTAAGAGAAATATGGACTTCAGAGAGAGAGATGCCCCTGTACAAATCATTAGTAAGACCTCATCTGGAATATGCAGTTCAGTTTTGGGCACCAGTTCTCAAAAAGGATATTGGGGATCTGGAGAAAGTACAGAGAAGGGCAACCAAACTGATAAGAGGCATGGAGGAGCTTAGCTATGAGGAAAGTTTATAGGAACTGAATTTATTCTCTTGAGAAGAGAAGATTAAGGGGGATATGATCAACATGTACAAATACATAAGTGGTCCATATAGTGAACTTGGTGTTGAGTTACTCACTTTAAAGTCATCACAGAGGACGAGGGGACACTCTACATCTAGAGGAAAAGATATTTCATCTCCAAATACTGAAATGTTTCTTCACAGTAATGCCCTGTACACATGGTCGGACATTGATCGGACATTCCGACAACAAAATCCATGCATTTTTTCCGAAGGATGTTGGCTCAAACTTGTCTTGCATACACATGGTCACACAAAGTTGTCAGAAAATCCGATCGTTCTAAACGGGACTATAAACGGGGCAGTAGACAATAGCTTTCGTCTCTTAATTTATTCTGAGCATGCGTGGCATCGGATTTGTGTACACACGATCGGAATTTCCGACAACGGATTTTGTTGTCGGAAAATTTTATAGCAAGCTCTTAAACTTTGTGTGTTGGAAATTCTGATGGAAAATGTGTGATGGAGCCCACACACGGTCGGAATTTCTGACAACAAGGTCCTATCACACATTTTCCGTCGGAAAATCCGACCGTGTATACAGGGCATAAGAGGTAAAGTTGATCCAGGGAAAATCCTATTGCCACTCGGGGGATCAGGAAGGAATTTTTTCCCCTGCTGTAGCAAATTAGATCATGCTTTGTTGGGATTCTTTGCCTTCCTCTGGATCAACTGTGGGTGAAGGATTGTGTATATGGGATTGTATGATTTTTATTTTTTTTGGTTGAACTAGATGGACTTGTGTCTTTTTTCAACCTGACTATGTACTGTAACTATGTAACCCCAATGAGGCAGGATATCCTCCAAAGGCAACCATCATGGAAGAGTAGAGAGCAGCCATCCTGTTCCATCAAATTGTGGAGCTGTTATCTCCCCGCCCACTTCCCACAGCTCAGCTGTGTGGGTCTTTTTTAGCATATGTGCAGCCTATCGCTCTGTTGCAGGTTGCAATCATTGTTGCAAACAGATCAAGCGTAGCAAAAACACCAACCATTTGGGTACCACATACTTGACAAGGCATTTAACCTCCCACCACTCAGCCCATTGGCAAGAGCACCTGAAAGCCACACACAAGTGACACAATTCTTCTCCTCCCCACTCCTCAACTTTCATGTCTACCTCCGCTATACATATATATATTTCATGTCTACCTCAGCAGCCTCCACTGACAAGGATGATAGTATAGCATAGGGTGTCACAGGTCCTTGCAACACATCTGCCAGCAGCCCACCATCAGCTGTGGAGTATAGCAGGCAAATTTCTCTGCCCCAGCTGTTGCATGGGCCACCCACATGTCCAAATTGCTGGCTTTACAAGTCCCGCCTTTCTGTCTGATGGATTCTGCCCCCTTCTATAAATTTGCAGAATGTGCTGTACCAATGTTTAGGCATTGTTGGGCAAGGCAGTCCACAGCAAGGTCCATATTACTGCTGATACATGGTCCAGCAAGCATGGTCAGGGATGATATATTTCGTTCACAGCACACCACTGGGTAACTCTGCTTGCAACTAGGAAGGATGCAGGACAGGGCTCAGTGCTGGAGCTTGTTTTGTTGCCACATATCCATACAGCTGGTGGTGATGCGAGATCTGTCCACTTCACCCCCTCTTCCTCCATGCCCTCTACTGAATTGTCCTATGAACCAGAAGTATCTCCTAAGTGTTAAAGGGGCTATTCAATCAGTCAGGCTAAAAGATGCCATGCAGTTCATCAGTTGATCTGTCTAGGGGACAAGAGCCACACCAGAGCAGAGATTCTTTCAGCTCTGCAGGGGCAGTCCTAGAGGTGGTTCATGTCATGGCAGCTTGAGCCAGGAACGGTGGTGTGCGATAATGTCACTAACCTTCTGTCCGCCTTTGACAGGGAAAGCTGACACATGTACCATGCCTGGCACATGTCTTCAATTTGGTGGTGCAGCATTTCCTAACCACTTCAGCCACGGAAGGTTTTACCCCCTTAATGACCAGGCCATTTTTTGCAATAAAAAAAATGTAAAAATCTAATTTCTTTATCAATTTAGGCCAATATGTATTTTGCTACATATTTTTGAAAAAAAAAACCCCAATAAGCGTATATTGATTGGTTTGCGCAAAATTTATTGCGTCTACAAACTACGGGATATTTTTATGCTTTTTTTTTTTTTTTTTTTACTAGTAATGGCAGCGATCAGCAATTTTTCGGATGCCTGACACCCTGACACTTTTGATACTTTTTTGGGAAGTAGTGACATTATTACAGGGATCAATGCTAAAAATATGCACTGTTACTGTTCTACTGACACTGGCAGGGAAGGGGTTAACATCAGGGGCGATCAAAGGGTTAAGTGTGCTGCTTGCTAACTGTGTGGGGGATTGCCTGACTGGATGAAGACAGAGATAAGTGTTCCTGCTTAGCACTGATTTGTGACATGCCCACCAGGTGGAACTCAACTTTGGCAATGCTACAGCGACTGCACATGCAGCAGAGGGCCATCAATGAGTACCTGTGTGAGTATGGCACAAGGACAGGTTCAGGGCAGCCACACCAATGGCTGCTGATAAAGGATGCATGCACCATGCTGTCACCATTTGACGAGGCGGCAAGGATGGTGAGCCGTGACAATGCATGCATCAGTGAAACAATCCCTCTTGTGTTCCTGCTGGAGCATACTCTGCATGGCATTATGGACAGGGCACTCGAGGCAGAGCAGCGGGA
Source organism: Lithobates septentrionalis (assembly GCA_037952835.1). Classification (NCBI taxonomy): domain Eukaryota; kingdom Metazoa; phylum Chordata; class Amphibia; order Anura; family Ranidae; genus Lithobates; species Lithobates septentrionalis. The sequence continues at coordinate 5,017,033 of JBBDGP010001284.1, forward strand.
GGAAGAGGAGGACTTCCTTTCCTTTCAAGGCCAACTTTATGCAGACACCATTCTTGTGACACCACAGAACACACAAGAAGAGAGGCAGGAGGAGGAGAAGGATTCTGGCAGTTTTGGAGGCATGGAAGCAGAGGAAGACATATGCCAAATCTTAAGAGATGGTTTTCAGTCCCCATAAATCTTGGGAGTAGTACGTGGCTGGGAGGAGGCAGTTCCAGATACTGTAATCCTTAGTCACCCCAGGACCCTGCTTTTCATGCCTCCACACACTTGTGTTGCATGGGCTCCCTTATTCTTCAAAGCCTACAAAAGGACCCAAGAATTTGTGGCACCAAGGAGAAGGATCATTATTGGTTGGCAACCCTCCTTGACCACGTTACAAGGAGAAAGTCTTGGAACCCATCCTGTCCTCGTAGAGTGTGCACAGGATGAAGGACAGCTTTCCATTAGATGATCCACTGGGTTTCTGAGTCATGAGAATAGACCACTGGCCAGAACTTGCCCAGTAAACAATTGAGCTGCTGGGCTGCCCTGCATCCAGCGTGCTTTCTGAACAGGCATTCAGTGCTGCCAAAGGTTTTGTAAAAAAAAAAGTTCGACTGTCCACAGACTCCTTTATCAAAATTAATCATTCCTGCATTAGCAGAAGCTATGAAGCCCCTGATGCCGATGTTGCCGATAGGGATGAGCCGAACACATCCCAGTGCGTCCCAGAACATGCGAACAGGCAAAAAATTTGTTTGAACACGTGAACACCGTTAAAGTCTATGGGACACGAACATGAAAAATCAAAAGTGCTAATTTTAAAGGCTTATATACAAGTTATTGTCATAAAAAGTGTTTGGGGACCTGGGTCCTGCCCCAGGGAACATGTATCAATGCAAAAAAAAGTTTTAAAAACTGCCGTTTTTTTGGGAGCAGTGATTTTAATAATGCTTAAAGTGAAACAATAAACGTTACGTAACCGAGTGACCCTGCCCCCTCTGACGCTACGGGAAAACCATAGGGATGTCCCTGTGCATCAGAGGGGGGGTGAGATCACCCGGCGATGTCATCGTGTGGCCCCGCCCTCAGTTATAAAAGAACTGTCACCTGAGAGGCCGGTCATTATGGCGGGTGCCTCCCATGGAGGCAGATTGGTGGCAGCGTGCAGCTTTTTTTTCTTTTTTCTTTTTTCGGTCCATTCGGAGCGAGAGAAGAAGAAGATGAATGAACACTTTTATTTTTTTATTTTTTAATAAAGGACTTGTCCCAAGTCGTGTCTTGTGGTTTTTTTTTTTTACCAATTTCACACATTTTTTGTGAAATGGTAGGGGTACATTTGTACCCCATTACTATTTCACACAGGGGGGCTGGGATCTGGGGGTCTCCTTGTTAAAGAGGGCTTCCAGATTTTGATAAGCCCCCACCCGCAGACCACAACAGGCAAGGAATGTGGGGATGAGGCCCTTGTCACTATCAACATGGGGACAAGGTGCTTTGGGGGGCCGCTACCCCAAAGCACCCTCCCCATGTTGAGGGCATGTGGCCTGGTATGGTTCAGGAGGGGCACTCTCTCGTCCCCCCTCTTTTCCTGTGGCCTGCCAGGTTGCGTGCTCGCATAAGGGTCTGGTATGGATTTTTGGGGGGACCCCACACCATTTTTTTTAAATTTTGGTGTGGGGTTCCCCTTAAAATCCATACCAGACCTGAGGGGTCTGGTATGGATTTTGAGGGGGGCCCCCACACCATTTTTTTAAAAATTTTGGCACGGGGTTCCCCTTAATATTCATACCAGACCCGAAGGTCTGGTAATGGACTGTGGGGGAATCCCATGCCGTTTTTTTTCAATTACTTTTATTTGTATTGCCGGGACCAACAATTCATTATAGCCGCGAGTACTTTTAAATTACTTTTTTTCCTTTAGAAATGTCATTTTGCTCTCGGATCTCGGACTGTTCTAAACACAGGAAACATGTGCCACTTTACAGGTATACTATAGGCACCCCCCAGGTATGAAATTTAAAGGAATATTTCACTTTTATTGTTTCACTTTAAGCATCATTAACCACTTGCCGACCGCCTCATGCAGATATACTGTGGCAGAATGGCACAGGCAGACAAAATCACGTACTTGTACGTGATCTGCCTTCCACGGGTGGGGGGTCCGATCGGACCCCCCCCAGTGCCCAAGGCGGTCGGCTTCTGTCCGGGAGCGATCAGATGTGAGGGGGAGGCCATCCATTCGTAGCCCCCCCTCACGATCGCTCCCAGCCAATGAAATCCTTCCTCTGCTGCTGTATAGTAAACAGCGGCAGAGGAAGTGATGTCATCTCTCCTCGGCTCTGTATTTTCCGTTTCGGCACTGAGGAGAGAAGACATCGATGTGAGTGCACAACACACACACACAGTAGAACACGCCAGGCATACTTTCCACCTCCCATCACCCCCCGATCAGCTCCTGATCACCCCCCAATCACCCCCCCCCCATCACAGTGACACCAAGCAGTTTTTCTTTTTCTGATTACTGCATTTGTGTCAGTTTGTGACAATTAGTGTGGTAGGGCAGTTAGTGTTAGCCCCCTTTAGGTCTAGGGTACCCCCCTAACCCCCCTAATAAAGTTTTAACCCCTTGATCACCCCCCGTCGCCAGTGTCACTAAGCGATCATTTTTCTGATCGCTGTATTAGTGTCACTGGTGACGCTAGTTAGGGAGGTAAATATATAGGTTCGCAGCAGCTGATATGTGAGCAGCACTGAGACAGAGCTCCCTGCAGGACAACTAATCCTTCAGACATCCTGGGTGTCAGAGACACAGATTCTCCACACCAAAGCCTTTAATACCCTCTCTGGACCTGGCTGAACACGGCAGTATGGTTAAATATGGGCGAGCACCCATGGAATCCTCAGCAGACCGTCTCTCTCAGTATGCCTGGGGATCTCAAGATGGCCGCGGCCATGAGGCAGAGGAAAGACACCACAGCAATACACAGCAGAGCGGACCAGATAAATCCCCTTCTCACTCTGGCAAGGTAAGCCCACTGCCTCCTAGAACTAAGGGAATGAGGAAAGGACTCTCCCTGGATGGGTTACCACAGGAAGAAATGGGAGATATAATGCCAGAGGAGGGGGAGGGGGAGCCATCTCTGAAACAGATTATGGAAGCTATATGTACCTGCCAGGCCACACTGACTGAACACATTGATGGCATAAGGGCTGAGATGTCGTTTTTAAAGAATGATGTACAGAATATTAGAGAAAGGGCCACTGAAGCTGAACACAGAATTAGTGACCTGGAAGATGTAGTCCGCCCTTTGGAGAATAAAGTTCAACACATCCACCTTGAAGTGAATGCTCACACAGATAAGCTCAGTGATATGGAAGACCGCCAAAGGAGGAACAATATTCGCCTGGTTGGTTTCCCTGAGAAGGCAGAGGGCAAACAACCTGAAGACTTCCTTGAAATGTGGCTTAAGGAAAATATGGCGAACGATACCTTTTCACGCTTATTCGCCATAGAGAGGGCTCATAGGGTGCCATCTAAACCTCCCTCTCCTGGGTCTCACCCGCGTCCAATGATAGCCCGGATTCTACATTTTAGAGACCGTGAAAATATCCTTCGCGCTGCCCGCACTATAGGAGACTTGCAATTTAATGGTAACCGAATTTCAATCTACCCTGACTTTTCTGCTGCTACGCAGAAACAGAGAGCCAGTTTTGTGCATGTCAAGAAAAGACTCAGAGATCTCCAGCTGGCCTATAGCATGTTGTATCCTGCAAAACTGAGAGTGGTGGATAGGGGAAAAGTTTCCTTCTTTAGCTCTCCCATTGAAGCCTCTCGCTGGCTGGACACTAGGGGGCGCAATAGCCCTGAAGATAGACGCTGAAAGAAAGACACACATCCTTTTGATGGATGCCACTGCAGCATACCTCTCCAATCTTCTTTTGCTTATCAGTCATGAGACTCAAAATAGTGTCCTTCAGCTCTGACACCTCAACTACACCGTGCTTGTCCTGCTCGGTTCTACATGTTGGTTCAAAGTTCATTCTACTAAATTTCTCTTGGATACAAGAGGTTTTTTTCTCCGTCCTTTTATTATTTTAAATTTTTATTATTATTTTTTTTTTTTTGGGGGGGGAACTTTATTATCTACTCCCCTGAGTATATTACTGAACTGTGTATTGCTGGGAACTTGTACTTTTAAGATCCTTTTATACAGAAGAAGAGGAGGTGTTTTTTTTTTCTTTTTCTTCTTTTCTGTTTGTTTTGTCGCCGGTATTGGCTACAGAAATTATTTCCCTAATACATACAGGGAGGGCAGGGGGCGGTGGTTCACTCTTTTTGTTTTTCCCCTTACCACCGCAAGATTCACTACAAACTGGTAAGCAGTGGGTCCCCCCCTGCTGAAGAACTATAACTTCAGAAATTGACCACGACCTATGACCCTCTGAGGTCATTTATTATTGTTATAGTTATGGGATATGGGCGCACGGCATGTTGGGGCTGTGTGCAGGGTGGGAAGGGAAGGGAAGTTATGCTCTGTTGGTTCGTGCTGTGTGCTGTTGTCTCTCTCTGTTTTAGTCCTCACAGATTGAAGTGGCTGGCCAAAAGCTGGTTAGCCGATGCTCTCCTAGGAAGCGAGTCCTGGTATCACTCCTCTTTCAATGGCGGGTAAGATAAATATATTATCATGGAATGTCCGTGGTATGAACTCAAAGATAAAGAGGTCTCTTGTCTTTGACTTTATCCGAAGATATAAACCCCATATTGTCCTGTTACAAGAGACACACCTACAGGGGTCCAAAGTCATGGCTTTAAAGAAAGCTAACATTATGAGGGTCATACATGCCGAATATTCAACGTATTCTCGGGGAGTGGCCATCCTGGTTACTAAGAAAGCAGCGGCACAAATTATACAGGTCAAATTAGACCCTAATGGTAGATATGCCATATTAGTGTGTCAAATGTTTGGTATATGTTTAACTTTGGTGTGTGTGTATGTTCCACCACCGTTCTCCTTCCAAGTACTAGAAAGCATTCTAAATGAAACTGTGAAGATAGCACAGGGCCCGCTATTGTTAATGGGCGATTTTAATGTAGTGTCGGATGGGGATCTTGACAGGCATGGATGTGCCTCTGGCGTGCGCCACACCCTTTCATCCTGGCTCGATAGTTATGCACTTATTGATGTATGGCGTCGCAATAACCCAGGAGTCAGAACGTATTCATGCCACTCGGAAACTCATAAGACACTGACTAGAATAGATATGCTCCTGTCCTCCATGGATGGTCTGCAAATTATATCCGGGGTCAGGTATCTTCCTAGAGCTCTGTCGGATCACTCTCCAATGGAAGTCACATTAAATTTGAATGTGCCCATTGGAAGACGACAATGGCGCCTAAAAACACAATGGTTACAGGAGGAATACGTGACAATTGGCTGCAAGACGGCTATTAATCATTACTGGAGGGAGAACGGTGCTGAAACCTCTATACATAATCAATGGGAGGCTTTTAAAGCCACCATGAGGGGGGAGTTCAATAAAGAGACGAGAGCCTTTGCAAATGCTTTAAACTCAGATATTAAACAGGTTGAATGTGATGCTGCAGCGGCTGAACAGGAATATATACAAAACCCCTCACCTCAGACTTATCAGTTTTGGCAAGACTTGACAAGGCAATTTAAATTACTTCTGACTGACCAGACTATGAAGAAACAACTACAACAAGCTAGATCCATATTTGAATTTGGCGACAAAAGTGGCCGCCTGTTGGCCTTTTTGGCACGTCCTCTGTATGCCCCCACGTCGGTACTGCACCTTAAACAACCAGGGGGCGACTTGGTGAGGGATTCACGAGATATTCTGAACACATTTGTAGACTTTTATGACACCCTATACCAGTCCCAATCAAGATGTACTGATCAGGAGCTTTCCTCCTATTTGGGGGACCTGAACCTTCCATCTTTGGCACCAGAAGATAGTGTAGCATTGGAACATTCCATTACCTCAGAAGAGATAGCTGGTGCTATTTCCTCCTTTAGGCCGGGTAAGTCACCTGGACTTGACGGCTTCCCGGCGGAATGGTATCAGCTTCACAAAGAAAGCTTAATCCCGCGACTCCAAAAAGTGTTTGTAAATGCAGAAAAAGAAGGTATACTACCGGAATCCATGCGTGAGGCCCTTATTGTTGTGATACCAAAACCTGGTAAAGACCCAAGCGAATGTGAATCATATAGACCGATCTCCTTGATCAATACTGACGTCAAAATATTGGCCAAAATCTTGGCTGGTAGATTGCAGTCAGTAATCCTTAAATTGATCAACTCAGATCAAACTGGGTTTATCCCGGGCCGTTGTACCCACATGAATCTTAGAAGGCTCTATGTAAATTTACAAATTTCACACACAAATATAGGTAAAAGAGTGGTGGCGTCGCTCGACACAAAAAAAGCATTTGACTCGGTCGAATGGAATTATCTGTTTTCCCTGCTTAGTAAATTGGGCTTTGGACCTAGATTTGTGAACTGGGTTAAGTTACTGTATAACGATCCCCGGGCATGTGTTAGAGTGAATGGGCTCATCTCAAATACATTTAAGATAGGTAGGGGGACGAGACAGGGATGCCCCTTGTCTCCGCTCCTCTTCGCCCTAGCTATAGAACCCCTTGCGGTTAAACTTAGGAGTCGGGATGACATCAGGGGGCTCTTGGTTGGGGATCTGGAGGAACGAGTATCATTATATGCGGATGATATGCTCCTATATTTAGGAGATCCGGAACTCTCATTATCTAATGCATTCAATGTAATTCAGGAATTCGGTAATTTCTCTGGTTTCCGAATTAACTGGTCCAAATCATCACTGTTTCCTCTAGATCCTCAGCCGAACTTAGTACTTCCCACCCAATGCCCTCTAGCGATAACAAACCAGTTTAAGTACTTAGGAATACAGATCCAATTGCCAGTGCAATCATTCACAAAAATGAACCTATGGCCTGTAATCAACGCCTTCAAGGATAGAGTACAGAAGTGGAAAGATCTTCCACTCACATTGTTGGGGAGAGCTAACTTATTTAAAATGATTTTTCTCCCCAAATTTTTATATATACTCTCTAACGCCCCACTATATATCCCTAAAAAGACGTTCCGATACATTGACTCCCTGTTGACCTCCTTTTTGTGGGGAGACAAGGCAGCTCGTGTGTCGCTGGCTGTTCTACAGCTACCAGTAGGAAGGGGTGGTCTGGCGATACCCGACCTTCGCTTGTACTACTTGGCGTCTCAACTAGTTCAGGCCCACTGGCGCATGTTTCCACAGCTGAATAACGCTGCCACTGCAGTGGAGGCAGCTGTCGCAACCTCATACGAAGCACTTTTGAATTTCTTTTTTAGAGGGATGGTGCCTACTCAAGACGGGGTAACTGTACTTCAATCAGCTAAGCGGGTACTTGAGATTTCTATAAAACATATACAAGACGGACCTCCACGCCTATCACCAAATACACCACTATGGTTCAATCCTCGTCTAAAGGACCTTTCTCGCTTGGAGGATGGATATGGGTGGGCCAAATTTGGTCTTACGTATGTGCATCAACTATTTGAGAGGGGTGAATTTAAAACATTTGCACAATTGAAGAGGGAAATGGGTGTCCCTGACACATGGGCGTTCCATTATTCCAGGCTGCGGCATGCTGCGCATGCACAATTTGGAACGGGGATGGTTCTGTTAGAAAACACAAAACTTGAATCAATGCTTGCAGAACCTGACCATACGAAACGTATTTCCACTTATTATGCGGTACTTATGGAAAAAACACAGCCGAGGGAGAAGAAAATGAGAGAGAGATGGACAGACATTATACCAGAGTTGACTGAGGCTCATTGGAATGAGGTTTTAACCTCCTATATGTCCACGGTCATCTCTGCGAGGGATAAACTGATCCAACTAAGATACCTACATCAAATGTATTACACCCCATACAGACTATATAAGATGGGCAGGAGAGCAGACCCTATTTGTCATAAATGCCTGGTGGCAGAAGGTACTTTTATGCACATGGTTTGGGACTGTAGTAGGGTACGACCTTTATGGTCACAGGTAACCCAGTTTGTTGCAGAAACCTTTGATCTTCCGAATATATGTAGCCCACTGTTGGGTATCTTAGGGGTGATAGAGGACGATGTAATGAGCAACAATACTAGAATGTTTTTAAGATTATTGTTTTACTATGTCAGGAAGCTGATTGTCTTGAATTGGATAAAGAGGGATCATCTTACCTTAGGAGCTTGGAAAAGATTAATTAATGCAAATATTACACTGTATAAAATGACATATGAAGCAAGAGGAAGTAAGAAAAAATTTAATAGAGTATGGGGCAGATGGATAAACACAAAAGAAACTACACCATGTGACATCTAAAATTATTTTATTATAAAATATAGCCAAATGATAGACTGGGTAGGATGATATTGTGAGAACATGTTCCAGGGGACTGGAGAGATGACAGTGCACAGCACAATTGGTTTAGGAGGTATATACCTCTTTGGTTTAGCTCTTTAACTTTATATATATATACTTTTATATTTTTTTACTTTATTTTATGTTTTATACCAGATATTGGATTGCTGATAATTTGCATTACGATTAAAGAAAATAACTGGTATTTTAGAGTTAAAAAAATTGCTACCTGTACTGATATGTCGTTTATCATAGGATGTTTATCCGAAACTACCCTTGAATGTTAATTATATTTTGACGGTTGCAACCGACAATATACCTTACATGCAGTGTGTTATTCTATGTATGTACATCTGGCAAATAAAAACCTTTAAAAAAAAAAAAAAAAAATATATAGGTTCGCCGTCAGCGTTTTATAGCGTCAGGGACCCCCATATACTACCTAATAAAGGTTTTAACCCCTTGATTGCCCCCTAGTTAACCCTTTCACCAGTGATCACTGTATAACTGTTACGGGTGACGCTGGTTAGTTAGTTTATTTTTTATAGTGTCAGGGCACCCGCCGTTTATTACCTAATAAAGGTTTAGCCCCCTGATCGCCCGGCGGTGATATAAGTTAGGTTTTAGGGTTAGATAGGGTCTGCGTCGCCCCAGGCAGCGTCACCCACACCCACGCACGCACCATACACCTCCCTTAGTGGTATAGTATCTGAACGGATCAATATCTGATCCGATGAGATCTATACTAGCGTTCCCAGCAGTTTAGGGTTCCCAAAAATGCAGTGTTAGATCAGCCCAGATACCTGCTAGCACCTGCGTTTTGCCCCTCCAAGTGCAGTATCGATCGATCACTGTCACTTACAAAACACTAAACACATAACTGCAGCGTTCACAGAGTCAGGCCTGATCCCTGCGATCGCTAACAGTTTTTTTGGTGGCGTTTTGTTGAACTGGCAAGCACCAGCCCCAGGCAGCGTCAGGTTAGTACCAGTAGCACTAACCCCCATGCATGCACCGTACACCTCCCTTAGTGGTATAGTATCTGAACGGATCAATATCTGATCCGATTAGATCTATACTAGCGTCTCCAGAAGTTTAGGGTTCCCAAAAACGCAGTGTTAGCAGGATCAGCCCAGATACCTGCTAGCACCTGCGTTTTGCCCCTCTGCCCAGCCCAGCCCACCCAAGTGCAGTATCGATCGATCACTGTCACTTACGAAACACTAAATGCATAACTGCAGTGTTCGCAGAGTCAGGCCTGATCCCTGCGATTGCTAACAGTTTTTTTGGTAGCGTTTTGGTGAACTGGCAAGCACCAGCGGCCTAGTACACCCCGGTTGTAGTCAAACCAGCACTGCAGTAACACTTGGTGACGTGGCGAGTCCCATAAGTGCAGTTCAAGCTGGTGAGGTGGCAAGCACAAGTAGTGTCCCGCTGCCACCAAGAAGAAGACAAACACAGGCCCGTCGTGCCCATAATGCCCTTCCTGCTGCATTCGCCAATCCTAATTGGGAACCTACCACTTCTGCAGCATCCGTACCTCCCCCATTCACATCCCCAACCAAATGCAGTCGGCTGCATGAGAGGCATTTTCTTTATGCCCTCCCGAGTACCCCTACCCAACGAACCCCCCCAAGATGTCGTGTCTGCAGCAAGCGCGGATATAGGCGTGACACCCGCTATTATTGTCCCTCCTGTCCTGACAATCTTGGTCTTTGCATTGGTGAATGTTTTGAACGCTACCATACACTAGCTGAGTATTAGCGTACAGCATTGCACAGACTAGGCACACTTTCACAGGGTCTCCCAAGATTCCATCGCATTTTGAGAGACCCGAACCTGGAACCGGTTACAGTTACAAAAGTTACAGTTACAAAAAAAAAGTGTAAAAAAAAACACAAAAAAATATATAAAATTAAAAAAAATAGTTGTCGTTTTATTGTTCTCTCTCCCTCTATTCTCTCTCTGTTGTTCTGCTCTTTTTTACTGTATTCTATTCTGCAATGTTTTATTGTTATTATGTTTTATCATGTTTGCTTTTCAGGTATGCAATTTTTTATACTTTACTGTTTACTGTGTTATATTGTCAACCATTTTTTTGTCTTCAGGTATGCCATTCAGCTGCAGCGCGGATTTATTTATCTTGACAGCAACAGTGTTTGCTCCCAAGATATATAAAGCCATGACTCCAGCGGAGGTGATATATGCCGAAGCATGGGGGCAGCAGGGGCGGAGGAGTGATTTGCTCCTACCTTTTGCGGGAGGATGCACCCATGCTTCGGCATATATAAATGGTGCATGTATACCCATCATTAGAAGTGGGTGGATGAAGGGAGGTATTCTAATGGTGGGCATACCCACCGATCAATACCGGGGCCCCGGTGTTTCACTGTTGACAAGGGGGGGGGGGGGTCAACCAAGAATGCTGTGCAGGTGTCTGACATCCTCATTATTATGCCCAGCGAAAACCTATGGCTTTGTGTAACAAAAAGGCAGGCTTATGCCACCCACTAGCTTGTATACAATTTTTGAGCGATTTGGGGCGATTTTTAGAACCCAAAAGGCACCCCAGGGTGCCTTGGCTTCCTGGTTGAAAAAGGCTGCTTTACACAAAAAGGCAGACAAACGCCCCCTATTCTTTTTAGTTCACACATTGTAGTTCCCAAAGTTATTTTCCTGAACTTATGTCATCCAATTCATGAGACTGGAAGAGTCCCCCACCATTACCACTTACTCTTCCTGAAATTCAGTTTTAGCTGAATTCAAAGAAAACTAAAACCTCCCTTACAGTAGGATTGTTGAATTGTATAGATTCAACACCTATTTACACAACTGACAAAAGCTTGCAGCTAGGTGCCTGAAAGTAGAACTCTAGACAAAATAAAATTGTAATTTTCTCGCACGCACATCTCAGTGTACATTTTTGGCATCTGCCAAGAAGAATGAAATCATGCACATGGAGGGAAAGCGACATAATTTAGTCAGTGAAAATCAAACCAGCCGAAGATCAGAACCTGTAAGATCAGCTGAAAACATCAGCAGCTGGTGAGGGAGCTCTGTAACACTGTAATGCCCCGTACACACGGTCGGACTTTGTTCGGACATTCCGACAACAAAATCCTAGGATTTTTTCCGACGGATGTTGGCTCAAACTTGTCTTGCATACACACGGTCACACAAAGTTGTCGGAAAATCCGATCGTTCTAAACGCGGTGACATAAAACACATACGTCGGGACTATAAACGGGGCAGTGGCCAATAGCTTTCATCTCTTTATTTATTCTGAGCATACGTGGCACTTTGTCCGTCGGATTTGTGTACACACGATCGGATTTTCCGACAACGGATTTTGTTGTCGGAAAATTTTATAGCCTGCTCTCAAACTTTGTGTGTCGGAAAATCCGATGGAAAACGTGTGATGGAGCCCACACACGGCCGGAATTTCCGACAACAAGGTCCTATCACACATTTTCCGTCAGAAAATCCGACCGTGTGTACGGGGCAATAACTCTGTAACAGCACTCGAGTGGAAGTATAGTTTCATTTTAAGGGCTTGTGGTATTTGACTTATAGCCCTTGCTGTGTCTCTATGGGTGCAAAGTATTTTAACTGCTAATGATTTATTTTTAGTTTTCTCACCTATCTATACTAAGCTAATCTTTATTGGGGGAGGGTCGATTCAACTTTACAAGGCTTCCAGAGGCCTTCTTAAGCCTCTGGCTTAAAAGTACACTTCCTGGAATATTTTCTAGTGGTCCATTTGTACCAGGCACTTATATGTCACTCATCTGTGTTCCCTCATTTCCACAAGGGCTGTCATCTGCTCTGTTTTGAACCAGGCAATCTCATAGTTGCCAACTGTCCCGGATTTCCCGGGACATTCCTGGCACTTGGACGTCATTCCCGAATTTGTGGTGTCCCGGTAAATGTCCCGAAAAAATCCGGTTCTTCACGATTTTCGCCACCGCCGCTAGAGGTCCGAATGTCTCCGCCGGCCGCCATTTTAATGAAGTTCAGGAAGACGCCTGGGGGGGGCTAGACGGAGCTCCTGCGTCGCCGCCCACCCTCCGCCCCGCTGCCAGTCTGATATGGCAAGGGGCGGGGGTTCTAGCCATGCGGACACTACTAGGACACCTCTGAGGTAGGGGGGTGCACCGCTGTGGGACTCCTGATGTGAGGGGGGGCTCCACTGGGGACACCTGATGCAAGGGGGGCTCCACTGGGGACGCCTGATGTGAGGGGGGGCTCTGCCGGAGACACCTGATGTAAGGGGGAGCTCCGCTGGGGACACTTGATGTGAGGGGGAGGTCCGCTGGGGACGCATTATGATGAGTTGAATAATTTCATTTTATATTACAATGTAATAATAGAAATAATGCACTTTAATCATCCTGACACCATAACAACCATGGTGCCAGGATGATTAAAGTGCTAACACCAGGTGTTTGGAGTATCTTTATCTGCTGATTGTTAAACTTTCTAGAATACACATATTTTTATTGTGTAGGATCTGGGGCTGCTGTCCCGTCATTTCCCCCTCCCCCTCTCCCCCTCTAATCCCTCTCCCCCTCTCTCCCTCTCCATCCCTCATTCATCTCAGACTCTAACCACACCCTCTTGAGCCACGCCCATTTAAGCCACGCCCACTATGTCGCGTAAACCACACCCATTTTTTGCCGCTTCGCGCGCCTCACTTGTATATTTTTCCTAAGCCATGCCTACAAATGAATGCCCCGTCCCCTAATTATTGTACGGCTCCGCCTACAGCCACAAAAGTGTCCCACATTTTTTTTTTACAATGTTGGCAACTATGCAATCTGATTTTAGAAACTGCTGTCCAGTTCAAAACCTGTCTTCCACACTGTATGTTTTTTCCTGAGCCTTGAGAGACATTTTTGGAAGCCCCTGAAATTGACGCAGTGACCCATGACTATGTTGTGGATAGCTGCATCTGAGTCTGAGTGATTTCCAGACTTTTGGTCTGCTATCCACTTTTAGATCTTGGGAGAGGGAGATACACACAAAAAAAAACCAGGGTATACATCCTAAGCTTTGCGCTTTGCTCCCTGCACATCCCATGGCCACTATTGCTGGCAAATCCTAGCAGTAAAAAAAGTCAAGATGGCTTGCTACAAATTATACCAGCAGCTGCGACTTCTCAGCAGCAACCCCTGTGAGCAGCCCAACAACAGTCAGTGAGCTCACAGAGGCATTAAGAAAAATCAACCAACCACACTTTGTGGTAACATTATTAAACAATCTACAAAATCTAGCATACATCATGTAAAGTGTCTTACATACATGTTAACAAACCTTGATAAGAAAACATTGTAACATGTGTGGCCAATTTTACAGTTTTCTGAGCAAACATGATTTTGTTTTTTTCAAATGTTGGTGAAAAATGTGGAAATTTCAGTAGTAAATATTGTTTCTGTAAAGTGCAATGGGTTCAAAGCAGTTGGAAAATTTAGGGTGACCTCTGGGGGTTTTTAGGATGCAATCGGCTTTAAATGACGCAGTAGAAATTAACCCCTTCACCTCAAGAAGATTTACACCCCTTCATGACCAGGCCATTTTTTGTGATATGGCACTGCGTTACTTTAACTGACAATTGCACGGTCATGCAACACTGTAACCAAACAAAATTTGTGTCCATTTTTTCCACAAATAGAGCTTTCTTTTGGTGGTATTTGATCACCACTGTGTTTTATATTTTTTGCTATATAAACAAAAAAGCGCAACAATTTTGAAAAAAAAAGAATTTTTTAAAATATAAAACGTATCCAACTTCCGGTTCCGGCGCCACATGAGGAGGAGGTGAGCAGCTCCAGCTCCCGCACAGCTCCTCACAAAACCGGCATCTAAACCAGCCACAGCGCCGGGGGGAACCCCTACTGCCTCTGCTCCATCCCAGGCAGGCATGGATCGCTTCGTGGAGCGATCATACGCTCGGGCGCTGTCCTCGCCCCCCTCCACAGCTCTGCCGGCGGGAGACATAGCGGCCGACACAGCCAAGATGGCGCCCCCCCTGGACATAGCAGAGCGGCCTCAGCAGCAACCACAACCTCCCCCTGCCCCTGCTATGGCAGAAACCGACCCCACATCCCCTGCTAACATTGCCCAGGCTGTAGTACAACTTCTGGGGCCATCCCTAACAGCCACTGTGGACGCAGCGGTGCACAGAGGGCTGGAACAGCTGCACATAGAGCTCCAGGCTCAGGCCCAGCGCATCACTCAGGTGGAGGAAAGAATTTCTATACTTGAAGATGACTGCACAGCCTCATCTGCAGCACTTGCACGCATCAATGCTTCACATAGAGACATATGGGACAAGCTGGACGATTTAGAAAATCGCTCAAGAAGGAACAACCTGCGCATAATTGGCTTGCCAGAGTCGATCCCAGCCTCCCACCTTACAAACATATGTGCGAAAACCATCCCAGAGCAACTTGGCCTCCGCATACCCTGCACTGTTGAACGAGCACACCGTATGGGTCAATATTCTGACACACGTGCTAAACCTCGACATGTGATAGTGAAATATTTAAACTACGCTGACAAAAACGCCATGATGCAAAAATTTCGTTGCACGCGCTCACTGGTGGTAGATGGCGCGAAACTGTTGCTCTTCGCAGACTATTCCATAGAGGTAATGAAACAACGTAAGGCATTCTCCTCGGTATGCTCAACTCTGCACCACAATCAAATCCGATTCTCCCTAGCTTATCCAGCTGTCCTCCGCGTTCAAACACCTGAAGGGGAGCAACTCACCTTTCATACACCTGAAGAGGCGGAAACCTACCTAACCAACAGAAGCTCCGAAATGGAACACAGCGCCGCGGCAGAGGGATCACCATCGTCATCTTCACAGCATGCGTATGGACCCCCTAAACACCCCCGAAGCCCGTCCAAACCTCCATACAAGCGCAGCCGCTTCACCAACCAGGAAGATCGCTCTGGGAATCGTTGAAGGACTCCACATCACCACCTTTTTCACATTGCCATCTTCTAACGGGTAGTATCAACCCATCTTATACTTTTTTCTTTTTCTTAAAATTTTTTATCCTTAAGATGAGGATGCTTCTGATGCCTCTATAAACTGCCGTACATGCTCTTTATGGAGCGCTACCCCTACCAACCTGTAGCTAAAAGTTACGCAGCTAAAAGTTATGCAGTTATAATGTTATGGTCATGTAACTCAATAACAGAGATAGCCCCCCACTACCTGGGAAACCTTCCTTTTCAGGGACACTTGCAATGTTGTGATTACTTGTATTTTCTATTTTCTGGTTTGTTTAAGCCTAATTTAAAGAGGGGGCCCTCCCCTGTGTTTAGCCTACCTCGCCATCGATTAATTTAAACCCGCACTGCCTCCTCAGGGGATCCCCCCCTAGACTACCCTCCCTTCCTATCCTGTACCCCCCCTATCCCCCTTTCCTCTCCCCTACCATCCCTATCCTCACCCCCCGTTGCTACCACCCTGCCCCTACGTGAGGAGCTGGCAATCAATGGGAGCTATGCTAACTAGATAGGTGGGACCTCATGTGGAAAAAAGAGAAGTCCACAAGTCACGTTATGTATTTCCTTATACGATATACTGCCTTATTAATGTTTATAACTTATTGTTGCTTAGAGAAGTTTAAGTTCATGTTTGCCAATCTAGTTCATATGTCTTCAGGGGCTCTGAGGCGCTTTGGTGGCTCCCAAAAGGTAGATAGCACATCTACAAAGGGGTTCTTATACAAACCCCTAAACCAAACCACTTTTCACTATCAATTATGTCACAGTCTGCAGATGGGAGTCACCTAAGGTTTGTCTCGTGGAATGTTAAGGGGCTGCGTTCCCCAAACAAACGCATGTCCATCCTCAGACACCTGCGGCGTCTCCGGGCTGATGTGGCTCTACTTCAAGAGACACATCTGGCTGCAGACGACTTGCAACGTCTTCGTAGATTGTGGGTGGGCTCTGTTTATGGTTCACCAGCAGTAGGCCGTAAAGCGGGTGTTGCTATCCTTCTGCACAAGAATTTACAGCACACTGTTAGGGATGCCAAAGTTGACTCGGAAGGAAGGAAAATGACTCTACATCTGACTATAGATGACAAACCTGTAGCACTTACTAACATCTATGCTCCCAATTCTCCTGACACCTCCTTCTTTCAAGATTTAGTGAAATGGGTGCTAACTAAACCAGAGACGTTACACCTACTGGGTGGGGATTTTAATTCAGTCATGTCCTCCTTAGCTGATCGCACAGGCCCCCCTACACATAGAACACACACCCATACCCCCTCATCATCTGCATCTACTCTACTGTCACAAGCCGTCGCCTCCATGCAATTTGTGGATGTCTGGCGCTTAATGCACCCAACGGATCGGGAATACACCTTTTTTTCGCCCCCGCACAATACGTTCTCACGTATAGACTATTTTTTTGCCTCCCCGGCCCTAAGCTCCGTAATCAGCGCACCAGACATACAAGACGCAGTGATCTCAGATCACAGCCCAATTGTGGTTCATCTAACCCAAACGGCTCGCTCATCTCCCTCCCCTACTTGGCGCTTCCCCTCCTATTTAGTTGACAATGAGGACTTTCAACATACACTATACTGCGCCTGGGAGGAATACATCTCCACTAATGGAGCTCACATTACAGACCCTAACCTATTCTGGGAAGCAGGCAAGGCCTTCTTACGGGGTAAAATAATTTCATACACAACCCAGTTTAAAAAAAGAGCCAAGCAACAATATAGTAAGTCAAGCGAAGCCCTACGCTTGGCACATGAACAGCTCACATTAAACCGCACCATAGAGAACATACAAAAATGGAGACAGGCTAAAAGCACCTTTGACCTCTGGGCAGAACAGCATGAAGCGGCCAAAACGTCATACTCTCAGCTACATTTTCATAGATTTGGCAACAAGGCTGGCAGGCTCCTGGCCAAGATGTGCTCAAGCCCTAGACGTCCTACCCATATCTCTGCTCTTAGAGCTAAGACAGGTTCTCTGGTCACCTCCCCAGCTGAAATTAGCAACCTACTCGTGGAATACTACACTAATCTATACAAAGCTGACCCGACTGACTTGCCTACTATTGACTTTCTGCTCGACAAAATACGTCTACCCAAACTCCACCACACACAACTGGAGACGATTAATGCCCTCATTACTGTTGATGATATTCGATTTACGATCAAAGACATGGCCTCGGCCAAAGCCCCGGGACCCGACGGATACACCGCCGAATTCTATAAAATGACCAGGGAATTTATTCCGGACACCTTAAAACATGTATACGCAGCCATGTGGGACGGAGGGCCCTATCTTCCTACGGGAACACAGGCCCACATCAAACTAATCTCTAAGAAAGGGAAAGATCCCCTATAACCGGGCTCATACCGACCGATATCATTAATCAATGTCGATGTCAAAATCCTATCCAAAATAATTGCGTCGCGACTAGCTCCCCTACTGCCATCATTATTACCCCCAGCCCAATCTGGCTTTGTTTCGGGCAGATCAGCTACCCTAAACATTCGCAAAGTGTTAATGGCTCTGGAATATGCCAAAACTCACCCTAACCAAGACATTGCCATCATGTCCTTAGACGCGGAAAAGGCCTTTGACAACATCAGTTTCTCCTGGCTCTTTAGAGTGATGACACAATTTGGATTCTCAGGACCGATTATGCGATTCCTTCTACAAATGTACGCATCCCCTACCGCACGTCTTGTCACCCCTGACTTTATCTCAGACACGATTCCATTAACAAAAGGAACGAGACAGGGCTGCCCCCTGTCTCCACTCCTGTTCAATCTAGCAATCGAACCCCTGTCCAGAATACTAAATTCAGCTGATGGAATCAGTGGCATCACTCTAGAGAATCACACTCTTCGTTCGGCGCTATTTGCAGACGACATACTATTGTTCTCCACTGACCCTATAACAGACTTTGACAGACTCAAACAACTTTTTTCAGACTTCAGACTTTGCTCGGGATTCAGAATCAATTTTGATAAGAGTGAGATCCTACCATTGCACCCCCATCTCTCCAGTAAATGGAAACACCTATCCCCCCTGGCCATAGCCAACCAACATATTACATACCTGGGCATTAAAATAGGACGTGAACCATCCTCTCTGTACTCTTTGAATTACCCCCCTTTGATAACCAAAATTGTGAAGGAGTTGGAGGCTTGGGGGACCCTACCTCTCTCGCTCTTTGGGAGATGCCACCTTTTCAAAATGGTGTCTTTCACACGCTTGCTTTACCCAATGCAGACCATACCTCTTCTAATTAAACATTCAGACATCCAAAAACTCCAGAAGGCCCTAACTGCCTTCATATGGTCTCACAAGAAACCTCGCATAGCGCTGCAGAAACTATGTCTCCCGAAGGGCGGGGCGGGACTGCCCAATATGCGTTTTTACAATCTGGCATGTTTACTTAAACAGGGCTTAGACTGGCTAACTGGTGGTTCTAAATATTCTAACCTATCCTTAGAAGAGGCTATGGTACACCCATATGACCTCTCGGCCATCCTCCATTCTAATCCCAATACATTACCCCCCCACCTCAAAACAAGTGTAATAATTAAGGATACGGTCATTGCATGGAGAGAAGTAAGAAAATTGCTCAAAGTGCCATCCAGCATCTCCAAATACCTCAAAATACAAGGCAACCCTATGTTCCTTCCATCTATCATCCATAAAGCTTTTGGCCAATGGAAACTTAAAGGCCTCACGGATGTCTCGTCTTTCTATCTCAACAAGCCGGGCAAATTCAAACCATTTCAAACCCTGATGCGGGAGTACTCCCTACCACCAACTCATGTTTTCTTCCATCACCAACTCATCAACTATCTCAAATCATGCTCTGGCCCCAATACCAATCCACTTGAAACATCCTGCATTGATACTCTCATCAAAAGCAATAACTACTCCATCTCCAATATTTACTCCTGTCTCATACAACATCAAACACGGAAGTATGCCCTCAAACCCTTTCAAAAGTGGTCACACTTATTAGAAGACGAATCTCTGCCAGAAAAAATCCTTGAGGGGTACAAGACAGTCCGCAACCTTACTGCTTCTGAATCTTGGAGGGAAACACAATTCAAGATCATTCACAGAGCTTATTTCCCTTTCCGCTTCAACAAGAAGGACCCCACCCAAGCGCAATGTTCCTGGTGTAACCTACCTCGCCCCACTTTGCTACATAGGCTCTGGGACTGTAACGAGATTGATGCTTACTGGACTAAGGTGATCACCTACATCAACGAGGTCCACAAAATTCAGTGTACTAAGGACCGCCTATTATGCCTGTTTAGCATACCCCCTTCACCCTCATCACCAACGAGGGTCTCACAAAATATTCCACATTGGGCTCACCTGTGTCTTCTAGTGGCTCGCAGGACTATTATGTCTCACTGGATATCAGCTACTCCTCCTACCCTAACAATGTTTAAAAAAGCCTTGGCATCACTTTTCCATCTAGAGAGATTGGACACCATCACCCTTAATTTCCGATCGACTTCCTGTTTTTTCAAAAGATGGAGGAAATACATTGAAGCTACATTCGCTCCGCAGGCACTGATGGAAATAATGCACCCATTCCGCTACACGAAATGGTACTTGACAAAAGATCTCACCAACTCTCTTGGCCGACTCAAAATACCCCCCACCCCAGATTCCTTTACTTTTAACCCACCGTAGGATATCCACAAATCCATTGTGCCCCTTAGCACCCACCCCCCCACATTTATTCAGACGCTGCCTCCACTCCTGAAGGTATCTAGATGTTAAGATTTCATATGTCGAGCAAAGTTACGCTCCATAGTGTTGATAAGATGGCAAACATGAACTCCCCCGTCTTCCCCTTCCCCTAATTTATCTTTTTATTTTTATGTTTTCTGTTACTTCTCTCTTGTTCTAACTGATATGACAAGCTTGTATTTCAACCACTATGAGAAGTCATTGAAATTTACAGATTGTAACAATTAATACTCTGTAACTTTTATTACACTAAGTTTTTATACTTTTGTATGCCATAAAACCCAATAAATATTTTTCAAAAAAAAAAAAAAACGTATCCAATAAAAAAATCTAAAAAAATCTAATTTCTTCATAAATTTAAGCCAATATGTATTGTGCTATATATTTTTAGTAAAAAAAATCCCAATAAGCGTATATTGGATTGGTTGCCCAAAAGTTATAGCGTCTACAAACTATGGGATTTAACCCTTATGCCCTATACACACACGATCGGACATTGATCGGACATTCCGACAACAAAATCCATGTATTTTTTCCAACGGGTGTTGGCTCAAACTTGTTTTGCATACACACGGTCGCACAAAGTTGTCGGAAAATCCGATCGTTTTGAATGCGGTGACGTAAAACACGTACGTTGGGACTATAAACGGGGCAGTAGCCAATAGCTTTCGTCTCTTAATTTATTCTGAGCATGCGTGGCGCTTTGTGCATCGGATTTGTGTACACGCGATCGGAATTTAACCAATTGGATTTTGTTGTCAGAAAATGTTATATCCTGGTC
The DNA here is from genome assembly GCA_037952835.1 of Lithobates septentrionalis. Lineage (NCBI taxonomy): Eukaryota > Metazoa > Chordata > Amphibia > Anura > Ranidae > Lithobates > Lithobates septentrionalis. The sequence continues at coordinate 5,038,024 of JBBDGP010001284.1, forward strand.
TCAAACTTTGTAAGTGGTGTTGTGGTTTTAAATTGCTTTTGTGTACTTTATTTTGACTTTTTATTAATAAACATGTCATACTTACCTGCTCTGTGTAATGGTTTTGCACAGAGTAGCCCTGATCCTCCTCTTCTGGGGTCCCCAATTGGCTCTCCTGGCTCCCCCCTGCCAAGTGCCCTCATAGAAAGCGGCTTTCTATGGGGGCACTCATGCGTGCTCAATCCTGAGCCGGCTGCTTGGGTGTCTATTAAGAAACACAGCCCGGTTTGACCCCCCCCATCTCTGCTGACAGGTTTTAATTGACAGCAGCAGGAGCCAATGGTCACATAATGAAGTTGGACACAAAGTAGTTTAAGTTCAAACTGCAGACTTCAGACTTTAAGTTCAAACTGTTAGGCTTCATGTACACTAGCAGCTTCTAAACTTAAGCTTCTTAACTTAAGCGTTTAGAAGTGTTTAGGAGCTTCTGCGGTTAGGTGAGGTTCAACCTCCCTTTCCTGAATGGGGAGGAGTCGCCTTCAGGATAGGAACGTTTTGACTACCTGCCGCCGGAAAACGCAAAATGTGGCAAAACCACAGCCAAAATCGCAGCAAAATTGTGGAGCGATTTTGCTGCACTTTGCATTTTTCAGCCTATACTACTATATGCCCATAGCCTTATGTATTACACCATTGCAGCTACTATATGCCCAATCTCTATAGATGAGCTTTCTTTAAGTTAATGTTCTTTAAGTTTGTAAAGAGTTCCCCCCTATATAGACCTAGTTAAACAGAATACATGGTAAAATGGGGGGGGGGGCTCGGGGGGTACAAAAAGCACAGGGCAGGAGGGATAAAAGGAAAGGGAATATATGGGAAGGAAATGCATTAAGGTAATAATTTTTGGACTTTATAACTACTTTAGGTTATGACCTGTCTACACCCCAACTATAATACACTGGAAGGTTGAATCAGGGGGCACGTCCACCTCATATGAATTAAGGTAACTTTGTCAGCAAAATAAACTAATTGTTGGGTAGATAGTAAAGAGCCTATATGGGACTTTTTTCGATAACTTTTTCTGATATCGTATAAGGATAGCAAGGTCTGTAAGGCCAGCTATGTCTTTCTTCAATTTATGAAAAATTCAGGACAGCTTAGGGCTATGGGTCACAGGTACAGAAAATATAGGGGCTTCCTGATTACACTTGGGGGGGAGTAACCCTCTGGATCTGATTCCAAAACAATGGGTGTCGGGCATTGTGCCCCAGCTTTATATCTTAATTGCAGGAATAAAAAAAAATCCAATTGGGTAGATTAAATGTATGCTTTCATTCATGAAATCAGGTCACAGTGACTCAACTCATTCAGACCTGTGGATCCAGTATCAATCCGATGTGAGAAAGGATAGGATTTTCCCAGACAGGAGTATGCAAGGAGTGAAATACTTTGTCCTAGCTTTATTCCATACTATAAGGGTGATTTCCATGGGGATAATGACATTACAGTGGGACCAAAAGTCTCTAAAAACCAGATTGCTAAGTGCAGTATACAACCCCAGAAGGGCCACCTCAAGGGTCACAACATTGTTGTCGATGGGTTGACAAAAACACCAGCACATGGTTACTGGAAAAGCCACCCAATAGTACTATTTGAAATTAGGAAGGGCTAGTCCTCCTTGAGAAAGGGGTAGATGTAGGGCTTCTCTTGCAAGTCTGGGGGTTCTCCAAGCCCACACAAAGGAAAGACAACCACCTCTAGTTTGTCAAGAAAGGTTTTAAGCATGGAGGTAGGGGGTCTGTCTAAAGTACAGAAACTTTGGTAATAAATCCATTTTAATAGGGTTATCTCTTCCCACAGGATTTACCTGGATAGATTTCTAACAAGTGCATCTCTGGGTTAGTTTTCTCTGTAAAGGATTTTTATTCGCAAGGTAGTCAGAGCTATTGCCTTCAAACTTCACCCCTAAGTACTTGAAAATGGATTTATGCAGAACCAGGTTGCCAGACCAACCTTTTAACATTCTATGAGGAGGTAAGCTGTAATTTGGATAATGGAAAGCCTGCAGATATAATGTATCTAGATTTTGCTATGGCATTTGACACAATACATCACAAATGGTTAATTTACAAAGTGAGGTCTCTTGGTGTTGATTACATGTTATGTAACCTGCAAAGGAAACTGGTTGCAGGAGCATTTCCAGAGGCCAGTGGTTAATGACATATTTTCTGAATAGGCTGGAATTAGGAGTAGGGTGCCCCAGGGCTCTCTCCTGTGACCAAATCTGTTTCACTCGTTCATAAATGATATAGAGGTTGGAATAAATATTTCAATCTTAGTGTTTGCTGAGGATACAAAATTGAGCAGGGTAATAATTTCACAACAGGATATAGCAATTTTAAGAGAAATCCTAGTTAAAATAAGGGGGGGGAGAGGGGGCAGCTATATGGCAGATGAAGCTTAATATTGAAAAATGCATAGTAATGGGCGCCTTAAAATATTCATGCAAGTTACTCTCTAGGGGGAGAACCTTTTGGGGAATCAAGGATCGGGTGTCCTAGCAGAATGACAGACTTGGCAATAGCATGCAATGCCAATCTGCAGTAAGCAAGGCCAGCAGGCTATTAGCATGCATTGAAAATAGAATTTACTCAAAAGAAAGAACTACAATTCTTCCACTACAAAACTCTGGTTCAGCGACATCAGATCACAGTGCATTGCTGTACGATGATTGACCAAAGCATGCACTTGACCTGCATGCTTTGGCCAATCACAGCGCATGCTTTGGCCAATCATGGCTCACGGGGACTAAGTCCATGCCCCACACTATATAAGGCTGCTTACATAGCGGGCGTCTACAGTGTGTGGATGGAGATAGATTGAGTTAGATTAGGCAGGCAGGTTAGTTATATATATATATATATATATATACAGTGCCTTGCAAAAGTATTCGGCCCCCTTGAACTTTTCAACCTTTTGCCACATTTCAGGCTTCAAACATAAAGATATAAAATTTTAATTTTTTGTGAAGAATCACCAACAAGTGGGACACAATTGTGAAGTGGAACGAAATCTATTGGATATTTTAAACTTTTTTAGCAAATAAAAAACTGAAAAGTGGTGCGTGCAAAATTATTCGGCCCCTTTACTTTCAGTGCAGAAAACTCACTCCAGAAGTTCAGCGAGGATCTCTGAATGATCCAATGTTGTCCTAAATGACTGATGGTGATAAATAGAATCCACCTGTGTGTAATCAAGTCTCTGTATAAATGCACCTGCTCTGTGATAGTCTCAGGGTTCTGTTGAAAGCGCAGAGAGCATCATGAAGACCAAGGAACACACCAGGCAGGTCCGTAATACTGTTGTGGAGAAGTTTAAAGCCGGATTTGGATACAAAAAGATTTCCCAAGCTTTAAACATCCCAAGGAGCACTGTGCAAGCGATCATTTTGAAATGGAAGGAGTATCAGACCACTGCAAATCTACCAAGACCTGGCTGTCCCTCTAAACTTTCAGCTCAGACAAGGAGAAGACTGATCAGAGATGCAGCCAAGAGGCCCATGATCACTCTGGATGAACTGCAGAGAACTACAGCTGAGGTGGGAGAGTCTGTCCATAGGACAACAATCAGTCGTACACTGCACAAATCTGCCCTTTATGGAAGAGTGGCAAGAAGAAAGCCATTTCTCAAAGATATCCATAAAAAGTCTCGTCTAAAGTTTTCCACAAGCCACCTGGGAGACACACCAAACATGTGGAAGAAGGTGCTCTGGTCCGATGAAACCAAAATCGAACTTTTTGGCCACAATGCAAAACGATATGTTTGGCGTAAAAGCAACACAGCTCATCATACTCAACACACCATCCCCACTGTCAAACATGGTGGTGGCAGCATCATGGTTAGGGCCTGCTTTTCTTCAGCAGGGACAGGGAAGATGGTTAAAATTGAGGGGAAGATGGATGCAGCCAAATACAGGACCATTCTGGATGAAAACCTGTTGGAGTCTGCAAAAGACCTGAAACTGGGACGGAGATTTATCTTCCAACAAGACAATGATCCCAAACATACAGCAAAATCTACAAAGGAATGGTTCACAAATAAATGTATCCAGGTGTTAGAATGGCCAAGTCAAAGTCCAGACCTGAATCCAAACGAGAATCTGTGGAAAGAGCTGAAAACTGCTGTTCACAAACGCTCTCCTTCCAACCTCACTGAGCTCGAGCTGTTTTGCAAGGAAGAATGGGCAAGAATTTCAGTCTCTCGATGTGCAAAACTGATAGAGACATACCCCAAGCGACTTGCAGCTGTAATCGCAGCAAAAGGTGGCTCTCCCTCGTTTTCACAGGGACAGATCACCTCTTCTGCCATCACCGCTCTCCATGGTATGTGCAGGCTTTTTTTTCTGCACAGTGCAGTGGACTGGAGAACTCCCCCTAGTGTAGGAGGTGTTTGAGGCTTCCTCACTCCGTGCTACGAAGTCTGAGTAGTGGCGGCAGGCAGGGATGGAAGCTTCCTCCCAAATCACTGCAGCAGCTGAAGGATGGGACATGAGACCTCACAGTGATCGAGGGCAGCAGCCCTAATTGTGCAGCGCTAACACAGAGAAGCCAGTAGAGGAAGTGTGCTGTGCAGAAAACTTCCTCTACTGGCTTCAGTATTAAATGACAGGCTGGCAGGGCCGGACTGGGAATAAAAACCAGCCCTGGAAATAATTTCATACCAGCCCCATAGCATTATTATATCAGCCCAACAGCATAACGTCATTATTTTCTTATTCATATAAAGGGAAAAACATCAATTTTAAAGCACATTTGAAGAGCGTATTATATATAGATAAGACAGATATGAAAGCACATAGGGCTAGGGATATATATATATATATATATATATATATATATATATATATATATATATACATATAACAGCAAATTTCAGTTAAAAGTAGTAAAAGTGGAGCCATCTACAAGGGGGACACCTGGGACTCTGGGAATGGGGGGGGGGGGGGGGACTCTGATGACCAGAGACCACCTTCCACAGAAAGAATACACTAAGGTAAGGTCTGGTGGGTTACTGATATAGGGGGAAACCCTTTATATCAGTGCCTCCTTACATTATTGTATTTACTCCCCCCTTACATAAATGCCCCCCCCGCTCAGACTGGCCTGAAGGCGCTGTCACTGACCTCCTCTCAGGTGCACCGTGCAGGGATCAGTCAGTTGGCTCCAGCTTGGTGGTTCTGGTTTTCCTATAGTCTCCTCTCCACAGTCCACACATGTCTGACTTTTCCCATGACCCCCTTCCCAGCGATGCTCCCATTCTTAACTCCTCTCCAGACTCCCTCAGAGACTGCAGACATGATATAAGACAAGAGATGGTCAGAGGTTGTGGACATGATACAAGAGATGGTTAGAGGCTGCGGGCATATTACAGGAGATGGTCAGAGGCTTTGGGCATAGTACAGGAGATGTCAAGATGTCAGAGGCTGCGGGCATGGTACAGGAGATGTCAGAGGCTGCGGGCATGGTACAGGAGATGGTCAGAGACCGAGGACATGATACTAAAGATGTTAAGAGAATGTAGACATGATTTAGGAGATGGTCAGAGACTGCAGACATGATACAAGAGATGGTCAGAGACTGCAGACATGATACAAGAGATGGTCAGAGACTGCGAACATGATACAAGAGATGGTCAGAGACTGCGGACATGATACAAGAGATCAATGTAGCCTCACCAGTGCCCATCGAATTCAGCCTCACTGTGCCCATCCATGCAGCCTCACTGTGCCCATCATTGCAGCCTACATACATAGTTACATAGTAGGTGAGGTTGAAAAAAGACACAAGTCCATCAAGTCCAACCTATGTGTGTGATTATGTGTCAGTATTACATTACATATCCCTGTATGTTGCGGTCATTCAGGTGATTATCTAATAGTTTCTTGAAGCTATCAATGCTCCCCGCTGAGACCACCGCCTGTGGAAGGGAATTCCACATCCTAGCCGCTCTTACAGTAAAGAACCCTCTACGTAGTTTAAGGTTAAACCTCTTTTCTTCTAATTGTAATGAGTGGCCACGAGTCTTATTAAACTCTCTTCTGCGAAAAAGTTTTATCCCTATTGTGGGGTCACCAGTACAGTATTTGTAAATTGAAATCATATCCCCTCTCAAGCGTCTCTTCTCCAGAGAGAATAAGTTCAGTGCTCGCAACCTTTCCTCATAACTAAGATCCTCCAGACCCTTTATTAGCTTTGTTGCCCTTCTTTGTACTCGCTCCATTTCCAGTACATCCCTCCTGAGGACTGGTGCCCAGAACTGGACATCATACTCCAGGTGCGGCTGGACCAGAGCCTCACCTGCCTATCATTGCTGCCTCACCGTGTCCATCATTGCAGCCTCACCGTGCCTATCATTGCCGCCTCATCATGCCCATCATTGCCGCCTTACTGTGCCCATCATTGCTGCCTTACCGTGCCCTCATTGCAGCATCACCGTGCCCTCATTGCAGCCTCACCATCATTGCAGCCTTACTGTGCCCATCATTGCTGCCTCACTGTGCCCATCATTGCAGCCTCACCATGCCCATCATTGCAGCCTCACCATGCCCATCATTGCAGCCTCACATGCCCATCATTGTAGCCTCACCGTGCCCATCATTGCAGCCTCACCGTGCCCATCATTGCCGCCTCACCATGCACATCATTGCTGCCGCACCGTGCCCCTCATTGCAGTCTTACTGTGCCCTCATTGCAGCCTTACCATGCACCCATTGCAGACTCACCATCATTGCCGCCTTACTGTGCCCTCATTGCAGCCTCCCTCACCATCATTGCCGCCTTATTGTGCCCTCATTTCAGCCTCCCTCACCATTATTGCAGCCTCCCTCACCATCATTGCCGCCTTACTGAACATTTAACACTGAGCTCTGTGACACAGCAGTCTCCCGCTGTGTGTTACAAGTAGGCAGGAGAAGCGCTGCAGCCACAGCATAGATTAAAGCGGCCCCAGGGCAGGCAGCCTACCGGGAAATGTCCCGGTATCCCAGTAGGCCAGTCCGGCCCTGCAGGCTGGAGAGGAGAGGGCTGCCAGAGGTCCCGGAACGCAGTGAAAAAAAGCTCTGCTAGTATATATATATATATATATATATATATATATATATATATATATACACTCTGCATTTAGCGTAGACCAGTGGCGTAACTAGAACCTTCAGGGCCCCAATGCAAGAAACCATGGAGGGCCCCCCTGACCCCCAGACAGGGACCTTTCCTCCGAGCTCAGTGGCGGAATAACAGGGCCCGGTCAAAAAGTGGGTGGCTGCATCTAAAGAAACCAATTTTTCCATTTCCCCCTGCTTCTCCTCCTCTCCCTCCCACAGGCATTCAGTGGCTGCAGGAGGAAAATAGGGAGATCGGTTCCTCGATGCCAGTGTTTCTCAATCTTTTTGCAGTCAGGGCACCCTTGAAGTATACCCCTAGGTGAATGGGGCTGCACTGCAACCACCCTGCAACTGTGTGCATTGCATGCAGTTGCAGCATAGTGATAATGCATTTAAGGGGTTAAAACTGGTGGTCAGGAGGCAGCATATTGCCTCTTTACCGGCTGTCAAATGCCTCTGAAAAGTGATCTGAGCATGGATCGCTTTTCAGAGGAACAGCATTTTTTTGCTGGTACTATGAACAAGCAAGAAAAAAAAATCAGTTCTGATTGTACACATGTAGGGGGTCAGGATTAAACGTGCATACATAAAATGTGCATACATACATGTAAACACACACACATATATAAACACATACATGTATGCACATATACACACACATATAAACACATGCACACATACATACATACATACATACATGCACAAACATACATACATACACACAAACACACACATACATATATACATGCACATGCACACACATACATGCACATACATACATGCATGCACACAAATACATGCACATACACACACATACATGCACACACATACACACACACATATAAACACACATACATACATACAGATAGCTTTTTAAAAATCAGCAGTGCTTTACCTTACCTCTTTCTGCCGGGTATTGCACTGTAGGGGGAGACAAAGAGCACAGCACACACTGTGCTTTCACTTTAAATGTAATCAGTGTGACGAGCTCTATGCACAGTGCCGATTACAGTTCAGCTGGGGATTGAGGAGCTCTGTCTCAGCCGCCCTTGCCGCTCCTTCTATCGAGGTATACAGGCATGCCTCGATTAGGGGCGGATCCAGAGTCTAGCCTCGGGAGGGGCACTGCCAGAAAATTATTTTTTTTGCGGGCAATTTATCAGGGCAATGGCTGGTGTTAGCGCTTTCATCATCACTGCACCATGGTTGTTATGGTGTCAGGATGATTGAAGCGCATTATTTCTATTATTACATTGTAAAAAAAAAGAATTGGATCAACTCACCATAATGCAGAATCAGTGGGAGCCCTGAGTGTGTCACTTACCACGTCGACCTGCCTTCAGATGCGGATTGTCACTTGCCACGTCCTGGCCACAAGTTGCGGATTGCTACTTACCTGCCACCAGATGCGGATTGTCACTGACCACACGTTGCTGATTGCCATGTCACCTGCCACACATTGCTGATTGCCACTTGCCATGTCACCTGCCATACGTTGCTGATTGCCACTTGCCACATCACCTGCCACATGTTGCTGATTGCCACTTGCCACATCACCTGCCACACGTTGCTGATTGCCACGTCACCTGCCACACGTTGCTTATTGCCACATCACCTGCTAGGGTGCAGCTTGTTACTTGCCAAAGTGAAGACAGGCAGCAGATAGATGATGTAATCTCTTTGCTGCCTGTGGCTGCACAGTGAGGGCGGAACTGCAGGGATGCAGGGCGGGTGGTGAGAGATGATGTCATCTCTCTGCTCCCCGCCCACCGGCAAGCTGACTGGCCAGCACCTCCACTCACCTGCCAACCGGCCCACCCACTCACCCACCCACCCGATGACTGCCCTGCCCGCCCGCACACTCACCTGCCAACCCCCCTGGCCTTGATATACATACATCGAGGCATGGCGACCCCTATACTTCTGCCACTGGCGTAGACTAAATATTCAGTGTACACTCTATATTCAGTCAATGCAGGCAGTGTAGTTTATATAACACAGTGTATTGAGGTGGTTAAGGGGAACCATGCGCTAAAATGAAAAAAAAAATGATGTGGGGGGTCCCTTCTGAAATCGTGTAATGTCAGAGGGGGGTGGGGTCACCCATTTACGTGGCCCCACCCTTGGTTATATACCACCGGGCAAAGGTTGTGGGCATGAGGCACTTACCCCAAAGCACCCTCCCCATGTTGAGGGCATGTGGCCTGGTACAGTTCAGGAGGGGGCACTCTCTCATCCGCCCCCCCTTTTCCTGCAGCCTGCCAGGTTGCATGCTCGGATAAGGGTCTGGTATGGATTTTGGGGGAACCCCACGCCATTTTTTAAAAATTTGGGCGCGGGTTCCCCTTAAAATCTATACCAGACCTGAAGGGCCTGGTATGGATTTGGGGGGGACCCCCACGCCATTTTATTTTTACATTTTGGCGTGGAGTTCCCCTTAATATCCATACCAGACCCAAAGGGCCTGGTAATGGACTGGGGGGGACTTTTTTCAATTATTTTTTATATATATTGCTGGGATCTGGCAATACATTACAGCCACGAGCAATTTTTGTTTAAACGTTTTCCTTTAGAAAGGCCATTTTGCTGCGGTACTGTTATAAACATGGGAAAGAGTCATTACTTTACAGGCAGACTAAGGGGACCCCCCAGGCACGATATTTAAAGGAATATTTCATTTTTATTGTTTCACTTCAAGCATTATTAAAATCACTGCTCCTGAAAAAACGTCAGTTTTAAAACCTTTTTTTTTGCATTGCTACATGTCCCCTGAGGCAGGTCCCGGGTCCTCAAACACTTTTTATGGCAATAACTTGCATATAAGCCTTTAAAATGAACACTTTTGATTTTTCACATTCGTGTCCCATAGACGTTCACCACTTCAGCCCTGAAGGATTTAGCTGCTCAATGACCAGAGAACTTTTTACAATTTGGCACTGTGCTGCTTTAACCAGTAATTGCGCTGTCATGCAATACTGTACCTAAACGAAATTTGCGTCCTTTTTTCCCACAAATAGAGCTTTCTTTTAATGGTATTTGATTGCCTCTGCGATTTTTATTTTTTATTAAACAGAAACATTTTGAAAAAAAAATTATATTTTCTACTTTTTGTTATAAAAAAATTCAATAAACTCAATTTTAGTCATACATTTAGGCCAAAATGTATTCAGCCACATGTCTTTGGTAAAAAAAATGTCAATAAGCGTATATTTATTGGTCTGCGCAAAAGTTACAGTGTCTACAAACTAGGGTACATTTTCCGGAATTAACGCAGCTTTTAGTTTATGGTGGCCTATCTCATTTCTTGAGGTGCTAAAATGGCAAGGTAGTACAAATCCCCAACCCCAAATTACCCCATTTTGGAAAGTAGACACCCCAAGGAAATTGCTGAGAGGCAATTTGTCAAAAGTGATTGAAAAAATTACAAAAAAAATTACACAAAGTTGTCACTAAATGATATATTGCTCGCGTACGCACAAGCACAAGCGGAATGTCCGTCAGAAAAAGCCAGATGGGAGCTTTTCATCGTATTTTCCAACCGTGTGTATACCCCATCGGACTTTTTCTGTCGAAAATTCTGACGGACTTAGATAGTGAACATGTTCTAAATTTTACCGCAGGAACTAATTACGATCGGGAAACATGCTCGTCTGTATGCTATTCCGACGTACCAAAAACGACGCATGCTCAGAAGCAAGTACGAGACGGAAGTGCTCGGTCTGGTAAAACTAGCGCAAAATCTGTGATCTTTTAATGCAGAGCATTCTTTTGTGCTTTATAATGCTAGAATAATGAATTTGTTTTGCTGCTGATTAGGGATGAGCCGAACACCCCCCGGTTCGGTTCGCACCAGAACCCGCGAACGGACCGAAAGTTCGCACGAACGTTAGAACCCCATTGACGTCTATGGGACTCGAACGTTCGAAATCAAAAGTGCTCATTTTAAAGGCTAATTTGCATGGTATTGTCCTAAAAAGGGTTTGGGGACCCGGGTCCTACCCCAGGGGACATGTATCAATGCAAAAAAAACTTTTAAAAACGGCCGTTTTTTCGGGAGCAGTGATTTTAATGATGCTTAAAGTAAAAAAAAAAAAGTGAAATATTCCTTTAAATATCGTACCTGGGGGGTGTCTATAGTATGCCTGTAAAGTGACGCGTGTTTCCCATGTTTAGAACAGTCCCTGCACCAAATGTCATTTTTAAAGGAAAAAATCTCATTTAAAACTGCTTGCGGGTTTAATGTCATGTCGGGTCCTGGCAATATGGATGAAAATCAGTGAGACAAACGGCATGGGTACCCCCCAGTCCATTACCAGGCCCTTTGGGTCTTGTATGGATATTAAGGGGAACCCCGCACCCAAATTAAAATAAGGAAAGGTCCCTATATACTCTGAACAGCAGTATACAGGCGGTGCAAACAAGACAGGGACTGTAGGTTTGTTGTTAAGTAGAATCTCTTTGTAATTTTGAACATTTTTAATGTGTTTAGCTCCAGCCAAAAAATCTTTTCTAAGCTTTTTGGAAAACATAGGGAAGGGTTATCACCCCTGTGACATTTGTTTTGTGTCTTTCCTCCTCTTCAGAAGATTTCACCTCACTTTTTTGTCCCAATGAAAAATGTTTTTTGAAAATTTGGGTTTTTTTGTGGAACAAGGATTGGAAAGCATCAGTGGAAAGGAGAAATTGTTTTCCCATATTAACTCTTACATGAGAGAATTTCCCTTCCTATGGGTAGATTTCATCTCACTTCCTGTTGTCTCCTTCCGTTTGCAAGTAGGAGTCGTTTGTAAGTTAGATGTTTGAAAGTAGGGTCCTGCCCTATATACTCAGCAGAAATTTGGGCCTTAGGTGTTGCTGTGGCCAAAACACTGTAAGCCCTCACAGGGCCCTGCTGTGAAATATTAGATCAAGAATTGTAATTACATGCCCCTGTTGAACAGGAGCTGAAAAATTAGGCCTTAGGCACTGGTGCTGGTGCCACAACACTGCAACCCCTCACAGACACTCTAGTTGGAACGCAGGAACGAGCACTGCTGCAAAGTATTGCATCAAAAATTGTAATTACACGCCCCTGTTAGACAGGGGCAGAAAAATTGGGCCTTAGGCACTGGTGCTGGTGCCACAACACTGCAACCCCTCACAGACACTCTAGTTGGAACGCAGGAACGAGCACTGCTGCAAAGTATTGCATCAAAAATTGTAATTACACGCCCCTGTTAGACAGGGGCAGAAAAATTGGGCCTTAGGCACTGGTGCTGGTGCCACAACACTGCAACCCCTCACAGACACTCTAGTTGGAACGCAGGAACGAGCACTGCTGCAAAGTATTGCATCAAAAATTGTAATTACACGCCCCTGTTAGACAGGGGCAGAAAAATTGGGCCTTAGGCACTGGTGCTGGTGCCACAACACTGCAACCCCTCACAGACACTCTAGTTGGAACGCAGGAACGAGCACTGCTGCAAAGTATTGCATCAAAAATTGTAATTACACGCCCCTGTTAGACAGGGGCAGAAAAATTGGGCCTTAGGCACTGGTGCTGGTGCCACAACACTGCAACCCCTCACAGACACTCTAGTTGGAACGCAGGAACGAGCACTGCTGCAAAGTATTGCATCAAAAATTGTAATTACACGCCCCTGTTAGACAGGGGCAGAAAAATTGGGCCTTAGGCACTGGTGCTGGTGCCACAACACTGCAACCCCTCACAGACACTCTAGTTGGAACGCAGGAACGAGCACTGCTGCAAAGTATTGCATCAAAAATTGTAATTACACGCCCCTGTTAGACAGGGGCAGAAAAATTGGGCCTTAGGCACTGGTGCTGGTGCCACAACACTGCAACCCCTCACAGACACTCTAGTTGGAACGCAGGAACGAGCACTGCTGCAAAGTATTGCATCAAAAATTGTAATTACACGCCCCTGTTAGACAGGGGCAGAAAAATTGGGCCTTAGGCACTGGTGGTGGCGCCCAGAACCAAAAATGTTCTTACAAGCTATCAGCGTGATGATTGAGGAGGAAGAGGATAATTACTCAGGGATAATCACTCAGCATCAACATAGGCAGTCTTTGAAGGGATCTGAAAAAAATTATTCAGTTACATCAGCATCAGGTGCTTGGTAGCTGGTGGTGATCCAAGACTGATTCATTTTTATGAAGGTCAGCCGATCGACCGAGTCAGTGGACAGACGCACCCTGTGATCGGTTACCACGCCTCCAGCAGCACTGAATGTACGTTCCGAAAGAACGCTGGATGCAGGACAGGCCAGTAGCTCAATTGCATACTGTGCAAGCTCTGGCCAGTGATCCATCCTCAAGACCCAGTAACCCAGAGGATTTTCGGTGGGAAAGGTGTCCAAGTCTGATCTTGCCCCTAGGTATTCCTGCACCATGTAAAACAGACGCTGGCGATGGTTGCTGGAACCGATCATACCTTGGGGCTGCGGACCAAAAAATTGTCTGAACGCATCGGTCAGACGGCCACCTTCTCCACCGCTCCTTCTTTGACTGACCGAAGCCTCAGCAACACGTTGTCCAGAAACAGGAGTTTGTAACCTCCCAGTCTCTGGGAACGCGTTGCACAGACCTTTCTGCAAGGCCTCCCGAAGATGTTTCATCCTCTGCTCCCTCTGCGATGGCAAGATAAGGTCCGCAACCTTACCCTTGTAACGTGGATCAAGGAGGGTTGCCAGCCAGTATTGGTCCTTCTCCTTGATACCACGAATACGAGGATCCTTACGCAGGCTTTGCAGGATCAGGGAGGCCATGCAGCGTAGGTTTGCTGAGGCATTCGGTCCGGAGTCCTCTGGGTCACTAAGGACAACAACGTCCGCAGCCACCTCCTCCCAGCCACGTACAAGTCCATGTGTTCCTTGGGACTGATCCCTTAAAGACTGCTGATGCTGAGTGCCAGGCTCCACCTCCATACTGACACAATCTTCCTCCTCCTCCTCCTCCTCCTCCTCGTCCTCTTCCTGTGTGATCGGCGGGCACGCAGGAACACTGTCTGGATAAAGGGGGCCTTGAGAGCTAAGGAAGTCCTCCTCTTCCTGCCTCTGTTCTGCCTCAAGTGCCCTGTCCATTATTCCACGCAGCGTGTGCTCCAACAGGTGGACAAGGGGGACAGTGTCACTGATGCATGCACTGTCAGTGCTCACCATCCTCGTGGCCTCCTCGAATGGTGACAGGACAGTGCATGCATCCCTGATCATGGCCCACTGGCGTGGGGAAAAAAAACCAAGGTCCCCTGACCCTGTCCTGGTGCCATAGTCGCACAGGTACTCATTGATGGCCCTCTGCTGCGTGTGCAGCCGCTGCAGCATGGCCAACGTCGAGTTCCACCTGGTGGGCATGTCACAGATTAGGCGGTTCTTGGGCAGGTTAAACTCCTTTTGGAGGTCCGTCAGCCGAGCACTGGCATTATATGACCGGCGGAAATGCACACAGACTTTCCTGGCCTGCCTCAGGACATCCTGTAAGCCCGGGTACCTGCCCAAGAACCGCTGCACCACCAAGTTAAGGACGTGAGCCAAACAGGGCACATGGGTCAGTTGTCCCTGTCGGAGGGCAGAGAGGAGGTTGGTGCCATTGTCGCAAACCACCATTCCTGCCTTAAGTTGGCGTGGCGTCAACCACCTCTGAACCTGCCCCTGCAGAGCTGACAGAACCTCTGCCCCAGTGTGGCTCCTGTCCCCCAAGCACACCAGCTCAAGCACCGCATGGCATCTTTTGGCCTGCGTACTTGCGTAGCCCCTTGAACGCCTACGGAGCACCGCTGGTTCCGAGGAAGAGGCCATGGAGGAAGAAGAAGAGGAGGGGGTGGAGGAGAGAGGTGTGTCACAATCAGCATTTTGGAGGCGTGGTGGCGGAACAACCTCCAACACTACTGCACCTTGTCCTGCATCCTTCCCAGCTGCCAGCAGAGTCACCCAATGCGCCGTGAAACTTAAGTAACGTCCCTGTCCATGCCTGCTGGACCATGAGTCAGCGGTAATATGCACCTTACCGCTGACCGCCCTGTCCAGCGAGGCATGGACATTGCCTTCCACATGCCGGTAGAGAGCCGGAATCGCCTTCCGTGAGAAAAAGTGGCGTTTGGGTACCTGCCACTGAGGAACCGCACATTCCACAAACTCACGGAAGGGGGCAGAGTCTACCAACTGAAAAGGCAGCAGTTGAAGTGCTAGCAATTTTGCCAAGCTAGCATTCAACCGCTGGGCATGTGGATGGCTGGGAGCAAACTTCTTTCGGCGGTGCAGCAGCTGGGGCAGGGAAATTTGCCTGGTACAATCTGACGTCGGTGTACCAAAAGCAGATTGCCCACAAGTACTTGGCTGTGACACACCTAATTCTACACCTTCATTCCTCTCACTGCAGGTCTCAGAGAGGACTGAAGGTCTAGTGGGGTTGGAAATCTCAGCTGATGAGGAGCAAGGAGAGATCCTCTTTGTTCTTTGGTGTGGGTCTTTCAGATACGCTTGCCAACGAACTGCATGGCAGGTCAACATATGTCTGGTCAAGCATGTGGTACCCAAGCGGGAGATGTTTTGGCCACGCGAGATACGCTTGAGACATATGTTGCAAATAGCAGCGGTGCGATCTGATGCACTCGTCTCAAAAAAGGCCCACACCAAAGAACTTTTTGAATAACGCGCAGAGACTGCAGCGCCCTGCACATGTGGAGCTTTGGGGTGTGATGCAGTCAATGTGCTGCCCTTAGGCTGGCCCCTGGAGGGCATCCTGCCTCGTTGGTGATGTGCCGCCTCCTCCTCCTCCTCCTCCTCCTCTCTCCTATCAGGCACCCACGTTGAGTCAGTGACCTCATCATCCCCTCCCTCCTCATCACTGGAGCAAACCTGGCAGTATGCTGCAGCAGGGGGAGCATGACTGCCAGATTGCTGTCCTTCTTGGGCACCCCCTCTGTCCGTGCTCATGTTACTGCCTTCATCGAGCTCAGTATCATCATCAGAGCCTTCCAAACGCTGGGCATCCTCCTGGAGCATGTACCCAACACTGTGGTCAAACAGTTCGAGGGAATCCTCATGAGGACATGGTGGAGCTAGGGAAGGAGTCACTGATGACATTGAGCTGAGGGAAGAGGCCGCTGCTTTGCCAGACAAAGCACCCTGGGCATGGGTGAGAGAGGATGAGGAGGATGAGGACGGCTTGGTCATCCACTCGACCAAGTCTTCCGCATGTTGCGGCTCAACACGGCCAGCTGCCGAAAAAAAGGCCAAGCGTGTCCCATGGCCACGTGCTGATGAGGATGCACCGTCTCCACGACCAGCACTAGACACAGAGCCTGCTTGCCCTCTCTTATTGGCTTGTGACTGTCTGCCTCTCCTTCTTGGCCTTCCAGACATACTAATGGCCTGTAGCTGCACTAAGCTGGGATAGAACACCTGTAATTTTCTTCAGGTAGCTTTATATACTGTAACCAGACAAGCCTGCCTGTCAGTAGGAAGATAACAGGAACGGATCTAGCTGAACACTGTGAGCAGGACACACTGTACTAAATGTAAATAGTCTAGCTGCCTGACCGTGGTACTAATAGGATCAAAAAGAACACCTGTAATTTTCTTCAGGTAGCTTTATATACTGTAACCAGACAAGCCTGCCTGTCAGTAGGAAGATAACAGGAACGGATCTAGCTGAACACTGTGAGCAGGACGCACTGCACTGAATGTAAATAGCAGGAACGGATCTAGCTGAACACTGTGAGCAGGACGCACTGCACTGAATGTAAATAGCAGGAACGGATCTAGCTGAACACTGTGAGCAGGACGCACTGCACTGAATGTAAATAGCAGGAACGGATCTAGCTGAACACTGTGAGCAGGACGCACTGCACTGAATGTAAATAGCAGGAACGGATCTAGCTGAACACTGTGAGCAGGACGCACTGCACTGAATGTAAATAGCAGGAACGGATCTAGCTGAACACTGTGAGCAGGACGCACTGCACTGAATGTAAATAGCAGGAACGGATCTAGCTGAACACTGTGAGCAGGACGCACTGCACTGAATGTAAATAGCAGGAACGGATCTAGCTGAACACTGTGAGCAGGACGCACTGCACTGAATGTAAATAGCAGGAACGGATCTAGCTGAACACTGTGAGCAGGACGCACTGCACTGAATGTAAATAGCAGGAACGGATCTAGCTGAACACTGTGAGCAGGACGCACTGCACTGAATGTAAATAGCAGGAACGGATCTAGCTGAACACTGTGAGCAGGACGCACTGCACTGAATGTAAATAGCAGGAACGGATCTAGCTGGACACTGTGAGCAGGACGCACTGCACTGAATGTAAATAGCAGGAACGGATCTAGCTGAACACTGTGAGCAGGACGCACTGCACTGAATGTAAATAGCAGGAACGGATCTAGCTGAACACTGTGAGCAGGACGCACTGCACTGAATGTCAATAGCAGGAACGGATCTAGCTGAACACTGTGAGCAGGACGCACTGCACTGAATGTAAATAGCAGGAACGGATCTAGCTGAACACTGTGAGCAGGACGCACTGCACTGAATGTAAATAGCAGGAACGGATCTAGCTGAACACTGTGAGCAGGACGCACTGCACTGAATGTAAATAGCAGGAACGGATCTAGCTGAACACTGTGAGCAGGACGCACTGCACTGAATGTAAATAGCAGGAACGGATCTAGCTGAACACTGTGAGCAGGACGCACTGCACTGAATGTAAATAGCAGGAACGGATCTAGCTGAACACTGTGAGCAGGACGCACTGCACTGAATGTAAATAGCAGGAACGGATCTAGCTGAACACTGTGAGCAGGACACACTGCACTAAATAGTCTAGATAGAAGATAACAGGAACGGATCTAGCTAAACTGAATACAGTGTATATATATATATGCAACACCTGGGATGCATATATATACACAATACACTGTAAGTGCAGCTAACTGACTGACTGTTCTGCCTAATCTATCTAACTCAAATCAAATGACACTGTCTCTCTCTCTCTCTATCTCTCAGCACACCGGAACACACACTACACAGGGCCGCCGTGCAGGCGGCCTTATATAGTGTGGGGTGTGTACTAAATCCCCTGAGCCATAATTGGCCAAAGCCACCCTGGCTTTGGCCAATTACAGCTCTCTCTACTGACGGCGCTGTGATTGGCCAAGCATGCGGGTCATAGTGCATGCTTGGCCAATCATCAGCCAGCAATGCACTGCGATGCCGCAGTGAATTATGGGCCGTGACGCGCCACACGAATTTGGCGCGAACGGCCCATATCGTTCGCAATTCGACGGACGGTCGAACAGCCGATGTTCGAGTCGAACATGGGTTCGACTCGAACACGAAGCTCATCCCTACTGCTGATATTCACACAGTGTTCTCGCAAACTTTTTTCTTTATTATTTCTCGTGATCTCATGAATAGTCTTTTATTATTTTAAAGCCAGATCTCCAGAATAATGTTAAAAATTATTTTTTATAGTCATCCTTTTTTATCATTTTTTTTTCATCAAGATCTCCTTTTTTTATTATTGCAAAATTGTTTTCTAGTGATCTCCATAATTCTGTTTTTTTGGTGTGTCAAGTTACCACAGCAACATTATTATCTTGTATTTTGTAACCTCAAGGAGGCTGGTTGGTGTCCCTTGTTAACTTGACATTGTCTTTTTGAAATGTACCTGCCTACTCACAAACAATCTGTCCTATTTAAATAAAAACACATATAGGCAAGTATTTTCTCAAAATAAAATATCCATTTATTCTGGTTAACAAAATAAATAGGAAGGCCAGGCTGGAGAAACTTTTGGAATTTGCGAAGCCTTTTGGCTCCAGGGCACACATCAAGTCTGTGTAAACAAAAAAATTTATCTTGAGGAGTCCATATGATTTTGAGCCTAATCTGGTCCAGGACTCCCCGAGATCAGGACCAGCCACTGATGATATCTATGTCCCCAGGCTGTGGTACTACACCAACAAAAGATAGAAGTCTTGCGAGCCACAATAATCCTATGCTCAATATACAAGCAGTAATGAGTTGTTAAATATAGAGAGAATGTATCAAAGATAAATATCTATCAGCAGACGCAGTTCACGTACTCATAATCGTGCAAAGAATATACCATAAAAAGATTTGCGTTGCGCTTGATTATATATCATACGGGGTAATATCCAAAATCACTTATGTAGTTAAAAATTATTTACATCACTGCTCACATGTAATGCGCATAACCGTGCAAAAAATACATAAAAAGATTTGCGTTGTGCTTGATTATATATCATACGGGGTAATATCCAAAATCACTTGTGAAGTTAATAATTAATTATATCACTACTCACATGCAATGTGCATACAGTATATATATATATATATATATATATATATATATATGTGAACAGTTAAAATGTAAAGTGCATACATGCACCTTGAATGGTGCCAAAATATATAATTGTGCATAAATTAAATACCAAATGCAGTGACAAAAATAAAACATGCAATGCTCTTGTAACGTGCAACATGCAAATATCTATTGGAATATTAAACATAAACGCACAATGCGTCTTTAGAAATGCAATCAATAATTCTCAATTGGTGAAATTCTCATAATAGTGTCCAAAATTAAAAGTGCTTCCATATCCATAAAAATCAAAAAAACGTCCAAATCCTCCAATGTGCTGAATTCCAGTGTCACAAGTAACCGTGATGTGCCTCAGTGCCCCCCCCCACAGTGGTTGCGCTCACCTTAGAGTGTGTGACACAGTGTTTAACTTGTGTCAAAAGACGCTGTGTAGCCACCCCCTGGGCTATGTATGGTAAGCTAGATCGATCTCCACTCTGGGTCAGTTTGGCTCCATAGACATTTTTACTGTTCATCTTGGTCGTCGCAAAACCAATACTTTTCTGGCAGAGTTCATTGTTGGCAATCAGTCTGATGAAAGATCTGAAGAATAAGCTGATGGTGTAGGCCAAAAGTCGGCTCATCAACGTGAATGTTTTTTGTATATTGTCGCCACAATCTTGTCCGCTACATGTCACAGCACTAAACGACTCCCTTGTTCTCAGACTTGTGCCAGGAACTATTTCCACAGAGGAAAATGCAGATGGTACTCCTCTTGGCAGTAACAGCCACACTTGTGTAGATACAGTTAGGACGACCCAAACTCCCACACAGAAATTCCTATGGCAAGTTGGGTGCCTGCTTCGGATGTACAGATCTGTTGATGTATGGTGTCCTGAGGTCTTACTTCTTGCTGTAGTGACACACTAGCTTAGGAAATGATATTAATGTTGATCCTGGTCTTGACAGAATGATGGGTTTGGGTGTTGCAGTAATAGGTTTCCTGATGGTGTTTATTGTTGGGGAAATGGATATCAGTCTCTGGGTTCCACCTTGTGCAGTCAGTCAGTAATGTATCCACAGATATTTGCAGACAAACCGTTCATTTCTCCATAGAAATACCTAATCATATTAAATGCACATTTAAGCTTATAGGAAGGCTTTTGTTGAGATGGTCTGGCAACAGGGTCTCTTTAAAGATGGTGTTTTTACACACAGTGTAAAACATGGTGGATAAAGAATAGGTGTGTGGAAATTATTCCAGTAACGAGGAGAAGGAAATCCGGAGCCCGAAATGACACGATCCCGGAGGAGTAGATTTAAGGCCTCCAATATGGCCTTTGAAGAGATGGTGAAGATGGTGTACATCTTGTGGAGGAACGACTATGATGGAAAGCATGGACCGTACCTAAACCCTAATTTGCGAAAGGCCAAGATCATGATGAAAGTTGTGAAGAGTCTGCGGCAGAATTTTCGGGTACGACGCTCCAAAGAGCAAATAAGGAAATGCTGGTCTGACCTGAAACTGAGGGAGCCGGATCAGTATAGAAGGATAAAGAGAGTGCTTCTAAAAAGTAAGTATTGTTGTGTGTTCCTATCATTATTATTACTTGCATGCTGCGCCATGTGCTTTTCTTTACTGTTGTACATTTTAAAATGGCGAATTTCATGTTCGTGGGTACAGTAATCGGTCGTAGGAAACATTGTTCGCTCATTAAATACGATGTTTTGGGCAGATACAGGTTAAATACATTTGGTCATGCCTATTTGTTTAAAATAAGTTTTGTACATTTCTGTCTAGATGTGTGTGTAACTAGAATGAAATGCAAGCTTGCTCTAGTGTAATGTAAGTAGAGGACACTCAGCAGCTGTTTACACATCTGGACTCAGGAGAACTAGTGTGGGACACAAGAACAAACTTTTTAAAGTGTCCCACACAGGTGCTCCAGTGGATACTTGGGGTGTCTCCATGTGCGAAAATTGTCACAAAAAGGTAAGTATTCCAGCTTTGGTAAGGTAAAAAATCATGTCTTCAGCTTGGAACTCTGCCCAAAACAGACAATTGTACCCCACTTCCCAGCATTGTTTCATATTCCTATTTCTGGACTCAAATATCTGTGTGCTAAGTATACCTCTTGTTTTATTCTCATAGGGGAGAAAAGACTCGGAGGACACCACTCAGAGCACACCAGGGACCCCCCACATCACCAAGAAGGGGAAATCAGCCCAAGACCCCCCCGAGGATCTGGAGGATGGAGAGGTGGAGGAAGTGGGTGAGATTTTCACCAAAACAGGTGAGTGTCTGACACCCCAGGTAATCTATGTATGCCTGCATATTTATAATACGTGTTTTTTAACCAATTTTTAGGTGATGTGCTGGTTGTTGAAGAGCAAGCTGAACCTTTCACAAGTGACAGCGCCCAAAGGCTCATCCACAACATCATGCTGTGGAATGGTGAAATAGACATTATAAGGAAGAAACTGAATGTTATGGAACAACAAATGAAGAACATGACAGATGTGTTGGGGAGAATATAAATTGCTTTCAAATCCCATCCATTTTCCCATTTGTTGGACTAAACCAAATTTTTTTTTGAAAAGTTTAAAAGCCAAATTTTGAAGATGCACACAGTGTGTCAACATAGCTATCTGGAAATCAAAAAATAGGGAATGGCGCTGTGTTATAACTAGGAGTGTGATTGAAAATTAAACAAATGTTCAAGTGCATAAATACTATATAAAATTGAAAAAATATATATTGGTATGATCCAGAAATTTCTTACAAAAAATTCTGTCCTTATTTTAGTGAAAAAACGCCTTATTAAGTGAAAAAAATGCTACTATATGTGCAAAAAATCGCAAATATTAAAACGACACCATTAAATAACATAAATAAATCTTCACATTAATAAATATAAAGTGATAAGTGCCAGAAGCAGTGATTATCAAACAATAGTGCATAAATGTGCAATAACCATTCGCAATAATGAATCATTAGTAGTGTGTCAAATCGCAACTAAGTATGAAAGAAAAAATCCCATATGTTGTTTAGTGCAAAAAATGTTCATAACAATTGTGCAGAAAGTTCTTCTTTGGTGGAAAAATGCCGTGCTGTAATAACTGGTATAACCCCCAATGTGGTTGCACTCACCGGAGCACTCCACCCCTGCAGGGGTATGAGCGTGTGATGTTGGTCCTGTCACTCCAGTTGTGTGGGTGTCAGTTTCCTTGCACGCGTCCCAATCCCAAAGGCAGCTGTTTACACACAAGGAGGTGGGGACTTCCTGTCCCTTGATGTATTAAAGGTCCCCACTGGATATCCACTTAAGTATTAAAAATATTAAAAGAAAGGTATCCACATGGCGTGATTCTGTTTAAAAATGTATTCATTTATTTATATAAAAAACAGTCCAGTCAAAGTAGGCTGATATCACACTAGCGGATAAAAAATATATATTTCCAAGTGGGAGAGAGAGCTCACAGTCTCCTATACTCTCCCCGTGATCCGGGGCTGCAGTGTCAGCGTGAACCGCCGCTTGCGTTCCACCGGTTGGATATCCGGAACCACGATCCGCGGAAATGACGTTGTGCGTGCCAAGATAGTCCCGGCTTACGCGTTTTGTCACACGGACGTCATCGGAGGCGCTGCCATCTTGGCACTCCCAACGTCCTTTATCGAGGGTGTAGTCATTGCTGCGGCCAATCAGATCCCGACTGTCGGACCCACACGCCCAGCGGTATAATTTAGTAATTAGTTGCTAGGTAGAATTAGGCCTACAGAGAATGATGTAATGATGGAAAATGCTATAGGAGCATAGCCTAGCTCCGTTACGCCCTCTACTGGTATAACCAAGCCAAATACTACAGTAGCCGCAGCAATAACTTACACTGATGGATTCACCACAGCATAAATGTTATACAAACTCATTAATATACAGTTATATTCCTATTGCAATAAAAGTGAATGTTTCAAACCAATCATGAAGCCAACATATGTTCCAATATTCTCAAGAGGTACGAGCTTAATAAAAAATCTTATTTCATCTTAAGTTACAGGGAAAAAAACTAATAAAAATACAATTAAGATAGAAATAAAAATAAAAATAAAAAAATTTAAAGTTTTTTATTAGGAATTATTTAAATAAGCATTTACCATAAAAATACGTTTTTATTATAAAAATGAATAACATTTTTTTTTCTTTTGTGTTTGATAAAAACTCTGACCATACCCGTGTGTTCAAGAAAGGGTAGATAGAGATATAAAAGATAGAGAGTTTTATAGATAAGTGGCCTTAAATCCGTTTATAAGTGAGTGATCCTCAATAATTATTCTATGATTAGACTTCTGGAGATTCCTATGAGCAAAGGTAAACGAGAATTTGTGTGGGGCATATTTAATCCCATAAAAATTAGATTACATATAAGGGAAAGGATAATGAGTTCTAATACTTATATTATTATTGTGTTTATATCAATTAAAAATTATTAAATCATCAAATATTTATATTATTGTATTATATATTAATAAATCTACAAAAGATTAAAAATTATTAAAATATCAGATACACTGAAAATGGGAACTCAAAATCATGTGTATATGTACATATTCCTATCTTATACCTATGTAAAAATTATTTGTGGGATCTCTGATATATAAGCAAATCATAAAAGTCTACCTGAGCCTAAAGAGGTCTATTACTAGCACACCTTTAATGTCTTTGATTCCCTGGTGGTATTAATGGGCAAAGATTGTGTTAAAAATTAGACACGAAGCAATTGAGGTCTATATCCACATTCAACCCTCTTGGTACCAAACTGCCCAGGCGGTAAATCCATTTAGTTTCATTCTGGGACACTTTTATTTTCTTGTTACCACCCCTCCAGTGGTCTTTGATCAGATCAATGCCATAAAAAATCAGTCCCGTAGGGTCCCTATTGTGGAATTCGTCGAAATGCCTCGAGAGATTGTGTTTTGGGAATCCTTTTTTGATATTATTGATATGTTCTCTGATCCTGACAAAAAGCGGCCTAGTGGTCCTTCCCACATATTGTAATCGACAGGGACATTCGATCACATATGTGACGTGGGTACTGTCACAAGTGATCAATTCCCTAATCTGATACTCTTTGCCGGATCTGGATTTGAACGATAATTTTTTCTTCGGCTGTTTTTTGCTTACCCGACATGGCAAGCATTTTTGGCATCTAAAAAAACCCTTCATTTCGGGAAAAAGTCTGAATGTTTTAGGTGGATCGATCACATTATGTACCAGTTGATTCCTCAAGTTGGGGGCCTTTCTGTAGATGAATCTTGGTTTTTTTGAAAGCAGCCCTGCCAGGGTCCTGTCGGATTTTAGAATCGGCCAGTATTTCCTGATGATATGTTCAACTGAACGATATTGGTTAGTAAATCCTGTAATAAATGCCGTGTCTGTCCCAGAGGGGTTGTTATCTTTTTCTTTCTTCCTCAGTAGGGAGTCACGGTTCAGGTCACCTATCTCCATCTTCTGCCTCACTAGGGATTCCTTTCGGTACCCTTTATCAATGAATTTTTCAATCAGATTATCAGCTTGTATATAATAATCTTCTATTCTATGGCAGTTTCTTCGTAGTCTCATTAGTTGACCCTTCGGAATGTTCTCCTTCCATTTGGGGTGACAGCTGGAAGTCGGGATATACCGATTGCGATCAGTTGTTTTGAAAAAGGTTTTAGTGTGAAATTCATTGTTTTCTTTAAAGATTTGTAAGTCTAAATATTCTATTTCTTGGGAATCGCATTTACCACTAAAGGAGATACCATATCGGTTCCGATTCATCATTCCCAGGAATTCCTGGAAGGAGTCTGGCGTGCCTTCCCACACAATGATCACGTCGTCTATATAGCGACGGTAAAATTTTATCTCTGGGCGTAATCTCTTAAAAATATGTTCTGCTTCCCACATGTCCATAAATAAATTGGCCACGCTCGGGGCATATCTGGCCCTTAGTCTGGAGGTAATAATCTTTCTGGTACCAAAAATAATTGCTTTCCATCGCTAATTTCAGGGCCTCCAAAAATAAAATCAACCTGTTCACGTTTGAGGTTCCCATCTTCACGGAGTGCTTTCTCAACCCCCTTGATACCATACTTTTGTATAATACTGGTGTAAAGGGAGTTTACATCTATCGTTGCAAGGATGCACCCATTAACCTCAGTCACATGTTTCAATTCATTGATTAGTTGTGTACTATCCTTTAGGTATGATCTTCCTTTCACCACCAATGGTTTTAAAAAACAATCAATGTATTCCCCCAATCTGGAAAATAAGGAGTTGATACCGCTTATTATTGGTCTTCCCGGGGGGTTTCTCTAGTCGTTTGTGTATTTTTGGTAAATAATACATTACCGGTGTTTTCGTAGACTCACATATTAAATATTTTGCTTCCTTTTTATTTAGAATACCAATGTCTCTCCCTTTCTTTACCAAATTTCTTAGTTTCTTTCCAAAAAGTCGCTTCGGATTACCTTTAAGTTTCTTATAGGTGTTTTCCACCCTAAGGAGGTTCTGCATCTCTTCCTCGTAATCTTCCTTTTTTAGTATAACCAAACCGCCTCCTTTGTCTGCGGGGCGTATGACTACCTGATTTCTTTTTCCAATCTCTTTAATTGTTTTCCAAACATTTCTATTTCTAGGTTTCTTCCTTTCCAGTTTTGCAAGATCGTTTTCCACCATTTTCTTGAAGGCATTCATACATTGGTCGCCAGGGACTTTTGGATTGAAGATGGAGTTGTTCCTGAGATCAGTGTGTCTAAAGCTAGATGGTTCCCCTTCTCCTATCTTATCTTTGTTTAAGGCATAATGTTTCCTTATTCTTAATTTACGCATACATTTTTGCAAGTCGATAAAAACTTCAAATTTATCAATATTTTTCTCCGTTGCGAATTTCAATCCTAAATCTAAAATCTTTAATTCCTCTTCAGAAAAAATAACTTTTTACAATTTGGCACTGTGCTGCTTTAACGCTGTCATGCGCTGTCATGCAATACTGTACCTAAACGAAATTTGCGTCCTTTTTTCCCACAAATAGAGCTTTCTTTTAATGGTATTTGATTGCCTCTGCGATTTTTATTTTTTATTAAACAGAAACATTTTGAAAAAAAAATTATATTTTCTACTTTTTGTTATAAAAAAATTCAATAAACTCAATTTTAGTCATACATTTAGGCCAAAATGTATTCAGCCACATGTCTTTGGTAAAAAAAATGTCAATAAGCGTATATTTATTGGTCTGCGCAAAAGTTACAGTGTCTACAAACTAGGGTACATTTTCTAGAATTAACGCAGCTTTTAGTTTATGGTGGCCTATCTCATTTCTTGAGGTGCTAAAATGGCAAGGTAGTACAAACCCCCAACCCCAAATTACCCCATTTTGGAAAGTGGACACCCCAAGGAAATTGCTGAGAGGCAATTTGTCAAAAGTGATTGAAAAAATTACAAAAAAAATTACACAAAGTTGTCACTAAATGATATATTGCTCGCGTACACACAAGCGGAATGTCCGTCAGAAAAAGTCAGATGAGAGCTTTTCATCGTATTTTCCAACCGTGTGTATACCCCATCGGACTTTTTCTGTCGAAAATTCTGACGGACTTAGATAGTGAACATGTTCTAAATTTTACCGCAGGAACTAATTACTATCGGGAAACATGCTCGTCTGTATGCTGTTCCGACGTACCAAAAACGACGCATGCTCAGAAGCAAGTACGAGACGGAAGTGCTCGGTCTGGTAAAACTAGCGCAAAATCTGTGATCTTTTAATGCAGAGCATTCTTTTGTGCTTTATAATGCTAGAATAATGAATTTGTTTTGCTGCTGATATTCACACAGTGTTTTCACAAACTTTTTTCTTTATTATTTCTCGTGATCTCATGAATAGTCTTTTATTATTTTAAAGCCAGATCTCCAGAATAATGTTGAAAATTATTTTTTATAGTCATCCTTTTTTATCATTTTTTTTTCATCAAGATCTCCTTTTTTTATTATTGCAAAATTGTTTTCTAGTGATCTCCATAATTCAGTTTTTTTGGTGTGTCAAGTTACCACAGTAACATTATTATCTTGTATTTTGTAACCTCAAGGAGGCTGGTTGGTGTCCCTTGTTAATTTGACATTGTCTTTTTGAAATGTACCTGCCTACTCACAAACAATCTGTCCTATTTTAATAAAAACACATATAGGCAAGTATTTTCTCAAAATAAAATATCCATTTATTCTGGTTAACAAAATAAAGAGGAAGACCAGGCTGGAGAAACTTTTGGAATTTGCGAAGCCTTTTGGCCCCAGGGCACACATCAAGTCTGTGTAAACAAAATTTTTTATCTTGAGGAGTCCATATGATTTTGAGCCCAATCTGGTCCAGGACTCCCCGAGATCAGGACCAGCCACTGATGATATCTATGTCCCCAGGCTGTGGTACTACACCAGCCTGCATCTTCTGTCAGACCAGACTGAACCCAGGCCATCACTTTCTTCTCTTTGCTGCAACCTTCCCTCCATGCTTCCCTGTAGCCTTCCCTGCAGCCTTCCCTGCAGCCTTCCCTGGAGGCTGTGGCTCTGGTGGTGGACTTGGGCAGGAGGAGGAGGAGGATGTGTGAGATCATATATGTGGCTGTTCTCTGTCAGCTGGCCCCCCAACCCCTTCTGAAGGCCCTCAAAAATAATTTGCTTACAGCGTAATCGTTGGTCCTTCTCCAATTTCAACAATCTTGTGGCTATATAGCAGTTATAGGCCTCTTCAGCGTCGGGGGGGCCTCTGAGCACATCACTCGCTAACCTAATGTGGCCCAGTGCTGCCTCCTCCGTCCTCGTCCCCTTCCTGTGCCTTTTTGTTTGAAGACAGAGGGGAGGCACCTGGGATTGGGTGAGGCTCCTACTGGGGCCAGCCACCTCCTGGCTGACACTGGGTCTGCCCCACTCCTGGCTGTCACTGGGCACGGCCACCTCCTAGCTGTCACTGGGCACGACCACCTCCTGGCTGTCACTGGGCACAGCCTCCTCCTGGCTGTCACCTTCCAGACCCTCCTGGCTGAGCTCATCCTGTGTATAAAAAAGAAACATAGTTTTAGTTTTTGCTTCATCAATCACGCACAATTTTTAGCTCATGACTTGCAAATTGAATGTTAATAAATAGAAAAGACTATCATTTTGACCCCAGCATTTTTCTTTCTTGTCCCAAACATTTTGGGCACTACTGTCTATTCATATGTAAATCACTTTGTTTAAAATCATTAATTAGTTATCAATTATAACATCTAGTTAACATCATTAATATTAGGACAATAAATATGTCGACAAATAATATACCTGGCCCCAGCTCGGCGCATCCACTTCCTCCAGGATGGAGGGCCCAGGTTGTTTCTCGTCAGCCTCTGCTGGGGTTGAGGGAAAGGTGGAGGGAAGGCTGCAGGGAAGGGTAGAAAGTGATTCCCTGGCTTCAGTCTGGTCATCCAGAAACCGCAGTTTGTTCTAGTACCACAGCCTGGGTACATACACTTGCGCTGCTGCTTCTCATCTACATCTACATACAGAGATATAAAAGATAGAGAGTTTTATAGATAAGTGGCCTTAAATCCGTTTATAAGTGAGTGATCCTCAATAATTATTCTATGATTAGACTTCTGGAGATTCCTATGAGCAAAGGTAAACGAGAATTTGTGTGGGGCATATTTAATCCCATAAAAATTAGATTACATATAAGGGAAAGGATAATGAGTTCTAATACTTATATTTCCGACAACAAGCTCCGATCACACATTTTCCATCGGTAAGTCCGATCGTGTGTACAGGGCATTAGAGTGTAAAATGGTGATTTCCCTTCCTCACTACTTATGACAGTTTCGGAGGCCATGAAATGGCAAGATAGCACAAACCCCCCACAAATGGCCTAACTTTGGAAAGAAGACACTTCAAGCTATTTGCTGAGAGGCATGTTGAGTCAATGGAATATTATATATTTTGCCACAAGTTTTGGAAAAATTACATTTTTTTTCTTTTTTTACACAAAGTTGTCACTAAATGATATATTGTTCAAACATGGCATGGTTATATGTGGACTTACACCCCAAAATACATTCTGCTGCTTCTCCTGAGTATGGGGATATCACAAGTGTGGGACTTTTTTCAGTCTAATCGCGTACGGGACCCCGAAAACCAATCACCGCCTTCAGGCTTTCTATGCGAGTACATTTTTTATTTCACTCCTCACTGCCTAACACAGTTTCGGAGCACATGAAATGTCCAGATAGCACAAAACACCCCCAAATGAGCCCATTTTGGAAAGTAGACACCCCAAGCTATTTGCTGAGAGGCATGTTGAGTATTTTGCAGATATCGCTTTTTGTCACAAAGTTTTGAAAATTTAAAAACTCAGGAGAAGCAGCAGAATGTATTTTGGCGTGTAATTGCCACGTTTCAACAATATATCATTTAGTGACAACTTTTTGCACAAAAAAGTGTAAATTTCCCGAAACTTGTGGCAAAATATAAAATATTCCATGGACTCAACATGCCTATCAGCATATAGCTTGGGGTGTCTACCTTCCAAAAAGGGGTCATTTGGGGGGAGGGTTGAACTGTCCTGGCATTTTATGCACAATATTTAGAAGCTTATGTCACACATCACCCACTCTTCTAACCACTTGAAGACAAAGTCCTTTCTGACACTTTTTGTTTACATGAAAAAATATTTTTTTGCAAGAAAATTACTTTGAACCCTCAAACATTATATATTTTTTTTAAAGCAAAGGTCCTACAGATTAAAATGGTGGGTTATGCAAAAAAAAATTTCACACAGTATTTGTGTAGCGATTTTTCAAACGCAATTTTTTTTGAGAAAACATACTTTTTTATTTTAATGCACTAAAACACACTATATTGCCCACATTTTTGATGAAATAAAAAAGATGATCTTATGCCGAGTACATGGATACCAAACACGACATGCTTTAAAATTGCGCACAAATGTGCAGTGACGACAAACTACATACATTTTTAAAAACCTTTAAAAGCGTTTACAGGTTACTATTTTAGATTTACAGAGGAGGTCTACTGCTAAAAACACTGCCCTCGATCTGACCTTCGCGATGATACATCACATGCATGGTACAACTGCTGTTTACATATGACACCAGACCGAAGCTTGCGTTCGCCTTTTGCACGTGAGCACGGGGGGACAGGGGTGCTTTTTTAAAATTTATTTTGCTTTTTTATTTTATTTTTAAACTGTTCCTTTCATTTTTTTAAATCATTTTTATTGTTATCTCAGGGAATGTAAATATCCCCTATGATAGCAATACTCCTATAGTAGTGACAGGTACTCTTTTTTGAAAAAAATGGGGTCTATTAGACCCTAGATCTCTCCTCTGCCCTCAAAGTATCTGACCACACCAAGATTGGTGTGATAAAATGCTTTGCCAATTTCCCAATGGCACTGTTTATATCCGGCGAAACCTAAGTCATGAAATGCTCATAGCTTCCAGTTTCTTAGGCCATAGAAATGATTGGAGCCATTCTAGTCTCTAATTAGCTCTATGGTCAGCTGGTGGAACCACCGGCTGCATTCTCGGATTCCCTGTTGGGACAGGAGAGTCCGAGAAAACCATGGAAGACGGTGGGAGGAGGGGGACATTCCCTCCCACTGCTTGTAAAAGCAGTCTAGAGGCTAATTAGCCACAAGGATTGCTTTTACATGATAGCCGACCACTGGCTAAAAAAAATGATACCAAGATGATACCTAAACCTGCAGGCATCATTCTGGTAACCACTCAAAGTCCAGCAACATACCAGTACGTTGCTGGTCCTTGTTGGGCATACATTGTAATGTTCTTTTTTTCATGCAGCCTGCGGGCTGAACAAAAATAAGAGATTGATCGGTGGGTATGCCCACCATTAGAATACCACCCTATATCCACCCATTTCTAATGATGGGCATACATGCACCACTTTTTTTTAACTGCGGTGGTGAAATCACCTCTTACATGGCTGGAGTCGCTGATTTACGTATTATGGAAGCAAATGCTGTCGCTGTCAAGAAAAATAAATCAGTGCTGCAGCTGAATGGCGTACCTGCTAAGCAAATCATGGTTAACAATAAAACAAAGTAACATTACAGTATAACAGTAATGCCCCATACACACGAGCGGAATTTCCATCAGAAAAATCTTGGATGGTTTTTCCGACAGAATTCCGCTCAAGCTTGCCTTGCATATACATGGTCACACAAAAGTTCTCTGAACTTTCAACCGTCAAGAACGCGGTGATGTACAACACTACAATGAGCTGAGAAAATGAAGTTCAATGCTTCCAAGCATGCGTCAAATTGTTTCCGAGCATGCGTTTTTTTGCGCATCGGAATTGCATACAGACGAACGCATTTTCGGATAGGAACTTTTTCAAACAATAGAGAACCTTCTCTCAATCTTTTGCTGGCAGGAATTCTGCCAGCAAAAGTCCGATGGAGCATACACACGGTCGCATTTTCCAACCAAAAGCTCTCATCAGAGTTTTGCTGGCAGCATTTCCGATCGTGTATACGGGGAATAAGACATACCATACCTGCAAAGCAAATACAATAAAACATAGTATAAATAAAAAATTTTAACGCAATCTGTGCCTAAAAAATATATGCTGAAGCATGGGGGCAATTCGACCTTAATGTTAGGGGCAAATCGCCCCTCCACCCCATTCTTCGGCATATATGCTCTTTTTTTTAACTGTGATGTGCAATCACCTTCTACAGCGCTGGATTCGCTGATTTACATATAGTGGGAGCAAACACTGTTGCTGTCAAGATAAGTAAATCAGTGCTGCAACTGAATGGCGTACCTGAAAACAAAAAAATGATTAACAATAAAACGCAGTAAACAATAAAGTATAAAAGAATTACATACCTGAAAAGCAAACATGATAAAACATACTAACAATAAAACATTGCATTGCAGAATACAGTAAAAAAGATCAGAACAACAGAGAGAGAATAGAGAGATAGAAAGAACAATAAAATGACAACTATTTTTTATATATATATATATTTGAGAAGGCCAGTATGCTGGCCTGAATTTATGGGAGGGGCCCAGAGGGTATTTCAGCTTGCCACTGCCCCTTCTTCTTTGTCAGTTCCAGTGTACGATGTCACTGGGCTGACTCTTCCCAGCTTGCCTTGTGTTTGTAAGTCTGTGCGTTCGATCACAAGTGGGTTGCGGCGTCTTCGTCGGCGATTCTCACTTGCTGTTGCAGGTAGGGTTCAAACCTTTTTGTTCATATGCAATGTTACCATTCGATATGTTTCCTATACCTGCAAACTTAGATTTGCAGGCTCCCTCTGCCTTGCTTGTCATCCCATCCACAAACATACAATTCGTTCATAGATCCAAGCCTCTGAGCCATTGTCGATCGTTCTCCGATATCACTCGATATAGGCTTCATTTTCTCATAGGATTCACTGTCTATGGGGCTGCTTTCTCATTCATTTGGAGATCAGCATGTTCTGTTTGCATGGGTTCTGTGTCTGATTTAGGTGGTAATTAGACCCACCTGGGGCCTTGTCTGCACTTTGATTAGCCTGGTTGGTATGTGTTCGGGTTTTAGAAGTAAGGGGTGGTATACACGCTGCAACTGATTCGTATCGGTTTCACTTCATACATCTTATTATTACAACCGATTCATATTGCATACCTGCTACTATCGGATTCGACCCTAGTTGCATCGGCGGCACAACGGTTCGCATCAGATGCATCCCGCCCACTGATTCTTATTAGTCCCTGTTATACCCCACAAATGGTTCGATGTTTATGTAATTTTCTACTGACTGTTTCGTATTGCTTTCATGTCATACGAATCACAGTCCGATTCAAGCCTAGTGGCCTCGGCGGCACAACAGTTCGCATCAGTCTTATCCCGCACACCAATTTGTAGTGGTTCTTACCATACCCTATGATTCATTATTTATTTATTTTCTGTCCGATTCACATCACCCCAGCAGCTACATGCATCACAGTCCACTCCGAACCTAGTCGCACAAGCGGCACAACGGTTTGCTTCCCGAGTATCCCACACACCAATACGTAACAGTCCCTATCACAAATCTACGATTCGTTACGTATGCCACTTTGCAGTTCCTTTCTACATATACAATTTCTGCTATCCTTCTTTTTCTTTTCGCCTATCAGTAGATGACCTTTCTTGCAATCGCTGCAAAACACGCATCTCAGCATAAACCCATTTGCAATCGCTGCAAAAACCTGCATCTCCGTATAAACTCCTTGCAATCATTGCAAGATCACGCATCTCAACATTTACCCATTTGCAATCGCTGCAAACATGCATCTCAACATTAACTCCTTGCAATCGCTGCAAATATACGCTTCTCAGCATATACCCATTTTTGCAATTGTTGCAACATGCATCTCAGTATAAACTCCTTGCAATCGCTGCAAGAACACGCATCTCATCATAACTCCTTGCAATCGCTGCAAGACACGCATCTCATCATAACTCCTTGCAACCGCTGCAAAACACGCATCTGACCATAACTCCTTGCAATCGCGGAAAGACACGCATCTCATCATAACTCCTTGCAATCGCTGCAAGATACGCATCTCATGTCCTACTGGTCAGCTTAGGCCTAGACCCCGGGTGGTATTCTGGACATTCCTTTGGATCGGCGCAGCCTCAGCCACATCTCAACACGGAGTACCAGACCATGTGACCAAGAAGCTAGGCAGGTGAAAGTCTGCCTGCTTCACCAGATATATATTCCAAACCCTCAAGATGGCCCTTTCTCCAAGCTCACTCAATGAGGTTAGAGGCAATAAAGATACTTCCCTACCTATATATTTTTTAAATTTATTATTATTATTATTATTATTATTATAATTTTTTTTTTCTTACACTTTTATTTGTAACTGTAATGGTTGTAATGGTTCAGTTCCAGGTTTGGGTCCCTCAAAATGCGATGGCATCTTTGGAGGCCCTGTGAAAGTGTGTTCTAGTCTGTGCAGTGCTGTACCCTACGCTAAAACTCCACTAGTGTGTGGTAGCGCTCAAAGCATTCACCAATGCAAAGACTAGTATGGTCAGGACAGGAGTGACAATAAAAGCGTGTATCACGCCTATATCCGCGCTTTCTACAGACACAACATTTTCTTTGGGGGGCTCGTTGGGTAGGGGTACCAGGGAGGACATACGGAAAATGTCTCTCATGCACCTGGCTTACTGCATTTGGATTGGGAAGTTGGGCCACAGCACCGTTTGGAAACAGAAGGGCTGTGATGGTCTCTTCCAGGAATTTTAGGAAGGATCCAGTTCGTCCTGAAGCTTTGTATAGCAAATAAGCATTCAGCAGAGCCAATTAAAATAAGTATACAGACACTTTTTTGTACCAGCATCTGGCCTTACGGGCAACTAGGTACAGCACCAACAACTGGCCATTGAGGTCCACCCCTCCCATATTAAGGTTATATTCATGAACAGAGGGGTTTCTCCACAACACTAGTCGCCGTAGTAATTTGGACCGTCGTGTCTGCGTTAAGGGAGGACAGGACAAAACCATTACGATTATCCCTCCACTTCACAACAAGCAAATTATTACACTTCAAGCAGGCTCTCTCCCCCAGCCTAAGATGGAAATCTACAAGCCTCTGAGGTAACCCCCAGCGATTAGATCCTGGCACGATCATGTAATAATTGTCCACATACAAGTACCGGAGGGTGACGGACTGTATGAGAGCCGTATGGCGGAACGAGGGTGCTGGTGCCTTTTACAGAAGCCACACGACGCAGCTGACCATGAACATCCCCTTTCAGGCGATTCACTTTATGACTTATGAGCTTAATACCCCTTTCCAAATAAGGGTGACACCAAGTCCCACACAGTCTTACCGGCGCTCCCTATGTAGTCTGGACAGTTCTCCGGCTCTACGTGACCATCTCTTCCCTCGTAAACCATAAAACTATATGTATAGCCTGTGACCCTGTCACAGAGCCTAAACATCTTGACCCCATATCTGGCACGCTTGCTGGGAAGATACTGTTTGAAAGACAACCGGCCAGAAAACGTAATCAGGGACTCATCAATGCAGACAACTTGATCGGGAGTAAACTAGGCTGCAAACAGTTGGTTGAAATGGTTTATGAGGGGCCGAATTTTGTAGAGCCGATCGTATCCAGGGTCACCCCGAGGATGACAGAGTTCATTATCATTGAAGTGCATAAACCACAAGATCTGCTCGTATCGTGCCCTGGCCATGGAGGCAGAGAACATGGGCATACAGTACCTGACTGCAAGAATGTGTTTCCAGCGCGATCCCACTGGTTCTCGGCGACAGGGTACTGTGCATCTCGCGCTGGCTCCCTCATCGGGAAAGGAAAACTTTTTTTCCTTTCCCGATGAGCGACAGGCAGTGCTGACAGCTGTCTGGTATGAATCATGAGGGGGAACGCCGCTCCAAATTTTAAATAAAAAACCAGCATGGCTTCCCCCCAGGGGCATACCAGGCCCTTAGATCTGGTATGGATTTTAAGGGGAACCCTCTACGCTGAAAAAAACGGTGTGGGGGTCCCCCCAAAATCCATACCAGACCCTTATCTGAGCACGCAGCCCGGCCGGTCCGGAAAGGGGGTGGGGACGAGCGAGCGGCACCCCACCCTCCTGAACCGTACCAGGCCGCATGCCCTCAACATGAGGGGTGGGCACTTTGGGGCAGGGGGGTGCCCTGCAGCCCCCCCACAACAAAGCACCTTGTCTCCATGTTGATGAGAACAAGGGCCTCTTCCCGACAACCCTGGCCGTTGGTTGTCGGGGTCTGCGGGCGGAGGGCTTATCAGAACCCGGAAGCCCCCTTTAATAAGGGGGCCCCCAGATCCTGGCCCCCCACCCTATATGAATGAGTATGGGGTACATCGTACCCCTAACCAATCACCTGGGGGGAAAAAATGTCAATAAAAAATACACTAGACAGGTTTTTAAAGTAATTTTTTAGGCAGCTCCGGGGGTCTTCTTCCGACTTCGGGGGGTCTTCTTCCGACTTCAGGGGTCTTCCAACTTCTCATCTCTCTTCTCCAGCCTCTTCTCCCGGTGTCCGGTTCTTCTGCCGGGCTCCTCAGCTATCTTTTGCTCTTTTGCTAGCGGTGACCTGGTCTTCTCCGCCGTCTTGTTCCTTCTTCTCTTCTTCCGATGTTGACACGACGCTCTCTCCTGCTGTAATGCTGTGTGAGTGGTGCGCGATATACTTATATAGGCATGGGGTGTGGTCACCGGGTGATGTGACCCTGCCCCCTTATGACCTTGCAGTCCCGGGGCATGATGGGAATGTGACGTCATAAGGGGTGGGGTCACCGGGTGACCCTGCCCCATGCCTATATAAGTCATTGAGCACCACTCACACAGCATTACAGCGGGAGAGAGCATTGTGTCAACATCGGAAGAAGAGAAGGAACAAGACGGCAGAGAAGACCGGGCCACCACTAGCAAAATCGGGGGGGGTCTTTTTCCTACTCTGGGGGTCTTCTTCCGACTTCTCCGCTCTCTTCTCCGGCCTCTTCTCCCGGTGTCCGGTTCTTCTGCTGGGCTCCTCCGCTATCTTCTGCTCTTTTGCCGCTCTTTTGCTAGCAGTGGCCTGGTCTTCTCCGCCGTCTTGTTCATTCTTCTCTTATTTCAATGTTGACACGACGCTCTCTCCCGCTGTAATGTTGTGTGAGCGATGACTTCACTGGGTGACCCCGCCCCATGCCTATATAAGTCATCGCGCACCGCTCACACAGCATTACAGAGGGAGAAAGCGTTGTGTCAACATCGGAAGAAGAGAAGAGGGAACAAGACGGCGGAGAAGACCGGGCCACCTCTAGCAAAAGACAAAGACAATTCCATAGCTCAACTCACCAACCAGTCTGCTGACCAACCAAATTAGCCTGTCTAACCGTCTGTTAAAAGCAGGGGTTTAGTTAGCACACATTTGCAAACGCATGTGAAAGCTGCAAGGCCTCGTCAAGGCACCCTGTATTACTTGCAGTCCTAACACTACTAAATTTATAAGTGTCTCCACAGTGGAAGCACATGCATTAAATGGATAGGTGTGAGACAGGTGAGCCTGGAGGCGGCCCAAGCCCCCTTAAAGGGACAGGAGCACACTGGACACCCAGCAAGAGCACAATGGCAGCAAAGGTGTCCAGTGTGTCCCCGACCCACCTTTACAAACAGTAACAAAACACTGGCCACCGCCCACACCCATAACTGGCCTTCACAGTAAGGAGCACATGGAGGGCATATACATGTAAGACAAAGACAATTCCATAGCTCAACTCACCAACCAGTCTGCTGACCAACCAAATTAGCCTGTCTAACCGTCTGTTAAAAGCAGGGGTTTAGTTAGCACACATTTGCAAACGCATGTGAAAGCTGCAAGGCCTCGTCAAGGCACCCTGTATTACTTGCAGTCCTAACACTACTAAATTTATAAGTGTCTCCACAGTGGAAGCACATGCATTAAATGGATAGGTGTGAGACAGGTGAGCCTGGAGGCGGCCCAAGCCCCCTTAAAGGGACAGGAGCACACTGGACACCCAGCAAGAGCACAATGGCAGCAAAGGTGTCCAGTGTGTCCCCGACCCACCTTTACAAACAGTAACAAAACACTGGCCACCGCCCACACCCATAACTGGCCTTCACAGTAAGGAGCACATGGAGGGCATATACATGTAAGACAAAGACAATTCCATAGCTCAACTCACCAACCAGTCTGCTGACCAACCAAATTAGCCTGTCTAACCGTCTGTTAAAAGCAGGGGTTTAGTTAGCACACATTTGCAAACGCATGTGAAAGCTGCAAGGCCTCGTCAAGGCACCCTGTATTACTTGCAGTCCTAACACTACTAAATTTATAAGTGTCTCCACAGTGGAAGCACATGCATTAAATGGATAGGTGTGAGACAGGTGAGCCTGGAGGCGGCCCAAGCCCCCTTAAAGGGACAGGAGCACACTGGACACCCAGCAAGAGCACAATGGCAGCAAAGGTGTCCAGTGTGTCCCCGACCCACCTTTACAAACAGTAACAAAACACTGGCCACCGCCCACACCCATAACTGGCCTTCACAGTAAGGAGCACATGGAGGGCATATACATGTAAGACAAAGACAATTCCATAGCTCAACTCACCAACCAGTCTGCTGACCAACCAAATTAGCCTGTCTAACCGTCTGTTAAAAGCAGGGGTTTAGTTAGCACACATTTGCAAACGCATGTGAAAGCTGCAAGGCCTCGTCAAGGCACCCTGTATTACTTGCAGTCCTAACACTACTAAATTTATAAGTGTCTCCACAGTGGAAGCACATGCATTAAATGGATAGGTGTGAGACAGGTGAGCCTGGAGGCGGCCCAAGCCCCCTTAAAGGGACAGGAGCACACTGGACACCCAGCAAGAGCACAATGGCAGCAAAGGTGTCCAGTGTGTCCCCGACCCACCTTTACAAACAGTAACAAAACACTGGCCACCGCCCACACCCATAACTGGCCTTCACAGTAAGGAGCACATGGAGGGCATATACATGTAAGACAAAGACAATTCCATAGCTCAACTCACCAACCAGTCTGCTGACCAACCAAATTAGCCTGTCTAACCGTCTGTTAAAAGCAGGGGTTTAGTTAGCACACATTATAAGTCATGCCTATATAAGTCATCGCGCACCGCTCACACAGCATTACAGAGGGAGAAAGCGTTGTGTCAACATCGGAAGAAGAGAAGAGGGAACAAGACGGCGGAGAAGACCGGGCCACCTCTAGCAAAAGAGCAGAAGATAGCGGAGGAGCCCGGCAGAAGAACTGGAAACTGGGAGAAGAGGCTGGAGAGCAGGAGAAGAGAGCAGAGAAGTTGGAAGAAGACCCCCGGAGCTGTCTAATAAATTACTTTAAAAACCTGTCTAGTGTTTTTTTTTTTATTGACATTTTTCCCCCCAGGTGAATGGGGTAGGGGTACGATGTACCCCATACTCATTCACATAGGGTGGGGGGCTGGGATCTAGGGGCCCCCTTATTAAAGGGGGTTCCCGGGTTCCGATAAGCCCTCTGCCTGCAGACCCCGACAAACAACGGCCAGGGTTGTCGGGAAGAGGCCCTTGTCCTCATCAACATGGGGACAAGGTGCTTTGGGGTGGGGAGGCCGCAGGGTGCCCCCCTGCCCCAAAGTGCCCACCCCCCATGTTGAGGGCATGCGACCTGGTACGGTTCAGGAGGGGAGGCGCTCGCTCGTCCCCACCCCCTTTCCTGACCGGCTGGGCTGCATGCTCGGATAAGGGTCTGGTATGGATTTTGGGGGGCCCCCACGCAGTTTTTTTTGGTGTAGGGGGTTACCCTAAAATCCATACCAGACCTAAGGGCTTGGAATGTCCCTGGGGGGGAACCCATGCCGGTTTTTTATTTAAAATTTGGCGCGACATTCCCCCTCATTCATACCAGACAGCTGTCAGCACTGCCTGTCGCTCATCGCGAAAGGAAAAAAAGTTTTCCTTTCCAGACGGGGCTCGCGGTCACCTACTGTATGGTGAATTGGTTCAGTGGACCAATATGACCGCAACTCACTCTTTTTAGTTCTGCCCATGAGGAGGGATAGGCCCAGAAAGGTCTTAAATTCAGAAACCGTAATAGGTTTCCATTCCCTGGCAGGGGTCAAATGGGGATTAGCGGCAATGAATTGACCAGCATACAAATTGCTTTGGTCCACAATAGAGCTATAGAGATCTTCCGTGAAAAACAGCGAATAAAAATCAAGTGTTTCCACCTGAATTCTGGGTTGGCCAGTGAATGGGGGCAGTACGGTTGCTGCAGAAGTGGTGGGCTCCCAATTAGGATTGGCAAATGCAGCAAGAAAGGAACTATGGGCTCGATGGGCCTGTCTGTGTCTTCTTGGTAGCTGTGGGACACTAGTTGTGCTAGCCACCTCACCAGCTTGAACTGCACTCATGGGACTCGCCACTTCACCACGTGATACTGCAGTGCTGGTTTGACTACGACCAGGGTGTACTAGGCCACTGGTGTTTGCAGGTTCACCAGAAGGAATAGCGGCACTAGTATTGGCTCTCTGCTCCATACGAGACCCCTTAGCCCTCCTGCACCTCTACAACAGCAGAAGAACGGGGTTGGGTATGCCTGACCTTGGCAGGGACCATAACCCCGTCGTCAGAGCTATCTGTCAGGGTGGCGCTGCTGTCTACAGGATCATATTCTGAGCCTGAATCTGACAGATGGGTGACTTCCTCTTCACTATCTGTCATGCTCATAAACGTGTAGGCCTGTTCACTAGTGTACCTTTTGATTTAACATTTTGGTCTCTAAATTTACTGGTATACTAGTGAGACTCACAGGAAAAAGAGCTCCTGACTGTCAGCAACTGATTTAAATGCTACCAATTGTGTTGTGTTTTTGTAAGTGACAGCGATCGATTGATACTGCACTTGGGTGGGCTGGGCGGAGGGGCTAAATGCAGGTGCTAGCAGGTATCTGGGCTGATTCCGCTAACGCTGCATTTTTGGGAACCCTCAACTATTGGGGATGCTAATATGGTTTTGATCAGATCAAAGATATCGATCCGTTCAGACACTATACTACTAAGGGAGGTGTATGGTGCGTGCGTGGGTGTTAGCATTACTGGCACTAATCTGACGCCTGGGGCGATGCAGACCCTGACTGACAATAAAACCTAACTTATATCACCCACCGGGTGGTCAGGGGGTTAAACCTTTATTGGGTAATATACGGAGGGTGCCCTGACGCTATAAAAAACAAACGAACTAACCAGCGTAACCTGTATCTTTAATACGGTGATCACTGGTGACAGGGGGGTGAAACGGTTAACTAGGGGGCAATCAGGGTGTTAAAACC
This sequence comes from Lithobates septentrionalis, assembly GCA_037952835.1. Classification (NCBI taxonomy): domain Eukaryota; kingdom Metazoa; phylum Chordata; class Amphibia; order Anura; family Ranidae; genus Lithobates; species Lithobates septentrionalis. The sequence continues at coordinate 5,079,401 of JBBDGP010001284.1, forward strand.
TTTATTGGGTAATATATGGGGGTACCTGATGCTATAAAAACCTGACGGCGAAACAAATCAACTAACTGGCTAACTACCGTCACCCGTGACACAAATACGGTGATCAGAGAAAAGATCTAATTAGTGACACTGGCGACAGGAGGTGAAAGGGTTAACTGGGGGGTGATCAAAGGGGTTAAACATTTATTAGGGGGGGTTAGGGGGTACCCTAGACCTAACTGGGCCTACTACTAACTGCCCTATCTCTTATTTCAGTCACAAATTACACCAATACAGTGATCAGTGAAAAATCTGAAACGTGCAACTGGTGACACAGTGACAGGGAGTGAAGGAGTTAACTGGTGGGGCGATTTGGGGGGGGTTAGGAAGTGTACCTGTGTGTACTGGTGTTAGTGTAGTGTTGTGCAACTCACAGTAAGACGTCCTCTCTCATCTCACTGGAATCGAAAAGACTCCATGAGGAGAGATGGCATCACTTCCTCCTGTCTGTGTTTACACTTACACAGACAGGGGATGATTTTATTCGTTAGGACCGATCAGCAGGTCCGGGCCATAAATCACTGGCCGAGGACCTGAGGACTGACCGGTCCTCTAATGAATCTGACTGCCGCAGGCACAGGGTGGGGCCTACCCGTGCCATTCTTCCGATGGTTCCGCAACTGGTTAACAGTGTTCACATGTTCACACACATTTTTTTGTCTGTTCGCATGTTCTGGTGCGAACCGAACCGGGAGGTGTTCGGCTCATCCCTAGATATGGGTAATGGCAGTCAGCAACTAGCAACATTAAAATGTACCCAGAAATAGCAGAACCTGTATTTCTTAGTACAGGTTTCCAATAATGAGCTGTTTGAGTGAGAGTGTATGTCTTCATGCTACATATATGCTACACCCTCTTTTCTAAGGAATCAGCCAGGTTAAATAGGGTTACATGGCTGAAGGCTTCTATCTCATTTTGATGATCATATATATTTGCTAAGTGAAATTCAAGTGTGCAAAGCATAATCATTATTGGTTAACAGTTTAAAAAGACCTTCTCTTTTTGACAGGATATTAGCCTTTCAAATCAATAAGTGATAGCTCATTTTGGATGTAACGAAGTCATATTTTATGCGGGTGGTTAATTTTATAGGCCTGTAATGGATTTGGCACAGGTAGCATAAGGCCATCAGAATGAAATATAAATTGAAATGGCACCAAATGTAGACGGACAAGTGAAATGTGCAGAGATATAGAAATGAGAGAATAAATCTTTATTAGAACCTAAAAGATGTGAGAAATGTTGGGCAGGAAGGGAGTTGAAGATGCAGCTTCTCTATCAAAGAATGAGTTTTCATTTATCACTGCACATATTACATCCCACACAAATGCTACTGATATATGATTTCATGCTAAAAACATATTTGATTTGTTGATGAATGACCTGCTTAAAAATGATTGATATTTATAAAATGACAAAGGGATGATGAATAAAAAAATTGTTTGGTCTTGTAAACTAAGTCAACTAGAACTAAGCGGGAGTTACAAAACAGGGTTTCTGCTGGTGCTGCTTGTTCTCTTTGGGATGATGTAACTGCCTAAAAATACATTATAACCTCTGTCACTTTTTAAAACCCTTTTTGCTGTAACCTTTTAATACACAGATTTACTACTGATTGAAAAATAACAAGAAATTCAGTTTGCTAATGGATGGAATGGGGACTAGTGATCCAGAGAGCCCTGATAAATGATAAATTGTCCATGGTTGTAAGTGGTGTACCTTTATTTAAAGGCTATTGTTATTTATGTTTATAAGCAGTGTATGTAAAGCCTTTTTGAAAAGAATGTGAAAGGGTTTAGAACCCCTGTTTTGTTTTTTTGTTTTTTTGTTTTTTATTGCTGTTGGTGTTCCCGCATGTCTGATACAGAAATGCTAAATTCAAAAGTTTTGAATTGTTGTAGAGACAAACAGTAAGGGGAAACCTTCTGAGGGGAAAACTTGTTTTGGTGACAACTGTCTCTAAGAGGGTATATCCACCTTCTTTGGAGAGATCTACTATTTTTTATGTATTTTTAATACAAAGCTACAAAATTAATGGTAAATAAGGGAGGAAGACTTTAGGGCAGAATAAAATTTCCTAAAGGTTATTATTGGGTTAAATAGGCACATTATAAAAAAAAAATATTAATACTTTTTTGACTTACAAGGTTCTTTTAACTGACCAATAGCGCAAAAAAGAACAAATTAAAGATACATTGCAACAATAATATTGTTACACTCTATTTATAATCAATGCATTTGTCCGTGAGCTTTGTTCATACAAAGGTAATTGTAATAAAGCATGCCACGCTACTTGAGGAAAATAAAAAATAAAAAAACAAAACTTCAAACCTATACATATTTCAATAGGTAAATAATCATTTACATACAGTATATCTCCTCTGTTCTAACACACAGGTGATTATAGAAGTATACATTTGGCTTACATCAAACAAATAGTGCCAAATCCCAATAAAAATTATTACATATGTGACAAATATTTATTAACATTATAATACAGTTTTTAAAGTATACAATTTTAATAACTTCAAATACATAAGTTATCCATTTAATGTCTTAAATTTGGAAATCTCACTTTTCTTTTAAAAGTGGGTGAATCAGCAATGAAAAGGGATATGGGTATCCTTTGTAAATCATGCATTTAGCACTAGCATGTGATCTCTATCTGTAGCTTCTAATGCTAGCACGGTACTTTTCTGTTTTAAAAAACACATAACTCAACTGAGAGTTGTTCCCTCTTTTTCAGTATCCCCCCCTCCACTTAACCTTTTCCCTTCCTCTACACTCAAACTCAATTGGACAGTCTTTGAACAATTTTGCCTCTGTACCACTACAGGATTTCCAGAATCAAGTACATTGGAGCTCCCATCCCCGCCTCTAACACATTTGTTTGCTTCTTGTCAAATATTTTATTATTTCTAACATGCTTAATCAACCTTCACGCAAGATCTCATATTGTATTGTCACCATAGCATTCACTATTGAGGTGTACATGAGCTTTATTAATTGAACTTTCTGTGATGTTCTTTCATGTATATAAACAGTATTATTTTTGTTATGTTGTACGGTAAACATTATTTAATAAAAAAAAGAATGTTTAAAGAAACTCAACTGAGAGGTACATAATCTTGCCGCTATACATAACATTAGCACAGCCTTATATTAAGTATGTAGTAGAGATGAGTACAACTGGTGCGAGCTTCTCAGTTAAAGTGTATGCCCAGCCAAAACGTACATTTAATTTGTTTTGTGAGTGGTAAAGGGTTAAGACTCCTGTCAGGTCCTTACTATTCTTTGTTATAGAGATTTATTCTCACTTTCTGCTGACAATGTTTTTACCAGGCAAGAAGTACAATAGCTACATAGATTTTTATTTTATTTTTTTTTTTCAGTAGAGCGGGGAAAGGTGAAACCTCTGTCAAATTTTATTTCTGTCTGTGTTTTTGTTGCACTATTTCCTCCCACTTCCTGTCTGGTAAAACCATTGTCCGCAGCACAGGAAGTGAGGATAAATCTCTCCTGATGGAGCCAGGATAGCAGTAAAAACCTGACAGTGTTGTACAACTTTGCAGCTTTATTCAGAACTAGAAAAAAGGTTTTAACTTGGCAGTCACTTTAAGAAGGGCATTTACTCATGAGTTACTCACCACTGATATTTTTCTGCAACATCTACAATTGTTATGACGTTATGACAATCAGCAGGGTAAGTGGTTAATATAGGTTCAAGTAACCATAGGTTACAGAGCAGGAAAATGGGAGAGAAACAGCTGGTGTACTCCTTCACTGTCATTTCTGTTTAAAGAACAGTTATGCCCCGTACACATGGTCGGAATTTCGGACAGAAAAAGTCTGATGGGAGCTTTTCATCGTATATTCCAAGTGTGTGTATGCCCCATTGGACGCTTTCCGTAGAAAATTCAGAGGGACTTGGATAGAGAACATGTTCTATATTTTTCAGACGGAAAAAATTACTATTGGAAAAACCGCTCATCTGTATGCTGTTCCAAAGCACCAAAAACGACGCAGGCTCTGAAGCAAGTACGAGACGGAAGCACTCGGTCTGGTAAATTCCTCACGCTGCAAATTCTTTGATCTTTAAATGTAGCACATTCTTTTGTGCTTTATAATGGAGGATCTGGAGGAAGGAGAGGTTGAGGAAGTGGGCGAAATTGTCACCACAACAGGTGAGTGTCTGACACCCCGGCTTTAGGTAATATATGTATGCCTGCATATTTATAATATATGTTTTTACTAAAATGTTTAGGTGATGTGCTGGTTGTTGAAGAACAAGCTCAACATTTCACAAGTGCAAGTGCCCAAATCCTAATCCAGGATATCATGGTGTGGAATCGTGAAATAGACAACATAAGGCATAAATTCAATGTTCTTGAACAACAAATGAAGAACATGATTTATGTGTTGGGGAGGATCTAAATATCTTCAAAATGCCACCATTTTAACTCTTTTTGGACTAAACAAAAAAAATTTTTGTACATTTTAAAGGCCAAATTTTGAAGATGCACACAGTGTGTCAACATGTGCTATCTGCCATCAGGGGATATCTGTCAGGGCTGGGCTCGGCCATTCCTTCTCTGAGCTGGCCGATCAGCTGTCGGCTAATTGCCAGCTCCTTTCTCTCCACATTGACTCAGCTGTTGATGATCTGCTCGCCAGTCCTGGCTACTTAAAGCCATCCAGTCCACTTGTTGGAACCTTGAGGTCCTGTCACAGACAGACTTTAGGTGGCATTGTTTCGTCTCCAGTTTCCCAGAAAGATAAGCCCCTGCTTTTGGTTACCCTGTCTTGGGCTGAGTCATCTGTCGAGATACAGGCTCTAATCGACTCTGGGGCTGCAGGCCTGTTCATTGATGCTGCCTTTGTATCGAAGCACTCGATTCCACTGCAGCTGCGTGACACTCCACTTGCCATTGAGGCTCTTGACGGGAGACCTCCTACAGCCTGCCCATGTGACTCATGAGACTGTTCCGTTGTCCAAGGCCATAGGGGCCCTTCACCATGAGATAATACAATTCCAAGTTAATTCCTCACCTAAGAGGCACAACCCTTCTTTTGATTGGCTCCATGCTGAGATTCTGTCCTGGTCGCCACAGTGCAATGAGAAATGCTTCCAGAAGGTAGCCAAGGTCCTGTGCACCTCTTCACTCTTCTCCCTGCCGGAGGAGTACCGCGATTTTAGCAATGTCTTTGACAAAGGTCAAGCCAGTAGTTTGCCTCCACACCGGTCCTATGATTGCGCAAATGACCTACAACCTGGTGCCATACCCCCCCCCCCCCCCCCATGGACGGGTTTACCCTTTGTCGGTCTTGGAGGATAAGGCCAATTGAGGAGTATGTTGCAGATGCACTTTCTCGAGGTTTCATCCACAAATCCTCATCTCCTGCTGGTGCTGGTTTCTTTTTTGTGAAGAAGAGTGGTGAACTGAGACCTTGTATCGATTATAGGGGTCTCAATCGTTTCACGATTAAGAATGCCTATCCCATTCTGTTGATTTATGGAGTTATTTGACTGCCTCAAGGGAGCAACGTTTTTCACGAAGCTTGCTTTTGAGAGGGGCATACAATCTCGTCAGGATTAAGGAGGGCAGCGAGTGGAAAACTGCGTTTGATACCAGATCAGGTCATTTTGAGTATCTCGTAATGCCTTTTGGCCTTTGTAATGCTCCAGGAGTTCATTAACCACTTCAATACCAGGCACCTATACACCTGCCCAAGCCAATTTTCAGCTTTCAGCGCTGTCGCAAATTGAATGACAATTGCGCGGTCATACTACACAGTACCCAAACACATTTTTTTATCATTTTGTTCCCGCAAATAGAGCTTTCTTTTGGTGGTATTTGATCACCTCTGATTTTTTTTTTTTTTCTTTTCTTTTTTTTTTTTTTTTTTTGTACAAATAAAAGACTGAATTTTGAAAAAAAAGGTTTTCTTTGTTTCTGTTAAAGTTTTTGTAAATAAGTACATTTTCTTCAATGATGGGCACTGATGAGGTGGCACTGGGCACTGATAGGTGGCACTGATGGGCACTGATAGGTGACACTGGTATGAGGCACTGAATGGCACTCATAGGCAGCACTGGGTACTTATGGGTGACACTGATAGGTTGGCACTGATGGGCACGGATGGGCACTGAGAGGTGGCACTGATGGACACTGGGTGGCACTGATGACACAGATGGGTGGCATTGCTGGGCATCACTAATGTTTATTGTGCCATAGATGTGCCAGTCAGTGCCCATTTCTGCGCACTGATTGGCATATGTGGATCATTTAATTTTCACATGTGGATGGCCATTGGGAATGTACCTCCACTGGAGGCTAAGAACGTAAGGGCTGACGCCTTGTCACAACAATTTTTCTCCACTTAAAAGATGGACTCTGTTCTGGTTCCTGTGATTCCTCCTGATCGTATTCTGGCTACGGTTCGCACTAGTCTTACTTCTACTTTGGGTGACAAAATTCTTGCTGCTCAGGTCGATGCTTCTCCGGAGAAACCTTGTGACCGCTGCTTTGTTCCCGAGAGTCTCCGTACTGCTGTGCTCCAGACTTGCCATTCTCCCAAGGCTGCTGGCCACCCTGGGAAGAATCAGCTCTTTTGGGCCATCTCCCAACAATTCTGGTGGCCTAGTCTATGTGCTTATGTAACAGCCTTCGTAGCTGCCTGTTCTGTTTGTGTTCAGAGTAAGACTCCACGACACCTTCCCCTTCCAGTGGGCCTCCTACAACCCATACCCAATGGAGAGAGGCCCTGGACCCACCTGTCTATGGATTTCATTGTGGAGTTACCCAACTCCCAGGGCAACACAGTTATCCTTATGGTGGTTGACCGGTTCTCGAAAATGTTGCATTGTATTCCACACAAGAAGTTGCCTACTTCTAAGGAACTGCCTTCTATTTTTGCTTGGGAGATCTTCCGCTTACATGGGCTACCCAAGGTGATTGTCTCAGACAGGGGTAGTCAGTTTGTGTCCCGGTTCTGGGGAGCCTTTTGTGCACAGTTGGGTATTCAGCTTGCTTTCTCCTCTGCGTATCACCCGCAGTCTAATGGGGCCGCAGAGCGAGCCAATCAGTCCTTGGAGAAATTCCTACTATATTTCTGACCATCATAACAACTGGTCAGACCTCTTACCGTGGGTGGAGTTTGCTCACAATAGTGCCTTGAATTCAGCTTCCCGTTTGTCCCCATTAATGGTGAACTATGGTTTTCAACCTTCTGTGTTGCCTGCCTCGTTTGTTCCGCCGAGTATTCCTGATTTAGAGGAGCATCTCCGTGACCTTCGTTCCACATGGGCACAAGTCCAGGAGGCTTTGCGACATGCTAACGATAGGTGCAGACTCCATGCTGACCGCAGAAGCCTGCCTGCGCCTTCCTACCAGGTTGGGGACAGAGTCTGGCTGTAGTCAACCTCCAACTTTGTGTTCTTTCTTTTAAAGTTTGCACCTAGGTTTATTGGGCCTTTCTGTAACGTTCGCAGGATTAACCCAGTGGCTTACGCGTTGGACCTTCCTCCTGGTATGCGCAGCTCTAATGTGTTTCATGTCTCCTCCTTATTGAAACCTTTGGTCTGCAACCGCTTTACCACCTCGGTGCCACGTCCTCACCCTATCCAGGTTGAGAACCATGAGGAGTATGAAGTACAATCCATAGGTTCTGTGGGCGCATACAGTACCTGGTGCATTGGAAGGGGTACGGTTCAGAGTAACACTCTTGGGTCTCATCCTCAGACGTACATGCCCCTGTCCTCCTCTGTGATTTCCATAGACGTTTTCCCCTCAAGCCTGGTGGTCCTCCGAGGGGGAGGGGTCATTGAGGAGGGGCTACTGTCAGGGCTGGGCTCAGCCCTTTCTTCTCTGACCTGGCTGCTCAGCAGTCGGCTAATTGCCAGCTCCTCTCTCTCCACAGTGACTCGGCTGTTGATGATCTGCTTGTCAGTCCTGGCTACTTAAAGCCGTCCAGCTCACTTCATCTCTGCCTTTGTCTTTGGTCACATCTCAGAGTTTCTCCTGCGTTCCTGTTGAAGACTTGCTCGGCTGACATCCCTTCTGGCTCCTGATCCTGCTTGCTGTACTACTACGTTGATCTCTGGCTCTCTGACATTGGCATTGGTTGACTACCCGATCTGATTATTGAACTCTGGCTATTAGACGCATTAGGGCTCACATCATGTATATATTTTTTTATAGATGATTTTTATATGTTTTTGTAATATTCTTTTTATAGTATATGTACTTTTGTATTGAATAAAATTCATTATATTATATTGTGTATTATCCCTCTGGTTGTAATACGCTCATGTGAGCGTATTCGCACATACAGATGTTGGTGGAAGGCCATTGGCTGAGAAAACCTTCCTGTGGACATGGCAGATTTCTTGCTCTTTTTTTAGGGATGTTGGTTTTTGCCTCACCAAGAGACTGGACTATGGTTCGCATCGCATCAGTGGTAACAGTGGGAGTGTGCACACGGTCGTGTTCAAAGCCATGTGCTTGCCGCATGGTTTTGCACACCACCGTCTGCACACGTCACTACTGTATTTCTATTTTAAATGTATATATGTCTGTGATTGGTTCTGTATTTAACCCTGTTGGAAGGGTTTCTGTATTGTCACATCCTGTTACATCCTTATATGGTCATTTCCTCTATGTTGTTCATTTCCTGTGAGGTCACAAACTTTGTGGGAGGTGTTTGGCTGTTGGAGGCAGACCCTCAAGTTTGGGACAGTTTTGAGAAAAGCCGGCGATGCTGAGATGAGAACATAAGAATGTGGTGATGTCTGTTTACTGGGGAATGGGGAACCAGAGGGGAGACATACGATCAAAAGGTACGTTGTATCATTAAGATGGAAATGGGTGCTTATTAGCACAGGAGATATGGCTGTGTGCATAGCTTGCAGCCAAATTTCCACAACATTTGCGGCGAGCCAGGTCCTTATGTAGCAGACAGAGCCCCCTCCACACCAGCAAGAAAGGGGGAAGAACAGATCCCAGTCCAGGACATCTCTTGTGTTTGGGAGGCTCAAGCTCTGCGAAAGAACTGATTTTTCCTCTTTTTGAAATAATGTTGGCAGTTTGATCGTATGTCTGGTATGTGTGTGATTTGTATTTGCAAGCTCGAATGTTTGTGTAAGGAGACTGTGTGCTATGTGTATGTGTAAGTAACTGTATGTTGTGTAATAAGTATATGAGAAATAGAAATGTATAAATTGGGATTATTTGCAACATGAAATGTGTGTGTGGTGGAGCAGTTTTGTAAGTAGCTGAATCTGTTTGTAAAGATGCCATGAGTTTTAGTGGAGGAGGGTCAGGCATTGTTTTGTGTTGAAGGGGCTACGACCCTGTGGGAAGGGAACTCTAATGTTCTGAGCAGACATGCAAGCATCACTGTTTGTATTTCTCAATGTCCTGTTCCTGTGAAAGCTGATGTGAACTTTGTTTGAGAAAAGAGGGTATGTTTCAGCCGTGTGATTGTGGTCTATGTGGCTTTGTTGTTTTATTGGATAGCATGTGTTTCTAAGTGTGCATTCTCAATTGTGCAGCGAGATTACATGCTTTTCAGTAGAACTGTTCCTAAAGTGTATGGTTTAAGTGTTCAACAATTGCACTTTATGTGCTTATGTTTTTGTGTGGTCTTTTGTCATCGGCCATCTTGCTGTGGTCCAGATCTCATCTCACCATTTTTTGTTTTAAGTTGTGCTTTTTTTGTAACTTTAACACTTTTAAATGTTTGTAAGTGTTTGTTTATTTAGTATCTTAAATGTGTAGTTTTGTGGGGAGAAATTTTGGTTTTGGCGGGAAAATGCGCCATTTTGTCGTGGCCTGGGTTTTGTCTGCCATTTCCTTTTGTTGTCGTCTGCCATGTGGCTACGGTCGGCCATTTTCAATTCCTTTGTGTGAGAAACCATGTGACATGAGCCACCATCTTGTTTCTAGGCATCATTTCTGTTTTAAGTGAATGTAAGCTATTGTAGGTGAACTGTGTTTGTAATTTTTGTTAAATTTTCAGTAGAAGAGTGGCCATATTTGTACTGGATTTCACTTTTGCGCCATTTTGTTGTGGCCTGGCTTTTGTTGTAGTCACCATGTGGCCATGATCGGCGGCCATTTTGAGGACCTGTGGGTCATCCTACAGGGGAAGCTGCTTCAATTTCCTTGTGTGTGTGTGCAGAGGCGGCTCTAGGCTTTGTGAGGCCTTAGGCAAATTTTACACATGAGGCCCCACTCACGCCCATAATGTGAAAAAAAATTCAAGCAATTAAAATGGCTGCAGAAAGATGCACGGATTTAGCACACAGTTCATCAGCACCACTTCCAGAGCACCCTCCTCACTCATCAGACATATGCAGCCAATAAAACATCTGGGACCCAGCAAGGTGGCAACCTACCCCTCTAAGAATTTCCCATGCCTTGGGAGGAAGGAGATTGGGGGAATCCCAACACAGTGCAGAGAGAGATAGGGAGGAGGGAGGGAGAGAGACAGGGATAGAGAGGGGGGAGGGGTGGGAAAGAAGGGAAGGAGAGAGAGGGGAAAGGGAGAGAGAAGGGAGGAGAGAGAGAGATAGGGGAGAAGGGGAGAGAGCGGGGGAGGGAGAGGGAGAGAGGTGGAAGAGAAAGAGGGGGAGAGAGAGAGAGAAGGGGGGAGGAGGGAGAGAGAAGGGGGAGGGGGAGAGAGAGAAAGGGGAGAGAGAGAGAGAGAGAGAGAGAGAGAGAAAGAGGGGGGAGGGAGAGAGAGAGAAAGGGGAGAGAGAGAGAGGGAGGAGAGAGACAGAGGGGGGGGGGAGAGAGACAGAGGGGGAGAGAGGGAGAGTTGGAGAGACTGGGGGTGACACAGGAGGGAGGTGAATAAGAGAGGGGGTGAGGGAGAGAGAGAAGGGTTGTGGAAGAGAGGGGTGGCACGAGAGAGAAAGAGATGAGGGGTGGGAGAGAAGGGGAGAGAGGGGGGGGAGAGAGAGAGAGAGAGGGAGAGAGAAGGGGGAGAGAGAGGGAGAGAGAAGAGGGAGAGAGAGGGGGAGAGAGAGAGAGATGGGAAGAGAGAGAGGGGGGAGAGAGAGAGGGGGGAGAGAGAGAGGGGAGGAGAGAGAGAGGGGGGGAGAAGGTGAGAGAGAAGGGGGGGAGAGAGAGGGGGGAGAGAGAGAGGGGGAGAGAGAGAGGGAGAGAGAGGGAGAGAGAGGGGGGAGAGAGAGGGAGAGAGAGAGAGGGGAGAGAGAGAGGGAGAGAGAGAGAAAGGGGGGAGAGGGGGAGAGAGAGAGAGAGGGGGGGGGGAGAGAGAGAGAGAGGGGGGGAGAGGGAGAGAGAGAGAGGGAGAGAGAGAGAAAGGGGAGAGAGAGAGAGAGAGGGAGAGAGAGAGAAAGGGGAGAGAGAGAGAGAAAGGGGAGAGAGAGAGGGGAGAGAGGAGAGAGAGGGGAGAGAGAGAGGGGAGAAAGGAGAGAGAGGGGGAGAGACAGAGGGGGGAGAGAGAGACAGGGGGAGAGACAGAGGGGGGAGAGAGAGACAGGGGGAGAGAGAGACAGGGGGGAGAGAGACAGGGGGGGAGAGAGAGAGAGAGGGAGAGGGGGAGAGAGAGAGGGGGGAGAGAGAGAGAGACAGGGGGGAGAGAGAGGGAGAAGGGGAGAGAGAGAGACAGGGGGGAGAGAGAGGGAGAGAGAGAGAGGAAGGGGAGGGAGGGGGAGAGAGGGAGGGTGGGAGACACTGGGGATGACACACAGGAGGGAGGTGAATAAGAGGGGGTGAGGGAGAGAGAGAAGGGTTGTGGAAGAGAGGGGTGGCACGAGAGAGAAAGAGACGAGGGGTGGGAGAGAAGGGAAGAGAGGGGGAGAGAGAAGGTGAGAGAGAATGGGGAGAGAGAGGGGGAGAGAGAGAGAAGGAGAGAGAAGGGGGAGAGAGAGGGGAGAGGGAGAGGGAGAGAGAGAGAGGGGAGAGGGAGAGGGGAGAGAGAGAGTGAGTGGTGGGAGGGGGAGAGAGAGACTGGGGGTGACACAAAGGAGGGAGGTGAGAAAGAGAGGGGTGGTACGAGGGAGAGAGACGAGGGGTGGGAGAGAAGGGAAGAGAGGGGGAGAGAGAAGAGGGAGAGAGAGGGGGGGAGAGAGAAGAGGGTGAGAGAAGGGGGAGAGAGAGGGGGAGAGAGAGAGGGAGGGAGAGAGAAGGGGGAGAGAGGAAGGGGGAGAGAGAGAGGGAGAAAGAGAGGGAGAGAGAGAGAAGGGGAGAGAGAGAGGGAGAGAGAAGGGGGAGAGAGGAGGGGGGAGAGTGAGTGGTGGGAGGGGGTGAGAGAGACTGGGGGTGACACAGAGGAGGGAGGTGAGAAAGAAAGGGGTGGTACGAGGGAGAGAGAAGAGGGGTGAGAGAAAGGAGGGCGACATAAAGAGGGGGGGAGAGAGAGATAGGAGAAGATGATAAAGAGGGAGGTGAGGGAAAGGGGGGGGTGAGAGAGATCCCTAAGCCCTGTCCCTGTCTGCAGACCCTCCTGTGTTCCATGTCCCAGTCTGTGAGAGCACTGGGCAGGAGCAGGAGAGGGGGGCAAAGAACAGGAGGGAGCTGGAGAGCACTGGGGTTGTGGGGGCAGAAAGCACTGGGGAAGGTGGAGAGCATAGGAGGGGTGGGGGCTGGAGAGTGCGGGGGAGCTTGTGAGGAGGGGAGTCAAAAAATGCGAGGGGAAAGCAGGGGGAGCTGAAGAGCACTGGGGGAGGAGCCAGGGAGCACAATGAGGGTCGGAGAGCACAGGGGGTGCAGAAGAAGTTAGCTTGGAGGATCGGTGGGCAGCTGCATATAGTGGAATTGAACTTTTTATATTCCTCCTGCAGCCGCTGAACGCTCACTTCTCCTCCTCTCCTTCCTGCAGATGATTCAGCGGCTGCAGGAGGAATATAGAAAGATCAATTCCACTATATGCTGCCGCCCACCGCTCCTCCTATCCAGGCACACAGGAAGGCTGCACGGGCACTCACCTTCTCTCTGGTCGGCCAGGCGGCATCAGGAGATTGAAGGCAGAGCTCCTTCATGTTCAGTTACGGGGCAGCTCAGCTGGAGGCAGGTGCGGAGAGGTCGGGTGAGAGCAGGCTGAAAGAGCAGCCCAGCTGCGGCTCCCACATGGACATGCCGCCGCCCGGCACACGCCTTGTAGAGATGGCTCCAGGAGCCGGGTGCTGTCATCCGGCCGCTGCTGCCACCTAGAGGCCTCAAATGTCCCGCTGTCCGCACCTGCTGCCACCGGACCGGGATGCAACCGCTCCGCGCTGGAGCCGCTATTCCCCGGGCAGTACCCAATTCGTCACTCAGCCACAGAGCCCCAGTAGGGGGTAGGTGGAGCCGGCGGCGTCGTCGTCAGTAACTGAGCACAAGCAAAGTAGGCGGCCGCGAGGCCCCTGTCAGTGCGGGGCCTTAGGTGGTCGCCTAGTTTGCCTAATTAGAGAGCCGCCTCTGTGTGTGTGTGTGTAGCCATGTGGTTTGGGCTGCCACCTTCTCTCTAGGCACCATTTCCTTTTAAGTGACTTCTATTTTTGTACTTTTTACAAACTTTTAAGGGAAGCTGTTGCATTTTCTGTATTGAATTTTGGTTTTGAGCGAAATGTCTACTTTGCACTGAATTTCAATGGATAACAAGACTAGCTTTAACTGAGTTTTTGTACTTTTAGCAGTGTGTTTAATTTTTTTTAATTTTGTTTTGTGTTTTATCGCTTTAGCTGAGGTTTGTATTGTATAGCCTGCAGTATATGAAGCTAGGCTCACCCTCCCCCTCCCTTTTTCCTGTACATTGATATGTAAATAAACCAGTTTGAGGGTTTTTTTGAGATGGGCATGCAACAGGAAATTCTTCTCAGCATTTTATGTATCCACAGGAAGTTGGTGGGGGAAGCTTGGGGTCCTATGACACAAGCAAATGAGATTTGTGCTTGGAAGGACAATGGGAAAATACTGGCGTTTGAAAGTGTTTTAAATTTAATTCCAGTTGTCCTTTTTAGTTTTATACATTAATACAGTTTTGGGTAGAGAGCAAACAGGAGGCATCCATGTTATTGTTGTAATATTGAGGTACAGAGAGAAGCCGTGTTTTGTAAAAGAAAGCAGGCATAAGCGCTCTGTGTAGATTCGTCTGACGACGCAGTGTACGGTCGTACTGCGCAATGCGCTTGTGTATGCATACACTGTGAGGGGGTAGAGACATAATTCGGGGGTTGATCTGTGGTTGTTGACAAATTATTTGGCATAGTTAATAGTTGGTTGTTAAAAGCGTGGTACTCTGTAGTTCTGTGCTAAAAGTGCTGGGACAGCAAGCCATAGAGTTGATGCCTCGTTTTAGGGTTTCTAGTTGGGGGACTAATAGTGGTTGTGGTCCTTCAATCCACCATAAAAGAAGGCACCGGGCGGTTCTCTCCTAAATAGGTGCAAGTGTTTCCCTGGACGCAGGGGTAAGACGATAAGCTGATTTGAATCGCCATGGGCAATGACAGTCCGTGCAAGGGAAGGAATGCAAGGCTTCCCACGGTCAAACGGATGCACAGAACATGGAGTCTAGTTCTGAGGAAAAGGCCATTAAACCCCAGAAAGTTTGACATAGGTGGTCCAAGGATACTATTTTGGGTATCCCTCTGGAGTTGATGTAGCGCGACTGCGGCTTCAGAAATCTGTAATGTTGATTGAGTGGATGGATGCGTAGTACACGTTTGTGTGATTAAAAATATACAGGCCTGTTTTTGAACTTTGTGTGGCTGGTCCATGCAAAGATTTTGAGATGCTCTCGTGCTTTTCAAATTGTATTCTTTTTCTATCGCTAAAAGAGTGAAGGGAGCATTCCATCTGGTCGTTTTTTATTTTTTCATTTTTGTTTTGGGAACTATGAAATAGCTCCCCCACATTTGTATCTAAATGTTTGTCTCATGTTTTAGTCTTCTCAATGTTTGTATGTAGTAACATGAAGAATATGTTTGAACCTACCGCGACAGCCCTCTTGCGTGTCGCGGCTCTTGTATTTTAGTAAAAACGTGAAAGTAAGATTTACAGAGGGTTTAGTTATCGGTTTTGAGGAATGCCAAGTGACAATTTACCAATGTACACGACTGTTGTATTGTTTACCATTCTTTGAAGGATAGAGTAATAACCTTTGTTTATGTATCTTTTCAGGTCCAAGGAGTTTATGTACATAGAAAGCAGGTGTATAAGAAGGTAAAATTGTCATGGGCTGTTTCAGTTTTTTTCTGCACCCTTCTAAACTCTGCATGTCTTCCTCCAGTTTGTAATGAGGAGGAAGAAAAGGGGGGATGAGAGTGGTGAGAATGACAAATTTTCAAACCAAGAATACTAATTCTAACCAAGTTTGTGCCAAGATTGTCTTTCTTTGATGGAATTTGAATTGGCAAGCAGCAGTCTGGTGAAGTAGGCTCCCTTCCCAAAAAGCTAAGAACCTTTTTGTCAATGGTTCCAGGTATTACACCCCAGATGGTAAGCCACACACAGGTTATGCAGTGAGCACAGTCCCGATGTCTGGGTTATTATCATATGAGGTTTGTTTGGAGGTCAACCAAAACCAGGGTTGTACTTTCCTCATTATCTGTGCATTCTCAGCTAATGGGGTAGGTGCAATAACTGTAACATGAACTTCAAAAGGTTCACCACAGGGTTCACTAGTCCCTCCTGGACCCTGACACAATAACCAGTTTACATTCTTTCCGACCAGATGACTGGGTCATTGTAAAGAAGCTTGAGGGATGAGACCACGCCAGCCACTGCAAGAAGCAGCTCAACCACAAAGAATAGAGGAGTATCTTTATTTATATTTTTTTGTTTAGTAAATTTTAGCAAGGGTAACGATTACAATTTGGCACTGCGTCGCTTTAACTGCTGTTTGCGCGGTCATGCAATGCTGTATCCAAACGAAATTTGCGTCCTTTTCTTCCCACAAATAGAGCTTTCTTTTGATGGTATTTGATCACCTCTGTGGTTTTTATTTTTTGTGCTATAAATGGAAAAAGACCGAAAATTTTGAAAAAAATGATATTTTCTACACGATATAAAATATTCAATGGACTCGACATGCCTCTCAGCAAATAGCTTTGGGTGTCTACTTTCCAAAATGGGGTCATTTGGGGGGGTTTTGGACTGTCCTGGCATTTTATGCACAACATTTAGAAGCTTATGTCACACATCACCTACTCTTCTAACCACTTGAAAACAAAGCCCTTTCTGACACTTTTTGTTTACATGAAAAAATAATATTTTTTTTTGCAAGAAAATTACTTTGAACCCCAAAACATTATATATTTTTTAAAGCAAATGCCCTACAGAATAAAATGGTGGGTGTTTCATTTTTTTTTTCTCACACAGTATTTGCGCAGCAATTTTTCAAATGCATTTTTTTGGGAAAAACACACTTTTTTAAATTTTAGTGCACTAAAACACACTTTATTGCCCAATTGTTTGATGAACTAAAAAAGATGATCTTAGGTCGAGTACATGGATACCAAACATGACATGCTTTAAAATTGCGCACAAACGTGCAGTGGCGACAAACTAAATACATTTTTAAAAGCCTTTACAGGTTACCACTTTAGATTTACAGAGGTCTACTGCTAAAATTACTGCCCTTGATCTGACCTTCACGGTGATACCTCACATGCATGGTGCAATTGCTGTTTACATTTGACGCCAGACCGACGCTTGCGTCTGCCTTTGCGCGAGAGCAGGGGGGGACAGGGGTACTTTTTTTTAATTTTTTTTTTCCTTTATTATTTTTTAGCTTTTTTATCTTATTTTTAAACTGTTCCTTTCATTTTTTTTAAAATCATTTTTATTATCTCAGGGAATGTAAATATCCCCTATGATAGCAATAGGTAGTGACAGGTACTCTTTTTTTTGAAAAAATTGGGGTCTATTAGACCCTAGATCTCTCCTATGCCCTCAAAGCATCTGACCACACCAAGATCGGTGTGATAAAATGCTTTCCCAATTTCCCAATGGCGCTGTTTACATCCAGCGAAATCTAAGTCATGAAATGCTCGTAGCTTCCGGTTTCTTAGGCCATAGAGATGTTTGGAGCCACTCTGGTCTCTGATCAGCAATATGGTCAGCTGGCTGAATCACCGGCTGCATTCTCAGGTTCCCTGTTGGGACAGGAGAGCCAGAGAAAAACATGGAAGACAGTGGTGGGGGGACATTCCATCCCACTGCTTGTAAAAGCAGTCTAGAGGCTAATTAGCTGCTAGGATTGCTTTTACATGAAAGACGACCGCTGGCTGAAAAGAATGATACCAAGATGATACCTAAACCTGCAGGCATCATTCTGGTATAACCACTCAAATTCCAGCAACATACCAGTATGTTGCTGGTCCTTGTTGGGCATATATTGTAATCTTTTTTTTTTTTTCATGCAGCCTGTGGGCTGCATGAAAAAAAGAGATTGATCGGTGGGTATGCCCACCATTAGAATACCTCCCTTCATCCACTCACTTCTAATGATGGGCATACATTCACCATTTATATATGCCGAAGCTTGGGGCATCTGCCCCAAAAGTTAGGAGCAAATCGCTCCTCCGCCCCTGCTGCCCCCATGCTTCGGCATATATCACCACCGCTGGAGTCATGGCTTTATGTATCGTGGGAGCAAATGCTGTTGCTGTCAATGGCGTACCTGAAGACAAAAAAAATGGTTAACAATAAAACACAGTAAACAGTAAAGTATAAAAAATTGCATACCTGAAAAGCAAACATGATGAGAGAGAGAACTATTTTTTGTGTTTTTACACTTTTTTTGTAACTATAACTTTTACAACTGTAACCGGTTCCAGGTTCGGGTCTCTCAAAATGCGATGGCATCTTGGGAGACCCTGTGAAAGTGTGCCTAGTCTGTGCAATGCTGTACCCTACGCTAATACTCAACTAGTGTATGGTAGGGTTCAAAACATTCACCAATGCAAAGACCAGGATTGTCAGGACAGGAGGGACAATTATAGCGGGTGTGAATGGGGGAAGTACGGGTGCTGCAGAAGTGGTGGGTTCCCAATTAGGATTGGCGAATGCAGCAGGAAGGGCATTATGGGCACGACGGGCCTGTGTTTGTCTTCTTGGTGGCAGCGGGACACTACTTGTGCTTGCCACCTCACCAGCTTGAACTGCACTTATGGGACTCGCCACGTCACCAAGTGTTACTGCAGTGCTGGTTTGTTTACGACCGGGATGTACTAGGCCGCTGGTGCTTGCCAGTTCACCAAAACGCTACCAAAAAAACTGTTAGCGATCGCAGGGATCAGGCCTGACTCTGCGAGCGCTGCAGTTATGTGTTTTGTAAGTCACAATGATCGATCGATACTGCACTTGGGTGGGCTGGGCTGGGCGGAGGGGCAAAATGCAGGTGTTAGCAGGTATCTGGGCTGATCCCGCTAACACTGCGTTTTTGGGAACCCTAAACTGCTGGGGACACTAGTATAGATCTGATCGGATCAGATATTGATCCGTTCAGATACTATACCACTAAGGGAGGTGTACGATGCGTGCGTGGGTGTTAGCGCTACTAGCACTAACCTGACGCTGCCTGGGGCTGGTGCTTGCCAGTTCACCAAAACGCTACCAAAAATACTGTTAGCGATCGCAGGGATCAGGCCTGACTCTGCGAACGCTGCAATTATGTGTGTTTAGTGTTTTGTAAGTGAAAGTGATCGATCGATACTGCACTTGGGTGGGCTGGGCTGGGCTGGGCTGGGCCGGGCGGAGGGGCAAAATGCAGGTGCTAGCAGGTATCTGGGCTGATCCCGCTAACACTGCATTTTTGGGAACCCTAAACTGATGGGGATGCTAGTATAGATCTGATCGGATCAGATATTAATCCGTTCAGATACTATACCACTAAGGGAGGTGTATGCTACGTGCATGGGTGTTAGCGGTACTGGCACTAACCTGAAGCCTGGGGCGACGCAGACCCTATCTGACCCTAAAACCTAAGTTATATCACCGCTGGGCGATCAGGGGGCTAAACCTTTATTAGGTAATAAATGCCCCGACACTATAAAAAATAAACTAACTAACCAGCGTCACCTGTAACAGTTATACGGTGATCACTGGTGAAAGGGTTAACTAGGGGGCAATCAAGGGGTTAAAACCTTTATTAGATAGTATATGGGGGTCCCTTACGCTATAAATTGCTGACGGCGAACCTATATATTTACCTCCCTAACTAGCGCCACCAGTGACACTAATACAGCGATCAGAAGAACGATTGCTTAGTGACACTGGCGACGGGGGGTGATCAAGGGGTTAAAACTTTATTAGGGGGGTTAGGGGGTACCCTAGACCTAAAGGGGGCTAATACTAACTGCCCTACCACTTCTAACTGTCACAAACTGACACCAATGCAGTAATCAGAAAAAAAAAAACTGCTTGGTGTCACTGTGACGGGGGGGGGGGGGGGAGTGATCGGGGGTGATCGGGGGGTGATGGAGGGTGTAAAGTGTGCCTGTGTGTGTTGTGTTGGTGCACTCACTCAGATGTCTTCTCTCCTCGGCGCCGGAACGGAAAATACCGAGCCGAGGAGCGATGACATCACTTCCTCTGCCGCTGTTTACTATACAGCAGCAGAGGAAGATTCTCATTGGCTGGGAGCGATCGTCAGGGGGTGGCCATGAATGGATGGCCTCCCCCTCACCTCTGATCACTCAGGGACAGAAGCCGACCGCCTCGGGACTCCTCCCCCAACGGGAGGCAAGTAATGTACCCATACGTTACTTTGCCTGCCCATGCCATTCTGCCGCAGTATATCTGCATGAGGCGGTTGGCAAGTGGTCAAAGGGAACCCCCTACGCCGAAAAAACGGTATGGGGTCCCCCCGAAATCCATACCAGACCCTTATTTGAGCACGCAGCCTGGCTGGTCAGGAAAGGGGTGGGGATGAGCAAGCGCCCCCCCTCCTGAACTGTACCAGGCCGCATGCCCTCAACAGGGGTGGTGGACGCTTTGGGGCAGGGGAGCGCCCTGCGGCCCCCCCAAAGCACCTTGTCCCCATGTTGATGAGGACAAGGGCCTCTTCCTGACAACCCTAGCCATTGGTTGTCGGGGTCTGCGGGCGAAGGGCTTATCGGAACTCGGGAGCCCCCTTTAATAAGGGGTCCCCCTACCCATTCACCTGGGGGGAAAAATGTCAATAAAAAACACACTCGACAGGTTTTTAAAGTAATTTATTAGACAGCTCCGGGGGTCTTCTTCTGACTTCGGGGGTCTTCTTCCGACTTCTCCGCTCTCTTCTCCCGCTCTCCGGCCTCTTCTCCCAGTTTCCGGTTCTCCTGCCGGGCTTCTCCGCTATCTTCTGCTCTTTTGCCGCTCTTTTGCTAGTGGTGGCCCGGTCTTCTCCTCCGTCTTGTTCCCTCTTCTCCTCTTCCGATGTTGACACGACACGACGCTCTCTCCCTCTGTAATGCTGTGTGAGCGGTGCACAATGACTTGTATAGGCATGGGGTGTGGTCACCCAGAACCCGGGGTGACCCCGTCTCATATGACATCACATTCCCATCATGCCCCGGGACTTTGAGGTCATAAGGGGACAGGGTCACTGGGTGACATCAACCGGTGACCACGCCCCATGCCTATATAAGTCATTGCGCACCGCTCACACAGCATTACAGCGGGAGAGAACGTTGTGTCAACATTGGAAGAAGAGAAGGAACAAGATGGCAAAAGAGTGGCAAAAGAGCAGAAGATAGCGGAGGAGCCCAGCAGAAGAACCGGATACTGGGAGAAGTCGGAAGAAGACCCCCCCAATATCGGAACAAGACCCCTGGAGCTGCCTAATTACTTTAAACCTGTCTAGTGTGTTTTTTGTTGACATTTCCCCCCCCCCCCCAGGTAAATGGGTAGGGGTACGATGTACCCCATACTCATTCACATTGGGTAGGGCGCCGGGATCTGGGGGCCCCCGGATTCTGATAAGCCCTCTGCCCGCAGACCCCGATAAGACCTCTGCCCGCAGACCCCAACAACCAACGGCCAGGGTTGTCGGGAAGAGGCCCTTGTCCTCATCAACATGGGGACAAGGTGCTTTGGGAGGGGGGGCCGCAGGGCACCCCCCTGCCCCAAAGCGCCCACCCCCTATGTTGAGGGCATGCGGCCTAGTATGGTTCAGGAGACCTAGGGGCCTAGTATGCCCCTGGGGGGGGAACCCATGCCGTTTTTTTATTTGAAATTTGGCGCGGCGTTCCCCCTCATGATTCATACCAGATAGCTGTCAGCACTGCCTGTCACTCATTGCGAAAGGAAAAAAAAGGTAAGAATGGCAGGGACAGCTGGAAGGGAATTGCTTGTACACAGTGGGGGCTTGAGCTTATGAAACGCTTGAACAATTTCTCATCCATTGAGGATGGGATGTTTCATTTAACTGTTGAAGCTACAAGGAAGTTCCCACAGTTCAAGGGGGGTTTCTGGGAATTCATAAGTAAAGATTGCTATATCTGGATCGGGGATAGTAGTGACAAAGTTCAGGCCCATATGGATAAGGCTTAGATCCCTGCAAGGCAAAGCCAGAGCTATAGCTAGTGAAGGTTGAAATCCTCTTAAGGGTCTGGGAATCTGTGGGGATTTAATTTTTTATTTTGCAGCGGATCATAGTGAAGGAAGTAGGGGTATATATACTCATGTTGTTTTTGTTTCTATTCCTTCTATATGCCGTGATGAGGTGCTCCTGTTGCCTGATTGGATGCGTGACCAGAGCCTGAGCAGATGACCACATCTTCCTCAATGAGACGCCCCGAAGCCCAACCCACGTACAAGACAGAGGATCCCAGACCGGCCTTTACCTTTTTTATGGACTGTAAGGAAGAGGATCAAGATTCATGGAGGGACACATGGGAGCATATGACAAAGAGGAGGGACTGTTGTGGAAATTTTTTTAAATGTATGTTGTCAAATGTCCCCCAGTGTCGGTTTTGCTGTAATACGCTCATGTGAGCGTATTCGCACATTCAGATGTTGGCTGCGAAAACCTTCCTGTGGACATGGCTGTTCTCTTGCTCTTTTAAGGATGTTAGTTTATGCCTCATCAAGAGACTGGTCACCTCATGGCGACTGCATTAATGACTCCGAGCATACATGTCTGCGTACATGGGAACTATAGCATAACTATATGAAAATTATGGCTCACTGAGCCATGGTTTTGTATGGTTCGCATCACTGGTAACAGTGGGAGTGTGCACACGGTCCTGTTCAAAGCCATGTGCTTGCCGCATGGTTTTGCACACCACCGTCTGCACACGTCACTACTGTATTTCTATTTGAATGTATACATGTCTGTGATTGGTTCTGTATTTAACCCTGTTGGAAGGGTTTCTGTATTTTCACATCCTGTGTTACATCCTTATATGGTCATTTCCTCTGTGTTGCTCATTTCCTGTGAGGTCACAAACTTTGTAGGAGGCGTTTGACTGTTGGAGGCAGACCCTCAAGTTTGGGACTTCCTGTTGATGTGTAAATAAAAGGGCTTGCTGGCTGAGAAAAGCCAGCGATGCTGAGAACATAAGAATGTGGTGATGTCTGTTTACTGGGGAATGGGGAACCAGAGGGGAGACATGCAATCAAAAGGTACGTTGTATCATTAAGAGAGAAATGGATGCTTATTAGCACAGGAGATATGGCTGTGTGCATAGCTTATAGCCAAATTTCCACAACATTATCACTCTGGTTTGCTGTGCCTTAAGGTCAGACCGGGGGCTTCCTTGGTGAACCCCTTTCTTTCTTTTTTCGTTATTCTAATAATACGGATGAGGCAGTAGGAGTTTTTTCCTTGTTTTTTTGTTCTGAACTCTGGCTATGTATTGACTACGCTTACTTGTTTACCTTTTTATTATTATTAAACAAGTGTGATTAACTGTACTTCTGTCTCGATCTGATTCATGGTTTCTGACAATATCGATGTACGCATTTTGTGGGTGCAACCCCTTCTTCGTAACTCTAGTAGGTGAGAGGAAGGGGTTGCACCCCCAAAACACATCCATTGATCCCCATGATGGGAGATAGCACATGTTGACATTAGGCGTAGGATCAGGAGGGAAATACCCATTTTGATTCCCAATTTGTGTGCATCTTCAAAATTTGGCTTTTTACAGGGGTGACATCACCCCATCTGATGAAGGCAATATCAACACATTTTGGATATACTATAATGTCTGATATTGCCTTCCGTTTTTCTACGTGAACTTTGTAAGTTCCAGAGTTGTGTATGTTATGTTTTGAAACATAAAATAACAATGTGGTTGCGCTACTGTAGAAAAAGTATCAGATGACACATATAGCAGCCAGCATCAACAAAGTAGTGAAAATGTAGCAAATAATGAGAAAAATAATGCAGCGCTATACATAACAAACAGGATTGGGTGACCCGCACAAATGTGACTAACACCCGTGCAGCATGATGATGTATGATCAAGTGTAAAACAACAATAATGAAAACATAAAAAACAATTACAATGTTATAGTGAGTCCATGACCAAATCAATGACCAATAGCATGGACGTGATGTTCATATAAATGTCCAACAAATGTGAACAATATAAGTGTTAGATGAAAAAAAGGTCCTTAAAGGTGCTACGTGGTTCACAGAAGTGATGTTCCAGTACTCAATATCCACAGCCAAAAAATATATGGAGCAAATACGCTTACCGGAACAGGTGGACACGTTTGCCGTACGGCTAGGTGTCATACAGGCTTGAGGATCGATCGATCCAAATAGGTGCTTTAGTGAAGAGGCGTATATGGCAGGTTCCCCTGGTTCCTTCACAACAAAGGTGAGCGGCCTGGAGACAGCAGATGTTCAAAGTCCAGTTGCAGGTACTTCTGTTTGGTTTACAATAAACCTGTTTTATCCGGATTCAAGCACTATGTGGGGCCTTTTTTTCCTTTTCTATGTCCCTATGGTGGCTATGTGAAGGGTGTATCTCCCCAATATACACCTGTTGGAGAAGTACCTGCAACTGGACTTTGAACATCTGCTGTCTCCAGGCCGCTCACCTTTGTTGTGAAGGAACCAGTGGAACCTGCCATATACGCCTCTTCACTAAAGCACCTATTTGGATTGATCGATCCTCAAGCCTGTATGACACCTAACCGTACGGCAAATGTGTCTACCTGTTCCGGTAAGCGTATTTGCTCCATATATTTTTTGGCTGTGGATATTGAGTACTGGAACATCACTTCTGTGAACCACGTAGCACCTTTTAAGAACCTTTTTTCCATCTAACACTTATATTGTTCACATTTGTTGGACATTTATATGAACATCACGTCCACGCTATTGGTCATTGATTTGGTCATGGACTCACTATAACATTGTAATTGTTTTTTATATGTTTTCATTATTGTTGTTTTACACTTGATCATACATCATCATGCTGCACGGGTGTCAGTCACATTTGTGCGGGTCACCCAATCCTGTTTGTTATGTTTAGCGCTGCATGTTTTGAAACATGCCTGTTTATACCAAAAAAAAAGTAAAAAACGTGAAAAAAAAAACATGTTTTATTTTACAAAATTTTTTTATAATGCACATGTGAATGTGCACTGAGTAAAAAGTTTGCTAACCAACTAGCTAATCAATGTGTGGCTGATTCTTTCAATGCTCAATACTAGGTATGAGCCGAACACCCCCCCAGTTCGGTTCGCATCAGAACATGCGAACAGGCAAAAAATTTGTTCAAACACGCGAACACCATTAAAGTCTATGGGACACGAACATGAATAATCAAAAGTGCTCATTTTAAAGGCTTATATGCAAGTTATTGTCATAAAAAGTGTTTGGGGACCTGGGTCCTGCCCCAGGGGACATGTATCAATGCAAAAAGAAGTTTTAAAAATGGTCATTTTTTGGGAGCAGTGATTTTAATAATGCTTAAAGTGAAACAATAAAAGTGTAATATTCCTTTAAATCTCATACCTGGGGGGTGTCTATAGTATGCCTGTAAAGGGGCACATTTTTCCCGTGTTTAGAACAGTCTGACAGCAAAATGACATTTCAAAGGAAAAAAAGCCATTTAAAACTACTCGCGGCTATAATGAATTGTCGGTCCGACAATACACATAAAAGTTCATTGATAAAAACGGCATGGGATTTCCCCACAGGGGAACCCCGAACCAAAATGTAAAAAAAAAATGGCGTGTGGGTCCCCCTAAATTCCATACCAGATCCCTATCCGAGCACGCAGCCTGGCAGGCTGCAGGAAAAGAGGGGGGAAGAGAGAGCGCCCCCCCTCCTGAACCGTACCAGGCCACATGCCCTCAACATTGGGAGTGTGCTTTGAGGTAGCCCCCAAAGCACCTTGTCCCCATGTTGATGGGGAGAAGGGCCTCATCCCCACAACCCTTGCTGGGTGGTTGTGGGGGTCTGTGGGCGGGGGGCTTATCGGAATCTGGAAGCTCCCTTTAACAAGGGGACCCCCAGATCCCAGCCCCCCTTGTGTGAATTGGTAATGGGGTACAAATGTAATCCTGCAGACCCCCCCGCCTGCAGACCCCCACAACCACCAGGCAAGGGTTGTGGGGATGAGGCCCTTCTCCCCATCCACATGGGGACAAGGTGCTTTGGAGGGCTACCTCCAAGCACCCTCCCAATATTGAGGGCATGTGGCCTGGTACGATTCAGATGGGGGGGCGCTCTCTTGTTCCCCCTCTTTTCCTGTGGCCTGCCAGATTGCGTGCTCGGATAAAGGTCTGGTATGGAATTTAGGGGGACCCCCACGCCATTTTTTTTTTTAATTTTGGCGCGGGGTTCCCCTTAATATCTATACCAGACCTGAAGGGCCTGGTATGGAATTTAGGGGGACCCCCATGCATTTATTTTTTTTAAATTTTGGTTTGGGGTTCCCCTGTGGGGAAATCCCATGCCATTTTTATCAATTAACTTCTATGTGTATTGTCGGACCGACAATTCATTATAGCCGCAAATAGTTTTAAATCACTTTTTTTCCTTTGAAATGTCATTTTGCTGTCAGACTGTTCTAAACACGGGAAACATGCGCCCCTTTACAGGCATACTATAGACACCCCCCAGGTACGAAATTTAAAGGATTATTACACTTTTTTTGTTTCACTGTAAGCATTATTAAAATCACTGCTCCCAAAAAAACAGCCGTATTTAAAACTTCTTTTTGCATTGATACATGTCCCCTGGGGCAGGACCCAGGTCCCCAAACACTTTTTATGACAATACCATTCATATAAGCCTTTCAAATTAGCACTTTTGATTTCTCACATAGACTTTTAAATGGTGTTCAGAATAAAAAAAAACCCAAACAGGTAATGGGACTTTAACGGCAAAAGAGTATTAAAAAAGGAATAATTTATTGTTTGCAAAGCACACAAGAAAATTAAGTCCGAAAATAAGCATACAGATAATAATAATCATAGAAACACTAAAAACACAAGCGTGAAGCCGTCATGGTATCTGTGTAGTCTTCCACATGGTCCTACGCATTTTGGGATTTATCTGGAGCGTCCCTTCATCAGGGGCAATCAGTGGAACAACAATCACGCTATCAGAATCAGAAAAAATGATGTCAGATCAGTCAATCAGTCAAATATTACATAAATGCAATATAAACAGATATATTAGACAATTGCTCTATATCATAACAACACACGGCATAACAAAACCATAAAGGGGGGAACATACCCAAACCCAGCATAGTTGGAATCTCCCCGCCATGGCAGTGGTGACGATCGTATCAGACAACAACACCCCAAAACCCCGAAGGGAAGAGGGGGGGTGTGTGTAGCTGGCCCCACTATATCTGCACTGGTCCACCCAGACAAAGAGGGGGAGTGATGCTCCCCAAAAAGGACAACACCACCAATATAGATAGAAGCTGTATCAGAAAAATTAAATTAAACAAATAAGATTGTATAGCCTGATTCCAATGCAATGTCTATTTGAATAAGCACATAAATTTCATTAAGCACTAACATAAGTCACAGATATCCTACCTTCATAAAGTAGGGGGCCAGGGGGAGAATGTGTACTGACAGGTAAACAAGAGGGACAGTCAGATCTGGGGCGAGCAGTGTGGTGCAGTGTTCCTAAATATTGCTTGAGCAGTGATCTGTCACATAGAAGAACTGTAAACATAAAGGAAATACAAAAAAAGCCCACTGATGAGCACTGATAGAAGGCACTGATGGGCACTGATGAGCACTGATAGAAGGCACTGATGAGCACTGATGAGCACTGATGGGCACTGATGAGCACTAATAGAAGGTACTGATGAGCACTGATAGACGGCACAGATGAGCACTGATAGAAGGCACTGATGAGCACTGATAGAAGGCACTGATGAGCACTGATAAGCACTAATAGAAGGCACTGATGGGCACTGATGAGCACTAATAGAAGGCACTGATGAGCACTGATAGACGGCACTGATGAGCACTGATAGACTGCACTGATGAGCACTGATAGACGGCACTGATGAGCACTGATAGACGGCACTGATGAGCACTGATAGAAGGCACTGATGAGCACTGATAGACGGCACTGATGAGCACCGATAGAATGCACTGATGGGCACTGATGAGCACTGATAGAAGGCACTGATGGGCACTGATAGAAGGCACTGATGAGCACTGATAGACGGCACTGATGAGCACTGATAGAAGGCACTGATGAGCACTGATAGAAGGCACCGATGAGCACTGATAGAAGGCACTGATGGGCACTGATGAGCACTGATAGAAGGCACTGATGAGCACTGATAGACGGCACTGATGAGCACTGATAGAAGGCACTGATGGGCACTGATGAGCACTGATAGAAGGCACTGATGAGCACTGATGAGCACTGATGGGCACTGATGAGCACTAATAGAAGGCACTGATGAGCACTGATAGACGGCACAGATGAGCACTGATAGAAGGCACTGATGAGCACTGATAGAAGGCACTGATGAGCACTGATAAGCACTAATAGAAGGCACTGATGGGCACTGATGAGCACTAATAGAAGGCACTGATGAGCACTGATAGACGGCACTGATGAGCACTGATAGACGGCACTGATGAGCACTGATAGAAGGCACTGATAGACGGCACTGATGAGCACTGATAGAATGCACTGATGGGCACTGATGAGCACTGATAGAAGGCACTGATGGGCACTGATAGAAGGCACTGATGAGCACTGATAGAAGGCACTGATGAGCACTGATAGAAGGCACTGAAGAGCACTGATAGAAGGCACCGATGAGCACTGATAGAAGGCACTGATGGGCACTGATGAGCACTGATAGAAGGCACTGATGAGCACTGACAGAAGGCACTGATGGGTACTGATGAGCACTGATAGAAGGCACTGATGAGCACAGATAGAAAGCACTGATGGGCACTGATTGAAGGCACTGATGGACACTGATAAAAGGCACTGATGGGCACTGATAGGAGGCTTTTATGGGCACTGATAGGAGGCACTGATGGGCACTGATAGGAGGCACTGATGAGCACTTATAGGAGGCACTGATGAGCACTGATAGGAGGCACTGATGGGCACTGATAGGAGGCACTGATGAGCACTGATAGAAAGCACTGATGGGCACTGATAGAAGGCACTGATGGACACTGATAAAATGCACTGATGGGCACTGATAGGAGGCATTTATGGGCACTGATAGGAGGCACTGATGGGCACTGATAGGAGGCACTGATGAGCACTTATAGGAGGCACTGATGGGCACTGATAGGAGGCACTGATGAGCACTTATAGGATGCACTGATGAGCACTGATAGGCCACATTGATGAGCACTGATAGGCAGCACTGATAGGAGGCACTAATGTGCACTGAAAGGCTGCACTGATAGCTGACATTGATGGGCACTGATAGGTGGTACTGATGGGCACTGAGGAACACTGATAGGCAGAACTCAGGCAGTATTGATGGGCTTTGATGGACAGAATTGAAGAGTACTGATAGGTGGCACTGATGGACGCAGTTAGGTGGCATTAATGAGCACTGATAGGTGGTGCTGATAGGCGGAATTGATAGGCACTAATAGGCAGCATTAATGAGCACTGATAGGTAACACTTGTAGGTGGAAGTGATGGGCACTGATAGGCGGCACTGATGGGCACTGATGATTGGGGCACTGATTATCAGTGTAAAAAATGTACTGACATTCTTGACAGTTAATGGCAGTCCTTTCCTCACACAAACACAGCGTGTGAGGAAAGGGCTGTGGATAACCAGTCTGTTTACATGTGATCAGCTGATCACATGGTAAAGGGCCGATGTGATTGCGCTGAATGCATGTCCAAGGGGTCATGTGGGAAGCACGGTTTTGGGAGGATGTCCATGGACACCCTCCCAAAATTGGAAGCCGGGGCTCGGGTGGAAGGGGGGCCCATCATGGTTTCTTGCACCGGGGCCCTGAAGGTTCTAGTTACACCTCTGGCAACTAGGTAGGCTGCACCAGTAATCACACTCAGCAGCAAGGAAAGAAAGGGAAGAGGGTTAAAGATATGTACTTACAGCACAGTAAACAGTAAACCACAGAGCAAGCTGATCGTCCACTCCGTTTGTCACCATCGAACATACAGACACTCGCTCCTGGTCAGTGCGGTTTAAAAGGACAACAGGAGATGACGTCCGACGAGGTGCCACTAGAGTGGCGTCATCGCGTCAGTACGCCATTCTACAAAGGTGGGGGAGAGACAAGGAGTTGCCTGTCGTGGGAGTGGCCATGACGTGCTGCCGCTCTTCACGGCATCCTTACGCAATCCGTCATCACAGTCCAGGGGCGGCTACCTAAGTTCCATAGGCTCCGCCCCTGGATACACAGACAGGGATCAAACGATAAACCCAGCTGTCTAACTGGGATAACGGGCATCATAGCAACCAGGCAAATTTGTTGAGAGGGGAGGAACCTAAGCAGTGACAAAAGAGTAAGATGAAACTAGGGAGATCAGATAAACAGCACATCAATGCGCATCTCCCTCAAACAGTGGCAGTGCCTTAAGTGCCCAGGAAAGAGGACCCTGGACTGAAGCTGCAAAGCGCCCCCCGCAGACAGGGGTCTGCGAAGAGAGTCCTGCAGCGACGGCCCACCGACGCAGGAAGACGGCCAAGTGGACGGATATCACCGGCCCTCAAAAGCTGCCCGGCAGACACCATCCAAAATGGTCGCCACAAATAAGGCCCCCCACCAATGTATTTGACTGACATAATTTTTTCTGATTCTGATAGCGTGATTGTTGTTCCACTGATTGCCCCTGATGAAGGGATGCTCCAGATAAATCCTGAAACGCGTAGGGCCATGTGGAAGACTACACAGATACCATGACCGCTTCACGCTTGTGTTTTTAGTGTTTCTATAAATATTATTATCTGTATGCTTCTATGCTTATTTTTGTACTTTATTTTCTTGTGTGCTTTGCAATCAATAAATTATTCCTTTTTTAATACTCTGTTGCCGTTAAAGTCCCATTACCTGTTTGTTTTTTTTTTTTATTCTTTATATCCAGGGATGATGGCATCCCGTATGATCTATTTGGATGGCTGTCTTTTTTAATATTTTAAATGGTGTTCCGCGGCTTTCGAATTTGCCTCGAACACCCCAAATTGTTTGCTGTTCGGCAAACAGCCGATGTTCGAGTCGGACATGAAGCTCATCCCTACTCAATACCAGTAATTTTGTGTTTACAGTGACAATGGGGCTTATTTACTAAAGGAAAATCCACTTGGCACTACAAGTGCACTAGGAGAACCTAGGAGACGGCTAAAAAGAAACACAAAATTTTATCAGATAATTTCTTTTTTTATTAAAAAAATATTTAGACATTGTCTGGCATAGCAATGACCCCCCTACTAATAAAATAATTGCCATATTTCTGGTGAACTTCACGGGCGCTTTGGGGTGCCAAGCCAGGATGGCTAGTATCCAGGCCTGTCAGGGGATTAGCAGGAAGTCCGGCCTCAGGCCCAACTGAGGCAAGATAATTTTGGGCATTTTTCTGTAAAAAAATTGTGCAATATGCAGCAGGATAATATCATGTGGTTAATTTTGTAGTCTGCCATATGTATTGCTGTCAGAAACAGGCGGAACCGGCTGGCCATTATCCTGAAGGCATTCTCAATGACTCTTCGGCTCTGGCCAGCCGGTAGTTAAAAACCCTCCTCTCCAGGGTGAGGGTCCTCTGGGGGAATGGCCTCATCAGGTGCTCGCCCAGACCGAATGCCTTATCAGCAATAAAGATGAACGAGAGTCCTTCAATGTTGTTTGCAGCAAGTGGCAATGCCAGGCCACCAGTCTGGAGACGTTAGGAAAACTCCGTCTGGACGAAGACTCCTCCATCCGGCTATTCTTCCCCACGTCCACATAGAGGAACTCATATTGTGCCGACACCACCGCCATCAACACTATACTGTTAAAACCCTTATAATTGTAATAGTAAGACCTCAAATGGGGTGGTGGCACGATGCGGACGTGTTTCCCATCGATTGCCCCTCCACAGTTGGCAAAGTCCCAACGGTCGGCAAAATGTGGCGTCAAACCAGAAAAAAAAAATTTGTACTTTTGCACATAACATTGCAAGCAGATTACACAAAAACATTCTTGGCCAACATCAGTATAACATTTATTTTAAGGAGTATTTAAAGACAAAAATATAAGGCCCACCTATCAGATTCCCCACCCCCTCTGATGGCCCATTGTAAAAATTTTGGGGGGGGTTCGAGCTAAGTTTGGGACCCATAAAAAAGCTTCTGGCACTCTGCCTGAATTTAAGGACAACAATAACATTTGGACACATTTTATGGGGTGTTTAGGGTAAAGCACTACAATGGAGCTGACAAAATACATTGTTAAGTGACTAAGCTATAGGTGTATATGCGCCCAGGATAGCATGCTGGGGAGGTTAGTGAAGGCAAATATGCATGAAGGACAAAAAAGGAGCATTAAAAGCTTAAAGCATGCATGGGCGAAAAGAGGACATTCACAGCATATTACAATCAGGGTAATTATGGAATGATGAAAGAAATACAATACATTAGCATACATGGCTTCAAAATGGTCGGATGCTCAGAACGAACTAACAGAATGCACTGAAGAACAGCAAGGCCTGTGAAGAGCAAGCTGAAAATCAGAAAAGAGCGGACAAGAACGCACTGAAAAACAGATACGAACTGACTGCACGCACTGAAGAACAGATACAAACCTCACAAGCACAAACTGAACAGCAGTAAAACGATCTGAAAAGCATGAGTCTGAAAAGCGTGAATCGTCTCTCACCAAACTTCTACTAACACGAGATAAACACGAGATTAGCAGAAGGAGCCCAAAGGGTGGCGCACTGTCTATTGAACTTCCTTTTTCTAGTGCCGTCGTACATGTTGTACGTCACCGTGTTCTGGATGGTCAGAATTTGGTGTGACCATGTGTATGCAAGACAGCTTGAGCGGAATTCCGTCGGAATTCCGTCGGAAAAACCTTCAGCGTTTATTCCGGCGGGAAAACCGGTCGTGTATACAGGGCATTAGTGGTATTCTGTATCAGCAGATTGGACAGAATGCCTATGTTCTCAAATTGCTTTCAAAGTAGCCTGTGCCTGTTGGGTTGATACTTGATAGCAAAGCTCACCGTTTTCAAATTTAGAAATGTGAAAAATACTTTTAAGGTTTATGCTACTGACCAGCTTGACTATGCTTTTATGAAACTGCAAAGCTGATGATTTGCCTTTTCATTTTTAGATCTGTTATACTCAAAAAGGGTTGTGTCATAGCAGATAACTAGCTGAATATTGTGCAGCAAGTGTAAATTTAAGATTTTATATGCTCATGTCCCATCCCAGCTTTCAAAATACCATGTTCCTTTGCAGAAGAAATTTAATACTGAATTTATTCTCTCTTGAGAAGATGAGATTAACCACTTGACCACTTGGCACTTAAACCCTTGCTTTCACGTTTTGAATGACAATTACTCAGTCATGCAACACTGTACCTATATGAAATTTTTGTCCTTTTTTTTTCACATAAATAGAGCTTTCTTTTGGTGGTATTTAATCACTGCTGGGTTCTTTATTTTTTGCGCTATAAAAGAAAAAAGACCAAAATTCAGTAAAAAAATGCATTTCCTGACAGGCTCCATGGCAGCATACGTGTGAGTTGACCCCGCCTCCATAACTACCCAATAAGACCCCTCCCTTATAAATTTCAGCTGTGGGCTCTCAGCCGTGTTCCTTTTTTGTCCTCCTCCGTAGGACCTTATGTTTGGTTCTCCTACCTGAAGTCGATGTCCTGCAATCGTATCGGCCGACTGATGTGATGTCTCATCCCTCCAATAAGCCTTGACTGTTAGCAGGGTATGGAGTGTATTGCAGAGTAAAGCGCTGAAGAGCTGGAGTCATTTGGAATGAAAAGCGTGCACAGGCCGATCGCCTAGCAGTATGCAGGTGGCCATTATCTGCCAAAAAGCCCGGTGTGTGTATGGATGTTCTGGCCGAGTCGATCGTAGGTGGTGGTGAGCATGTATCGCCTTCATGGCAGCAGTGTATATATTTGTTGTTGTTGTTTTTCTCTCTGTGTGCTCTTTGTTAATTTGCCTATGCAGCGGCTGGTTCCCTGTGCGTTCCAGCCACCGCTCCCTCTACTTCCGGGTTCTGTCTGCGTTCTGCACAGGCGCAGTCCCGGAACGAAAGCGAGGTCTGGTTTCCCGCATGCGCACGAGGACCGTGGGCCTGGCGCGGCCGTGACATCACGCGGCGCCAATTTTAAAAGCCTGGGGAGGCTTGCAGAGATCGGGAATGATCGTGGGCATAGCGGCGACTTCCCTGAGCACCTGCAGAGCCTTCCCCAGGTAAGTGCAGTACAGATGGGTCTGTGCTTGCTGTTTTTGCTTTCTGGTATATCTGATTTGATCTGTGTTCACCTGCAGTGATTCCCAGCATCAGCCATGGACTCTTTTTTTTTTATAAATTCTTTATTTTCTGACAGTCATATATCACATGCAACATGAAACATTTCTTTTTAACATCATATCAGCATATACATCTTTTTCTTTTATCATAGTATAGCTATTTAGCACGTTTCCTTACAAAGTAGTTCTAAATCTCTTCTGTTCCAAGGGCAAGCATATATTTCCCCCTTTTTCATTTCCCCTAGCCCCTATATCCCACCCCACCCCACCAGTACCAAAAATAATAAAAAAAAAAAAAAAAAAAAAAAAAGAAAAAAGAAAGTTTAGACACCACCCCTCCAGGGGAGGAGGGGGGGCCCCTCTCCTCAGGTCCATTCGATCTTACCTATTCCCCTTCTCCTGTTCTCTAATTCTGTACTCTACTAGGGGGGACCAAATCCTCCGATATTTCTCATCTTGTTCTTTCAGCATCATAGTCAAGTTTTCCATTTGTTGAATTTCTGTAATTCTAGCCCACCACTGGAATTTAGTCGGAGGGACTGTGCTCTTCCACAGAGCCGGGATACAGGCCCTTGCGGCAGTGAGAAGGTGTTTAAGCAGGGAATTCCTATATTTTTCCACCGATAGGGGAACGTCATTTAGTAAGAATGCAGCCGGGTTGCTTCCAAGAGACACACCTGTAATGTCCTTAATCGTTTCCTCAACTATTTCCCAGAAGCCCTTAATTTCCTCACATTCCCAGAATATATGTATCATCGTTCCCACCCCCCTCTTACAATGCCAACATCTGTCTGATACCTGTGGATACATTTTTTGAAGAGCTGATGGTGTTCTATACCATCTGGTAAGGATTTTATATCCTCCCTCTTGATATCTGCTGGCAATTGATGTTTTATGTACTGATTTTAGCATTTTCGTCTTCTGTTTTTGAGTAAACGTTACTCCTAGCTCTCTCTCCCAGGCTTGCATAAAGTTAAGCTCCCGTGGAGCTTCCAGGCTTGTTAATGTTTCATAAAAATATGATAAGGAGTGCCTCACATTTTTGCCGTTTAAGCAGATCCGTTCAAAGCTAGTTAGCTCCCGTATTACTGAAAATGTTTTGATTTTTGAGCGGATATACGCTCCTAACTGCATAGATCTGAAATAATCCAGGTCTTCTGTCACTTCTCCCTCTATCTCGCCTCTTGTCATCAGGCGGCTGTCCCTAGAAAAATCTATCAGCCTACTTTTCCCTTTATGTTTTATTACCTCATACCTCCGATCGATTAGGCCTGGTAAAAAGTCCGGGGCGCCCAATACCGGGGTCATTGGGCTCGGAATTGGTGAAAGATTTGTTTTTTTAAAAATCATATAAATGGAGCGGATAGTTGCCCCTGTTAACGGGTGTTTTTTCACTATGGTGGGTAGTTCTGATTTTTTTATCCATGCTATTCCTTCCAATGGAATTTTAGTCGTCGCCTGTTCTAACTGTACATGTGGTTTCCTTACGGAAGCGCACCATTCCACCACTCTCGCTAATTGTAGGGCTTCCCTGTAACGTACTGGGTCTGGGAAACCAATACCTCCTTTCCCTTTTGGGAGTGCTAAAATGTTTCTCCTTACCCTTGCTGGTTTACCTGCCCAGATAAACCTCAGAAACCCTGATCTAAGGTCCTTTAAAAAGTTTGATGGAATCTTTATTGGTAGTGTTTGAAACAAGTAGAGAATTCTGGGCATCACGTTCATCTTTATGATGTTTGTCCTTCCAAACCAAGTAAAGGTTTC
Organism: Lithobates septentrionalis; assembly: GCA_037952835.1. NCBI lineage: Eukaryota > Metazoa > Chordata > Amphibia > Anura > Ranidae > Lithobates > Lithobates septentrionalis. The sequence continues at coordinate 5,115,067 of JBBDGP010001284.1, forward strand.
CCTGTCCCATCTCCTAAAATCTTGTTTGATTTGTCTCAACAGCGGGGCATAGTTTAGTTCGAACATTCTACTAAGCTTCTTTGGGATTTTAGTCCCCAGATAACTTATGTGGGAATCTGTCCACCTGAAATTGAATTGTGATTTTATCCGGTTTATTTCAATTGTATCCATTTCCAGCCCCATAGCTTCGGACTTAGTATAGTTTACCTTATAGTTTGCTAAATCTCCATAATTATTTATCTCACATAGAAGGGAAGGGAGGGATATAGTTGGAGAGGTTATGAAGAAGATCAGGTCATCAGCATATGCTGCTAACTTGTGTTCTTCTCTCTCCGTCTTGATACCCCTAATATTACAATCAGCGCGTATTTTCCTTAAGAAAGGTTCCAGTGTGAGAATAAAAATAATTGGTGAGAGGGGGCACCCCTGCCGCGTTCCATTTTGTATCTCAAAAGGGTCCGACAGTCTGTCATTAACCTTAACCCTCGCACTTGGAATTGAGTAAAGGTTTGAGAACCAACTCAACATTCCTTCACCCAGTCCGATATGTTGTAAAGTTGTTTCAAGAAAAATCCAATCAACCCTATCAAAAGCTTTTTCTGCGTCCGCTGAGAACAGTATAAGGGGTTCCTGTCTGCTCTGTGCAGTGTATATTGCATTTATTACTCTCTGCGTATTTTCCCTCCCCTCCCTTCCTGCCGTGAATCCCACCTGGTCTGGGTGAATCAGTGCCGGGATATGCTCTTCTAATCTTAACGCCAAAATTTTAGAGAAGATTTTTAAATCCACATTCAGCAACGCAATTGGCCGATAACTAGAGCATTGGGATGGATCCTTTCCTTCCTTCGGAATTACTGCTATATGTGCCATCAAAGTCTCTCTAGGTATCCTCCGTCCTTCCCGTAGGGAGTTAAAAGCCGCTGTAAATCTCGGGGCCAATTTCTCAGCAAAAAGTTTATAGTACATCAGGGTGTACCCATCTGGGCCCGGGGCTTTCCCTACTTTTAGCAGGTTTATTGCTTTCTTAAATTCTTCTATTGAAATTGGTACATCTAGATCTCTTGCTACCTCCTCCGTTAACCTTGGCATTTCTGAATTACGCAGATATTCTTTTGCCTTCTCTTGTTTGTTTCTGCACCTATGTGGGGGCTGGTGACCATCCAACTGGTATAGACCCTCATAATATTCCCTAAAAATCTGTGCCATCTCCTGTGATGAATTCGCCACCTCCCCCTTCTGTGTTTTAATACCCGTCAAGTGGGGTGGTGTTGTGGCATCCTTGAGGGCCTTTGCCAGCATCCTACTTGGTTTATTCCCGAATTCGTATAATGTCCGCCTTCCCCGTTTCAATTTTGCTTTAGCCTGTTCGATGAGGAGCGAGTTCAGGTCCCCTCTGAGGCCACCTAGTTTCTCCTCTAGTGACTGTGTTTGAGATTTTTTATGCTTTAATTCTACTTCCCTAATTTTTTCGAGCAGGTCCTTGATCTGTGCATTAAGCTTTTTTTTCCTATGTGCCCCAAGTGATATCAAAACTCCCCTCATCACACATTTGTGTGTTTCCCAGACACAGAGTGGGGTAACTTCATTCGACTCATTTGTCAGGAAGAAGGAATCTAATTCCTGGTTAAGTTTTTGCTCATACTCCTTGTCTTTTAATAATGTTTCATTAATCTTCCAATGCCATTCCCGGCGTTCCTCCTCCCCTAAGTCCAGTGTACAGTCTGTCGGGGCGTGGTCTGACAAGGTAAATGATCCTATTTCCGCACTCACCAGTGATGATATGACTGTCTGTGATATCATAACATAGTCAATACGAGTATATGTTTTATGTTTTGGCGAAAAAAACGTATAGTCCCTGTCTTGGACATGGAGTGACCTCCATGTGTCTATTACTTGCAAATTACTTAATAGTTTCTTAACTCTTCGTATTTTTGTCAGTGAGAGATATGAAGCTCCCCTAGACGTGTCCAGGAGCGGGTCTAATACTAAGTTTAGGTCTCCTCCTATCACTAGGATACCCTCCTTGTGTTGATATATCATTTGTAGGCAAGTTTCGTGGTAGCTGACCTGTTCTTCATTTGGGAGGTATAGGTTCACCAATGTAATCCTCTGTAATCCAATTTGTCCTTTTACGATTAGTAGGCGACCCTCCTCGTCTGTGACTACCTTCAATTCCTTCCATGGAATCTGTTTTGAGACTATGATTGATACTCCGTTTGTTTTGGCACTCGGAGATGCACTATGATAGACTGTTAAGAATTTATGATTTCCGAGTTTTGGTATTCTATCCCTTCTAAAATGTGTCTCCTGGAGGAAGCCAATCTGCGTCCCCAGCCTTCCCATCTCCGCAAGTAATCTGATCCGTTTTTCCGGGATGTTCAGTCCCTTGACGTTATATGAGGTGAATTTTATTCTAGTCATGTTTTTTGCGATCTGTTGGAAACTACGAGGAGAGGGGCCCTCCAACCAGGACCCTAGGGAGAGAGAGAAAGAGAAGAGAAGAAAAAAAAAAAAAAAACCCCCTTGTACCAGTTCGGGGTTACAATCCGAACGGCGCGGAACCTCGGTGCCGTTTGGAGAACAAAAAACAAAAAAAAAACAAAAAAAAGAAAAAAAAAAAAGTTATAAACGCCTCCGACTTTCCCTCCACACGGAGGGGAGACGTCTTTTGTAGGGGGATGCCCCTGCGCACGAAAAGTTTGAGTGTGTATATATCAAAAATAGCAGTGACACGCCCATTGGTAATAACTAAGAGTGAGATAGCCCAGGAGAATACACCCGTAATAATACCAGACAGCTACCGTTATACAGTTATGTTTTCATTTCCATACTTATTTTATACTTGTTAACATATAGCCCCATCCATCCCCCCCCTCCCCCCAGCCCCCCCCACACCCCCATCCAACCCTTTCCTACCCCTTGCTCCCAAATAGAACCTACCTCCCCCCCCCTCCACCCCTGTCCCCGTCCCTCCCCCCAGCGCCCCCACCCCCCCACCATCCCCAGAGAAGCCGGGGCGCTGGAGAGAAAAAAAAGGGGGGGGGAACGGGGGAGAGGGAAAAAAAAAAAAAAGAAAAAAAAAATTGCAAATTTACAGAATTCTTGTATCCACCCCCTACTCAACTCCCTCTAACTCTTAGGGGTCACTAAGAGCCCCTATCCCTTAGTGTAAAAAATATTTGTGCAGGCAGAAAAGCGTGATATTAGTGACATTGTTTCCCTCCCCCCTCCCTCCCTTCTTACCCTTCCTCCCACCTCCCCACTCCCCCCCCTATTCCCACCCTGATATACACTCAATCCACCCCCCCCTTCCCCTCACCCATAAGCGTACCGCACCTGCCCCACCCTCCTTACCCTCCCCCCATTTATGCCCTCCCCCTCTCTTTCTTCATGTGCAATCATTATAACATGTGTTATTACAAAACCCCCGTGCTTTATATCCATACAACAAATCAATATAACCCTTACCACAACACACCCCATATGAGAAAAAAAAAAAAAAAAAAAACATTTCATCAAAATACATCATGTGCTACTGAATTCCCAAACACTTGCCCTCCAAAACACAACAGTAATTCACCCACTTACTATACCAACCCCTGTGACACACAAAGAAAAAAAAAAAAAATGTGAGTAACAACGGGCCTTCCATTGGTATTGCTTATAATATATCACAATCAAATAAAACACCTTCCATTAGGCATGAACAAACATAAAGATACCAACAGGAAAAGAGAGAGAGGGAAAAAAAAAAAAAAAAAAAGAAAATTTCCCTCTTCCTTTCCCCCCTTTCCCTTTTTAAGGGGGTGGATCGCGGGGGGTCACCCCAGGGGGGGGGGGGGAGAATGTCCCAAGAGTCTTCCATCAAGTCCAGGGCAATGCACACTTGAGAAAAGTCAAATACAGGGTGGCAGACAAAAAACAGAAAACAAGTCCACCATTAGGTCATAACTCAACTTCCTTCTCCTAGTTCCTATTCCCTTGCAGTTTCTTCTGTTGAGTATACTCTCCGACACTCTCAATAGTAATATCAATCCAGTCAGGGATCTCCACTATTTCTGAGTCTAGGAACTTGAATAGGTCCGGTAGTTGCTCTGGCACCATCAGGGCAAAGGTGTGACCATCCTTTTTTATGATTAGTGAGAATGGGTGTCCCCATCTGTAAGTAGCACCTTTTGCCCGTATTTGATCCAAAAGTGGTCTCAGTAACCTTCTCCTTTTTTTCGTCTGCCAGCTAAGGTCTGGGAACACCTGGACCCCCTGACCTGCGTATTCCAGCGCCCCTTTCTGCCATGCTGCTCTCATTATATCCTCTTTCACCCTGAAAAAATGTACACGGCAAAGCACATCTCTGGGGGGTCCTATTTCTGACATAGACCCTGCTGGACTCCTATGAACACGATCCAGCTCAATATGAGTATCGGGTGTTTTCCCTAGATATTTATTAAAGATGTCGGTTGCTGTTTTCCTCAGCTCAGGTGGTTTTATTGTTTCTGGGATCCCTTTAATGCGTACATTATTTCTCCTGCTTCTATTCTCAAATTCCTCTGCTTGTAACTGCAACGTTAACAATTTTTGATGTTGTGTTTTAAACTTCCTTTCCAGTAACTCTATGCGGGCGTCTGCCGAGGACTGTGATGACTCACAGCTACCCAGTCTTTTATCCATCACCTCTAACTTAGCAGTTACTTCACCCATTTCCTCCCTTACCGCTGTTTTTAGGTCGCTCAATAGGGCTTGTAGTTCCTCTTTGGTTGGTAATGCCTGTATGAGCTTCCTAATGTCCTGTACGCCATCAGCAGTCAGTGCAGTAATTCCCCCCCTATTAACAGAACATACCTGAGTCTCTGTAATAGCCCCGGTCCGGGGCATAATTGGGGGGCTTACTTCAGCGGTTTCTGCCAATTCCGTGCGGATGTTCCCGGCTAAATCGCTTATCGGGATCGTTGGTTCCTCCATGGCCGCTTGCTGTCTCTGAGCGGCCCGGACAGCGCGCTGTGAAACGGCCCCGGCCTCCACTGACATGGCTGGCTCCGTCTTTACGGTAAGGTACTTGGTGATGGACGGGTATCTGGGTGCTTCAGCCCGACCTATGCCCTTCTCTTGTCTGCGTCCAGGCATATACTCGCCCCTGCATCTGCTCGTGGTTCTCCTGGCGTCTCTCACTCAGCCCGCCGAACCCGATCTCCTGCTCGAGCGCTCCACTGCAAAGCTCCGCCTCTCACTCCGTCATGCTCAGACCGCACCCCCCTGCGTCAGTCAACGTGGGTGGCAAGTCCCGACCACCAATCCCAGCCATGGACTCTTCACTGCCTCCTGGTGGCCAGTCCTCTCGCAGCAGGTAGGATTTGAAAGTATTTTCTTTACTTGTCTGCTGGGGGGAAGAGAGCGGAGTGTAGGGCATTATTCTGACTTTGTGCCTTTCTCTTTCTCTATTCCTGTCTTCCTTCTTTCCTTAGCCCTTCTAGGTCTAATCAAAGACAAAGTAGTTCCCGCAGAAGGAGCTGGTCGTCTAAATCACACCACCGGCATTCCTCCTCTGGCTCTAGACACCATGGTTCATCCTCTAAGTCTAAAGACCACAGTAGAGGCTCTCCTCACCCCCCCTCATCTCATAATAGGGGACCGGAGAAAATATGTTGGGGATGCAGGGCCCCAGTTCCTGCCAGCAAGTCTCTCTGTGACCGCTGTTTTTCTATAGCAGCTAGTGAGAGGGAAGGTGCAGACCAACACCTGGAAACATTAATCAAGCGAGTCGTGAAAGAATCGCTGCAGGAGAGAGACGCTGCAAAGCCTCATGATTCTCCTCAAGATCCACTGATTCCCCTGTCAGAAGAGGGTCCAGTCCATGAGACGTGGGAGTCTTCTCAACCTAGTCACCAGTCAACTCCCCCTTCAGATAGTGGGTCAGAAGCGGATGATCCTGGGATGGGCTTTGAATATGCCCTGGTTCCTTCTCTGGTGAAAGCTGTTAAAAACGCTTTGGTTTGGGAAGACTCAGTTATTTCTCCTGCTAAACAGAGGAAGTTTTTCAAACAACTCAGCAAGGAGCGTCATTATTTTCCTTTCCTCACGGAAGTAGGAGCTATAATTTTTGAAGAATGGGGCAAGATGGATAGAAAAAGCTCTATGCAATCTAAAGTCTCAAAACTATACCCTTTCAAGGAAGAAGAGGTTAAACACCTTGAGTCAGCTCCCTTGGTAGATGCTGCATTAATGAGGCTTGTGAGATATGTGACTCTGCCTCTTGAAGATACAGTCTCGTTTAAAGATCCGCTGGAGAGACTGATTGATGCCGACCTAAAAAGGATTTATCTGACAGCAGGCACAGTGTGCAAACCTGCTCTGGCCTTAGCAGCAGTCTCTAATGGGGCGTACACACGGTCGGACTTTTCAGCTACAAAAGTCCAACGGACGCTGACGGACTAAAGCTGGCTGGTAATCCGATCGTGTGTGGGCTTCTCCGGACTTTCAACTGACTTTTTCAGCCTCAAATCCGACGGACTTTAGATTTGAAACATGCTTCAAATCTTTCCGACGGACTCGAGTCCGGTCGAAAAATCCGCTCGTCTGTATGCTAGTCCGACGGACAAAAACCCACGCTAGGGCAGCTATTGGCTACTGGCTATGAACTTCCTTATTTTAGTACAGTGTACGTCATCACGTAAGAATTTGATGGACTTTTGTGTGATCGTGTGTAGGCAAGTCTGTTCGTTAGAAAGTCCGCCGCAAGTCCGTCGAAAGTCCGTCGAAAGTCTGTCGGACAGGCTGTCGGACTTTTGTAGCTGAAAAGTCCGACCGTGTGTACGCCCCATAAAGCTTTAGAGGCATGGTCAGACAATGTGAATGATTCTCTTAGAGGTATCTCTGAAGAAGCGGCTAAGAGCTCCCCTATTCAGGAAATCAGGCTTGCCTCTGCCTTTCTGGGGGAGGTCTCTATTGACATTGTTCGCCTAGTGGCTCGGGTGATGTTGTCATCGGTCACCGCCCGTCGGGCCTTGTGGCTGCGACCTTGGTTGGCGGATCCAGCCTCTAAGCAGGCTTGGTGCCGTATTCCATTTGAGGGTTCATCCCTCTTCGGCAACAAGCTTGATAGTGCCATTACCCGGGCTACGGGTGGTAAATCGGGGTTCCTCCCTCAAGACAGGCGTTTACAGAACCAAAAACGCACCTTTTCAAGATGGCAGAACACCGACCGTGCAAGGGAAGCACGTAGTTATAGGCCTGGTCGGGAATTTTCTAGATCCTGGAAATCCAGGCAGTCCTCTTTTAAAAAGCCCACAAAAGGGGCTTCTACCAGTAACCAGGACTCCACTAAGTCCTTTTGAAATTGGGCCCGCTCAAACATGTCAGGTGGGGGCTCGTCTGCTCCACTTCCGGCATGTTTGGGCGGCCTCAATTCGGGATTTCTGGACTGTCAAGACAGTGTCCTCAGGCCACACCTGGGTTTTCAACAGCACTCCCAGACTAAGATTTATACCAACAAATCTTCCAAGTTCAAGGGAGAAGAAACAAGTTCTTTTAGCTTACATAAGCTCTTTATTAGCTCAAAACGCAGCCATTCCTGTTCCAGATGGCGAACGAGGAGAAGGCATGTATTCCCCTCTGTTTCTGGTACAGAAGAAGAACGGCACATGGAGGCCTGTTATAGACCTGACTCATCTCAACCGGTTTATCCGAAAGGAAAAATTCAAGATGGAGTCGCTATTAACGATTCAACAATCAGTTCATCTAGGAGACTGGCTGGTGTCAATAGACTTGAAAGACGCCTACTTTCATGTCCCAGTGGCAGCAGACTTCCAAAAGTTTCTTCGCTTTGCTGTAGACGATCAACATTTACAGTTTACCTGCCTTCCGTTTGGTCTCACGACATCACCTCGGGTGTTTTCCAAGGTTCTGCTGGCTGTTGTTGCTCTGCTCTGAGTCAAAGGAGTTCGCCTTCACCACTATCTCGACGACCTCCTCCTTCTAGCCCAGGACAAGGGTCAGCTTCTAAAGCACAGGAGTCTAGTAATTTCCACTCTCCAAGAGTTTGGGTGGCTTCTGAATTTGGAGAAAAGTCACCTGATTCCATCTCAGTCTCTCATATTTCTAGGTGCCCATTTCAACACACTAGAGGGCACCATCTCGCTACCCGAGGAGAAGATTGTGGTGATCCGGGACAGGATCCGTTCAACCCTTGCTTCATCTCACCTATCCGCTCTTCAATGTCTGAAGGTGATTGGCACAATGGCAGCCACCATTCCCATGGTGAAGTGGGCTTAATGGCACACTCGCCCATTCCAGAAAGGGTTTCTCCAACAGTGGGATTTTCCCAGCAAGAATCAGCGCATCCTCCTCACTCCATCCATGAGAGAGTCTCTCCTTTGGTGGCTCCAAGGGAAAAATCTCCGCAATTGCCATTCAATTCTCCCCATCACATGGGTCACAGTGACCTCAGATGCCAGCAATCGGGGCTGGGGGGCTCATTGCCTGTCAGAAGTGGCTCAGGGCAGATGGAACTCGACATCTCAGAAGACTGTATCCAACATTCTGGAACTTCGAGCGGCCTTTCAGGCGCTCTGATCCTTCTACCATCTGATAAAGAACTCCTCAGTGATGCTCCGGTTGGACAATACAACCGCTGTGGCCTATATAAGGAAACAAGGTGGGACTCGCAGATGGTCCCTCCTACGGGAAGTGGAGCCAATCATGAACTGGGCTCAGAAGAATCTGTCCAACATTTCGGCAGTCTACATTCCGGGGGTCCAGAATGTTCAGGCGGACTTTCTGTCCCGTGTTCAAATGGACAACAACGAGTAGTCCCTGCAAAAAGAGGTGTTCAAGTGGCTCCTGACACTGGGAGTGTTCCCAGAAGTGGACCTGTTTGCATCCCCATGCAATTACAAACTGACCAAGTATTACTCGAGGTTCCGGGATCCCCAAGCATATGGGATAGATGCCCTCACGGATCGGTGGAGGTTCAACAAGGCGTATGCCTTCCCTCCGGTACCTGTGATACTCCAGTTTCTCCGCAGGCTCAGAACAGAGGAAGTGGAAGTCATGGCAGTGATACCGTTTTGGCCCAACAGGCCATGTTTTCCCCTCTTAACTCTTCTCAGTTATCGGGAGTCAATCCCTCTGCCTCTCAGGGCAGATCTTCTGTCCCAAGGTTCTATCCTGCATCCATGCCCTGCTCATCTACATCTCAGGGTTTGGTTTTTGAGGGGAAGGCTTGAAGCCTTAGGTTGTCCAGAAGAAGCCATCCCGACGCTTCTGAATGCCAGACGGAAGAGCACTAATAGAGTGTATGAACGTATCTGGTCCAAGTTCACAGAGCACATGGCCTCTAGACCTAATCCTTGTGGTTCTCCAAAGGTCCAGGATATCCTCAGCTTTCTGCAAACAGGATTGGATTTGCCTCTAGCAGTAAGTTCCCTTTGTGTGCAAATATTAGCCATCTCGGCATTTACAGGAATTTCATGGGCTAACCACGCCCTGGTTCGCCAATTCTTCAAGGGTGCTATCAGGCTAAGACCTCAAAGGAAACCGAGATTCCCTAAATGGGATCTTCCCCTTGTTCTAGATTTTCTTTCCATGCTTGGAACAGATACTGAAAGTCCTCTATCAGTTAAAGACCTCACACTCAAGACCGCCTTTTTGGTGGCAGTAACTTCAGCCAAAAGAGTGTCTGAAATCAGGAACTTAGGTTCCAAAGAGCTTTTCCTGACCTTTTTTCCGGATAGAGCAGTATTAATTCCCATGTTGGGCTCAAACCCTAAAGTGACATCTATTTTTCACGAAAATCAGGAAATTGTGTTGCCTACCTTTAGCACAACAGAAGGTCAAGATGTCCATCCCCTTGATGTGGGACATACTTTGAGTCAATACTTGGAAGCTACAAAATCGTTTAGACAGACGGATTTTCTTTTCTTTCTTCTACAGGGAAAAAATAGAGGAAAACGGGCTTCAATCAGATCCATCTCTGCTTGGATAGTACAGACCATTCAAAGGGCTTATAAAGCAAAGGGCTTGGCTCCTCCAGAGGCAGTGACTGCACACTCAACTCTGAGTATTTCAACCTCGTGGGCGGCTTCTCTTCATGTCGTACCCGAAGTCATATGCAGAGCGGCTTCTTGGTCGTCTATCAATACGTTTGTTTCACACTATTGCGTTGAACCAGCCACTTTGTCATCCATTAATTTTGGTTTGAAAGTGCTGTCAGTGGACAGTGTTAAATAAATTTATTTTCTTGCTCAGCATTGTGCCCACCCTGGTGTGTTTGGCGAGTTATTTCCCACACGTATGCTGCCATGGAGCCTGTCAGGAAAACTGAAAATTTATATCAAATACTTACCGTAATTTTCCTTTCCTGATAGGCTCCATGGCAGCAGGAGTCCCTCCCAATGCTTGGAGTAGGCTAGTTACGAAACACGGCTGAGAGCCCACAGCTGAAATTTATAAGGGAGGGGTCCTATTGGGTAGTTATGGAGGCGGGGTCAACCCACACGTATGCTGCCATGGAGCCTATCAGGAAAGGAAAATTACGGTAAGTATTTGATATAAATTTTCAGTTTTTTCTTCCTTTCTGTTATAAAATTTTGCAAATTATTAATTTTTCTTCATATATTTTGGCCAAAATTTATACCGCTACATATTTATGGTAAAAACAACCCAAATCGGTGTATATTATTTAGTCTTTGTGAAAGTTATAGAGTCCAAAAGCATGGTGCCAATATCTGAAAATTGATCACACCTGAAGTACTGACGGCCTATCTAAATTCTTGAGACCCTAACATGGCAGAAAAGTACAAATACCCCCCAAATGACCTCTTTTTGGAAAGAAGAAATTCCAAGGTATTTAGAAAGATGCTATCACGTACCTGATCGGAGGCTGAAGTGCTGGGAGGGCTTCCCTTGCGACTAAGTTCAGAGCGCCCCCTGGAGGTGGTACAGGGGGAGCTATACTCAAAGCGGCAGGGGTTGCTGGCTGCAGCAAGCTGAGATGAAGCAGAGAAGTCCACTGGTGGGCAGCTGACGAGCAGGGTAGACTGCTAGGCAGGGGTACCTCGGAAGTACCAGATGAGATCGTACAGCAGGAAGTACCAGAAGCAGTGTCAGGAGCCAGGCCGGGGTTCATACACAGGACAGCAAACAGTATCAAAGTCCATAAAACAAGCCAGGGGTCATACACGGTGCAGCAGATCAAACAGTAGCAAAGTCCATAAAACAAGCCAGGGGTCATACACGGTGCAGCGGATCAAACAGTAGCAAAGTCCATAAAACAAGCCAGGGGTCATACACGGTGCAGCAGATCAGAGCGGAGTAACAGGAACGAGCCAAGGGTCAAGCCGGGGTAAGTACAGATCAGATAGGTCAAGACAAGCCGGGTCGTTAGCAGATAATCCAAGACAACAGAAACAGGAACTGAGGAATACACAGGAAGCTGAAGATCATGCAGCAGTTGGGGACTGCTGCAACATGCTTTAAATAGTGTGCTTGGCGCCTGGAGTCTCTCATGTGGTGTGTGTGCTTTGGCGCGCACGTGTTCGCATTAGCGCTGGAGAATTTGTGTTCATTGATACAGGATTCTGCTGGCCATAGATGTTAGTTCTCCTGCGGGTTAGTCCCTGACAGTGCCCCCCCCCAAGGGGCAGCCTCCGGATGCCCAGGCGGGCTTGCTTCTCCGGATATCTTCACGTAGCAGTCTAGGGGCATGAACATTACTTGCGGGTTCCCAAGAGCTCTCCTCTGGTGGGTAAAATGTGCGCCTTTGATAACGTCGATGACGAAACGCGTAAGGCGGAGCTACGCACTGATGTCACACGCGGAAGTAGGAGAGTGTGGAACGCAGCTGAGGCGCACGCCGCGTAGCTGATGGTTCTAGACCCACGAGCTCTCTCCATACGAAACAGATTATACGCTGTGTGACCACTTGGCTCTTTTAGAAATAGCCTGGATTTTAATTTATTTCTTTTAGTTATTTTTATTTATCTTATCTTATGTGCTGTTATGATAGCTAAATAAATTATTTAAAACGTATCACACTATGGAGCCCTGTTTCTTCTATATGAGGATATACTGAAGGATACTTCACAGCTGGAGCGGGGGACCCTGAGGACCCATATACATCATATCGCTGCCTGGTACTACATGCCTACTACCCCTGCAGGGGTGCAGGGAGCTGGTGAGTGGGGACCTTTGAGGGGGAGCACCGCAAGTCACTGGATCTGATCAGCTGTTTTCCCGAAAGTCACTTACCACAGACGTTTTTGCTTCTTGATGCTGGACTTTGATACACCTATTAATTTTTTAATATATTTTAATATATATTTCTCTCACCATTTTTTCACTAATTTTTCACCATTTTTTATAAATTTCAATGTGCAGTCCTGCACTGTTTTCCTACGTTGGGACTACTTATGATACATGTATTTATACTTAACTCACCCTATGCATAAAAGCACACTTGGACACAATTGGGGATCAACATAGGATTTAGACCGTGGTGTTTAACCACTTCAGCCCCGGAAGGATTTACCCCCTTCCTGACCAGAGCACTTTTTACAATTCGGCACTGCGTCGCTTTAACTGCTGATTGCGCGGTCATGCAATGCTCTACCCAAACTAAATTTGCGTCCTTTTCTTCCCACAAATAGAGCTTTCTTTTGATGGTATTTGATCACCTCTGCCGTTTTTATTTTTTGCGCTATAAACGGAAAAAGACTGAAAATTTTGAAAAAAAATGATATTTTCTACTTTTTGTTATAAAAAAAATCCAATAAACTAAATTTTAGTCATACATTTAGGCCAAAACGTATTCGGCCACATGTCTTTGGTAAAAAAAATGTCAATAAGCGTATATTTATTGGTTTGCGCAAAAGTTATAGCGTCTACAAACTAGGGTACATTTTCTGGAATTTACACAGCTTTTAGTTTATGACTGCCTATGTCATTTCTTGAGGTGCTAAAATGGCAGGGCAGTACAAAACCCCCCCAAATGACCCCATTTTGGAAAGTAGACACCCCAAGGAAATTGCTGAGAGGCATGTTGAACCCATTGAATATTTATTTTTTTTGTCCCAAGTGATTGAATAATGACAAAAAAAAAAAAATTTACAAAAAGTTGTCACTAAATGATATATTGCTCACACAGGCCATGGGCATATGTGGAATTGCACCCCAAAATACATTCAGCTGCTTCTCCTGAGTACGGGGATACCACCTGTGTGGCACTTTTTGGGAGCCTAGCCGCGTACGGGGCCCCGAAAACCCAGCACCACCTTCAGGATTTCTAAGGGCATACATTTTTGATTTTACTCCTCACTACCTATCACAGTTTTGAAGGCCATAAAATGCCAAGATGGCACAAACCCCCCCCAAATGACCCCATTTTGGAAAGTAGACACCCCAAGCTATTTGCTGAGAGGCATGGTGAGTATTTTGCAGCTCTCATTTGTTTTTGAAAATGAAGAAAGACCAGAAAAAAAATTTTTTTTTTTCTTTTTTCAATTTTCAAAACTTTGTGACAAAAAGTGAGGTCTGCAAAATACTCACTATACCTCTCAGCAAATAGCTTGGGGTGTCTACTTTCCAAAATGGGGTAATTTGGGGGGGGGGGGGTTTGTGCCACCTGGGCATTCCATGGCCTCCGAAACTGTGATAGGCAGTGAAGAGTGAAATCAAAAATTTACGGCCTTAGAAAGCCTGAAGGCGGTGCTTGGTTTCGGGGTCCCGTGCGCGGCTAGGCTCCCAAAAAGTCCCACACATGTGGTATCCCCGTACTCAGGAGAAGCAACAGAATTTATTTTGGGGTGTAATTTCACATATTCCCATGGCATGTTTAAGCAATATAACATTTAGTGACAACTTTGTGCAAAAAAAAAAAAATTTGTCTCTTTCCCGCTACTTGTGTCACAATATAAAATATTCCATGGACTCGACATGCCTCTCAGCAAATAGCTTGGGGTGTCTACTTTCCAAAATGGGGTCATTTGGGGGGGGTTTGAACTGTCCTGGCATTTTATGCACAACATTTAGAAGCTTATGTCACACATCACCCACTCTTCTAACCACTTGAAGACAAAGCCCTTTCTGACACTTTTTGATTACATGAAAAAATTATTTTTTTTTGCAAGAAAATTACTTTGAACCCCCAAACATTATATATTATTTTAAAGCAAATGCCCTACAGATTAAAATGGTGGGTGTTTCATTTTTTTTTTCACACAGTATTTGCGCAGCGATTTTCAAATGCATTTTTTGGGGAAAAAACACACTTTTTTAAATTTTAATGCACTAAAACACACTATATTGCCCAAATGTTTGATGAAATAAAAAAGATGATCTTAGGCCGAATACATGGATACCAAACATGACATGCTTTAAAATTGCGCACAAACGTGCAGTGGCAACAAAATTAATACATTTTTAAAAGCCTTTAAAAGCCTTTACAGGTTACCACTTTAGATTTACAGAGGAGGTCTACTGCAAAAATTACTGCCCTCGATCTGACCTTCGCGGTGATACCTCACATGCATGGTGCAATTGCTGTTTACATTTGACGCCAGACCGCCGCTTGCGTTCGCCTTAGCGCGAGAGCAGGGGGGACAGGGGTGCTTTTTATTTATTTTTTTTTTTTCTTTATTATTTTTTTGTTTTTTATCTTATTTTTAAACTGTTCCTTTCATTTTTTTTTTTTAAATCATTTTTATTGTTATCTCAGGGAATGTAAATATCCCCTATGATAGCAATAGGTAGTGACAGGTACTCTTTTTTGAAAAAATTGGGGTCTATTAGACCCTAGATCTCTCCTCTGCCCTCAAAGCATCTGACCACACCAAGATCGGTGTGATAAAATGCTTCCCCAATTTCCCAATGGCGCTATTTACATCCGGCGAAATCTAAGTCATAAAATGCTCGTAGCTTCCGGTTTCTTAGGCCATAGAGATGTTTGGAGCCACTCTGGTCTCTGATCAGCTCTATGGTCAGCTGGCTGAATCACCGGCTGCATTCTCAGGTTCCCTGTTGAGACAGGAGAGCCAGAGAAAAACACGGAAGACGGTGGGGGGGGGGGCATTCCCTCCCACTGCTTGTAAAAGCAGTCTAGAGGCTAATTAGCCGCTAGGATTGCTTTTACATGAAAGCCGACCGCTGGCTAAAAAGAATGATACCAAGATGATACCTAAACCTGCAGGCATCATTCTGGTATAACCACTCAAAGTCGTGAATGGCGTACCTGAAGACAAAAAAATGGTTAACAATAAAGCACAGTAAACGGTAAAGTATAAAAAATTGCATACCTGAAAAGCAAACATGATAAAACATAATAACAATAAAACATTGCAGAATAGAATACAGTAAAAAAGAGCAGAACAATAGAGAGAGAGAATAGAGAGAGAGAACAATAAAACGACAACTATTTTTTTTTATTTTTGTTTGTGTTTTTTTTTTTTTTACACTTTTTTTTTGTAACTGTAACTTTTATAACTGTAACCGGTTCCAGGTTCGGGTCTCTCAAAATGCGATGGCATCTTGGGAGACCCTGTGAAAGTGTGCCTAGTCTGTGCAATGCTGTACCCTACGCTAATACTCAACTAGTGAATGGTAGCGTTCAAAACATTCACCAATGCAAAGACCAGGATTGTCAGGACAGGAGGGACAATAATAGTGGGCGTCACGTCTATATCCGCGCTTGCTGCAAACACAACATCTTTTTTGGGGGGGTTCGTTGGGTAGGGGTACTCGGGAGGATATATAAATGCCTCTCATGCAGCCGACTGCATTTGGTTGGGGATGTGAATGGGGGAAGTACGGGCGCTGCAGAAGCGGTGGGTTCCCAATTAGGATTGGCGAATGCAGCAGGAAGGGCACTATGGGCACGACGGGCCTGTGTTTGTCTTTTTGGTGGCAGCGGGACACTACTTGTGCTTGCCACCTCACCAGCTTGAACTGCACTTATGGGACTCGCCACGTCACCAAGTGTTACTGCAGTGCTGGTTTGACTACGACCGGGGTGTACTAGGCCGCTGGTGCTTGCCAGTTCACCAAAACGCTACAAAAAAAAAGTGACAGTGATCGATCGATACTGCACTTGGGTGGGCTGGACTGGGCTGGGCCGGGCGGAGGGGCAAAACGCAGGTGCTAGCAGGTATCTGGGCTGATCCCGCTAACACTGCGTTTTTGGGAACCCTAAACTGCTGGGGACGCTAGTATAGATCTGATCGGATCAGATATTGATGCGTTCAGATACTATACCACTAAGGGAGGTGTACGGTGCGTGTACGGTGCGTGCGTGGGTGTTCGCGGTACTGGCGCTAATCTGACGCTGCCTAGGGCGACGCATATCACCGCCGGGCGATCAGGGGGCTAAACCTTTTTTCGGTAATAAACGGCGGGTGCCCTGACACTATAAAAAATAAACAAACTAACCAGCGTCACCCGTAACCGTTATACGTTGATCAGTGGTAAAAGGGTTAACTAGGGGGCCATCAAGGGGTTAAAACATTTATTAGATAGTATATGGGGGTCCCTCTCGCTATAAAACACTGACGGCGAACCTAAATATTTACGTCCCTAACTAGCGTCACCAGCGACACTAATACAGCGATCAGAAAAATGATCGCTTAGCGACACTGGCGACAGGGGGTGATCAAGGGGTTAAAACTTTATTAGGGGGGGTAAGGGGGGTACCCTAGACCTACAGGGGGCTAAACCTTTATTTGGTAATAAACGGCGGGTGCCCTGACACTATAAAAAATAAACGAACTAACCAGCGTCACCCGTAACGGTTATATGGTGATCAGTGGTGAAAGGGTTAACTAGGGGGCAATCAAGGGGTTAAAACATTTATTAGGTAGTATATGGGGGTCCCTGTCACTATAAAACGCTGACGGCGAACCTAAATATTTACGTCCCTAACTAGCATCACCAGCGACACTAATACAGCGATCAGAAAAATGATCGCTTAGCGACACTGGTGAGGGGGGTGATCAAGGGGTTAAAACTTTATTAGGGGGGGTAAGGGGGGTACCCTAGACCTACAGGGGGGTAACAGTCACTACCCTAACACTGCTAACTGTCACAAACTGACACTATGCAGTAATCAGGAAAAAAAAAAAAAAAAAACCTGCTTGGTGTCAGTTTGTGACAGGGGGGGAGGTGATTGGGGGGGATCGGGGGCGATCGGGGGGGGATCGGGGGTGTAATGTATGCCTGGCATGTTCTACTGTGTGTGTGTGTGTGTTTGGTGCACTTACATGTCATCTCCCCTCGGGCCGGAACGGAAACTCCCGAGCCGAGGAGAGATGACATCACATCCTCTGCCTCTGTGTACTATACAGAGGCAGGGGATGTTTCTCATTGGCTGGGAGCGATCGCGAGGGGGGGGCCACGATCGGATGGCCTCCCCCTCGTCTCTCATCGCTTCCAACCAAATGCCGACCGCAGCTGGCACCGGGGGGGGGGTCCGATCGGACCCCCCACCCGCGGGAAGGCAATCACGTTTCAGGCACGTGATTTTGCCTGCCCGTGCCGCTCTGCTCACGTATATAGGCGTGAGGCGGTCGGCAAGTGGTTAATATATAATTTTTTTTGTATTGTCATATATTAATTTTTACAAGTTGTCACTTAAATCAATTCATGATGATTAGTCACACGGTGTACACCTGCATGTAGGTATGAGACTGACATGCTAGTACAGTCCATTCAAGTAATGCTGGACACTTATATCCACCACCTAATGAATCTGAGTGACTAAGGGGTTGCATTTAGCACTTTTATATTTCTAATTTTATTTATTTTTCCTTTGAGGTTCATTATATTATAAATTAAGGTACCATGGTAAGGTAGCGCCATCCACCCCTAATTAACTTTCCTTTACTATCTAACTCACCCCTTCGGGGGTAAGTGTAAGGGGAGGCTGCAAGCCTTCAGGTCCGTGAGCGTGGAAACCCGTCCCTCATTTCGCAGATATACTGCGACAGAATGGCACGGGCAGGCAAAATCACGTACCTGGTAATCTTCCTCTGCTTCTGTAATGTAAACAGCGGCAGAAGAAGTGATGTCATCTCTCCTCGAGTCGGTCTTTTTCATTCCGGCGCCGAGGAGAGAAGACATCAAGTAAGTTCACCAAACATCACATGTACAGTAGAACACTCTAGGCACACTTTCCACCCCCCATCACCTCCCGATCACCCCCCGATCACCTGCGTTTTGCCCCTCGGCCCAGCCCTGCCCAGCCCACCCAAGTGCAGTATCGATCGATCACTGCCACTTACAAAACACTAAACACACATAACTGCAGCGTTTGCAGAGTCAGGCCTGATCCCTGCAATCGCTAACAGTTTTTTTGGTAGCGTTTTGATACAGTCGCTAACAGTCAGGAGCTTTTTTTACCTGTGAGTCTCACTAGTGTACCACTAAATTTAGAGCCCAAAATGGCAAATCGAAGGTACACTAGTGAAGAGACCTACACGTTTCTGAGCATGACAGATGAAGAGGAAGTCACTCATCTGTCAAATTCAGGCTCAGAATACGATCCTGTAGACAACAGCGGCTCCTTGACAGATAGCTCTGACGACGGAGTTGTGGTCCCTGCCAAGGTCAGGCGTACCAGACCCCGAACTTCTTCTTCTGTCATTGATGTGCAAGAACCGCAGGTCCTTCATAAGGAGCAGATCAGCACTAGCGCCGCTATTCCTTCTGGTGAATTGGCATACACCAGCGGCCTAGTACACCCTGGTCGTACATCCAGCACTGCAGTAACACTTGGTGACGTGGCGAGTCCCATAAGTGCAGATCAAGCTGGTGAGGTGGCAAGCACAAGTAGTGTCCCCCCTGCCACCAAGAAGACGAACACAGGTCCGTCATGCCCATAGTGCCCTTCCTGCTGAATTCGCCAACCCTATTTGGGAACCCGCCACCTCTGCAGCACCCGTACTTCCCCCCATTCACACCCGCTATTATTGTCCCTCCTGTCCTGACAATCCTGGTCTTTGCATTGGTGAATGTTTTGAACGCTAACATACACTAGTTGAGTATTAGCGTAGGGTACAGCACTGCACAGACTAGGCACACTTTCACAGGGTCTCCCAAGATGCCATCACATTTTGAGAGACCCAAACCTGGAACCGGTTACAGTTACAAAAATTACAGTTACCAAAAAAGTGTAAAAAAAAAAGAAAAATAAAACAAAAAAAATATAAAATAAAAAAAACAAAAATAGTTGTTGTTTTATTGTTCTCTCTCTATTCTCTCTCTATTGTTCTGTTCTTTTTTACTGTACTCTATTCTGCAGTGTTTTATTGTTATTATGTTTTATCATGTTTGCTTTATAGGTATGCAATTTTTTTTATACTTTACTGTTTACTGTGTTTTATTGTTAACCATTTTTTTGTTTTCAGGCACGCCATTCAGCTGCAGAGCGGATTTATTTATCTTGACAACAACATCGTTTGCTCCCACGATACATAAAGCCGTGACTTCAGCGCTGTCGGAGGTGATTTCACCACCACAGTTAAAAAAAAGAGCATATATGCCGAAGCATTGGGGCAGCAGGGGCGGAGGAGCGATTTGCTCCTACCTTTTGGGGGTTGATGCCCCCATGCTTCGGCATATATATATTTTAGGCACAGGTTGCGTTAAAAAATGTTTTATTTTTTACTATGTTCTTTTTGTATTTGCTTTGCAGGTATGGTAAGTCTTATGCCGCGTACACACGAGCGGACATTACGGCGGACTTTGCCCGGCGGACTGGATTTCGTCGGACAATTCGATGTGTGTGGGCTCCAGCGGACTTTGTTTTCTCAAAAGTTCGACGGAATTAGATTTGAAACTTGCTTTAAATTTATCCGACGGACTCTGCTTTCTAGCGGACAAACCGATCGTCTGTGTGCTAGTCCGACGAACTCAAACTGACGCATGCTCTGAAGCAATTACAAGACGGAAGCGCTCGGTCTGGTAAAACTAGCCTTCGTCTTGAAGCTAGCACATTCCTCTTCTGTCGTCTTTTAATACAGCCTTTTTTTAGGATTGATAATGCGAGAGGAATGAAGTTGTTTTTCTGCTTTATATTCACACAGAGTTCTCACAAACTTCTTTCTTCATGATTTATCCTCCTGCCATGACTAATATAATATTTTGTAACAGCCAGATCTCCATAACTTTTAAATTTTAAAATAGATATTTTTTTTTTTTTTTTTTATTTCCGCACTTTAGCTATTTTACAATGTGTGTTAAATGTTAACCACATTTTTGGTGTGTATTTTCAAGTTACCACAATTAACATTCATATTTTGTGTTGTTTTAAAGAACCTTAATGAGGTTGTTGTCCCTTGTTCATTAGACATAGGGGGGTGTATTTAACAAAGGCAAAATCATTTTTCACTCCAATTGCTAATTATACATATAATTCCACATAAAGAGCATTTTGAAGTGTGTTCGCTGTGTATCCGAGGGGCACATGCAAGGAAGCCCAAACCAAAACAATTAATTTTTATTTTACATGATTTTCGGCAAAAATCAGCAGAGCTTCCCCCGAGCTTGTTTTTGACAAAAGGCTTAAATCATTTAAGAATATCAAGTGAAACGTTCACTTGGGAAATTGCACACCAAGTGCACTTGTTGGAAGTGCAGTCGCTGAAAAACTGAGGGGAAGAGCTTAAATTCGGGGAAGCTCTGCTGATTTATTCCTAAAATCATGTAAAATCAAAATAAATTCTTTTTATTTGACAAAAACACACATAGGGGTTGATTTCATAAAGGTAAAAAGCCTGTGCATTTTGGAAATTGCATTTGCCCTCTGCAAGAGCAGTTGCTCCCAAGCTTTATTAAATGTGAAGCAGCTCTGCTGACTTCCATCATCCAATCATGTGCAAGCAAAAATGTTTTTTTTTTTCTTTTACTTGCACAGGATTGGGTACTCTTTGCAAAGTCAAGCTTTTAAATAATTTCTGATGCTCTGGAGCAATTGCACTTGCAGAGGGCAACTGCCCTCTGCAAAGTGCACAGACTATTTGCTTTTCTCAAATCAACCCCATAGTCTTTTCGACCTGTACCTGCCGACTCCCAAACAAAATGGCGTTTTTGAATCAAAAGACATAGGCAAGAATGTAAGGTAAACCAAAAAGTATTTATTTGATAAACAAAAAAATTAGGAAGGCAACACTGGACACACTTTTAGAATCTGGGAAGCCTTTCGTCCCCCAGGACACACATCAAGTTTGAGGACAAGAAAATAGGTATCTTGCGACTATAGGGAGCACAGGGAGCACAGTCAGAACAGACAGAAACCAGGCAATCACTTTCGACTCTTCCGTGTAGCCTTCCCTTCACGCTTCTCTGCAGCCTTCCTCGGAGGTTGTGCCTCTGGTGGTGTACTTGGGGCAGGAGGAGGAGGAGGAGGAGGAGTAGGAGTGCCTTCATCTGCTATATATGTGTTAGCAGTAAGCTCCCCTCTCAAGCCCTTCTGGTAAGCCTGGAAAAATAGACCCTCACAGAGGAGGCATTGGCCCTTTTCCAACTCCTGTAATCTGCTGGCTATATAGGTGCCATACGCCTCCTCTGCATTGGGAGGTTTACTCAGGATCAGGCTTGCTTCCCGTATGAGGTCTAGGGATTCCTGCTCTGTTGCAGTCATCCTCCTGGGCCTTTTCTGTATAATGCGGAGGGGAGGCACCTGGCACTCCGTGCGGCTTCTACTTGGCCCAGCCACAGCTTCCTCCTCTCTCCCACTGGGCAAGGCCTCCTCCTCTCTCTCACTGGGCAAGGCCTCCTCCTGGCTGAGGTCATCCTGGGTAAAAAAAAGGGACATAGTTGTAATTTTCTGTTATGCAATCACACACAATTTTCAGCTCATAACTTTCAAAGATAATTATACAAAATAGTAAAGGCTATCTATTTGACCACACCATTATTTCAGATGATCAACAAGATCTGAAGTTACGTATATATTTGGCCACTACTGTCTAGTGATATGTCTACATATTACTCTTTGTGCAGAAGTGATTTTTGATGAAGCACTTTCAAAATGAACACCTTAACATCATTAATAACATTTACACAATCCCAAAATCTTCCAAAAAAAGTATACCTGGCTGAAGCTGGGCGCATCCACTTCATCAATGGTGAAAAGGCCCAGTTCATCCTGGGACTCCTCAGCTGGGGTGGAGGTGGATGGAAGGCTGGAGGGAAGAGTGGATGGAAGGCTGGAGGGAAGGCTGGAGGGAAGGGTGGGGGGAAGGGTGGGGGGAAGGGTGGGGGGAAGGGTGGAAAGGGATTGCCTGGCTTCGGTCTGCTGATCCAGGAATCGCAGTTTGTGGTAATACCACAACTTGGGTACATAAACTTGGTCAGCTGCTGCCCCGGATCTCAGCGACTCCTGGATTTTTCTGTGTTCCCGCTTGTACATATTACGCAAGATACCTATTTTCCTGTCCACAAACTTGAGGTCTGCCTGGGGGAGTCGAGTCTTCACAAACTCTAAAAGTGTGCCCAGTGTTGCCTTCCTAACATCACGATTATAATATTGGGGGTGTTTGACCTCCCAGAGGTTTTTCTTCTGCTCATATAGATCAATGAAATGGATCAAAAACTCTTCCTCTTTAAAGGGATTCATTATTTCTGCAAGACAAGACACAAGATCAAAACTTAAATGTCAGTCCCAAATCTCAGGATTAGTTTGTGTTGTAATCTAGGGGACACACACGGGGACACACACAAACACACACACACACACACACACACACACACACACACACACACACACACACACACACACACTCTTTAATCTTACCTTCGTTTGTGCCGCTCGCTACTTCCGCACGGACATACGTTGGCCATCGTACTAGCTTTATATACACTGCGCATGTGTCATGCTCCGCCTGCGTCGCCCGCCCCTGACGTTCGTGAGTACGATTTGGCCCCGCCCCTTCACTCTTCGTTGCGCAGTGGGAGTAGATAGCAAAAGATGGCGGAGCGATTAAGTGGAAGTAGCGCGGAAGAAAGCCCGGAGCCCCAAACATCCACATCCCGGAGGAGATATAAGGCCACCAACATGGCTTTTGAAGAGATGGTGGAGATGGTGTCCATATTAAGAAGGGAGGACTACGATGGCAAAAAAGGACCGTACACACGACCCAATATGAGGAAGGACAAAATAATGTCGTCAGTTGTCACCGCTCTGGAAGATAAATTTGGTACAAAACGTTCGAAAGAACAATTGCGGAAGCGGTGGTCTGACATAAAAAGTCGGGAGCCAGAACAATATTGGCGAATCAAGAAGCTGCTGAAAAAAAGTAAGTACTTGTGTTTTACTATTGAGATACAGAACTTGCATGCTGATCCTTATTTTTGGCGGTTTTTCTGCATCGTTCGTAAATACCGTTCTTTGGAATAGATCGGATACTTTAGAAAGTGACGTTATTTTTTCGCCAAATACGATGGGACAGGGTTGGACATACATTTATGGCTTGATAATTTGGCGAATTCCCACAATGAGTTGATGTGGTGTAGATGTGTTTGAAAATATAATGCTTCATCAAAAATGATTCAGTGTAATGTAGGGACAGGACACAGCAGCTGTTTCCACATCTGGACTCACGAGCACTATAGTTAGTGGGAATGATTTAGCAGTCCCACTATTGTTCTTCGATTTTATTTTTTGAAATATTTAATTGGAATATTATTCCGTACGTTTTTTGGCTCTGCGTAACTTCTGCATACTTTCAGCTATTAAAACCATTCAACTATTAAAATGTTCGTCTCTTTGAGCTGATGTGTGGTCATTTTCAACTTTTTTAATACCATGTATACTTTATTAACTAATCAGTTTTTTTTCTCATTTTTAAACATTGAATTCAATGGGAGCATGCTTGAAATCCTCCAATTCTTCTTCCGCTCCCAAAAGTTTCAGCTCCTTCATACTTTCACCTAGAGACACCAAACAAACTTTACAATGTTCACTAAATATTCATCTATCTGGCTATATCTTTTCAGTTTGATATTTTACAATTTTTTGGAGAAAAAGCTTTTTGTTTAGAGGTCATTTCGTGTAATTTTAGACATTAATCAGAGTGTACTGTGTTTGTTTTGTTGCCATGGTTACCAAAGCTTCTGTTATACACAGGGGGGGAGGTGGCCGGAGCATCTCAGCTCTGATTACAGAGCCCGGGGGAGGGGACAGACACACCATGTACTGATTTATAATAGAGGAATATGATGGGGCATTCCCCCGCATTTTGCTAAGGAAATGCATTTTCTAGTGTACTATGTGACCATAAATAAATTTTTGAGGGGTAATACACATAGGAGATCATTGAGGTGTCAGCATCTGTGAAACTTTCCCAAAAATATGCATTCTTTCTAATTGTTGTTCAGAGGTAATGTTCATCCTGTCTTCAACATTTATTATGATGCAAAATTTGCAAAAAAATCATAACCAACATTTTACTTTCTTTATTAAAAAATAAAAGATCAGTGTGTTTTAACTTGACCTTTTTTTATAATCTCATAGGGGAGAAAAGACTCAGACAACAGTCCAAGGATCTCAGGACCCCCCCAAGTCACCAGCCTGAGGCCCAAGATACCCCAAGCCCCAGCCCAAGACCACGCCCACCCGACGACCTTGAGGAAGGAGAGGTGGAGGAAGTGTGCGAGGTTTCAAGCCCACCAAGTGAGTGACTGACACCCCAGCTTGAGTTACTGTATTTTGGCGTGCATATTGTAAACATTGTTTTTATTCACTCGTTTTAGGTGAGTTTCTGGTTGTGGAAGGCCAAGCGGCAGAGCACTTCACCACAGACAGTGCGCAAAGACTAATAGGCCAGATAATGCTGTGGAATGGCCACATAGATCAAATGCGTGAACAAATTCACAGCATGAAACTTCGCCTGGACTCCATGCAACAGGAAATGAAGAACATGATTGATGATTTGGGCAGAATATAAGCACGTTTGGGCTAAAAACATCAATCATGTTCTTCATTTCCTTGTGAAGTTATTTTGTTTTTAAAAACAATTTTGCAAGTTTTGGGGTATACCCAAATTTACATTGTGTGATGCACACGGTGTGTCATCATGTGCTATCTTCCATCATGGGTTAGCAATGTACTTGTTTTGTGTTTGCAAACCCTTCATCCTGAAAATTCTTGGGTGGTGAGAGCAACCAAAAATGGGATTGCACACACAAAACATGTACATTGCTCTCCCATGATAGGAGATAGCACATGTTGACTTGACCCTTTAGTAAAGCTCAATTTTGAGCATCTTATAAATGACCAATTTCTGCAAGGGTGACATTACATGCACCGTTCTCGAAATATTGAACTTTGTAAGTTAATGTATTGTAAGTTTTGTTTATAAAAACACTGTTGTGTATGTAAATGTTTTGAGATAAAGGTCTATATATTTTTGAAAAAATGGCTTGAATAATTTTGTAAAAGATAATTTTTTTACACAACGTAAAATATTTTTTGACAAAATAAAAAAAAAAAAAAACACAAAAATATGATAGAAAATGCACCTTTCAATGTGCACCAAGTAAAATGTTTTACCCTATACAATGTGTGTGGCTGTTTCTTGAAGTCAACATTTGGGGTTTGTTTTTGTGGGCCTGATTAACTAAAGCTAAATGCACTTGACACTACTACAAGTGCACTAGGAGACAGACATAACTTAAAGGTAAACAACAATAAAAACAAGATATTTAGATAAACAAATTTTCTTTTTTCTTTTTGTAAAAAAATTAGAGATGTTGCTGAATAGCAATGGCCCCCCGACCATTAAAATAATTCACATAACGGTCACGCACTTGACGTGCGGGTCGGGGGGCCAAGCCAATACGGCCAATTTCTAGGCCTGTCAAAGTGCTACTAGCCTCTTCCAGTCTGGGCTCAGGCCCAACAGAGGATAGATATGTCACTGAATGTCTCCTTAAAAAGTTATGCAAGATGCAGCAAGCAAGGATGACGTGGTTGATTTTATAGTCCGCCAAATTAATAGCCGTAAGGAAGATACGGAACCGGCTGGCCAGAATACCAAAGGCATTCTCCACAACCCTTCTTGCTCTGGCCAGCCGGTAATTAAATACCCTCCTCTCAGGGGTGAGTGTCCTTTGGGGGAACGGCCTCATCAAGTTCTCACAGAGAGCAAATGCTTCATCAGCAATAAAAACTGAGGGGAGTCCATCCACATTATCGTCATCAGGTGGCAATTCCAGGCCACCGGTCTGGAGACGATAGCACAGCTCGGTCTGTGCAAAGACTCCTCCATCAGACATCCGGCCGTTCTTCCCCACATCCACAAACATAAACTCCAAATGTGCCGAGACCACCGCCATCAAAACTACACTATGGAACCCCTTGTAGTTAAAGAAATATGACCCCGAATGCGGTGGTGGCACAATCCGGACGTGCTTCCCGTCAATCGCCCCTACACAGTTGGGAAAGTCCCAACGGTCAGCGAACTGGGAGGCCACAGTCTGCCATTCCTGTGGACTTGTAGGAAACTGTGGAGTGCAAAAAAAATAAGATAAGGACTTTAATAACAAAAATTGTATATCAGATTACACCAAAACATTAGTAAACAACAGCAGTCAAATATTATGAATATGTGTGTTTGTAATTGAAATTTATTAAAACATAAGGCACACTTATAAGATTACTCACCCCCTATGATGGCCCATTGATACATTTGAATGTGGGGGGAGGGGCTCTAATTAGGTTAACAAACACACATGACTGGCTGAAACATTTGTGGGGTGGGGGAGGGGTTCTAATTAAGTTAACAAACACACATGACTGGCTGAAACATTTGTGGGGTGGGGGAGGGGTTCTAATTAGGTTAACAAACACACATGACTGGCTGAAACATTTGTGGGGTGGGGGAGGGGTTCTAATTAGGTTAACAAACACACATGACTGGCTGAAACATTTGTGGGGTGGGGGAGGGGTTCTAATTAGGTTAACAAACACACATGACTGGCTGAAACATTTGTGGGGTGGGGGAGGGGTTCTAATTAGGTTAACAAACACACATGACTGGCTGAAACATTTGTGGGGTGGGGGAGGGGTTCTAATTAAGTTAACAAACACACATGACTGGCTGAAACATTTGTGGGGTGGGGGAGGGGTTCTAATTAGGTTAACAAACACACATGACTGGCTGAAACATTTGTGGGGTGGGGGAGGGACAAACAAGACAATGGAGCAGACAATATACATTGTTCAATGGACTATAGGCTAGAGATAAAAATGGACCCAGCATTGCATGGTGGGGAGGTTAATGAAAGAAATTATGCATGTATAGGGCAATAACTGATTAAAATAGGCATGCACAAAGATAAAGGGGACATTCACAGCAGATTGAAAGCATGGCAATTAGGTAAAGAGGACAGTTCTACAATACATCAAAAAACAGTTAATACATATCATGTAATGTTAAAGGATAAAACTTACCTTCATATATTCCTTCTGCAGGACCTGAATAATAGCAGAACAGGTCTCTGGGATTATGATCCCCAGAGCCTGGGGGGAGATGCCTGTCGAGAACTTTAAGTCCTGAAGACTTCTCCCTGTCGCCAAGTAACGTAAAGTGGCAACTAGCCTCTGCTCCGCACTAATGGCTTGCCTCATGCAGGTATCCTGCCTGCTGATATAGGGGGTCAGCATAGCCAAAAGACGCTCAAAGATGGGGTCCGTCATCCTGAGAAAATTCCTGAAATCCTCAGGATTGTTCTCACGGAGCTCACGGAGCAAAGGCATATGACAGAACTGGTCACGCTGGCGCAACCAATTCTTGGTCCATGAACTCCTCCTCGCCCTGTTCATGGACTGGACTCGGGTCAAAGTATTAACCCCAACACCAAGTCCCCACACAGCACGAACTCGAGAACGAGTACGTCCACTCGACATGGCTTCAAAACGGTCGGCTGCTCAAACTAACAAACTTATAACAAACGCACTGAAGAACAGCAAGGCCTATGAAGAACGACCTGAAAATCAGGAACGAGCGGAGCAGAACGGCCTGCAAGGCAGGTTACGAACTGACCAACACGCACTGAAAAGCAGATACAAACCTCACAAGCACAAACTGAACCGCAGAAAACGAACGAAATAAGCTGAAGTGTGAAAAGCGCGAATCGTCTCTAACCAAACTTCTACTAACACGAGATAAACACGAGATTAGCAGAAGGAGCCCAAAGGGTGCCGGAGTGGGGCTTGGACTTCCTTTTTCTAGTCCCGTCGTACGTGCTATACGTCACCGCGTTCAAAACCAGCGGACTTTTGCAGTGACCGTGTGTGGCCAAGTCCGTCCGTTTTTAAGTCCGGCGCAAGGAGCAAACAAAGTCCGACGAAAAGTCCGCCGGGCAAAGTCCGCCGTAATGTCCGCTCGTGTGTACGCGGCATTACTGTTATACTGTAATGTTACTTTGTTTTATTGTTAACCATCATTTGCTTAGCAGGTACGCCATTCAGTTGCAGCGCGGATTTATTTATCTTGACAGCAACAGCGTTTGCTCCCACGATACATAAAGCTATGACTCCGGCGCTGTAGGAGGTGATTTCACCACCACAGTTAAAAAAAAGAGCATATATGCCGAAGCATGGGGGCAGCAGGGGCGGAGGAGCGATTTGTTCCTACCTTTTGGGCGAATGCCCCCATGCTTCGGCATATATAAACAGTGCATGTATGCCCATCATTAGAAGTTGGTGGATGAAGGGAGGTATTCTAATGGTGGGCATTCCCACCGATCAATCTCTTTTTTTCGTTCGGCCCACAGGCTGCATGAAAAAAAAGTTTACAATATATGCCCAACAAGGACCAGCAACGTACTGGTATGTTGCTGGACTTTGAGTGGTTATACCAGAATGATGCCTGCAGGTTTAGGTATCATCTTGGTATCATTCTTTTCAGCCAGCGGTCGGCTTTTATGTAAAAGCAATCCTAGCGGCTAATTAGCCTCTAGACTGCTTTTACAAGCAGTGGGAGGGAATGCCCCCCCCCACCGTCTTCCATGTTTTTCTCTGGCTCTCCTGTCCAAACGAGAACCTGAGAATGCAGCCGGTGATTCAGCCAGCTGACCATAGAGCTGATCAGAGACCAGAATGGCCCCAAACATCTCTATGGCCTATGAAACCAGAAGCTACGAGCTACGACCCCAATTTTTTCAAAAAAGAGTACCTGTCACTACCTATTGCTATCATAGGGGATATTTACATTCCCTGAGATAGCAATAAAAATGATTAAAAAAAAAATGAAAGGAACAGTTTAAAAATAAGATAAAAAAGCAAAAAAAAAAAAAGCACCCCTGTCCCCCCCTGCTCTCGCGCAAAGGTGAACGCAAGTGTCAGTCTGGCGTCAAATGTAAACAGCAATTGCACCATGCATGTGTGGTATCACCGCGAAGGTCAGATCGAGGGCAGTAATTTTAGCAGTAGACTTCCTCTGTAAATCTAAAGTGGTAACCTGTAAAGGCTTTTAAAGGCTTTTAAAAATGTATTTAGTTTGTCGCCACTGCACATTTGTGCGCAATTTTAAATCATGTCGTGTTTGGTATCCATGTACTCGGCCTAAGATCAACTTTTTTATTCCATCAAACATTTGGGCAATATAGTGTGTTTTAGTGCATTCAAATTTTAAAAAGTGTGTTTTTTCCCAAAAAAATCGTTTGAAAAATCTTTGCGCAAATACTGTGTGAAAAAAAAATGAAACACACACCATTTTAATCTGAAGGGCATTCGCTTTAAAAAAATATTTAATGTTTGGGGGTTCAAAGTAATTTTCTTGCAAAAAAAAAAATTTTTTTTCATGTAAACAAAAGGTGTCAGAAAGGGCTTTGTCTTCAAGTGGTTAGAAGAGTGGGTGATGTGTGACATAAGCTTCTAAATGTTGTGCATAAAATGCCAGGACAGTTCAATACCCCCCCAAAAGCACCGCCTTCAGGTTTTCTAAGGGCGTAAATTTTTGATTTCACTCTTCACTGCCTATCACAGTTTCGGAGGCCATGGAATGCCCAGGTGGCACAACCCCCCCCCCCCCAAATGACCCCATTTTGGAAAGTAGACACCCCAAGCTATTTGCTGAGAGGTATAGTGAGTATTTTGCAGACCTCACTTTTTGTCACAAAGTTTTGAAAATTGAAAAAAGAAAAAAAAATACATTTTTCTTGTCTTTCTTCATTTTCAAAAACAAATGAAAGATGCAAAATACTCACCATGCCTCTCAGCAAATAGCTTGGGGTGTCTACTTTTTAAAATGGAGTGACTTGGGGTCACTTGGGGGGGTTGTGCTATCTTGGCATTTCAGGGCCTTCAAAACTGATACCACACATGTGGTATCCCCGTACTCAGGAGAAGCAGCAGAATGTATTTTGGGGTTTAATTCCACATATACCCATGGCATGTTTGAGCAATATATCATTTAGTGACAACTTTGTGACAACTTTGTGAAAAAAAAAATTAAATTGTCACGTTCCCGCAACCTGTGTTAAAATATAAAATATTCCATGGACTCAACATGCTTCTTAGCAAATAGCTTGGGGTGTCTACTTTCCAAAATGGGGTCTTTTGGGGGGGGGTTGTGCCATCTGGGCATTTTATGGCCTTCAATCAGAACATTCCTTTGCTGCTGTATGCTAAACAGCAGCAAAGGAAATGATGTCATCTCTCCTCGGCTCGGTATTTTCTGTTCCGGCGCCGAGGAGAGAAGACATCACTGTGAGTGTAAAACACAAACACACACAGTAGAACATGCCAGGCACACAAAACACCCCGATCCCCCCCCGATCGCCCCCCAATCACCCCCTAATCACCCCTCCCTGTCACACTGACACCAAGCAGGTTTTTTTTTTCTGATTACTGCATGGTGTCAGTTTGTGACAGTTACTGTGTTAGGGCAGTTAGGGTTAGCCCCCTTTAGGTCTAGGGTACCCCCCTAACCCCCCCTAATACATTTTTAACCCCTTGATCACCCCCTGTCACCAGTGTCGCTAAGCGATAATTTTTCTGATCGCTGTATTAGTGTCACTGGTGACGATAGTTAGGGACATAAATATTTAGGTTCGCCGTCAGTGTTTTATAGCGACAGGGACCCCCATATACTATCTAATAAATGTTTTAACCCCTTGATTGCCCCTAGTTAACCCTTTCACCACTGATCACCGTATAAGTGTTACGGGTGACGCTGGTTAGTTCGTTTATTTTTTATAGTGTCAGGGCACCCGCCGTTTATTACCGAATAAAGGTTTAGCCCCCTGATCGCCCGGCGGTGATATGCGTCGCCCCAGGCAGCGTCAGATTAGCGCCAGTAGCGCTAACACCCACGCACGCAGCATACGCCTTCCTTAGTGGTATAGTATCTGAACGCATCAATATCTGATCCGATCAGATCTATACTAGCATCCCCAGCAGTTTAGGGTTCCCAAAAACGCAGTGTTAGCGGGATCAGCCCAGATACCTGCTAGCACCTGCGTTTTGCCCCTCCGCCCGGCCCAGCCCAGCCCACCCAAGTGCAGTATCGATCGATCACTGTCACTTACAAAACACTAAACGCATAACTGCAGCGTTCGCAGAGTCAGGCTTGATCCCTGCGATCGCTAACAGTTTTTTTGGTAGCGTTTTGGTGAACTGCCAAGCACCAGCCCCAGGCAGCGTCAGGTTAGCGCCAGTACCGCTAACACCCACGCATGCACCGTACACCTCCCTTAGTGGTATAGTATCTGATCGGATCAATATCTGATCCGATCAGATCTATACTAGTGTCCCCAGCAGTTTAGGGTTCCCAAAAACGCAGTGTTAGCGGGATCAGCCCAGATACCTGCTAGTACCTGCATTTTGCCCCTCCGCCCGGCCCAGCCCAGCCCACCCAAGTGCAGTATCGATCGATCACTGTCACTTAAAAAACCTGCGATCGCTAACAGTTTTTTTGGTAGCGTTTTGGTGAACTGGCAAGCACCAGTGGCCTAGTACACCCCAGTCGTAGTCAAACCAGCACTGCAGTAACACTTGGTGACGTGGCGAGTCCCATAAGTGCAGTTCAAGCTGGTGAGGTGGCAAGCACAAGTAGTGTCCCGCTGCCACCAAGAAGAAGACAAACAGGCCCGTCGTGCCCATAGTGCCCTTCCTGCTGCATTCGCCAATCCTAATTGGGAACCCACCACTTCTGCAGCGCCCGTACTTCCCCCATTCACATCCCAACCAAATGCAGTTGGCTGCATGAGAGGCATTCTCTTTATGTCCTCACGAGTACCCCTACCCAACGAACCCCCCCCAAAAAAATGTCGTGTCTGCAGCAAGCGCGGATATAGGCGTGACACCCGCTATTATTGTCCCTCCTGTCCTGACAATCCTGGTTTTTGCATTGGTGAATGTTTTGAACGCTACCATTCACTAGTTGAGTATTAGCGTAGGGTACAGCATTGCACAGACTAGGCACACTTTCACAGGGTCTCCCAAGATGCCATCGCATTTTGAGAAACCCAAACCTGAAACCGGTTACAGTTATAAAAGTTAGTTACAAAAAAAGTGTAAAAAAAAAAATATATATATATAAAATAAAATAAAAAGAGTTGTCGTTTTATTGTTCTCTCTCTCTCTATTCTCTCTCTATTGTTCTGCTCTTTTTTACTGTATTCTATTCTGCAATGTTTTATTGTTATTATGTTTTATCATGCTTGTTTTTCAGTTATGCAATTTTTTATACTTTACCGTTTACTGTGTTTTATTGTTAACCATTTTTTTGTCTTCAGGTACGCCATTCACGACTTTGAGTGGTTATACCAGAATGATGCCTGCAGGTTTAGGTATCATCTTGGTATCATTCTTTTCAGCCAGCGGTCGGCTTTCATGTAAAAGCAATCCTAGCGGCCAATTAGCCTCTAGACTGCTTTTACAAGCCGTGGGAGGGAATGCCCCCCCCCACCGTCTTCCGTGTTTTTCTCTGGCTCTCCTGTCTCAACAGGGAACCTGAGAATGCAGCCGGTGATTCAGCCAGCTGACCATAGAGCTGATCAGAGACCAGAGTGGCTCCAAACATCTCTATGGCCTAAGAAACCGGAAGTTACGAGCATTTCATGACTTAGATTTCGCCGGATGTAAACAGCGCCATTGGGAAATTGGGAAAGCATTTTATCACACCGATCTTGGTGTGGTCAGATGCTTTGAGGGCAGAGGAGAGATCTAGGGTCTAATAGACCCCAA
This sequence comes from Lithobates septentrionalis, assembly GCA_037952835.1. Taxonomy (NCBI): domain Eukaryota; kingdom Metazoa; phylum Chordata; class Amphibia; order Anura; family Ranidae; genus Lithobates; species Lithobates septentrionalis. The sequence goes on from JBBDGP010001284.1 coordinate 5,148,239, forward strand.
TTTTTTCAAAAAAGAGTACATGTCACTACCAATTGCTATCATAGGGGATATTTACATTCCCTGAGATAACAATAAAAATGATTAAAAAAAAAAAAAAATGAAAGGAATAGTGTAAAAATAAGATAAACAAGCAAAAAAATAATAAAGAAAAAAAAAAAAGCACCCCTGTCCCCCCCTGCTCTAGCGCTAAGGCGAACGCAAGCGGCGGTCTGTCGTCAAACGTAAACAGCAATTGCACCATGCATGTGAGGTATCACCGCGAAGGTCAGATCGAGGGCAGTAATTTTAGCAGTAGACCTCCTCTGTAAATCTAAAGTGGTAACCTGTAAAGGCTTTTAAAGGCTTTTAAAAATGTATTTATTTTGTTGCCACTGCACGTTTGTGCGCAATTGTAAAGCATGTCATGTTTGGTATCCATGTACTCGGCCTAAGATCATCTTTTTTATTTCATCAAACATTTGGGCAATGTATTGTGTTTTAGTGCATTAAAATTTAAAAAAGTGTGTTTTTTCCCCAAAAAATGCGTTTGAAAAATCGCTGCGCAAATACTGTGTGAAAAAAAAATGAAACACCCACCATTTTAATCTGTAGGGCATTTGGTTTAAAAAAAATATATAATGTTTGGGGGTTCAAAGTAATTTTCTTGCAAAAAAAAATTATTTTTTCATGTAAACAAAAAGTGTCAGAAAGGGCTTTGTCTTCAAGTGGTTAGAAGAGTGGGTGATGTGTGACATAAGCTTCTAAATGTTGTGCATAAAATGCCAGGACAGTTCAAGACCCCCCCAAATGACCCCATTTTGGAAAGTAGACACCCCAAGCTATTTGCTGAGAGTCATGTCGAGTCCATGGAATATTTTATATTGTGACACAAGTTGCGGGAAAGAGACCAATTTTTTTTTTTGCACAAAGTTGTCACTAAATGATATATTGCTCAAACATGCCATGGGAATATGTGAAATTACACCCCAAAATACATTCTGCTGCTTCTCCTGAGTACGGGGATACCACATGTGTGAGACTTTTTGGGAGCCTAGCCACGTACGGGACCCTGAAAACCAAGCACCGCCTTCAGGCTTTCTAAGGGCGTGAATTTTTGATTTCACTCTTCACTGCCTATCACAGTTTCGGAGGCCATGGAATGCCCAGGTGGCACAAACCCCCCCAAATGACCCCATTTTGGAAAGTAGACACCCCAAGCTATTTGCTGAGAGGTATAGTGAGTATTTTGCAGACCTCACTTTTTGTCACAAAGTTTTGAAAATTGAAAAAAGAAAAAAAAAAAGTTTTTTCTTGTCTTTCCTTATTTTCAAAAACAAATGAGAGCTGCAAAATACTCACAATGCCTCTCAGCAAATAGCTTGGGGTGTCTACTTTCCAAAATGGGGTCATTTGGGGGGGGGGTTGTGCCACCTGGGCATTCCATGGCCTCCAAAACTGTGATAGGCAGTGAAGAGTGAAATCAAAAATTTACACGCTTAGAAATCCTGAAGGCGGTGATTGGTTTTCGGGGCCCCGTACGCGGCTAGGCTCCCAAAAAGTCCCACACATGTGGTATCCCCGTACTCAGGAGGAGCAGCTGAATGTATTTTGGGGTGCAATTCCACATAGGCCCATGGCCTGTGTGAGCAATATATCATTTAGTGACAACTTTTTGTAAATTTTTTATTTTTTTATTTTTTGTCATTATTCAATCACTTGGGACAAAAAAAAAAATATGCAATGGGTTCAACATGCCTCTCAGCAATTTCCTTGGGGTGTCTACTTTCCAAAATAGGGTCATTTGGGGGGGTTTTGTACTGCCCTGCCATTTTAGCACCTCAAGAAATGACATAGGCAGTCATAAACTAAAAGCTGTGTAAATTCCAGAAAATGTACCCTAGTTTGTAGACGCTATAACTTTTGCGCAAACCAATAAATATACGTTTATTGACATTTTTTTTACCAAAGACATGTGGCCGAATACATTTTGGCCTAAATGTATGACTAAAATTAAGTTTATTTAATTTTTTTATAACAAAAAGTAGAAAATATCATTTTTTTTCAAAATTTTCGGTCTTTATAGCGCAAAAAATAAAAACCGCAGAGGTGATCAAATACCATCAAAAGAAAGCCTTGTTTGTGGGAAGAAAAGGACGCAAATTTTGTTTGGGTACAGCATTGCATGACCGCGCAATTAGCAGTTAAAGCGACGCAGTGCCAAATTGGAAAAAGACCTCTGGTCCTTAGGCAGCATAATGGTCCGGGGCTGAAGTGGTTAAACAGGGGCAGAAAAATTGGGCCTTGGTCACTGGTGGCGGTGCCCAGAACCAAAAATGTTCTTACAAGCTATCAGCATGAAAATTGAGGAGGAAGCGGATTGTCACTCGGCATAACAGGATCGTCACTCAGCATTAGCATAGGCAGTCTTGAAGGGATCTCACACTAAAAAAAAAATCAATCGGTTACATCAGCATCAGGTGCTTGGTAGCTGGTGATCCAAGACTGATTCATTTTTATGAACGTCAGCCGATCGACCGATTCGGTGGACAGGCGCACCCTGTAATCTGTTAAAAAGCCTCCAGCAGCACTGAATGTGCGTTCCGAAAGAACGCTGGATGCAGGACAGGCCAGTAGCTCAATTGGATACTGTGCAAGCTGTGGCCAGTGATCCATCCTCAAGACCCAATAACCCAGAGGATATTCGGTGGGAATGGTGTCCAAGTCTGATCTTGCCCCTAGGTAATCCTGCACAATGTGAATCAGACGCTGTCGATGGTTGCTGGAACCAATCAGACCTTGGGCTGCGGACTAAAAAATTGTCTGAACGCATCGGTCAGACAGCCACCTTCTCCACCACTCTTTCTGTGACTGACCGAAGCCTCAGCAACACGTTGTCCAAAAGGACCAGGAAATTGTAACCTCCCAGGCTCTGGAAACGTGTTGCACAAACATTTCTGCAAGGCCTCCCGAAGATGTTCCATCCTCTGCTCCCTCTGCGATGGCAAGATAAGGTCCTCAACCTTACCCTTGTAACGTGGATCATGGAGGGTTGCCAGCCAGTAATCATGCCTCCCCTTAATACCACAAATACGAGGATCCTTCCGCAGGCTTTGCAGGATCAGGGAGGCCATGCAGCGTAGGTTTGCTGAGGTATTCGGTCCAGAGTCATTTGGGTCACTAAGGACGACATGATCCGCAGCCACCTCCTCCCAGCCACGTACAAGTCCATGGGTTTCTTGGGACTGTAAATTATCCCTTGAAGACTGCTGCTGAGGCTGAGTGCCAGGCTCCACCTCCATGCTGACACAATCCTCTTCTTCCTCCTCCTCCTCCTCGTCCTCTTCCTGTGTGATCGGCGGGCACGCAGGAACACTGTCTGGATAAAAGGGGCCTTGAGAGGTAAGGAAGTCCTCCTCTTCCTGCCTCTGTTCTGCCTCAAGTGCCCTGTCCATTATTCCACGCAGCATGTGCTCCAACAGGTGGACAAGAGGGACAGTGTCACTGATGCATGCACTGTCAATACTCACTATCCTCGTGGCCTCCTCAAATGGTGAAAGGACAGGGTATGCATCCCTGATCATAGCCCACTGGCATGGGGAAAAATAACCCTGACCCTGTCCTGGTGCCATAGTCGCATAGGTACTCATTGATGGCCCTCTGCTGCATGTGCAGCCACTGCAGCATGGCCAATGTTGCGTTCCACCTGGTGGGCATGTCACAGATTAGGCGGTTCTTGGGCAGGTTAAGTTCCTTTTGGAGGTCAGCCAGCCGAGCACTGGCATTATATGACCTGCGAAAATGCACACAGACTTTCCTGGCCTGCCTCCGGACATTCTGTAAGCTCGGGTACCTGCCCAAGAACCGCTGCACCACCAAGTTAAGGATGTGAGCCAAATAGGGCACATGGGTCAGTTGTCCCTGTCGGAGGGCGGAGAGGAAGTTGGTGCCATTGTCGCAAACTACCATACCTGGCTTAAGCTGGCATGGTGTCAACCACCTCTGAACCTGCCCCTGCAGAGCTGACAGAATCTCTGCCCCAGTGTGGCTCCTGTCCCTCAAGCACACCAGCTCAAGCACCGCATGGCATCTTTTTGCCTGCATGCTTGTGTAGCCCCTTGAACGCCTACGGAGCACCACTGGTTCTGAGGACAAATCAGCACAGGAAGAGGCCATGGAGGAAGAAGAAGAGGAGGGGGTGGAGGAGAGAGGTGTGGCAGAATCCCCACTAGTAGAATTTTGGAGGCGTGGTGGCTGAACAACCTCCAACGCTACTGCACCCTGTCCTGCATCCTTCCCAGCTGCCAGAAGAGTCACCCAGTGCGCAGAGAAAAATAGGTAACGTCCCTGTCCATGCCTGCTGGGCCATGAGTCAGCTGTAATATGCACCTTACCGCTGACTGCCCTGTCCAGCGAGGCCAAGACATTGCCTTCCACATGCCGGTAGAGAGCTGGAATCGCCTTTCCGTGAGAACAAGTGGCGTTTGGGAACCTGCCACTGAGGAACCGCACATTCCAAAAACTCATGGAAGGGGGCAGAGTTTACCAACTGAAAGGGCAGCAGTTGAAGTGCTAGCAATTTAGCCAAGCTAGCATTCAACCGCTGGGCATGTGGATGGCTGGGAGTGAACTTCTTTAGGCAGTGCAGCAACTGGGGCAGGGAAATTTGCCTGGTATAATCTGACGTTGGTGTACCGATAGCAGATTGCCCGCAAGTACTTGGCTGTGACACACCTAATTCTACACCTTCATTCCTCTCAGTGCAGGTTTCAGAGAGGACTGAAGGTATAGTGGGGTTGGAGATCCCAGATGATGAGGAGAAAGTAGAGGTCCACTTTGTTCTTTGGTGTGAGTCTTTTAGGTACGCTTGCCAACAAACTGCAGGGCAGGTCGACATACAGTATGTCTGGTCAAGCATGTGGTGCCCAAGCAGGTGATGTTTTGGCCATGTGAGATACGCTTGAGACATAGGTTGCAAATAGCAATGGTGGGATCTGATGCACTCATCTCAAAAAAGGCCCACACCAAAGAACTTTTGGACGCGCTGCACATGCCGAGCTCTGCAGTGTGATGCAGTCGGTGTGCTGCCCTTAAGCTAGCCCCTTGAGTGCATCCTGCCTCGTTGAAGATGTGCCTCCTCCTCCTCTCTCCTATCAGGCACCCACATGGTGTCAGTGACCTCATCATCCCCTCCCTCCTCATCACTGGAGCAAACCTGGCAGTATGCTGCAGCTGGGGGAACACGACTGCCAGATTGCTGTCCTTCTTGGGCACCCCCTTTCTCTGGACTAACCTTACTGCCTTCCCCTAGCTGGGTACCATCATCAGAGCCTTCAAAACGCTGGGCATTCTCCTGTTGCAGGTACCCAACACTGTGGTCAAACAGTTCGATGGTTTGGCTAGGGAAGGAGTGACTGATGACATTGAGCCTAGGGAAGAGGCCGCGTTGGCAGCTGCTTTGCTAGACAAAGTACACTGAGCCTGGGTGAGAGAGGATGGGGAGGATGAGGACGGCTTGGTCATCCACGCTACCAAGTCTTCCGCATGTTGCAGCTCAACACAGCCAGCTGCCGAAAAAAAGGACAAGCATGTCCCACGGCCACGTGCTGTTGAGGATGCACCGTCTCCATGACCAGCACTGTTGCCTCTAGACACAGAGCCTGCTTGCCCTCTTTTATTGGCTTGTGACTGTCTTCCTCTCCTTGTTGGCCTTCCAGACATACTAATGGCCTGCAGTGAGATGTAGCTGCACAAAGCTGGGATGTATATATATACTGATACTGCAGCTAGCAGAATCAACTGCCTGCTTGTAGTATTATTAGTATGAGAACACCAGCAATTGTCTTCAGGTAGCTTTAGGTGCACACTGTGCAGAGGACACAGTACACTAACTGTAAATACTGCAGCTGCCTGCCTGTGGTACTAATGGGATCAGAAGAAAACCACCAATTTTCTTCAGGTAGCTTTAGGTGCACACTGTGCAGAGGACACAGTACACTAACTGTAAATACTGTAGCTGCATGCCTGTGGTATTAATAGGATCATAACAACAGCAATTGTCTTCAGGTAGCTTTAGGTGCACATTGCGCAGAGGACACAGTACACTAACTGTAAATACTGCAGCTTCCTGCCTGTGGTACTAATAGGATCAGAAGAACACCACCAATTTTCTTCAGGTAGCTTTAGGTGCACACTGTGCAGAGGACACAGTACACTAACTGTAAATACTGTAGCTGCCTGCCTGTGGTATTAATAGGATCAGAACAACAGCAATTGTCTTCGGGTAGCTTTAGGTGCACACTATGCAGAGGACACAGTACACTAACTGTAAATACTGTAGCTGCCTGCCTGTGGTACTAATGGGATCAGAAGAAAACCACCAATTTTCTTCAGGTAGCTTTAGGTGCACACTGTGCAGAGGACAGAGTACACTAACTGTAAATACTGTAGCTGCATGCCTGTGGTATTAATAGGATCATAACAACAGCAATTGTCTTCAGGTAGCTTTAGGTGCACATTTCGCAGAGGACACAGTACACTATCTGTAAATACTGCAGCTTCCGGCCTGTGGTACTAATAGGATCAGAAGAACACCACCAATTTTCTTCAGGTAGCTTTAGGTGCACACTGTGCAGAGGACACAGTACACTAACTGTAAATACTGTAGCTGCCTGCCTGTGGTATTAATAGGATCAGAACAACAGCAATTGTCTTCGGGTAGCTTTAGGTGCACACTGTGCAGAGGACACAGTACACTAACTGTAAATACTGTAGCTGCCTGCCTGAGGTACTAAAAGGATCAGAAGAACACCAGCAATTTTCTTCAGGTAGCTTTAGGTGCACACTGTGCAGAGGACACAGTACACTAACTGTAAATACTGTAGCTGCCTGCCTGTGGTACTAATAGGATCAAAAGAACACCACCAATTTTCTTCAGGTAACTTTAGGTGCACACTGTGCAGAGGACTAAGTGCACTAGCTGTAAATACTGCAGCTGCCTGCCTGTGCTATTAATAGGATCAGAACAGCAGTAATTTTCTTCAGGTAGCTTTAGGTGCACACTGTGCAGAGGACACAGTACACTAACTGTAAATACTGCAGCTGCCTGCCTGTGGTACTAATAGGATCAGAAGAACACCACCAATTTTCTTCAGGTAGCTTTAAGTGCACACTGTGCAGGGGACACAGTACACTAACTGTAAATACTGCAGCTGCCTGCCTGTGGTACTAATAGGATCAGAAGAACACCAGCAATTTTCTTCAGGTTGATTTAGGTGCACACTGCAGAGGACACAGTACGCTAACTGTAAATACTGCAGCTGCCTGCCTGTGGTATTAATAGGATCAGAACAACAGCAATTGTCTTCAGGTAGCTTTAGGTGCACACTGTGCAGAGGACGTACTACACTAACTGTAAATACTGCAGCTGCCTGCCCGTGGTACTAATAGGATCAGAACAACAGCAGTTGTCTTCAGGTAGCTTTAGGTGCACACTGTGCAGAGGACACAGCACACCAACTGTAAATACTGCAGCTGCCTGTGGTATTAATAGGATCAGAACAACAGCAATTGTCTTCAGGTAGCTTTAGGTGCACACTGTGCAGAGGACGCACTACACTAACTGTAAATACTGCAGCTGCCTGCCTGTGGTACTAATAGGATCAGAAGAACACCACCAATTTTCTTCAGGTAGAGTTAGGTGCATGCTGTGCAGAGGACACAGTACACTAACTGTAAACACTGTAGCTGCCTGCCTGTGGTATTAATAGGATCAGAACAACAGCAATTGTCTTCAGGTAGCTTTAGGTGCACACTGTGCAGAGGACACAGTACACTAACTGTAAATACTGCAGCTGCCTGCCTGTGGTACTAATAGGATCAGAAGAACACCACCAATTTTCTTCAGGTAGCTTTAGGTGCACACTGTGCAGAGGACACAGTACACTAACTGTAAATACTGTAGCTGCCTGCCTGTGGTACTAAAAGGATCAGAAGAACACCAGCAATTTTCTTCAGGTAGCTTTAAGTGCACACTGTGCAGAGGACACAGTACACTAACTGTAAATACTGCAGCTGCCTGCCTGTGGTACTAATAGGATCAGAAGAACACCACCAATTTTCTTCAGGTAGTTTTAGGTGCACACTGTGCAGAGGACACAGTACACTAACTGTAAATACTGTAGCTGCCTGCCTGTGGTATTAATAGGATCAGAACAACAGCAATTGTCTTCAGGTAGCTTTAGGTGCACACTGTGCAGAGGACACAGTACACCAACTGTAAATACTGTAGCTGCCTGCCTGTGGTACTAAAAGGATCAGAAGAACACCAGCAATTGTCTTCAGGTAGCTTTAGGTGCACACTGTGCAGAGGACACAGTACACCAACTGTAAATACTGTAGCTGCCTGCCTGTGGTACTAATAGGATCAGAAGAACACCACTAGGGATGAGCCGAACACCCCCCTGTTCGGTTCGCACCAGAACATGCGAACAGGAAAAAAGTTTGTTCAAACACGCAAACACCATTAAAGTCTATGGGACACGAACATGAATAATCAACAGTGCTAATTTTAAAGGCTAATATGCAAGTTATTGTCATAAAAAGTGTTTGGGGACCTGGGTCCTGCCCCAGGGGACATGGATCAATCCAAAAAAAAAGTTTTAAAAACGGCCGTTTTTTCAGGAGCAGTGATTTTAATAATGCTTAAAGTCAAACAATAAAAGTGTAATATCCCTTTAAATTTCGTACCTGGGGGGTGTCTATAGTATGCCTGTAAAGGGGCGCATGTTTCCTGTGTTTAGAACAGTCTGACAGCAAAATGACATTTTGAAGGAAAAAACCCATTTAAAACTACCCGCGGCTATTGCATTGCCGACAATACACATAGAATTTCATTGATTAAAACGGCATGGGAATTCCCCAAAGGGGAACCCCGAACCAAAATTTAAAAAAAAAATGACGTGGGAGTCCCCCTAAATTCCATACCAGGCCCTTCAGGTCTGGTATGGATATTAAGGGGAACCCCGGCCAAAATTTAAAAAAAAAAAATGACGTGGGGTTCCCCCTAAATTCCATACCAGACCCTTCAGGTCTGGTATGGATTTTAAGGGGAACCCCGCGCCAAAAAAAAAAAAACGGCGTGGGGTCCACCCAAAAATCCATACCAGACCCTTATCCGAGCACGCAACCTGGCAGGCTGCAGGAAAAGAGGGGGGGGTGAGAGTGCGCCCCCCCCCTCCTGAACCGTACCAGGCCACATGCCCTCAACATTGGGAGGGTGCTTTGGGGTAGCCCCCCAAAACACCTTGTCCCCATGTTAATGAGGACAAGGGCCTCATCCCCACAACCCTGGCCGGTGGTTGTGGGGGTCTGCGGGCAGGGGGCTTATCGGAATCTGGAAGCCCCCTTTAACAAGGGGACCCCCAGATCCCGGCCCCCCTCCTGTGTGAAATTGTAAGGGGGTACTTACCCCTACCATTTCACTAAAAAACTGTCAAAAATGTTAAAAATGACAAGAGACAGTTTTTGACAATTCCTTTCTTTAAATGCTTCTTCTTTCTTCTATCTTCCTTTATCTTCTGGTTCTTCTGGTTCTTCTGGCTCTTCTGGTTCTTCCTCCGGCGTTCTCGTCGAGCATCTCCTCCGTGGCGTCTTCTATCTTCTTCTCCTCTGCCGCTCCGCACCCATGGCATGGGGAGGGGAGGCTCCCGCTCTTCTCTTCTTCTTTTCTTCTCTTCTTCTCTTCTTCATTTTCTTCTCCGGGCCGCTCCGCACCCATGCTGGCATGGAGGGAGGCTCCCGCTGTGTGACGGCGCTCCTCGTCTGACAGTTCTTAAATAACGGGGGGCGGGGCCACCCGGTGACCCCGCCCCCCTTTGACGCATGGTGACTTGACGGGACTTCCCTGTGACGTCACGGGGAATGCCACAGGGAAGTCCCGTCATGTCCCGTTCATCAGAGGGGGGCGGGGTCACCGGGTGGCCCCGTCCCCCGTTATTTAAGAACTGTCAGACGAGGACACGCCGTCACACAGCGGGAGCCTCCCTCCATGCCAGCATGGGTGCGGAGCGGCCCGGAGAAGAAAATGAAGAAGAGAAGAAGAGAAGAAAAGAAGAAGAGAAGAGCGGGAGCCTCCCCCCATGCCATGGGTGCGGAGCGGCCCGAAGAGAAGAAGATAGAAGACGCCGCGGAGGAGATGCTGGACGAGAACGCCGGAGGAAGAACCAGAAGAGCCAGAAGAACCAGAAGAACCAGAAGATGAAGGAAGATAGAAGAAAGAAGAAGCATTTAAATAAAGGAATTGTCAAAAACAGTCTCTTGTCATTTTTAACATTTTTGACAGTTTTTTAGTGAAATGTTAGGGGTAAGTACCCCCTTACCATTTCACACAGGGGGGAGCCGGGATCTGGGGGTCCCCTTGTTAAAGGGGGCTTCCAGATTCCGATAAGCCCCCCGCCCGCAGACCCCCACAACCACCGGCCAGGGTTGTGGGGATGAGGCCCTTGTCCTCATCAACATGTGGACAAGGTGTTTTGGGGGGCTACCCCAAAGCACCCTCCCAATGTTGAGGGCATGTGGCATGGTACAGTTCAGGAGGGGGGGCACACTCTCGTCCCCCCCTCTTTTCCTGTGGCCTGCCAGGTTGCATGCTCGGATAAGGGTCTGGTATGGATTTTTGGGGGGACCCCACGCCATTTATTTTTTTTTGCGCGGGGTTCCCCTTAAAATCCATACCAGATCTGAAGGGTCTGGTATGGAATTTAGGGGGAACCTCACGTCATTTTTTTTTTAAATTTTGGTTCGGGGTTCCCCTTTGGGGAATTCCCATGCCGTTTTTATCAGTCTAACAGTAAAATGACATTTCTAAAGGAAAAAAAGACATGTAAACCTACTATCGCTACTATCACTACTAACTATTGTAAAACTACTATCGCTAGCGCCGGCTATAATGAATTGTCGATCCGGCAATACACGTAAAAGTTCATTGATAAAAACGGCATGGGATTCCCCCACAGAGGAACACCGAACCAAAATTTTTAAAAAAATGCGTGGGGCCCCCCTAAATTCCATACCAGGCCCTTCAGGTCTGATATGGATATTAAGGGGAACCCCGTGCCAAAATTTTAAAAAAGAAATGGCGTGGGGGTCCCCCTCAAAATCCATACCAGACCCTTCAGGTCTGGTATGGATTTTAAGGGGAACCCTGCGCCAATTTTTTTTTTTAAAATGGCGTGGGGTCCCCCCAAAAATCCATACCAGACCTTTATCCAAGCAAGCAACCTGGCAGGCCGCAGGAAAAGAAGGGGGGACAAAAGAGTGCCCCCCCTCCTGAACAGTACCAGGCCACATGCCCTCAACATTGGGAGGGTGCTTTGGGGTAGCCCCTCAAAGCAGCTTGTCCCCATGTTTTTTTTTATAATCAAAATTTTTTCCTTTATTTTCTATTAGAAATTTCACAATTCACAATTATACATTCTTCATTGCATGCTTTACAATAACTACGCAAGGTTAAACATAGTAAACATAGACAAGTAGATGAGAAACAAGCTAGTTACACAGTTCTCTTGTCAGCAGTTAATCAGTTGTACTAACCCTATCCCCCCCCCCCAAAAAAAAAGAAGAGAGAAAATTTTCTTTTTTAAGAGCTGTCTGTCTCCACCCCCCTCCCCAGCCCAGCACAAAATAAATACCCGCCCTGTGTCTTCACCCTCCGTTCTCCCCGTTTAAGTCATGTGTTCACCTATCAAACCTCTCTGTGTCAAAAAAAAAAAATACCCTGTGATTAATATAGTTCCCAATTATTGTGTGTATCAGTCTATATAATCTGATTCCTCGGTGACACTCCAAACACCTACAAGCCAACACATTAAACAAACCCAAACAACAAAAGTGAAAAAAAACAAAAACAAAACCCCCACCATACGAGCCCTGTGATTATTATTAATTATCCATAGTTGTGTATATCGGCCTTCATGGCCTAATTCCTCAATTCTAAGTGACAGAGAAAAAAAAAAAATTAATCAAAGCAAATTAATTAAAGGCAGAATAGGTCCCTTCTCCTGCCTCCATGTGTTACCAAACCCCCTATAATGTAAGAGGCCACTAACGGCCATAATAAAGTATAACTTCTATCCTGTGTAAAAAAAAAAAAATTAAAAAGGGAGAAAAAGGGGTTTGCACCCTAATTGCGAATAAGCAAACTTCACAGCCCACTACTCCCCACTAGGGATGAGCCGAACACCCCCCTGTTCGGTTCGCACCAGAACATGCGAACAGGAAAAAAGTTTGTTCGAACACGCGAACACCGTTAAAGTCTATGGGACACGAACATGAATAATCAAAAGTGCTAATTTTAAAGGCTTATATGCAAGTTATTGTCATAAAAAGTGTTTGGGGACCTGGGTCCTGCCCCAGGGGACATGGATCAATGCAAAAAAAAGTTTTAAAAACGTCCGTTTTTTCAGGAGCAGTGATTTTAATAATGCTTAAAGTCAAACAATAAAAGTGTAATATCCCTTTAAATTTCATAGCTGGGGGGTGTCTATAGTATGCCTGTAAAGGGGCGCATGTTTCCTGTGTTTAGAACAGTCTGACAGCAAAATGACATTTTGAAGGAAAAAACACATTTAAAACTACCCGCGGCTATTGCATTGCCGACAATACACATAGAAGTTCATTGATAAAAACGGCATGGGAATTCCCCACAGGGCAACCCCGAACCAAAATTAAAAAAAACAAATGACGTGGGGGTCCCCCTAAATTCCATACCAGGCCCTTCAGGTCTGGTATGGATATTAAGGGGAACCCCGGCCAAAATTTTAAAAAAAATGACGTGGGGTTCCCCCTAAATTCCATACCAGACCCTTCAGGTCTGGTATGGATTTTAAGGGGAACCCCGCGCCAAAAAAAAAAAAAAAAAAACGGCGTGGGGTCCTCCCAAAAATCCATACCAGACCCTTATCCGAGCACGCAACCTGGCAGGCCGCAGGAAAAGAGGGGGGACGATAGTGCGCCCCCCCTCCTGAACCGTACCAGGCCACATGCCCTCAACATTGGGAGGGTGCTTTGGGGTAGCCCCCCAAAACACCTTGTCCCCATGTTGATGAGGACAAGGGCCTCATCCCCACAACCCTGGCCGGTGGTTGTGGGGGTCTGCGGGCGGGGGGCTTATCGGAATCTTGAAGCCCCCTTTAACAAGGGGACCCCCAGATCCCGCCCCCCCCCCTGTGTGAAATGGTAAGGGGGTAATTACCCCTACCATTTCACTAAAAAACTGTCAAAAATGTTAAAAATGACAAGAGACAGTTTTTGACAATTCCTTTATTTAAATGCTTCTTCTATCTTCCTTCATCTTCTTCTGGTTCTTCTGGCTCTTCTGGTTCTTCCTCCGGCGTTCTCGTCCAGCATCTCCTCTGCGGCGTCTTCTATCTTCTTCTCCTCGGGCCGCTCCGCACCCATGGCATGGGGGGGAGGCTCCCGCTCTTCTCTTCATCTTCTTCTTCATCTCTTCTTCCTTCTTCTCTTCTTCTCTTCTTCTCTTCTTCATTTTCTTCTCCGGGCCGCTCCGCATCCATGCTGTGGACTCGAACTCGAAGCTCATCCCTAATCTGGAGGTGTAATTCTATGGCAACATATTCTGGAGTGGCCGGCAGATGGAAGCTACAACTCTCCTGGATACCGGGAAGACAGCTAGGCTGTCTGAGACAGCATGGAAGCCGAATCCAGGAAGTGACATCAGCAGTAAGGGACCATCAACCAGCGTGGACAGCAAACCGGAAGTGATGTCATGCAATGCGTTTCAGAACAGCTAATTGGTTCCTTCTTCAAGCAATGACAAAGAATATGCTGCCATAGAATTACACCTCCGGATATCCCTGAGACTCCTTGGGACTACCTGCCATATTACTAATATGATGTGCTCCTACTCATGCACCCTTTTGTAAGTGTTTTTAACCTTTTTGGGAAAGATAAAGTTTTACTTCTGCACTTAGAGGCGCCTTTTTTTCTTTTCATCAAACATTCCCATAGACACACTCCTAAACCTTGTGGACAGACTTCCCAGAAGAGTTGAAGCTGTTATAGCTGCAAAGAGTGGGCCAACTCAATATTTAACCTTACGGACTAAAACTGGAATGCCATTAAAGTTCATGTGCGTGTAAAGGCAGGCGTCCCAATACTTTTCAAAATATAGTGTATTTAACATAGGGATTTATATACACAGCCCTGGTGTTTGCTGGAACTGCTTTAACCCCTTGCCGACGAGCACACGACGATGTACGTCGGCACAATTGCACGGCTGGGCAAATGGGCGTACTGGTACGTCCCCTTTAAATCACGGCATAATGGGCGCGCGCGCCTGCCGCATACTCCGTGAACGTGCCCGCGGGTCCCGCTGACTCGATGTTCGCCGGGGGCCCGCGAGCGTGTCACAGAGCGGCAGTACGGGGAGATGCCTGTAAACAAGGCCTTTCCCTGTTCTGCCTAGTAACATGACAGAGATCTTCTGCTCCCTGTCATGTTCTAGTGAGACAACCCCCCCTACATTTAGAATCACTCCCTAGGACACACTTGATCGCCCCCTAGTGTTTAACCCCTTGCCTGCCAGTGTCATTTACACAGTAATCAGTGCATTTTTATAGCACTGATCGCTGTACAAATGACAATGGTCCCAAAATAGTGTCAAAAGTGTCCAATGTGTTTGCCACAATGTCGCAGTCACGATAAAAATCGCAGCTCGCCACCATTACTAATAAAAAAATGAATAATAAAAATGCCATAAATCTATCCCCTATTTTGTAGATGCTATAACTTTTGCGCAAACCAATCAATATACGCTTATTGCGATTTTTTTACCAAAAATATGTAGAAGAATACATATCAGCCTAAACTGAGAAAGAAATTAGTTTTTTATACATTTTTTGGGGATGTTTATTATAGCAAAAAGTAAAAAATATTGCTTTTTCCAAAATTGACGATCTTTTTTTGTTTATAGCACAAAAAATAAAAACCGCAGAGGTGATCAAATACCACCAAAAGAAAGCTCTATTTATAAAAAAAAAGGATATCAATTTTGTTTGGGTGCAAAGTCGCACGACCACGCAATTGTCAGTTAAAGCGACGCAGTGCCGTATTGCAAAAATTGCTCTGGTCGGGAAGGGGGTAAATCCTTCTGGGGCTGAAGTGGTTAAACTATAAAGAAAAGCTTTTGAGAGCTTTTCTCTCATTCTCAGGTCTGAAACAATACCTGAGGGAAAACTCTTGAAAGCTTGTCTTTTAAGGCCGGCCATACACGGTCCGAATGTATACTTATATACAGTACCTGCTATAACTGCTAGCGATAAACATTGTCTTCTCCTGGTGGAGAAGGCTTGCCCCAAGAGCTCAGGAAAGCTGGCCTGGAAGGATTCTAACACAGAAGGAAGTGGAGGGATTCATGCCGGAGAGGCAGCGGGAAAGAGCAAGCAGAGACAGTGAGTAGATCAGCATGATGCAGGGACAAGACAAGGGGAAAGACCGTCAGCTGTAACTGTGCTTTCTTGAAGACCACGTTGTGCCAAGTCTTCATCTAACCTTGCCCTGGGAGGTCTCCATGTGTGTGTGTGCCAGTTGAGAAGTGGCACCCAGGTGGGCTAGCATTCTGCAAGTTGAACTGGGATCAGTGGACACAGGGAAGCAGAAAGGACTGTGTTTTGCTGTCCACTCTAATTGTGCTTCTTTGACAAAGGGGCTGAGAGCTCCTGCCTGTAATGGGCCTTTGCTGAACTAGTGATATATGGCTAGGTCCACTAGGAGTTAGCAGCAGGTGCTGTACAGAGGAACCAAGTTTGTGCAGGAGGAACAAAGAAGATTTGTGTAAATAGGAGAGGAAGTTACATAGTTACATAGTAGGTAAGGCTGAAAAAAGACAATGGTCCATCCAGTTCAACCTGTGTGGGTGCATGTGTATCAGTGTCTATAATGCTTTCCCATATCCCTGTGTGTTGTGTCCTTTAGGATGTACACCTCATGCCGCGTACACACGGTCGGACTTTACGGCAGACTTTGCCCGGCGGACTTTCCGACGGACTTTACGACGGACTTTCTGAATGAACGGACTTGCCTACATACAATCCACCAAAGTCCGTCGAATTTGTACGTGATGACGTACGACCGGACTAAAACAAGGAAGTTCATAGCCAATAGCTGCCCTAGCGTGGCTTTTTGTCCGTCGAACTAGCATACAGACGAGCGGACTTTTCGACCGGACTCGATTTCGACGGATTGATTTAAAACATGTTTCAAATCTAAGTCCGTCCAACTTTTGAGAAAACAAAGTCCGCTGGAGCCCACACACGATCGAATTGTCCGACTAAATCCCGTCCACCGGGCAAAGTCTGCCGTAAAGTCCGCTCGTGTGTACGCGGCATAACAGTCTTTTAAATACATCCATACTCCCCGCAGTCACCACCACTTGTGGGAGAGAGTTCCATATGCTTATTGCCCTAACAGTGAAGAACCAACTACGCAGTTTAAGGTTAAACCACGTCTTCTCCAGTTTCATTGTGTGGCCCCTTGTCCTTTTACACTTCCAATGACTGAATAGTTTATTTCTTTTGCTGGGATCCCCATTGAGATATTTGTTTTGGGTTTTTTTCTTTTTTTTTTCTTTTTTTTCAGTGAGTTTTTTTTTTTGAGAGACTTAATTCACCATTATAGTTAATTTTTGTCTCATCTCATTGTCACATCATTGTAGCTTTTGTCTTTTCTTGCTTTTCCCCTCTTTCCCCCCCCCTTTTTTTTTTTCTCTTTTTTCTTTCCTTCTTCCCCTTCCTTTCCCTTTTTTTTCCTTTCCCCTCCCCCCTTTCTTTTCCCTCTAAAGCTTAACAATTCAATTAGAAAATGAGTACACAAACGTTCTCTTCACAATAAAATTAATAAATCATAAAGGTGTAAGGGCACATTATGCTAAAAGACAGAAAAAAATGAGAGACAGAAACCAAAAGTACAAAAGAGCCCTTCCATCCCACTCACTTCACCCATTACCAATGTTATAAACACAGTCTTACTCCTTGATCCCTCCCTCTTTTATACCCCTCCCATTGCCCTTCAAGTTATCTCATAAATTAATGAATAAATCGGATTGCACCATTTCCATAATTTCACGTGCTTTACAAAGAGATCTTATTGCATCTGATTTATCTGGCACATCTTTTCCTATCCAAGAATCAGATTTTTGTTGTTCTCTTAAACTATTATTCGTTTTTCACTCTATAAGGAGGAACCCATTTTTTCCAACCATCGCCTCCACATCGCGTCAAATTCCTTGAGATTACCTCTCTTTGTATACACTGCTCTTTCTTTGCAGATAGTCTCATTTATTTTCCAACCCAATCTCTCACTGTAGGGGGTGTTCTAGATTGCCATCTAGTTGCAATAATTTTCCTGGCTTGAAACAAACACCTTAATATTGCAATTGTGGTACTCTTCCTCTCCCCCCTTTCTTTCCTGTACTCCAATATGCATAATACAGCATCCATCTTTAATGTTATTTCAAATATATCACTTATAGTTTTAAGCACTTCCTCCCAGTATCGTACAACTTGGGGCACCTCCACACCATGTGCATGAGATCGCTGGATCCCTGACATCTGGGACATTTATCATCTAATCGCCTGTCAAACTTTAACAACCTCTTAGGGGTATAATAAGCTCTATTTATCAACATCAGGTGGGACATCTTCTGCAGAGGTGAGACCGATACAACTTCAGGTGGGATATCTTCTGCAGAGGTGAGACCGATACCATCAGACTCATTTCTAAAATTCTTCTCCACTGCTCTTGTGTTAGTACCCCTATATCCTCTTCCCATCTTTTTTTTCGTTGCAGAGTTTCCCCTCAGTATTGGCTTCCTTGCTTATCTGTCCATATAGTTCAGATATAAGTCCCTTGGTGGAGCCTACCTGGAGTATAATGTGAAAAGGGGCATTTTATTCCACACTAGGGGCTGTTTCCTAAATTGGGCTTCAAGGGCATGCCCCAACTGCAAGTAGGTATAGAATGAGCGTTGCAATATGTTAAACTCTAGTCTCAAGTCTGAGAATTTTTTAAAAGTTGTATCCATATACAGTTGACTCAGCCTCTTGATGCCATGTATTTCCCATTCTCTCACTTTTTCTATCGAGAGGGTTTCCCGCAGATTGCAGTTATTCCAAAGGGGAGTGTACTCAGCTAGCCCCATATATCCCATCTGCTTTTTAACGGTTTTCCATATTTTAGTTATCATTTTTATTGTTGGAGACCTATAGGCAAAGGAGTCCGCCTCTAGTGCTTCAATAATTGTATCATGTAAGGCCCCAGTTAATATTATTCTCCCATCAGGGGTACCTCCACTCGGGACGTCACATCCCATTAAGTGCTGCAGCTGCGACGACAAATAGTAATGCTCAGGGTGAGGTAATGCCAGACCTCCTTCCCCTGCCGGTAACTGCAACGTTCTAAGTCGGATCCTGGCTTGTCCCCCTTTCCATATTAGTTCCCTAAAAAGGGACTCAATTTTGTTAAACCATTTCTTACATATCCAGACTGGAGAGTTATGCAGCAGGTACAATAATTGGGGCATCCAGATCATCCTTATAAGGCTACATCTGCCTGCCACCGACAATGGAAGCCGTTTCCAAATGCCTATTTTTTGTTTAAATTTAGCCAACAGTGGTATAAGATTTTTACATATAAATTTCTTGACTATACTCATTGCTTTGGTCAATGATTGCCCTGTATCTCCCAGGTAGAGAAGAATATCGTCTGCATATAGCGGGATTCTTTCATCTCCCGTCTTCCTCTGAAACCCAGTTATTTCAGAGCTCGATCTGATAGAAATGGCGAGAGGGTCCATTGCTAGGGCAAAGAGGAGGGGTGAAAAAGGGCATCCCTGTCTCGTCCCCCTCTCAAGCTCAATCTTATACGAGAGCTCATTGTTAATTCTAAGCCTAGCACTGGGTCTGTGGTAAAACATCTTTATCCACCCGATGAAGGAGGGGCCAAACCCGAATTTCTCCAATACCCTCCAAATGTATCCCCACTCCACGCTGTCAAAAGCTTTAGTCACATCAAGTGACAACACGGTTCTTGATCCTACATTCTCCGTTGGAGTCTGTATATTTAGGAATGTCCTTCTAATGTTCATACTTGTGGATCTATTAGCTATAAATCCCGCCTGATCTGGGTGGATCAGTTTTGGAATAAGTCTGTTCAGCCTAGTTGCCAGAACCTTAGCTAGGATTTTAGCATCTGAGCATAAAAGAGAAATTGGTCTATATGCCGCTACATCCAGAGGATCCTTCCCTTCTGTTTGTATAAGTATAATAGTTGCTTCTAGCATTGAAGCGGGCAGTCCTCCCCCTCTGGCCGCTCCCCCCAACGCTTTTAAAAGCTCCGGGAGTAATATTTCTCCGTAGTACTTATATGCCTCAATCAGGAGGCCATCGGGACCAGGGGACTTTTGATTTGCCATACTCGTTACTGCCTGTTGAATTTCTACTAAGGTTACTTGAGATTCCAACTCTTCTCTTTCCTCTTGCGCAATGGTCGGTATTTCCAGGTTACCCAGGAAGTGTTCCATTACGCCCTCTACCCCCACCTTTGGGCTGTATAAAGATTTTTATAATAAGCCCTAAATATCTGCAATATTTTTGTGGTGTCGGATAAAATCTCTCCTCCTGGGGACCTAATAGTAGAGATGGTAGAAGGTGGGAAATTGGACTTCACCAAGCGCGCTAATATCTTTCCCATGCTTTCACCCTCTGCGAAGGAAGACTGACGCAAGAAGAGTCATCTAGCTTCAACCTTCCGCATAATTGCAATCTTATAGTCTTGTTTATGCATCCATATTTTTTCCTTTTCAGATGATGGATCCACTACATAGTTATTTTCAGCCTCTAGTACCTCTCTTCGAATTTCTTCTTCCCATACCCTAGAATCCTTATTAAATTTGGCTACCTGCCAAATTCTCTCAATTGAGGAGTCTATTTTTTTAATTAATTGAAACCACTATGGATTAATTTTCCACTCCCTCTGGGCACTTTTCTCCCCTAATTTCAATGTAAGGACTATTGGAGAGTGGTCTGATATTCCTCTTGGCATATATACGATCTTCTCTGTAATCTGAAGTGCTCTATCATTTCCCAATGCCAAATCTATCCTAGAAAGCGTAGAGTATGAAGTTGAATAACAGGAGTACTGTTGGACTCCCGGGTTCCGCACCCTCCAGATATCCATCAGCCCCACTTCATCCCAAAATTGACTCAATCGGCCCTTCCCTGCGGGCTCTGAGTGCACCTGTATAGGGAACCTATCCAACTTTTTATCTAGGATCTCATTAAAATCCCCTACTACTATGTCCGGTACTTCTTCTTTATCTAACAAGAATTAATTTAATCTGAGCGTATAATCCATTTTAAGGGATATAGATGTTTGCCACAACATACATTCTGTTTCCAATTGAGCAGTACAAAAAAATATATCAGCCATTCTCATCTATGCTGGTCTGACTGCAGGAAAAAGCCACTCCAGTTTTGACCATAACACTTACTCCCTTACCGTAAGAGGAATATACCGAGTGCAACTGAAATTGGTATTTCCTATTCAGTAATTGCTGGGCTGTATGTTTAGTTAGGTGTGTTTCCTGCAGGCAGACCAGCTCAGCTCTGTATTTCTCCAACATGGAGAACACTGCTGCTTTTTTGGACGGTGTCCCCAACCGCCTAACGTTCCAGGATCCTATGTTGAGTGTTTTAACTTTCATATAAAGGTAGAAGGTATATATAAAACTGTCGTGGGTTCCTGTTACAAAATAAATTTATATTACAGTCATAACTAATCTCCACTCTAACATCAATTATTTTATGATAATATTCCCGTGCACACAAGTCTTTCACACTACCTTTTATCATTTTAATCAGTGCAGCTAATAACATTGAATTCACCTTCCAAAATATTATTGTGTGAATTTCACACAGTGCTTTCCTGTGCCAAAAAATATTACTTTGTGTATTATCTTACAAAAACAACCATATTTTCCTATAAAATTCTTTTGTGATATGCCCTTGACTTTTTGACTCTTATTTAATCCATATTTCCCCCGTATTAAAAATTGATCATTACCTGTCTTACATCCCCCCCCCACTCCCCCCTTCCCCCCACCACCTATCTAGGTGTACCCTAAGGGGTCTTATAGTGACCATTTCCCTCACCACTTTCTCCTCATACACACTTCCATCCATCACTCTACATATATCATCTGTGTGTGTCTAACCCCTCCTCCACCCATTTTTAGAAAAAAAAAAAGGGGGGGAAGGTAATTCCCTCTGACAAAACAGCAGAAACCCTTCTCAAGCTCCCTCCTTCCTTTAGTTCATCTACAGTTTCTCCTTATTCTCTTCCAACCACCTCTCCGCGCTGGCCGGAGAGTCAAAAGTCTGATTTCCCCCCAGAGCCGTTACACGTAACCTAGCTGGATAAAGTAGGGCATAGGAGAGCTAACATTTCTGTAAAGTAAGCTTAATTGGTATAAACTCTGCTCTATGCCTCTGAAGTTCTGGCGAAAAGTCAGAATAAAATGATATCTCGTTGCCATTGAAAGAAATATTTCCTGCCTCCCTTGCTTTCCGTAGCAGTGTCACTTTATCCTTGTAATTAAGAAACTTCATCAAAAGTGGCCTTGGGTACCAACCTGCTGGCGGGGCCCTAAACGGAACTCTATGTGCTCTTTCAATATTGAACATTATTGCCAATGTCTCTCTTCCAAAGAGATCAACAAGCCATTTTTCCAGAAATTCTATAGTGTTAGGGCCCTCACTCTTTTCCGGCAACCCCACCATCCTCACATTGTCCCTTTGAAGCCTGTTTTCCAACTCATGCATTTTTTGACGTGTATCTGGCCATCTGTTCTTTCATACTTTTCACCTCTTTTATTAGTGGAAGTATATCATCTTCTAATTGGCTTGTCCTCCCCTCCAGGGCTGTTGTTCTTTCCGCTATTTTCTGTAGGTCCTGACTGACCATTATCAAATCTTCTTTTCCCCTTTTCATTTGGTTGCAAAGTTCTTTTAGCGAGCCCTTACATGCACTTACTGCCAAAAATACATCCCTCATTGTTGGCTCTTTCTCTGGGGGTAAACATGGATCAGGTATTACATCTTCATTCTGCTCAATCGGTTCTGAGCTCTTATTACTCAGTGTTTTTGTTGTCGTGGCCAGTGGCGCTATAGCCGTTAAATGACCCTGGCTTTTTCTATCTGTTGCAGCCCCTTGTTGTGCTTTAGTCTGAGCCCCCTTCTTTGGTGGCGTCTGGGCAGGAGCATGAGCATATTGCTCTAGTTTCACTGCCGCTGCCATTTGTTGGGAATTTTTCTCCTTTGAGGAGTGTAGGTGTTGCATCCTGTAATTTATAAAATGCTTTCCAGGTGTGTTTGAGGAGAAAAAAAAAATGAATATTGGGTCTTTAACTTATCCAACCCCGTTTTGTTTCTGTTTTTTTTTTTTCCTTTCTTTTTTTATGTTTGGTGTAGTGCGGATATCAAAAGAGGCCCTTCCCCTGCCCCTAGCACATGACCAGTGTAAACAGGTACAGAGATCAGGAAATGTGGATGTAAATAGAGACTATGTTAATACATTAACAGATCATAGCAGGCAAGTAAGCAGTAAAGTGCACTATTTCAATAGTTCAAGCAGAGTCTATATCTTTCTTTATGAACATAGACTCTATTTCAGTATATCTCTCTCTCCCTTTATTCACTATGTATCCTACTATACACAGTTTTGCAAGTATACTGATCCTTTACTCACGCAACCTTCACACAGTTATCAGGCTCAGGCTTCCTCAGGCTCGACAGAGGTCTCCTCCAATCCAGGCTGTATGACTCCGAAATGCGGAGCTCAGGGCTCCGAATTCAACCCGCTCTCAGAGAGCTAGGGGCTTCCAGCACTCAAATACACCTAAAGTCACTGGGGCTCAGGATCATCGCATCAGCCAAAGCACGAGCAGGGAGCGGCGTATGGCATATTTCCACAAGTTCCAGCCGCCTCCCGCAGCGTCGCTTGTCTCTCTCACTCACCAGCGCCGCTTGTCCCTCACACTATCATGCTGTTACTACTGTCCTCACCCAGCTCCGTAGTCTCGCGCGGGCTCTCGCGGGAGTTCTCGTGTGATTTCCTCGGTCCACTCCGCTACCGCATGGTGAGCTCCAGTGGTCAGGTAGTGTGCGGCTAATGAACAAGATAGTGCAGAGTAATAGCATGCTGAGTGTGCCTATGTTAATACTGCCAGTCTCCTTTTACCGGAGGTCGTCAGGGCTCATCAGGAATCCACTCAGGAGGTCCGTTCAGGAGACAACATAGGGCCAGAGGAGACACACACACACATTCTCACTCCTCACTCCTCTCCCCACATCTCCATCACCATCCGGTCACACCCCCCAGTTCCATGAGCATTGAGATATTTGTAGATCGCTATCATATCTCCTCTCAAGCATCTTTTCTCCAGCGAGAATAAATTTAGTGTTTGCAGCCGTTCCTCGTAATTGAGGTCCTCCAGTCCCCTTATTAGTTTTGTTGCCCTTCTTTGGACTCTCTCCAGCTCCAGCACATCCCTTCAGGGGACTGGTGACCAGAACTGGACTGAAAACTCCAGATGAGATCTGAGCAGAGTTTTATAAAGTGGCAGAATTATGGTTTTGTCCCTGGAGTATATCCCTATTTTATGCATGCTAATATTCTGCCAACTTTGGCAGTTGCAGCTTGGTACAGCACGCTGTTGCACAACCTGTCATCTACTACTACCCCTAGATCCTTCTCCATCCTTGACTCCCCCAGTTGTACTTCATCTAGTGAATATTTTACATTTATGTTTTTTGACCCCAAGTGCTTTACTTTACATTTTTCCACATTAAACTACATTTGCCATTTGTCTGCCCACTTCTTTTATTTTATTCAGGTCATTCTGCAAAATTTCCATGTCCTGATGAGAGTTTATTACTCTGCTTAACTTTGTGTCATCCGCAAAAACTGAGACTGATTTATTTATCCCATCCTCTATGTCATTTATGAATATGTTGAATAGAATTGGTCCCAAGACAGAACCTTGGAGTACCCCAGTCCCTTCTCCAGACCAGTCTGAGTACATGTTATTTATCACTACCCTTTGGACCCGTCCCTGTAACCATTTATTTACCCAAGCAGAAACCCTATGGTCTAAGCCTGCAGACCTTAGCTTCTAAACTAAGCGTTTATGGGGGACTGTATCAAATGCTTGTGCAAAGTCCAGATACACCACATCCACAGCCCTCCCCATATCTAGATGGCTGCTCACTTCCTCGTAGAATGCTAGCAGATTGGTCTGGCAGGAACGTCCCCTCATAAACCTATGCTGAGTGATTACCACTAATGATATTCTTCTCCGTAAAACCTTGGATGTAGTTCCTAATCATCCCCTCCAATAATTTACCCACTACTGATGTTAGGCTGACTGGCCTATAATTCCCAGGAATATGTCTCTGTCCTTTTCTGAACATTGGTGCCACATTGGCTTTTCTCCAATCAGCTGGTATCAATCCTGTCATTATGCTGTCCACAAAGATCAGGAACAATGGTCTGGCTATAACTTGACTGAGTTCTCTGGTCCCTGTGATTTATTTGTGTTGAGCTTACTACATCTATCTTTGACTCCGGCCTCTGTTAGTCACGTGGGTATGTCTTGTGTTGTGCCACTAACACTACAGTCCCTGTCGGTAAATCTTCTTTTTCTTGCTTAAAAACTGTGGAGAAGAAGGCATTTAGTACAGTTACCTTCTTTGTGTCATCTGTAACCATCCTCCCCTTCTCATCTTTTAAGTGTGCAATGTGCTCTGTTTTTGTCTTTTTACTGTTAATTTATCTAAAAAAAACTTTTTTGGTTATTTGTACTTTCTTCCGTTATGTGTCTCTCTCGTAATCTTTTTTAGCCTCCTTGATTGCGATTTTACATTTTTTGTTGCATCCCTTTTAGTGCAGAAATGCTGGCGTTGACCCATTCCCTTTATATTTTTTAAAGGCCATACTTTTCTCCTTGATGAGGCTACTCACATTACAGTTTAACCACCCAGGTTTAATTTTTTCTCTTCTATATTTAATGCCCATTGAAATGCACTGCTTGATACATTTGTTTAATATGCTCCTAAAGCATTCCCATTTCTTTTCTGTGTTCAATGTCCCCAGAATTTGGTCCCAATAATGTCGTGTAGCAATGACCGTAGTTCAGGAAAAATTTGCTCATTTGAAATTTAGTGTTTTTGTACCACCCATATGCCTCCTTTTCCTGTGATTTATGGTAAACGCGATATTCTATAATCACTAGATCCCAAGCTGTTGCGTATCTCCATATCTGAGATCAGACTTGGATCGTTCGTAATTAAAAGATCTAACAGGGCATTCTTTCTAGTTGATGAATCCACCATTTGGAACATGAAGTTGTCTTGTAAAACATTCATGAAATGACAGGCCTTTAGTGAGTGAGCTGTTCCATCTGCCCAGTCGATATTGCGATAATTGAAGTCCCCCATTATGATTACATTTCCCTATTTCACTACCATTTATAACTGAGATAGTAATTCCAGCTCCTCCTCCTCCCTCATGTTGGGTGGCCTATAGCATACCCCCACTTTTATTTTCCCACTCACCTCCTCTGTTTGAAGTTCTACCCATACTGATTCCACTTCCCCCCTAGTCCCATACATAATGTCGCTCCTCTCTACCACCCTTACATCACTTTTGACATATAAACACACCCCTCCCCCTCTTCTACCTTCCCTGTCCTTTTGATACAGGGAATACCCCTGTATGTTGGCCAGTCAATCATGTGAGCTGTCAAACCAAGTTTCAGTTACTCCCACAAAGTCTAAGTCCTCCTCGTGTTATAGCAGCTCCAGATCCACTATTTTGTTAGCTAGGCTCCTAGCATTTGTGTATATGCCTCTTAGTGCTGTATGAGTACGTATTGTTTTCACCCCTTGTTTCTCCGGGCTTTGTCTTTGAATTTCCCAATCATTTACTCCGCGATTAGTTGTTATGGTTATATTTTCACTGCTATTACTATTGCTGACTCTATCACCCTCTGTTACCTTCTCCCTATCAGCTATCGCTTTTTTCTGATCCCCCTCAACACCTAGTTTTAAATCCCCTCCAGCTTTGTGGCCATCTTACTTCCCAATAGAGCTGTACCATCCCCATTAAGGTGCAGCCCGTCCTTACTAAAGACCTGGTAACCGACTAAGAAGTCAGCCCAGTTCTCCAGGAATCAAAACCCCTCTTTCCTGCACCAGTTCCTCAGCCACTTGTTCAGTTCCCTGAGCTCCTGCTGCCTCTCTGGTGTGTCTCGAGGTACAGGTAGTATTATTCTACAGGTAGTCTACAGGTAAGTCTAGCCTACAGGTAGACTTATTCCCTAAGTCTCTGAAATCATTTTTTAGGACTCTCCACCTTCCTCTTACTTGGTCATTGGTACCAACATGTATCATGACCGCTGGGTCCTCCCCAGCCCCCCTCAATAACCTGTCCAACCGATCCGTGATGTGCCGAACCCGAGCGCTGGGTAAACAACACACTGTTCAGCAACCCGGGTCTTTCAAACAGATTGCCCTCTCTATCCTCCTTGGTGGCTGCTCCAGCACTGCCACCCCTAAGCTTGTATCCCCACCATCATGCAACCTGGCATATTTGTTGGGGTGTACCAACTTAGGACTGGCCTCCCTAGTGCTCTTCCCTCTACCCCTCCTCCTTTCTGTCGCCCAGCTACCTACCTCTGATTCCTGTGCTTCGATCTCTCCAACCTCCTCTAGGCTGGCCCCCGCCAGTACCTGCTGGGTAATGTCCAAACTCCCCTCCAGGTAGCTAATGCTTCTCAGTGTTGTAACTTGATTCTCCAGATCCAGGATCTGGGCTTCCAGAGAAACAATTCACTCACATCTCACACAGCAGTATGTGCCCTTGATTGGCTCAGCAAGGAACACATACATGGTATAGAATGTGCACTTAGTAGCATCACCAGTCCTGTTGGACATTTTACCCTCTATACTATTCAGGAAATTGAGTAAGACTAACTATTTATAGTCTACCCTATTTGTAGCTATCTACTCCTAGTGCACCCACAGTACACAGGCACTCACAAAACATGGGTACTCACAATACACGGGCACTCACAATACACGGGTACTCACAATACATGGGCACTCACACTACTCAGGTACTCTTAATACACAGGTACTCCCACTACTCAGTGCTGTAATATGTTGTAATGTTCACCGATTTATGTGGGACATTGTTGTGTGTATGTACACATGCAGTCAATATTGACCAGGCCAGAATTCAATTGACTGGTTGATTTGTCCAACTGAATTTTAACATATCAAGGGGACAGCTGAAGACTCTTTGATGTGTTGATTTTATGCAAGTCTACCTAGGTGTGTGAGGTGAGGTATGGTCTGGAAACCTAATTGAACATTTCAAAGGGTACATTGTTTAAAGGACCATAGTAGAAATATTAATTGATGGTAATTAGACCTGAGGGGGTAACAATGGGATCAGGAAGTGTTTTGGGTTGGCCTAGCGGAGGCTCCCTCCTGTGGGGCTAATTTATCAGGAGGGCTTGTGGATATGCAGGAATGTAGGTATTCCAAAAGGTATTCAAAAGGGTGTTCAGGTGATATACACATATCTAAAGGGGACTTGTTGATGTTGATATGCGGGAGTGCAAATTGGGGTGGTTCACGGCTGTTCACAGCTGGGGGTTGTTGTCTGTTTGAAAGACTCAAAGTCCTAAATTGAAAGGCCAATCAAATTGCTCAGCCATTCAACATTTAGTGTATATAACACAGCATTCAGTCTATAGGTTTGGGGGAAGAGAGAGGCTCGTCTGTGTATAGGTGAGGCTTGTCTGTGTATGGCTGGGAAGACACAGACCTAGGAGATGGGTTTCTGAATTAGATATACTCTGTCGGATTTCTTTGTCATCTGTGGACTTTGGACTTTGTTCTGTGTTGGAAGTCAATAAAGTGCATCTCTCTGGAAGAATTGGGTTGCTGCGGAAGAGTACTTACATCATCATCATTATAATAATACCTAAATATTAATTATCTATACACCCAATATTAATTAATATATTCGATCACTACACTGGTGCCGTGAAAGCGACCAGAAGAGCATTTTCGGACTTAGTAACAGAAGTCGGTGGTGACAACAATCCTGTGAGTTGGACAGAAGTCTGATGAAGAACCAAGAGCTGTGCTGTGACTCTAATGTCTGGTTGTGACATAAGAGAGTCTGGATTACAAAATTTAACAAGTTGGGAACCCCAGAATTATTCTCTGAAGACTGGAAACAACAAAAAAGGGCTGTGTCGTGTACCAGAAGACCTGAACTGGAAGCTGAAGGAGTAACTAATGCGGTGAGTAAAATATTTCCTTTTTTTTAAATTATTAGTAATATAGTCAAAATGCTTACTCAGTGTGAAGCCAGTGTCAGTTCTGATAAAGTTAACAGATGGGTATTAAAATGTATTAAGCGCCATGGCGGTCCTTATGAAATTCCAGAAAAATGTAAGCAGACATGGACGATGATGAAGGAATTTTTAGAGAAAAATGTTTTTGATAGCAAAATTTCAGAAAGTAAAAGAAAAGGTTGTATTATACAGGGCTTGTTATCTTGCTGTTTAACAATGGAAAGTTCTTTGAATGGTAAGATTGAGGAAATTACCCAGTTACAGAAGGCAGTTGATAATAGCAACAATGTTTGTGAGAGGTTACAAAACCAATCAGACACCGAGACAGTAAATTTAAAATTGCATGCGGTTACCATTGGAGAAGCTTTACTTGAGAAATCTAAACGTTGTGATGAATTATCAGAGGAAAATGAGAGATTAAAATTAAGAATTATGGAATTAGAGAAGAGATCTCAGGAATGCAGATATGCATCAAATCTTGGATTCAGCAATCTGCAGCAAACAGAACCTCATATTAAATCTGATAATGCATTACC
This sequence comes from Lithobates septentrionalis, assembly GCA_037952835.1. Lineage (NCBI taxonomy): Eukaryota > Metazoa > Chordata > Amphibia > Anura > Ranidae > Lithobates > Lithobates septentrionalis. The sequence goes on from JBBDGP010001284.1 coordinate 5,177,255, forward strand.
AGCTGCCCCCACTGTGACTACCACAGTTTATAACAATAATAATAATACAGGTGAAGTTCAGCTTGTAATGAAGCCATTGAAACCAAAATTATTAGACGCAATTCTTAAAGAAATAGGAATGGTTCCATACCATGATTTAAACAGATTTTTAAAATGGTTTTGTGACGTGCAGCAAGTCAGAGATATGTACAATCTCAACCCATCTGACTTAGAAAGAGTTTTGCAACATTCTATAGGAAGTGGTCTTTGGATGAGAATTAAACAAATCTGTATTCAGCCTCTGAGGACAAGGGACATATTACTGGAATTATTATGTATTTTGTATGGTGTACGTTCTGATGTTACTATTCATGGGAAGATCCAACAAATGCAAAATGAATCTCCCTATGAATTGTCACACAGGATAGCAACTATTATGGAATTATTGGTCGGTAATAATCTTGCATTTGAGCGTGGTGGCTTGATACATATGAGTATGTTTCTAGATGCGTTGCATGAAGATATCAAACAAAATATTTTATTAGTTACCCCAAATCCTCATGATTTAAAAGACATATTGTTGAGAGCAGACCATTTATGGAGAAAGTCAAATGAGCAGGCTGTCAAAATTGATTTAGCCACATTGTTTAGGACAAATACTGAGCATAAAGATCAGAAGATAATATCCTATGATGACACCCAGAGAGGACACTCCGGGTCAAACATTGGTGATATTAATATGAAAACCAGAGCTGACCAAAATAATAATAAGAAAAGGTCAAAGACTTGGATACCGTTTTCTCAGTTAAAACACAAATATGACCAGCTGAAAATTGAGTATGACAAGATGAGAGGGGAACGTGATACATTATTAGAGCAGTTGAAGGGGATACAGGGTGTCATGAATGTACAAGATGTATATTCTCCAGATCTGTTTTTGAATGCAAATGACACTTCTCTAGCAGTGGGGGTGAATTAGCTCCAAACTGTAAACGTGTAAATAGTGTTTTGTTTTAACTTCAAACAATGTTTAAGGACCTTGCTAATTAGTTTTGTTGGAGAGTTTTGTTTTTCAGGGACGTCTGAAGAGGCTTGCATGTGAATAGCAGAAGTCTGAAATTGAATAGTGGTGGAGAATTATGGGAGAAATGCTGAATAGACAATATATCACTATACATGGAATTATAAAGCATTCATGGACTCTCTCGAAATTCATCAAGCAATGGACCTTTTTTTCTTTTTTCTTCAACGCCCTAATTTTTAATTTTTCTCCCTTTTCCTGATATATTTTGCTTTTCATTTTTTATTTTTGTTTGTTTTGTTTCTTGAACTTTATCTTAAAACCAAAGAGAGGCATTGTAACCTAAAATAATTTTCATAACATCTGTACATATTACATAATGCGTATTGATCAATATATTTGACATCTAAGGTGAGATGCTGCACAATGGCTTGGCATAGCATAAATTATAGTATGTTGGGTGGTTTTCCTAAATTTATAAGAGGGGTGAGTGAAATTCATCACTCTAGTCATGATTTGAAACTTTGTTGATTCAGTTGTTTATAATATGCTAAAGGCTATGACATATATGGATGAAAAAGAAGTTTCTACCTTTCATGGTGAAGATACTGGCAAGAATTTCCACTGCCGCTTTGTCTGGACAGAAGATCTGATAAACACTGATGTCAAGCTGATTCTATCTGAACCATCGTGTGGGGGTATATGTATATGTTGGTATACCATTCAAGTGTAATTATGGACTGAATGATCCAAGTAACTGCTTTATTGAAGACAATGAGGGGTCGGCCTACAGCAAATTACAAAAGCAAATTGTGGCTGGCAATCAACAAATTCTGATACTTGACAGGTACACATCCCAGTCATCTTTGTTCAAATAGGAAATGGAAAGAAGCAGATGTGAATTGTAAAATGCTTGCAAGATGGACTCATGAATGTCAAGTGCAAGAAAATAGTTTGAAGCACAGTTTTTATTGCCATATCCAAACCTATTGACCTTGAAAGTGAGTGCTGGTACATTGATCGTTCTTCTTGCTATAAAGATGAAAGTAGAGTGTTTGCGTAAAAGCATCTTTAAAAATGGAAAGCTTGAGCCTGGAGATGGAAAAATCCTGGACTTATGTGGATTGGAGTTCCCAGAGCATACCAAGTTTACTTTCAGTGAGATGGTGAGAGATGTGATGAAGTCAGACCGAAGGATGGACTGTGACATCAGCTCGTCTTTGCGCAATATTCAAGATCTTGATGTGATATAAGGCCTAACAGCTATATGGGCCACTGATGTTTACCAAATTCTTTTCCAGTCATGGTCTAAAAGTTATATTATCTAATAACTGTTTCATGGGGATATTTTAGAGGCTGGCGAAGAGAGATGTAACCAGTTTCAACTTCATATTTTATATGAGCCATTGTAAAGCATCCAGTACCTTAAATCGTAATGATATTTTTTGTTGTTTGATTTATGGGTCAGTTCTAGTAGATAGAACCGACCCAAGTGGGGGTATATGTTGTAATATGTTGTAATGTTCACCGATTTATGTGGGACATTGTTGTGTGTATGTACACATGCAGTCAATATTGACCAGGCCAGAATTCAATTGACTGGTTGATTTGTCCAACTGAATTTTAACATATCAAGGGGACAGCTGAAGACTCTTTGATGTGTTGATTTTATGCAAGTCTACCTAGGTGTGTGAGGTGAGGTATGGTCTGGAAACCTAATTGAACATTTCAAAGGGTACATTGTTTAAAGGACCATAGTAGAAATATTAATTGATGGTAATAAGACCTGAGGGGGTAACAATGGGATCAGGAAGTGTTTTGGGTTGGCCTAGCGGAGGCTCCCTCCTGTGGGGCTAATTTATCAGGAGGGCTTGTGGATATGCAGGAATGTAGGTATTCCAAAAGGTATTCAAAAGGGTGTTCAGGTGATATACACATATCTAAAGGGGACTTGTTGATGTTGATATGCGGGAGTGCAAATTGGGGTGGTTCACGGCTGTTCACGGCTGGGGGTTGTTGTCTGTTTGAAAGACTCAAAGTCCTAAATTGAAAGGCCAATCAAATTGCTCAGCCATTCAACATTTAGTGTATATAACACAGCATTCAGTCTATAGGTTTGGGGGAAGAGAGAGGCTCGTCTGTGTATAGGTGAGGCTTGTCTGTGTATGGCTGGGAAGACACAGACCTAGGAGATGGGTTTCTGAATTAGATATACTCTGTCGGATTTCTTTGTCATCTGTGGACTTTGGACTTTGTTCTGTGTTGGAAGTCAATAAAGTGCATCTCTCTGGAAGAATTGGGTTGCTGCGGAAGAGTACTTACATCATCATCATTATAATAATACCTAAATATTAATTATCTAATCACCCAATATTGATTATTATAACCCGATCACTACACTCAGGTACTCCCAATACACAGATACACCACTACTCAGGTACTTCCCATTCTCAGGTACTCCCAATACACAGGTACTCTCACTACTCAGGTACTCCCATTACTCAGGTACTCCCCCTACTAAGCTACTTCTACTACACATGTACTCCCACTACGCAGATACTCCCAATACACAGGTACTCCCACTACTCAGGTACTCCCCCTACTCAGGTACTCCCACTACACAGGTACACCCAATACTCAGGTTCTCCCAATACACAGGTACTCCCAATACTCAGGTACTCACGCTACACAGGTACTCAAACTACACAAGTACTCCCAATACACAGGTACTCCCAATACTCAGGTACTCACACTACACAGGTACTCACACTACACAGGTACTCCCAATACACAGGTACTCACAATACTCAGGTACAAAGTACAAGAACAAAGTTGTACTTTTGTTCTGTGTTTGGACATTTTTCTTGTTGGGCATCCCATAATTCTCTACCCCATCCAAGTTATCATCCCCTAATAAAACAGCAAAACAAGCCAACGACCGTTTTCTGTGTCTGAGTGAATAAAGGAAATGCTAAGTGACTGGCTGTGCAGCAGTGGGGTACCGTTAATTCAGCAGCTCTTACGAGGGGTATGCTACATATTGTTCCTAGAGTCGCCCAATCAGGGTAAAATGCATCTGGGGGGCATCAAGATGCAGAGACTGTAGGTCAAGCCTCTGTCAGCTTACCAGTGGATGTGGTTGATTTATGTGGTGTATGCCCCCTAACTTTGTTATTGTGATTGTATTTGCAAGATCAGCTAATATAAAAAAAAATCCTCATCTACTGTATGTCACTGCTTACCAAAAGTTTTCCAAGATGGCTGTGTAAATATTACCAGCAATCTGGATTTATTGTCTCAGCAACTGTTTTTTCTTCCTCGCTGTCATAGGAATCGAAAAGGAAAATTTTCTTAAGTAGTCTTATATGCAGGACAGCCTGTCTACAGAAACAATTCTTTTCAGTGACAGAACAAACAGTCCCATTACTCCTAGGTCCTAAAGTGTTTTATCTCAATTTAAAAATATTACTAGTGGATGTTTCGAATATGGTTATTTGTATCGCAAGTATTGATTTCTCCAAAGTAACATGTCTTTTATTCTTGACAGACATAATGCAGTTATTACTTTAGAGTTTTACCAGTAATGCACAGGTGTGTTGGCAAAAAAATTTAAAACACTCAATTAATCTTGTCTTTTCTATTTTACCATTATTTCTGGAATTATAAGGCATACCAGATCATGCCCCCAAGTCTACAAGCAGCACGAGCTTTCAGTAGAGGAAAATGTGTTGCGAAAACTATATACTTATCACATCACCATGACAAGAAATCATTCATGACAGGTCCTAGCATGCTGTCACTGATGCAACAATCAAACACATACTGCAGATAAAATCAGGCAACTTCTTAACTAACCTGAATACTAAATGTTTTCTATTAAGCTGACATGTCTCACAAATTGATCCTTGACATATTACTCCTGTATGATGTATAAACTGAGGCAATAAGTCATAAGCAACCGTATAAGTACAATATATTTGCAGTTAAATATAGATAAAATATATATGTGAAAAAATAAAACTCTTGTTTATTTTTGTCTGACATTTTCTGCCACAACATGTTTTATTGTGCGCTGTTTCTGGCTGCATTACCCCAGACCATACATTTTGAATAGGCCTTAACACAGGAAAAATCCCTCTATTTTTTAACTTAGGACACCGCACAACTTTCTCTGTGTAACAATATGGTGAGCTGTAGTACAGATTTGTTCTTTACATGCATTATCTTTCCATTCAATGTGAATACAAAGCATCACACCATACTTGGTGAATCATCATGCATTGCATTACTATTATGCCCCGTACACATGATCGGACATCGATCGGACATTCAGACAACAAAATCCATGGATTTTTTCTGATGGATGTTGGCTCAAACTTGTTTTGCGTACACACGGTCGCACAAACTTGTCGGAATTTCCGATCGCCAAGAACACGGTGACGTACACCACGTACAACGAGACTAGAAAAGGCCAGTTCAGAACCAAGCGCGGCACCCTTTGCGCTCCTTTTGCTAATCTCGTGTTAGTAAAAGTTTGGTGAGAGACGATTCACGCTTTTTCAGACTCGTGGTTTTCAGATCGTTTTCTGCCGTTCAGTTTGTGCTTGTGGGTTTGTATCTGCTCTTCAGTGCCTGCAGCGAATTACGCGTGACTCCTTGTCATTGTGTTCTTGTTAGTTCGTTACCGATTTCAGGTCACTCTTCACAGGCCTTGCTGTTCTTCAGTGCGTTCTGTTACTTCCTTCTGAGCAGCCGACCGTTTTCTAGCCATGTTGCGTATACGTACTCCTCGTAGAGTTTGTGCTGTGCGGGGGCTTGGTGTTGGGGTCCTTACCTTGACACAAGTCCAGTCCATGAACAGGGTGGGGAGGAGTTCATGGACCAAGAATTGGTTGCTCCAGCGTGACCAGTTCTGTCATATGCCTTTGCTCCGTGAGATCCGTGAGAATAATCCTGATGATTTCAGGAACTTTCTCTGGATGACGGACCCCGTATTTCACTGTTTGTTGGCTTTGCTGACCCCCTATATTAGCAGGCAGGATACCTGCATGAGGCAAGCCATCACTCCGGAGCAGAGGCTCGTCGCCACCCTGTGGTACTTGGCAACGGGGAGAAGCCTGCATGACCTCAAGTTCTCCACAGGCATCTCCCCCCAGGCTCTGGGGATCATTATCCCAGAGACCTGTTCTGCCATCATCCAGGTCCTGCAGAAGGAGTATATTAAGGCAAGGTTTTTATCCTTTAATATCACATTTTATTGTATTTAATGTTTGATAATATATTGTATTTCTTTCCTCATTCCCTAATTACCATGATTGTAATATGCTGTGAATGTCCCCTTTGTTCTCATGCATGCTGGATTTTTATGTAATTTTTTTTCTCCTTCATACATATTTGCCTTCACTTACCTCCCCAGCATGGTCTCCTGGCCCTATATTCACCTCATGTAGTCACTTAACAATGTATTTTATCAGCTCCATAGTAGTGCTTTACCCCAAACACCCCCTAAAATGTTTTTAAATGTGATTTGTGCTTTAAATTCAGGCAGAGTGCCAGAGGCTTTTTTTTGGGGTCCCCAAATCATTTGGAACCCTCTCTCCCCCCAACTGCTAAGTCAGCTGATACCAATTCTCTATCTATCCTCAATCATCTATCTGCTGACTTTGCCAAACCCATACACACTATACCCATCTCTTTAGTGGTCAGATGTATGGATGAATTCCCCAAAGCATGTAGTGCAAGGGCCTGCCTGTATACTTTCAAATGGTACTGTTTAAAGTTTTTGTACCCTATTATTATCTTGATAGGTAATAGCAGAATTTCCAAATGTGCTCAAATGTGTACAGTGTGTATTTATATCTTTGTATTATGACACTTCTTACCTGTCCAGTGGGCTGTCAATAGTGTAACTAAGGAGGGGCTGGCCAAAGTAACACACATTATTTAGGCATTCATCTCTCAATGAATTGGAGAGGGTTACCTGTCCCAAAGATCTCCTCCCCCCCTAAAATGTTAGAAATGGCCCATAAGAGGGGGGGGGGGGATCTGATAGGTGGAACTTATACTTTGGTCTTTAAAAACTCCCTCAAATAAATGTTATCTTGATGTTGAGGGGGGTTGTGACCAATCCACACTATTTTTACAAGAGAGCACCAACATGCCTCCATCCCAATATATGCAAAAAAATGGGGGGAAAGAAGCGGGACTTTGTATGAGGCATGTGGGTGAGTATGTTGGGCTAAATGGTAAGTGTTATAGTATAAATAATGAGATCAGTATAAGTACCACAAATGGTAATATAACATAATCATGGTATAAAAGTTTTAATGGCATGGGTATTTGGGCCAAATACAGTCAAAAGAGAACACATTTAAGACCATAGTAAAAGCGTGTTGACGACAATGTACAAACAGGCGAATTGGTTATACAGTAGCAACAACACATATACAGTGGCTTGCGAAAGTATTCGGCCCCCTTGAACTTTTCAACCTTTTGCCACATTTCAGGCTTCAAACATAAAGATATAAAATTTTTATCTTTTGTGAAGAATCACCAACAAGTGGGACACAATTGTGAAGTGGAACGAAATCTTTTGGATTTTTGAAACTTTTTTAACTAATAAAAAAATGAAAAGTGGGGCGTGCAAAATTATTCGGCCCCCTTGCGTTAATACTTTGTAGAGCCACCTTTTGCTGCGCTTACAGCTGCAAGTCGCTTGGGGTATGTCTCTATCAGTTTTGCACATCGAGAGACTGAAATTCTTGCCCATTCTTCCTTGCAAAACAGCTCGAGCTCAGTGAGGTTGGATGGAGAGCGTTTGTGAACAGCAGTTTTCAGCTCTTTCCACAGATTCTCGATTGGATTCAGGTCTGGACTTTGACTTGGCCATTCTAACACCTGGATACGTTTATTTGTGAACCATTCCTTTGTAGATTTTGCTGTATGTTTGGGATCATTGTCTTGTTGGAAGATAAATCTCCGTCCCAGTTTCAGGTCTTTTGCAGACTCCAACAGGTTTTCATCCAGAATGGTCCTGTATTTGGCTGCATCCATCTTCCCCTCAATTTTAACCATCTTCCCTGTCCCTGCTGAAGAAAAGCAGGCCCAAACCATGATGCTGCCACCACCATGTTTGACAGTGGGGATGGTGTGTTGAGTGTGATGAGCTGTGTTGCTTTTACGCCAAACATATCGTTTTGCATTGTGGCCAAAAAGTTCGATTTTGGTTTCATCGGACCAGAGCACCTTCTTCCACATGTTTGGTGTGTCTCCCAGGTGGCTTGTGGCAAACTTTAGACGAGACTTTTTATGGATATCTTTGAGAAATGGCTTTCTTCTTGCCACTCTTCCATAAAGGGCAGATTTGTGCAGTGTACGACTGATTGTTGTCCTATGGACAGACTCTCCCACCTCAGCTGTAGTTCTCTGCAGTTCATCCAGAGTGATCATGGGCCTCTTGGCTGCATCTCTGATCAGTCTTCTCCTTGTCTGAGCTGAAAGTTTAGAGGGACAGCCAGGTCTTGGTAGATTTGCAGTGGTCTGATACACCTTCCATTTCAAAATGATCGCTTGCACAGTGCTCCTTGAGATGTTTAAAGCTTGGGAAATCTTTTTGTATCCAAATCTTTAAACTCTTTAAACTTCTCCACAACAGTATTACGGACCTGCCTGGTGTCTTCCTTGGTCTTCATGATGCTCTCTGCACTTTCAACAGAACCCTGAGACTATCACAGAGCAGGTGCATTTATACAGAGACTTGATTACACACAGGTGGATTCTATTTATCACCATCAGTCATTTAGGACAACATTGGATCATTCAGAGATCCTCGCTGAACTTCTGGAGTGAGTTTGCTGCACTGAAAGTAAAGGGGCTGAATAATTTTGCACGCACCACTTTTCAGTTTTTTAATTGCTAAAAAAGTTTAAAATATCCAATAGATTTCGTTCCACTTCACAATTGTGTCCCACTTGTTGGTGATTCTTCACAAAAAATTAAAATTTTATATCTTTATGTTTGAAGCCTGAAATGTGGCAAAAGGTTGAAAAGTTCAAGGGGGCCGAATACTTTCGCAAGCCACTGTACATAGTACAATGAATAAGTGCATCAATAGATCTAAACTCAATGCGTTTCTTGGCTTGAAACCAATCGTCAGGAGTCCGATGCCATGTAAAAGTTGTGCATTGATTGATTCTGATAGTGTGTTGCAATACGATATAAGTCTGGGTCCATAGAGTCTCACCCGGGGTTGAGGCAGAGAGCACACCCTAATAGACCGCCAGCGCGGCAGCCAGAATGACAGAAGCATCCATGGAGACCGGCAGTCAGGGACGTCTGGCGGGGTCAAGGAGTGTGGGTAAGCTGTGTGGTAAGTGCCCAGCCGAGCCAGAAGTCCAGCATGAGTGACGGGGTTATCTTGATGTTGGCCAAGAATGTTTGTGTCTAATCTGCTTTCCCTGTTTATGTGCAAAATGACTAATTTTTTGTTGTTGTTTGACTCCACAGTTTCCTTCCACGCCACAGGAATGGCAGACTGTGGCCTCCCACTTTGCCAGGGCGGTGGGACTTTCCTAACTGCGGAGGGGCAATTGATGGGAAACACGTCTACATCGCCCCACCACCCAACTCAGGGTCATACTATTTCAACTATAAGGGGTTCAATAGTATTGTGATGTTGGCGGTGGTGTTGGCTACTTACGAGTTCTTGTATGCGGACGTGGGGAAGAATGGTCGGATGTCAGATGGTGGAGTCATCGCCCAGACCGAGTTCTACAGGCGTCTCCAGAATGGCAGCTTGGACTTGCCACCTGCAGAAGACAAGGGGGAAGGACTCCCATTCGTCTTCGTTGCTGATGAAGCGTTTGCGCTGGGGGACCATCTTATGCGGCCATTCCCGATGAGGACCCTCACCCCGGACCAGAGGGTTTTTAACTACTGGCTGGTCAGAGCCAGAAGAGTGGTGGAGAACACGTTTGGAATCATGGCCAGCTGGTTCCGCCTATTTCTTACACCCATACACATGGCGGAGTACAAACTGAATCATATCATCCTGGCGTGCTGTGTTCTACACAACTTCTTACGGCAACATTATGCCAACTATGCTGGCTCAGTTGGGCCTGAGGCTGGAATTCAAAATGAACCAACCCTGGCGGCGCTTGAAAGTGGCCGTCCTGGCTTGCCCCCCCTGAGTGCCCGTGATGTCCGGCTAAGATACCTTGAATACATTGCGGGTAGGGGGGCTATCAATATGCCAGACAATGTCTGAAACCTTTTTCAAATCAAAAAAAAAATTTAACTACAAAAATCTTTGGTGACATTTACTGCTTGTGTTTCTTTTAGCTGACCCTGACAGAAATGTGGTGAGTCCTGAAAGTGGCGTGATTGTGTAACATTACAAAGCATTGTTGGGTGTTATTTACTAAAGGCAAAGACACTGCACTACAAGTGCACTTGAAACTGCACTTGTAGTGCAAAGTGGATTTTCCCTTAGGAAATAACCCCCATTGTCACAGAAAACACTAATTATAGAGCACAACAAAAGTTTTGGAGCGTTGAAACAATAATCCACATATTCTTAATTAACAATCTTTTTAATACCAGCACAATCACATGTGCATTTAGAAAAGGTTTTTAAAACAAACCAACATGTTTGTTGTATAACAATTTTTGGGGTCACATTAGAAAAAGTAGAAATGTCCATTTAAGATAAAACAGGCATGTTTAAAACCAACAAGAAAGACACAAATGTTGAACTTACAAAGTTCACATTTGGTAGAACTTGAAGGCAATATCAGACATGAGTATTTACAAACTGTGTTTGATATTGCGTTCAGATGGGGTGAAGTCACCCCTAGAAAAGACAAATTTTGAAGATGCACACCAATTGCCGAATGTCAACATGTGCTAGCTGCCATCACGAGGGATCAAGGGACGTGTTTTGTGGGTGCAACCCCTTCCTCACAGATACTTTATTATTGAGGAAGGGGTTGCACCCCCAAAACGCATCCATTGATCTCCCGTGATGGCAGATAGCACATGTTGACATTCGGCAATTGGTGTGCATCTTCAAAATTTGTCTTTTCTAGGGGTGACTTCACCCCATCTGAACGCAATATCAAACACAGTTTGTAAATACTCATGTCTGATATTGCCTTCAAGTTCTACCAAATGTGAACTTTGTAAGTTCAACATTTGTGTCTTTCTTGTTGGTTTTAAACATGCCTGTTTTATCTTAAATGGGCATTTCTACTTTTTCTAATGTGACCCCAAAAATTGTTATACAACAAACATGTTGGTTTGTTTTAAAAACCTTTTCTAAATGCACATGTGATTGTGCTGGTATTAAAAAGATTGTTAATCAAGAATATATGAGTTGGAACATCCTCCTCCTCCCCCTTCTCCTCCTCCTCCTGCCACAACTACACCACCACAGCCACAGCGTGGAAGGAAGCGTGGAAGGAAGACCAGAGAGTGATGACCTGGGTTCAGTCTGGTCTGGCAAAAGATGCAGGCTCTTGTATGACCACAGCCTGGGGACACAGATGTCATCTGCTGCTTTCAGGATCTCTGGGACTTCTGGACCAGACTGTACTCCCTTACATATGGACTCCTCAGGCCACCAATTTTGCTGTAAAATAATTGATGTCTGCCCTGGGGGCCAAAGGCTTCACCAATTTCTGCTGTTTCTCCAGCGTTGCCTCCCTCTTTGTTTGGTTGTGAGCCCTTAATAACGTTTTTTTTGTTTTAATTATGCTCGCCTATGTGTGTTCCCCTTCAAAAAGGACAGTTTATTTGTGAGGATTCAGGTACATTTCTAAAGTACAATGTGAAATTAACAAGAGACACCAACACCAAACAACCTCCCTGAGATTAAATAATACAAGATAATAATGGTGTTGTGGTAACTTGACAGACAAAACACACACAAAAATATTTTGGATGTTAAATAACTAAAAAAAAAAAAAATTACAACAAGATCAGCATTAAAAAAAATACAAACCAAAAAAAATTTAAAAAAAAAATCACATCAGGCTTGAAAAAAAAACAAAAAAAAAATGATATAGATTTTGGGTCAGATGTGAAAAATCATAATATATTGAGGGAATCACGATAAATAATAAAGAAAGAAGTTTGTGTGAATATCAGCAGCAAAACTACTTCATTCTAGCATTATAAGGAAGAAGAGAGTGCGCTGTATTAAACAATTTTAAAATTTGCAGCCTGACAAAAGTGCTCTATCCATTCCGAACGCTAATTTTACCAGACCGAGCTGTTCTGCCTGGGAATTTTCTTCTGAGCATGCGTGGCACTTTGTGCATCAGAATTGTCCACACACGGTCGGAATTTTGGTGATTTTGTTGTCGGAAAATTTTATAGCCTGCTCTCAAACTTTGTGTGTCGGAAAATCCGATGGAAAAAGCCAGATGGAGCCCAGACACGGTCGGATTTTCCGACAACACGTTCCAATCGCACATTTTCCGTCGGAAAATCTGACCGTGTGTACGGGGCATTAGAATGCTGTTTATACAGACAAAGGTTCAACATCCATTATCATACAATATATTGTCTTCGTGCTCCTGTTGTTTCTGATAAAACAAAAAGGGTCAACCCTGTGTCCAGCACCACCTTGACTGGTGAGAGTTATGTACGAATATACAAAGTTTATTCCATATTCAAGATAAAAATAGAAACAGTAAATACATGTCATAATAAAAATGGAAGCAATGCAAATATAAGTTGATATATATTGTTTAAATGTGAAGAATGTTGCAAATGTAAACAGCACAAAACAGTGTAAAAAGTACATGCTGGACTGGTATCTTGATGCGTTTTGTGAAGCAACATTCACTTCCTCAGGAGACTGTCAAGACCAATATATCTGTGTCATAGAGATAATAGTAGTATAACTACATATAGACCTGCTATGGGTAGAAAACTCCCTACATTAAGTATACTTGCATATCAACTAGAAAGTTTGAGGAAAAAGAAAGCCCTGACAAAAAATATGAACAAAAACAAAAAAGTTAAACATTAAACAAAGAAGGGTATATTCATATATGCATATATACATACATATAGTTGTAAAATAATAATAGACATAGTGGGGCTGATTTCCGAAGCATTTGCGCCATGACTTGCAGTGCACGCCGATGAGCAAATTACATTTTCATATTTACAAAGCATTTGCGACGGTAACACAGCGCGATCCCCCATTTACTATTCTCTTCCCGGCGCACAGGAAGAGGTGATCTGTACGCCACTATAGACCTGGTGCACGGCATCTTTAACTTCAAATTTAAACAAGCTGGAAGTGCCAATAATAGGGGGGTGATGTGGGGTGATGTGGGAAAGTGTAGTACTAACTGCCCAAGTCACAAATATGGCCAAAATAGAACGAGAAAGTGACTTTCTCTGAACAAGCCGGCAGCGCCGGCAAATACATTTAAACTGCGGGAGGTGAATTTATACACTGCGCATGCTCAAATGGCATTTGCGCTTGTTCAAATACTTTGGTTCACTGTGCTGGCAAAATATTAGTAAATGTCAAGCAACGTAAAAGCATTTGCATAGGTTGAACGGGCGCACCTCTAGACTTTTTTTTCTTTTTAACGCTGGTTCACTTCGTGCGGCTCTAATGAAATGTTGGTCCGGCAAAACACATAAAAGTTCATTGATAAAAACAGCATTAAGAAAACAAACAAAATTCTGAAAAAAAAATGCGTGAGGTTTCCCCGAAATTCAATACCAGGCCCTTCAGGTCTGGTATGGATATTAAGGGGAACCCCACGCCAAAAAAAAAAAAAATGGCGTGGGGTCCCCTTCAAAATCCATACCAGGCCCTTCAGGTCTGGTATGGATTTTAAGGGGAACCCCGCGCCAAATAAAAAAAAATGGTGTGGGGTTCCCCTAAAAATCCATACCAGACCCTTAAAGAGCACGCAACCTGGCAGTCCGCAGGAAAAGAGGGGGGGACGAGAGAGCGGCCCCACCCTCCTGAACTGTACCAGGCCACATGCCCTCAACATTGGGAGGGTGCTTTGGGGTCCCCTGCAAAGGGCCTCATGCCCACAACCCTTGGCCGGTGGTTGTGGGGGTCTGCGGGCGGGGGGCTTATCGGAATCTGGAAGCCCCCTTTAACAAGGGGACCCCCAGATCCCAGCCCTCCCCCCTGTGTGAAATGGTAAGGGGGTACAAAAGTACCCCTACCATTTCACAAAAAAAGTGTTAAAAATGTTAAAAATTACAAGAGACAGTTTTTGACAATTCCTTTATTTAAAGTCTTCTTCTTTCCTTCTTCTTTCTTCTATCTTCTATCTTCCTTCGGTATCCTTCTTCATCTTCATCTTCTTCTTCTTCTGGTTCTTCTGGTTCTTCTTGTTCTCCCTCCGGTGTTCTCGTCCAGCATCTTCCTCTGCGGCGTCTTCTTCCCTTCTTCTCCTCGGGCCGCTCTGCATCCATGATGGCATGGTGGGAGGCTCCCGCTGTGATGCTTCTCCTCTTCTGACAGTTCTTAACTAACGGAGGGCGGGGCCACCCCGTGACCCCGCCCCCCTCTGACGCATGGGGACTTCCCTGTCCGCCCCCTCTGACATCACAGGGAAAGCTTTGGGGAAGTCCCTGTACATCAGAGGGGCGGGGTCACCGGGTGGCCCCGCCCTCCGTTATTTAAGAACCGTCAGAAGAGGAGAAGCGTCACACAGCGGGAGCCTCCCATCATGGTCGGATGCGGAGCAGCCCAGAAGACGAAGGGAAGAAGGCGCCGGCGCCACGGAGGAGGATGCCGGACGAGAACACCGGAGAAAGAACCAGAAGAACCAGAGAACCAGAAGAAGATGAAGATCAAGGAAGAATTCGAAGGAAGATAGAAGATAGAAGAAAGAAGAAAGAAGAAGCATTTAAATAAAGGAATTGTCAAAAACTGTCTCTTGTAATTTTTAACATTTTTGACACTTTTTTGTGAAATGGAAGGGGTACTTTTGTACCCCCTTACCATTTCACACAGGGGGGAGGGCCGGGATCTGGGGGTCCCCTTGTTAAAGGGGGCTTCCAGATTCCAATAAGCCCCCCGCCCGCAGACCCCCACAACCACCGAGCAAGGGTTGTGGGGATGAGGCCCTTGTCCTCCTCAACATGGGGACAAGGTGTTTTGGGGGCTACCCCAAAGCACCCTCCCAATGTTGAGGGCATGTGGCCTGGTACGGTTCAGGAGGGGGGGTTTCTCTCACCCCCACCCCTCTTTTCCTGTGGCCTGCCAGGTTGCATGCTCGGATAAGGGTCTGGTATGGATTTTTAGGGGAACCCCACACCATTTTTTAAAAAATTTTGGTTCCCCTTAAAATCAATGCCAGACCTGAAGGGAAGGAAAGTAGGTTATATGGTTTTCAATGGCATAGTTCACACCAGTGCTTTCAGTTCCAGTGCGTTTCCAGTTCCCAAAAAAAAAAAGTTGAACATGCTGCATTTTTTATGCACTGGACTGTACTGAAACGCTGTAAAATGCATCAAAAACGCACTGGAAGGCACCTAAATGCACCAAAAATGCACTGCAACACACTTGTCCTTATTTAAGGTTAAGAAAAAAAAAGGGGGGGGGGAAAGCACTGGACTGCATCAAAAATGCACCAAAAATGCACTGGAACGCATAAAAACGTGCATGCAGAAAAGCACCTGAAACGCATCCGGACTGCGTTTCTATGGTGTGACCCGGCCCTTAGGGCCAGTTCACACCATAGAAACGCAGTCCGGACGCGTTCCAGGTGCTTTTCTGCATGCCCGTTTTTGATGCATTCCAGTGCATTTTTGATGCGTTTTTGATGCAGTCCTGTGCTTTTTCCCCCCTCTTTTTTCTTAACCTTAAATAAGGACAAGTGCGTTCCAGTGCGTTTTTGATGCATTTTACAGCTTTCCAGTACAGTCCAGTGCAGAAAAAATGCATAATGTTCTACTTTTTTTTCTGGAACTGGAACGCACTGGAACGGCAAGCACTGGTGTGAACTATGTCATTGCAAACCATATAACCGAATTTCCATGCATTTTGATGCATAAAATATGCACTGGACTGCATTGGTGTGAACTGGCCCTTAAGGAATCTGGCATATTTAAAGGAGTTTCTCCTTGTTTCGTTTTTGGGGTTGTCCAATTGGTGACATTAATAAATGTCCCTTAGGGTGGGACCTGGGCCCCATACTCATTTTAAGGCCAATAACTAAAATATAAGCCAGCCAAGTGGGGAGTGGGGACTAGTAAAATTGCCAAGTCAGTTCCCTTAGACTGCAATGGTATTTGTTGTATAACTTTTGCACATGTTAGGCTCTTTAGCTGCCCCCCTGGACTGGGGGGTGTTTTGTCCCATCTGTAATTTTGGTGCATGCTGGATGATGTGCTTAATTTTGGACAGTGGGGTGGCTTATTTTGTGCTAGCTGCATTTGGGTTGTTCTGGGCATGCTCAGGGACTTTGTTTTTTTTTGGTGGTGCTTTTTGTGTGTGAACAGCACTTGGATGTTTCTGGGCATGCTCAGAGTGTTTTTTGGGTTAGTAATTTAAGGACATCCTTAACAGGTGTACCCACTTTGAAGTTCAGTCTCTACATTGGGTGAACTTGCATTTTGTGTGTTTCATGGACTGTCCATGTGTTTGCAATTGCCTCATTAGCACACAAACCTATGTTATATAAAGCTTGCAGATAGCAATCTTTACTTTGCCCTGATAAGAGCCAAGATTGTGTGTGTGTGGGGGGCCTGCAAGAGAGTACATTTGGGTGTCCTTATCGAGTTTCTAACACATAGTTAGTTAGTCAGGTTGAAAAAAGACACAAGTCCATCCAGTTCAACCACAAAAAAAAAAATATATATTTATCTAATATACCCAATACTATACCCACAGCTGATCCAGAGGAAGGCAAAAAACCCCAGCAGAGCATGCTTCAATTTGCTACAGCAGGGTAAAAAATTCCTTCCTGATCCCCCAAGAGGCAATCGGATTTTCCCTGGATCAACTTTACCTATAAATGTCAGTACCCAGTTATATTATGTACATTTAGGAAAGTATCCAGGCCTTTCTTAAAGCAATCTACTGAGCTGGCCAGAACCACCTCTGGAGGGAGTCTATTCCACATTTTCACAGCTCTTACTGTGAAGAAACCTTTCCGTATTTGGAGACTAAATCTCTTTTCCTCCAGTTGTAAAGAGTGCCCCCTTGTCCTCTGTGTTGACTGTAAAGTGAATAACTCAACACCAAGTTCACTATATGGACCCCTTATATATTTGAACATGTTGATCATATCCCCCTTATTCTCCTCTTCTCAAGAGTGAACAAATTCAGTTCCTCTAATCTCTCCTCATAGCTGAGCTCCTCCATGCCTGTTATCAGTTTGGTTGCCCTTCTCTGCACTTTCTCCAGTTCCCTGATATCCTTTTTGAGAACTGGTGCCCAAAACTGAACTGCATATTCCAGATGAGGTCTTACTAATGATTTGAACAGGGGCAAAATGATATCTCTCTCTCTGGAGTCCATACCTCTCTTAATACAAGAAAGGACTTTGCTCGCTTTGGAAACCGCAGCTTGGCATTGCATGCTATTATTGAGCTTATGATCTACCAAAACCCCCAGATCCTTCTCCACCATGGATTCCCCCAGTTGTACTCCCCCTAGCATGTATGATGCATGCATATTCTTAGCCCCCAAGTGCATAACTTTACATTTCTCAACATTAAACCTCATCTGCCACATAGACGCCCAATTAGACAGAGCATTGAGGTCAGCTTGTAAATTGGAGACATCCTGTAAGGACGTTATTCCACTGCATAGCTTGGTGTCATCTGCAAAGACAGAAATGTTACTTTTGATCCCAGACCCAATATCATTTATAAAGATATTAAAGAGTAAGGGTCTCAGCACTGAACCTTGGGGTACACCACTGATAACCTTAGACCATTCAGAGTAAGAATCATTAACCACTACTCTCTGAATTCTGTCTTTTAGCCAGTTTTCTATCCATTTACAGACTGATATTTCCAAGCCTGTAGACTTTAACTTACACATGAGCCGTGTGTGCGGAACTGTATCGAACGCTTTTGCAAAATCCAAGTATACCACGTCCACAGCCACCCCTCTGTCCAAGGTTTTACTTACCTCTTCATAAAAAGAAATCAGGTTTGTCTGACAACTTCTGTCTTTCATGAATCCATGCTGTCTGTTGCTTAAAATGTTTTTTTCCAGCAAGAACTCATCTATGTGGTCTTTTATTAAATGCTCCAGTATCTTCCCGACTATAGAAGTTAAACTAACAGGTCTACAGTTACTTGGTAAAGACTTTGATCCCTTTTTAAATATAGGCACCACGTTCGCCCTGCGCCAATCCAGTGGTACTATTCGCGTCATTAATGAGTCCCTAAAAATTAGATACAATGGCTTTGAAATTACAGAGCTCAATTCTTTTAGGATCCGTGGGTGGATGCCATCAGGTCCAGGTGCTTTTTCCACCTTTATTCTGTCTAAATATTTCTGGACCATATCACTTTTGAGCCATTGTGGATCATTTGGGGCTGTGTCAATACCACCCCCATTATGGACATGAGCTCCCCCATGCTCTTTTGTATACACAGAGCTGAAGAAAGTATTTAATAAATTAGCCTTCTCCTTGTCCCCAGTCACCCACTCTAGATTATTTTGTAAAGGGCCTACATGCTCAGACCTGACCTTTTTACTATTAATATATTTGAAGAATTTTTTGGGGTTACTACTATTTTTTGCGATCTGTGGTACATTTTGAATTTTTGCACCCTTGATTTCCTTTTTACATATTCTGTTAAATTCTTTGTAGCATTTAAACGACACTAGTGTTCCTTCATTTTTATATTTTTTAAAAGCTCTTTTCTTATTGTCTATAGCTTTTCTAACTTTGACCGTGAGCCACATAGGTTTAATTTTTAGCCTTTTAAACTTATTGCCCATGGGAATATACTTTGCAGTGAGGTCCCAAACAGTCTTTTTGAAGAATTCCCATTTCTGCTCTGTGTTTACCGCTGCCAATATTCCCTCCCAGTGTAAGTCCTGGAGAGCAGCCCTCATCCTTGGAAAATTTGCTCTCTTGAAGTTAAGTGTTTTTATCTTTCCCGTATGTATTTCTTGTTTACAGCTAACATCAAATGAAATCATGTTATGGTCACTGCTACCCAGGTGTTCCTTTATCTGAACATTAGTAATAAGCTCTGCATGGTTTGAGATTACCAGGTCCAACAGAGCTTCATTCCTAGTTGGGGCCTCAATAAACTGCACCATAAAATTGTCCTGTACTAGGTTTATAAATTTTTGCCCTTTAACTGTCCCAGCAGTGCCATTACTCCAGTCAATTTCTGGGTAGTTAAAATCCCCCATTATTATCACTGTCCCAGCCCTTGCAGCCCTTTCCATCTGTGCAAGGAGCTGAGTCTCCACCTCCTCGTTAACATTGGGTGGTCTATAACAAACTCCAATGATTAACTTTGAACTACTCACATCTATATGTAGTTCCACCCATAATGCTTCAGACTCATCACACTCTCCATCAATCAGGTCCTCTTTCACACTTGCTTTGAGATCACTTCTCACATAGAGACAGACCCCGCCACCTTTCCTTTTTACCCTGTCCCTCCAAAAGAGTGCATAGCCAGGAATATTAATAGCCCAGTCATGTGAGGATTGAAGCCAAGTTTCAGCAATACCGATTACATCATAGTTCACCTCATGCACCAGAGCTTCCAACTCACCTATTTTGCTTGGCTGACTTCTGGCATTGGTGAACAAACACTTTAATGCATTATTACATTTTGGTCTGGTTTTTTTCATATAATTATTAGTAGTACAAATGGCACTACAGTTTCCAATGGCTGTTTGCAACATGGGAAATTTCATGTCACCTGCCATAACCCTCCCCCCCCGTCTATCCCCATTCCACCCTCCATTAATGTCTGACCCCTAACTGACCTGTCTTCTCGATGTAATTCTAGTTCACCCTACCCCCTCAATCCTAGTTTAAATACTCCTCCAGCCTTCCTATAAACCTCTCCCCCAGCACAGCAGACCCCCTTCCATTCAAGTGCAAACCGTCTTTAGCATATAGGTTGCACCCCAATGAAAAGTCAGCCCAGTGCTCTAGAAACCCAAATCCCTCCTCCCTACACCAGGTCTTGAGCCATGCATTCAGCTCAACATGTATTTTCTATTTGTATTTTGTTTGTTATGTTGTTGCAAAACAGATGTGTTTTTATGCAATGTATTTGTTACTTTGGTTTGTTGTTTTTTTTGGGTGGTGGTTATTTTACCATGAAAACTTTTTTATGTTGGCCATTTTTGTTGTTTTTACGTTGTTCACTTTGATTTACCTGTCTGTGCTGCCTTATTTTTAAAATTCTTTCTCAAGATGTTGTGCCTAATGTTGTTTTAATCCTTAATAGATGTCCATTTGTGGGTGCACTCCTTTTAACTCCTGTTTATTTACACTGCAAAAGGGTCAAACCTCAAACCTATTCTGTTAGTGTCCCAAATTAACATACATGTGTATTTTGCTTTCCTTGCTTCTTTTCTAAGTCCTGTTTTTTTTTTTTTTTGGACCAATAAAATTGTTTCAAATTCTTTGTTTTATGTGTTCTTTTCATGCAACAGATTTCCCAGCTGCAGCTTAACTAGGCTGATTGGCATGTCTTAGACAAATCCCTTTTTCATTTTTTTTGTTTAGTTTTAAGTTACTTTCCTGGTGCCTTCCTGGATTGTGCATATGCTGCCATGGATAATGACCAGGAAAGTAACATTTCAGAGTGGGAAGTATTCAATTTTCATTTTGAGCAGTGGTTTTCAGCCTCAGTCCTCAAGTACCCCCCGACAGGACATGTTTAGGAAATTTTATCTTATCTAAAATAGCTGTCCAAAATACAAAACCATTGACTTTGATTTAAAACACCTGTGCAAGATGAAGGAAAACCTGCAAACATGGCCTGTTGGGGGGGGGGGGGCTACTTGAGACTTGAGGACAGGGTTGAGAAGCACTGATTTAGAGCACTGAACTAAAATCAAGCTGAAGACAATCCTATTCTAATTGTGGACATTTGAGGGAAATCAAGATTTTTATTTTTTTTTATTTTTTTTTTTAACCACTTGAGCCCCGGACCATTATGCTGCCTAAGGACCAGAGGTCTTTTTCCAATTTGGCACTGCGTCGCTTTAACTGCTAATTGCGCGGTCATGCAATGCTGTACCCAAACGAAATTTGCGTCCTTTTCTTCCCACAAATAGAGCTTTCTTTTGATGGTATTTGATCACCTCTGCGGTTTTTATTTTTTGCGCTATAAATGCAAAATGTATTCGGCCACATGTTTTTGGTAAAAAAAATGTCAATAAGCGTATATTTATTGGTTTGCGCAAAAGCTATAGCGTCTACAAACTAGGGTACATTTTCTGTAATTTACACAGCTTTTAGTTTATGACTGCCTATGTCATTTCTTGAGGTGCTAAAATGGCAGGGCAGTACAAAACCCCCCCAAATGACCCCATTGTGGAAAGTAGACACCCCAAGGAAATTGCTGAGAGGCATGTTGAACCCATTGAATATTTTTTTTTTTTGTCCCAAGTGATTGAATAATGACAAAAAAAAAAAAAATATTTACAAAAAGTTGTCACTAAATGATATATTGCTCACACAGGCCATGGGCCTATGTGGAATTGCACCCCAAAATACATTCTGCTACTTCTCCTGAATATGGGGATACCACATGTGTGGGACTTTTTGGGAGCCTAGCCGCGTACGGGGCCCCGAAATCCAATCACCGCCTTCAGGATTTCTAAGGGCGTAAATTTATGATTTCACTCTTTACTGCCTATCACAGTTTCGGAGGCCATGGAATGCCCAGGTGGCACAAAACCCCCCCAAATGACCCCATTTTGGAAAGTAGACACCCCAAGCTATTTCCAGAGAGGCATATTGAGTCCATGGAATATTTTATATTTTGACACAAGTTGCGGGAAAGTGACACTTTTTTTTTTTTTTTTTTTTGCACAAAGTTGTCACTAAATGATATATTGCTCACACAGGCCATGGGCATATGTGGAATTGCACCCCAAAATACATTTAGCTACTTCTCCTGAGTACGGGGATACCACATGTGTGGGGCTTTTTGGGAGCCTAGCCGTGTACGGGACCCCGAAAACCAAGCACCGCCTTCAGGATTTCTAAGGGTGAAAATTTTTGATTTCATTCTTCACTGCCTATCACAGTTTCGGAGGCCATGGAATGCCCAGGTGGCACAAACCCCCCCCAAATGACCCCATTTTGGAAAGTAGACACCCCAAGCTATTTGCTGAGAGGCATGGTGAGTATTTTGCAGCTCTCATTTGTTTTTGAAAATGAAGAAAGACAAGAAAAAACTTTTTTTTTTTTCTTTTTTCAATTTTCAAAACTTTGTGACAAAAAGTGAGGTCTGCAAAATACTCACTATACCTCTCATCAAATAGCTTGGGGTGTCTACTTTCCAAAATGGGGTCATTTGGGGGGGGGTTGTGCCACCTGGGCATTCCATGGTCTCCGAAACTGTGATAAGCAGTCAAGAGAGAAATCAAAAATTCACGCCCTTAGAAAGCCTGAAGGCGGTGCTTGGTTTTCAGGGTTCCGTACGCGGCTAGGCTCCCAAAAAGTCTCACACATGTGGTATCCCCGTACTCAGGAGAAGCAGCAGAATGTATTTTGGGGTATAATTTCACATATTCCCATGGCATGTTTGAGCAATATATCATTTAGTGACAATTTTGTGCAAAAAAAAAAAAAATTGTCTCTTTCCCGCAACTTGTGTCGCAATATAAAATATTCCATGGACTCGACATGCCTCTCAGCAAATAGCTTGGGGTGTCTACTTTCCAAAATGGGGTCATTTGGGGGGGTTTTGAACTGTCCTGGCATTTTATGCACAACATTTAGAAGCTTATGTCACACATCACCCACTTTTCTAACCACTTGAAGACAAAGCCCTTTCTGACACTTATTGTTTACATGAAAAAGTTTTTTTTTTTTGCAAGAAAATTACTTTGAACCCCCAAACATTATATATTTTTTTAAAGCAAATGCCCTACAGATTAAAATGGTGGGTGTTTCATTTTTTTTTTTCACACAGTATTTGCGCAGCGATTTTTCAAACGCATTTTTTGGGGAAAAAACACACTTTTTTAAATTTTAATGCACTAAAACACACTATATTGCCCAAATGTTTGATGAAATAAAAAAGATGATCTTAGGCCGAGTACATGGATACCAAACATGACATGCTTTACAATTGCGCACAAACGTGCAGTGGCAACAAAATAAATACATTTTTAAAAGCCTTTAAAAGCCTTTACAGGTTACCACTTTAGATTTACAGAGGAGGTCTACTGCAAAAATTACTGCCCTCGATCTAACCTTCGTGGTGATACCTCACATGCATGGTGCAATTGCTGTTTACATTTGACGACAGACCGCCGCTTGCGTTCGCCTTAGTGCGAGAGCAGGGGGCGACAGGGGTGCTTTTTTTTTTTTTTTTTTTTCTTTATTATTTTTTTGCTTTTTTATCTTATTTTTAAACTGTTCCTTTCATTTTTATTTTTTTTTAATCATTTTTATTGTTATCTCGGGGAATGTAAATATCCCCTATGATAGCAATAGGTAGTGACAGGTACTCTTTTTTGAAAAAATTGGGGTCTATTAGACCCTAGATCTCTCCTCTGCCCTCAAAGCATCTGACCACGCCAAGATCGGTGTGATAAAATGCTTCCCCAATTTCCCAATGGCGCTATTTACATCCAGCGAAATCTAAGTCATAAAATGCTCGTAGCTTCCGGTTTCTTAGGCCATAGAGATGTTTGGAGCCACTCTGGTCTCTGATCAGCTCTATGGTCAGCTGGCTGAATCACCGGCTGCATTTTCAGGTTCCCTGTTGAGACAGGAGAGCCAGAGAAAAACACGGAAGACGGTGGGGGGGGGGCATTCCCTCCCACGGCTTGTAAAAGCAGTCTAGAGGCTAATTAGCCGCTAGGATTGCTTTTACATGAAAGCCGACCGCTGGCTGAAAAGAATGATACCAAGATGATACCTAAACCTGCAGGCATCTTTCTGGTATAACCACTCAAAGTTGTGAATGGCGTACCTGAAGACAAAAAAATGGTTAACAATAAAGCACAGTAAACGGTAAAGTATAAAAAATTGCATACCTGAAAAGCAAACATGATAAAACATAATAACAATAAAACATTGCAGAATAGAATACAGTAAAAAAGAGCAGAACAATAGAGAGAATAGAGAGAGAGAGAACAATAAAACGACAACTATTTTTTTTTATTTTATATATATATATATTTTTTTTTTTTTTTTTACACTTTTTTTGTAACTAACTTTTATAACTGTAACCGGTTCCAGGTTCGGGTCTCTCAAAATGCGATGGCATCTTGGGAGACCCTGTGAAAGTGTGCCTAGTCTGTGCAATGCTGTACCCTACGCTAATACTCAACTAGTGCATGGTAGCGTTCAAAACATTCACCAATGCAAAGACCAGGATTGTCAGGACAGGAGGGACAATAATAGCGGGTGTCACGCCTATATCCGCGCTAGCTGCAGACACAATATCTTTTTTGGGGGCGTTCGCTGGGTAGGGGTACTCGGGAGGACATAAAGAAAATGCCTCTCATGCAGCCGACTGCATTTGGTTGGGGATGTGAATGGGGGAAGTACGGGCGCTGCAGAAGCGGTGGGTTCCCAATTAGGATTGGCGAATGCAGTAGGAAGGGCACTATGGGCACGACGGGCCTGTGTTTGTCTTTTTGGTGGCAGCGGGACACTACTTGTGCTTGCCACCTCACCAGCTTGAACTGCACTTATGGGACTCGCCACGTCACCAAGTGTTACTGCAGTGCTGGTTTGACTACGACCGGGGTGTACTAGGCCGCTGGCGCTTGCCAGTTCACCAAAACGCTACCAAAAAATCTGTTGGCGATCGCAGGGATCAGGCCTGACTCTGCGAACGCTGCAGTTATGCGTTTTAGTCTTTTGTAAGTGACAGTGATCGATCGATACTGCACTTGGGTGGGCTGGGCTGGGCCGGGCGGAGGGGCAAAACGCAGGTGCTAGCAGGTATCTGGGCTGATCCCGCTAACACTGCGTTTGTGAGAACCCTAAACTGCTGGGGATGCTAGTATAGATCTGATCGGATCAGATATTGATCCGTTCAGATACTATACCACTAAGGGTGGTGTACAGTGCGTGCGTGGGTGTTAGCGGTACTGGCGCTAACCTGACGCTGCCTGGGGCTGGTGCTTGCCAGTTCACCAAAATACTACCAAAAAAACTGTTAGCGATCGCAGGGATCAGGCCTGACTCTGCGAACGCTGCAGTTATGCATTTAGTGTTTTGTAAGTGTCAGTGATCGATCGATACTGCACTTGGGTGGGCTGGGCCGGGCGGAGGGGCAAAACGCAGGTGCTAGCGGGTATCTGGGCTGATTCCGCTAACACTGCGTTTTTGGGAACCCTAAACTGCTGGGGACACTAGTATAGATCTGATCGGATCAGATATTGATCCGTTCAGATACTATACCACTAAGGGAGGCATATGCTGCGTGCGTGGGTGTTAGCGGTACTGGCGCTAACCTGACCCTGCCTGGGGCTGGTGCTTGCTAGTTCACCAAAATACTACCAAAAAAACTGTTAGCGATCGCAGGGATCAGGCCTGACTCTGCGAACGCTGCAGTTATGCGTTTAGTCTTTTGTAAGTGACAGTGATCGATCGTTTCTGCACTTGGGTGGGCTGGGCTGAGCTGGGCCGGGCGGAGGGGCAAAACGCAGGTGCTAGCAGGTATCTGGGCTGATCCCGCTAACACTGCGTTTTTGGGAACCCTAAACTGCTGGGGACGCTAGTATAGATCTGATCGGATCAGATATTGATGCGTTCAGATACTATACCACTAAGGGAGGTGTATGCTGCGTGCGTGGGTGTTAGCGGTACTGGCGCTAATCTGACGCTGCCTGGGGCGACGCATATCACCGCCGGGCGATCAGGGGGCTAAACCTTTATTCGGTAATAAACGGCGGGTGCCCTGACACTATAAAAAATAAACAAACTAACCAGCGTCAACCGTAACGGTTATACGGTGATCAGTGGTGAAAGGGTTAACTAGGGGGCAATCAAGGGGTTAAAACATTTATTCGGTAGTATATGGGGGTCCCTGACGCTATAAAACGCTGACGGCGAACCTAAATATTTATGTCCCTAACTATCGTCACCAGCGACACTAATACAGCGATCAGAAAAATGATCGCTTAGTGACACTGGTGACAGGGGGTGATCAAGGGGTTAAAACTTTATTAGGGGGGTTAGGGGGGTACCCTAGACCTAAAGGGGGGTAACAGTATCTGTCCCAACACTGTAACTGTCACAAACTGACACTATGCAGTAATCAGAAAAAAAAAAAAAAAAAACTGCTGGTGTCAGTTTGTGACAGGGGGGGGGGGTGATTGGGGGGGGGATCGGGGGGCGATCGGGGGGGGGATCGGGGTGTTTTGTGTGCCTGGCATGTTCTACTGTGTGTGTGTGTGTTGGTGCACTCACATTGATGTCTTCTCTCCTCGGGCCGGAACGGAAATTACCGAGCCGAGGAGAGATGACATCATTTCCTTTGCTGCTGTTTAGCATACAGCAGCAAAGGAATGATTCGATTGGCCGGCGGCGATCGCGAGGGGGGGGCCACGAACGGATGGTCTCCCCCTCACCACCGATCGCCGCTGGACAAACGACGACCGCCTCGGGCACCAGGGGGGGGTCCGATCGGACCCCCCACCCGCGGAAGGCAAATCACGTACCCTGTACGTGATTTTGCCTGTCCGTGCCACTTTGCCGACGTACATCGGCGTGAGGCGGTCGTCAAGTGGTTAAAGGTAGGGCTTTGTGTCCCTTTTCTTAAAATTGGCTTCACTTCCTGTCACATAGCCAAACAGGAAGTGAGAGTAAAACCCTAACAAAATTTTTCCTTGGGGACACACAGGTCAATCTAACTAGTGCCCCCATTATGCAAATTGCACTCTGGCACGTTGTATACACCCCAAATTATTAGGTATTTTGGGGTTTATTAAAGGCAAATACTTTCTGCAATACAAGTGTAGTTGATGAAAGTCAGAGGGGTAGCATTGGTGATTTTATCATCCAATCATGTAGAGGCAAAGATGCTGTTTTTTTTTCTTTTCCTTGCATGTCCCCCTCGTATCTCCAGCAACTGCACTTCTAAGTGCACTTGTAGTGCAAAGTGGATTTAACTTTTAGTAAATAAACCACAAGCTACATAATAGTTTGGGATGTACATGGCAAAATGCTAGAGTGCAATTTCCCAAAAGGGGAAACTATTTAGATCGACCTGTGTGTCCCCAAGGACATACATTGGTAGGGTTTTACCCTCACTTCCTGTTTGGCTATGGGACAGGAAGTGAATAATTTTGAATGAGAAATTGGCAAAATTTGTCAGGGGTGTAGACATCCCCCTAAACTTATAATCCCTCTGCAGTCTATCCCCAAGCAAAAATAAGGAAGGATTTTAATGAGTTTAACTTTGCAAAGACACATTCCTAAGTTCAATTGTGATTCATGTTAATGGCCCATTTAGACCTTTAAGAGAAAGTCATCAGTTGCCTTTGACTCTAAACATTATTTTTGGCCAGTCCTAGAAATCTGCATCTGTTTTTCTATTAACCACTTGGTGTCTGTGCTATAGCCAAACAATGGCCATAGCGTGGACCTGAATTTCTGGGAGGCTGTCATAGGACGGTCTCCCCGTATGCTCCCTGCTGCACGCGCATTGAGTCACTGAGACTTGGGTGATCACAGATCCAAGGAAGGGGCCGATCCCGACCACTTACCACGCGATTAGCTGTCAGCCAATGACGGCTGATCACATGATGTAAACTAAAGCTCGGTAATTGTTTATTTTTTCTCCTCACGCTGACAGCATGAGGATAAAAATAAAAGCTGATCACCGTCTTAGGTGCAAGGGACATTGGTCCCGAAGAGGAAATTCTGCCTCATCTGTGCCCCCCAGTACCACCTGCCAGTGCCACCTATCAATGCCCACCAGTGGTCCCAAGCAGTGCTGCCTATTAGTGTAACCAATCAGTGCCGCCTCATCAGCGTACATCAATGAAGGAGAAAAATTACCTGTTTGCAAAATTTAATATCAAAATATACAAAAATATACAAAATTATTTATAAAAATCTGTCTTTTCTTTTGTTTGAACAAAAGAAAAAACCACACAGGTAATCAAATACCATCAAAAGAATGCTCTATTTGTGGGAACTTAAAAAAAACAAACATTTGGCTAAGTATGACCTCGCAATTGTCATTCAAAATGGATCAGCGCTGAAAATTGGTTAGGACAGCAGGGAGTTTAAGTGCCCAGTAAGCAAGTGGTTAATTTCCATGCCAAATATGGATTTCTGTAATAAAGATGTGTGCCCGCTGTGTATACGGCATGTGCGTAAGCAAGTCGCACACATATGAACGGTACTCATTGTAAATCATGGTGTACAACTTGTGATGCAACTTTTCAGTCCCAAGTGGCCTTAGGCTCTCTTTCCACTACTGCGAGTTGTTGTGCGACTTGACACATGTGAAGTAGCAGGACAAGTCAAAACACATGTATTTCAATGTTCCCCCGTTCTAATTGGTGCAAAAAAAGTTCTTGCACTACTTTGTTCCAACTTCAGTGCGACTTTTTCTCCGATGTTGTCGCATGACATGGCATTAAGGCTCGGTTTCCACTATTGCAAGCCCAAAGTTGCGTGTTTTTTGCCACGAGTTTCCTGCAACTTTTTGCCAAAACTTGAAACAATGCCTGTGTATTTTTGAGGTCTATGGACCTCAAGTCGCATCAAAGTGGGACCAAAGTAGTGCAGGGACTACTTTGAAGTTGCTGCGACTTGAAGTCCCAGACATATGAATGGTACTCATTGTAAATCATGGGGCAGAACTTGTGATGCAACTTTTCAGTCCCTAGTGGCATGACAAGTTGCAATAGTGGAAAACAAGCCGAAAAAGCACATTGTAAATCACGCAACTTTGGGGTTGAAATAGTGGAAAGAGAGCATTAGGCTAAAGCGGTAATAGGAAGATGCACTGTAAGAATTACTTCTAATTGTAGGAAACCAAACAGGCTCTTGCACTGAATCTAATTTATGGAAGATCTAACTGATTGGCCAGTGTATGGTGACCTTTAAAGATATGAAAACTTGAATTTCTGGTGTTTAAGCTTCATACACACGATGGGACTTTGTACCCCGTGTACAGAGCCCGCTCTGCTTAGCAGGTGATCGCTCCGTCGATCCCCGCTGGGCAGGCAGATGACAGATCTGTCTCTGCACACTGTGCAGGGACAGACCTGTCAGAGTGCCGCTCTCCTCTATGGGGGATCGGATGATGACGGACCGTAGAGTCCGTCGTCACCCGATCCGATCCGCAGATGGATGGAAAAAAAGGAAAATTTATTATCAAATACTTACCGTAATTTTCCTTACCTGATGGACTCCATGGCAGCCTATGTGTGGGTTAACCCCGCCTCCTCTCCAATGCTATAGGACCCCATTCCCATAAATGAGTACTCACCACTAGCTACTGTGTTCCGTAACTAGCCTACTCTTTGACCAATGGGTGGGAACTCCGTCTGCCATGGAGTCCATCAGGAAAGGAAAATTACGGTAAGTATTTGATAATAAATTTTCCTTTTTCCTGACAGACTCCATGGCAGCCTACGTGTGGGAAATAACTAGCCGACCACACGGGTGGGTATGCTGAATCAAACATAAATTTAATTTGTCCTATCAACCGATAGGATTCTCAAACCAAAGTTTACAGAGGACAATGAAGCAGGCTCTATACAGTAATGAGACATGAAAGTGTTGATAGAAGCCCACGAGGCCGCTTTGCAAATGGTGTCTGGGGGAAGCTGCCATTCCCCTGGTGGAGTGAGCTGTCACCGCCTGTGGAGGAGCCAAGCCCTTTGCCCTGTATGCTTGTTGAATAGTTTGTACAATCCAAGTAGCGAGGTCCTAATCGAAGCTTTCTTCCCTTTATTGCTGCCCGAGTGTAAAACAAATAAATGGTCAGAACGTCTGAAGGGAGAAGTCACTTTCAGATATTCTTTAATTGCTTCCCCTACATCCAGGGGATGAATCTCGGAGGACCCCTGAGACCTAAACGTAGGAAGGACTATCTCCTGATTATCATGGAACCCCGAGGACACTTTTGGATTAGAACCCAGCATGGGGATGAGAACTACACGGTCCGGGAAGAACGTCAGGAAGGGTTCTTCACAACCCAGAGAACCAATCTCAGAGACCCTTTTCGCCGATGTGACGGCTACTAGAAAGACAACTTTTGCTGAGAAGTCCCTGATAGAGAACGGAGAGGGCCCGGTAGTACTGAGACCAGAGATTGAATCGAGGACAAGTGAAAGGTCCCATTTGGGGAATCTGGATTTCCTTTGGGGCTTGAGTCTTGAAGCTCCACGAAAAAATTGCCGGATTAACGGATTAGTCGCCCAGGAGGACACGGAGAAGGCCGACAGTGCAGAAACCTGGACTCTAAGCGAGCTGATGGATAAGGGTAGATCAAGGGCCGTTTGAAGGAAGCTGAGCACATCTTGCACCCCCGGATGTCTAAAGGATCTGCCGCTGGAAGAGCAAAAATCCACGAATTTGGACCAGATTCTACCATAGACTTTATTTGTGCTAGATCTTCTCGAACTCATGAGGGTTGAGATTACTGTAGGAACGCAGCCAAGCGAGATTAGCCTCTCTCTCTCAAGAACCAGACCATCAGTCTCAGCACTGCCGGACAGGGGTGCAAGACTGACCCCTGAGAAAGAAGGTCCGGCCTGAGAGGGAGAGGCACTGGATCCCTGAAGCTGAGTTGGACAAGGAGGGGGAACCAAGGCCTGTTCGGCCAGTATGGGGCTATTGTCAACACTTCGACCGCCTCCATTCGGAGCCTCTGTAGGAATCTCAGGATGACTGGAAGCGGCGGAAAGGCGTATGCCTTGCTGAACCTCCACATATCCGTCAGAGCGTCTGTCCCGAAGGCCTGACTGCAACGGCCCCTGGAGTAAAATTTCTTCAGCTTGCAGTTGTAGCGGGAGGCAAACAGATCTACCTCGGGGTTGATCTCTAGTGACGAGACCCATCTGAACGTCTCCATATGGAGAGACCACTCGTTGTCCAGCTCGGTGCGTGAAAGGAAGTCTGCTTGAGTATTCTGGACTCCTGGGACAAAGACTGCCGAGATATTGGACAGGTTCTTCTGTGCCCATGAAAGAATGGGCTCGACTTCCCGAAGGAGAGTGGGACTCCGGGTACCCCCTTGTCTCTTCACGTAGGCAACCGCCGTCGTGTTGTCCATCCTTAACAATACCGACTTCCCTTTCAGCAGGTGAGAGAAGGACTGTAGAGCACACCAGGCCGCTCTGAGTTCCAGGACGTTCGAACCCGGGATGGGGAGGCAGAAATCCCATTTGCCCTGAGCGAGGTTCGAGCCGCAGAGGGCTCCCCAACCGGTCCCGCTGGCGTCGGTCGTGACCGTGATCCAGGAGATGGGGGCAATGGAGTGACATGCCAGGAGATTTTTGCATTGGAGCCACCAAAAGAGGCTGTTCCTCATTGACAAAGTCACACGGATGACTTGATTCTTGTCCCCTGTTCTCCACTGCTGCAGGAACCCTGACTGGAAGGGACGAAATCTCCACAAGGCCCACTTGACCATGGGAGTCGTAGAGACCATCGTGCCGATGATTTCCAGGCACTGAGAGGCTTTTAGGTGTGAGGCATGTAAAGCCCGAGAAATTCTGTCCCGAACCACCGGAATTTTCTGTAGTGGAAGGGAAATGGTGCTTCTTACAGTGTCGAACTGAGCTCCTAGGTATATTAGGCGTTGCGCTGGTTTTAGATGACTTTTTGCCAAGTTCAGGAGCCACCCGAAACTGGATAGGGTTGAGATCACCTGCTCTCGGTGGGCCAGCAGCTGCTCCCTAATTTGCGATAATACCAGGAGGTCGTCGAGGTAGTGATAAAGACGTACCCCCTTCAATCTTATGTAAGCCACCGTGGCCAAGAGGATTTTTGAAAAGACCCGGGGGGACGTTGTCAATCCGAAGGGGAGGCAGATAAACTGCAAATGATCTTGCCCTACTTGGAAACGGAGATATTTGTGAAACCCCTCTTCTACCGGGACGTGGAAATAAGTGTCCTTCAAGTCGATGGAAATCATCCAATCGCCTGGCTGAATAGCTTGCTGAATAGTCGACAGAGTTTCCATCTTGAATCTCCCTGGCTCTATAAACTCGTTGAGGTAGGTCAGGTCTATGACCGGGCGCCAAGTGCCACTCTTTTTTTGAACCAGGAAGAGAGGGAAGTATACCCCCTGAAACCATTTGTCCCTCGGGACGTACACCACCGCTCCTTGAGATTTCAGAAGGTCCACATAGGACAGTAGCACTTGTTTTTGATCTTCCGACCAGTTCAGAAGAGTGGGAACAAATCTGGGGGGCGGAGTACTGGAGAAAGTCCATCTGTGACCTGTCAAGACTGTCTTTATTACCCAAAAGTCCGAGATCGAGGCCACCCAGACGTGCCGGAAGAGGCGCAGCCGTGCCCCTACCCGACCCGCCTGGGCGGCGCAATTTCTAAAAGAATTTGCCTGCTCACGGCCGCTGGATGTCTGGCCTTTAGCGGATTTGCGAAAGGATGTCTGACCCCTGCTCCAATTCTTCCTGAAGTCTCTGCCGGGCTTGTATAAGCGAGCTTCCCTAGAACGCTCCGGAGAGCGTCTTCTGAACTGCGGTTTCTTCCGATCAAGAAGGCGCCTGTCCTGGGGGAGAAACCCCGACTTGCCACCTGTGGCTTGTGTTATGGCATCGTCTAGTTTATTGCCAAACAGCGAAGACCCCTCAAAGGGAATTTTACATCAGGCTTGTTTGGAAACGGGGTCAGCAAGCCAAGGACGTAACCATAAAGCCCGTTTGGCCGTGACTGACGACAGCATATTTCATGCCAATAGGCGTATCAAATCAATGGACGCCTCCCCCAAGAAGACCGCCGCTAGCTTTAATTCTGCAGCTGCTGAACTTCCCGCTAGCTCCTCCGAAACCCCCTTAAGAAAGGAATCCACATTCTCCGTCCAGGCCTCCATGGCTTTTGACATGGCTGCCAGAGCCAAAGCCGGTTTACAGGCCGTGCCGGCCAATCTGTAAATCCTCTTCATGTCTTGGTCGATCCTTCTTTCAAGACCATCCTTGAAGGACACCGCATCCTCCAAGGGGAGTGTAATATGCTTAGCTAGACGCATTAAGGCTGTGTCTACAAGGGAAGCATTCTCCAGATACTTCACCTCTTCCGACTTGAAGGGATATAATCTGGAGGTCTTATTTGTCATAGAGGACTTCCTGTCCGTCTTACTCCATTCCTCATCTATGATCTCTTTTAGTTCAGTAAGGAGCGGAAAGCTTGAGCGTTCTTTCCCCAAATGCTTCAATAATTTCTTCTGTTTGGCCGGGGGAGTAGAGGGATCCTCCCACTTAAGAGCCTCCTTGGTTGCTTTAATTAAAGGTGACACCATACTGAAGTCAAAACCTCCGACTTCCTCTTCTTCCTGAGGATCATCATCTGAGGAGTCAAGAGAGGCCACGTAAGGCTGAGAAGTGCCCGGGTCTTCACGGGCCTCATCGGCCGGGGGGCCAGACAGTGTAGTAGACTGGCTCAGCGTGTGGGGAGAATCCAGCTCTTTCAGGGACTGTTGTACCACGCGTTTAACGAGAGTTTCCAAACGCTGGTTCTCCGATTCTTTTTCCCTGGCCGCCCGGGCATAGCAACGGTCACACAGTGACTTGCCCTCCGGAACTCGTGTTCGACATCCCCAGCAGGCTCTTCGATCAGAGCGTCTGTCATGCCGGTGGGAGCGGTGTCTGAAGGAAGGAATGAGAGCGTCTCCCCTGGTGGTGGTTTCCAGACGTAGAGTCTCGTCTGGATCTTGAAGGTGACTGGTGTTGTGGCCTGGCAAGGTCTCTGTCATTCTGGACCACGATCTGAGGGTCCGATCTAGAAGGGCTGGGAGAAAAACACAGTAGGGAAGGGAAAAAAGGCGAGACCAACATCAGATAACGCAATTCACAATACGACATACCTTGTGCGTGAGGGCTGGCCACTTAAAGGCGGTGAATTGTCCATGACTTCCAGATGAAGAGCGACACAGTATGGTTGGTCTGCAGAAAAAAACGGCCTGAACGGGCCGAGGTACCAGTAAGAAAAAAGGGTCATTCTGCCCCACAAATAAATTAAATGTGCACTTTCAACATATGCCCAGAAAAAAACCACCTCTGAATGACCGCAACATACAGGGATATGTAATGTAATACTGACACATAAGCACACACATAGGTTGGACTTGATGGACGTGTGTCTTTTTTCAACCTCACCTACTATGTAACTATGTAACTATGTATATCTGGACGTATGTAGAAAATATATTTGTTCACCCCTTTTAAAAAAATATTTTTTTTTTTTAAATAAAAAACATATATTGCATATTACTTCTTTTCTTTTTTTTAAAAAAAAAAACAATTCAGTGTGCAGGAAGAAGCAAGCAGGCACTCACCTATGACAGACCAGGGCTGGATATGGGGAAAAACCGCTCCACTCCTACTCACTGTAAGGGAATTCCCACTGTGAAGGAGTTTAGGAGCAGAATTTAAAACCCCTGCCCATGACGTCACCGCCCGACCTTGCGCCTGTGCCGTCGGACGGTGACCGTACTGTGCATGTGCGGATTGCCGAGCGCTCCGCCGTTCTACGCACGCGCGAGCCAAGCCTCGGTCCCGAGGAGGCTACCGCACATGCACGAACAGCGCGGACGGCCGAATCCGGAAGTGCTGAGGCGAGCTGGAAGGCACAAGCGCTCCAGCCGCCATGAGGGGGAAACGGTCCCAACAAAGGCCGCGGCGGTCATAGCCAAGAGACAATACACAGAAAAACTGCCATGGAGACAAACGTTAAACTTCCGACCTTGCCAGCTGTTGATGTCCCTGGACGTTTGGCATACAGAGGCGACCATCCCTCCACCAAAGGGGTAAACTTCAGCCTCTACCCGCTACTCTCCCGCCCATGGCTGGGCCCTGAGCTGCACCGCAAGAGGCATGCCATGATCTAGGATTCGTCCGACCGGACGCGAACATCTTGTGTAGGTCCATTGGAGGAGGACAAAAAAGGAACACAGTAGCTAGTGGTGAGTACTCATTTATGGGAATGAGGTCCTATAGCATTGGAGAGGAGGCGGGGTTAACCCACACGTAGGCTGCCATGGAGTCTGTCAGGAAATAGGTTTTTCCTCCGTTACACTTTTTAGGATTGGAGTGGGTCGGATGTCAGCAGACATGTCACCACTGACATCCGACCCTCTATAGAGGTCTATGGAGTTTAAGTTCAGGTCCGAGGTGGACCTGAAAGGTTCATCCGTGTGAGGGGAGCCTTAGGCCCCTTTCACACTGGGGTGGTGCGGGTGGGAGCGGTAAAACGGCACTTATGTTTGCGCTGCTTTACCAGCGGTATTCGGCCGCTAGCGGTTTTAAGCACCGCAGCGGCGTTTTGCCAGCGGTATAACCGCGCTGTCCCATTGATTTCAATGGGCAGGAGCGGTTTATATACCGCTCCAAAGATGCTGCTAGCAGGACTTTTTTTAGGCCCCTTTCACACTGGGGCGTTTTTAGGCCCTACGGCACTAAAAATAGTGCCTGAAAAACGCCCTAAAGAAGCGGCTCCATTCACTCCAGTGAGGGCTTTCACACTGGAGCGGTGCGCTGGCAGGGCGTCACAAAAAGTCCGGCCAGCAGCTTCTTTGGAGCGGTGAACTCACTGCTCCTCCCCATTAAAATCATGTGATACCGCCGGCAAAATGCTGATCCAGCGGCGTTTTGCAGGCGGATTTAACCCCTTTTTGGCCTCTAGCAGAGGGGTTAAAACCGCCCCGCTAGCAGCCGAATAAAGCCACTAAAACGGCAGCAAAGCGGCGCTAAAAATAGTGACGCTTTACCGCAGAAGCCCCCCCACCCCAGTGTGAAAAGGGCCTTAGGCTCTATTCACACTAATGCATTTTTTGATGCTTTTTGCAGAAATGCATGGGAATTTTTAACATGGGTTCCTATGGAACATGTTCACATCAATGCATTTTTGTACCTCTGCATTTTTGGAAAAGGTCGGGGACTTTTTTCCCTGCAAAATGCAGCGTTTTGCTTATAATAGATTTCAATAGACCCGCATCCAAAACGCAAGTACCCCATTTTTACAGCGTTTTGCATTTTTTTTATTTCTTTTTCTTTACACTGTATGTAGCTGGTTGCTAAGAAGGGGGCCAGGAAGCCGGCCGCTGTGTCCTTCACAACCTATGAGTCATCAGCTGTCAGCTGACTTCCCGCTCAATGTAAAAAAAAAAAATGCCGGCTAAAAAAAATTGTGAAAAAAAACAGCGTGGGGTCCCCCCCAGGTCCATACCAGGCCCTTGGGTCTAGCATGGGTTCAGAGGGGACCCCCATGCCAAAATGTTTTTAAAAAATGGCGTAGGAGTCCCCCCAAAATCCATACCAGACCCTTATCTGAGCACACAGCCTGGCAGGTCAGGAAAGGGAGGGGACGAGCGAGCGCCCCCCCTCCTGAACCATACCAGGCCGCATGCCCTCAATATAGGGGATGGGTGCTTTGGGGCAGGGGGGCTCTGCGCCCCCCACCCCAAAGCACCTGGCCCCCATGTTGATAGGGACAAGGGCCTCTTCCTGACAACCCTTGCCTGGTGGTTGTCGGGGTCTGCGGGTGGGGGGGCTTATCGGAATCTGGAAGTCCCCTTTAACAAGGGGGCCCCCAGATTCTGGCCCCCCATGTGAATGAGTATGGGGTACATTGTACCCCTACCCATTCACCTGTAAAAAAAAGTAGTGTAGTGTTAAAAAATACAGTAGACAGTTTTTGACAAGTCAAGTCTTTTATTACAAATCTTCTTTTCCGCTTCTTCCTTCGGACTTCCTCCATCTTCTCCCGCATCTTCATCCTCCGCTCTTCTCCTTCTCCCCCTGCTTCTTCTGTCTTCTTTGTCCGGTGTTCTATTTTCTCCGCTCCTGCCGACGACCTTCCTCCGATGCTTTGTCCCGCTGATCTGTTGGCGCCGATGTCCTGCATTTCTTAAATAACGATGGGGGCGTGGCAATCAGATTACATCATCAGAATGCCACGCCTCCTTGTGACGTCACAGACCCATCATGCCCCAGGCTGTAATATCATAAGGGGGCGGGGTCACCGGATGACATCACACAGTGACCCCGCCCCATGCCTATATAAGTCATTGGGCACGGTGCACACAGCATTACAGCGGGAGACAGCGACGAGTCAACATCGGAAAAAGAGAAGAGGGGAGAAGACAATGAAGACCGGGCAATAGCTAGCAAAAGAGCGGGCAAAAGAGCAGAAGAACCCGGCAGAAGGCACAGGACAACGGGAGAAGAACCGGAGAGCGCGGAGAAGAGAGTGGAGAAGTCGGAAGAGACCCCTGGAGCTGTATAATAAAATAATTGTCAAAAACTGTCTACTGTATTTTTTAACACTACACTACTTTTTTTCCCCAGATGAATGGGTAGGGGTACCATGTACCCCATACCCATTCACATAGGGTGGGGGGCCGGGATCTGGGGGCCCCCTTGTTAAAGGGGGCTTCCAGATTTCAATAAGCCCCCCGCCCGCAGACCCCGACAACTACCGGGCAAGGGTTGTCGGGAAGAGGCCCTTGTCCCCATCAACATGGGGGCAAGGTGCTTTGGGGTGGGGGGCGCAGAGCCCCCCCTGCCCCAAACCACCCAACCCCCCCTTTTGAGGGCATGCGGCCTGGTATGGTTCAGGAGGGGGGGTGGCGCTCGCTCGTGCATGCTCGGATAAGGGTCCAATAAGGGTCACGCCATTTTTGGCATGGGGGTCCCCTCCAAATCCATACTAGATCCAAGGGCCTGCTATGGACCTGGGGGTGGATCCCATGCTGTTT
Organism: Lithobates septentrionalis; assembly: GCA_037952835.1. Lineage (NCBI taxonomy): Eukaryota > Metazoa > Chordata > Amphibia > Anura > Ranidae > Lithobates > Lithobates septentrionalis. The sequence goes on from JBBDGP010001284.1 coordinate 5,215,347, forward strand.
TTTTCTCAATTTTTTTTTTAGCCGGCATTTTGGTTTTTTTACATTGAGCGGGAAGTCAGCTAATGACTCATCAGTTGTTAAGGACGCGGCGGCCGGCTTCCTGGCCCCCTCCTTAGCAACTTGCTACATACAGTGTAAAAAAAAGGGAAAAAAGCCACGCAAATCGCAGAAAAATCGCAGTAAAAACGCAGTAAAAACGCCGGTCCAAAAATGCAGCAAGCACCACAAAAAGCACTGCAGAAACACTCAAAAGCAACATGCATAGATGTGAATCGAGCCTTACTGTCCTGCTAGCGCATCGCTCCAGTGTGAAAGTCCGATTCACACTGGAGTGAACAGAGCCACTTCTTCAGGGCGTTTTTCAGGCGCTATTTTTAGCGCTATAGTGCCTTAGGCGTCCTTTCACACGGACGGCTTATCTGCCGCAGTTAAAAGCATGGTTTTTTTTCGGTGAAATTTAAGACTCCAGGCACTGAGATCAGCTGCATTGGTACAATGCGATTAGCTGCGGTTGCGATTACCTGCGGTTGTGTTTAGCTGAGGTCTGCTATTTCCATAGCAACCGGACAGGGTACCGACTGTATTGAATGGGGATCCGACTTGGATCCCCGCCAATGCCTGGCACTGTTTGGTATGAATCTTGAGGGGGAACTCCACGCCAAATTTTAAATAAAAAAACGGCATGGGTTCCCCCCCAGGGGCATACCAGGCCCTTCGGTCTGGAATGGATTTTAAGGGGAACCCCCTACGCCAAAAAAATGGTATGGGGGTCCCCCCTCAAAATCAATACCAGAGCCTTATCCGAGCATACAGCCCGGCCGGTCAGGAAAGGGGGTGGGGATGAGCGAGCCCCCCCTCCTGAACCATACCAGGCCGCATGCCCTCAACATGGAGGATGTGTGCTTTGGGGAAGGGGGGCGCTCTGCGCTCTGTTGATGAGAACAAGGGCCTCTTCCCGACAACCCTGGCTGTTGGTTGTCGGGGTCTACGGGCGGGGGGTTTATCGGAATCCATGAGCCCCCTTTAATAAGGGGGCCCCCAGATCCCGGCCCCCCACCCTATGTGAATGAGTGTGGGGTACATGGTACCCCTACCCATCCACCTAGGAAAAAAGTGTCAAATAAAAAAAACACACTAGACAGGTTTTTAAAGTAATTTATTAGGCAGCTCCGGGGGTCTTCTTCCAACTTCGGGGGTCTCTGCCATGCTCTCCGGATCTTCTCCCGGTCTCCGGTTCTTCTCCACGCTCTCCGGCTCTTCTCCACGCTCTCCGGCTCTTCTGCCGGGCTCCTCCGCTATCTTCTGCTCTTTTGCCGCTCTTTTGCTAGCGGAGGAGCCCGGTCTTCTTCCAACTTTGGGGGTCTCTCAGGCCTCTTCTCCCTCTCTCCGTTGTCGTCGCCGCACTCTCTGTTTCTTCTCCGATGCCTTCTTCCTTCTGCCGGGCCCCTCCGCTATCTTCTGCTCTTTTGCCGCTCTTTTGCTAGCGGAGGAGCCGGTCCTCTGAGACAGCTTCTTTTCTCTTCTCTTCCTGAGATGTTGACACAACGCTCTCTCTTGCTGTAATGCCGTGAGCGAGGTCTGTAACCAATTATATAGGCATGGGGCCTGGGAGCATGCCCCGGGACTGTGCTGTCATAAATGGCGGGGTCACCCGGTGACATCACACGCCCCATGCCTATATAAGTCGCCACACACCTCGCAGACGGCAGTACAGCGGGAGAGAGCGTCATGTCAACATCGGAATAGCGGAGGAGCCCGGCATAAGAGCCGGAGAGTGCGGAGAAGAACCGGAGACCGGGAGAAGATCCAGAGAGTGCGGAAGAGACCCCCGAAGTCGGAAGAAGTCCCCTGGAGCTGCCTAATAAATTACTTTAAAAACCTGTTTAGTGTGTTTTATTCTTGACACTTTTTTTCCCCCAGGTGAAAGGGTAGGGGTACCATGTACCCCATACTCATTCACATAGGGTGGGGGCCCAGGATCTGGGAGCCCCCCTTATTAAAGGGGGCTCCCGCATTCTGATAAACCCCCCACCTGCAGACCCCGACAACCAACGGCCAGGGTTGTCGGGGAGAGGCCCTTGTCCTCATCAACATGGGGATGAGGTGCTTTGGGGTGGGGGGGCCGCGGCCTGGTACGGTTCAGGAGGGGGGGCGCTCGCTCGTCCCCACCCCCTTTCCTGACCAGCCAGGCTGTGTGCTCGGATAAGGGTCTTGTATGGATTTGGGGGGGACCCCATGCCGTTTTTGCGGCGTAGGGGGTTCCCCTTAATATCCATACCAGACTGAAGGGCCTGGCATGCACCCGAAGGGGGAACCCATGCTGGTTTTTCTCGTACTGCTTAATAGGAAGATGTATTTTTCCTATTGCAGCGAGCGCACAATGTACCTCGCCGAGAACCAGCGAAATCCTATCGCGCTGGAAACAATCTTGCGTGCAGGTACTCCTGTGTGTGCACTGGTTTACATGCTGGATTAAGGATCTATCCAGCGCACCAATTAAGGTCTGAACCAGCGCAGTGCATTCATCTTAGTAAATGACCCCCAGTGTCTCCACTTACACTGCGGGTAAAAAAATGATAATAAGATATAAAAAACTGTCATAATAATGCCATGAAAAACAAAATAACCAAATAACCCAAATTTATAAATAGATTAATCAAATAGGTAGCAAAGATTTAAACGAGGTGGATTCATTCAGACCTGGGGGAGAGTTAGCCCCCAGTAAGTGCATCCACCTTATCTCTCTCTGTAGGATTCTCCTATTCCAGTCCCCACCTCTAGGGTAGCAAGTGATATGTTAAATGGACAAAAAGTTGAAACAAAACAGACAGTAATGATGATCAATGGCTGCATGGTGGCCAGTTGGTGAATATAGGTCACCTTTTTCTTTAGCATTAGTGTGGTTGTAGGTATTACGCCCAAATTTCATGTATTGCCTTACTGACATAAAAAGAGCCAGCCTTGTAAGAGAAAAGGTAAACTATTACTTGGGTGTGGCAATTGACACAATGTTTTGGGAAGAATTTATTTTATATTTGGAAGAACAATGTGTTTATTAGTGTTCATAAATCTACGGTATTCACAATTTGCACGTTTGAAGGTACCTCGTGGGAGATTTTTTCTCAAAGAGTGGTGACTAGGGATGAGCTTCGCGTTCGAGTCGAACCCATGTTCGACTCAAACATCGGCTGTTTGGTCGTTCGCCGAATTGCGAACGATATGGGCCGTTCGCGCCAAATTCGTGTGGCGCGTTACGGCCCATAATTCACTGCGGCATCGCAGTGCATTGCTTGCTGATGATTGGCCAAGCATGCACTATGACCCGCATGCTTGGCCAATCACAGCGCCGCCTGAACAGAGAGCCGTAATTGGCCAAAGCCAAGGAGGCTTTGGCCAATTATGGCTCAGGGGATTTAGTACACGCCCCACACTATATAAGGCCGCCTTCACGGCGGCCCTGTGCAGTGTGTTCCGGTGTGCTTAGAGAGAGAGAGAGACAGTGTCATTTCATTTGAGTTAGCTAGATTAGGCAGGACAGTCAGTCAGTTAGCTGCACTTAAAGTGTATTGTGTATATATATGCATCCCAGGTGTTGCATATATATATATATATATATACACTGTATTCAGTTTAGCTAGATCCGTTCCTGTTATCTTCTAGACTATTTACATTTAGTGCAGTGCGTCCTGCTCACAGTGTTCAGCTAGATCCGTTCCTGTTATCTTCCTACTGACAGGCAGGCTTGTCTTGTTACAGTATTTACAGCTACCTAAAGAAAATTACTGGTGTTCTTTTGATCCTATTAGTACCACGGTCAGGCAGCTAGACTATTTACATTTAGTGCAGTGCGTTCTGCTCACAGTGTTCAGCTAGATCCGTTCCTGTTATCTTCCTACTGACAGGCAGGCTTGTCTTGTTACAGTATATAAAGCTACCTGAAGAAAATTACTGGTGTTCTTTTGATCCTATTAGTACCACGGTCAGGCAGCTAGACTATTTACATTTAGTGCAGTGCGTCCTGCTCACAGTGTTCAGCTAGATTCGTTCCTGTTATCTTCCTACTGACAGGCAGGCTTGTCTTGTTACAGTATATAAAGCTACCTGAAGAAAATTACTGGTGTTCTTTTGATCCTATTAGTACCACGGTCAGGCAGCTAGACTATTTACATTTAGTGCAGTGCGTCCTGCTCACAGTGTTCAGCTAGATCCGTTCCTGTTATCTTCCTACTGACAGGCAGGCTTGTCTTGTTACAGTATATAAAGCTACCTGAAGAAAATTACTGGTGTTCTTTTGATCCTATTAGTACCACGGTCAGGCAGCTAGACTATTTACAGTTAGTGCAGTGCGTCCTGCTCACAGTGTTCAGCTAAACCTACAAGTTAGTGGGGTGCGTCCACCTCACAGTGTTCAGCTAAAGCTACCTGTAGAAGGTTGGTGGTGTTCTCATACTACAGGCAGGCAGTTGATTTTGCTAGCTGCAGTATCAGTACATATATATATATATATATATATATATATATATATCCCAGCTTAGTGCAGCTACAGGCCATTAGTATGTCTGGAAGGCCAAGAAGGAGAGGCAGACAGTCATAAGCCAATAAGAGAGGGCAAGCAGGCTCTGTGTCTAGTGCTGGTCGTGGAGACGGTGCATCCTCATCAGCACGTGGCCATGGGACACGCTTGGCCGTTTTTTCGGCAGCTGGCCGTGTTGAGCCGCAACATGCGGAAGACTTGGTCGAGTGGATGACCAAGCCGTCCTCATCCTCCTCATCCTCTCTCACCCATGCCCAGGGTGCTTTGTCTGGCAAAGCAGTGGCCTCTTCCCTCGGCTCAATGTCATCAGTGACTCCTTCCCTAGCTCCACCATGTCCTCCTGAGGAGTCCCTCGAACTGTTTGACCACAGTGTTGGGTACATGCTCCAGGAGGATGCCCAGCGTTTGGAAGGCTCTGATGATGATACTGAGCTCGATGAAGGCAGTAACATGAGCATGGACAGAGGGGGTGCCCAAGAAGGACAGCAATCTGGCAGTCATGCTCCCCCTGCTGCAGCATACTGCCAGGTTTGCTCCAGTGATGAGGAGGGAGGGGATGATGAGGTCACTGACTCAACGTGGGTGCCTGATAGGAGAGAGGAGGAGGAGGAGGAGGAGGAGGAGGCGGCACATCACCAACGAGGCAGGATGCCCTCCAGGGGCCAGCCTAAGGGCAGCACATTGACTGCATCACACCCCAAAGCACCGCTGCTATTTGCAACATATTTCTCAAGCGTATCTCACGTGGCCAAAACATCTCCCGCTTGGGTACCACATGCTTGACCAGACATATGTTGACCTGCCATGCAGTTCGTTGGCAAGCGTATCTAAAAGACCCACACCAAAGAACAAAGAGGACCTCTCCTTGCTCCTCATCAGCTGAGATTTCCAACCCCACTAGACCTTCAGTCTTCTCTGAGACCTGCACTGAGAGGAATGAAGGTGTAGAATTAGGTGTGTCACAGCCAAGTACTTGTGGGCAATCTGCTTTTGGTACACCGACGTCAGATTGTACCAGGCAAATTTCCCTGCCCCAGCTGCTGCACCGCCAAAAGAAGTTTGCTCCCAGCCATCCACATGCCCAGCGGTTGAATGCTAGCTTGGCAAAATTGTTAGCACTTCAACTGCTGCCTTTTCAGTTGGTAGACTCTGCCCCCTTCCGTGAGTTTGTGGAATGTGCGGTTCCTCAGTGGTAGGTACCCAAACGCCACTTTTTCTCACGGAAGGCCATTCCAGCTCTCTACCGGCATGTGGAAGGCAATGTCCATGCCTCGCTGGACAGGGCGGTCAGCGGTAAGGTGCATATTACCGCTGACTCATGGTCCAGCAGGCATGGACAGGGACGTTACCTAAGTTTCACGGCGCATTGGGTGACTCTGCTGGCAGCTGGGAAGGATGCAGGACAAGGTGCAGTAGTGTTGGAGGTTGTTCCGCCACCACGCCTCCAAAATGATAATGATTGTGACACACCTCTCTCCTCCACCCCCTCCTCTTCTTCTTCCTCCATGGCCTCTTCCTCGGAACCAGCGGTGCTCTGTAGTCGTTCAAGGGGCTATGCAAGTACGCAGGCCAAAAGATGCCATGCGGTGCTTGAGCTGGTGTGCTTGGTGGACAGGAGCCACACTGGGGCAGAGGTTCTGTCAGCTCTGCAGGGGCAGGTTCAGAGGTGGTTGACGCCACGCCAACTTAAGGCAGGAATGGTGGTTTGCGACAATGGCACCAACCTCCTCTCTGCCCTCCGACAGGGACAAATGACCCATGTGCCCTGTTTGGCTCACGTCCTTAACTTGGTGGTGCAGCGGTTCTTGGGCAGGTACCCGGGCTTACAGGATGTCCTGATGCAGGCCAGGAAAGTCTGTGTGCATTTCCGCCGGTCATATAATGCCAGTGCTCGGCTGACGGACCTCCAAAAGGAGTTTAACCTGCCCAAGAACCGCCTAATCTGTGACATGCCCACCAGGTGGAACTCAACGTTGGCCATGCTGCAGCGGCTGCACACGCAGCAGAGGGCCATCAATGAGTACCTGTGCGACTATGGCACCAGGACAGGGTCAGGGGAGCTTGGTTTTTTTTCCCCACGCCAGTGGGCCATGATCAGGGATGCATGCACTGTCCTGTCACCATTCGAGGAGGCCACGAGGATGGTGAGCAGTGACAGTGCATGCATCAGTGACACTGTCCCCCTTGTCCACCTGTTGGAGCACACGCTGCATGGAATAAAGGACAGGGCACTTGAGGCAGAACAGAGGCAGGAAGAGGAGGACTTCCTTAGCTCTCAAGGCCCCCTTTATCCAGACAGTGTTCCTGCGTGCCCGCCGATCACACAGGAAGAGGACGAGGAGGAGGAAGAGGAGGAGGAAGATTGTGTCAGTATGGAGGTGGAGCCTGGCACTCAGCATCAGCAGCAGTCTTTAAGGGATCAGTCCCAAGAAACACATGGACTTGTACGTGGCTGGGAGGAGGTGGCTGCGGACGTTGTCGTCCTTAGTGACCCAGAGGACTCCGGACCGAATGCCTCAGCAAACCTACGCTGCATGGCCTCCCTGATCCTGCAAAGCCTGCGTAAGGATCCTCGTATTCGTGGTATCAAGGAGAAGGACCAATACTGGCTGGCAACCCTCCTTGATCCACGTTACAAGGGTAAGGTTGCGGACCTTATCTTGCCATCGCAGAGGGAGCAGAGGATGAAACATCTTCGGGAGGCCTTGCAGAAAGGTCTGTGCAACGCGTTCCCAGAGACTGGGAGGTTACAAACTCCTGTTTCTGGACAACGTGTTGCTGAGGCTTCGGTCAGTCAAAGAAGGAGCGGTGGAGAAGGTGGCCGTCTGACCGATGCGTTCAGACAATTTTTTGGTCCGCAGCCCCAAGGTATGATCGGTTCCAGCAACCATCGCCAGCGTCTGTTTTACATGGTGCAGGAATACCTAGGGGCAAGATCAGACTTGGACACCTTTCCCACCGAAAATCCTCTGGGTTACTGGGTCTTGAGGATGGATCACTGGCCAGAGCTTGCACAGTATGCAATTGAGCTACTGGCCTGTCCTGCATCCAGCGTTCTTTCGGAACGCACATTCAGTGCTGCTGGAGGCGTGGTAACCGATCACAGGGTGCGTCTGTCCACCGACTCGGTCGATCGACTGACCTTCATAAAAATGAATCAGTCTTGGATCACCACCAGCTACCAAGCACCTGATGCTGATGTAACCGAATAATTTTTTTTGAAATCTCAGATCCCTTCAAAGACTGCCTATGCTGATGCTGAGTGACTATCCCTGAGTAATTATCCTCTTCCTCCTCAATCATCACACTGATAGCTTGTAAGAAAATTTTTGGTTCTGGGCGCCACCACCAGTGCCTAAGGCACAATTTTTCAGCCCCTTTTTGACAGGGGCGTGTAATTACAATTTTTGATGCAATACTTTGCAGCAGGGCTCGTTCCTGCGTTCCAACTAGAGTGTCTGTGAGGGGTTGCAGTGTTGTGGCACCAGCACCAGTGCCTAAGGCCCAATTTTTCTGCCCCTGTTTAACAGGGGCGTGTAATTACAATTTTTGATGCAATACTTTGCAGCAGGGCTCGTTCCTGCGTTCCAACTAGAGTGTCTGTGAGGGGTTGCAGTCTTGTGGCAACAGCACCAGTGCCTAAGGCCCAATTTTTCAGCTCCTGTTCAACAGGGGCATGTAATTACAATTCTTGATCTAATATTTCACAGCAGGGCCCTGTGAGGGCTTACAGTGTTGTGGCCACAGCAACACCTAAGGCCCAAATTTCTGCTGAGTATATAGGGCAGGACAATACTTTCAAACATCTAACTTACAAACGAATCCTACTTGCAAACGGAAGGAGACAACAGGAAGTGAGATGAAATCTACCCCTAGGAAGGGAAATTCTCTCCTGTAAGAGTTAATATGGGAAAAAGAATTCTCCTTTCCACTGATGCTTTCCAATCCACATTTTCAAAAAACATTTTTCATTGGGACAAAAAGTGAGGTGAAATCTTCTGAAGAGGAGGAAAGACAGCAAAACAAATGTCACAGGGGTGATAACCCTTCCCTATGTTTTCCAAAAAGCTTAAAAAAGATTTTTTGGCTGGAGCTAAACACGTTAAAAATGTACCCGTTCAAAATTACAAAGAGATTCTACTTAACAACAAACCTACAGTCTCTGTCTTGTTTGCACCGCCTGTATACTGCTGTTCAGAGTATATAGGGCCTGGTGGCCCCACACCTTTCCTTATTTTAATTTGGGTGCAGGGTTCCCCTTAATATCCATACAAGACCCAAAGGGCCTGGTAATGGACTGGGGGGTACCCATGCCGTTTGTCTCACTGATTTTCATCCATATTGCCATGACCCGACATTACATTAAACCCGCAAGCAGTTTTGAATGAGATTTTTTCCTTTGACAATGACATTTGGTGCAGGGACTGTTCTAAACACGGGAAACACGCGTCACTTTACAGGCATACTATAGACACCCCCCAGGTACGATATTTAAAGGAATATTTCACTTTTTTTTTTTTTTTTTACTTTAAGCATCATTAAAATCACTGCTCCCGAAAAAACGGCCATTTTTAAAAGTTTTTTTTGCATTGATACATGTCCCCTGGGGTAGGACCCGGGTCCCCAAACCCTTTTTAGGACAATACCATGCAAATTAGCCTTTAAAATGAGCACTTTTGATTTCGAACGTTCGAGTCCCGTAGACGTCAATGGGGTTCTAACGTTCGTGCAAACTTTCGGTCCGTTCGCAGGTTCTGGTGCGAACCGAACCGGGGGGTGTTCGGCTCATCCCTAGTGGTGACCTGTAAAATGACTGTGGACTACACGTTTTGCAATGGCAGGATCACTGGTTAACAAATACCAGTATTTTTGCAAAGCAGCTTTTGTAGCATGATGTTGTCGGTTATATTGAGTGATAAATCTTACCATATTGCCACTTTTTACATTTTTCTAAAAAAACAATAGGGATTCACAGGACTGGGTTTTGGTATAATTGTATGCCTTCCTCAAACATTTTGGCCCCTGGCCAGCAAACAACCTATTCCATCATCACATACATTGTTATTTTAGACCACTCTATAATTCAGCCATGAATAAGTCACAAAATAGTTTTTTAGGTTAACAGAGTTTAGAAAGAAAGCACATACATAAAAATGTATTTGAATCCATTAATAACATTTTAGAGCGTGAACACGCCTAAAATAACTACCTCTGCCACAACCTTATAATAGTATTAATGCTACATCCTAGTCAGCCAGGTACAGTAGCATTCTTCTCTTACCCAAGAGCAACCATAACTACATCTTTTTATCATATAACTCTATGAGGGGTCAGCAAATGACTACACATACAGTTTTGCGAAGAGTTCAAATATTTATTTCACTCAATAAAAGGCAAATCAATTTATAACTTTTTTAAATGCATTTTTCTGGATATTTTTGTTGTTATTCTGTCTCTAATTGTTAAAATAAACCTACCATTAAAATTATAGACTGATAATTTCTTTGTCAGTGGGTAAATGTACAAAATCAGCAGGGGATCAAATACTTTTTTCCCTCACTATAAGCAGCACGGTGGCAACTCCTAGGAAAGAGAGAAACTAATGTCTAGGCCTTAGCCTCAGAACCTATTTATCATTTGAACTGTGGTTTGCTTTTACCAGGCAATGGGGCAGTTATATTTTGGGTGCATGAATGCGAGCATTCCCTTGAAAACAATGAAAATAGTTCATGAGATTTGAGTTCTTTCATGTTTTTCCTGTGATCGCTCTTAGATTAAGTGTAGAAAAAAACATTTAGAAGGTCTGAATTATGAACACACTCCTAAAATTGACTTAAGAGAGTTGATGCTCAAAACCAATATTAGGAGGCAATAAAATATGGTCACACTTTACAGTATTTGCAGCTCTACTGCTTATAGAATTAAATGTGTTTTCTTTCAGAGCTTACAGTGTATACTATATAAGCGAAAAGGGCACAACCTTTGTAATACCTCTTCAGCTTTGCTTTGTGCTTCATTGGTCCATAAAATTAACTATCTATGCTATCTATGCCCTGAACATAGTCTATGTGTAACCTAGACATTAAAAAATATTGTGTATGTCTAACTCGCCTTTTTCGCTTTATTTTTAAAGAAAAAGTAAATAATTAGCCACAGACAATGGATAATAATATATTTCTTGGCTCTTTAAAATTGGTGGATTTACTGTTTAAAGTAGAATAAGCTAAATAAATGTAATGTCAAAATAATATTGTTACAAATCGACATATATTCTGTAATGCTGCGTACACACGATCGGACATTCCGACAACGAAATCCTGGGATTTTTTTCAGACGGATGTTGGCTCAAGCTTGTCTTGCATACACACGGTCACACAAATGTTGTCGGATACTCCGATCGTCAACAACGCGCTGACGTACAACACATACGACGGCACTATAAAGAGGAAGTTCAATAGCCAGTGCGCCACCCTTTGGGCTCCTTCTGGAAATCTTGTGTTTATCTCGTGTTAGTAGAAGTTTGGTAAGAGACGATTCGCGATTTTCAGCCTCGTGCTTTTCAGTTCGTTAATGCTCTTCAGTTTGTGCTTGTGGGTTCGTATCTGGTTTTCAGTGCGTGTAGTCATTTCGCATCTGGTTTTTAGTGCATATTTTTATATTACATATTTGATTTTCAGTGCCCACTCTTGTCCGCTCGATTCTGATTTTCAGCTCACTCTTCTCAGGCCTTTCTGATTTTCAGTGTGTTCTGTTACTTCGTTCTGACTAGCCGACCATTTTGAAGCCATGTTGCGGGTTTGTACTCATCGTAAAGTTCGTGCTGTGCAGGGGCTTGGTGTTGGGGTTCTTACTTTGACCAGTCCATGAACAGGGTGAGGAGGAGTTCATGGACGAAGAAATGTTTGCTCCAGCGTGACCAATTCTCTCATATGCCTTTGTTGTGGGAGATCAGTGAGAATAATCCTGATGATTTCAGGAATTATCTCCGGATGACGGACCCCGTTTTTCACTGTCTGTTGGCTTTGGTGTCCCCGCTGTCCCCTTATATTACGAAGCAGGACACCTGCATTCAGCAAGCCATAACTCCCGAGCAGAGGCTAGTCACCACCTTGCGGTACTTGGCGATGGGGAGAAGTCTGCAGGACATCAAGTTCTCGACAGGCATCTCCCCCCCAGGCTCTGGGGATCATTATTCCAGAGACCTGTTCTGTCACCATTCAGGTCCTGCAGAAGGACTATATTAAAGTAAGTTTTATCCTTTAACACCACATTATATGTATTTAACCACTTAAGTCCCGGACCATTTGGCTGGCCAAAGACCAGAGCACTTTTTTGCGATTCAGCACTGCGTCACTTTAACTGACAATTGCACGGTCGTGCGACGTGGCTCCCAAACAATATTGATGTCCTTTTTTTCCCCACAAATAGAGCTTTCTTTTGCTGGTATTTGATCACCTCTGCGGTTTGTACTTTTTGCACTATAAAAAAAAAATAGTGACAATTTTGAAAAAAAACGCATTATTTTTTACTTTTTGCTATAATAAGTATCCCCAAAAAATATATAAAAAAAACATTTTTTCCTCAGTTTAGGCCAATACGTATTCTTCTACATATTTTTGGTAAAAAAATCGCAATACATTGTTTCATTCTACGGGTTCATTCTTTTTTTTTTTTTTTTTTTTAATACTTATTTATATAAATTTTCCATTACAAAAAAGATAAATAACTCTCCTCCAACAGAGAGTCTACATCAACATCTTTACCAATGACATTCCATTATACACCCTCTTACATTTCCCCCCCCCACTCCTCCCTCAACCCCTCCCCGGCCCCCCCTCTGCAGATTAGGGTACTCCTGTTGTACCTGGGCTATCCAGAATCCCCTCCCCGTCAGTCCCACCTTGTTACCTCCTCCAGGTAACTCCATGAACTTTTATACTTCCGCAATCCTGCCCATTTATCCACCCGGTCCTCCCCCTCATCCAGAAAGTCTCCCTCTCCATTCGCACCCTCCATGTTGTATATTTCATTTATACAGAAGAGCCAGTCTCGAGTGTTTGGACTATCTGGCTCTAACCAGTTCTTTGCGATCTGGTTAGAGCCAGATAGTCCAAACACTCGAGACTGGCTCTTCTGTATAGTTAGAGTCCAGCAATATGGGAACTGCTGCTGGTCTTGTGATAGGGATAAGGTGGTCAATCCATTCAAGCTGTTGTCTATTCATTGCAAAGATTGTAGAAGACCTTTTTGCAGGATGAACTGACGGATACATCACATCTGGTGCGGGAGCACCTGGGGACCTAAAACACCATTCTACTGCCTGGTACTACATGCCTATTACCCCTGCAGGGGTGTAGAGAGCTGGTGAGTGGGGATCCTTGAGGGGGAGCACCGCAAGTCACTGGATATGAGTCTCTGTCTTCAAGAAAGTCACTAATCACAGATCTTTGCTTAAGCTGGAACTTGATGCACTATTTTTGCACTATCGTTTGGATTGTTTTGTATTTTTGCATTTTTTGCCTATGCTGGAATCACTTAGTATATATCTTCAGATGGTTTAGATTTCCCATACCACTTATATTTGGAAGCACTTGTGGCCCCCGTCCACTTGTTTGATTGTGGATGGGAAAGTGGATCAACACGGGATCTGGATGTTTGGCATATCACTAATTACACGTGTTGATTAATGTTACTTGGAGATTGGACACCACATTGTTTTCCAGGGGGGGGATTCATATTGGACAGATTCCTTTCTATGGTACAGACTGTGGTGTTTATTGAATTTTTTATTTACATTTTTTATATATTATCCACATTTGATGGTTAACTACACTTTATATACTCCAGGGTATAGTATGAGATTGCTATAGTAGCACAGGTCATTATATTCAAGAGATGCACACTCACACTCACTAATTAATACATTTGAGTGACTGTTGTTATACACATTTGAGTACGTATTATTTATTCATTTTTATATTTATGTTATTTTTTTAGGTACCCTGTTAAAGGTAGCGCCACTTACCCCTATCTATAATCTTTTTACCTATAACCTCACCCCTATAGGGGGTGTGCATAAGGGGAGGCTGCAAACCTTGGTCCGTGAGCGCGGAAACCCTTCCCTCACTTTCAATATGGGAACTATAGAGTTTTGATATTGCTTAATGGGCTCTTCTGTACCATGAAACAAGCAAACCCATGGATCTTCTACCATGGTTTTGCCCGTGATGGCTTTAGTCAGTTTTATTATTTTTTCCCAAAAGATTTTGATGACAGCGCACTCCCACCACATATGTGCCATCGTCCCCACAGTCCCACACATCCTCCAACATTTATCTGATCTTGCCAAATCGAACTTGTTCATTTTGTCTGGGGTGGCATACCTCCTTGCTAGACATTTATAATTTATATCAGTCCTCTTACTATCTACTGCTGATTTGTGTAACATCTTCAAAATTTTCCCTAATGTGAAATTACTACACCGTGACCCTAATTCCCTTTCCCATGCCTTGATATACTGGGGCTCCTCCAGCTCCTCGCTCTCACTCAGAATTTTGTAAATTTGTGAGACCAGGCCCCTCTGCCGCTCCCCCTTACAGAGCTGCTCAAGGGGCCTGTACTCTTCACCACCTCTGAGTGGTTTCGGCAATTTCCCGATGAAAAGAGACAGCTGGAGGTACCTCAACGGATCAATAGCAGGGTTCTCAGCCTTATCTTTTAGTTCAGAATACGTGCATATTTTCCCTTCTCTAATTACATCTTTTAATTGTAAACTGTCCCTTTTAATCCAGTTCCCTCCCACCTTCCTCATCCCTGGTTCAAAAAAATTATTCTCTTTAAGATATATCAAAGGTGAATTGTATGTCCACTTATTATGAATGTGAACCTGGTTCCACAACTTCAAAGCATTATGTGTTAGTGCCGCCGTCTCTGTGTTCAGCGTTCTAAACTTGGGTAGGTTCCAAATTATGTGACTTAAGTCCCTACCACTCAAACTGTGTTCTATATTTACCCACCTCCTATCTAAAGCTCCCTTTGACCATTCTATAACTCGTGTAAGTACCACCGCTTTATACTGTTTATTGAAATCTGGCAACGCCAGCCCTCCTCTTTCTTTCCTCCTACTCAGGACCGATCTAGCAATTCGTGATTTTTTGCCACCCCAGACAAACCTTGATATTAGGCCCCTTAAGGCCCTAAAATACGACTGAGGGAGAGGGATAGGGAGCTTCTGGAACTTATACAGTATTTTGGGCGTGATAGCCATTTTCACCGTATTAATGCGGCCGATCCATATTAGGGGGCGGGAGGCCAGGCCTCTAACTTCTCGTCTAATTTCCTCTAACAGAGGGATGTAGTTGTTCAAGTACAATTCCTTCAGGTTGTTCGATAACTTGACCCCTAAATAGTTAGTCGTTTTCCTCCAAGGAAAGGGAAACGACCCTGCCAGATTCTTTTCCTCTTGCGTTCCCACATTAACTTTGAGCACCTTGGATTTCCCGAGGTTAATTTTAAAATTTGAGATCTCCCCATATCTTTTTAGAATCCTCAAAATATTCGGGATCGTGATCCTAGGATTTGAGATGAAAAACATTACATCATCGGCAAAGGCCGCTAGTTTATGTTCCTCTGAACCTATCCTCACCCCGCCACAGTCTGGGTTATTACGAATAGTAGATAATAAAGGTTCTAAGGTTAGAACAAATAGTAGGGGGGACAATGGACACCCTTGCCTAGTGCCATTATCCATCCGGAAGGGCTCAGAGGAAACTCCATTCATCTTTACAAATGCCGTTGGCCTGGTATATAGTATTTTAACCCAGGAGATAAATCTTGGGCCTATTCCCATTGTTTCTAGAGTTTTAATCATCCACTCCCAGTCTACCCTGTCAAACGCTTTTTCTGCGTCCAGTGACAGGAATAGAACTAGAGGCCCCCCTCGTTTGATGGACTCAGCCAGGAGTACTGACCGCACTCCATTGTCCCTACTCTGCCTTCCCGGTACAAAACCCACCTGGTCTGGGTGAACCAGGGTGGTCATTCTATCCCTTAATCTTCCTGCCAGGACTTTACGTCGGCGTTTAATAGTGAAATGGGTCTGTAACTAGAGCAATGCTCCCTATTTTTGCCTTCTTTATCGAATAATGTTATTGCCGCTACCAAGGCCTCTCCCCCCATTGTGCAATTAGGGCCCAGTTCATTCCAGTAATGACTTAATCTGGGTACCAGGATCTGTTTAAATTTTTCCAGGTATAGTGAGGTGAATCCATCGGGGCCGGGACTTTTCCCCTTGGGAGTACTCTTTAAAGCAGCAAGTATTTCTACCTCCTCTATAGGTCTGTCTAGGAGATCTCTCTCCTCTTCAGAGACCCTGACTACCTCTGCCTACTTTAGGAATTCATCCATCTTCCCGTCCTTTGTACTTTCTCCCGATCCCTTTTGTCTAATAGAGTATAGATCTTTAAAATACTTTCTAAACTCATCCGCTATTCCTTTACTTGTACTTACTACTTCTCCTTTTTTATTTTGTATTTTAACAATGTAGTTCCTCTCCCTTTTCTTCCTCAGTATCCTTGCCAGATGTTTGCTTGATTTATTACCCCACATATATCTGTCTTTTGTTAATTTATTAAGGGCCCTTTTTGAATCTTGCTCCAACCTGTCTCTCAACTCTTCCCTTTTTGCAACTAACTGTCGGTAGCTGTCATGACAATGGCCTTTTGATTTTTTGTGATCCTGTTCTAATATCTGAATTTCCTCAATGAGCTTTTCCCTCTCCTCTCTTCTTTTTCTTTTTAACCCCGCCTCTATGGATATCAGTACCCCTCTTATATACGCTTTATGCGTCTCCCATAGCACCGATGGTGAAATTCCTCTGTATCGTTGACTCTGAAAAAGAATTCTATTTCCCATTAATTTTTTCTAACACTTTTTGATCCATGAGTAAATTTTCGTTCAACTTCCATGAATATAACTGTCTTTGTGGTTCTGTAATCCTGATCCTTAATGTAACTGGTGCGTGATCTGATAAGGAAGTGACCTCTATTATCGACTCCTCGACAAGATCCAATAAACTGTAATCCAGCAATATATAATCCAATCTCGAGTACATCCCGTGCACAGGGGAGTAAAAAGGGGAGAAAAAGGTGTAATCTTTAGTTCTTAAATGTTGCATTACTTGTCCCCTGTGCCCGGGACGTACTATCGTGATCAGGGTCCAGGCAGAAGGTAAAGTCCCCCGCCAGCATTACCTCTCCCTTCCTAAATCCCGCCAGTTTGGAGAGCACCCTTTTTAAAAATACAATCAGGTTTTTATTGGGGCAGTAAACATTCACCAAAGTGAGCTTTTTCTTCTCCAGGGTACCCTTAAGAAATAAAAATCGGCCTTCTGGGTCCGTCAGCCTCCCCACTTCTGAGAATTTCACGGAGCCAGAAAACCCTATTGCCACACCCTTAGATTTCCTTATTGGTGTATCGCTGTAATACCAAATGGGCAACCGTGGGGAATATAATTTTATATTTGATTCCTGGGTCAAGTGTGTTTCCTGGAGGAATACTACATCCGCTCTGTAGTGTCGGAGCTCCTTGAGAATCTTATGTCTTTTTCCTGGGGAGTTCAGACCCTAACGTTATAGGACATCGTTTTAGCTCAGGCATTAATATAATTCACCCCTCTTTCTCTACCAACCTCTGTGTACTCCCTCTCTGCAGATGAGGGCCCCATTCCCCCCTCCCTCCCCTCCCCTCCCCACCCAACCCCCCCCGGCCCTACCAGCCTTAAGCCCGCGCATATAAATCTATCTAGATCTCATATCGCGAACCTCTTTCCCAGGGGTGACGCTCCTCAGGTGGCCACCGGTGCCCCCCGCCCTGTCACCCTAAATGAAAAGGTAGTGGGCTAGTGAGACCAAGGCGCACAGGCCCGTCTGGCCTTGCATCTCCTCCATAACCCTCCAAACCCAGAGCCTTTTTATGTTACTGTTGTCACATATTCCTTTACCCCCCCCCCCCCCACAGATCTTTAATATTAGTTTCAGTATTTGATCTCCAATCTCCCCCCTCGCCCACATACAGAGTGGGAGAGATTAAGAGGAGGAAAGAATAAAAAAAAAAAAGGGAAAGTCCTCTAAGGGAAAGTCCTCTCTCCTTCTCTTCTTATTGCCCGAACCGCTTGTCTTTTTTCTATTTTCCTGATGTAGGTACTTCTGGTGGGGGGATCCCCAGATTTACACAAAAGTCCAGAATCTCCTCCGGAAACCTCATTTTGTGTGTTCTGCCCTCTTTTGTTACCAGTAGGGATGTTGGGAACCCCGAACTGTATTATAGATTAGCCTTCTTCAGTTGGTCCAAAAGGGGTTTTAGTTGCCTTCTTCTTGCCAGTGTTCCCCCTGATAAATCTGAGAAAATTTTTAACTCTTTGTTATCGAAACTTAAAGGGGGGGTCCCTCTGAGATTGGTCCATATCTTCTCCTTGTCTTCATACGAGTGGAATTTAACTATTACATCTCTTGGAATATCTTGTCTTATATTTGGGGGTTTTCTAATCCTGTGAACCCTTTCAATCCTCAGAACCTCGTCTTCCCTTCTTCCCAGGATTGGATTAAATATTTTCTGCAACTTATTCCTTAAGTCCTCATTCTGTTGTTCAGGGAGGTCTCTTATTTTTGCCTACGGCTTTGATTTTCTTGTTCTTCTAGTTTGTAAATCAATAAGCGGTTATCATTTTGCATTTTCATCATTTGCTCTTTTAAATCCTGTATCTCTTTCGCCTGGGAATCTGTGGCTTCTTCTAATTGCAATAAGTTTTTATTGAAATTTTTTCAGATTAGTAACAAAGAAATAATAAAACAAAGAGATAGTAAAACAGTTACAGACATTACCATTTTAATTTATTCATAGCAAATACTTGATAGACAGAGATAGGTATATTCCCATATCTCTCCTTTACTTTCACACCTGTAGTTTCGTATTAAGATTGCTTTCCAGGAGTTACCTCTCCTCCGCTCCCACACCCCTCATGGGACCTATCTGTGTTTGGAGGAAGGAGAGGCTCCCCCTGTCCATGTTTCATATAACCAGTTTATTTATTAATTGTGTTATTGTTACCGATAATGATTACATGCTAGCTACAGTTAGATAATGTCTAACATAGATGAAGATTATAGAATTGTATTAATTAACTTAATTAACAGTAACTTGATATGTCCATAAGCAACCTGTGTAGTGGGTTTCATCATAATTGTTATCTTGTGATTTTTTCCTTTACTGTTTTTTTAAAGAATCCGAGACCCATGTTTTGTGGATACCACGTTGACCAAGGAACCCACATATTAGTTATTTTATTCTGATTTCCAAGACTCCATGCGAATTGTATTTCATACATCCTATGCGTATTTATTAGCTGAAGGGTTTCTGTTACGGATGGAGGACTAGTATCCTTCCAATGGCGTACTATGGTGAGTCTAGCTGCGATAAGTATGTGGGATACTAATGGCCTTAGAGGAGCTGGAATAGAGTCAATTTCCAATGAAAGAAGTGCCATACCTGGAGAAAATGCAGCTTTTGTACCTGTGATTTGTTCTATTATTTGAAAGATAATCCTCCAAAATCTCTGAATACTGTGGCTTCTTCTATTTCTTCCACTCTGCACAGCAGATGACTCATGTCCGACCGAACATTTCATATTTCTGATTTAATCACATTTTCCAACTTAGTGAACATTTCTGTCATCTCTGTTTTATTTATAAAGAGTGCTGCATTTCTCGGTTCCTCTAAATCACTCATGGCTCCTGCGCCCTCTTGCTCCATATCTTCTCTGGGCTTCTCCCCCTGTCCCCCTTTTTGTTTCAACTGGGTTTTTTTGTCTTTCGTTCCAACTTGTTTCATGTCCGCAACAGGACTTTTGGCACTCACTTCCTTGAGGTACTTCTGTATTGTACTTGAATTGAGGCTCTCCCTGGGGGTCTTGGGTTCCGCTGTTTTCTGGTTCCGTCCTCTCATGCTGCACCTGGCTTGCTTTTAGAGATATCAGATGCCTAGACACTGGTTACGTACCCCCCTTCCACCCAGTTTTCAGCCCTTACTGCTCCATGGAGGGCTTCCTGCTAAAACTACTTAAATGTAATTGGTTTCCATCAGACCGGGGTCGGACGCCCTGCAGCACCTCTGTACCTTCCTTATTCCGATACCCCTTTCTGCGGGGTCCCCACCTCCTTTCTGTTGTCACTTTTTGCAATCAAGCCCTCAGTTCAGGGATCTATGGACACACTCTTATGTTGCCTTTTTCCTTTTCTATCCCTTATTTCTTCCCCTTTCCTTCCTCCTCCTTTAATTGTTATCCAACCACTCCAGCCCTTTTCATTTGTCGTTCAACAGTTCAAAAAAATCACATAATCATACCTGGGGAGGTGATCTTCTTCGGTGCTGTAAACTCACCAATTACTTGTTTTGCATAAAGCTCTGATGTTTCCGCGTGTTCTATTAGCATCCAGATTCAGGGTGGGATGGGATAGGGGGAGTACCTCTGTTCATATATCTTTTGCTAACTGCGACCTTTTTTTCACTATTGAATGGGCTCTGTTGGAGAACGCTGCCGCATAGTGAATCCTGTCCGGGCTTCCTTGTCGTGCTACCAGCTCCGGAGCGCCATTTGCCTGTCGCTCTCCCCCGCTGTGTACTCCACGGGGAGAGCCGTCTCTTCCTCCGTTGCTGGGGTGACAGAGCAGCTCGGAGTGTTGTCCAGGTCTCTCAGTGCATGAGGCGGCCGCAGACTCTCACTTCGCCGCTCGCCTCGTACACGCCGACCCGCTCCGTCCTGCACACCTCCACCCTCCACTCCGGCGCCACCTTCAGGCCCCTCCCCACCTCAGGCGTCTCACGTCTGCATCCCAGCTGATTCCCACATCAGCCCTCCTACGGGTTCATTCTACGTGTGTTTCATGTGTTGATGTCATTTTCAGATTAAAATTGTAGTTTAATTGTGGAACCTGTTTCTCTTCTCTTTTTGTTTTGCAGTTCCATAGTGCGTAAGCGCAGGCAGTTGGGGGGGCGCAGAGGGAAGCAGGTGCCTCTCCTCCCCCATGAGAAGGAGCTCTTAGCGGCTGTAGGGGAGGATGAGATAAAAAAGCTGCTGGCTCATCAAGGTTGGTGTCAGCATTGCATTGTGTGCAGGACATTTTTTTTGTCAAGCATGCGACGCGACATAGTCATTTACCATGATGTGTTTGATTTTATTTAAAGATCGTCCCCAGGCCCAGCGCCGCCGGAGGCAGAGGGCGGAGGAGCAGGAGTCCTCCATGTCATCAACGTGCAGTAAGTACTGTAGTAGTGACACTAATACAGTGGTTCCTTTTCCATTTGTCCAGCCTTCCATTGTTGATTCCAGTGTCATTGCTTCTCACTCATGCAGTGACAGGTAGAGCCTCTGCGACGCTCTGTCAGGTAACACAAGCGATTGCGTAACTTACGTAATCTGACAGAACGTCGCCGCTCTGAAGTGAGGCGCCTGATCAGTGGCGGTGCACCTAGCACTTGCCGGCGCCGCTGGAACCAGGACAGGTAAGTGCCTCGTATTTGTTTTTTTTTAAGATTTTTTCTAAATGGTGAATGCCTGTTCCTGCCTTGTAGAAAAACATTAGTGACCTGCCCTGTATTGCCATGCTAATGGATAATTAATTTATCTATTTACACTACAGTATATTTATTTATAGTAATTTGAAGCTTGAACATTGTAACGTTCATCATTTCTCCTTTATAAATAGGTGTCATCCAGTCAGAGGGGGAGACTCAGGAGGAGGAGGCTGAGGCAGCAACGCCCACATGTAAGTTAGTATAATCTTGCTGGTATCTGCTGAGTGATCATACATGTTTCAATGTTCTTGTACTAATGTGTGAGATTGTTGTACCATGCAGATTGTAATGTTCTTTTCTATCATTAATCAACAGCTACTGAGGCTGAGCAGGAGGTGGAGGAGACCTGCCCTGTAGAACAGCCAGATGCGGCAGATCCAGGGAGTAAGTATAACTTTTTTTGTATTTTCCAGGCAAATATAGTATTTTAAATATGAAATGCTGATGGCATACCTTGTCTAGAATAGCTTGTGATTTATTCTGCAAGGCTTCTGTTTAGCTGGAATTATTAATTATATTAGTTCCCCTCTGCAGCTGATTCCAGTCTTCCTGTTAGCGTGACCTGTGCTTGTTATTTCATCAATGTGTCTGATCACGCCACCTTCTTGCTGCAGTTCAGATTCCCAGTCTGAGCCAATCACTGTTAATCATTGTGAATAACACAGCAGGCTGGAGGGGGTGTGTCAGAAAAGAATCTCCAGCTATTGGCTGGCAGTCCCTGGACATGTTCAATCTCTGGCATGCCCCTAATGCATGCATTAACACTTTTCTCATGATGTTATACCTGTTATACCTCCTAGCCTAGACCAGGAGTGAGTAACCTACTTAGCCTAGAACAGAAGCGGGGCTTATTCAACAATCAGTGGCCTTACAAAATTATCAACTTTAAAAAGTAGCCTGCTATATTCTATTAAACAACTTTTTATTAGGTCATCCCAAATGCAATGGCTTGAATGGCTTCTCTTTGGTGAGTGTAATGTTAAAAGCCGGTATAGCTGATATGTTTTTCTGCAAGTGCAACTGATCTTCCATATTTGCGAAAGTCAGTCAGTCTGGATGAGGTAGATTAGTTAGCACTTAGGCGTACCTTACACCTTAAGATTTTCTCCAGCCGCCCCTGCGACCAAGCGGATAAAATCTTTGGGAGATTCCCCTTTACACTGCTCGATGTGTAGAGGGGAATCCCTTTGTACTCTGGCCAGGGAGGACACTCAGCTCGGCCCCGGTCAGAGTACAGTAAAGTAGTACTACACCTTCCTGCACAGCTCTGCAAACTTGGTATGACGCAGCGAATTGACACAGACACCACTATCTCCTACACACAAATTGATTAGGTGCATCTCACTATATATCAAAAATGGAAAACTGGTATGGAAGTGAAAACATCTCAAGATGTTACAGGATTGTCTACAAGGGCTGGGAGATAATTGCCTTTATATAATGTTAGGGTGAAGAAGCAACGTGTATTGTATTATCTATCTATCTAATGTATTTTCTTTTCTTCACAGGTGAAGTCTTCATCCTTCAACTGCACCCTGTGGACGAAGGCCTGGACCTGCCCGCATCTGGTTGGACTGACTGTCCTTCCTCCCCAGTGGTTTCTACAGGGCATGTTCTCCTCCGCCCTTCATCAATATCCCCCCACCTGGACAGTGACACACCCATTGGTGCCTCCTCCCCAGTGCATCCTTCTTCACCCACTCCAGAACCAGTACACATCCCCCTCCCTCCAGAGCCACATGTGAATGAATATCTGCAGCACATTGTGGAGGTCCAAGAGAGACAATTTGCAGTAACCCAGAGGCTGTGTCAATCTTTGGCCCTCCACAATCGCCGGCAGCTCCGTCACTATGTGGCTCTGGAGAAGTATCAACGTATCCTCAGGAGACACCTGGAGGCTACGCAGTACCTTGGTGACCAGTTTGCTGGGATTAATATGTCCCTACAGCGACTGGTCACCAGGTTGGGGGAGAATATACTTTTATAATTTTTTTTTTATTTTAATTTTTTTGTTTGTTTTGTTTATGTTAAAAATAAAAAAAAACTGTTCAGAAATAATTGTTTTCTTGAGTTTTGCTTTCCTTGTTAGATTTGTGTGATGTTTATCTAAATGAACTAGTCCATTTAATGTTACTAACTTACTAGAGGCCTTATAGTTGTAGTTTTTCTACATTTAACCATCAGGCTGAACTTAGAAAATTGATGAGATTTCGCTCTACACTATTTCAATGTACAAAGGGTAATCCCATGTATTGTGTCCAGTCACGCCGTTCAGCTTTCCCTCCACCAGAATACACAGCAGATAGTTACAGCAGGGGTTACCATACAGCCCTCAACAGTTCACAGGACATAGGTTTCAGGCTTGCAATCATGAGGGCAACAGTTAACCGGACAGAGGTTCACAGGCTAACGCAATCACAAGGGGCAACAGCTCAAAGGGCAGTGTCATGGTTATGCAATAGAGTTTGTCTGTCTGCTTACCTGTCTCCATGTGTTCATCTCTAGAGACCAGCTGACCCTCACCTGACTGCTTTTATAAGCTCTCCTCTAGCATGGCTCCACCCCAGCTCCTATCAGGGAACCCTATATTAACCTGTGCACTGCAAGCCAGCAGTGCTGATCAACCATTGTGTGTTAGCTTTCATGTGTACTGGCTGTGTTTCCTACATCTGATTCCAGTTAACCGACTTTGGCCTGTTCTCTACTATTCCTGTCTTCCTGCTTGTGACCCTGACCTTTGGCGTGTCCCTGACCATCCCTGTTTGCCTGTGACCCTGAACCTTGGCGTGTACTCTGTTGTCCTTGTCTGCTTGTGGCCCCGACCTTGGCTTATCCCTTACTTGCTTGTTGTTCCAGCCTGCTGCCTCTTTCCTCTTCTCCTGTAGTCTACCATAAGCGTGAGCTGTGAGACCCTGGGGGCCGCGACCTGGAGCCCGACTGCAGCGCAGTCCATCCTCCCCACTAGAGGCTCTGGTGAACACCTGCTGGCTCTTAGACTCCACGACCTGGGGAATCTATCCTCTAGCTCTCAGTGGGATCTGTGTTAGTGATCCAGCAGACCTGCTTCCTGAACCTCCCAGGGTTCAATCCACAGCAGTCAGTCCTAGGGTCCACTACCTAGTGGTGCACTTCCGATTCCTAGAGAGTGCATCTGTCACCTAGCCTCAAGGTGACCTGACAGGCAGTCATCATTTCCAGGGATTGAGTAACATGGCAGCAGGGTAGATTACTCACCTACACTGGTGACTTTGGACAATTGCAGATGGTCATGAAACAGGCGGAGGATCAGAGAGGGCCCTGGTGTCCCCAGGGTCAGAGATGGTAAATGGGAGGGGTCCTGAGCATCTGGATGCAGCTCAGCAGTGACCAACTAATCTATCTTGCATAGAATCACGTTTCCAACTGTATGCTTCTTTGTGCTATGTTGTGTTGGTAACATATTCTGATCCTTGAGTTGACAGTCTCTCCATCAAGAGGAACTGTCATGCTGTTGAGGTCATCTTTAATCATTGTCTCTTATTTCCAGACCATCAAACAAAAATGGTTAAATTAGCACATGTTGCTATTTGTATTTACAAAGACAGCAACACGTGAGCAGTAGCGCCACGTCAAGGCTTCAACCCTTGCTACTGTCCATTCACACAACGTTTATTCATGCAATCACGCACACTCTAGTCACTCTACACAACATTCATTACAAAAAAGGGTGATGGAAGGAATAAAGGGAAAAATTTGAATTGCTTAAAACAATATAATTCTATTTAAATCTTGGGGTCACACCAAAGTCAAGTAGACAACTGCTATTGTGTCAAGTGGTAAGAAAATAAAAAAAATAATTTTCCTCAACATTTGGTTGGTTTCTCTGAGTCCCATCTATCTTCACTGTCCATTCACACAACATTCATTCATGCAATCACGCACACTCAAATCACTCTAGTCCCATCTATCTTCACATGGTAACAATGATTCAGGTCTCACAAGTTAAGGGTAGGGTAACCCAGCTTGGGGAGGTTAAATTTGAGGAAAGTTATTTGTTCCATCAAATGGGGTGTTAGTTGTGAACGGTGTGGATTAAGGATATTCCCAGTAATAGAGAAAACTCTCCCACTTTGCACAGTGGTTGGAGGACAGGATAGTAGTTGCTGGGCAACCAGGCAAAGACCAGGCCACAAACTTTTCTTACCATCCCAATAGGTCAAAGGGTCCTCTGTAGGAAGCTAAGGTGCTTCATATAGGTAGGCCCTGGCCATTTCAGAGGCACTGCTCTCCTCTCGATTACCTGCTGCTTGACCTGCATCCACCAGATTGTCAAGTGCCTCTACCCAACATGCACATGCTCCACTCTGTTGTTTTTGAGTGATGGTGCCAGGCCTTGGAATAGCAGACATGGCAGGTGAAACTTCCAAACCTGCCTCATCCATCGTACATCTCTGTTGCTGCAAATTCCGGACCCTTCAATCAATTTTTCTTTCCAGTAGGAGAGGCTGTTGTCTCTGAGTGCCAATTTACCTTTGATCCTGAGATCACACAGGGAAGCCAGCATGAGTTCAGGGCTTTTGCGGACACGGTCATTTAGCCGATCTTTTAAGTTAGCTTGTATCTTTATGATGAAAGACGCTACATCGGTATGAAGTGGGCTGCCACAAACAGGCTCACTGTTTTCTAGGAACGATCCCATCTTATCTATGAGATAGGTAAACAAGGGTATGACCTGTCCTAGGCTGGCATTGCTCTGACTCAAGTTTTCTGTCACATTCCGAAAGGGTTTTAAGATATAAACAAGATGCCCAGTTATACACCAGTCATCACGTCCCAGTGTGGAATCAATCCCGATGCTGTGGCAGGATGATAGATTGTGGATGGCTGTCTTTTGCTCCAAAATGCGTTCCAGCATTTCCAGGGTATAGTTCCACCCGGTGCTGACATCTTGTTTCAGGCGATGTATGGGGAGCCCTGATTGTTCTTGCTCCTCCCTCAACAGTTGACTAGCCCCTACACTGCGGTGGAAATGACCTGCAATCTTTCTGCAAAGGTCCAAGATTTGAGCAATCTTGTTGTTTTTCTCCACTGGGATTGCACCCTTGACCACTAAATGCAGTATGTGTGCATGACTAGTGTAGTCCAGATGTACCCCATTTTTACCCATACTGTTAGCCACCCATACTCCACCCTCTTACCAACTTAAATAACGAGACCACACCTTTCATCTGGAGTATAAATGGCCATAACAGCCTTTTATTAAACAACTGTATAAAATTACCTCCAATATTAACTTCAATATGAATAACATATAAACTCAGATAAAACAACATGTTTTAAACAATCTGTTGGTCAATGACGGAGCTACCCCAGTTTACCACATATCCACAAGAGGGCACTGCAGGAACATGTTTCAAAACTGATAAGGCCTCCAGCTGTACCGCTCGGAGACAACCCCCTCCCACAGTGCAACATACCGGTATTCCTTTTCAGGAATACACAGGAGGGGCCATACTATTGCTGACCCCCCACCCCTTTTAACCTTTTATTTACCGCTACCGTCACCGACCAACAACAACAAACCAGTCACAGCCCGAAAGGATGAAACCTTATCCTTAAGGGCCCCTCCACACCCTCAAGGCCCGTTGTATTCCTTCCTGCAAACCCATGGTCCAAAGATCCGTCCCCACATCTGTGAGGTGGACCCCATCCCTCCTCAAATAGAGGCCTACATTTATCTCGAGCTCTCTGTGCCGAATCACCATGTCCCCTTGTTGAACCAAAAACCTCCCCACCACCTTGTTGACACGTATACAAGCCTTGTTAATCCTTACCACAGACCTAGCACTGCGCCACGAAGTTCGTGCCACAATATCAGACCATAGTAGCAAAGTGTTTGGATAAGTAGTGTGCAAGTGCAACAAATCCGCTTTTACATCCTCTATCAGGTCCCTGACCGTCCTCACCCCCAAATCGTTACCTCCAGCGTGTATGACCAACACATCCGGAGGTCTATCTAGCCAGGCAAATCGTTCAACCTCTGAAACCACTCTGCCCCACATCATTCCTGGTCTCCCCAGCCACTTGATAAAAGCCTCCCTTCTCGATATGCCTAACTGGTGCCCATCCGGTCTCGCATCACCTCTCCTTGCCCCCCAACAAACGTAGGAGTGTCCCAGTATCCAGACGAGGTGTGGAGACACTCCATCTGAAATGAAAAGACAACAAGGCAGGGTGATATCACCAACGCAACAAACCAAAAAAACACCCACTACCTATATGTGAAAACCAAACTTATACAACATACGGGTTTCATTTATTTTTCATTTATTTATTTATATATATATATATTTTTTATTTTTTTTAATTATCATTCCACTACTAATTGAGGGCGAATGTATGAACGGAATCTCTTTGATTCCCATCTACCGATCCTCCGCACCGCTGCTTCATCCAACCCGCATCTGGCAGCTTCTGTGGACGCCCCAATGCGGAAGGAGTGTGAGACGTATGCCTTCTCATCCAAACCTATCATCGATAAGCATTTTCGAAACACCGCCACAAATTGAAACTTTGAAAGGTAAGCACCATTCTCATGACATAAAAATGGACCCTCACCTACCGGTCTAATCTTCCCAAATTCACCAACCGTCCTCACCAGACATACTGGCGATCCCGGTAATGCATGCAGCCACACATCTATGCCCTTTCCCAATTGGTCTGTTTTTGACCTCCTCAGCCGTAAACACACCCTCCCCGTGCGTGCCCGCACGTCTTGCACCAAAATACCCCCCGCTTCCTTTTTGGATGGGCTGACCAACTCCCCTACCCGAAACGCCCCAAAAAACGCCAGCGAAAAAGCCGCTGTAAACAGTAAACATTCATAACTTGAGCTGCACACCAACCCTAGCTGATCACAAATTGCCAACAGGTTGGCAAAAGTGACCGGTCTACGGTTATCTTTTTTCTTGTGCCCCTTCCGGTACCCTTTTAATGCCTGCCGTACCCAAAATTCCTTCGTCCAATCCTCCATCCCCTGTAACTTAAACAGAAACGACAGCGCCGCCAATTTCTTACCAATAGACGATACCCCCACCCCATTTTCCATATTCCTGGACACAAAATAAAGGACCAATAATCTCAACTCTCCCCCGTCATCCTCTGCTCCGGATTCCCGTACAAGTCCCAACCATTCTCTCCATACCTTCACATAGGCCGACCATGTGGACTCACTCACAGACTGTTGTATCCATCCTGCGATGACTCCAATGCCAGCTCCCAGATCCAACCCGGGCAAGGAATCCCTTCCTTCTCTGCAGCCGGAGCTAATTCCCTGAACTTGTCCCACTGAAAGCGAGACAGTGAATCAGCCAGCGTGTTTTCAATCCCAGGTATATGCACAGCATATATGAAAATATTCAATTGCAAGCACCGTAATACCAACTGTCGTAATAGTCTTATGACAGGTTGAGAAGACGCTGACAAGCGATTGACTACCTGCACCACTCCCATATTATCACAGTTCAGCCGCAACTTTAAATTCTGACAAGCCTTGCCCCATAATTCCATAGCCAGAACTACTGGAAACAGTTCCAATAGTACCAAGTTACGAAGGAAACCTGCTTCAACCCAGGATTTTGGCCATGGTTCTGCGCTCCATTGACCCTTAAAGAACGCCCCATATCCAGTAGATCCCGCCGCGTCAGTAACCAATTCTACATCTAAGTTACTTACCGGACCAGACATCCACACTGACCTCCCGTTGTATTCCGACAAAAATTGATACCATACCTTTAGGTCCTCACAATGATCCTTAGTAAGCCTAACAAAATGGGCCGGTGCTTTTACCCCAGCTGTAGCTGCAGACAGCCGTCGGCAAAAGACCCTACCCATGGGTATGATTCTACAAGCAAAGTTCAACTTACCAAGCAAAGATTGGAGATCCCTCAGCTGTATTTTCTTCATCCCATGGACCCGCCTTATTTCCGTCTGCAGATCCAGTAACTTTCCTTGCGGTAACCTACATTCCATTGCCATTGAATCAATAACCATGCCCAAAAAACTATCTCTGTGGCGGGGCCCTCAGTTTTGTCAGCGGCCAGGGGAACACCAAACCATTCTGCAATGTGTTGCAACGTTGACAATAAAATCGCACACACACTGGAAGACGGTGGGCCTATGCATAGGAAATCATCTAAATAGTGTATCATAGATTCAAGCCCGGACACCTCTCTTACCACCCACTCCAAAAAGGAACTGAAAACTTCAAACATGGTGCAGGAAATGGAGCAACCCATAGGCAAGCATTTGTCCACATAAAATTGTTCCTGCCACTGGCAACCCAGCAGCCAAAAACTGTCCGGGTGTACTGGCAGCAGCCTAAACGCTGCCTCAATATCAGCTTTTGCCATCAGTGCCCCTTTTCCATAGCGCCTGACCCATCGAACCGCCGCATCAAACAAAGTGTATGACACGGTGCAGACGTCCGGGTCAATGAAATCGTTAACTGAACCCCCTTTTGGAAATGATAAGTGGTGAATGAGCCGAAACTTATTCGGCTCTTTCTTTGGCACCACCCCCAGAGGGGACACCACCAAGTCATTCAATGGTTTTGCCTCAAACGGCCCCCCCATCCGTCCTAAAGCCACTTCCTTTTCCAATTTCTCCCCCACCACCCTCGGGTGTTGCAACGCAGATTTTAAATTCCGTGCTACTGGAGGAACCACCGCCAATGAACATGGAATTTTGAGCCCCTCACTAAAACCCTCAGTGATCAGTAACGCCGCTTTCCTATCCGGATACTTACTTAGGAAAGGTTGCATCCTTTCCACCTTCACCGGCGTCATCCCTCTTGTGAGCAAACTCCCCGGTACGTTTACCTTTTTTGAAACACAGAGACAGGGTGTGGG
Organism: Lithobates septentrionalis; assembly: GCA_037952835.1. Classification (NCBI taxonomy): domain Eukaryota; kingdom Metazoa; phylum Chordata; class Amphibia; order Anura; family Ranidae; genus Lithobates; species Lithobates septentrionalis. The sequence continues at coordinate 5,245,398 of JBBDGP010001284.1, forward strand.
CTCCCCCACAGCCTGAACACTCGTGCTTGAATTTGCAGGACCCCCCAAATTTACAGGATCCTTCATTATACTGCCAGCATACCCCCCATTTTCTGCCGGTCGGTAGTCCTGAGGAGTTAGTACCCCCGGCCCCCCCTTGAAATAACTGAGGCGGGGCCCTAGCCGACGACATCAGTTTCATCCACAGGCTAATATCCTTATGGTCCCAACGCAGAGCCGGACGCACCGCTCTGCGTTGACGAAACTGCTCATCGTAACGTAACCATGCAGTTCCCCCGTACACTCTGTGTGCCTCACCTATAGCATCCATATAACAAAACAACCCCGAACAATGTTCAGGGTTCTTTTCGCCAATGACACTAGCCATGATAGCGAACGCTTGCAACCAATTCACAAACGTCCGCGGTATCAATCTATATCTCCTCTTCTCCTCATCCTCCTTCTTGGAATCGTCGGGTTTAACCCTATCCAGGTTAAACTTTTCCAATGGAAACAAGGAGAAAATTTCCACGTACTCACCTTTATGAATTTTTTCTCTCACTTCAGGTTTCAAGTGTGCCCCTAACGGGCCTTCAAAACAAACATATATCTCACATTTTGCAGCATCTGCCAGCCTAACCACATCAGTCCTGCCTTTTGTTTCTGCAGCCCCCTTCTCACCTGCTGTTTCCTTGTCTGCCACCTTCTCTGGCGTTGTGGTAGCTGGCACCTCTGTAACCGCAGCCCCCTGTCCCCCTTTGTGCATCCCCTTGCGGAGCCTGCCCTGGTCTCTCTCCAAAACGACCAACCAGGACCCTTAAACCCTCCAATAGCTCCTGGAGCTGTCCCCCTGACCCCGAACTGGCGGGTGCAGTACTCGCCAGTTGTTGGTCAGTAGCCTGACCCACCCCGCTCTGCGAAGGTGTCACCATCCCTCCTGCAGTTGTTGCTATCCCCCCAGCAAGCCCTGCAAAGCATTAGTAAAGGAAAAGTTATCACTAGACTTACCGGGCTGACCAGGATTCCTCCCAACAGCCGCTGTGCTGCTCTCTCTTGCTGGTTCCGGCTGCTGTAGCCCATCTTCCTCTTCAGACACCTCGTCTTCGGACTGTTCCCCTTGCACTGGGACTGGCGTCAGAGGTAGCCCCCCAGGAGAAGCCCTCCTGGAGGCCGGAAGCCCACGCTGGTGTGAGGCCTGCACTGTGCGACGAGTCACTGCTGATCCCTGCTGCCCTGAACTTCCAGCTACCGGGCCAGCCTGGGCACTGTTTCCATCGCCATCTTGGGACATGTCCCCCCCGCCCGGTAAGCTCCGCCCACCCGCGGTGCCGCTCGATCCACGCGACCCGGACGTTGCGGCTCTCGGCGCCGTTCTCCCCCTTCTGTCCACCCGCTCACACTCGTGCAGAGGTACTGAGGGGCTGTTCGAAATCCTCCGTGCAGTGCCAGCGTGCGGGGAAGCGGCGCCATGTTGGCCCGTGGCCCCGCCCACCGCTCCGTGACCGCGGCGTGTAACCCGCCCGGGCCCCGCCGAATCAACCGTGTGGCTCCTCTTGGCCGGCGGTGTTGATTGCTCCCCCCTCGGGCTCCGTGTCAGGCGACCCTGTCCATGTCCTGGCCCAGGTGAATAGCGCGCCGGAGACCACGATCTCCGCGCACGCGCGGACGGCTCACCTTCTCCCCTTGCATGGCTTGCTTCTCCCCCGAGCATCGCTGTGACCTGGCTGCGAAGCCAGTCGGATCCATTCGCCGCCGCCGCCGCCTGCCGCAACCGCGCCAAAATCGTCTCAACGTCCGCCATTGTGTCTGAGGAGCAGAGAAATTCTGCCTCCTCGTGTCTCCTTCCCAGCACACTGTTCCGTTTTTGCTCCTCCCCTCTTTTATATAGCCACTCCTTCTTACTTTCCTGTTATCTCCTCCCACACTTTTCCTTGAAACATTAACCCTATGTGTATCACTAGACACACTGTCATGCCGGGCCCTGCACTATTCCTCTTCTTTCCATCATTCCGGGCCTCACTGAACAGCGCATACCGACAAAAGATCCATCTTGGAGAGCTTTAACCATGTTTGAGCCTCCGTCAGTCACAATGAACCCAACAGAGACATTGGTGACTGCCCGCTCTCCAAACCAATTGGCCAACATTGATCTAATTGCCCGCAATATGTTGGCAGAGCTGTGTTTGTCATCACGGACTTCTGTGTGGAGCAGGAAAGCTTGATAACCCTGCTGGTCTTGTGCTGCAGACCTGCTTCCTGATGGAGTTTGAACTCTTACACCAGTGCTACCAACAGGCACAGTGGCCTGCCACCGACACCGTGTGCAGTCAAAGACAGGAAAGCATGTTGACCGCTGGGAGCTGTCCACAAATCAGTTGTCAAATGAATTGTCTGACCCTCGGCTTTGGCCATTTTTTCCTTCAATAATCCAACGCACGAGTGGTATAGTGCTGGAATAATCTTTCTGCTGAAAGTTGTTCGTGCAGGAACAACGTATCGTGGAGCAAGGGCATGCATGAGCTGTTTAAATGGCTCCCCTTCAATCATGCAAAAAGAGGCTCCTCCAACAGCAATGAATTGGCCAATGAGGCGGGTGATCTTGTTGGCCTGCTGTTTTGACATGCCCTTGGAACTAAAGCCAACAAAACTATCGGGGGTAGGCTGATGATGTCCTTGGGAGGATGAGGAGCCTGATTGGGTCTGCAGTGGAACTACTGCACGTGGACAGGTTGTATTAATTGAACCCTCTCTATTGCCTCCTGTGCTCTGAGTAAGTGGTGTGGTTGAGGAGGTACCACCAGTAAAGTCAGAGTCCGTTATGCTGCTTTCTACGCTACCATCTTCTTTTTCTGCCTCTGCCCGCAGTAAAGTAGAGTGGTGGTAATTTTTAAGGTGTAGGTTCATACCAGCATTGGTTAAATGACCTAACTTTTTAACCCTACTTACTTGCTTCCCACACAATTTACACTTGGCAAAGAACCCGCCTTCCAATGTTTGAAAGTATTTAAAAGCGGGATGCAGCTCCTTGACCCTGTTGATTTCTATTTAGGGCTGATATAGCTGCAGCAGGTAGCACACCAGTGGTGGCAGCTGTTGCCACTACAGTTACACTTGGTGAACTAGAACTAGTGCTGCTAATGGCAGGGGTGCTGGGGACAGGGAGGTCGGTGATATCATCACAGGATTCTTCCATAATAACAGAGGGAGAAGGGGAGTTAGCAGCAGATGAAAAAAGTGGACTGCTACCTGTCCTACTCCTCACAGAATATCCCTCTTGCACTTTCTCCAGGTCAAGCTGTAAGTCCTGTGGGCTAAGATTGTATAAAACATCCGCAGTGTTTGGGGAAAGAGGAGCATCACATTTTAAATCATCTTCTTGGGCCAATGAAGAAAAAATCTCACACTCTGTCTCTGCTGCTGTCTCCCTCAATTGCTTCTTTGGGGAGCTGGGCAGTGGCACTGGTAGTGTGATTGGTGGTGGTGACTGTAAAGGCAACTCCACTTTACAAGGTTTCTTGCCTATTCCATAAAAATATGCAGCCATGACACCTGTAGAAGTGGAAGGAGGCGCTGCACTGACAGTGGAAGTGGCAGCAGATGTTGGTGGTCTGACAGGAAAAGTAATATTAGAAGAACTGGGGGTGGTGGAACTAGCTTTGCTGGTGGCACTGGCGGTGACACCCACTGCTGTGGACGGCATGTTGGTGGCGGCAGAAGTGTCAGAGGCACTAGTAGCAGAGACCTTGCCACTTTTTTTAGCAAGGCGTCCACCGCGACCATGACCACTACCTCTACCAGCCTTCACTTTTACGTTAGAACGGTACATCTCTGAACTTTACAGCAACTGCAAGTCAGCAAATGGACTGGAGTGGAGATAGGGTATATAGAATCTCAATCTATAAATCACCCCTCACCACAACACGGGCAGCCTCTGAGGCTATCACAACACTAGCAGCAACACTAGTATCACTAGTCTATCTATCAAGTTCACAACACAGATGTAGCTTGCATCACTACTGTTCTGCTGCTGTGCTTAGCTTATGCTCAAATTAAATAGTTCAGGTTCTCTGACAAAGTGACAATTCAAACGGACCAGCTAAGATTGACTGTTCTGAAATGAATCAGCGTGTCTGTCTTTCTCTGCTAGCAAATCGTAAGTGAAACTAAGTTGGCTGTACATGCGGTTCTAGCTATTTTACTGCTCCTCCTCTTTGGTTAAAATTGGCCAATAACCATCATCATCATTATTTTTATTTTACTTCCCCCACCCAATTCCAGCAGCGATCTTTTCTCTCTATGTCGAATCTTTTCTCTCTATGTCGAATCTTTTCTCTCTATGTCAAATCTTTTCGAATAATCTTGGACTACTATGGTGGATAAACTATAGAGTTAAGGTTAGGCACATTCGACCACAGGTTCGATAGACACAAATTGTTATTGTTAGCATCATGTCGAATCTCCTATCTATATCGAACTGTTGTTGCAACGAAAACGAAAATAAAGCATTTGTTTATGTCGGATCTTTCGTTTTTCGGAATCTGCGCTTTCGTTATCGTTTGTTAAAACGATAACAAAAATACCTGAAATTCGGACGAAAACGAATGCACATGTCTAATGAATATCAGACTACTAAGCAAATAAAATAAATGGAAAAAGACTGTTAGGTGTTAAACCCCCTAAGGGCAAAATCAAATTTAGCTCATTTGCATACTGGTGTTACACCCTCTGTTGGTGAGTGACAAAAAATGTGTATGTGATGAAAGTTGCTGAGCCTCAGATAGGGTGTCCTCCTCGGTGCGACACCCCCCGAAGTTCGTCAATCAAAACGCCAAAATAATAATAATATAATAAATCCAATATGCCATTAATAAACAAAAAACAAATTGTGATAATAATAGTGGATGTGGTGAAGAAAATCATAGGAATGGCTACACAATATGGTATGTGTCTCTGTGTATTACCACAATACAGAGGCCAATTAATGAGATTATTTGCAAACACTAGATCACTCATAATTCATTCCATACAGTGAATAAATAAGTTGCAAGCACTAGATCATTAATAAATTAATTCGTATAGTGAATAAAATTGTTGCGGCATTAGATCATTTTAAATTAGTCCATACAGTGAATAAAGTGACTTGTGCTCAGAAAACAGGTGCTGATTTATCCTTTCAAAGTGACAGTGGTGCCAGGTGATATCCGTATTGATAGTGTGATTGCACTCACCAGATGACATTACCCCCCGGGTGTATTATGCCTTCACAGTGTGAGCCACTGTGCAGCTCTCTGGAGTTCTGCAGGGCAATCTAAGCACCGTTATCCTGGCTTTCCCACCGTGATGTCACATAAGGGAAAAAGTAATGCCCATAGTATAATATTGTTTAAAAAGGCTTTATTTGTAAAGAAGTTTGGAGATATACTCACATTTACAACGTAATTTGCATGGAGGAAGATAAAACACGAGCCGGCGCTGTATAACAACAATCGCCGCTCAAACCAGAAGTGACGCAATGACGCTCTACGCGTTTTGTCATCCAAGACATCATCTGGAGCGTCCATATTGCTACACCTCCCACTTGATATAGGGTGTAGTGTCCCTACGGCGCTTGCGCAAAAGTAGCACAGCGGCCATTTTTGGTGGGATTTTAAGACCGGAGCCCATAAGGTGTGTATTAGTAGACAGAAAGATACCGCGTCAAGGGTCTTTCATGAACACTACCCGATAGTGTATTATGTTCTCATACTACTAAGGAACCCTACGAGAAGTGTAAGACCCTCACTCAATTGATTATAATGGTGTTTATGATCATATGCATTAAAGCCAAGCCGTAATGCTGCCCGGGTCACCACATACCCCTAACAAGTACCGTTTAAAACCCGCATATAACCTTGTGGAAAAACATGCTAAAATATATCGATACACCAAAATGTTGAATACATAAAAATAAAGTAAAATACTGATGGAATGTACATAAAAATAAAAATATAAATATAAATAAAAATAAATGAAATAAGGTAAATAAGAAATGAACTAAAGAAAAAAATATGTTTTAAATAAATTATAATGAATGGAGATAAAATAACCCAAATTTAAATACTTAGGTGTTTAATTTAATATATAGAATGTATATAAATTATACACATAATATATATATATATATATATATATATATATATATATATATATATATATATATATATATATATATATATATATATATATATATATATATATATAAATATATATATAATGTATAAAAATGTGCAGAATGTGAAAAAACTTAAAATATTTCATATATATAAAATATATGAACGTATATCTCCACATATGTGGGTGAAGAAAGGGGAGGGAGGAAGAAGAGGTGGAAACGAGGAGACATATACATATGCTGCGTGAATTAAGGCATCTGTTTTTAAAACTAGAGGGGATATTAGTTGTTTCATCCAAAGAAAATGTATGTATGTGAAATCTATCATATACTTAACTACATGTGTGAGACTTTAACATTATCTGTATGTTTGGGACCATGTGCAGAATTAAATGAATGGGTTGGTAGGAGGGGAATTGTTTAAAAGGGGAGGGAGATATAAAGGAGTATAAGGAGAATATTAATGGTGATCATCGGATCAAAAATTGGTCAGGAAGCAGTTCAGGTCTAGGTCGATGTTCATTCCTGCTGGTTAGAGAGTATTTAAATTAAAAATCCATTTAGTTTCATTCTGTGAAACCTTTATCCTTTTGTTATCACCTCTCCAATGGCCTTTTATCTTATCTATTGCGTAAAAATTCATGCATGATGGATCTCTCCTGTGGTAATCTCTAAAGTGTCGTGAGACACTATGTTTATTAAATCCATTTTTAATGTTGGTGATATGTTCTCTGATTCTATCCTTTAATTGCCTAGTAGTTCTCCCTACATATTGTTTATGGCATGGTCATTCTATAACATAGGTGACATAAGTACTGCTACAAGTGATTAGCTCATTTATTTTGTATTCTGTTCCATTTGCTGTTGATGTGAAATTTGTTTTTTTCTTATTAGTTTTTTTTTGCTGACTTTGCATGGTAAACATTTTCCACATTTGAAAAACCCTTTTAGGTTATTAGATATTTTAATTGGCTTAGGAGGGTCTAAAGCGTTGTGTACAAGTCTGTTTCTTAAACATGGCGCTTTCCTATATATAAAAATAGGCCTCATGGGTAATATAGACTTCAGCACCCTGTCAGACTGTAAAATAGGCCAATGCTTTTTGAATATCATTTTGAGGGTCTTGTGTTGTCTGTTGAAGCCGGTAAGGAAGGCTGTATCAATATATTTTCTCGTTTTCTTTGCCGGTGGAAGCCTGTCAATCATTTTGTTTCTATCCATCTTCTTGACTTTTTCTTTCAGATATTAGTTCTGTCTCTTTATATCCCTTTTCCTTAAACCTTTTAATTATTATACTTGCTTGTTCTTCAAAGTCTTTTTTGTCGCTACAGTTTCAATATACACGCATTAGTTGCCCTTTCGGTATATTGCTAATCCACTGCGGGTGGTGGCAGCTGCTGGTTGGAATATATCCATTTCTATCCGTAGCCTTAAAGAATGTACGGGTGTTTAAAAACCCGTTATGCTTGTATATTTGCAGGTCAAGGTAGTCAATACTCTGCGTACTCCAGTTGCCTGTAAAGGTGATGTCATAGATGTTGTGGTTTATCTCATCAAAGAAAATTTGTAATTCTTCTTCTGTACCTTTCCATACTATGATGATATCATCTATGTATCTTCAATATAGTTTGAGGTTTTCTCTGTGTACGCTGAATATTTGTTCTTCCTCCCACAAGAACAAGTTTGCCACACTGGGGGCATACTTGGCTCCCATGGCTACACCTTTTTTTTGTGTGTAGTAATCTCCTTTGTGCCAACAGTAATTGTGGCTCATGGCTAACTTTAGTCCCTCAGAAATGTATTTAATTTGTTCGTTTTTTAGATCCGTTAGTTTATATAGTGTCCATTCTACACTGCTTAGTCCATCTTCCTGTTTGATATTAGTATATAATGAATTCACATCTATTGTTACTAGAATATCCTTCTCCTGTATTTCAAAGTTTCTAAATTCGGAGATGAGCTGTTTACTATCTTTCAAGCAGGACTTGCCTTCTGCCACCAATGGTTGTAGATATCCGTCAATATATGCTCCTAATCAAGAGAAAGGTGAGTCAATCCCGCTTATTATTGGTCTGCCGGGGGATTCAGTTGGTTCTTATGTATTTTTGGGACGTAATAGATTACCGGAGTTTTTGCTGCTTCTGGGGTTAGGAATTTTGCTTCTTTCTTCGTTAGGATTCCTGATTCTTCTCCTTTTTTAACAAATGATGTTAACTTTTTATTGTATTCATCCTTTGGGTTTCCCTTGAGTTTTTTATATGTGTCAGGAGTTCTCAGCAATCTACTCATCTCATTTTCGTAATCAATTTTGTTGAGTATGACTAGACCTCCCCCTTTATCTGCTGGACATATGATTATTTGTTTCTTCGTTTCTATTTCCTTTATTGTTTTCCATATGTTATTATTTCTTGATTTCTTTACCTTTAGTTGCCTTATGTCCTCTTCTACCATTTTTTTGAAAACCAATAGACTCTCATTTTGTTGCATTTTAGGGTTATAGATTGAGTTGTTCCTCAAGTTGGAGTGTCTAAATTGGGTATTCTCCTTAGCCTTTGTACTCTGACCCTTTGAGGCAAAAAACTTCTTAATATTCATTTTCCTTATAAACTTCTGTAAATCTATATATGCCTCAAATGTATCCAAGTCTTTATCTGGGGCATACTTCAACCCCAGATCCAATACTTTAAGTTCTTCTTCATTAAAAACAGCTTCACTTAAATTAAAAATCCCTCCTCCTAATACTCTCGCCTTCTTTTTCTTGATGCCTCCTCTCTTTCCTCTGGCTCGTTTTCTCTTCCCCCTCTTTGGGGTCTGTAAATGTGTTCCCTCCTCTTCTCCCATTGAGTCATTTCTGGAATTGTAGTGTACCTTCTTCCATCCATATATCTTGTTGTTCTTGGATTCCGTCCTTGCTGTCCCCCATATCTTTGGGGGTCTCCTTGATATTGGTTCCTGGTTGGATACCGGAAAGGCCTCCATCCCCCTTGTGGTCTGTGAGGTGTATTTCCATCTCTCCGTGCTGGAGGTCTCCCTCTGTACCCCTTGGGAAAAAAAATCCTCCTAGGTTGGGGTTCTCTATAAGGGGTTTCTTGATAGTCGTGACTGAGGGGTGAATATCTATTTGGGTGTCTTAAGATGTTTGGTGTAAACGGTACATTGTTTGAATATTGTGTTCTATTTGCATATTGTTCTTGCTGACTATAGTTTCTATATATATGGGACTTCTTTCCTCTCTTCTATGTGTAGATGTCATTTCTTCATTACCCCTATTCCTGGGTGTTCTAGTTGGTGCTGGTCTTGTTTGTTGCCATGTTGTGTCTTCTCTTTCTACCGAGCTTTCTCTTGATTCTTCTATCATTGATATGTTAGTTTCTTCTTCATTGTAGTTTTCGTCTGCTTGCCACTTGTAAACTTGTTGCTTTTTATAATCTAATACATCTCTTCGAAATGTCTTCTGTTTTTTCTGTTGTATTTCTTTATCATATTTTTTAACCAATTCCTGAATATTGGTTTCTTTATCTTTGTACTCTCTTGAGTCTATAAATGGTATAAGTTGGTCTCTTATTTGCAGAATTTCTGACTCAATATTCTTTAGTTTGTGTTGTCTTCTTCTTCTTATTTTTCGGAGTAACTCCTTTTCGCTTTGATTGAAGAATTTATACCATTCCTCCATCAGTCCTTTATCGTTAACTGCATCATTTGGAGAAACATCCCACCTGAGTCTTCTTGGTGTGATGTTTTCTGAGATATACATCTCTGTTTTAAGGAATGCCCTGATGTTGAAGGAGAAATTTGCTGCCTCTACAAAATTACTACCACCTAAGTGGAGCACAAGATGAATTAAGAGAGTGTAGACGTGGCGCTGTTTATCTTAAAATATATATAAAATTAATAAGAAATTATTTTGGAAAAATTACAGATGATTGGGTCTTCCCATCAGGACCCAGTTAATCATCTGTAACTTTTCCATATTAATTTCTTATTAGTTTTATAGACATTCTCTTAATTCATCTTGTGCTCCACTTAGGTGGTAGTAATTTTGTAGAGGCAGCAAATTTCTCCTTCAACATCAGGGCATTCCTTAAAACACCATTATCATATTTTATTTGCTGATTCCGTAGCGCAGTTTATTTACGTTTTTCCATTTTTTTCGCCCTCTGCCTTCGCCTGGTGATCCTGCCGATAACATACTGCCTGTATTAGAGCCTTCTCTCTGGATGAAGGAGCACCAAGACACCTTTGGACAGCCATATTGTTTTTTGGGGTATTTCAGAAGAAAGGTAGTGAGCTTCAAAAAACAAGAGAGATAGAGAGGGAGGTGTAGGATGACCTTGAAAAGTGCTTTGTGGGGATATAAGGAATTTGACTCTATCTCCCTTTCTTCTATGTCTGAGTAAGTGAGTCCAGTGGAGGCTACCATTGGAGAGGGCAGCTGGAGAGGCAAAGTTCGATTCCTGAAGCCAGGTTCCAGTAACAGCAAGTAGAGTTAAAGGGGTTGGAGATAAAAGAACTCTTGAAAAGGGAGCTGGCTATTGGAAGCAGCAGAATAGAAATTAGAGTGTGGGGATTGTGGCTGCTGCCAGAGAAAGAAGGCCACCCAGAGTGGGAATGAAAGATGATGGCTGGGGACCAGGATTAGTGGAATTTCTGAGAAGCAGGAGTGTAAGAAAGGTAAGATGGGATTGAGATTTTTATTTAGGGTGAACAGTGTCCAGGCATTTGTGACAGTGTGTGTGTGTTTAGAATGAGCAGGGGAGGCGAATTCAGCAAAAGGAAGGGGGCAGGTATGAGAGTAATATATACTGTACTACCGGGGTAAAGAAGAGGGGTGAAGGAAAGAGGATCCTATTGTGAGAAGGAACGGAAAAGAGAGAAGAGTAAGGAGAGAGGACACTAATGTTAAGAGGAAAGGTATAGAAAGAATGTTACAGGGTGGAGAAAGCGGGAAGCAGAAAATTAAGAGCTGAATGGAGAAATACAGGTTGACTTGCAGTTGGTCTGAAATGTAGCACTGTTGTTTGTTGTTGCTTTATTGGTTCTGCCTTAGTTGAAGTATTATGTTAAAATACCCGGTACTTGTTCAGCACTAATACTTAGCCTCGAATGATAAATGTCTATGCCTACCACTGTCTGTGCCTTTCCCATAAGTTGCTTTAAATTTGGGGTGAGGTGTGCTTGTCAATTAATCAAAAAAAGTTGATTAAAAGACATATGGATGATCATGGAAAGTTTTCTCACAAAGACAGACTAGAATTATAAAAATAAAATGTGCTTTTGGATCAGGCAAGGAAACAATTTTTTTTCAATATTATAAACAAATTTAACACCAGTCTATCCAGTTCCACCTGGGTGTGTGTATGTGTGTTTATGTTGCTATTTTCCATATCTATACATTGTGCTTGCTAAAAAAACGTTTTTTTTACTGCATCTACACTCCCCGATGACACCACCAGCTGGGGAAGGAAGTTCCACATCCTTACAGTAAAGAACCAATTATGCAGTTTAAGTTTGAACCGCTTCTCATCCAATTTCTTTGTGTTGCCGTAAGTCTTTTTTAGAGACCTTAGGTTAAATAGTTTCCTTGCAATGCTGGAGCCACCATTTAAAGATTTGCATATTGTGATCAAATCTTGTTTTAAGCACCTCTTCTCTAGGAAGAATAGGTTTATATTTTGTAGTCATTCCTCATAGCTAAGGTCCTTCAGAACCCTTATTAGCTTTGCTGCCCTTCTCTGGGCTCTCTCCAGTTCAAGCACATCCTTCCTGAGGATTGGTGACTAAAACTGGACCACATACTCGAGATCTGGCAGCTAGGCAAGATATTCTGCTCTATCAATACCATTTCTAAACTGATTTCCCCAATATTGTGTAACTAGGCATATTTTTGGGATGTATCCACTATGGAATAGCATCTCTAACACTTTTCCCTCTACCCCTCCTTCCCCAAACCAGTTCCCAGCTCCTCCCTCCTAACTCAACTACCTACCTCTGATGCCTTCACCTCCATATCACCACCCTTCTCTATACTGGCCAAAGCCAACACCTGATAAAATAGGGTCCATACTTCTTTCCAGGTTGTTAATGGTTTGCAGTGTTGCCAGCTCACATCTTGCACAACAGTATTCACTTTCAAACAGTGGTTCAAGGAACATATACATTGAGCAGGATGTGCACTGGGTCGCGTTAGCCCTCATGTAAGCCATATTACCCACTAGGGATGAGCTTCGAGTTCGAGTCGAACTCATGTTCGACTCGAACATCGGCTGTTCGCAAGTTCGCCGAACAGCGAACAATTTGGGGTGTTCGCTGCAAATTCGAATGCCGCGCAACACCCTTTAAAAGTCTAAGGGAGAAATCAAAAGTGCTAATTTTAAAGGCTTATATGCAAGTTATTGTCATAAAAAGTGTTTGGGGACCTGGGTCCTGCCCCAGGGAACATGGATCAATGCAAAAAAAAGTTTTAAAAACGGACGTTTTTCCAGGAGCAGTGATTTTAATAATGCTTAAAGTCAAACAATAAAAGTGTAATATCCCTTTAAATTTTGTAGCTGGGGGGTGTCTATAGTATGCCTGTAAAGGGGCGCATGTTTCCCGTGTTTAGAACAGTCTGACAGCAAAATGACATTTCGAAGGAAAAAAGCCATTTAAAACTACTTGCGGCTATTGCATTGCCGGTCCGACAATACACATAGAAGATCATTGATAAAAACGGCATGGGAATTCCCCACAGGGGAACCCCGAACCAAAATTTTTAAAAAAAATGACGTGGGGGTCCCCCTAAAATTCCATACCAGGCCCTTCAGGTCTGGTATTGATATTAAGGGGAACCCCTGCCAAAAAAAAAACGGCGTGGGGTCCCCCCAAAAATCCATACCAGACCCTTATCCGAGCATGCAACCTGGCAGGCTGCAGGAAAAGAGGGGGGGCGAGAGAGCGCCCCCCCCCCTCCTGAACCGTACCAGGCCACATGCCCTCAACATTGGGAGGGTGCTTTGGGGTAGATTTTGAAACACCCAATACGAGGACAATATGCGACCGGTCTAAACTATGTGGCATGTTCACCAATGCCAGGAGCATGGCAGACAAGATGGGTGAACTAGAGATACTGTTGTACAAGGAGGATTTGGATTTTGTGGGAATTTCAGAGACCTGGTTCAACAGCTCTCATGATTGGCTGGCAAACATTCAAGGGTATACCCTATACCGCAAGGATAGAGAGGGTAAAAAAGGGGGAGGGGTATGCCTATATATCAAGAATAATGTACAAGTGAATGTGAGAGATGACATCACTGAGGGAGCTAGAGAGGAGGTGGAATCCTTATGGGTAGAGCTCCAAAGGGATGAAGCTAAGGGGAAAATAATACTGGGAGTATGCTATAGGCCCCCTAACCTGAGGGAGGAAGTGTAGACGGATCTCCTATCACAAATTGGATTAGCAGCAAGGATGGGAAGTGTTATCATAATGGGGGATTTTATTTATCCAGACATAGACTGGGCGGAGGGAACCGGGCATTCATTTAAGGCTCGCCAGTTCCTTAATGTCTTGCAGGACAATTTTATGGGTCAGATGGTAGACGCACCAACTAGAAATAAAACATTACTGAATCTACTGATTACCAACAATACAGACCTGATCACAGATGTGGAAATTTGGGGCAATTTAGGTAACAGCGATCACAGGTCAATTAGTTTCAGTATAAATCACACAAATAGGAAACATAAAGGGAATACAAAGACACTGAATTTCAAAAGAGCCAACTTCCCTAAACTACAAACCTTGCTAAAAGGCATAAATTGGGATAAAATATTAGGAACAAAGAATACGGAGAAGAGATGGGTTTGCTTTAAGAGCATATTAAATAAGGGCATTAGCCAATGTATCCCATTGGGTAATAAATTTAAAAGAGCGAACATAAATCCTGGATGGCTTAACCCCAATGTAAAAATACATATAAAAGCAAAGGAGAAGGCCTTCAAAAAATACAAGGTTGAGGGATCATCCTCAGCATTCAGACTTTATAAAGAATGCAATAAGAAATGTAAGGGTGCAATTAGGACGGCTAAGATAGAACATGAAAGACGCATAGCGGAGGAGAGCAAAAAAAATCCCAAGAAATTCTTTAAGTATGTAAACAGTAAAAAAGGGAGGACCGACCATATTGGCCCCATAAAGAATGAGGAAGGACATCTGGTTACAAAGGATGGGGAGATGGCAAAGGTATTGAAATTATTCTTCTCCTCAGTCTTCACGAGTGAATCGGGGGGCTTCAGTAACCAAAACTGCAGTGTTTATCCTCATGACACAACACAGGAAGCACCTCCATGGTTAACAGAGGACAGAATTAAAATTAGACTTGAGAAACTTAACATTAATAAATCAGATGGCTTGAATCCGAGGGTACTTAGGGAACTCAGTCAGGTGATTGCCAGACAGTTGTTCCTAATTTTTACAGACAGTCTATTGACTGGAATG